>CM041045.1:10938559-13451167 GCA_023078785.2 Hyles euphorbiae
AATATTTCTTAAATTCATAATTAGCACTGACATCATTTTTCGTCCATTACTTAACTCAGCATTACCACTTATACAATTATATTAACCAAATGGCCTATATACTAAACCAGGTCACACTCCATATGGCATTGGAATCCTTCATGTAACATCCCAAACGTTGCCAAATTAGTGACATTAGGCTAAATTACAAACACTACGGCCGACATGAAAATTCCGAAACTGGAACAAATATACACAACGCTTTGAGCTATTTGGATAATGATACAGACATATTAGCTTGATAAAAGCCTATTTAACACCGTAATCCACGAAGACTAAAGTTTTTTGTTTAGTAGGTATTTAAGTGTGGGTTGGCGCACTTTACACACATAAAACATAGTACTATTTGGTCTAACCACTCTCAATCGTACTCTCGAATATGGAGGAGGCCCGTGCCCTGCAGTGGTACTTATATGGGCTGATACAGATACTGGTATTTATGGAAATGGTTTTATTGCCGTAGAGGAATAATTAATTTAAAAAAATGCAGTTATTCTGTAATATTTATGCCTGTTTCAATACTGTGAAGTGATGGTACGAAATATCATATTATACACTACATGCTCTGTACTCTGTTGTGTTTACGTAGATCAGTTGCCACGACAAATTAATTTTGAACTACCTAAATTAATAAATTTGGTTTTACCTATAACTATTATACAAATTTATGGAATTCAGTAAATAGTTAATGCAAAATACTGCTAGCTCATAATAACATGCATAAATATCTCAGACAGCGATTTGCAAGACGAAGAGAATGCTAAAATCAGCCAACGTTCGGGATTTGGGGCGTGACTGGCGAGTCCTTCGCGACGGTTGTTGCGCCCACTGTCGTAACAAACTTCAGTGTAATCGAATCGACACGAAACACTTTTTATAGACACACTTCCATTGATGTTAACAAGTCACGATTTAGGGTTAACTGCGACTTGGCCACTTGATCTTTCGCTTTGAAAGTGACAGTTTTAAGCGTCGTTGGAGGGTTAAATTGATGTTTTTGAGTTTACAATGCCGCACCGACGTGACTCAAATGCAACTAATCCGTTCCAAGAAATTCGTATTAATATAAATCTTTGGTACAAAATACGAACTAGAAACGCGACTCTAAGTTACTGACGAGTTTTCCAACGTTCAGTAGTATGAACACTCTTAGATGAAAAGTGTACGATCGTAATTACAAATAAAAATGTGAAAGAATTATTAACAATCGGACATACTATCTATTCGGTGTAACCGACATAATAGCGTTTAAGGCAAAGGGTAATCGTGTGTCACGATACAAAATATCCACCTGAATACCATTGTGTGTATTTAACATCACAAGCAATTTCATAAGTTTCTCAAAAAAAAAAATATTCTGCAAGTTTTTTGTTCTGTATCGTAAACGCCTTGTTATAAATAATTTATAATGTTTTTATATTGTTGTTTATAAGTAAAAAGACTCACTAATGGAATCTCCCCTATACCGTCAAGTTGCATGCAACAACTCCCCTTGACCTTTGCAGGTCATTGAAATACGTAGTGGGGACCGTACCACATTCCCAGTAGGAAATATTAACATGGAAATGTGTAGTAGTTAGTTTTATACGGGTATATTTGGCAAAATTTCTTTATGCTCTCGTATTACCATGAGGCATAATTGCTACTTATTTTACACTCAATGAATTAATAGTTTTAATCAAAGATATATTAGCTGCTATCAGATACGTTTTCTTTTTATTTTACCTATTTTTTTAAATATTATGCACCTACTTTCAACAAAAATCATTTCCAATTTGAACAAAAGTCTATTTGCTTCTGCAATATTCCACTGCAAATAGTTCCAATACAACGTAACAGATGTTGAGTAAGTACGCGAACATGCAATCCAGCCATATACTGGCAAAGCGATCAAATGAATCAAGGAACAAATCACAAAAAGAACAGCATTAATAAACAATGCGCAAAAAACAATCTTTTCCAAGTAGAAGGAAACAGTAATAGATGGAATTACCCCTCGGAGGTTAACGGTAATGTATGCGAGCCGAAGTCCATCTGAACAATCGGGACCAAAGACGATCGTATTTCCACTGATAAAGGCCTCACTGAACACCGTAACGACCTGAATGAATACCAACGTATGTACCTATTCGATGCTTGATTTAAATTTGTTTCATTCTGTGTAATTAAGAACTAGTCTTGCTTCAACCCCGAGAGGCGGATTCAATGGAAGTTTGTATTTTATACGGTATTTGATCGCGGATTTAGTTTGAATTTTCCACTTTTTCATTCCTGTTTTGGTTTCTTGATAGTTTTCGTAGTAACAGGGCGGGTTGAGAATTAGTCATCCACTTAATGACTTATAGTATTACCTACCACCATTAATTTACAATTATTAAATATAAAAATAATTTAATAATTTAGTTATTTTTGCGGTCTTCGCAGAAGGAGCTCACTGGGTCTGGCGGCTGGTCCCAAAAGAAACCCAAGAGTTCCGATTTAATTAAATGTAGAATTTGATTCCACGCATGTTCAAGCTTCAACCCGTCTTCCCTGAAATTTGGCTGTTTTTAAATTTCAATAGCCTCGCCAAACATCCTGGACAGGAAGAGATTTGGTAGTTGATAGATTTGGGCCTTGTCAAATCTAAGGTATTACTTCCCCCATATGTTCAGCGACTATTTAGTTTTTTGGATGATCATCTGAGATGTTGTCAACTTTCCAAATTATATTTACACAAAATTATATAATATTTCTTTCGGCAATGTAAGAAATATGATCCAACAACCGTAGCAATCCTTGAATCATTCCTGCTTTTCAAAATCTCAATCTCTCTCAATCGTACTCTCGATTGTAGAATAGGCCAATGTCCTGCAGAGGTACGTATACGGGCTGATACAGTACAGCACAATGTAAGTTAATTTTCAAGAGAGATTTTTATTTATATAGTATCAGAGGCATCCCTGATACTGATCCTTTTGGTAATACGTCTTGTTGTTCCAAACGGTCCACAGAGAATACAGGGTGTGTGCTTATTGTAGTAACACAACGCGCAATATCATCCACCCCATTACATTCATTAAGATGGTGCCGTTTCTTCCCATAATGGATCTTTTACTACTTTCTAGAGAAAATATAGTTTTTAATTATTTTTTTCAGATAATGATAGTCGGTCTATTACTTTATGAGAATTCAAAATAATCTAGACGGCACTGCAGCAGCAAAAATACAATAAAAAACCTATTAAGAAGCAAAAAAATAATTATTAAAAAACTCTTTGTAGAGTATAAAGCTGTTAAATACTTTAATAAAACCGTAAGATTTTTTTTCAAAATAGAAGAAACTGACGACCCAGTTAACGCTATGCGGGTCTCATCAGCAACACTGACCTGCTTCTTCAAATTAGTATTACAAATCGCCAATTTTACACCACGAGCTCGTACAACCTATGAAAGAATTTAATGAAGAACATGTTATAGAAAACGAATAAAACCATTTAATTCATAACAATTGCGATAATTTTACTCATCGTTTTTTGTTCACACGTCGATACAACTTTCTTCTTTGAAACGATTTCTTACGTTCATTGCTTTTCACTTGACGGTTCTTGATAATTAGATGAGTTTTATTTAATTTAATGAATTTGATGTGACTTTAATTCGTTTTGATCGCGTTGATAAATAAAAATTACATAATGCTCTATAATTTGAGTGTATTCGTAGTATATTACTTAACTACTTCTATTATTTTCTACTGCAGTTAGATAATCTCGATAGTTAGATGAGCTCGATTATATTCATGTACATTTATTGAATTAACAAAATCTTTCAAAGCAAATTAAGCAGTTTCGTAGAATCAATCATCCCAGACTTCTACACCATCCCAAACTAGTTCTATTTGTACCAGTTGATACGTCTAAGCTAATAAAACGGAATTAAGAGACGCGGAGTGTGTAAGCACACGTCGATATAAATAGTTCCTCCCCTATCATTAATCTCATCTCTCACTAGCCAAGTCACGCAACATGGGGAGCCGGTGGCAAAACGACTTCCCAAAACACCGTCTACCGCCCAAATTACACCGCCCGCGAATCAAAATCGATATTAATGTATTTTGCTTTAAATTTTCTTTTTATCCCTCGACAATCGTTTCATTCAGTTACCGAATTTCCCAATGGCACGGCGTGTTTACATTAAAATTTTATTGTGATACCATTGCCGCGTTCGTAATATAAATTCACTTAGACCGTCGCGAGGTTGTATTAAAAACATAAATGTTAAATGATTTTAAAATAAAACCATTATTTATTTAATCAACATTCGAAATGTATTAATAATTTTATTTGTGGAGTTATATTGCAATTTTTTGCCGTAATCAACAGTCCAATCAATATCGGATGCCAGCTTGCCGTTATTATTCGGCACGCGTCGAAGACGAAGCAATTAAATAAGTGCTCGCATAGAGCCTCATCATCAATTAAATATCAATTCTGACACGCAACGAAGAAATGGATCACTTCTAATAGCTAGTTGAGTATGTAGTACGGAGACTAACAAAACGAATGGACAAAAAGGTGGCTCGGACACATTTCATCGCCAAATATGACTCAACATCTGCCGTCGGCCTCCACGGCTTCACAATATTAGAATAGAGAATTGTTTCTAGGCACATAACAATATAATTTTATTGTTCATATCGTTTTATTATCACCATTTCGAGCTGAATGATACTTTCATCAGATAGAATTAATATGCATTTGTAACTTTTAAAGGTTTGTTGATTTTTGAATATTTATACAAAACAGGAAACTTGTTACGGGAATTAAATTTATTAGGAGCGAAAAGTGGATGAATAAATTCGCTGTTGGAGAATCACCTCATAAATCACAGAAAAAAATGCGAAGAAAATTCTAACCCATAAGTGTGCTCTCGGGCTAATCCTCACGTTGGCGACCGCATTACCATAAATTAATTATGTATACCGCGGAACAGAAACATAACTTTTATGTTTTTACATTTAAATTTTAGTACAGAATAGGAACGTTTTTCGACTCACGTTAATAAAATCGTGCAATACATTTACTCGTCGATGTGGACTTTCAGTGTTATGGAAACGTTGATGGGTATAATTGTATTTTTTTGACATTTATATTGCTAGCTCCTGTGACCTTTTAAAATACTTTATGTTTTGGATGAGCAGTCGCTACTACATTTTACTGATCACATGATATAAGGTCAAAATGAAAATATGTTCCGAAGCATTTGTAATGTCTTAATTTAGTCATTACTGGCCTCGATATGTGAGTGGCTCCTGGGTACCTACCCACCGCAATGTCTATTTCTCCCGCCAAACATCAGTTCAAATGCACTGTTGTGTTTCGATTTGAAGGACATTGTATCCAGAATAACTACTAGAAATATTGAGACTTAACATCTTATGCCTCAGATTGGTGAGCGCAGTGGAATGCCGAGCATTGCTTTGTATTTCAAGGTGTTGTTTACCATCAGGCGAACGGCATGTTCGTCTAGCCATTCAATGTAATAAAAAGCAGCAATATTAAAATCGCCATCAATATAATTACAACTACAAATATATAAGATAGCGTATATTTAAAATAACACGTAAAGCAATCAATTTATAAAATTGTGTCACGAACCACAAGCAGCCATACGTATGCTCACACGGCCACACGTTTGACATCGAGATCGAAGCAAATTTCTCCGAACCAATAGATCGAGTGTATTAAAAAGAAACCGTAGTTTTAATCAAATTACTTGGATGTACCTTTGATATTTTACCTCGTAACCAGAAATACTTGAAATATAGGGGTAATTTACATTATAGAGCGCTGCTTACTCTTTCTCGGATTTTAAGAAATAACAATATTTAACTAAGGTTAGTTTGTGTTTAAACGAAATCATCGTAGCCATAAAATGTATTAAATTGACATGGGAACATGAAAGGCTATCTTACAATCAACGGATTTCCATATCAGAATAACATTACACTACGACTATGGTATGCAATTTATTTCAAGATGCAGTGACTTCATCGCAGAAATATTTAGTGTAACAGAGAGCGTTTTAAATAAAATAAACGAGTTTGTCCACTATCAAATTACATAAACATTATCATAAAAATATTCAGTCGAGTATAAAAAAAATAATATGTAAATGATCAGTTTATGCAGCTTATATCACATTTAATAATTTTATTATATAATAAGACTGGTATTTTAATACTCATAGAAAATGCCAGTCTATAACAGGGCAATAAACAAAGTGGATTAGAAAATTATTGATATTCTTCTGAAATGCGGAATGCAGGTTTCCTTGTAGCACCTGTACCTATCCCTTATTGTAAAAAGGCGTAAGTTTAAGTATGAATGCATTATATTCTTTTAGAAACTCATTACTCATTAATATATCAATTATTTATTATGTCAATTAAAATCGAAATGATTCCGACAACTGCACCCTATTCATGATTACTTATTATGTTTAGTAGAGCAAATCGACGTAATTCATAATTTTATTAAATTCTAAACATTGCTAACTAATATGTTTCTTGGCAACTGGAATCATGATCATAACACTTTACCGTATATTTGAAAAAAACCTCATATGACTTTGATCTGGTCATCAGGAGTAGAATGAGGTCGATAATGATGATCATAAACTGTATTTGAAAGATAATATATTTGTGTACTAGTTAGTTATGACAAACAACTGGCGGTGGCAAGAATCCCGCGGACAATAACCGTATACGATAATGAAAAACCCGCATAGAACCTATCTATATACATACATCGAACACGATGTTTTTTTATTGCAGTGAATGGCGAGACGGACATACCATTTGCCTGATGTTAAGAGATACGACCGCTTATTGACAGTAGCAAAACACTATGAAAACGAAAGCAATGTTCCACTGCGCTCACCTTCCTGAGACATAAGATTTTAAGTCTCATTTTCTCCAATAGTTACTCATGCTCACTGTCCTTCAAACCGGGCACAAAAGTGCATTTACACTGCATGATTTCAATAACACGGCCTTACTGCATATAGTTGTGATGGTGAATATTCTAGTGCTATTGCATACGTACACTGTTTCTTGCGCCAATATATTTTTATAAGGTTTCTAATATTCGCCATTGTTGGAAAATTCCGAGGTATAACTGTATGAACGCCTTACTCGCATCCCATCTGTGTTCTTGACGATGCATTAGAATAGTGTCGATACAAGTTATTAGATTTTATCTTGAAGATCCGTTCCATCTGTGTTATTCCGACGTAGATTTTATCAACCAAAGAATATTAATCCAAAATAAATAAGACTTGGTACAATAAAATTCTATGATTTCTTATTACTCGTATTAACATTTTAAATGATGAAAAAATTCCAAAATGGATTTAAGGTGACACTTACATAGTATCAGCCCATATACATCTCAGTGTAAGGCACACAGGTAAGGCGTGTGCCTCTACACTCAAGAGTAAGATTGAGACCAACCACGCTGGAACTTACTTAAGCATAATTTTGTTAATAAACATACCGATGAACTCAAGAATGATCCAGAATATATTTAATCATGAAATCACTCTTAAAGTATTTGACAGAGCTTGATAACTATACGCAACCCAGGATCACCATTTTAGCACGACTTTCCAAGCACGAAAACGCTCGAGTTAATTACTAAATTACTGAAACGGAGCTCTGCGTTTTATTTACAACTGCCAACTGGTAAAATGAGGTAGAATTAGGCATAACGAATGCTAGTTCCAGCAGAAATTCATGAACTGAAAATTGAATAATTATCTAATAGTAACATGAACATTTTTGATCGACCATTGGCGACAAGGTATGTAAAAGTCCGCCAACCCGCACTAGGCCAGAGTGGTGGACTATACGGCCTAACTCCTCTCAATCGTAATCTGGAATGCAGAGACGGCCCATGCTCTCCAGTGGAAAGTAAATTGGCTGATACAGATTGGCGACAGCTAGTTTAACCAACAATTCGTTTTTTAAGTAAATATTAATCTTGAGGATATAAAAAAGATTAGACAAACATACCACATGAAGAACAAATATATGTCTGAGAATCGGTTTGTGCTTTAATTGTAGATACGCTATTAACAGATGTTTTAATAAGAAGACATGTTTAAATAAGTCTTATTTGTAGTATTTTCAAGAATATATCCTTAAGAGTAGGCATACAAAACTTTAATTCAAGAACTAGTTTATAATATTTAATGACAACAGGGTATTTTCCTTATACAACACCGTAGTTATTTTGAAGTGCAAAAGTTAAAAACATTATTCCTTCGTTTTTATTTTTTTGGTGTAATAATAGTTTTTAGTAGTTTATTCGTAAAGAATACTGCGCTAATAATTCGGCAAGTTTGTTTGAACATCTTGGAAACCTCTTACACAAATCTTACATCACGAATAAAAGTAGTTACGTCATAACTCAACAACTTATCGCAAAAACTGCTCCTTTATATCACCAAGACTTCAAATTACGGATCAAAAGCAAGTGACTCAGATGAAACATCGATCACAAATATTTCACTTCCTAAACGTAATATATACAATTCTTGCGAGTATTCTTGTTTTGTATGAATGATACCTAATTTCAAATACTGTTTACATATGCTTAAAAATCTTTTAAATAAAATGTCGTACACAGTATTACTGCCTCATTGAAATACAAGTTTTATGTCATGGTTATATGAATTTTGAGACTTTTCAGCCTCACAATATTCAAAACCGAAATAAATATGTGTAAAAAATATTTACCTTAGTGCGAGACATGACTATCAAACCTACGGCTCTTTTTTACGATAGGTATCCTAACTAATTGCACCACTGAGGCTATTTATTTAAAAAACAGAATTATTAGAATATAAAAAATGAGTACTTACTTGTGAAGTTTGTCGATCGTGCCTTAGATTTCACGCTTGAACAAAATACTACAATGGACACCTAACATGAGAAAAACGAACCGTTGTTAACTGTTACACCCACTTAACGGAAAACAACTAGCCAGTCTACACCGCTGTCTGCAGGCGTAAGTAAATCTAATTAAAATACTCCTTGTTTAATCTAAACCTACTCTCAATTGTGCATACGAAAGGAAAAATAGAGACTATCTTTACTGACAATTGGTTAATTAAGTTAGCGAAAATTTTCAGTAGCTGCCAAATTTATGCAGAGTTTGTCAGTTAAATTACTGTTCTTAACAGGGACTTAAAACTTAAAGTCTTGGTGTGATGAGCGTTGTGTTGCACTGCTTGATTAATCATATTTCTGCTAAGTGTTAATCCTTTTATAAGCAGACCATACGCTCACTATTAGGTGAATGACCTCCTAGTCTCGTCATTCTCGCTGATCACGACATCTTTATTTTCTGCGGTATTAGTTAAGACTTATTTATTTAAAAATAATTGAATTGAATCTAGAGTATTTCTGACACCATTAAAAGGCGAATATTAGTTCTTTTCGCTACCCTATCGGAGTTTCTATGGACGTCATTCCACACACTTAAGTGAAATCACTGCAATATTACTGTAGTGCATGTTGCAGAATAATATGGCTTGTATGAAGACCGGTCTGCTCGTCGACTTTCCCTTTCGGGACATTATTCAATCTTGGGTAATTTATGTTTCTCGAATCGAAAAGGTTAAATATGTTGGTTATTCAACCTTGAAATCAATATATTACGTTGTGGTTTATAGATTATGCTATAACTAGAATAATGAAGTGACTAAAGACTGGTAAACAAAATCAAAAGACAGTAAGTGTCGCTCCTTGAAACCAATCGGCTCGGAAAAGTCCCTTTTTCATTTTACCATTTTCTTTAATATTATTAAAGCCAAATTGAACTACTTAGTCAATGCACATCAATCGACAAACACAAAGTGTATTTGTCAGATTTTTTCAGATAACTGTCCAGTTTGTCCAGTCCAGTAATGACAAAATGTTCACAGTTCCATGGATGACCGAATGCTGACAACTTATAAGAACCAGAACTGACGGCCTAAAATGATTTCCGCGAAACTGAGGCTTTTAGACTCTAATGTGGAATGTCAAAATTAATTTCCTAATACTTCATTGCTTCCGGTAAATTCCTATTTCTTTACGATGGGACAGAAAAATTGGATTTAATTTAGTAACCTTCTCAAAGAATTTGTATCAAATAGTTTTTAGATTATTTCTTATTGGTGTTTGAGTTTTGCAGAACTGTTGCTTTCATAGTTCTAGATAGATAATATACAAGATATTGATGTTAATGGATACTCAAAACTGCGAATATCCTTTTTAGTATTGACTAAACTAACAGAACTTTCAAAGACATGACTGGGCAAAATTCAATTTCAAAAAGTTTCACAGTTTTCTTCATTATTTTTATTTTATTATGACATTGTTGTGAACATGTATATCTAATAAACAGGGTGACTACCCTGTCTAGACCCGAACTGCATCTCATTACGTCTAGACTTTACAAGATTTCTGCTCATAGTTATTCAAATGTAAACATCGTACATACATTGTGCTTCGAAGCAGATGGTCAAGTAACCTTCGATGACCTTTTGAGCCTGTTAAAGTATTATTGGAAAAAGTGGCAGTTAATTATACAATCAACTAATTAATTATGCACTTTAATGGTGATAAATAACTTCTGAATCAATATCATTCCGTATACGTCTCATTAAAGGGCACGGGCCTTCCTCTACAATCGAGCCAACAATTGGGAGGTGTTGGCTTAGTGCATGTTGACGGACTATACAGCCCATAGAAATAACTTGTATGTAGATAATGTATTATCGTATCTCTGCCCTTCTTCTCCACCAGCATGATTGTGACCCGCAAAGCTCTGGATTCGATTCCTCGGCCTAACCATGTGTAACGATTCACGATTGATTTTGATTTTTTCATATAAACTTTCTGCGGCGTTAGATCCCCCTATCAAATATTGGATAGGAGATATTTGAACTTTCATCCCGAAATATTTGATCATTTTTTACTTATCCCATAGCCATACATGTGTGAATTTATAATGTACCTAAAAGTAAAATTCAATAATTTTATTTACATTACTAACGTAATTCATCATATGTTTCAAAATCAAAATATTCCAACATAGAAACAGTACTTATGTGGCTCTTAGAATTATTCCAAACATGTAAGTCCCAAAAATCCAAAAGTAAGGGCACCTTAATATGTCATTATAAATAATTTATTCCAAGCATGTACATATATCATCTCTACACTGAATGAATAACATAAACACACTCTTTCATAAAATTCTAAATTTGTATACCTATAAAATATATAATAAAATCAACCTTACATGGTCAGTGTCTAATAATTCCTTTTTTACTTTCCTTATAAATGTTTGATCTTTCTCTCCCCCATTATCGGCATAGCTTGTTTAAAATGCAATTACCATTAATCAACATGATGAATGCTTTGATTTCATTATTAAGATCACATAAATTGCTTGTATTAAAATGTTCGTATAAAATATAAAAAAGAACTACAAGAATTTTATTCATTAAGAATTACCTTTGTTAAATTTTTCGTCTTTTCGTAAATAGTTTCTTTTAGTTTTCAATAGCAACATCGCTAAATTCACTTCTAATAATTACTATCAGCCACTCTTAACCAATTAACTTTTAAATAAATAAATAAATAAATACACCCAACAGTCACACACATAGTCCTGACCCCACATTAAGATCAATTAAGTCTTGTGTCGTGGGTACCAGGAACTACGAGAGACTTTTCGGTCTCACAAACACCCAGACCCGGAAGAAATATTTGTGGGCCGCACAAACATTTCTCTCGGTGCGGGGATCGAACCCGCGGCCTCTCGTTTCACAGGCGGCGTCTAACCAACTGCGCCACGGAGGCTGTCAATGTCTCTTTATTTCGTTTTATCATGTTCTATTCCTATAATAAATTAATAACACATAATAGCTAACTACTTACCGTTTTAGGGCCTGTCAACCACGCATCAATAATCGAGACACAGTTTTCAATACAAAACAGTGCTGATATCGATACAAGTCCTAAAAAGTTTTCGTTTTACTCGCGATAAACTTGTCCCACATGCACAAACAAGAACCAAGTTATTAATCCTTGCACAATATATCACGTCTCACGATAAAGTTTCACTTTCTGTAAAGCGTTCGTGATCATTCACGAGGTACACCGGGCCAATACAGCCGCGTACGATCTCCGCAAAACTTATGCCGATGTGATCGCAGAGGGAATGCCGACCGCCCTGAAACAAGCACGCCGCCCGACCGCCGAACAGCGACTGTGATAACGAAACTTCCTACGAATGAACCTGCGAAACTCATAGACAGTAAGCTCGCCTCTCTCTCGGCGTCCGTCAGCGCATACAACCCACCCCTGCTTCACTCAATTTCAACCTTAAAAACATCACATTATGACACACAATGAAACAGCAAATAGAGTTACAAACGCGTATCGCTCGGAACGCGTAACGAGTTTACGGTACGTAAATCGTAGTAGATTTGTTTTGCAGGCCGGCCACAGTAATCCGGTTCTTCGCCCACGAGCTCACAGAGCGCGTTTTTCTGAATCAGTTCCCGTTAAATAGAGCCTTCTTTTTGTACGGACACCGGCCGGTAGCCTATGTAGGGAACGCGGAATAACCGCTACAGACAAGATGCCAACTTTCTAAACTAAACCTATAAGACCACTCTATTCGAATGGTGAATTACGTTTATTTTTATTGGAAGCCGCGCCGTTTGTACAATAATGGCAAAATATTTAGAAAATTGGCTCAGCACGGCAATCGGCGCGCGACGTGTCGTAATTTCACAGAACATTTTTATATTATCGGGGGGCGGCCGCGGCGTTTTCTGCTTTATAAGTTGCGGTTTTACTTTCGGTGTCAATTGCGAAGGTTGCGGTGGAAGCCCCACGATATCGCGGCAAATTGGATAGCATCCCTTTGAACCAGATTATAACACCTCGCGAAGGCGACATTACGCAACGTAACTAATCTTTTCCAACTTAAAATGGGTCGCGAGTACGAATGGCGCTGTTTTCCTTAGAGTCGATGTTACAGAAACTATATGAGATATGGATAGTGCATGAAGGCTGGGATATTGAAACCATAAACCCTTCGGAGTGATCGGGCGACTACCCGCAAGTGGGTCAGCGATGTGCTCTTTTTAACTTAGCTGGAACTCACATGAAGGAACGGGGTAATCGGATATTGATATCGCATACAGGACTATTCTTTATCTATATAAGATATTATGTTTTTTAGCAAAGGATCGGCATATGAGGAAAAAAGTTATGATGATGATTGACCATCTATATGTAGCCGGTAGTCAAAGCTTACAGCCTACAGCCGAAATAAAATTATTAATGAAACAATAATGATATGTTCATCACACTAGAATCAAAATTGACCTTGTGAATGTACATACTACATTGTGGTATACCTATCAATGAGCTATATTAATTATTAAGACATTCGGTTTCAGTACTAGATTCGACAATTGAACGACGCCTGCTGAGAAACGTGAGGCCGCCGCGCGGGTTCGATTCCCGCACCAAGTAAAACATTTGTGGGATCCAAAGGTATTTGTCTGGCCTGGGTTTTCGTGGGACCAAAAAGTCTCTCGTAGTTCCTGATATCCCTGACGCAATAATCGATCTTAGTGTGGGGTCAGGACTGTGTGTGTGACTGTTGGATGTAATTGATAGTGCATGGCAAAATTGCCACCTCATGGTACTATAGTACCACCTTGTACTTGTACCACCACAAATTCTTACTACGGAACGGTACGGTAGGTCTCTCATTAGAAGTTATTTATCCAGTCTTTCCTCCCACCAAACATCAATGTAAATACACTTTTGTGTTCCGGTTTGAATTGCCTCGTAGACAGAGTACTGCACATAATGAGACTTAACATCCTATATCTTAGGAGTGCGAGTGCAGTGAAATGCCAAGCATTGCTTTTTATTTGTTTGTTGCTCATGGTGTTATTTAGTTTTGCTACTGTCCATAAATGATCGTATCGCTTACTATCAAGCGAATGGCATGCATCCATCTCTCTTTAAAGCAATCTGTATCAGCCCATATACGTCCCACTGCAGGGCACGGGCCTCCTCTACAATCTACAGTACGATTGAGAGTGGTTAGGCCATATAGTCCACCACGCTGCGTGCGGGTTGGCGGACTTACATACCATAGAATTTTTTTATTGATTAAAGCAATAAGAAAAGTAATAAAAAATAACAATATATTTTGGAAGATCCGGATAGCAACCTCATGACCGCAAAGCTCACAGCATAACTAACCACAATGCTCACGCTGAGCGTATGTTCGCGACATTACCGACGGTTTCCAAGAAATCATCTGAACCCCGCCACTTAACTGACGGCCTTGTCTTACAAATTCCAACAACATTATTGCCGGCAACACAATATGAAAGTATTTTGTTCTTGCACCTAAACATTTTCAAGTTATTCATAACCATTCTTTTCATATTCACACACAGTATATTTCTATTTTCCAATAAAATAGAAGTTTACATTTTTGTTACTTTCTTTTTCCATTGTGCCACTTATAAGCGGGAATTGGATGCTGCTGCTTAATCCTAAGTTAGTGCTGTGGTTACTTCGTTTGTCTTTGATGCAGTTTTTTTATCGCCATGAGTGGCGGAATAAACCTGCCATTCGCCTAAAGAAGTGGTTTTTAACCGGCGGGCCAGGAAACATTAGTTAATCCTAGAAGCGTCCTTAGTGTTCCGCATTGGCATCCTTAATTTTTTTTAATTTATGGATGGATAGAAAGACCCTTCATTTATTTACATTTCAGTACTGTATTAACAAACAACGAAACCATTCCTCAATTGTCAATGGCTAGACAGAAATTTTGTCAAATCGTTCCTCATGAGTAAAAAGTTAAGAACCATTTATCTAATCAAGATATATAAACATGTCTCCATTGAAGCGTCACGCTTTCAATACTTAGTTCGATTCTTCGAGTTGACTGACAATAATATCAAGCATTGTGCGTTGCGGAAACCCAATAAAACATCAACTCCCCGATATTTTGTCTGAGCGAATCACTGAACTGATAATGCAAAATGAAAAAGGAATTCGAGTGTTGACATACAATTTACATACAGTGCTGGGGATGTCAACAGGAAAAGATTTTTGTGTACACAACATTGAATATTTCGCATTAAGGATATCACTCGTGTATCGGATGATGTTAAATTCAACAAAACTTCGCTAAACCAATATGCTTGAGCATTGATACAATCTCAAAAAGCTTCTTGTATATTGCGTATCAAGAAATTATTGGCAGTATATTACATCAAGTCTTTGATCTCATAAAATATATTGAAGATTTTTTACATACTATGTACATAAAGTACAGTCTACAAACAATCCTTTATGTAATAAAAGTGTAGAACAGCTGAATAGTACTAATTAAGTCCACTAAGACCTAATGCTTATCAATTGTAAAGAAGGCTTGCAGTCCCTATTAATACAGTTTAATTACATTCATACATAAACTCACGCCTTTTTCCCAGAAGGAGTAGGCAGAGTTGCAGGACAACCACGTTTGGCCTTGTATGTACCCTCCTACGATGTAGTAGGAGCGGGCCTGTCGCCAGAATTGCAGTAATTATATTATTAAGTTAAAGCTACTACGACAATTACTTCTAGTGCTTCAATCAAAAGAAGTACTCTGCGGAACAATTTTAAATTTAAGACTATGACAAAGAAGAAGGATATTTTCACGCCTATAATTATTAAGAACGTAATTATTTATAAATCATCTATTTTCTATTGGCGTGTGGCGGATAATAAAAACTCTATATACGTAATTTAATCAAATAAATAAAAGAGAAAAACTATTCCTAATGTATCTAGTGTAACATTGATAGCAATGGTTCCTACTATTTTGACAACAGCATGACAACAATACCAAAAGATCTTAAACGATTTATACCTTTGTCTCTGACATTTAAAGCCACCAACAAAGAAGCATTACCCTGGCCTTAAAAGCCTTAAAACCTAGGAAGCAGCGCAATCTGATGCGAATTTCATAAAAATCAATGGCAATCCCAATAGATTTGTTTGATAATACGGCCGATAGAGTCCAAGCACTAGGGGCGGCGCGCCGCGCCGGGTACATTTTTATGGGCCTGTTATTTTTTATGTTGTCAGCAGTTTGCGCGGTAGGGCCGCGATTTACACGACACTTTAATAAGGGCTCCATAACATAGACAATTTGTAGCTATACGTAATGTAATACAAAATAAATTGTAAAATTCTTAATTATGTATCAAATACATTTATACCTGCATCAGGGAATCTGGAATTTAAAATCAAAATGACGATATTTCCTAATCGATTCTATTTCGAAGATAGTGGATTTGAATTTCCTGTTTCTGCTATCGATAGTATAAAGCAAATCTTTTCGTGCTTACAAATGATAAATCTTTTTATGCACCATAATACTATTGAAAGAAGTCATAAAAATACATACATACATAAACTCACGCCTTTTTCTCAGAAGAAGCAGAGGTGCCAGTGCACCCACATTTCGCCTTGTATGTTCCGTCCCACGATGTGATAGATGGCGAGCCTATCGCCATATCGGGCACAAATTCCTGACTCTGGGTTGATAATGAATAGAAAAATCCAATATCACTTTGCCCAACCCGAGATTCGAACCCGAGACCTCAGCTTTGTAGCCGTATCGTAGTACAACCACGCCACCGAGTCTTCAAAATAATTGTTATTGCACTAAAAGTTAAGTTAGAACCGCAAGCTTATCGCGTTGTCTACAACAACTCACGTAAACGATTTAAACTTGAACCTCCAAGAAAAATCAAGTGTACACCAAAATAATGGCAATGTAAATGCAAATTTTGTATATTTCCTTTATAAAATGAACTGTAAATAAGATCGCTAAACAGTTTACGCGGTGTAAATCGAGAAATAGGACGGAATAAAAGTAGGATTTGCGATTTCTGAACGGACCGACGGAAATTTCCTGTTTTGCAGGAAATCGAGACCGCAAACGGGAACCTACGCAGGCTCGCACCAGCTCCCATAATATTGACTCTAAACTTAGTGTAAACATTGATTTTGTGTTATGACTAATTTTATCTGGAGTTTCGATGCTCCACGGCTGCTCCGTATGAATCTAATTATACGTTATGGCGTATTTTATTCATAATATTGATTTTGATCGTCGCTTCAACGTGGTGAGTTTAATTTGATAAACATCGAGCGTTTCATGGAATACGCTTCTCAAATGGTTGTTCGCACATGAACTCAGGTCTGATAGTAATGAACAATAAAACTTTAAATTTCTACTTTCTAGAAATTTTTATCGACACTAAAATTCTTGTTTTAACTATAAACTACAACTTCATGAACAAAAGCCTGCCTACTTACTAATATTACAATCAATATCTACCCAACCTGGGACATTCCTCTTGTCCCGCGTTGAACAAGATCTTACAAATCAGTACTCATGCATTACTTTTTTAAAATTGGGATCTCAATTTATAAACACATATTGAAATCTTAACTATTGTACTGTTCCATAAAAAACTTTGTGATTCTTCAATTATTATTTATAGGATATCAATTAATAATACCAATAGTAACCAATAGATTAAAAATAAAATATAGATAAATTAAATTATCTATTCATAATAATATTTTATAAATGAACAGTGTGTTGATATTCAAAGTTGTTACGCAAATGAGCGAATAACTTATCTCATAGACACGATAACATACCTGTGTAAACGTACATATTTAAGGAGACGGCTTGCATAATATGCGGAACATTCATCCGAAGCGCAGACTCGAATTTTGTCCTCGATTATAACAAAGTGCAGTTTATAGTTGAATATACTAAAACCAGTTGCTATGCTTGGTACTGTGGTATATAATATATGTTATATAAGTGACATACACTTTTCGAACTCATAATAATGCGTATTCGTTTTCCACGATTAAAAAACATAGGCTTTCGATCAAATATCTGCTCTTCAATAAATTGTAGAGGAAGTGAAAATAACCAATATTTTGTATTTCAGGGCATAACTAATTCCTGAAATTTTCACATTTTTGGCTCATATGAAAAGAGTATCGTGTCATTCACTAATTATATTGATTATGGAATTACAAAATTGTTTATATTAATACTTGTAACTTGCAGAAAATAATAAATATAAACATAACAATACATATACACGACTTATAATTTAAACATAACCCATAATGCCTCAATAACTTTATTAAGGTCCAAGAAAATAGATATAGTTTCAAATATTTGAAAAACAAATACTTGTCGGATGTCGGGTATATAAAACTCATTGTGTTAATTATTTAATTATTATTATCACCACACGTTATAATTAACGGATTAACGATTTATCCGAATATCTGCGACAACTTGTTACTTTTACAATAAACACGCGTATGCCAATGTTTCACTGCCGACTACTGGATCTTGAATGCCTTATCTACGGTCCGGACGCGCTTTATATTGCAAACTGTCATGCTCCCACTCTTACTCTGACTGTGGGTAGTGAAATAGAACCACAACAGGGTTTCCTTTAATAAAGTTACTTCTGCAACTACCCGTAGATTCCTTAGGGCCGATTTACAATTATGTAACATGTGGGCTCTACATAAGAACACCCCGACACGGCCATACTGACGTGCACACGTCCTCGTGTGCGTGTTTATGCATAATCTGAAGACAAGGAAATCATTCGTTCGTTCATCCTGACTCAGTTCACATAATATAACAATTCGCAAAATGGTAATAATTATTATACAGTCTGGTCTGGAAAGCACTCCCTTCAGATAACCATTCAAGTGCGCAGATTGTTCCTTCAGTTTAAAAACTGGACCGAACTGTGCTAGACCGGGATAATTCCCCTTTAGCTTACACAAATTTCCTTTTTCTTTACATAACTGGGCAGATCAGACTGTATTTTCTTTTTTTTTCAGGTCTCAAAGAAACCCCTCAATAATTATAGTAATTATTAATTATTAAATTACTTCATGTGAACTGTGTCTATGAAAATGTTAACCTTACGAATCTTTCTTACTAAATGCTATTGCCATGTAATGAACTCTTGGAATCAATTATAACTTAAATCTTTGAGTGTATTATTCTCATCGAGCCTAGCTTGAGTCTATGCTTCGAGAGTAATAGGAGTGCACGGGCACCTTGATATTTAAACCATAAAGATGTACGAAACGTGACGTAGGTATAAAAGTTTTAAAATTACCACCGGATCCAACGCGGCCCTGTCCTGAGAAGACCCGGCGAAACAAACTCAGCGGGCTTACTTTACCACTGGAAATAACGCGACACGACCCAGCTGTGAGTAGATCCAGTGAATCAAACTCAGTGGGCTTGTTTTTGGTCCAACTATTAAGCAGGTCTTAATACATTAAGAATTGATTTTGCTGCGCCGATACAGCAGTTCGGACTGGCGCGGCGGAGCGTGCTCTGCACCTGCCGTCTGCATTTCGTTTCATCGTACAGTCTACGAAGTTTGTGTCAGAATCTGCGCCAGCTGATGTCGATAACCAAGCGGTTGTGGCTACAACGTAGGACGATCCCACTTCTGATGTCGGATGTCGGGTATATAAAACTCATTGTGTTAATTATTTAATTATTATTATCACCACACGTTATAATTAACGGATTAACGATTTATCCGAATATCTGCGACAACTTGTTACTTTTACAATAAACACGCGTATGCCAATGTTTCACTGCCGACTACTGGATCTTGAATGCCTTATCTACGGTCCGGACGCGCTTTATATTGCAAACTGTCATGCTCCCACTCTTACTCTGACTGTGGGTAGTGAAATAGAACCACAACAGGGTTTCCTTTAATAAAGTTACTTCTGCAACTACCCGTAGATTCCTTAGGGCCGATTTACAATTATGTAACATGTGGGCTCTACATAAGAACACCCCGACATACTTATGCATGAACGCATTCATCATTATGTTTAGCGCAATGCAGACGAGACAGCATAACATCGATTTAGAACATGCGCGCATAAATAGCAGATTTTCAGCAAGTTCAATATTAACTTCATAGACGTTTCGAGACAAAACCCGTGTTGTTAGTTGTGCCATTGAATGTCGAGCTGTACAATAGATTGTGAGCTCGCCTCACTTCAATAGACGCCATGCAACATGAATTATTCATAGACGGTGCCGTTCGAGAAAAACGCAGATTAAATTTTGCATAACACATTAAACACCCACTAAAAATCCGTTGTTATTAAGTTTACTTTATCAAAGTCTCGGAAAAAATCGGGGGACATAAATTCTATTCATGGACTGGTGATTTATGGTTTACATAAAAATAAATTATTAGAAAAAACAAACCTCATTTTGATCTGTGTTCTGCGACTCCTATTTTATAACATTAATTAAATACAGAGGTAGAATTCCTTATTCTAAACTATTTAAAACTTGAAAACTTTCAAACCCTAATAATCTCTTAACAAAAACAAAATGTCTATTAGAAAATTAAATTTTCCAACGAAAATAACAACAAATTTTAAATCTCCGACAAAAATTTTAATTTCATGCCTAAGAATATTGCTATAAGAATAATTCCATAATGTATATTAATTAAGTAAACGGAAATTTCCTTAAAATTTCAATACGAATTTGAACAACGCCGTTTCAGGCAACTACCGACTTTATCAAATTTGCCATCGACATTCTGCGAAGGTATTAGAACGAATGAAAAGGGTTAAAAGGGGATGTAAAAGGTGAAAAGTTTGCAAATTGGGTCCCCGGTCCTTTCAACTAATGTCTTAGTGTTTTACTCAATTACCCATTAAGGATGGCTTTCAGAGGTGACGTCAAGAAGTTAAACTATCTATCTGGTGGATTCGTTACTTGAATTTTGATATCTAATTTTGCGCATGGAACTGCTGGACATCAGAGTCAAAATTATATGAAGTGTATTAATTGTATTATTCCAAATACGTGATTATTCTCGTCCTACATATAACCCGATGTTGGACTCGACCTACCCTGAATCTTTTCCTATAGCTCAAGCCTTAAACGACCAAAGAGGAAAAGAAAAAGAACAATGAAGATTGGTTAAACTTTTTAATGATTAAAAACACATCGTAGCGTATTTTGTTTAAATATTTGTCATATTATGCTCGATAAATACGTATTCAAGGTGAAATTAGGCAGAAATCTCAAAAGATATTTTCCATGTTCCATACATATCTTTAAATAACGAAAAGTGGTAGAGCCACGCTGTTGTCATTCATGGCTCTGCATGAAAGGGCAGGCTCATCTGGGGTGGTACCACTCGTCTCTCGGAAGACCGATGTGAAGCGAATGCCTTGCTGCCGCGTTTCATTCGTTATATAAGATTGCTGGAAGCCCAATAGGCAATGCAAGAGGTATTATTATTAGAGTTATTATTATATTCTTTTCTCATCATTTTTTCAAACCGTTTCTCGTCCGATTTGATGGACCGATAACATATACAGGGTATACCAAGACTGCTACCGAAAACGAAGCCGGGTGGTAGTTTAAGCGACTTCAGACACAATCCAACAGAAAAAGTTGCAAAAAAAAGCGACAATTTTTTTTTGTTATTTTTTTTTCTATGGCCATATTTGGATGGTAAATACATTTTTTCCTAAAATAATAGTGTATACCCTTTTATTTACAAATACTCTAAGGTATAAAAGAGTTTAAATTATTATTTTAGCAAAAACTATGGATTTAACACCCAAAAATGACGATATTTAAAAAGTCATAAAAAATAATTGTCGCGTTTCTATACGAAATTTTTAGTTGCATTGTGTTTGTAGCCACTAAAACTACCACCTGGCTTCGTTTTCGGTAGCAGTCTTGAGATACCCAGTATTTGATTCCAGAATTGTAGAACTTCATGGACGGCAGTGATTACTTTTTATCACATGACCTGTTTGCTTACATCCCAAACCTACTTTATAAAAATAATATTTTTTACGTAAAATGTTTACTTAGTAACGTGTTGTTTGGTTTTCCCACTGTTTATGAGTAGTCGTATTGCTTACCATCTGACGAACGGCATGCTGCCTCGCCATTCATTCCAATAAAAAAGAAAGTAAATGTTATATGCACCAAACTTGTAGTTCAACGAATACGTTAATGAAACTTATTTCAACCCACGCTAGGAATGAGAGCAGACCTTGTTTTCTGTAAAATAGATGACCCAGTTAGTACAGAGCTGCGCTGAAACAATAGCCCCCGGATTCGATTCTTGGCAGAGTAAACTTTTTCAGGTGTTATTGTTAGTTGGATGTGTTGTTCATATCTCCCGTGGTGCCTATCTTCACTTATATTGGGAATGGAAAAGTTTGTAAGGTTGCCCTTATTTCCAACAAGCAACCTGTGAATGTGTTTTTTTGGAAAAACACGGTTTGGAAGACTTTTACACCAGATAAAACTCGGCTCATTAGATTGGGTTAAAAAACTAAACTTTAATTGTCCTGAAATTTTATTATAGATGATAGAATTCATACAGGTTTCATATGGGAAGGTACTCCCATCCTAGTTGCAAACCATCCTAGAATTATTATAGGCAAGTTAAGAAGACTGTATACACAAAAAGAATTAACCAGGTAGAATACTATGTTCTAATCTCCTAAGGAATATTAAGCATTTTAAACAAATGAAAAAAATATCCTATGATGTCCACTCAAGAATTGTGGCGGAATTGTTACACAAGTCTATCTGATACCGTACTAATGTACCCGCTTACCCAGTGTATGTATCCGGCAACCTCTGTAATCAAGAGTTCAATTGATAGGGGTAAGGCCTTATGGCCTGTGTTACAAAGTTTCATTAATTATCACACGATTTGTTAATTTTGTAAATGCCTACATCCTTCAGTGCGCGAATACAGTAAATCTCGATATAAAAAGGAAACCTTAGATCATACCATTGCATATACACTTTTCAATAAACCAGTATGCCGAATACCATAACTAGTTCCAAAATCATATAAAGTCATCATGATCATGTGATTAAACACCCATACGCGTCAAATATAATCCACCTTTATGTAACCTCCATTATTCTAAAAAACATGGGTCAAACAAGTCATGGCATAAAGCGTTTAGTCGCAGGAAATGAGTCCGATCTTTGTAATGATCTTTAAGTATTAGGATGGTGCGAGTCATTCGACCTTGATGTTCGGAAACCTAATGCAGAGAAAGGATCCGGCTGAATGATGACCACAATTAATGCTCAAGTTATTATCATACTTATGGTATATTACTTCATTGTAATTAAATATTATTTTGGGTTCATTAATTATTGAACAGAGATTTTTTAGTATAGCAGCTTCATATAAAGTTTCGTAATACATGATGAATAGAAACGGTCATACCAGTCTTAGACGATGTATGGGTTTCTAAAGCAAACCAAAGAAGAAATCCCTCAAAACACTTATATAAACGTCACGAAGCAAATTCAAAAACAGTGGCCATATGTGATAGCAATAGAATTCATCTCACGAAATCCTTTTTATCACGGTTACATTACAACATCAAATTGTTACCAAAGTTCCGAGCCAAAAGATCACAATTTATCAATATTTCTGATTATCATCGAATACGTAAGAAAAATAAGTTTGGTCTATATTTTTTCACCGACAGCACACAAAATAAAACAAAAATATGGAAATCGAAAAAGGAATTGACAAGGCAGATAACTTTATGTACGGATGTCTGAAACGTTGACCGCTCACCAACAACGAGTTGTCAGGTTGTTTTGGCAAAAAAAGTAGGTTTTGAGGTGCACGTCGCAGTAACTGAATGCAAGTTACCCAACAATAGTCAGGTGGATGTGTTAAACATTTTTATATTGATACCATAACGACAATGATCTATTCCACTTTCGCCGGGGTTGGCATAGGCGAATCATTATTGTTATATTATATGATAATATAATTTTCACACATTAATATATTTATTACCAAAAACAAAAAAGGTAATCTCGTTCTGGAATTTATAATCTTTTGAAAAAATAGTACGCATTTTTGATACTTTATTGTAAATATAAATGAACGTGATTTATGTGGTTTGTTTCTTCAGCGACAAAAAGCGCTATTGTTAATTCTTTGTAATGTCTTCAGAATTTATTTCAGTTAGAAATTCGACCCAAAACTTTGATGACCTAAGTTGGGGCTTACAAAAATTTCGCAAACACACAGAAAGCGAACAAAGGAATCTTCCTTTCTCGATTCTCCGAAAATAACAAGACTCTAAGTCTTTGGTTATTTATATTTAAGGAAACATTAACCTAAATGTTAGTACTCGTAAAAAAGGCTGTTGTTCGTATTTCCATAAAATTTATTAAGTTTTTTAATGAAAATAAAGATTATTAAATGTATTAATTTCACTGAAAGGCAAGTGATGAACTAATAGAGCAGTAGAACAAAATTAGCCAGTTGAAAATAAGGATATTAAATAACATAACAAGCGTCAATAATCTATCATGAAATCATAAGTATTCTTTCTTTTTCCCGGGACGAATTCAACAAAGATTTCAATGCCCTTAAGCAAAATACTATGCTATGGGCTATGCTCGGGGTTTCCCTACGAGATCGAATCAGAAATGAGGAGATCCGTAGGAGAACTAAAATAACCGACATAGCCCACCGGATTAGCAAGTTGAAGTGGCAATGGGCAGGGCACATAGCGCGGAGATCTGATGACCGATGGGGTCGGAAAGTGCTCGAATGGAGGCCACGTAGCGGAGAGCGCAGCGTAGGACGTCCACCCACAAGATGGTCCGACGACCTGGTAAAGGTCGCGGGACGTCGCTGGATGCAGGCTGCCTCCAACAGATCTCTGTGGAAATCATTGTGGGAGGCCTATGTTCAGCAGTGGACTTCCTTTGGCTGATGGATGGATGGATGGAAGCAAAATACAGGTTTATAAAAGATTTTAAATACTTTTTAAATGTGGGCAAAAAAGGAGGTATAATCCTTTCTTTTCTGCTTTGTTGTTTTCGAGCGGCATTCTGTTAGACGTCAAAAAATCTGAGATCGATGTCGCACGCGAGATAACAACAGTAACGTACGAAATACCAAAAACAAACAGATCTCGAAATGTGGGCTTTACCGTTACACTCCACACGTTCCGACTCTTAATGATTATCTCTCCGTGTTTCAACAATAACAAGCTAATGAATTAAAGCGATCCTTCAATCGTTCGCTGTTCTTATTTGCATTAAACTACCATTAGTGTCGACGTGATTTATTCGACCCCAAAATAGAGGAGTGACACAAATCGGAAATTACAATCCGAAGAATTTCGTTTCCGATTGAGGAGTAGAAACCCCACTCGATCCGGAGTGTTATTAGCTCCTGCAAAACATTGCTAGCTCGGATGCCACTCGTAAATAAAAGGTAAAGCTGTGAAGCTTTAAACTTCCATGCGAGCAAAATAATATGGGTCATTTCCCGCCGCAAGTGGACTTCACCATTTTAAATGAAACTGCATGCAACATTTGTTAGCTAATTATAAATGAAGCGATTGCGCGCCACGTACAAATAACATTTAAGCTTTCAACTGCAAATGAGGTGAGTGTGCGTCAGATGTTTTATGTCAAATACTTAATAGTACTAATAGTTTAATTAGTGGAACGTAATTTCGGAATAGAACCGTGCTTCAATGATATTGTTTCGGGTCCAAAGTAGAAAGCAAAAGAGCAGTGTCGTTTTAAGCATTACGTAGTAAGAATGATGGAATACCCTGGGTACGATTGATAACTGTTGGTAGTATAACACTAACTGGTAAGGAAACTCGAAGAATCTATTCCCGCACTGAGACAATTAATTTTACGTTTGTGTTATAATGGTGATCTGCAAGTATTTTATTCCGAAGTGATCGTTGGGCCACCAAGTCTCCTAGTTCCTCACACACCCCACAAGGCTTGTAACGTAATGAAGAACCAACATTGTGTTTGTAACTAAGAGTATCTATTATAAATATAAGTAGATACATATTGAATGTAATTAACACAAACTTCAAAAAGACGTATACATCCTACCAGGAAAACAAATGAAACGCAAATAGTTCCACCATACGCTTTAATCTATTAGGTATCTACCAAGTTAAGTCACATTACAACAAAGGGAATCCATACAATTTAAACCTCTTAACTAAATAGTATTAGTTTGCCATGTTATGTAATCATTACGTTTGCATAATTAAAGTACCATTTGTAATGGCTGAAAATTAAGTGAAACCGTGGCGGTAAGCCGTGAATCCTATTCGCTGTCGAATCTAATTATGTGTAGCTAACTTCAGAGGGATTTCCATCTAACTCTTAACCTTTGTACTTAAAGATAAAATTGATACGTGAAAATAGAACAGGGGTACATTCGAAGTTCGTATCGTTTTTATAGAGTAACCCCCCAGAGACCACAATCGCTACCTATAGGTTTGTCTGATTAAATAATAAGTATCTGTTGCATGACGTCGTTTTGCCCATAACTTTTTTAACGTTTGTAGGTTAGGACTTTAACTTTAATCTCGTCTGGTGGAAAGTGACAATATAGACTAAGATGTTACACGCCTACCAAGGTACTCAAGCCTTGAAGATCCCTAAATTATAGAATTAGGGAAACACAGATTTTGGTTAGACATTCCATTCCTTCGTCGTAAGCATTATAACGAAGGACTTTAATTGTTAAACACCAAAATACATATAATTGAGATGCCAAACGTATGAAGCTGACTTCTTCTTTGTTACAACTGGGTTTAAATGTTTTTTTGAAATGTCAACAGTATCATCTTTTTTCAGGTACTAGAATGATTTGTGCCCAGTTTCAAAACCCAGCTCGGGATTTTCCAATGTTTTTGTGTGCCTAAAGTACTTATACGCTGAACTATCGATACGTCCAAAAAGTTTGCTACGACTATCTACTCTATTATTTTTCAACTCGAAAAACTCGTATGATTTTTCAAGAGGGTGCCCTTCTATTCGTTAAAGATATATGCGAATATATATATTTACTTTATTCATAACGCATAAATATAGAAGAAAACCATGGGATACATCGACCGGTGTCGTTGCTAGGAAATATTACACATCGATACACAATTAGGTATAAGCGGAAACGATGTATTTATGGATATGTCCAAAGGCAGGGTATTATGAACATGTTTCGTGGGTGATAAATAATTTCTAATGCCATTTATTCTCAGAATTTATTTTTGGTAATTAATTTGCCTCCATAGCTGTTAAATATCCCTGTGCCTCACATATACATATTTGATTCTAGTTTAACCAAACATGAAAGACATATGCTTAAAATAATTAAAATTTGTACATACTAGGCGACCCGCATTCAATAGGTTATCCTTAAATTTTGATTTGTTGGCTAGTCAAGTCAATAAACAAATTAATAAACATGTTTAATTACAATGAAATATTTACAATGAAGTATTTTTTGCTTTGTATTCTTATTTTTATTTTTTACTTTGTAGTTGTTTCTTTTTCATATTTATTTGCGAATTTTTCGAAGCTGCATAGTTTTCGAAACATGCTCGATGAAATTTATAATTATTCTAAACGTTGGATAATATCCGCTAAACGATGTTGTTTTACTTCAGTGTGAAATGACAAACATATACACGAAAATAAAATGTCTTCGATACTCCATCATGTAATGTCTGTTTTATATAATATGTATCGTGAAACTCACACTAAACTATATTTAACGTGTAAAATCATGTAACGTTAAACGTTTGTATACTCTTTCTTATATGATTTCAATTTGATCGAAATTGTTAGCTGTGTACGATACACAGGTGTAGCTAAGCTGTTTTCAATGCACTTAGCATTAAAGTGAATACGTAGTAATGCGACTTCAGTACTACAGCTACTATTAAACGATAAGTCTACTCAATGTTATATTTTATAGCATTTTCTACAACTTTACTATATATGTTTATATATTAAGCAACACGCGTAAGATTAATAACTTATGATTATACCAGGATTATACAAACCTACAATGCCTGAGAATAATGAAAGAATTAGCTGTGTTGGATGAGAAAATATAGATAAACTTAATCATGAATAGAGCAGCCTACGACTTAAGGCCGCTCAATAATGTTTATATCCAATTAGGGTCATAACTGTTAATAGTTAAGATTTCAGGAAGTCGCTGGATGCAGGCCGCTTCCAAGAACAAAGACTATATGGACGTCATTGGAGGGGCATTGTTCAGCAGTTGACTTCCTGTGGCTGAAACGAACGAAGTAACTTTTGGTCATAAATTATGCTAAGTACCTAATTGTGTCATTTGAATCAGGTAGGACCTTCGTATGCGAACAACTCTGTCTTATTCTGCCAACAAGCAACAGTGTGTACAACCAATGTTCCTATTTGAACAACAAGTCAATTAATTAAATTTCTGGGATTTATATAGACTTAACTTCTAAACATATTGATCTGTCATTACAGGAAGGTAAGGGAACTTTTAAAAAAGGTATCTTTAAAAAATGTTGCGAGCTATGATCAAAATAAGATTGATTGTCCATTTTTATACGTGATTTGCATTTGACGCATTTTTGCCAGGACTAGCATTACATGTCGTCAGGAATATCAGTCATGGAGTCATCCGGCATAATTATGTAATTACCGGCCTGTCAATCAGGGGTCAGTGATCGGACGCACCAATCGAACACGTGGAAAATGTTTTATTACATGTTTATGCACGAAGATTTAAGTTAATTACAAATTATTATCTGTTTTATTCAAAAAATCGGTGTATGAACAAATATTGGAAGACAATATTCTGAACATGTTTAATTAAAATATGTACTGCCTTTACAATACAGGTACATACATGCCTTTGTGACAGTTCATTTGTGTTTATCTTAAAATAAACTACTTCTTTTGTCATAAAACAGACAAAAACAACTTTTACAATAGAAAAAACGTCCTTTCAAAATAAAATTCCTGAATGATTCTATTGAACTACAAAAAGCGTTTTTCATACAGAATCTGCTCATTGTGCCGAATTTTTAAAGTTTCGTAATGAATTCCGCAGCTGAAAAACTTAAAACGACATTAATGCTCCGTGAAAGGTCATCAATATTCAACAATCCCTTTTAATACTTATACAATAAATTTTCAATCAGTCCATAAAAAATACGACGCTCCCCAATTTATTAAATGCGTTTTTTGTAAAAATTTATAACGATGTACATATCTATTAAGGCTATATATATCGCTCTCTTCAGCTACAGGAAACTCACTGCTGAACATAGACCTCCCAAAGGATCTCCACATTGACCTGTTGGAAGCGGACTGCATCTGGCGACTTAATACTTAGATAATTATTGTGTTGTAGATATTCCAACATGTATTTTTTAGCATAGCCACAAAATTATTCCCATATTCTTGAGGTATTTTTGTGAAAGATCAAGTTGCAAATCTTTTAGATATGTTTACGGGTATATACCAAAATAAACTGCCGAGTGGCTACCTTTTAACATCAAGTGCGGGTAAACAAACCCTTCTGATGAGCCTATTGCAATTTTTCATGTTTCTAGCCGATATCGTCAAATTTTTAAAGCGATCACAGAAATAAAAAATCTCATTGGTGTTAATATTTCGTTCACTTTTTTATCATATGGACAATGGGCACAACAGACATAACAGCCCGGAAACCCTTCAAAGGACCTCATTATAAACTAAAAGATGTGTAATATCGCTGCAATATATACCCATTATTCCCAGATATTCATACGGAGTCACATAAAATGAGCTCAAAGCCGTTAAAAGCAGCTTTGTGGAGGTTCGGAAATTCATTACAACGGGGAGATCCGGTCGAATCCGTTCAGTGTCACGTGACCAGCCTCCATTACACAAAACGACGGCCTCTTGGTTCTACGAATAAATCAAATATATTGGAAATAATTCGACATGAAATAATGTAGCCCAATTCTGGGAACTTATAAGTATCTTCATTTATTTATAAACAGCGTTATTTTATTTTACATTTGTGTGATGAGTAGTTTCTGCAATTTTATGGGAAAGAAATAATCTTTACCAAACAAAAATATGTAATATAACTCAAATATTGCTCTCGATAAGGTATTCGTAAACTCTGCTAGTTTTAAGTAATTTGAATTTCCCTATGTTTATCACTTTATCATAAAACATAAGGAATACATAAAACTTTAAATCATATTTTACTGAAATTATCATATTACGATGTGTATAATTTTAATAGCATTTAAAAAATCAAATATTGACTTTATAATTAAGTTAATATTTATTAAGTTGATATTCGGCGATCTTACATTTTTTTCCTCAAACAATAAGCCATTAATTTTTAAAATACTTAGAATCATTTCTTCGTACTATAAATATTATAAATTATGTACATAAAGAAAAAATGAAACGCCTCAAGGATTTATATTAGCAATCTTTCGCGTATTCGTTCCATGAAATTGCCTAGGTAAGCGAATTGTGCAAAATCAAAACATGCGGGTATGTTTACAGCGTAGAGAATACTTTTATGATCATCATCACAATTTTTTTTATTGTGTAGGATAACTTTGCAGCCTCAAGCATGCATGTGTTCTGAGGGTAAAAGAGTCCTTCATACTATCATAACTATGATATTATTCTAATCTATGATCATAGTATTTTACGGCCGCACTCAGAAACAAGTTATGTCAATTAAATAGTTCTTTAGTAAAGTTTTTGTTCGTAAAACCTACACTAAGTAATGATTTAATTGACATCAAATGTCTCTAAGTACGACAATAAGTGTCTTTTTCAAAATAAGAATAAAAATACAATTTATCTTCAATTCCAGACAAATTAAAGCACGAAAATAACCTTAGCATATAAAGGAAAAAATGCAGACAAATGTGTCACAACAACACAAAATATCCATGATTGAGTTCATAGTTTATTTGCATGCTTTAGTTGTATTAGGTTAGACTTTAGACTGACTCGTGAACAAAACTGAGTATTATACCCAAATATATTACGATATATTTAAATTTCGACAAATAGTCTGGTACAGAAAAGAGGCGTCTGGGAATAATAATTAAATAATAATAACGTGAAAATTTTAAATACACGTACCAACCAAACAGAACACTTAAAAAACCATTTAGAATCGCTACGATAGCTCAACTTCCAGAAACCATATTTCACTGTTCAACTGAAAAGACAATTAATGTAAAACTCTATTATTTGTTTTGTCTATTATTAATGTAAAACTCTATTATTTAATCTCTTATTTGCATTAGTATGATGACCTTTCACTTTATTCAAATAACTTATGAACTTTGTGTTTTTGATTTCAAACCTTACTAGTACGAACAAACCAACGTTTAGATAAATACTTCACTAACTAATAATAAACAAAGGAACGTATGAAAGAAAGAGGTTAATATTATACAGAATATCCAACAAATTCGTGGAATTACACTGAATGTGCTAGTCAAAATTCACAGACAGTAAAGTTTTACTAGAATATTAAACGTATGATATCGAGTCTGTGCAAATATTTTCACATAGGTCAGCTGTACTATTCATAAAACGCTGGTGTTAGAAAGGATTGTCGATTTTGTATTTTCTGCTCTCGCTTGGTCGACATCCTGAACTTGTGAAATTTTGTTTATACCTAGTTAGGATAGAGTAAAACATATTTAGTGTCATATATATTGCGATGATTGGCGAGACGTACCATTAGCCTGATTAGCCTGATGGTAAGTCATACAATCCCTGATTGACAGTATCAAAACCAAAAACACACCACGAATTATAAAGCAATGCTTGGCATTCCACTGCGGTCGTTATCCTGAATATGCCCAGTAGTTACTTTGGCTACAATGTCCTTAAAACCGGAACACCTCAGTGCAAGTCTGAGATAAATTCTTGTAGCATTTCTACTTCATAACTATGGCACATCTGAAATGGTATTATTAAGTTGACATTGTCCTGCCCTCACACCCCGCACTGCCACTCATGTAATCCAAGATTCAAAAACGCATGAATTTTATTTATAACGAACACGGAATCTTTCGAAGCATCAAAGTTATAATCAACCAGAAACGAAATTAATGTATTTTTAAAACGGGTGGATTGTAGTAGAAATACATAGGATTAGCCAGATAACATAGCAATGAATTCTGTAACTAGAGTACCTTATGCAATCATCTTTATGGAGTTGTTAAATTGGTCGTTAAAATTACTACATGTCGATCATAAAGCAGGAAGTTATAACACAATATGTAGTCCGATTTTATTGACCCAACGAGTAGTCGAGTTCACAACTATCAAGACACACCGGTCGAAGTCTTACAAATTGCAGTTCTGTAACTTTGGCTTGCACCTAGTGGCTCTTCATTTTACTGCGCTCCTGGTGCTTATACAAAATAACGTTATTGCAAATGTGGGAAATTATAAAAAAATAATATTAAGTTTTGATTTTTGACTGCCTCCGTGGCGCAGTTGGTTAGACTCTGGCTGTGAAACGAGAGGCTGCGGGTTCGATCCCCGCACCGAAACAAACATTTGTGTGAACCACAGGTATTTGTTTTGGGTCGGGGTGTTTGTGAGACCGAAATGTCTCTCGTAGTTCCTGATACCCACGACACAAGGGTCGATCTTAGTGTGGGGTCAGGACTATGTATGTGACTGTTGGGTGTTATTTATTTATTAACGACCTTCTTCATAAAATAGTTTAAAACCTATTTTGGCTATCGTATGTTTTGTCCCTATCGAACGAGTTTTGAATTTCGCTCGAGCGACGAAGACAAACAAATTTACAACTAAAATAGTTTTTAAAACTGTTTATAAATAAGGCCATAAGTAAAATTGTTTAATAATAGGTGTTTTATTTAAATATGGGATTCCCAAACAATATTTCTTTATAACTTCGCTGTATACATAACAACTATATTACAAACAAAAAATATAATTATTTACTACACACATCAACTAAGAACAAGTTCAAACACAGAGCGTTGTGCGGCTAAAATGGTTTTCCTTAATGTTTTTCCTTATAACTGCTGCTGCTGTTAAAATACTAAAGTGCGACAACCACAAAACATTCAATACAAAATGTTGATACCTACATATTACCTACTCTATGAATCATCTGTGAGCCCAGGGTGTCACCTATTGAACAAAAGATTTAATAATAAATAGACCCCACAGTCACAAACATACTCCTGACCCCACAGTAAGACAAAGTTTTGTATCGTATAACTACGAGAGACTTTTAGATCTTATAAACCCCAGACCCGCAACAAATATTATGGATCACACAAACATTGGTCTCGGTACGGAGATCGAACCTGCGACCTCTTGTTTCACACCCAGCTGTGCCACGGAGGATGTCATTTTCCAGAGGAAATTATAAGAAACTCTTCGGATGTTTAGTATAGACATGCTTTATAAGACTCCCTAAAATCCCATATAAAGATAAAGCACATTTGTACCCCGAAATTCGACGTAACAATTCTTCAAGCAAGAAGTATTCAGGGCAAGTAATAAATTGTTTCGAATGCTGCCATCGCCTCAAATTATTCGCATTCGTTCTAACTCCAACAGATGTGCGCGATTACTCCGAGTTATGTAGGACGTAATAACGAGATAGACCGGGCCTCGGCGAAAGGATGAGAAAAATTGCCTACCGCTGCCTCCGACATTATCACGGACGTCGACTATCGGTCTAACTACCGCCTCTTTTAGTACTTTTTTGGGCACTAAATAAATGTTGCAAGAATATCGTTCAATATACTCGATTAACACTGAACGCCGGGTCAAGCTCGGTCAGACTGTGGGCGACACCTAAATTTTCATCAAACAAATTATGCTTCTCGTATTCAATATGATTTTTCTATTCTTAGATATAGATGGTATGAAACAAGATGGTTTAAAATGCCGATATTTTTTATTTAAAAAGTGAATGAAAAGTAAAATAATGATACACAATGTTAAACGTATTAAAATACAATTAATTATGAAGTGAGGACGTTACACACACATTTATCAATGTCATACGATACGTAATGTAGCATCTGAGTTTATTATCATTTCTGGCCTTAGATATCGAATATTATACATAGCAATGATCAATTAATGTATGTAGACAATTAATTTACTATTTAGTGTACATACATAAACTCCTTTTCCTAGAAGGGGTTGGCAGAGGTGCAACCAGGATACCCACGTTTCGCTTTATGTGTTCCGTCTCACGATGTGATAAGGGTGAGCCTATCGCCATATTGGGCACAAATTCTTGACTCTCGGCTTATAATAACCCAAAACCTCCGTGCGGTTATTGTACCTTAGTACAACTTCGCCATCGAAGCAGTGTAGTCATTTTAATCAGTAATTATTGGGTGTTTTAATCAAATGTCAGAATCATCCATCCATCATCCATCAGCCAAAGGAAGTCCACTGCTGAACATAGGCCTCCCACAATGATTTCCACAGTAACCTATTGGTGGCAGCCTGCATCCAGCGACGTCCCGCGACTTTTACCAGGTCATCTGACCAGAATCTGAATTACAGAATGTTGCCATTAAAATATTATTCCCAGATCCTCGATTCGAACTCGAATCATATGAGCGCATTAACCTACTTAACTCCGAACACCTTAACGCTATGAATAATAACTAGACGATTTAGAGACTGGAACGGTCTTAAGCATCCAATATCAAATTCATTAATATTGTGATTTCCCTGGTTTGTAAACTGCATTTATTAGGTATTTTGTAACTACGAGCCCCGATGCTAAATAGTTCGTCTAGTGTGAAATTTTCTCTGTGAGATTTTTTCTAACTTCATTATTTTTGTATATCTATATAAAATATTAAGCTGTTCTACTATCACATGTCGCGTTACTTATGCCATTTTTAATTATGAACCAATAAACTATTTTAGCTTTTTAAATTTATACATATCCTGTTTTAAATTCGAAAAAGTTATAAGCAAAATAATTCGTACATCGGTGAGTTAAATAAGATTATTCCTTCTTTGTACAATTATGTTGCATAATTTAAATAAGTAAAAGTAATTCTGTGTCATTTGTTAAGTGAGACAGTATAAATTCTGAAAATTTCAGTTTTTTTCAGTAGTTTTCAAATAACAGTGGGTCGTGGCAAACCCGTGTGTGAAGCTTCGAAAGCGAATAGTTTGTGGGGTCGATGCTGGCAAATCAAGTTACCAAATATCTAAAGACTTGATATTTCCCAGGTCTACAGTCCACTCCATCATTCAGTACTATAAAAAGAATAGAACGACTTCTTGTTTGAAGAAAACTGGTCGACCAAGCATCACAAGTGCAGTAGAAAACAGAATCCTGAAGAAAATTATCAAAAATAATCGTCGTGCTTGAGCTGGAGAACTCACGGTGCAATGGAACGACATGATTCACAAAGACGTCTCAGTTAATACTTGCAAAAGAGTCCTAAACAGAATGGGTTACGGATTTTACACCGCTAAGGAGAAACCACTGTTGACTGCTGTACACAAGAAAAAGAGTTTGAAGTTTGCTCGTGATCATTTAAATTGGACTTCCGATCAGTGGCGTAGTATCATTTGGAGTGACGAGTCCAAATTTGAAGTGACAGCGGCGATGAAAGGAAAAAAGTGATTCGGAACAAAAATAAGGCATTTCATACTCATTGTCTCAAACGCAAAGTGAAGTAAGTTTCTGGAGTCTCTTATGATATGGGGCTGCATGTCTGCACAAGGTCATGAAAGAATTTAAGTTATGTTAAAATAAACTTTAAAATGTTCCTCAAATTGTGGTTTACTTTTTAATAAAAGTTCTTCATTATTTTACCAATATTTACTTTCTATATTTTACGCTTTGCAAGTGCGTGGTGGCCTGTTGATAAACGGACTAGATGCGGCTGCCAACATGTTCACGGTGGTCGCGGGTTCGAATCCCAGGGCACACCACTGACTTTTCAGAGTTATGTGTGTATTGATAGTCAATCACCACGCACTAAAACGGTGAAGGAAAACATCGTGAGGAAACCTGCATACCATAGCGATTTATAAGAATTTCTATGGTATGTAAGTCCGCCAACCCGCACTAGGCCAGCGTGGTGGACTATATGGCCTAACCACTCTCAATCGTACATTCGATTGTAGAGTAGGCCCGTGCCCTGCAGTGGGACGTATATGGGCTGATACAATACAATAAATACAATATTTTACGCTTTGCACTACTTTCCATGCTAGACGAACTATTTTGCATCGGGGCTCGTACAGTACCGTCTTTACACTAAGGGCACACGGGGCCTGTGCCCAGGGCCCCCATCCTCAGGGGGCCCCGAAAAAGAGCCAGTGTAAAAAAAAAAAGACAAACCGAAAATTTTCCTCACCCATTTAATCACACGTTTCACGATTCCTACAACATTATGTACGTATATTTACAAAATTGTAAGAAGTAATAATCAGCTATGTCAGTAGATTAGTGATAATATAACTCCACATCCTAAAAGTGATCCCTCCAAACTAAAAGTGAAATGCTATAAATGTGTTCTCTGTCACAGAAATAGTAATTATACTATATAGGTAGTATGTTTGCATCATAAAAACATTTGTATAACACCAAGGTAGGGGGCCCCCGGTCCAAGGGGGCCCCGAGCTTGAAAGGCCTCAGGCCCGAAGGGGTCCTCGGCCCGAGATGCCGAAAGCAGAGAAAGAATGTAACATCTATATATATAAATAAAAAAGAAGTGTCTGTAAAGTAAAAATTAAAAAAAATGTTCAACTACATATCATTATATACACGATACCTATAACGAAAATGACCTTAGATTTTTTTTTGTCCTTCTGTCTGTCTGTTTGTTCCGGCTAATCTCTGAAATGACTTGACCGATTTTAACGGGATTGTTATTGTCAGGTAGCTGATATAATAAGTAGTATAAGGATTAGCTTAGGCTACATTTATTTTAAAAAAATTGCAATGACCAAGCACTCCCCATGGAACAAACTATAGAACACACAGAGAGATCCGAAGTCTCTCCGCAGTCCTAACGATTCCAATTTGTCCATGAGATCGGGATCATTGACTATTCGACAAGCTCGTCACTGCAAGGAGTCAAGTGGGTCGAGCTGGTATTTTAGGGCACCTGTCCAGAGGTGAGAGGAGTAGGTACCCATGTGAGGCCGGATTTGCGCTTTGTAAAGCGTCAATCTATGACCCGACGTAAAGTACCGCTTGGCCCTCTTCAGAATTCCCAACTTCTTGCTCGCCAGTTTGGCTTTGTCCTCCAAATGACTCCTAAACTCGACCTTGCTTAATATTTCGACGCCAAAGATCCCAATACTCTTGGATTCTTGGAGAGTAAGAGTAATTGTGGCGCCATGACAAAGGGGTCCTTCTTCGCAGTGAACACGCAAACTTGTGTCTTCGAAGGGTTAAATTGAACTAAGTTCAATTCACCCCATTCGGAGGCCCGCCCCAGAGAGCTCTCGACTTCAGACACAAGTTGAAATCGTCTTTCCATAATGGAATCCCGAGAGTGGCTCCGTTGGCTGATGTACCGCGCATCACTCGTACTATCATCTGCATAACAATGCATGCTATCAATAGACAAAATGACATTGATATGCAGGATAAAGAGTGTCGGCGATAGCACCGAGCCTTGTGGAACACCAGCATTAATGGTCTTGGTCTCGGAGCAACAGCCGTCCACTACGACTTTTATGCTCCGACCATACAAAAAGCTGGCGATCCATTTGCAGAGCCCCTCAGGAATTCCATACGCAGGTAGCTTCGCCAGAAGGGCGCGATGCTACACTCGGTCGAATGCCTTCGCAATGTCAAGGCCGATCGCAATCGCCTCACCCCCACTCTCCAAAGCCACCGCCCAACGGTGCGTGAGGTACACCAGAAGATCACCAGCCGAGCAACTTTAACGGAAACCGTACTGGCGGTCACTAATCAGCTGGCGATCCTCAAGATAACTCAAGAGCTGAGTGTTTATAACTCGCTCCAAGACCTTGGAGAGTAGGGATGTAACAGCAATCGGCCTGTAACTTGGAGGGTCTGATCGGTCACCCTTTTTGGGGACAGGGTGTACATTGGCGACCTTCCACGGAGCCGGAACCCGGTTGGCTTTATAGGAAAGACGGTAAAGGCGCGTGAGCACGGGTGTCAACTCAGGGGCGCACGTTTTAAGAAGCACTGTGGGGATACCATCTGGCCCACTCGACTTACGGACGTCAAGAAGCCTGAGCTCCCGTCTGACAGCACGCTGGGTTATTTTTATGTTAGATAGGAGACTCTCACAACGCGGGATGTTCGGCGGTGTGGCTCCCCCGTCACCCAAAATCGAGTTCGAGGCAAAGAATTAGGTCAAGAGATCGGCCTTCTCCTTTGCACTGTGGGCCAAACTGTTATCGGGCTTACGCAGTGGTGGGAGACTGGACAGGCAGAAATTAACCTCCACAGCCTTAGCGAGCGACCAAAAAGACCGACAAAATTGATACATAACTTCGATATGAAATGATCTTAGTAGATAAATGTTAGATTTTTTTTCTCTTTATTTTTCAGAAGGGCCCCAAATTCTTTTGTGCCCAGGGCCCCATCATAGTTAAAGACGGCCCTGGGCTCGTATTATATTTAAGAATCTACTTTCAGAAACATACATTCACGGTTACTCTCTTTATAGCATTGTGTTAGTATTGTTTGCTACGTAAATTAGCTTAATGCTTTATATCTTAAGCTATAGCCATAAATCTCTTAATCGGTAATCAGGATCCTTAGACTCATCGTTGAGAAACATCATATGTAATTATATACGTTTAATAGTTTATTTTTTATTTTAGTCTTTATTGCTTTCGACCCATAATCATTAGACTAGAACTCATAAATCAATCCACAAATCATAATTAAACTGCTTATGTGTACTGAACATTGTATCTGAAACACAAGTTTAAAGTTTTCAGTAAGAAAGGACCTCTTTTTTTCTGTATAATACTTTAACACACGATTTGAGTACCACAATACGTTTATATAATGACATTGAGTGGAAAACATGAAAATAAAGTCTTCTGTTTGTTAATAGAAATTCAACGCTAGACTATAAAGAATTGATTCAATCAATCTTTAAAGTTTTCACATAGAAATACCTAAGAAATTCCAGTAGAGATCACAAAAATATACGTGAATTCAATATATCTATGAATAAATAATGCTTACTTCACTAAATATCGCATTATTTTTTTAATTTATATATTGAATTATCAACTTATTTACACCTTATTACTTTATGTAGATAAATAGTATCGTCTTCGAAGCTAATATTCAGTACATTGCCCTATTCTTTGGCGGGCATTTCTCATATAAAATAAGAACTGTGATAACTATGTCAATGACCTCTCAGATTTATCTTCATTGTCTTGTATTTTAATAAAAGGCGACGCTTTTTATTTCATATGCTGGGTGTTATTAGGCATAATATACGTGGTATAGACTATAAGTATGCATTCAAGTATAGATTTTAAAGGTGGCCTGGAATGTCGAATGAAGTAGGTTTATTTTTCTATTTTATACAAGTATTTTTTTATGTAACCGCAACGTGGCATATGCCAGACATTCCAAGATGCAGATACAATGCTAAGCCAATAGCTTAACATGTCGAATAGGTTAGCGTATTGTCCAAAACAAAGTAAAATATTCAACACTTTAGTCTGTAGCCCATTTCATTCGACTTTATGACTCAACTACAATTGTCACATAATATAAATGTATAGTATAAAAAATACAAAGAAAGTAATTAAATAATACAAGTACTTTGAAAACTCATTTGTTAAACGATTACTGTGTACTAGAATATTTAGACCGTTTAGGAACAGCTGTAATGTGGAAACTGAAACAAAGCAATGACAAATATCCTCCGATGTGAATCATTCTTCATAAAGTAGGTGGTGTAAGGGTTATCACGTGTCGAACTTACATAAATATATTATTTAATGAGACATTTATGAATGGCTTTGAATTATTATGAACTACTGGTCTGATCAACTTCGTCTGGACTTGATTAACTTACTTGATATTTCAGTAAATTAATTTGATTACAGGACGTAATGACAGCCTTCATGACGCAATCGGTTAGATGTGTGAAATGAGCGGCCGCAGGTTCGATCCCCGCACCGAAAGAAATGTTTGTGCGGTCCACAAATCTTTTTTCCGACCTGGGTGTTCGTGAAACCAAAAAGTTTCTAGGAGTGCCTGATACCCACGACAAAGACTCGATCTTAGTGAGGGGATGTGACTGTTGAGTGTTATTTATTTATCTAATGTGTGTATAAATTATAGCCTATGTGTTTTTGTGGTGTTTAGATTTTAGATTATCATACTTTTTAGCTTCGTCAAAATATTTTCAGTAGTTTTCCCGTGAAAATGTAACAAACATGGTATAGCACATATACACCTTAATTTACAATCATATGTGTGATAAATAATAAAATTTCAGCACTATTATACTTGAAAACAGTCATTGTTTTGTTCATTGTTATATTGCCGACATTAATAACAATTTACAAGATTCAATATCCATTATAATGCCCAACGGACCACGATAGGGATCGGCCAGTACAAATATCTAGATGTAAACAGAAGCGACTTGTCCCCGATCCCGAACTAATTATTTCCGACTGATACAAAACAAATGTTTGCCAATCGTTGTAAAGCGTTCAACCATAATGTCTGTTTGCTTAGTTGTATCGGCCGCGCTGTGTATAAGTACTCTTATAGTCGGGCTTCGGTCGCGTGGTCAAGCGCTGTCTCGCCCTCGCATCCGTATCGTATAGTCCGACGCAATTACACGGCGTGCGAGCACGGATATCGCAAGCCGCAGACGACCGCCAGTTAGTCGTCGCGCCACATTCGTTCGAGCTACGCGTTCATTTATTAACCAACCGACTGTGAAAAAAGAAAATAAACAAGTGAAAAATGACTCTGTCGCGTGCAACTTGTGTTGCGCTCGTGTGCGCGATAGCCGTGGCCGCCGCCGACCGCCCTCACCCGCTCTCCGACGCCTTTATCAGACTCATAAACACAAAGCAGAACACATGGAAGGCGGGCCGCAACTTCCCACTGACCACGCCGTTCGCGCACATCCACAAACTCATGGGCTACATGCAAGACGACAACATTGCCAAAATGCCCAAAGTGACGCACGACGCCGACCTAATTGCGAGTCTACCCGAAAATTTCGATCCCCGCGACAAATGGCCCGATTGTCCCACTTTAAATGAAATTAGGGATCAGGGATCTTGTGGTAGTTGCTGGGCGTTCGGAGCCGTCGAAGCGATGACGGACCGATACTGTACCTATTCGAACGGAACTAAACATTTCCATTTCTCCGCCGAGGATCTTTTGAGCTGTTGTCCGATCTGCGGGCTCGGTTGCAACGGTGGCATGCCGTCATTGGCTTGGGAATATTGGAAACACTTCGGCATCGTGTCCGGCGGTAATTACAACTCTAGCCAGGGCTGCGTGCCGTACGAGATTCCTCCGTGTGAACACCACGTGCCAGGTAACAGAATGCCGTGCAACGGTGACTCTAAGACTCCTAAATGCCACAAGAACTGCGAAAACAATTACAGCGTACCATACAAGAAGGACAAGCGTTACGGAAAACATGTGTACAGTATGGCTGAGGGCGAAGATCATATCAGAGCTGAGCTGTTTAAGAACGGACCGGTAGAAGCGGCTTTCACTGTTTACGCAGATCTGCTCGCATACAAGAGTGGTGTTTACAAGCACGTGGAAGGCGATGCACTCGGCGGACACGCAGTTAAGATTTTAGGTTGGGGCGTCGAAAACGGCAACAAATACTGGCTCATCGCTAACTCGTGGAATTCGGACTGGGGAGACAATGGCTACTTCAAAATTCTCCGTGGTGTGAATCACTGCGGCATTGAGGGGTCGATTGTCGCCGGCGAGCCATTATTACCTGATGATTAAATGTTTATCATTTATACCTACTACCTACTCATTGTATATAGCGTCCAACGCACACGTCAATGTCTTAAAAAAATCATGTTTCCATATCTATGTAGAATAAGTAATAATATTGTATTTTGGAAATAAAATTTCATATCCTGTTTTCCGCGTTATTTATAAAATACCTGACATTTAGTTATTTGACAACCTACACAAGTTCATTCCCACTTCTGTGGGTAATCTTAATATTACTCTGTGTTGCGTGACAATTTAACTTCGTTATAAGTTACATAATAAGTTACACAAACATTTTTCACTAATTAAATTTTCTATGACACATCCCAGTATATATTTCTAATAATGGAACTGTCTAGGTACAAATCCAAGTCAATCATTCTTTGAAAATAAATAAGTGTACCGTTTACACTTATTTTTAGATTGTTATAATACAAACAAGACTTTAGTACTCATAAATAGTAGAAATCTAGACTAAATGCGCCATACACACTTCTATACAAACCAATGCGCGTACTAGTCATACAATACTATACTATATCAGCCCATATACGTCCCACTGCAGGACACCGGCTTCCTCTACGATCGGGATACGATTGAGAGTGGTTAGGCCATATAGTCCACCACGCTGGCCTAGTGCAGGTTGGCGGACTTTACATGCCATAGAAATTCTTAAATCGCTATGGCCATACAATATATATGTAGTCATGCAATACTTATATACATTTTAAACCCGTACATTCAGTTCTGCTTTCGATATTCGTTTTCTTTTACCAGTACCTTACAATAACTTACGTAGTTAAGACTCAAGAGTTAGTTATACATACATAATTTAGGTACAATTTAAATATCATTCCGACCGAGTAATCTAATGTAAACCAATGCATAAAACTATACCATCTCTGGGTAAGATATATTCCGAATTAAAATAGCCCGTGAAAATGCCGGATCTGGTATCAAACCTCTGGCTTCACGGTTCACAGCTTATGTACCACTAATAAGGCCATAATGAAATAGAACACGTAATGATTCTTATTATTCGCGTAGATTGTAATAACTGTATTGTGTTGCGATTGTGAGAATAAAAAAACATTAATTCTTTGTTCATGATGTATCATTATGAAACTTAATACGTAACTTATGCCACTATATATTTATATACACAAGGGCATACTAGGCATCTAAGGGATGCTGAAAACATAATTAACATAAAAGTGGCAAAGCAAGTTCACTTCTTGAAAATTGATTTTCGCCGGTCATAAATTGGAAATTGGAAAGCCTCCGTGGCACAGTCAGTTAAACGCCGGCTGTGAAACGAGAGGCCGCGGGTTCGATCCCTGCATCGAGAGAAATGTTTGTGCTGCCCACAAATATTTCTTTCGGGTCTGGGGCCCTACCTACTATATTAATCCGAAACGAAGTTCGAAACTTCGTGACGGTTTTCGTTTCGAAACCTACTCTGTAACACGAAATTCGAATCTTCGGATCGAAGAATGAATGATTCCAATATATCGGCAATACGAACATTTACAGAGTAGGTACATTCGTATCGTCACAAACTTCGTTCGTCCGAAGATTCGAACTTCGTTTCGGAGTAAATAAAAAAAAAATGTAAATGTTTGGATTGCCGATATATTCGAATCATTCATTCTTCGATCCGAAGATTCGAATTTGGTTTCGGAACGAAAAACGTCACGAAGATTCGAATTTCGGATTTACATAGTAGGGCCCCGGATGTTTGTGAGATCGAAAAGTCTCTCGTAGTTTCTGATACCCTCGGCACAAGAATCAATCTTAGTGTGGGGTCAGGACTAGGTATTTGGGTATATTATTTTATTTAAAAACTTACAACATACGATATTTGTAAAATGATAAGTAAGGAAAGGAAAGCATCGGCTTTCTACCAATGTCATTAGTCGAACACAAAGCGACGGCCACATTGGACACTGGCATATCATATAATTCTTGACGATATCAGTTGACTTTACTTTGCTGACCTCCGAATTCCAAACGAACTTTAAATATTCAAAGTGTTTTTCTAATGATAATAAATCAAATAAATAACACGAATTAACAAAATAAATACATAGATTGAATTAATTGTCATAGCATTTGTTGACTAAAGATCATTCGATATATCAACAAGAATCCGCCCATCGAAATAAAATACGGTAATAAAAATATGATAAAAAAACAACTACAACATGCAACTCATCTGCGATAAAGTCATGTTTTCAATAACATTACGTCATTTCAATATTAAAAATATACAGACAGCATGAGGTCGGATGGAGTAAAGAGAATTTTAATAAGAAAGAAAGAATTGGATAAGGATAGACCAAGAGATATAAACAAGAGTAAAATTAAATAAATAAAAGAATGGATTATCATCTGATAATCCATTATTTTATTTATTTATTTATTAAATAAAGCAGTAATAAATAACAAATGTTATCAACTTATGTACCAAAGAAAAGAAGTATTATTCTTAAAGATCAATCCAAAAATCCTAATGAAATTATTTAAGTCACTTATCAACAAAGGTAAAAATCTACGTGGTAACCCCTGTATGACAGTTATCATATAAGCGTAGGTATCTGATTTTTCCTGTTGATTCTTTTGTACTGTTGCCCTGCGACCAATATATTACTTATAGCTTAACCTAATCCTTTAAGTTCTTTCCTTTAAGTCCTTTGAGTTCATAAAACTCTGTGCTTTGTCCTTAATCTAAATATGTTGTTCGGGCTAAGAAACCAAAGAACAAATAACTCATCTATTCATACATATAAATAAAATTGAAGTGTCTGTTTGTAAAGTGAAAATTAAAGAAAATGTCCAACTAGACATCGTTATTCGCACGATACCTGTAACGAAAACGATCTTAGAATTTTTTTTTGTCTGACTGTCTGTCTGTTTGTTCCGGCTAATCTCTGAAATGGCTGGACCGATTTTGACGGGACTTTTTTTGTCAGGTAGCTGATATAATAAGAAGTAACTTAGGCTACAATTATTTTAGAAAAAAAAATATTTTTGAAAAGTAAAACATCGTGAGGAAACCTGCATACCATAGCGATTCATAAGAATTTATATTGTATGTAAGTCCGCCAACCCGCACTAGGCCAGCGTGGTGGACTATATGGCCTAACCACTCTCAATCGTACTCTCGATTGTAGAGTAGGCCCGTGCCCTGCAGTGGGACGTATATGGGCTGATCCAGAAAGTTTTTGTTATATTCCACGCGAGCGAAGTCGCAGGTACAGCTAGTTAATAACATTGAACTAGAAAAAATATCGAACTGGCTTGATAAGCTTAATGAGTTTATTCAAAAGGCAATAATTACCAAAACACTACGCATTGCAGAAAAGTTTGAGTAGTGTGTTTGATAATTAAGGCATCGCGTATTTTTTCCAAAAAAATACTACGAGGTACGAATTAATTCCAACGAGTAACTAGTATTGAAAACAGCGAAACAAAACATCTAAACTGAACTTGCCCTCTACTAAACCCACCCAGACCGCGTATACAATGATGCTATAAATACAGGAAAAGTAACGGTCATTAGCGAAAAGTTTTCCGTTTGGGACCGTGCTTAAAATTAAGCAGCAAGACAGTTAGCCGCACAAACGCGGCTCATTTAAGGGTTCCGTCGAGTGGGCTATTTAAAACAGTACTCGTGTATTCGTTACGCGATTAAAGAGACTTAACCCAAAGGCACTTAAAACGCCTAGACCGCGCTTAGCGAAGTTAACATTTTAATGAAACGCGAATACGAATATTTATCTGTCCAATGTTCACGTTGCTGGTAATTGCAGATTTTATGTAAACATCATTGGTGAACATTTAATTAGCTATTCATTATTGCAGCAGCAGCGCTGCAGTGGCCATCAACATAAATATCGGAATTATTGTATTTGAATTACGAACATGGGTATTTGTAATTTGACAGTTCTATTTTCAAACTATAAATGTTCTGTTTTCTAACCTTTATGCCATGCAATTTCAGTATAATCTTCTTTACCCGACTGATTTTAATCATCCAATATTCTGGTCATATTTCGAATAAAAATCTGTTCATGTAGATTGTGGATATGTGGACGATTAAATTGAATCATAATTTTCACACCATAAAATACAATTGTCTGATTTTCATAGCTCCCTGAACATTTTATAACTGTCTTTGTCTCACTTATAATTAAACAAATTCATAATCAGTTATAAATCTTCGTTGTTCTATTCTTATATATATTTTGCTAGTATGAGTTGAACGACTGTCTAACTAATTACTAAATTAACAGTACCTACTGGAAATCGAATCTAGAATACATCGTGCTCACCGGTCACTAATGCGTAGGGAAATACATATATACATACACGTAACGTCTCAGGATGGCGAGCGCAGTGGAATGCCAAGCATTGCTTTGTAATTCAAGGTGTTGTTTGGTTCTGCTACTGTTTATGAGCGGTCGTATCGCTTACCATCAGGCGAAAGGCAAGCTCGTCTCGCTATTCATAGCAATAAAAAAACACAAAAGTTTTAAATAAATTATGTCACGTGTATTTAAAATGTGGATCACTAATTAAATTTTTCAAGAACTAGTAACATAAAACGATAAAGCTACATAAAAATTAGACATAAACGCTCAAATGAAACATCAACTCAGTGCAAACTCAACGTTTATGTTAATGACTGCTCGCACATATTATTCAAAGTAAATAACCCGTGTAAGATAAATTAAACGGGAGAATAATTAGAACATTCATAAGAATTTCGCTGCAAGAGTTAAGAGCCCTACGGGTTTAATTAGTCCGTGTATTGCGTCGGTAACGTAAGCGGCAACATTTTAACGAATTAAGTACATAGCAGTCAGCAAAGTTGCTAAGCCGACGTAGATAAATAGTCAAAAGTTCATAAGTCTGAACTGGGCGCTTCAGATAAGATATTACCTTCAAAACTTTCAAACATACTTTCTTTGTTTGGGTTAAAACCATTCCTTTATTTATGATCTGAGGTCATACAGTATCAGTCGCGAACAAAAGTGACCACGCTGCTCTCTGGTGGGTTTATCTTGAACTAATGAGGTTTTAAGCGCGCTTATCATGTTGTTTGACCAAACCGTGTAAATACTAAGTTTAATTATCTTGAATGGTATTACATACGTTATATTAATTTACGTCATCTTTATGATACACTACATATTTCTCTTTCTTAGATACATCTCCTTGCAATTATTTATGTCATCAAATATCATGAGCCTCCGTAGCGCAGTTGGTTAGACGTCTGTGAAACGTGAGGCCATAGGTTTGATCCCTAAACCAACACAAAGATTTGTGCTATCCACAGGTATTTGTTTCGTATCTGGGTGTTTGTGAGACCAGAAAGTCTCGTAGATTCTTTAACCCACGGCCTTGCTGTCGCGTTTCGTTCCGTGAGTGTGATTGCCGAAAACTCAATACCCCTTCCCTCTTTCCATCCTTTTTCCTTCCCACTCCCCCGATTTGATCTGCCGGCAATACGTCCACGATCCTAGCGCTGTAGATATTCATGGGCAGTATACCATTTCTAATTCTAGAAGTTCCATTTGACATTTCATACTTTTATCATAAATAACTTTGTGCAGACGTAACTCACACAATTTCAATAAAACTTTCCGTAAAACCATGGAATTATGAAGCTATTCTTATTTTATCACAGGATTTAAAATCCATAATAACTAAATTTAAATTTAAATCCTTTAAATAAAGCAAAACAACCATTTTAAACAGCATAATTTTCTACTAGACGTCATTACAAAGTCACGTCGTTAGGTCTTCCATGTGTAGAGTTGAGACTATGCAAACGGATTTGTATACGCATAATCGGTAAAAATATAGAAATAATCGAGCAGTTTTAATCCAGTTGTTTTCTAATTTTAAAAAGTACTGAATTATCAGCTAATAACAAGCATACTATCAACGAACAGCCATCAATAAATAATGTAATAATAATTTTAATAAAAGGCAATAATTTAATAATTAACAATTTAATAATTTAACAATAATTTTGTGTATGTGGTGGCCTGTTGGTAAACGGACTGCTGAGACGCGGCTGCCCACATGTTCACGGTGGTCGCGGGTTTGAATCCCAGGGCAGACCTCTGACTTTTCGGAGTCATGTGTGTAATGATAATCAATCACCACGCACTAAAACGGTGAAGGAAAACATCGTGAGGAAACCTGCATACCATAGCGATTTATAAGAATTTCTATGGTATGTAAGTCCGCCAAGCCGCACTAGGCCAGCGTCGTTCCATACACTGCTGATAAAGCGTTGGCGCTACTTGTTTCCCTAAATTTGTTGAAGTTACAATATATAAACGTAAGAGAATCAGCAAGCGAAAAAGGCTTTCAATGAAGAATGTTAACTAATTTTGATTATTAGCACTCCATATTCTCTGGCAAAATTAAAAATACTAGTGAAAGAATTACTTCGATATGTCAATTAGTTTCCGATTTAGAAGTAAAACAAGTTGTAACCGTACGACCCGGGCTGCCGGTTACGGTGTGACGTCATAGTACAACACGCTCACTGGCTCACTCAGTCCGCTCGTGGTCGCGCGCCCGTGCCGTTGAATTTATACCTACAGAGTACTATAATATTACGTTTATACCTGAAGACTTTTAACAATGTCCAATCCAAATACCTACTAGGAAATCATGTGTTGTGCCTAAATGCACAAACACAACTACCAATTCGCCAGAAAAGTTGTTTTTTATAGTTCCAAAGGACGTTAAAATGCGAAATTAACTGTACATACATCACCTACTCTTTTTACTTGAATATAACCAATAGCATCATCGCCATAGCTGTCTCTTGCCGATCTGAAATAAGTTTCAAATAAAAATAAATGGCCTTACGTATTTTATTAGTAGAAAAAAACAAATAACTAAAAAAGGTTTAGTACATCTGTTCAAACATCTATATTTGCAATAAAAATGAGATTAAAATGGCCTTACGTATTTTGTAAGTAAAAAAATACAAATAAAAAAGGTTTAGTACATCTGTAACGTTCAACCCACTACATCTACATAAGTACCTATCCTACTTCCTACTAATATTATAAATGCGAAAGTTTGTGAGTGTGTGTGTGTTTGTTATCGTTCACAAAAACAACTACTGAAAGGATCTGGACGAAGTCTGGAATAACACATAGGCTACTTTTAATACTGGGAAAATGTACAGCTTCTGAGGGAAACTGGGGCGAAGCTGCTGGCGGAAGCTAGTTTGCAATAAATCAATATAGGTATGTATGTATTCATTTAAATTTAAAAATAAAAAAGTAAAAAAATATATTTTAAGTTAAACGGTTTTATATTGCAGATAAATGTACTAAAAGCTAAAAAATAATTTTAAACATATGCATTGATTAAACTAAAATAAAATCGTGGGGCACGTCCACTTTAAATGAATTTTAACCACTTTAAATATTGGACGTGCCCCACGATTTTATTTTAGTTTAATCAATGCATATGTATAAAATTATTTTTTAGCTTTTAGTACATTTATCTGCAATATAAAACCGTTTAACTTAAAATATATTTTTTTACTTTTTTATTATTCCTCGCATTTCGGCGGCAACGAAATCACTATTTGTTGATAAGTAATGCGCAACCATTAATCCATCTATTTAAGGCAGATTATCCGATTGCCCTTTTTCGAATCCTTCATCCATTTTATTAATCGAATAATATTTACTATTATTAAACTATTAACTTAATACGCGAACGAAAACCAACAACAAAACACTGCGCAAGCTATTACAACTACTATAATCGCTGGCGATTTGATACGAAGCGAGTCGTGGCCCGTGCGGCGCGTTGTACAATGACGTCACAAGCGATCTCGTGACTGTAGCGGGACTCGATATTTTTCAAAACTTTGAATACCTATAAAATCAAAACTACTAGGTATTTTTGACTACAACAAAAACTAGTGTGTTTGTATACATAAAGGCTTTACTGAGACAACATTTCAAGCGATTTGGCATACTTAGTAACATTGTCCATTGTATCCTTTGTATTATAAATCTGGCACGGTACATATACAAGTTTTCCTTGGTATTTGTTAATTTATTGGATTAATTTATTTTATTTGTGTCAAATTTACTAAAGATAATCGTAAAAAGAGTTTTGGGAAATATTGATTTTATCTTTTCTTTCGAACTGCATAACTGAAAAAATTGCAGGTCGATACAGACGTTCGAAGTATACAAGTATAGTAGAACAGACCAAGATTCAGAAAAATAAGGTTTCAACGTAAGATCTAGCAGGATTTCGTAGAAATTTAGGGTTTTATAGTGCGTTCCATACATCAAAAATCGAAAATATTTTTTTTAGCCAAAATTGTAGGGTTAAACAAAAATGTACAAAGGATGAATATTGTAAGAAATGATAATATCGAACCGTTGGCGTCAAAATAAATTGGAAATTCCGAAAAAAATCGTGTCACAAGAAATTGCTATTTCGAATCAGTGGGCCGGGCCGCTAGTAATAAAGAAATAATTGCTTTTGTTCCTTAATACTAAAGTGACTTATGCAATTGTATAAAATTGTCTCATTAGGATAAAGATGTACATAAAAAAAACGAAATAATGTAAACTAAAAATATAAAGTGTAATCGATTAAGAAATACAAACAAATGGTATCGATATCTCGTTAATAATCGGATATTGTACTAACCGATTTATTTGACATCATCCCTATTTCACAATTTTGAGATATGTATGTCAAATGGAACTTCTAGAATTAGAAATGGTATAGTGATCACTATCCTGTGGTGGTTGCACATGCTTGCTGGATCTATGCAATAAAAAAATAGTGATTCTTCTTCAGTTATCGTAAGTCCATGGATGAATGTAGGCCTCCCAAGCCCTTTTTTAATATACATATATACGAAATTTAAAATAATCTAAAAAAGGATTATTTTTTTTCAATTTTATTTACTAAGTTTACGTGAATTCACGCTTTTTTCCAAGAAGGGGTATCTGCATTAGCCCATAGACGTCCCACAGCAGAGTACGATTGAAAGTGATTAGGCCATACAGTCCACCACGCTGGCCTAGTGCGGATTAAGTCCGCCTTACGTTCCATAAAAAGTCTTATAAAGCTATGATATTATGCAGGCTTCCTCACGATGTTTCCCAAGAAGGGGTAAGCAAAGGTGCAATCAGTGCACCCACGTTTCGCCTTTTATGTGATAGAGGGCCAGCGTATCGCCATATCCGGCGCAACTTCCTGACTCCGGGCCGATATCAACGACATAACTTTGCCCGACCCGGTATTCGAATCCTAGACCTCAGCTTCGTAAACGTGCCGTCATAATTTTCAATGTACTGTATGTAAAACCGAATTACCAATGACCAGGAAAATGAAAACATTTCTCATTACAGATAAAAAATTTAATTTTACATCTATGATAGTAAAACAACCACATTCACATAACATTTTATTGTACTACAAGTTAATTACATTCTTGAATCAGAAGCATAATACTATTTAGTCACAAGTTATTCACTCGACCTTAAAGCTCCAAATATACAATATAATTTGCATTTTTTGCTAATAATTTTGTAAAGCACCTGTCACACTGTAGCACAACCGATTTTTTTATTTTTTTATTAATTACACAATGTATAAAAGTGTTTAATTAGTTCCAGCTAATAATTACCATTAGGCAGACATGTTCGCGCCTTTACAATGTTTTTTCGGTGTTTAAGACCATGTGACCCACGCTTTACAAACACCAAACTGGCTAATAGCACAAAAATATAAAAATACATCTATATCTATAAAATATTTTACCTATTAACAAAGCATACATTGGGTTGCAATATAGTTTGTTTTAATCACTGAGAAAACATTCAGTACATTTTTTATTAAATAATTTTTCCATTACGAGACTTACAAAGGGTACATAAAAAAATAAACATAATATTAATTATATTTGTGGTATTTATAGAACATGTTTATAATCAGTACATAAATACGGCATTTTTCCATAAATCACTGAACGCCGCATATTAAAAATAAATAAGCCTGCATTAACATTACAACATACACACATTGTTTAAAAATATATATTTATAAAATACTGATTCTTTTCAAATCATATGTAGTGTTTATTAAGACTTCCCTGCTGAAATTGATAATTGTTTAGAATAAATTTCATGCAATGAATAAAATTAGTTTTACACTTCTGAGGCAAGGAAATTTGTATTAATACTTACACGCATAAATCTAATTTGATTATCCTAATATATCACAAAACATGACTGATCACTTTCAAAATTTATCGACAGTCCGTTAGCGCTACACTGATTCAAATAAAATATTTTTAAATTACATTATTCCTTCTAAATATTAAATACAATTTATCAATTACACTATCAAGACTAGATAATAGGAAAGCTTTCAACAATTGCGCATAGATTATTTCAAAGATCTCCACACTACATTGCTTCTTTTCTAAATCAATCTAAGAAATATTCATCATAAGTAGTAACTTGTACGGCAAAATATTCAAATCCTCGCGCTATAACTGGCATCTACACATTTTACTCTATTCAACAGAACCCCTTTACATTTTTTAGAATTATATAAAGAAGTGGACAGACAATACAGGCTTACGTATATCTTTGAAGATGTCTTTTGCATTCATGTAGTTAGCCTTAAAGGATAGTGTAATTGTTAATTTAAAATACTTATACAATATTATAAAACAAAACAACAATGAAATTAAAAATCAAATCCAGTATCCATATGTTGACAAAATATTTATCAAGCACCCACACAATTGTCATATGATTTTTGGTATAATATACGATTAGGGATTACAAACACTCTTTTACTGATATATGAAAATAAATTTGTCCCTTCGATGATCCATTTCATTATGTCAAAATAACAATTAGACATTCATAAATAAATGTAAATAAAAAAATATAGAATTTAAATCGCGATCAAATTACTATCATGTTACTATTTACAAACACATTATACATCGCACAATTTCACCAAACCACTCTGTTGTAATGATGTTATAATATTATCGACTTCTGAATATACATTCGTAACCTAGATTATCTAAATTGTATCAAATCAGCTCAACTTTTGTGTTCTATAGATGTCATTTAACCAAGCGACTGCTATCATATACTTTGTTACAATACTATAAATGAGCCATGCAATTTATCGATATCGATAAAGCGCGATTTCAGACTTAACACGAGATTGCTTGTCGACCGCTGAATACTTTGACAATCCATTTTGGCGATACTACGCAAGGACTAAACGTTATCAAAATTGGAATGATACACAAATACTTTACAAAATAGCATAACAATATTTACGTTTATGTCATAGAGTCGTACCTAGTGTCGGGTGTTAGTGGATCGGTGTCGTCATGCTGGCCACAATTGAACGAGTTTCTGAAACTGTCTCTAAGCCGCTCTGTAAACGTCTTGTACTCTGGATTGGCTTGGCCGAAATCGAAATCGGCCACTTCCACTGTATGCCTGAAAATAATAAATTAAGTGTCATCATTTATATAGAAAAGTGAAAATTAACCTATTTAAACCGACCTTAGAGCAATAATGATTATCGGCTCAAAACGTTCACCTTCACTATGATATCAATTATTTACAGGAATGTGATATGTTTTTGCATCATGCAAACTATTATCTTTCAAATGAACTTATTATGAACTGTCGCATCATTTAAATGTGTCATTTATATCTAGATGATTGATCTTGTGTTTTCTTTAAACCCCATGCATTATTAAATAAAGAAATATAAGTATAAATATGTTTTTTTTTTTGTAATAATGAATAGTTAGTTTTACAAACACGTGTAAACTCATTTTTTGTGCGGATAAATGGAAATGAAATACTAATATTTCTTCCAAAAACATTTCCCTTTTTCAAAAATATATGAAGATATAATATCGTCATACCTGGAACGGTGTTGATAGTACGCAATACCGAACACGACGAGTATGACGGCCACCAGACAGAAGAACACGGGCACCACGATGACAGACAGTTGCGCGTGCACCGACGCTAAAAACAACACTAATCAATACGTGAGCGACATTAATAACCCATTGACCGTGATATCGTGAAAAATCAATGACAAATTAAGAAAAAAATGGTGAATAAATAAATGGTGAATAATAATTGTTACTTTCAAATGAAAATGAATATGGTATGGTTTGGGATTTGATTAGTAATTTACTATCTAGATTACTTTTAATGATAAATTAAGATAGATGAATAAATATATCGCTACATAAAAGAACAAGACAGTTAAAAAAAAAACAAAAAAATAAAGAAGACTAAATAAATAAATTTAAACATAGAAAGCCTACTAAATAGGAAACAAAAGAAAGCTAATGAAAAATGTATTAAAAGCGTCGTTCATTTGGTAAGCGGCAGCATGCATGTATACTATCAGGTTATTGCTTTTATTGCTAGATATAAAAATGTTAAGAAACATCCAGGTTCGCAGGGCGAGGCCACTTGGTCGGTGAGCCCATATGTAAGCCGAAAAGCTACTGTCATGTGGGCTGACATTATTAAATTCATAAGCTAAGTTATTTTGCATCATTCATATTAACTACTAGCGGTCGGGCCCGGCTCCACCCGGGTGCATACACGTTTTAAAATGGCGGTCAAAATGTTTAATTCTGACTATCAGTTTAGAATATCGACCTATCGGACCACGAAAAACGAACATAATTTCCTCGTATTTGCTAGAAATAACACTACTGCTTTCCTCCTATGGGTCATAGCGTGATGATATATAGCCTGTAGCCTTCCTCGATAAATGGACTACCCAACACTGAAAGAATCATTCAAATCGGACCAGTAGTTCCAGAGATTAGCGCGTTCAAACAAACAAACTCTGTAGCTTTATAATATTAGTATAGATGATATGCTGCCACGCAGAGAGGAAAGCAAATTATAATTTGAATAACAAATAATTAGTGAGTACAGTTAATAAGCAACACATAAAAGTTTAAACATTTGAGTCTTTCCAAAAATGGTCAAAATTATTCATCCTATAATTTTTAAGGTTATAAAAAAACACAAAGCTTCATCAAGACTACACAGTGTCAAAGAAAATGAAAATTATAATAAAATATATCGAAACTTCGTGTATTAAGAAATATATCTACCAAATCATGTTTTAGTGTATGAATGATGAAAATATTCTGCGAGCTTAATTACTTAGTGATCGAATTATGAGTGACAAAAGTCAACGTGATGTGGATGATCAACGGTCAATAGGCTAGAGTAATATGTAACGATTCTTACTTTAACATAAATTAATAATCCAAATCGAAGGTCTTATTAAACCCAGCACACGAAGTAAACGCATACTGCTTTCAGAATATTTTTTCGAGATTGTGCAACACACACAACCCACCACTAAAAATTCTATCGCCCAAGATCCTAAGTGTTATGCCACGAATTGACACTAGGCAATTAAAATTTAAATGACTAGCTAAATTAATCCCTTAAAAAATTCAAGAAAAGGGTAGGGCGTCTGTAAAGTGTTCAAATATCAACAATCAAATATTCTATAAAGAATACTTATATTTTAAAAAAATATCTAAATAAATGAAAATAGGTCGCCCTTTCGGCGCAATACTACAAATATAATGTAACATTCAAAATCTGTCATGATATCTTTTCAGTTTTCCTGATTATAAATTGAAGTATATAAATGGATAAAACATTACATACATTGTAATTATTACGGTGACAATATATTATTATGGAGACTTTTAGAGCTAGCTATGAAAAGACAGACCATAGGTTCAGTACTCGCACCAAGAAAAACTTTCTTATCACAGATTTACTTACAATTGATTTGCGGGACCTTATATCTTTGGGTCCCTCATTTTAAATTCACATTTGTTAGCACAATACATTGCTACAAACATATAAAAACACATACCTTGATATATATTAATAGTTGCTTTCGACACTGTCTTGCCTAAGTCATTTTCGATGACGACAACCACTGTATGCACTTTACTGTCGGAGAAGTAATGTACCAATGGGAACACATTGGACATAGTTCGAGATTTACTCTTGCAAGTTTCGTTGCCAGTGGTGTTATACTGGCCGAGTTTGTATATTATACAATAGTCGAAGGGCGGGGAGCCGACGTACTTGACTTCCAAGTTCAGAAGGTCCCCATGTTGAAGCCAGTTCAGACCAGTTATGTTAACAGCTGCCAAAGGTTCTGAAAATAATAATAAACATCATTGTATTTCAAATAGATATGGATGGCGACGATCCAATTTACGTTCCACTGCAGGGCATGAGCCTCTAATGATAAAAATGTCGCTTTTAGGGCTATCTCTCTCTTTCTCTTTCTTATCAGCTGATAGAAAGTCCACTATTGAACATAGACCTGCCCCATGGACCGCCACATAGACTTTTTAGTTTTGGTCTGCATCCTGCGACTGTTTAGGATTCGTCTGTGTGTATATGTTATAGAACCTGTCGGCACACTTAGGTCGATATGAGTTGTCTTTCGCTGTTAAATTGCCTACCTGAACTTAGTAGATCTGAATTAAAAAAAAATAAGTAATCTGGTGGACTATGACCTATGGTCCTTTCAATTATACTATCGATTAAGGGCCGAAACTGCGTTAAGCGGGCACGGGCGCGGTTTCATACAAAAGTGCTCCGTCGCGGGGATCCGCGCGGGCGTCCCGCACGGGGAGGCGCGTCCCGCACCCGCGCCGCGGGGCCCGCCTTCGTGCGTCGGAACCCGTCGCGGGGGCACGCGCGGTAAAGCGCGCGGTGTCCGCCAGCGGTAACATGACGGTGATGGCATAGGGCACCGAGACGTGGTCTCACTTTGGACTTCATTAGAAGGCTCAAAGTCACTCAACGAGCAATCGAGAGGTATGCTCGGTATTTCCCTACGAGATCGACTCAGAAATGAGGAGATCCGTAGGAGAATAAAGGTCACCGACATAGCGCAAAGGATTCTATAGATGATTCATAGCGAAAGGTTCTAGAGTGGAGGCCACGTACAGGCAAGCAAAATGTCGGACGCCCGGTTACAAGGTGGACGGATGACCTGGCTACATTTGCAGGAAGTCACTGGATGCAGGCTGCTTCCAACAGGTCGATGCGGAGACCGTTGGGGGAGGCCGATGTTCAGCAGTGGACTTCCTGTGGCTGAGATGATGATGATGATGAATATACTTGAGCAAAAATAAAGATTTTTTTACTTAGCGCAATGTTATTGCCAGCCTTTCCGTTGGTGATATGACTGATACAGATTTTACCCTTAAGTTGTTGACCATCAAATATGGTTCCAGTTTCGAAGATAATTCGCCATAGACCGGTATCGAAACTTTAAAATATTTGTACAATGAGTTTTCATTTTCTCTTAATTTACTGAACTTCACAACAAATTCTCCGCCTAGCAACCTAAATTCAATTAACAGCCTTCCTGGCTGTCGTTTTTTTTTTTTGCTAGTCGTCGTTTTGGTATGTAATAATATATTAAGCTCTCCATCGACACGACTGTACATGCACACCTTTAAAATCGAACCAGCGACACTGCGTAAATCCGGTCTCCGCGACGGGTACCCGCGACGGGGACCGTCGCGTTCTCACGGAGCCCGCCCGCGTGTCCACGCGAGGAAACGCGCGACGGTTGCCCGTCGCGGGCGCCCGCTTAACGCAGTTTCGGCCCTAACAAGAAACCTCTTCTCGGCAGTTGGTGTATATGGACTGATATATTATAATAACTTTAAATTACATAAAGATAAAGAAAGAGAAGAAAAGAATACTTGAATTAATTTCAATTCTGAGATGGACAGCATTACTGCCTTATGCAAAACTAATTAAATATTTATTATTCGGCAAGTTTTAATACGTTTAGGGATTTTTAAAATTATAATATTATTAAAACCACCATTTATAAACTCGAAGGCACATACTTGTTAAATACATAAGAATGAATCAACTAAATAATATGAAGTTACATAGCAGAACAAATATTGATGCAGTTGTATGTACGTATTCGCGATATAGGGTTAACACCCGATTATGAACCATGATAATTCAAAACGTGATACATATTATATTTATTTAACAGCCAATCATAAACAAAATATCCGATCAATTCTTGCAGTTGTACATGTAATTGGCGTAATGACGTCGTAATTTAATGCCTAATAATTATGCAAAATAGCTGTGAAGTCGCATTACGCTTAAGTAATTAAGGAAAAGGGCAGGCAGAGGAATTTCTTTAACGCATACTTTTGTATTCTGTATCAGCCCATATACACCACTGCAGGGCTCAGGCCTCCTCTGCAATCGAGACCACGAGTGAGAGTGGCAGTGGCGTAACTACCCCATCGGGGGCCCGTGGCAAAGTTCATCAAACGTACCTATTTATTACGGAACAGATGTGACCGCCAACATGTTCATGGTCGTCTCTGGATCGAATCCCAGAGCACACCTCTGATTTTTCGGAATCATGCGTGTTTTGATATTCAATCACCACGTACTATGACGGTGAAGTAAAACACCGTGAGGAAACCTGCATACCATAGCGATTTGGAAGATTTTCTATGGTACGTTAAGTCCGCCAGTCCGCACTAGGTCAGGGTAGTGGATTGTATGATCCGTGCCCTGCAACGGGGTTACTATGACCTGGTACAGTACAGTATAGATTTTTTTATGATAGCTTCATATTTTTCATAGGACTTTGAACATAAATTCAGCTTTGTATTACTTATTTTAATTTCTTACTTTTATTTATTTATTTCTAAATCAATTTTATTTTTATTTATAATTAGTTTTATTTATTTATTTTGTTTTTATTCATTGTTATCTGCTTCCACTCTGTCGGGCTTGAGCCCGAGGCCCTATCGAGCTGGAACCCTGTGGGGCCTGTGACTCTGTCGGAGCAGGGCCCTTCATGCCAGGCCGGGGGCCCCTGAGGCCGGGGGCCCCTGAGGCCGGGGGCCCGTGGCATTTTGCGCACTCTGCCACCCTATTGTTACGCCACTGGAGAGTGGTTAGGCCATATAGTCAACCACGCTGGCGTGGCGGGTTGGTGGACTTACATACCATAGAAATTCTTATAAATCGCTATGGTATGCTATCAATACACACAGTACTCCAAAAAGTCCGAAACTTTGGTATCATAATATATCAAAAAATATAAATGAGAGACAAAAAACTTACCTCTCACGCTAACATTTTGCTGGAACCTGCCACCGGTATAACTCTTGCCAATAGGCACTGTATTGTTGCATATATACTCCTTTACTGGATTTTTGAATGTCCTGTTTGATATAGCCCGCTTCTGCACTTTGTGAACCGTGTCACTGGCGTTTGCATTTTTCTCTGTAGTCACTGGCACCTCAGAAGCGGTACTGGTTGGTGGCTTAGGAGTGGTCGTTGTTGTCGTCGTTGTAGTTGTTGTTGTTGTAGTTGTAGTTGTTGTAGAAGTTGTAGTTATGGGTGGTAATGGTTCATTATTAGCAACAACAATCGCCTCGACGTGGTGCTCGCCCATAGTATCCTCATAAGTATAGTTGAGCGAAAAATCTGTAGTTGTGTCGAAAAATACGCAATCCAAAAACCAATGCGTGACAATACTCGATGAGTTCTGTCTCAGAAATTGTAATTCGTTGTCGGGAAGCTTGACATAGTGGTGCACTGTTTTGTTCACGGCGACAAAGTTATTTGGTCTGTCTGTGTTGTTCTGGTTCAATACTAACTTCCCATTCAATGAATCTGAAATGACAAATCAAGCAATAATGTTTATTTTATTTGAGGGCTCATACTTTTATGCGGCGACAGCAGTACCTCAGGCAAGATTGTAACTATCATTTGTCTAGGGCATTAGGTACATCAAGTTTTGCGCAGGCCAAAATAATTATCTCTCGCCATTTTATTATGTGGATTTACCTAATAATCTCATTTGCCGACAAATGTAAGTTCTAACAACAATCACTATGCCATGCTAATATAGTTTTTTTGATAATTAATAGTGAATTTTGAAAAGGCAATTTATAATAAATACCTGTTAAACTGAATGCAGTTCTTGCAGTCGACTGAAGTAACCATATACCAAAGAAACTCTTCATTAACTTAACAGTTACTGTATACTGCCCCTGTTCATACAAATCTCGAGGATACTCCACAATCCATTTTGATTCATTGGCTGATTTTTGAATCTATAAAAAAACACTCTTTATTATAACAGTGAGCAGTAATTCTGGTGGCAGACTGTATTGATAATCCTAAGGTTATAATATCAGCCCATGACATAAAAGGAGATACCTTAGTATCAGATGTGAACAAATATAAATGGTATTAATCTGGGGGTGCGGCCGAGCCCCCTCCAAGTCGAGCTATAGGCCGTAACATCCTTTTCTCGAAGCAATTCAGACCATTTTCAACCCCCTATAACTTCGTTGTGGCTAAAGCATGAAGTCTGAATTTTCAGTTACTAAGCAGGCATTGTGTAAACACGGTATATTTAAAATTTCATTCAATTTGAACCAGTAGTTTAAGAATTGTAACTAGTCAAACTTTCTTAATTTTGTCACTCACTGACTGACTGACCGATCATCAAAAGTCTAAGGCACTTCTAGCAGACATAGAACCTTCAAATTTAGAATATAATTAGTGTTTAGTGTCTAAAGTAAGGGAAAATTCAAACATTTCATAATTTGTGTCTAGTTTTCTAGATAGACCAACTGCGTGAATAACTTTGTAATCCCATATAAATGTATAGGATTACAAAGTTACATTTGCAGTTAATGAATCATTGTACCCGTATATAATGGAATAATAGTTGTAGATAGATATCTATATATATGAGGCATAACAGGAGGGGATATAGAGAGGGAAATTGTGTATTCAGCCCATGAAACTGTACAACATTCCTCTAGAAAAACATGACGAAGAAAAACTTGCAAGTAAATAGACTAAATAGCTCGATAATATCAATTACAATGAAAGAAAGAACATTAATAATCAAATCCGCTATACAGGGTATATCAAGACTGCTACCGAAAACGAAGCCGGGTGGTAGTTTAAGCGACTTCAGACACAATGCAATAGAAAAAGTTGCAAAAAAAAGCGACAATTTTTTTTTGTTATTTTTTTCCTTTGACTATATTTGGGTGGTAAATACATTTTTTCCTAAAATAATAGTGTATACCCTTTTATTTATAAACAATCTAAGGTATAAAAGAGTTTAAATTATTATTTTAGCAAAAACTATGGATTTACCACCCAAAAATGACGATATTTAAAAAATCATAAAAAATAATTGTCGCGTTTCTTTGCAAAATTTTTAATTGCATTGTGTTTGCAGTCACTAAAACTACCACCCGGCTTCGTTTTCGGTAGCAGTCTTGAGATACCCGGTATTTGTGATAAATTGATACCTACAAAAATAAGAAAAATCCATAAGACAGAGGCTTTAAGAAAAATCGTTAGTGATATTCTAGAAGTAAGAAGTACCGAAAAGGAAAAAAGTAGGACTCTACAAAAAGACGTGAGATCCCATCAAAAACATCCTGTAAAAAAATTCCAAGTCTCGCAGCTCAGGTTTTCTACTGCAAAAAGTTGTGAGATGCATGTAATACCAAGTCGATTAATTTATTTAGTCCTTAAGGGACCTTCTATATAAAGTTATTACGTTAGTTATTACCATATCAATATAAAAAAAAAACTTTACGTTTTAAATAAATAGATCGACTTGGCCAGCAGCATTATGTATAAATTGTACGATACATTATGTTTTCATGTGATGGCCAAGTCGATCCATTTATTTAAAACGTAAAGAATGTTTATTATTGATATGGGAATAACTAACGTAATAACTTTATATAGAAGGTCCCTTAAGGACTAAATAAATTAATCGACTTGGTATTACATGCATCTCACAACTTTTTGCAGTAGAAAACCTGAGCTGCGAGACTAAGAATTTTTTTACAGGATGTTTTTGATGGGATTAAGCAATACACCAACACATGCATAATATGGTTGTCTAGAGATTACTGACAGGCAAATATTTGATGTCACCATACAAATGTTAATATGGGATATCATTTAACACAATATTGCACAGTTCAAGCAAAATGAACATATTTGAATTATTTATTTATTTAATTCTATTTTTTCTGTGAATGTTCTGAGAACACTTTTCCCTTATTAAGTTATATTCATAGTTGCTTATACCAGTTACTTAAACCAGTCTACACCTCATAAAATCTGTATGAAGCTATGTAAATGAATGTTTTCTTACATGTGTTTTTATATTTTTTAGAGAGAGAACTATCCAAAAATGGTGATAATATTAACTGACAAAATCAAAAAAGGAATTGTAAGATATATCCCTGTGTAACTTGATTCATATATTGACTCAATATATACTTAGACAATGTGTTTAATTGTTCATAATTTATTTATAGTCAGGTATTGCAATTCAGATATTCATGGGTAGTGATGATAATTTACCATCAGGTGAACAACATGCTTGTTTGCTCCCTAAAAAGTCTATTGCCAACTATGTAAATTTGTCATGGATTAGCGAATATCCAATTATCCTCATAACTACAGCAGCTTCTTTTACCTGGGGCCATTAGGTACAAAGAGCAGTATAACTGATGATTGTTAACTTATATTATTAATTTTATAACAATTATTCAAAGTTGCCTTTTCTTATAGGTTGTAATATTAAAGTTAGTATAATTATATGGGAGTAAGAATTAGAAAGGATGCATGAAGCATATGACATATTTTTATTACTCATAACAGTGCTCTGAAGATAAGCAGGAAGTTTGATAATTTATTAACGTTACACCTAAACATAGAATGTTGATAAATGTATGATGCAAAGGAACCATAAATATGTTACACATTGTAACATTGTGTAAATACATTGGCATAAATAAATATAGCAATAAAATAAAAGGACCAGTATTTAAATTACCAGCTTGTAAATAAAAGGAAAACTTTACAAAATAATACTTTTTCCTGTTTTTGTCAGGTTATTGACTAGCTTAGTGTATAATAATTATGTATGATAGATTTTTAGGAGTTTTGTTCAATATTACAATATTACTAGTGAATATTGATTTCAAATTTCCACTAATTTCACTGTTACATTTCTGCCTTATATTTTTACAACTTAAATTATATATTTTACTAGTGGTCCAGCCCTGCTCCTCTCGGGTGCAGATAGACTTTTCAAAATGGCGTCCAAAATGCTCAATTCCGACTATCAATTAAGAATATGTAGCAAAGGATCCCTCAGATATGGATTATGAGACCAATTGGAATGAGAAACATGAATAAATTTCCTCATCATTGCTTGATTTTCACTACTGCTTCCCTCCTCTAGGTCATAGCATGATGATATATAGCCACATTACATATACATTACATTACATAATACATTCCTCGATAAATGAACTTTCCAACACAAAAATCATTTCTCAATTCGAACCAGTAGTTCCTGACATTAAAGGTAAGTCTTCAGCTTTATATATTTCAATTGATATGATAGACCTAGATATCTATTCAATTTCTATTTATCTCTAGAATATTTATTTAGAATATTTATTGACTGCCTCGGTGGCGTAGTTGTACTCCGGTACGGTTACAAAGTTGAGGTCTCGGGTTCGAATCCCGGGTTGAGCAAAGTGATATTGGATTTTTCTATTCATTATCAGCCCAGAGTCAGGAATTTGTGCCCGATATGGCGATAGGCTCGCCACCTATCACATCGTGGGACGGAACATACAATGCGAAATGTGGGTGTCGTGGCACCTCTGCCTACCCCTTCTGGGAAAAAGGCGTGAGTTTATGTATGTATATTTATTGAGATTTTAGTCATAGATTTAGTATAAAACATAGATCGGCAATGTGAAAGAGATAGAATAATTTAACTCATATGTTAAAGCGAGATGCATGATGCGACCATTCGTTTACACAGAAGTAGCCAGCAGTGACCCAGAGTCAAAATATGTCAAACTAAGCGAGCAACAAAATTCGCTTATTTTCATAATTTATTTAATTTTACAGTACTTGGTTATATTTATTAAACGTAGTTTATTATAGTTCATTGTGTAGTGCCAAGTTGTGGTTCATGCAGGCGTAAAAATCCCAAATAATTACAGTTTTCACAGTACCGGCCACTTTTGCACAATACTTTTTTGTGACGATATTATAGAATTAAATGGAAATCCGTGTATACATATCGGTAGAAAAGAATATAGTATTTCATTGTATTAATACGCTGAAGCATCCATTGCGTATAAAAAATAATATCAAATACGTGAATTTACAATAATTTCAACCAAAAGTAGCTAGGGATTGACTGACAGGTTCGATCAATAAAAGGTTGTCGATAAAATAGTCGATGACAACACATGTTTCCCTACATTTTTATGGGGCTATAGTATGTTGTGATAGTGTGCATTTTTCTCCTTCTTCTACCTGGCGTTATCTCGGCCATATATCCCCGGCCGTTATTATAGTATTTATTCTACAATATTACTTATTACTTTACTTTTTCTCATTTTTTTATATTTGTGGAATATTTATTATAACACTTCATGTGTGTGATTTATGAATTAAGAACCTGTTTCAATCTCTGCCAAGAGGCTGTCAATTTATAATAATAAGAAAACAAGAACATATTCGATATTATTATAAAATATGCGATACTTCTATGCACAATATCATCATCCAAACCTTGAAGCAACATTATTCATTTATCATAACATTAGGTATAGGTTTAAAATTTATAATTCTCATAGGAAAAACATTAGTTTAGGTGACGAGATCGAGAAAACCTTTGTAGTTTATTAAACTGTCTCTTTCTTCAGTCACAGGAATGCGACTAATGAACATAGGCCTTCCACAAGAATGTCTACATCAGTTTGTTGTAAGCTGCCTGCATCCAACGACTTCCTACAAGCTCCTCCGTACACCTCCAACGCGGCCTAGCAGGCGTCCCAACACTTCCCAATGTGTTACAAGTCATTTAATTGACTTAAACAAGCATTTTTTTTTTAACTCTAGTATAAATGTACTTACGCGAATTTTACTCATTGAAAAAAACTAATAATCATGGATTTTGTTGCAGACTGAGTCCACTCTATGACTACGAAAGCTGTAAAGTAATCGAAAACTTCGCGACGGGAAATTAAAAAAATAAACCGAAAACGCTAAAACTTTGTAAAATTATAGTTTTATTTTATAAAAGTGTTTTTTGTTCTCAGTTTAATTAGATGCCTGTACTAAAGACTCATACAAAATATCTCAAACAAAATGTTTTCCAAATAATATGACAATTTATCTTTATTTACTTGTGTGTTTATCAATCTGTATTGAACTAAACACATCAATAAGTTTCTGTTAATATATAATAAAATGTCGCATATATCCATAACATTTCATTTCACAACTACAGGCCGACAGCTATATCGATATCGATATGATACTATCGAAAGTGCATGGTACACCACTATATGTCAAGCACACATGTAAACTTCACGCACACAATCGTAAATCAGTTTTGGTCGCGCTGAAAAATGACACATTGCCGATCTATGTTCTATACTACATCTATGATTTTAGTAATAAAATTCATAGATATTAGCATAGTGGGCGGATCTTCATAGTAGACAAATTAAAGCTAGATGGACATTGCAAATATACTATTATTAGCCTTCTGATAGCTTAAGTAGGGAATGTTATATACTTATAGCACTCTGTTTCTTTTCAAACAGAATTGACTCATCCTGAATGTGTATTGGTATTAAACACACTGGACTAGGAATACTAAAATTAATATTTGTATTGATGTATACAACCATTTTTGACAATGAAATATTTTGTTTTACTTTCATAGCCACATTGATCGTAGAAAACATGTGAAATTAAAAAAAAACATAAAATTTAACATGGTGTTGTATGTTTACTAAATTACCACAAACAATACTGTATTATCTTTTAATATAAAACAATTAATGCAATGTATATATTAGTGGCATGCGATAGAAGAGACCTATGTCCAACATTGGACAAGGATGGCATGGACAATGATGACATGATTACAATGCTGTGTATCATTCAGAGCCTTTGTCTATCATGTATAAAAATGTTATCACCAAAGATGTACAGAGGTGAGTAACTATAAATAATCCTTTATCTTATTGAAGCTTACAGCAATATTAGTTTATGTGTACAAACTATAGTTATAAATGTACATTTCTAAAATTTATAATTATTATATCGTTTAACGTAGTGACAATTGATACTTACTTTTAAACATTTAAAGTAATTTATAAAAATGAACTAAAATTGATGCAGTGTTAAGTAAATTGTCACATGCAATACAAACTATAGCTTTATACTCAGCATAATTATTTATATGCTACTTACCGAGGCACTGTGCTGAGGCTGAGCATCGTCACTGAATTCGAAACTAAGTGTTTCACCCGAATAACCCGACACAGTCGCCGTAAAGGTGACGTTGGAACCGCGCACAGCTGGCCCGTTGCTACTCAATGACACCTTCAGCCCAAATACGCCTACAATGACAACAAATATCACGAATTATTTATATGATTTCAAACATTCAACACTGGCATGTGCATAACATAAAAGATAACGTCCAACGTACCTGCTTCCAAAATTAAAGCCACATAAAAGTATAAACGTAAAGGGGTCATATCGATATTATATTGCAATTTAGCGACCACAAACAAATTCCGCAATTACAATGATTAAGGAAGAAACGCAATGAATAAATCCAAGACAAAATGGGTTTGCAAATCATTCGTACATTGTTATTATCAGCGAAATATAATGGCAAAGCTAAATGATAAACATTTACGTCGTCACTAGCACAAATGTATTTTTTTTTGACGTTAAACTGACAGTCCAATCACCAATGTCACGATTGACATTTATCATGTGTGTTGCAATCATGGTTGCAATCTCAGAATAAATAACTAAAGCTTAGAAGGAGTCTGAAACACACTCATATACTTATCCTGCTTTTTCCAATGGGCCAACATCATGGAAGAGAATGACACAAATAATATGTGCTAAGGACGGCTCATGTTCACTGATGAAACGTCAAATTGCTATGTTGGGTATGATTACGGCGACCGAATTAAAAAATGCAGTTAAATCAAATGTCACAAGCGGCCAAAGCGCCGACACAATTTAGTTACGACATATTCAATAGTGATGTGCTGCACATTTTATCGATAATATTAATAATGTATATTTTAGTTTATTAGCCATGTTACATAAATTGGCTTGCACTTTCAAATACCTACCCAGTAGTGTAGTGGTAAAAAGCGCCCGGCCACTGCGCGAAGGCTGTGGTCTAGGATACTTCATAATTTTCGATATCGTCATGTTCATGGCACAATTTTCTCTTTAGAGGCTTTGCGTACTAGCAGAGTAACGCAATCACACATGTAATTTTTTTTTACATTTACATGCGGAAGTTTCAACTGTTAATTTGAAAATGGGTTTTCATGGGAGTTTATGTTACATTTTTGCTAGTTTTTTTTTATCTTAGTAACAACTGAGGACACCAGAGAACACCTTTTCAAAAAAGTAGATCATCGTATTATATTTTTTGTTCTGTAGCTAGAAAGATAAGACACACGTTTTTAATAAATAAAAAAATGCTATGGATTTAAAATAAATAATAATGATTCATGCATGAAAATCTACCCCTGTGTCTACGAATTTGCTATAAATCATGTATCGATATCGATAAACTATCAGAAGAGATCACAGCACAATTATTTCTTGTTTTCAAAACTAGAGTGTACGTTGAAATGTCAATAGCGCTCCTTCTATATTATTCATTGTTCTGAGTTTACATTTATCTCACGCACAAATACTGGAACGCAACTTAAATATAAATGCCGCTTAACTACGTTAATCCCGATTAAATGTACTGGCTAAGTGGGCCGTGCGCTGTTAAGAGCAACTTATTACTTGAATGGTGTTCCAGTTGGTTCTAGTATTCGGGCGTTAATGTGTTAGCTCTAGCCTCTATGTCATGCTCTATGCACTATGCAGCTCTATGATTCAAAACTTGTGGCAAGCAGCTTGTCTTGTTTTTTCTCGTGTTTGCTTTGCGGTCACGCCAGATATATTTCAAGGCGGAGAAAAAGTGTTTCTTTTATTTCAAAAACTTCAATTATTACTCGGTATAATGTGCTATTGACTTTTGGTGATTTATATAATTTGTGCTTAATATAATATCGAAAATGGCTACCGTATTCGATAGCCCGTTTATAAGACAACGTATACATCGGCTGCGGAATCGTGACTACGATTTTGATGAAGATCAGAGATTCAGAAGATGCGACTGTACTAGTTACTCGTATTTTGTGCTATCCATGGTTCTTTTCTCCGTCGGTACAGTTATAACCGTATTGGCCATGGGCGACGCGGATGGGTACATTCTAAGTAATTTAGGACACATGTGGCTAGTTGGACCGATATTTATATGTTCTGGCATGATGGTGGCCGTCAAGAGCATGTTGTATTTGCGTAGAAAAAGCGTTATCCAGATGCTTCTTCACCAGAGAGCAATCATAAGGGTAAGTCACAAGATTATTATCACATTGATTATGGATCTTTTTATGGAAAACAATTATTTCAGGCGCAGGTTAAACGTAAACAATATCGCGTTTCAATAAAAAATGTAAATAGCTACAATGAGTGCCTAACTATTCATGTCAATATTTTCCTTTGGCATTTTTTTAATATTCTAATATTATGTTTCTATCTTAACATTCTATTACACTTTCTAATATTTGCAATGTTGTTATTATGATATTCAAACACATTCATAGTAAGGGCTGGATCACTTTGTGTAATATGTTTAGTATTTGTTTCTTGACCTCGTCCTTGGCCATGACTTTTTTTTACTATAGCTTACAGAAGTTTATATATAAAACATTATATAACCATTTGCTTTTCTTGCCTTTCTCATTGTTAGTGGCTTTAAAATGTTTTTGTATGCATCACAGGAGTCCAAATATTAAGTTTTATATGACAATGTTTCAAAAGCAATAATGTTATTTCTTCTATTGTCTAAACTTAATATTGTTTCCTTAACTTTAAATTGATAATGTCCTTGGCATTTTTGCTCTATATTTTTTTATAATAACTATATAAGTAAGTAACTAGATAAGTGTTTTTATACACCAAGTTCATACATTGCTATTATTTATTTCATTTAAAACATTTTGTCTAATTAAGATGCCTTACTGCTTATGTTATTAAAATATTTGTAGCGACATGCATCCATTAGATGAATTCAGATATTCAACTCAAATATCAAGGATACCTCACAAAGTGAAAGGCTTATCCTACCAATAGCATCTATGTTAAGGTATACATACTGAGCCAGTACTTTCTAAAAAGAATGCTGAGAAAATCATAGCAGATTAATGAAATACATATTGGCTATCACCCTCTTTATGGGCTGTACAATCTATAATCAATTTTGTATAGTACATTGTTTACTGAGGAGGCTGATGTGGAGTAGATAAGTCACTTTGCAGAATAACTGAGTTACAATAATTTTAAATATCTGACTCATGTTTGTTTTATGTCTCAAACCTGCTTTGCTTAAATATTATGCACCCAGATATTTCATCATCATTATTTTAATTGAAACCATATGAATGATTTTAGTAGTATAATCATATCAAGTATTATTTTTCTCCATAAATGTTACCAAATGATATGGCTTATAACTTCAAGCTGTCAAAAATAGATATAAATGTTATTATATAATTTTATATCCTAAATAAATACTAGAACTGTAATGCAATATTTTGTTGATAGATAATGAACATAAAAGATATGAATATATAATCAGCAGCTTCTTGTTCAAACAACTATATCAGGTTTTTAATTGATTTCTCTTTCTTTTTTGTATTTGACATCATAGAGAATAACAGGTTAAAAATGTTGTATAAATATTGCTTGTCTCAGTTAATTTTGTTATTCAGTCATACTACAAAATGAAATAAGTTTTAAAGACATATTTGGTTTGATAAATTACTTTATCAATATTTATGACAGTTTGGGGTCTGAACCTGTTTATTGACATTATATGCACATTAAATATTTTTCGCATCAATAGTCTGCTTTTGTTATACAAGGACATTTTACTGATAACTGTTTTATATGTATTTTACACTAAAAATCTGTTCTATACATTTTCATTCATGGAGTTTGTGTCCACAAAAGTTAAAATTAATTTAACACTGTGAATGGAGTGATGGACTATTAAATTAATTATGCTATTATATTTTGTAAGCTCACACTTGTTACAATAATTCCTGTGAGTTAAAATAAGTCATCGGAAGACAAATAAAAATCTGCAAATATCTTCACTCACTGGCTCTACCAGCAAATATTACTTTTATCGCACTAGTTATGCAGGCCATTACCAAGAACCTACTTCCTTGTCAATTTTGATCAATCTATTGCTTTTTCTATTACACCTTCTAGTATAACATTAAGCTATTTATAATAGAAGGTATTGGTCTTACTTGTGCACTGAAGCATCCTACTCATAAGTGTTTCAATGAGTTAGCCAAAATACATCCTTAAGAATATTTTTTTAATGTTTGTTTCGTTTTGTGTCATATGCCATATTCAACATTGTGTTTCCATATGAGGTTTTATGTACATGCGACCACATAGATTAACTAGACAATTTAAGCAAAATCAGTTTACAGCATATTTCTGCAACATGTTACAACTCAGAAAAATATATCTTATACCTATCCTCACACAGATTTATAGGTTTTGGTCAATATAAACATACTATACTTATATGAATATTTAAGTATTGTATAAATAATTATTAATTTTCGCAAAGTCCCGCTTTACAGCACTAATATTGACAGAAGCATTTAGCATATTATATTTCAACTAGGTCAAGGCATCAGTTTTTGAAATGATTGCAATGTTACTATATAATTTATGAGTGATATGAGGGTTTTTTTGAACAAACAACATATATTTTATGTATCAAATATTTAATACAAAAGAAAAAGTATTATGATGTTTATTTGAATTAAAACTATATAGATAATTTGTGACCTGATAATATATGAACTCAGCAAAGTACCCATTAAAAACAAACATGATACATAACTTTCAATGTTCAGTGTAGGTTTTATCACTTTTACAATTTTGTGACACTTCCTGAGCTGTCTTAAATTGAGATAAGATTACACCACTGTTGTTACTGTCAATCAATATAGATTAACACTGTCTTTATACATCATGTACTTACCCTAAATACAGCTTCCATGAGCAGTTTGGGAAACTGATTAAAACTACAAGCTCCGGGATTACATGCATATGAACATTATGTGTACTTATAAATTGATGGAATTCAATTTAGATTAGCATGTATGTTGTCAAGTTTTGTATAGACCACTGTGTGACTCAATTAATACACCTTGTGCATAAGTGCCACACAAACCATTAAAAAACTTGTTAACAAAACATTTTCCTCTTCAATAACAAGTTTGTATGTAAATTTTCAGGATATGGCAGCTGTACAGGCTGAGCAAGCCTATAGTGGACAAGTACCACGCACAGCCTCGAGTGCTACGCTTCCGCCTTCTTACGATGCTTTAATAGCAAGTGCAGCTACTAGCAAACCTCAACCATCAAGCTCAGAACCACCGCCCCCAACATATGATGAAGCAATGTATCTCTTAGATGATGAAAAAACGAGGACACAAATCAGAAATGATGACAGTGCTAAACAGGAAACTAGCACTCCGCCTGACACTACTGACAACAGTAAACCTTGAAAGAAGTGAACTGTAATTATGAATACTTGTTTATTATTTACTTAGTTTGTAAGAAAGACTTAATCCTTCCTTTTGTACTTATAATACTAGATATACAGTCACTTTGGTAAAGTATTCTCGTATGTGCCTAAAATATTAATTTGTTAGCTGTATTTTTATAGATAAATGTAAATGTATTATAATTTAACATTGTAAACAAAAATGTGTATTTTGCAAAATTTTACTGCCATTTGCTACGGGACTGATAAAGGCAAGGCTATTGTATAAAAATATGACAACAGTTTTTGATAAGCGAATTGTGTTGTTTTTATACGAATTCAGCTGTGATTTTCACATTTTATATAATCAGGTGAATTTTACACTTTGAATGTTGTGATTTTTATCTACCTAACATTTTAAAGAAGGATAATTATAATTGAAGTTAGTTTGTTATTTAAATGCTTTCTAGTAGACATGTGTAACTCAGGAGTGATTAACTAAAAAGATATATATCCGACGTACGGAGTTATTATATCTTTATATCCCTTGCACTCAAACTAACTCATTATATCCGTACGCGTAAAGATCATTTTTGGTTCAATTTCACTGCAAAGATTAGAAAGAAACAGATATAGACTTTTACATTTGTGTGAGCGGAAAAGAGAATATTTATGTTCACAATGTAATGCATGCGCCATGCGTACGATCGTGGAATACGATCACAGTAGTAAATGGAGTGTAAGCGAAAACAAAGCTATTTACAATGATTTAAGGCCTAATTTCGCTAGCATGTTTTCTAATTAGCAAAAATATATTGTATTCATTTTTTTTTATCGGATTTCTATTTTGTTTCCGTGAAATATCTTGTACCAGTGGTGATCATAGCACAAAAGTTTCAATTACAAAAATATCCAGTTTATGCAATGTTTAAATGTCCATGAATTTTTACATATTTCACTACTCCTTATTTATATTTCTAAACACAATTTATTTCTGTTGATAGATATCAGCAGAAAATAATTAATCTCTTTATCTCACTGTAACAATACTATATCTAAACCACAAAGCAATTTTTACTCGAATATAGCCTCTTGAACGTCCACCCAAATGTTAATTTTAAATATATAGATATTGTGGAAGACTCATAACTAAATTTCTAATCAACTAATTTAAACTCATCTTTTAGTTCATGAATCATTAAGAGATAGAGATATAAAGATATACTCCACCAAAATGTCAATCTTAGATATAGATATAAAGAAAGACTCATAACTCAATTTTAATCAACTCATTCTTTAGCTCATCGATCATTGTGAGATAAAGATATAAAGATATAAAAGAGTGATATATATCTTTTGACTTATAAGATATAAATCTCTCTTTTCTTTACAGTGATTCATTTTGCGCATGACTACTTTCTAGCATTTAAGCATTTCTGACAGTTTATATTGTAAGTTGTGTCTAATCTAAAAATGCAAGTACTATAATGACTAATAGTGATCAAACATTATATATTCACCCAGTGTTGTATGATTAAGGAGAATATCAATTATTTATTGCTCCATTATTTATGTCTATGTATTTTAACTTTGCTGAGTGCAAAGACTGATGCATTTTAACTGAATTGTTGCCAATGAACTTATTATATAAAGTAATGATATTGAAAATAGTGTTGATCTGATTAAAATATGCTTCATATTACTATACACTATGTACTTGCTTTTGGTAAGTTAGTACATTAAAGGGAAAGCATTATGTATCATTATGGATGAGTGACCATAATATTCTTATGATTCATGATGTTTTTCTCATTTTGTACAAAAAACCAGACAATCTATGTTTTGACACAGATAATATAAAGGAATCATAAAATATACATTCAGATTAATCTAGTTGTAATGATTGTGTTCATTTACATATAAAAAAGGTCATGAAATCTATAGGGATGTTTTGTCCATACATTACCATATTAAATTAAGTACTTAACATTCATACAATCTCAACTGGAAGCATAATCTGCAGTGTATTTTTGTTCTACAAAATATGTAGTATTATTTAAATAAGTTACAATGTACTGATGCCAATTTGTTTAATGTGATTTAGTGATAGGCTTAAATTTATTTGCATATTTTAGCCTATTACAACCCACATTATTTACAACAGAATCTTTGTTTTTGCTCTTTTTATTTTCACATGTTTCACTGTGGTTTCCATTGCTTGTCAATTTGAGTTCTATACTATCTTTACTTAATTAATTTAATTTTTACATATCTACTATTGAAAGAACTTGGATCTGTTACTATATTTGAAAATGTAGGGCTTTGCTGATTTTAATATGATTTTCTTCACTGGCAGGTTTTTAGTTTCTGTATTATAGGCATTGCCTTTGTAACTTACTTAAATTTTACACATACATCAATGAATTGTTTTAAGCTTTTAACATGTGATTCAAAATTACGATACTATTTCGGCCTCTTAAATTATTAGCATAATGTGCCTTTTTGAAAGGGGACCTTAGGTGTTTCTATACCAAATCATCTACTTATGAAATGATTGCAGTTTTGAGGTGCAAATTGAGACTTAAAATTGTATATTTCCATCTCTCTCACTACAATAAAATCCTATGATTTATGTATCATTTTCTACATGGTTACCCAAATGTCCCCTATGTAACACAATTGGAATGTACATGATGCCGTCCTTGTGATATGATGACTCGCATCAAGACATTAGTGTAGGCTGATTTATGAAACAATTATGTACTTCAACTCGAATATTGTATATTTACTTAAATTAAGGTCTTTTATATTTGCGTATACTAAATTCAACACGTGCTATGCGGCTCTCACATGTGTATTATCGGGCGCTACGCGTTTGCTATCACATACCCATGTGTCATTTACAAAGTGTGATGGTACAGTCAGCAACATAAGTCCCTGAACACTTCACATTTTTTGATAACCTTTTTATGAATTAAAATCTGTACGTACTACTCTGTAGTCGTAAAATATAACCTAGTAAAGTTATCTATGCCGAGAAGTGTCATAAGATATTGAAAATAATTATTATTTTAGATGATAAGACAATTCCAAATCTCGTGACTGTGTAGCGACTTATGTTGCTGACTGTACCTACGCCTGACATGCACTACCAGTTTTATATTTATCCCGTCGTAGTAAACGAGTTAATTTCAAAGTTAAACAGATGACGAAGGATGTAATTTAATACTGGTTTACATATTGTTGATTACAGTTTATGCACTCTAATCCCTCTAACTCGAATGTATCAGTAACGGCATAAATGCATTGTGTAATAAAAATTTGATAAAAACATTAGTGGATTAACAGAATTGTTAAAAATATATATAATGGCAGCTAACATTAAAGTGACTCATGCTGGCTTAAACTTTAGCAGGTTAAATACAAAGATGTGTTAACTTCAGAATGCATTTAAACATCTTACATGATTTAATGGAAAAGGTCATATTGATACACATTTAATCCATATTGAATGCATGTTGAATAGTTGGTCTAATTTGGTACTGTGATTGATATATAAAAATTATGAAATATTTGTGATACTGGTCAGCATGGGTCATTTAAAAAAGTATAGTAAATCATATTATTAATCATGCTGTTTTTAGAATATGCATTATTGTGTCGAAGCAAAATGAAATTGTCTGTTAAAATTAATTAGTGTTAAACTAAGTCTTTTTGTACATTTAGAAAAACAAAACATTAAAGTCCAAATGAAATCAGAATAAAAAAAATTACAAGTATTTCCAATCTTTAACATGGACATGTAAAAACAAATCTAGCTAGTATTTTGGCTTAGTTGCATCAAATAATTTTGACATTCACAAACATAAATTATCAGCTGTAAGCATGCATTTGAAAGCTGGCATTGACTTGACATTTACTAAAGTCAGATTTACTAGATACAACTAAGCCTCATGTGGCCTTACATAATACATTTATTTATATAATTTGTTATATTTCCCTATGAGTGATTTGTGTGCACAAGAATAGTCTTTGTAATGTTCCTGTAGTTATTTCTGTGAACATGTTGATATTGTTAACTATTTGAGTCAGAAAAATATTTCCATACATTTTGTAAACCCCAGTATATAAATAAGGGTTTATGTATGTGGTACCAAAGCTTATAACTTATGAAAAATCTAATCCTGATCAATTGTTATCTAAACTAAAAAATGGTTGTCAATCAAGATATATTATCTTTACTAAATTACTTATGCTTAATTTAGATCTGGATGCTGTAATAATGCAGCACTGTTGTTTTAAGCGAATATTTGTATATGGATCTCCCTGGAACTAATAATTATACACTTTGAGTTAATTTCATTGTTTTAATGAAGCATATATTACATTCATTAACAATAAACAACTTACAACCTTATGACTTAGAAATAATTTGCTCCAAAGCAAATGTTCCTCAGTTGTGAAGTATTATTTCTATAAGTACATTAGTCACAATTCAATATAAAACATTCTTCTTTAGTTTCCTTAAACAGCACTGCACTACTGTATTAGCCCATATACATCCCACTGCAGGGCAAGGCTTCCTCTACAATTGAAAGCGGTGAGGCAATATACTCCACCACATTGTTCTAATGCAGGTTAGAGGACTGTACATAACACATAAAAACTGACAAATTATATTGCTTTGCAGATTTTCTCATAACATTTTTCCCTTATCATTAAAGTACAAGGTGAATGAGTCTTGATATGTTACACATGATTCCAACATCCAAAAACTCAGAGGTGTACCCTGGGATTTGAATCCACAACCACTGTAATCATGCTGGAAGCCATGTCTGGTCTGTTTAGCAACTTGCCACCACATACTTCAATTCCATATAATGAGGTCCTAATCAAATATGCATCAGTTTTGATTAAACTACAAATTTACTGTGACAGATTAACAGCCGTTGCCAATAAACAAACCCAATCCAAAATTTGCCGTTTTAGATTGACAGCTCAATCATTTTTCTGATACTATATTGCCAATAATCAATCTCAGTAGTGAATAAACTATGGCAACATATGATATACATTAAACTACCTGATGGTAGCCTTCCAAAATAGTATGAAAATAAACATTTTTAGCTATGGTCATTACGTTACAAAATTGCCAAGACACACTAGAACACCATTTAACTATATAATATTCTCTTGTTACTTCCAATATAATTTAGCAATGGGAAAAACAATGGAAGCTTATAATGCTACAGGGCGCATACTATCACTTCCATTTGTTTTCACTTTTCTGTTGGAAAAACATTACTTGGCTACAGTTGTTTGATTACTATAGTACAAGAAAAACTAAGAAACAACACTTATTAGAACATAATATAATACCATACTATTTTATGTTAATCTTCCAAAATATTTGGCTCTAAAACATACATCCCTCAACTCTGGCCATTGTACTACAAAAATGTCTACAAAACACTGCAATATTTTGCCACTTAATGATAATGTTCTAACTCTACACACACTTTCAATGAACACTATTCTACAATCAATTAAAAACATAAATCTTAAGATGAAGGCAGCAATACATACTGGGACACATGTACCTGGGCCATTACAAAATATAACATCTGGTTTATACTCCCATACTATGACTATTGAACATAAAGTAGCTTGCAGGCTCCTTGCCGCTGCAGAGGCCAATGACTGTCCCACATTCCTACTTCTAGGTATTCGAGTAAGCCTATAATTATTATGTGCAATTTCTTCTTTTAGAATTTTCACTTCACTCCTAGTATCATTCGCTGCTAAAATATATAGACGTGGCTTATATTTGTTTTTATTCAGGCCTTGTACAAGCCGCATCATTTCTGTCGTGTGACCGCCAGATCCAATGCAAAATATTGTGCGCAAAGAAGATTCCTTTTCAAGGATGCAGTCCGTCAAGAATATTGAATAAAATAGTTGTGCTACCCGTGCAAGAAATAACACTATGATTATAAGACATAAGATTACCGCAACCCCCATGTTCAGTTTTGTTTAATTGAAATCACAATTGAAATGGTCAATTGACATATACAAAAAAATAAAGCACAGTTTTGTACTGTCACGCTGACTATCAGTTATTCGTTCGTGTGAAACTATTATTTATAAATTTATAAAGTAGATAAGTATAAATTGTGGTATAAATTGATACAAATTATCTATTTACATTGAGGTATTATACTAGAGCGGACATCGGGAACAAAATCTCTGCGTATGGTGCGTGCGCAAGGGTACACAATGAAGCGAGAGGGAAGATATGTTACTTGGTTGGCGTGACAGAGACAGAAATAGAATGTACCCTTCATTTTGTTACAAACATTTTGTTTGCAGTGTCCCCTCTAGTATATTATCTCAATGTCTATTTACTATGAATTGAATTCGGAAATTTCAGAAAAAAGTTTACTGAATTTCTCATTTCTTGAAAAATTACAGCTGATGTTTTTTTCTGTTTATCGTGACGGAAAAGTAGAGATGTTAAAAACAATCGATTTTTAATTTAATCGATTAGTGTTTTTTATGATCGATTTTTTTACAACCGATTTTTCAAAATAATATTAATCGATTTTTTTATAAATCGATTATATAAATTATACGTAAAAAATCGAATTTTATTAACTTTGTTATCTATGCGACGTATGAAAAAACTCGGAGTTAGTAGAAACTGTTCAATATTATTGCAATGTTCATCATTTCATTTTTATTAAAATAAACGTTTAATGGTACTGAAAATTTGTATCAATAAATAAATAGAGTTTCCTTATTGACAGTTTAAAGGAACATTTACTTTGATTTCTAGTTTTGAATATGATATTTTTTTATTCATATCAATTTATTTGTTTTTTTTATTTTAATAAATTGTTAATATTAATTTCTGAGGATTATTTTTGGAATATGAAAAGCATTTAGATTTTTAAATGATAGAAAAAATCGATTTTTCACAAATCGATTACTATTAAAGAAAGAAAATCGATTTTTATTTAATCGATTTTTTTCCATTAACCTCACATCTCTACGGAAAAGCAAAGGTCTAATTCATACAGCCTATTCCAGCCTAGTCTGATGAATTCATGGACGTAATATATAAACAGGACTGCGCACTGTGATCGGAAAACGAGCCGAGCGAGAGAGTTTGAATGGAGGCTTTGTTTCCCATTTCTATAGGGTGATCATAATATTTGAAAAAAAAAAACAGGAAATTTAATATTATAGTAAATAATTCAGTTCTAGCACTAATACGTCGAATGAAACATTTTGTTTTTGAGGTAACAAACGTGATATTGTCTAAGCGTGTCAAAAAAATATTTGACCAAACCAAAATATTGGACCATTTTGACCTAGAAAAAAAGTTCAAAATCATAGTTTTATACGTATCCTTTTTATAGGTGATTTAAATAATAATAATAAATCTTTATTAACAGCAAAATTCAGTTAGTAATCTTCTCATTTATCTTCAAAGTGCGTATGTAGTGTGTTACCAGGGCCAGCCGTCGTCAGGGATAGTAGCCGGGGTCAACTCGGAGATTCTTAGCACCTTCTGCCCCGCCGTTACCGTAGCATCAACTTTTAATCTGCTTGAATATTAAAAGCAGTTCTTTTTTCTTTACAATTTTATTATTAAAGTAATGTTTAATTTATACACGTTAATTTGCATCCTACTATGTTTTAAGTCAAAATAAATACTATAAAAGTTTTTCTAATACAATTGATTATGAATTAAGTATAATTAAAAAATATTTATTTATGGCGATAGTTTTTATTTACAGAGTGATGTAAGATTTTGGCACGGACGTATTACACTAACAGGTCCACTGTCTGCTACATTTTCATGCTTAAGCCACTGAACCGATTTTGATAGAATTTGATACAGAGGTAGATTAGGCCTTGGGTAAGGGCAAAAGGTTACCTTTCATTATATAGACAACGCTTTAAGGGGTTGAACAAAGGGATGTAAAACTTTTTTAATAATTTTTGAACAAAAATAACTGCACACTTCGTTTTCTTAAAGCTAAACCATAAAGGGGTTAAAATAAGGGTTCAAATGTTACATGAAAAATCTAAGCCACTGCAGTGATAGAAAACTTTTTACAAATAAAAAATAATGGCGTGAATAATATTAAAAAAATAGCATTATGGGATTTCATTTCATTTGTTTATTGATCCGGTGGTCTAAAAATTGATATCTGAAATTAAGAGTTAGAATAGATAATTATCGCCACCATTTTGAACTTTATTGGTAATGATTCGATTAAGATAGGGATATTCGTTAGGGATGCGACGGTAGAGCAGCTACGTTGATGTTAGGTACTACAAGAGTTGGTATGAATAATAACATGTATCTGGTATGAAGTAGGCCAGTGATGCTCCTATCTAGTGGTCATGGCGGGGTATGCGATCTCGGCCTCCTGAGCTACTGCTGTTACTACCAACTTTCCCTTCCGTGGCTATAGTATCCATCTCTACATTTAATACTTTCCTTTCCAATAACATCTTCTAGTCGTAAACTCTATTTCCTTTCCCCGGTTGAAGACGGACAGTACCGTCATCAACGCGAGTACCCTCCTGCGCTCGCGAACCCGCCTGCCAAGCGTGGTGAGTGTGGGCATCCTTACTAATATTATAAAGGTGAAAGTTTGTATGGATGTTTGTTACTCTTTCATGAAAAAACGGCTCAACAGATTTTGATGAAATTTGGTATAGTGATAGCTGACACCCTGGATTAACACATAGGCTACTTTTTATCCCGAAAAATGTAGTGTTCCCGTGGGATGAGTCAGGAAACCAAATATACATATTTTCTACTCTTTCAAATTCAAATTGTTGGCACGGGATGTCCTCTCCTACGGAAGGGAAATATAGTCGACGGCACGCGGGAAATATAGTTAGTAGACACGCGAAATAATATGTTCTTGATGTGGATTGGACTCAAAAACTATCTGCACCCGGGCGAAGCCGGGCCCGACCGCTAGTATACAATAAAAAAGCCTAATAGTTGTTAAAACCAGGACCAGGACTCCAGTCCCCGGCAGCCCCGCTATTCCTAGTTATGGTAGCGGCCACGGTAACGGCGGGGCAGAGGGTGGTAAGAATCTCTGGGTTGACCCCGGCTACCACACCCGACGACGACTGGCACTGATAACACACAACATACGCACTTTGTGAACAGACGAGAAGATTGTTAACTATATTTTGCTGTTAATAAAGGCTTATTATTATTATTTTCATTTTTCATTTCACCTATAAAAAGTATACGTATAAAACTGTGATTTTGAACTTTTTTGCTAGGTCCTAATGGTCCAATATTTTGGTAGTCAAATATTTTTTTATACAATATCACGTTTGTTACCTCAAAAACAAAATGCTTCATTCGACGTATTACAACTGAACTATTTACCATATTAGCCAATTTGATTAAAATGTCTGTATTTCCCAAAAAATGGTCACCCTACAGGAACGGGACACAACCCTATCTTCCTACACCTCTCGCTCGGCTCATTTTTCCGATGACAGTACGCAGTCCTGTTTATATACTACGTCCATGACGTAAATAAGAATCCATCAAAGGAAAAATAAGCAAACTTGCAAAGCAAGCTGAAGCATGATATTTGCTGCAGACTGCGCCGACGTGAACGTTCATAGGTATTGATCACTCCCGCGGGACGCACGCGGTAAACGGCAGAATTTATTGGACTTCGGTTGGCGGTACAATTGTGCCGAGTTTATCCCGAAAATGATATATTAAAATGATATCCATATCGGTTATTACAAAATAGTGAAAAAGAGGTGTTTGTGTTTAATCGATGAAAATCTATATTTAAAATAAAATAAAATAAAAAAGATTCTAAGTATGTTGCGAATGCCCATTTTCGCAGTTATTTGTATTTGGGTATTTGCTTTAGGGTTTTTAAGTTTACATTTGAGTGACAAAAATGATTCTTGCTCAATGACTTATATGTTTGAGTATCCCCAATTTGTGGTATGTATAATAAAAACACACTGTTTGTTTTAGAATGTATAAAAAAGTATTTAAGCATGTTTTGTTTATAGCGGATATCTGTTGATGATGCTGAACATTTACCCCAGTATGGCCTGTATGCCTACAGTGAAGGGAGATTTACTGAACGAGCCAGGAAAATGTGGTACTTACTTATATTTTTATTTTTTAAGAACTAGTTTATCTGAAACAATGTTGGTCATTTTTTTATGTCTAAGGCAGGATCACACCAAATTTTAGCCCTGCCTTTAATAATGTTTTAATGTTGCAATGCTGTTGTTGATAAAATGCTTCAAAGGATATGCAGGAAATATATTGAATTAATAAATACATACACAAAATATATACGTTCCACATTGAAAAGCAAAGCTCAGCAAGTATTAACTTATCTTCAAGCACCAACAACAAATAATTCATACAAAAAATCATTCAAACAATATATTATGTGTAAAAAAATAAGTTGGGCCATGGTAATCCCAATTTATAATTGAAATCATCAAAATACTGTTATAGCTTGTAGTGCTGCCATGCTCAAATCCTTGTTTTTATTTGTTATGTCTGTTGTTGTGAAGTTTTACTTTCATTTACTGTGCATATTGTTTTTGTAGATTGATTAATAAAGTAACATATTGCACAGTGGCATATGCACTAAGACAATGTCTACATGTCTCTTAGGCCTTATATGCATAGATCCATATTATATATATATATATATTTTATTGCAATGAATGACGAGACGAGCAAGCCGTTCGCCTGATGGTAAGCGATATGACCGCTCATAAACAGTAGCAACATTCCACTGCGCTCGCCATCCTGAGACATAAGATGTTAAGTCTTAATATGTCCAGTAGTTACTCTGGCTACAATGTCCTTCATCCGAAACACAACAGTGCATTTACGCAGTGTTGTTTCATGGGAGAAATAGACATTGCGGTGGTACCTACCCAGATGGTCTCTCACATATGAGAGACCTACCACCAGTAAATGTACCAGTATATAGACACAGACAGGGAAAACTTACAGCCCATGTCTTAATTTAACCCACTGCTGATGTTATTTTTTTTAGAGCAATGTGGAAACAATATTCAACAAGGCTTTTACTTGTGTTTTATGATCCATTGAACATAATGCGTCCCTGGTGCAACACTATGACTTATGCAAAAATGCAACTTTTCATGACAACCATTTAAAACTTTGACATCATTAAAAAATATGATATTTACAGACAAGATGCTTTTATTACAATATAAACTATTAACTTATGGTTAAAATAATGACCACATGATATTGTAAAAAATATACTATAAGATTATTTTTAAACTTCCAACCTTTGCAATTTTTGCCTAAGTAATGTGGCCCAGATAGAGTATTGAATAGTATTGGATGGCAGTCTCATGCCATTTGATATAATCATGACGACCCACTAAGATGCCTCTTCACTAGACAGCAGCAGAACTTAGGATTATAGGAAGGAGGAAAAATGTGTGTACTTAAAACATTATGTTTGAACAAATATTATAATTATATTTTTTATCATTATGTTTTCATGTCCATCATGAGCGTCTGGGATTAAATGCATCATATTCAGTCCACCACACTGGCATATTATAAAAATATGTGAATATTTTGACAGGTTTGATGGTGTTCCTGTCCTGTTTTTACCTGGTAATTCAGGGAGTCACATGCAAGCTCGTTCTTTGGCATCTGTAGCCCTTCGAAAGGCCATATCCAGTGGAACTAACTTCCATTTTGACTTTTTCACAAGTAAGTTGCACCCCCATATATGTATACATCACTGCTAATATTATAAATGTGAGTGTGTATGTATGTTCTATTTTCACGCTAAAACGGCTGAACCGATGTTGATGAAGTCTAACATAGTTTTATAATGGACTATGGAGACTGATATAGGCTACTTTTATCGAATTCTTCGTGAGTCAGGACTCAAGGAACTCAAATAACGGATGGCACGGGATAGGAGAGCAATGTAATGTATATTGTTGATGTGGCCTGGATTTGAACAGCTATATGCACTTTGTGAAGCATGGCCCGACCGCTAGTTTTCAATTATTCAAAAGTGGCTTTTGAGGTGTCATATACCCACAAATTATTGGATTCGGCACTTCAGACGCTGATCGCCGACGCTATGAACGCCACCCATCTATGTTTTAGTATATGGCTTCGGTGCCAATCACTGCCGGCAGACGTCTTCAATGAGTCGCAGTCGCATGGATATTCTGTCGAGTTGTTTAGGTAATGCGTGAGCGCGTCCGGGCGCTCACGCATTACCTAAACAACGAGATATGGACGCCCTACGTCCTTGACATCATCCACTACCCTATCCCACTTACCCGCAAAAGAAATTCTTAACGATTACTTACAGTCCGACCGAGACCGAGTAAAGTTTATCGAATCTTTTCTGAACAAGATAAGCTCTTTCACGTCTCCGTTGATGGCTCTCTGTCTCGCGATCGTCCCATAACTGTCTCTTTCCACGACTTTACGCGCTCTACACCGACGACATCCCCTTTTTTGCGAATCTGTCGGTATTTCTTGGCAAAAAAGAAGAATTTTATCTATTTGTACATGGTTTGAAATCTGACCAAAAGTTGAATTTTTACAATATTCATTGCGTTGGAAAATACAATAGAATAGTATTTTGTATTGTATTTTAGTAAGTTTCAATGAGGAGATATCGGGATTATACGGCGGGGTGTTGGAGAGGCAAACGGAATTCACATATGCAGCCATGACAAAAATTCTACGTTTGTATGAAGATAATGAATATACGAAATCAGTGCCTACTTCAGTTATCCTGATTGGACACTCTATGGTGAGTACTGTGTTATTTTAAGTCGTTTAATTCAGGGTATTAACTATATTACGAAACAATCACCAGCAATCAATCAAAATAATTCAATTTGGTGTAAAATTGGAATTCAAAAATCTTTATTTTACCGATTCCGATAAATAAATAAATACACCCAACAGTCACACACATAGTCCTGACCCCACATTAAGATCAATTAAGGCTGAGTTGCAGAAAGTAACTTTGCCTGTAGCAAACGTCAAATCAACCGTCAAAGTTACAGTTACGCCATTTTCGGGTTGCAGAAATCTAACTCTTGACAAAATGACGTCACAAATAACATTACCTTTAGCTCCACAGTTTCGGGCGGTTAAGGGCTAAAGTTACAGGCATGTCTGTAAAATGTCAACCATAGATAATACAATATATAGGAAAATGTCAACTATCAAAACCAAGAAGCTTTTTTAGAAGAATTAAAATGGATTAATGTCTTTACTACGAGATATTTTATGGGAATCCAGAACTTCAAGTGACGATACTTCAATAAAGTGTGTTGGGTTATGTCTTTGGAAGTAACATAAATGACATATTTGTACAAGATCATCTTCTTATCATCTTATTGCATGGTTTTCCTTTTTTTCATCAGTTTTTCACGTTATGTGGCCAGCCGCATAGCAATAGCAATTAATTATAATCTCTTTTTTTTACACTCATTTGGTATTATTTTGTACAAAATTGGCGACAATCGGCATCATAATATTTGCATTGTCAACTCCCAGTATCTAAATATCGTCGATCGCAAATTCCTATAATTGAAACAGTATTGTGAACTGTAAATCTGTAAAGCACAAATTTTGATTTAAAAAAATACAAACATACAAGTGAAGCTAATATAAAGCGTGTAATGAAACAGATTCACAATTTCAAAGAAAATTGAAATTTGTATTGAAGTGTTGTCACTGATAAAAATTTCCCCCTGTAGCGTTTTGGGGTGTTAAAACGTTTTTTTACCTGGTCACCCGTTTAACTTTACCTTTAGCAATTCCTACAGTGGTGCAACAGACGGATTGTCAAATTCAGTGGGTCATGGTCAAAGACACTGCTAAAGTTAACTTTACCTCTATCTTTAGCAGGACTTTTCCTGCAACTCACCCTAAGTCTTGTGTCGTGGGTATCAGGAACTACGAGAGACTTTTCGATCTCACAAACACCCAGACCCGGAAGAAATATTTGTGGGCCGCACAAACATTTCTCTCGGTGCGGGCATCGAACCCACGACCATGATCGTAGCCAGCCGTGGGATCAGGGTGGGGCAGCAGTCTAAAATTATATGTAATTAGCTATCTGTACCCACCATCTTCCCCCGTATTTTTTTTCCTTTAAAAAGGTTACACCCTATAACACCCTGTATCTGTGTTTATAATTCGAATTATTCTAAATACTTTCTTTTTGCTCACCTTCCTAGTACTTTACATGTGACTGTTGGGTGTTATTTATTTATTACACGCTCTATATTAGCTTCACTTGTATGTTTGTATGTTTGTATGTTTGTTTGTAACCGACTTCTTTGGGCGCGATTTTGACCCACTTTAAACGGCCAGATTTCGTTCAAATTTTGCACACCTGTCAAAGACCGATGACAATACAATAATTCGATTAAAATATATAATTATCCTGATTAGATTCGCCAGGATTAATTATTCTTATAATTGATGACCATTGCTACATTCATCGCTAGATGGCGTTAACATTGTATTCTTCCAAGAAGCTTATACCCAAATGGAGATTGCATTCCGTATATAAAAGTGAAGCACAAAAATTTGACCTCGAATGACGTTGCGACTGATTGCTATCCTTTTCTTTCGAGTGACAATGAATGAACAAAAAGTCATTTTCATTCATTGTCACTCGAAAGAAAAGGATAGCAATCAGTCGCAACGTCATTCGAGGTCAAATTTTTGTGCTTCACTTTTATATACGGAATGCAATCTCCATTTGGGTATAAGCTTCTTGTATTCTTCAAGTGTCAAATGTTACTACTGACCAACAGATGGCGTTATTGATTGGAAATACAGCCGTAGACGGATGTTTTTAGTCAAAACAATTATATAATAGTTAAAAAAAACTAAAATACACGCTTTAATAAGATATACAACTAAAAAAGTAAAAATAATTGATACTGAATTTAAGATAAGAAAATGGAGTAAAATACATATATTTTATTGTTACAAAGCGTGGGGTGCAGGAGGATAAGTAATTGTTGTAAACACCCCACGCTTTGTAACAATAAAATATATGTATTTTACTCCATTTTCTTATCTTAAATTCAGTATCAATTATTTTTACTTTTTTAGTTGTATATCTTATTAAAGCGTGTATTTTAGTTTTTTTTAACTATTATATAATTTAATTTATTTTTTTAGAGTTGGTTAGGTACCTTACAGGTCAAAGCCAGGGTGGGGCATGCGCCCCACTCTGCCCCACCGTGGCTACGCCCATGCCCACGGCCTCTCGTTTCACGGGCGGCGTCTAACCGCCTGCGTCACAGCGGCTGTCGAAATATTAACTATTTATGTTTTGGTGTACTGATGCGAAACTCTGTATAAATATTGAAAACGGAATCCCATTAAAAACATAACAATAAATGGACCGACTTGGCCATCGCATGAAAACATAATGTATCGTACAATTTATACATAATGCTGCTGGCCAAGTCGATCTATTTATTTAAAACGTAAAGAATTTTTAATATTGATATGGTAATAACTAACGTAATAACTTTATATTCCCCCTTACTTTATGGTCCCTTAAGGACTAAATAAATTAATCGACTTGGTATTACATGCATCTCACAACTTTTTGCGGTAGAAAACCTGAGCTGCGAGACTTGGATTTTTTTTACAGGATGTTTTTGATGGGATCTCACGTCTTTTTGTAGAGTCCTACTTTTTCCTTTTCGGTACTTCTTACTTCTAGAATATCACTAACGATTTTTCTTAAAGCCTCTGTCTTATGGATTTTTCTTATTTTTGTAGGTATCAATTTATCACAAATATAGCGGATTTGATTATTAATGTTCTTTCTTTCATTGTAATTTTGATATTTTCGAGCTATTTAGTCTATTTATTTGCAAGTTTTTCTTCGTCATGTTTTTCTAGAGGAATGTTATACAGTTTCATGGGCTGAATACACCATTTCCCTCTCTATATCACCTCCTGTTATGCCTCATATATATAGATATATATCTACAACTATTATTCCATTATATACGGGTACAATGATTCATTAACTGTAAATGTAACTTTGTAATCCTATACATTTATATGGGATTACCAAGTTATTCACGCAGTTGGTCTATCTAGAAAACTAGACACAAATTATGAAATGTTTGAATTTTCCCTTACTTTAGACACTAAACACTAATTATATTCTAAATTTGAAGGTTCTGTGTCTGCTAGAAGTGCCTTAGACTTTTGATGATCGGTCAGTCAGTGAGTGACGAAATTAAGAAAGTTTGACTAGTTACAATTATTAAACTACTGGTTCAAATTGAATGAAATTTTAAATATACCGTGTTTACACAATGCCTGCTTAGTAACTGAAAATTCAGGCTTCATGCTTTAGCCACAACGAAGTTATAGGGGGTTGAAAATGGTCTGAATTGCTTCGAGAAAAGGATGTTACGGCCTATAGCTCGACTTGGAGGGGGCTCGGCCGCGCCCCCAGATAAAGAAACGCCGAAAATTTGCTACTTTTCCTGGATCCTTAGGTATTTCGAAACTGGGAACAAGCAACCAACTTCAAGGCCCGTAAATCTCTCAACACTAATACGTAAGAAATAATCTTAGGCCTATTAGGAGACTTCCGATATATTCCACTTGCCATTCTAAATAACAATAACTGCACCTATAGTCTGAAATAGACACTGTACTTTAATGTACCATTATTGCGTCATAATTAAAAGATACTACCAGTGGCTTCTAGCTCTCAAAAATATCAGACTCGGTACGTGATTCGAACCCGTTGACTCTCGTTTCACAATCGGTGTCTAACAAACAGGGCCACGGAGGCTTTCGAATATTAATTAGTCTTGTATCAAGTTGATCTAGGATAGGTAGAAGACTAGATTTGTTCTGCATTTATAATAGAGGATCAATATACGCATTCCGGTTTAAATAACGATGTCAATCGTATTCTTTTAATAAATTAAATAAATATCTAAAGGTACGGTCCTTTAGAAGTAATAAGCATATTAAGCGACAGTGAATTCATTACAATGCCTTGGAGTAGGTCTATGTTCAAATGTGAACTTTTTGTGTTGAAGAGCAAGCGAGATATATATTTGTTGTAAAATGACCCATAGATGTCCTAGATTCAACATAGCATCCACATTGCGCTTTTCTGATGGCCTATTATATCCAGCAGTGAAATATCGATTTCTGCTAAAGGTTATAGGTTACATCGCTGCATTCCCGTATTCCAGGAACTTGATTCAATTAATTAGCTTCCCGGTTGCGCGTGAAGCTAGGTTTTATTATTTAAACAGCATATTCTGTTTTAAAACGTCCTTTAAAATACCTACTCAGGTTTATCTAGAAAATCTTTATGATTGCATTTGATAAATAATATTATCAACTTTATGATGTTTCTATAAATGAATATGCTTCAATCGGTATGGTATTCTTGCATATAACTTGTATAACATATAATGGAAAACGCAAAGATTTTTTTTAAAGTACTAGTTAGGGCCTTTCTGTTGTCGGTCATCATTCAGCATGACTAGGCTAGGCAGGTTACTCTATAAAACGATACGAACTTCAAATGTTCGGACTTTGGATGTTCGATGTCCGGAGTAAGATATAAGATTTCCACTTCTCTCTATTATACTTATAATTTTCTCTGAACTTAGTTTATGGTTGCGACGTACAATAGAGTAAAAATGGTTTAGTGGAGTATCTAGATAGTGCCTGGGCACATTAGTGATGTTTTACGTACGGCGTCTAAACATTCAAAGTTCGTATCATTTTAATAGAGTTACCCCCAGGCTCGTCCGGAGCGGTACCACTGTCCCACAGGAGATTGACGTGTCGCGTTTCGTTTGGTGGATTGCCAGATGCGAAATACCTTGTCCTTATTCCCATCCTGTTTCCTTCCCTCTCCCGTTCCGATTTGATGGGCCGGCAACACATTCGTGATCCAAGCGTTGGTGATGTTGATGGGCGGCAGTGATCACTTACCTTCAGGTAACCCGTTTGCTCGTCGGCCGGGCCTATGCAATAAAAAAAAATATTTTCCTAGTGCCATAAATTACGAACACCTTTTTGCTAGTCACGTCATGCTTTCCCATGTTATCGTAAGTATTGCGCGATCAATGATCTTTAACTTTGCAAATAATCCTTCCGCACCCAGTGGCCGTGAATATTGAGTTTTAGATGATTCCATCAATAAAACCCTAGACTATACTCAATACCTCATGTGTCTCCTTATTACCCAGTTTATTATAAGAAATATATTCCGATAATAATGACCGATGAATAACAGATGACCTTAAATTATCAGAGTTATAAAAGACAATTATGAAATTGTACTTCTTCAGCAGAATATAAATCAATTGTACCTACGGTGTCTAAACAACATGCAATTAAATATGTATTAATAAATGTTTTCACATCTAGTTTACCCGGATTAGGACAATTTTTGGCAAAATTATAAATAGATGTTTACTTCAAGAGATTGATAAAATCCGATTGTGTGTGTATACTTTGACTCAAAATTGAAATTCCTACCACATATTGATAAAATCATATCTAAAATATTGGGTTTCGTTATCAGAAATTGTAATTGTTTTAAAAACCCGGACACTAAAATTCTTTTTTACAATTCATTTGTTAGAAGTACAGGATATATCATGACTGCTACCGAAAACGAAGCTGGGTGGTAGTTTTAGTTCAGACACAATGCACCTAAATTTAGTGAAAAAAATTGCGACGAATTTTGTTTGTTATTTTTTTTCTATCGTCGTATTAGGGTGGTAAATACATAGTTTTATTCTTAAATAATAGTGTACACCCTTTTATTTTTAAATACATCGTAATATGCAAGGCTTTAAATTATTTTTTTAGCAAAAAGCTATGGATTTGCCACCTAAACTCGACGATATTTAAAAAGTAATAAAAAAAAATTGTCGCGATTCTTTGCGAAATTTTTAGTTACATTGTGTTTGTAGTCACTTAAACTACCGCTCGGCTTCGTTTTCGGTAGCACTCTTGATATTCCCGGTATAATTGAATATTGCAGCAATGTTTGGTCACCTCACTTAGTAGTGTCACCCATCAATTGCGTATTGAGAGAAATCAAAAAAGGTTCCTTAGAGATCTTGTTTATTGTATTAAGTTAGGAAATAAGATAAAAACATAATGATGCCAAAATAGAACATTATAAAAGAGATCGTTTTACGGTTCGGCGGAATCTGTAAGACCCAATATTAAATACAAATACTAACTGTTGACTCATCTTGCCATATATAATTGTATTATAAATATTCTGCCTGATTTAATTTTATCTCAAATTGTTAATACTAAGTGTTAACTCAGTTTGCCATGTATATTTTTTTATTATTATATTGTTTTAACACAAATGGTACGAGTTGTTACTCTTAAGTTATTTCCTGTATATTTTATTAGTCAAAGTTATGTTAACAACTACTGGCTGTCCTAAATAAATTTAAAAAAATAATTGAATGATAATATTTTGAAATATTTTTTAGGGTGGAGTAGTCGCCAAGCGTCTGCTAGGCCAGGCCGGCAGAATGAACAAAACGAACTTAGTGATTGCATTAGCGGCACCTTTACTAGCCCCGGTAATGAATTTCGACACTGAAATGGACGATTATTACCTGACGATTAATAATGAGTGGAAACAAAATGTACGTTCTAATGAAGAAGTGAAGGCCAGCAAACTGTTGCTGAGCTTCGGTGGTGGGTATAGAGATGTGCTGGTGCCTTCAGGATTGACGATCGATAATGACAGCTACATTAGTGCGGCGGTAAGTCGACTTTCATACTTTTTGCTATAACAATTATGAACATAGTCTGTTGATTAAAAAATGCTTGCTGTGACCCCTTTAGGAGCCTATTTTTTGCTCCATTACAACATTGCCAATAAAAGGACTTAAAAGTATTTTGCGGTAAAATCTGTAGAGTGTACAATGGTAGTGGTATGCACAGGGGCCCTACTATATTCATCCGAAACGAAGTTCGAAACTTCGGATCATCAAAGTTTATATACGATACGAATGTACCTACATATACTTATGGTCGTTATTGACTTATGGTCGTAACCATAGACTTATGGTTACGATGTACGTTATACAAATTCGAACTTTTACAGAGTAGATATATTCGTATTGTATAAAAAACTTCGATCGTCCGAAGTTTCGAACTTCGTTTCGGATGAATATAGTAGGGCCCCAGGTTTGTGAGTGTAATGTGTATACCTACTCTACAAGTTGTTTTTAGTTTAGTTTAAGATTTCTTAATTCATTCTGTATGTGATGCTCGGCGTCATACTTTAAGTAATGCAAATATACAATTACATATTTTTTTCATTTCTGTAACTTTTTTTGAGTAGAACCCATTTTCACTCACTGTTCATTTTATGTAGTTTAAAACATTATAAATCAGACGGTGTAATAACTACTGTTATATGTAACATTTGCCCAGTGTCCATAGGTTCCAATTGCTAAATGCAGTAATACATATAATAGGTAATGTCATATAATCTTTATTTCATCTTTGTTTGATTATAACTATTGCCAATCAACCTTGTTATTTATCGCCGATGATAACAAGCCGGTTATTTCTTACTAACTGTAAAATTAAATATTTTGATGATAATGCATACTCATGATGTAATATTTGCATGCAATATTTGCAATACCATCTCCTAAGCAATTGGTTGTCTTTGTGAAATTCTATTGAAGTGCCCTTTATCGAAAGTATTATTTTAATAAGAAAGCATTGAGGTTGAATATCTTCGATCAATAGATTATTTTTAGTTGCGCTCAATTAATGTTATCAGTAGACGAGTTAGGGTGGGGCGGGTTTGGGCGACCGCCCACGTAAATAGAAATGAAGGGATATCACAGGAATATTATAGTTTTTTTCATGAACTATAATAGCAGATAAGGTGGAATTGAAAACTAGAACAAGGATCGGTATACATTTTACACAAATATGTATTTTTTCTCTTAAAGAATGAAAATGTATTTATTATTGATCCACATATAGATAATAACGACAATTGATTCTGTAAATAGTTTAAATGCTGCTTATAGTATGTTTATATTTTGTTACACTTCTACCAACAACACAACTACTATAAATATATAATTTAACAAAATAAGGCCAATAATAAAACCCCCATTCAGCGTTTATTTTTTTCAATGGGGCGTATTTACGATGGCCGAACACTCTGAGTGCATACATTTTTTACTTATAGTATTACAAAATTGTTAATAACTGTTACTTTTGATATATCTGTTGGTTGTGTTTAAACTTCTGATCAAGGATTTAACACTGCTACGGGATGTTTGACATTGCATATGTTGTAATGAATCCGGCTAGTAAAAATATTACGTAGCTGTGTGGTCTATATCGTATATTTTAACTTCTGGCCATTAGTTCTTCTCAAAGTTACATGACATTAATATATAATGGCCATTATATTATGTAAATGTATTACGTATATTTGCGGCCAAAACCAATACAAAAATATCTTCCCGCGTCCCCCTACTTCGGGCGTCCAGAACTGGGTGCTCTACTTTTGTCTACTCTAACCGATTATTGCTACTGTATATTTGATTACTACTTCTAGTGTTTACATCAATCGATTTATTACTGTACGTGTTTTTGATTACCCTTTATATACTGGTGGCAAGCCTCATATGTGAGAGGTTGCCTGGGTAGGTACCTTCGCAATGTCTATTTCTCCTGCCATAGAGCAGTGTTAATACATTGTTGTGTTTCGGATTGAAGGATATTGTAGCCAAAATAATTACAAGACATATTGAAACTTAACATCGTATGTCTCAGGATGGCGAGCGCAGTGTAGTTTTAGTTATATTTAATTGTGTATCGCTTACCATCAGGCGAACGGCATGCTCGTCTCGCCATTCATTGCAATAAAAAAATAAGAATACAATTCTCACAGACAAGAATCAAAGTCACCTCATCTGCACTTGAATTTTGAACATACAAATAAGTTTAATGTAAATATTGTTGTGGGTTGCTCAACTCATAAATATCTTATCAATTGTAAGTATTATTGGTTAATCGTTTTAAAAAGCAGACACGCTTGCAGGTATTTCTTTAATAAAAAAAAATATTAATTTATATTTAAAAAATTAGCTTAGTTGAAAATCATACCACAGCTTACCTTGTTTAAATATGTACCTTATATGTATGTATATGGGAGGCAATATCTCTGCTAATCCTTCCATGGGTACCGGCCCGTCCTTACGAACAAAAACTATCATAGCGGAATAGTCTAAATAATATAAGTGTTATTGTTTGTAATTCTCTATATTTATTTAATAGTTTGATACTGGTTCATAATATTTTAATTAATATGTTTAAAATTATGAGTGTTAAGAATAGTGTTAAGCTCATTTTATGTAAACGTGTTGCATTGTAAAGTTTATAAATAATTAAATAGCATAATGCACGACAAAAGTAACTTGTCAAAATTTCTAGACTACGTCAATCCCGGGCGCGTGGGTATCGCCCGACCACGTCAGCATCGTGTGGTGCAAGCAAGTGGTGATGGCGATTAATCGATTCCTATTCTCCATAATCGACCCCTCCACCCAACAGCTCAATGAAAATATGGACTTCATACGGACGAAAGCTAAAATGTACTTCCAGGTGAGTTGTATGTGGTATAAAATTAATTGGTATGGTCAGTAGGCATTGAGCTAAGCATAATGTGGTGTCAAGGTAGTAAAAAATATAATCAATTTGCGCGATTGTACACTGCATGATATTGGACAACTCTAATAGGGAGTTTAAAATATTTATAGATTTAGAACCGTAAACAAACTAAATTTACATTTTGTAGTGAATTAAATAATATTCTATATTGTTCTATCAGCTCTCTTATTGGTTTTGTCTTACAGAAGTAGTATATGCCTGTTCTAGCTTATGTATTTGATTGTCTTTTTAACAATAGTTTTAAATATTTAACCCAGAATTTATTTAACGATAATTTAATAAAATTATTGGTTAATGTTTTGCATGTATTACTTATTCAATTATTTTAGTAAATAAAAATTAATACTATAATCAAAGCAATTAAAAACCTTTTGGGATATAAGAAAACTAACCAAAAGATTTTTCAAAAACACTTTTTCATCTAGAGGTATACACAATTTATACTATCACTTTGCTGCTTATAATATATCAAATATTCAAAGAATTTTAATACCGGTGCCTGTACATAATTCAGGTACTTTAAAATAAATATTTATGTCATACTTAATGCACATTATCATCAGTTACAATACTACTGTCATTCACAAATTCATCCTATGATTACACACTTATTATAATCTTGAGCTCTCTCAAACAGCTGCGACATATCTTGAGATTTCAATCCATATTTTCCTGATGTGAAAATGTGCACACTACGTAATATGGTTTAAATCCATTTCTATTAATATGCTTTATCGCTTGGTAAGAATTTTGGGCTACAAATTCATAACTTTCCAGTTACTTTTCAGACTGTTTGTGTTCATAAGTCATATATAAAAAAAAAAAAATTAGCGTTTGATTTGCACAGAATTATGTTGTATTGAATTTTCGGAAAAAAATACAGATGGCTTGTCCATTTGCATGATTTTATAATGAACGATATAAGCGCCACATTTTGTTTTTGGTTTTGCTCTGCTGAATATTTTTGTTGGACCACCTATCGAGTTATTACCTTTCTGATTATTTTTATAGCAGTTTCAATTCAACTATGTTACCAATATAGATTCGATGAATCAGTGCCCGATGTCATTTATTTTCGATCAGTGTCTGCCACTGTCGATCTTATAATTAGTTGGGATTATTTGCCACTCCGAACAATATATTTTATAATCCAAAATTGAAATTGGCACTCCTATTAATGACACCAAGCATTAAAGCTTAGTTAAAAACAACCTTGACATCTAAGTAGTCATTACCCCGTCACAAAATAAAGTAAAAATGACTTGACACTGAACTATCATCCCTACTCTAAATTGTAGGAATTGCATTAGTATGTACGAAAGGGACAGTAACTCATAATACAGTGAAACCTGATCTAGTGAGACATCAAGGGACCTGCAAATTTGATTTATAATACTTATAGATGTATTCCACTCACGCAGTGTCTCAGATATCCAGGTATAAATAAATATCTGTCTCATTAACATAGGCTTCCATTAAAAGAGGTCAGAATACAGGCTATTTCGGTCCTCGTGATATATCAGTTGCAGATTTTAATGCATAAAAAATTCAATCGCTCTCATTTATAACTAACTAGGTAGGAAGTAACTTTGACGATAAATCGAGAGATCGAATCCTAGATATAAAGGTTTACTTCGTCCCAATAACAAAGGTAATGAGTATTCAGGTGTGAGACAAACTTTTTTACCAAGTTTCACTGTATTATGTGTGCAGCTCTTTGAGTGCGCTATAAATTGCATGTGTAATTCAACATACGCCTGTATTTTAGAGCAATCGATCGATCACCTTGAGTCCCAGCACAGCGCATGCGAATGCCCCGATGACCGCCGATGCGTTTTGGTACGAAGATAACAGGAGGGTCTATCAGATTTCCCGGCCCGATATCGACAAGTAAGCTAATGTTTTATAGGTTTCTGTGGAGGGATTTTGGTGGAGGCATTGTTGAAATATGTTCTACTACCTACATTGGTCTAGAAATTGATATCGCCGCAATTATATGTGTACTCAATGGGATTGTGTAATACGACTTACTGCCATAAAGCTCCTAGGCCCGTCAGTCAGTCTAAGTCGTAAAAATATACTCCATGTTCGTTTTTACCTCATATCTAAAGTAGCAACAGGTTGCCTTACTTTCCTGTCAAAAAAAATTGAAATACCCATAAAATGTGACAATAATCTTTACTCATCTACTTCAAAGAATAAAATATCGGTCGAAATACTGGATAGCATAAGACATGAGGTGCTATACTTAAAACATATGCTACTTTAAGTTGTCAGTGACTTAAAAACACACATTATGATTTGTCGTTATTCCAAATGATAATTATATCTTTTAACTTGTACCAATAAATCTTCTTACGATATTAGTATTGCCAATACTCTTTATGTACACTTGGCAACTCATACAATAATTTACAAGTGAGGCCGATAACTGCCCTTTCGGTTTTTAAATTCCGTCGCACTGAGGTCATTACCAAATTCATGTTTTGTTTGTAGAAAATATAGTAAACACAGTTGGCACATGTCCAAGAATACTAGACGTGAGAAATGAATGCGTAATGAAATGCTAATGTCAAGGATTTTGCACAAGTTTATAATATAGAAAGTTATACATAAGCGAGATTATCTAGCGGAAGTTAATTTGTGGAAGTCATAGAAAATTAATGTTACATATTTTTGAAAAATTCAATATTGTTAATTAGATCGGGTACATAAACATAAATATATTATTTATCTATGATGGTTGGTTACTAATAAGGTTCGGTGAAATCTGGTCTTGTATCATATTAACATTTCGGGAATAGGTTACCTAAATCTCGCTTAATATTATGAAGCAAGTAGCGAATTTAAAATCCATTAACTTTTAGTAACAATAACTGCCACATAAATTTAAAGTTTATTAGTTTACAACCATGTAGATGTTTTCACTTTCATATACTAGATTTAATAGCACTGAGAACAATAATTTAGTTGTTATGGGTATGATAATTACGCATGTGGCATTAATTGATAATAGTTAATTATTTAGCACATTAACGCTACTTGTCAACAAACATAATATTTAATCCATTTGAATTTATTATTTTTTATAAAGTAAATTTTAGACGTAGTAAAAATATAAAACAAAATATAGTAAGTTGACATGGCATACGTTCTGTTAGATTGTTCGGCGTTCGAAGGAATATAACAATACGCGATCTTTTTTACTGATCTTTAAAAAATAAAAATCAAAAATATTTATACTAGATCGAAATGTCGTTTGTCTTCCTTCAGCAGATACAATCCAGTTGATATTTCTAACTGCATCTCGGGATACGATAAACCTGAGTTGCCTATAAGTTCTATGCGAATAGATATGTGTAATACCTACGACTTCAAATCATTTATCCTTTTATATATTCAGTTCTTTGTGCCTATGACGAGGATTCCTTTTTAATATAATCTTTTTAATTGACATTGAATGTGTGCTTTGCGTTTTTAGCCCTAAATCCTCAGATATTAAAAAGCATTTTTGATTGTAGATTGACGTACTTAATGATAAGACTGGTTGGATTCCCGCAAAATCGATTCGTCGCCGTAGAAGGAGTTAATATGAGCGACAGTGACTGGGTGTTTGGATGCAACGCGAAAGACGTTATGAACACGTACAGATACTGGTAAGTAGATAAAATGATTAACAACCAAACATTTTATTGTAAAGTAATTAACTATAATTCCTGGTAATGGTTATGGTTAGGTTTTGTGAGCGGCAAAGAATAGGTATAGGTAAGTCTTTAAAATTGTCGAAGGATAGCTCGGCCAGTTTGGCACTACTGTCTTACAGAAAACTGACGTGAAATAATAATTTTACTTTGGTTTGCTGTGCAGGCAATTTGACAATTGTTTGTTTCCAACTCCTGCTATTTATTTTTTTCTTCTGACTAATTTCGATGCGGGTTAAAGACCGACTAGTGTCCCTAGGAGACTCGCCGAGCTCCGGAGTTTGATATCAATTCTTTGCGTTCTGTTGATTCTGGCTGATAGGAGTTCAAGTGATGAGTGTGTGGGCGGAAAAGTCTCTACAATTGTTTATGTACTTCGTGTGGTTAATAATACTATCAGAGATCCAACAATAGCTTCCAGGTGGTAAGAAATTCCTATAGGCAAGGATAGCGGTCATAGTTAACATTTGTGTTTGTCGCATTTCGGATACAAACTGGGTATGTGCGGAACCGCATAGTCCGGCATTAATATCTCGCTGGTACCTTATACTTAGTACCACATCAGCATTACGTCAGCATTTAGATTAATATTGAGTGTCACAAATTAATAACGAGGTGATATTTTAGTCATGTTGGCAAGGTGCGATTATCGCTCAAATGGGAAAGTCATCGCGTGACAGCTAAATATACTTGTACAGACGTGTCATGTGTGACGTAATATAATGAACTAATTTTATTAAAATATATACATTTAGTAAATTTTCCTGGATGTTATTACAACTCCCCTTACAATAATCGCAAACGCTATTCATCGTCATCGTTTTAAGTCCACTGTTGAACACAGGTCATCCAAAAAGGTTTCAATAGTGACGAGTGGGAAACGCCCTGGATCCTAGCGACTTCCTGCAACATGTATAAAGTATTTTTTTCTATAATATATTTAGAGGGCAAACGAAGCTTGCCAGGTCGTATATAGTGAAATGTTGCTGTTGGCAATTTGTTCCAGAGATTTGTACGTAGAAACGTATTGTGGTGGATTTCCTACTTCTGAAGTGATGTAGATGGTATTTGCAGGTTTGCCGCGATTTATGGTGACAAAGCAGTAGCCATGAGCCCACTTTAAAATGTGTTTGTTGGCTGTAGGATATTTGTATCCACATAATAGCGACCACATCACATGATACTTAAAAGCCTGGTATTGTGACTCTTACACAATGCTCGCATAATTGAGTCAAAAGCTAACCATCTCCATGCTTTAAAGAACTCTCCACTTATAATCGCACAAGAGTGACTTTCTCGTGTCAGTATAAAATATAAATCTAATATTGGGTATATTAGACTACTTAAAATATTTTACTTTGTATTTGAAGACTATAATTTGAATGGTTTAGGATCGTGAAATAAAATGGCGTAAAATATACAGAATATTATTTTCTAGATGACACACTAAGAATAGACAATACGCACAGAAAAAAAAAGAACACAGATCTTATTTTAAATTAAAGGACATAGATGACCAAAGACAATAATAAGTTAGATTGATACCATACCATTTACTGTATTTATTAGATACTAGCGGCCCGGCCCAGCTTCGCCCGGGTACAAATAGATTTCTGTACAATAATATGTACGTATTTATACATATAAACCTTCCTCTCAGCGGCGTGCACAGGATTATGACACTGGGTATGCGGCGGAGTACTCGGTCACAAAAACTTTTTCTTTTATAGTTTTTTAGCATAGCTACAGCTACGCGACGGATCTCTAAGTCGGAAACCATGCCAACATAACAAGTCTTAGATGTACTACTATTCATGTCCCGTAAAAGTTGACAACTTTGCCACACAGGTTAACATTGCCCTAAAATCATTTTTTTAACAAATCCGTTAATATGAAAAAAATATTTAAGTCTATGGCATCATTTATTATTTGGTAGGAAAGTTGATTATATTTGTGATAGCACTGTGAATCGCAGTTATTCCTGAGTTTCTTTAGTAACTTGTGAGAGCTTGTCAAAAAAGGTATGTCTTTTGGCGGGCCAATTTCGTCTGAAAAATATTCGTGGATTGTGAATCATGATGAGACCGCAGATAGATTATTTTAATGTATGTCATAGAATATGAATTATTAAGTATTTTAATAACAGTTTAGTTATCTAATCGTTAAAAAGTCATTAAATTTCGGGATGGGCAATTTTACCCTGACATTTTCAGACTTGTGCTTGACAACATTGCCCATCATCAAAAAGTACCTAGGGTTGTCAATATCTCGATAAATTAATTTGATAAAATCTAAAAAGGTTTCGACGCCTGTTATTTTAAAGATCAATCGAATTTAGAAAGGTGTATTTTTAATCGACTTAAAAAAAGAAGGTATTTTGATTGCCAAATAGATCAAAACTTAAGTTGACATTTTGTTTGTAGCATATTTTAAATTTATTTAAATAAAAGATTTCTATAGCGTGCAATGCTTGATTTAATTACCACTTTCATATTATGAAAAGTAAAAATGTGAGAAATTATATAAAGTAAAATCAATTTACTGTAATGTGACAGCCCTAAGAGTTTTTCACCATTTTCCAGAGTTTGTATGGAAAAAGTAAGAATCGCTAGGTAAAATTGCCCATAATTTTTTGTTACGAGAATCTGTTAACTTGTAAGAGTTTTTTTCTAAACCACTGCTAAGATTATTTTTTATACTTATTTCATTTTTAATTGTGTAATAATAAGGGTCATATTTTGGCAGATATCAACATGGGCAATGTTAGCTGATCGCCACATAACTTTGCCCATCATTAAAATAATAAAAAATAAATTGAAAATATTAATTTATTTTAAATATAACATAGCTAATAGTAGCATATGGTTATGTAGTTGATGTAAATGAAAAAATATATATAGGTGGTTATAGAAAAAATATGAAATATAGCAGATTTTATCAAAAAATCGGGCAATGTTGTAGACTTTCACGGTCCATCTTCTACGGCAACGCAGACAAAACAGCGATCGATCGTCGCGGCGGAAGAAATTCTTAAAAGTAAAATAAAAAAACTCACCTAGTCAGCTTTCAATTTTCACATATTCAAGGTTCCGGTTAGTTGAGACTACTATACCTATCCCGATGTAAATAAACGCAAGACGGCCACCTCATTCATTAATTTGATAAACATACATTTTTAACACAAACCTCACAATCAAATAACATTTGAAAAAATAAACAAACACACTAGTAACAGCAAATGACTACAATTAATATCGAAACTTAGTAATAAACTGTTAAATGTACAACACACTTTCAAATGTTCAAACATACTAGTATAAAATAGTAAACAACGCAAAAACACATAAAAAAGCAATATGGCCCCCGCGAAACACAAAACATTTCTATTTAAACAAATAAAACCTTACTAACCAAAAATGCATAATGTGCATAGGTGATTTATTAGATTCCCGCCTATTAATTTTACTAGGATTATAGGCAACGAACATTTCCGATCACTCCCGACAACTGCCGAACTTCCGAGGCCTGCCGCAGGAGTCGCGCCTTTCAATATTCATGCGTGTGTGCGTTTGCGTTTTTCGTTTGCAAACAAATGTCATGCGGGACGCGGCGGCATGACTTGGTTGATTAGGTACATTAATTTGCTTTGCAGCGCCGCTTGCTTTTCGCGTGGCAAACATAATGTATGCGTAATTGCAAATAGGTGCTATTTATAAAATATTAGGCGTTTTTAAGTTATTATATTTTGTTTATTCATTTATTTACTATAAATTAAAGTCATCTAAAACGTACGAACGTTATAATAAAATATCTGTGAATGGCAAGTAAAGCACTGCATTTCTGCCTACAAGGAGTGCACGCCCCTGCTTCCTCTCGAATCACAATATCTATTTAAAAAAAAACCGCATCAAAATCCTTTGCGTAGTTTTAAAGATTTAAGCATACAAAGGGACATAGGGATAGAGAAAGCGACTTTGTTTTATACTATGTAGTGATAAATGATGTTTTTATTTCAGTTCTCACGGGACATCTCTATCAGAATTAACTAGATGGACGGGTGCTGCACCGAAATTCGGCAAGCGTAAATTGGCAACGATTCATTTGCACGACCTAGCGAAACAACACCCCGATTGGACGCACGTCGTCGTCAAAGTTTCGCCGACTCGAAAACCTGTGAGATTATACACATACATATTGTTTTAATCATAATATCTAATGCGAACATGACTACAACTTATGAAAATATTATTTTCTAATTTGGTGTCATTGAAAAATATGAAAATATTGATGATGATGATATGGATCATGATAGCCTGAAGCAAAAACTGTAGCTGCATGGTATTTTAGCTAAGCATTTTAGTTTTTCAATCTCGTATTTAATTCTAAGTTAAACCTCGCATAGAGTATAAAAAAACATTAATACAATAATTTAACATAATTGTATAATGATTTCTAATATGTTTTAAAAGATTTAAAATACTACAATAAATAAAGTCGGTTTTACGGGCGAAGATTTTACGTGACAACGTCTTTTTCTCGGTAGAATATTTATTGATATGAATATAATTAAATTGCACAATAGGAACAAGGAATTGAATGAAAATAAGAATTGCACAAATTTTAACTATAGAAATATATTTTGTTTACTAAAACACTATCAACATTTATCAATAGTATGACATAACCTATAAACTCAGTTTCTCAACTTTTGTGTCAATCTAACAATTAATCAATCAATCATAGTTTACGATAATGAAATATCAGTCTACAATTATTTACCTTTATTGTTGTAGTTGTTGTAAATGATAAATGACGAATCTAAGCACTCCATATTTTCACTACAGACACAGCTGACGATACTTTAACCACACGTGTGAACTTGTATTGTGACGCTTTCTTGTTTTTCCAACGCCAAGAACGTTCGAGAAAGACAAAGACAGAGACACAAGCATGCGCCGATTCAATGCGCCTAATTCTCTAGTGCTGCGCGCGCGGCAGACCGATCATAGTTGAGTGGGAGAGAGACGCAAGGCATTCGGCGGGCCTCTCTCTCGTTCGGTGACTCATCGTAACGTTACCGGGCGTTACACTTTTTCATAAGTGACTCCCAGCCGCAACCTAATTTAAGACGTTGTCACGTCAAAAAATACATGAAAGAAAACAACCAGTATAAATGATGTTTCAATTTTCAGGTAATCCTAAACGTGGACATAAACGACTTAGAATCTCGACAAATAGAGTTCAACGTGGCCGCGGCATTTTTCGGTAAAGCAGTAGTAATAGAGGAAACGGAACTAGGCAGTCTATACTATGAGATTATTCTGCCCCACTTCACTAGTATACAGCAAGCTTTCCAGTTGTATGTGGAACCTTCGAAGTATTGCAAGGCGAGTCGATACCACGTGTCGGCGGAATTGCACGTCCCGTGGGCGCCGAATCACGAATACTATCATTATTTCACGTAAGTTTGCCCTCTCTTTCTCCTTCCCTTATATCAATCCAAAGGTTGTCTGACAGAAATCGCTCAGAGCGATAAGACTGCCTTTTGTACTTTTGTATTTTAGAGTATCCCTTTGTGTTGTTATAATAAATCAGTGTACAATAAAGATTGAATAAATAAATAAATAAGGTGGTTATATTATACTGGGTATCTCAAGACTGCTACCGAAAACGAAGCAAGGTAGTTTTAGTGACTAAAAACACAATGCAACTAAAAATTTCGCAAAGAAACGCGACAATTTTTTTTATTGTTTTTCTAAATATCCACATTTTTTGGTGGTAAACCCAGTGGCGGCGTAAGGTAGATTGGCACCCGGGGCGGTTTTGTAGTGAGCACCCCTACATAAAATTTAACACCCAATGCTAAACAAGCCTACAACGAACATATCATGCACTTATGACATCTGTCGTTTATTGGAGGAAAGCTATTATGCTCCCCTTTCGGTGCCCCGGAGGCGGCTGGAACTGTATGTTAGTGTCACTGGCCTTCCAGCCTGGCACGTTACGGATATTTTGGCCGAGCCGGGTCCCTCAAAAAACCTACGCTAGCATACCGATTAAATCCCTTGGATAACCGTCACACGCATTATGGACGGCCCCAGTCATCACAACGCGAGAAACGCATGATCGATGCCCGGATCAGCGGCCTACAGAAAATCATTGCTGGTTCTCCTTTTAAAGGGTGCGACTGTTTAAGGACGCCGCGCCGGTTAAAGATGTTTAGGTCGTCTACGTCAGAGATGAAGCCATGCGCCCTGTCCCTCATATCTGAGTTGTTGTAGGTAAGGGCGCACCGCCCCCTGCACAGTATACCCAGCCCAGCGTGATGTCGCCTGTAATGACGGGTAGGAAATACCGTGGCGAAATTCTTACACCCTACGATAGGGTAGAGACGCCACAGCGGTTCAGCCGTTTATCGCCCGGCAACCCATTTGTGCAGGTGGCGGCGAGTGGGATCGTTCACCTCACGATCCCGTTTCGTGTTCTTCTTCTGCGACATCACGATCTCGCAGAAAGAGAGTTTTGCTTGCCAAGACCTCCGAATCTCGACCATGGAGGGCATCATGGCCGAGAGCGAGAGGTCTACTCTGGCGGCTGCATGGAGTATTCTGCGCTCGTCACCCCAGGGTGGGCCTTGCGAAAGAGTGTGTTATTTTCACAATGATGACACATAGCGGTTTCATTCATTCTCGCCACCCGCCACATATATCTAACGAAGCAACCGTGCCCCGATAGGACCGGTGTCAGATAGACCGCAACATGCCATGGCGCCTGTTCGGCCACTGGTAAAAAAAGGACGTATTGCCAGATTGGTCCACTCACCAGTACTGGGATGATTGTCCATCCTAGGGTACCACTCCTCCAAGACGGCCAATGTATCTCTCTCTCAAGGGCTGGTGGCTCCCCTTGACATCACGTACCCAGTCGCTAGTAATAAAGGCGTCAATGTCCCAGGGAAGGAAACCAGCTACAAAACTAGAAGACTGGATATTCGTGTCTCACCAGGGCACCCCGTTGAAAATCAGCGCTGCAGTTTGCTTTCCAATGGGGAGCAGAATGCTGCAGCATAAAGCTGAATGGGAGGCCCATTGTCGGCGCAATAGTCTAGTCACATAATTTTGTTGCATAATTGAATTTTTTGTCATGTTTTTATTTTTTGTATATTTTGTTATTTTATTACCTACCTATGTATGTTTGCGCCTTCAATAAATGTATTTCTTTCTTTCTTTCAAAAACAGGCGGCCCCTTGGGAGATCACACGATATTTTTTTTTTTTTTATTGCAGTGAATGGCGAGACGAGCAAGCCGTTCGCCTGATGGTAAGCGATACGACCGCTCATAAACAGTAGAAACATTCCACTGCGCTCGCCATCCTGAGACATAAGATGTTAAGTCTCAATATGTCCAGTAGTTGCTCTGGCTACAATGTCCTTCAATCCGAAACACAACAGTGCATTTAAGCAGTGTTGTTTCACGGGAGAAATAGACATTGCGGTGGTACCTACCCAGATGGCCTCGCACATATGAGAGACCTACCACCAGTGATATCCCTTGAATAATGATCATCTGCTACGCCACCACTCGAGACAACAGCACAGTCTGCTCAGAGATTCAACCGAAACGGTATATGTTCGAATTAGCCTCAAAGAAGCTTGGTATGCTCAAGATAATGGGAAGAATGTCCTTGCTTTTCTGAGCATAGCTTCCCAAAACGGGGCTCCAGTTTGACTTACTCGACTGGATCGCTCTAGGACAGTGCTGCGACGCCACAGAGCGTCGTGACGGTTAGTTTGGGAAGTCCTAGGCTAGACAATGCGTCTGCTGCCTTGACTAGTTTCGGTCTAAGGCTTTTGAAAGAACATTCCACCGACTATACAAGACAACTCTAACTTCACCAGGAGCTGATAGAGACCTCCACACCATCAACTGTTATATGGGCCCCTGCAGGTGGCCCCTACACTCGTGCAAGATAGTCTCAAATTTATCCACTGCACCAGCACACCCAGCTACCGAATTTTAGAATTCATTCTTTTAGAGAATTAGACATTATATCCGAACGCTGCCCAACCGAGTTGGATTCGCCGATTGACCTCTCTCTCGAAGTTGGACCTGCCTAACCGGACCACTTGTCCTAAATAGACATATTCGTCTACAACTTCGAGAGTCGAGCCCCCAACTCAAATGGGGGTGGGCACAACATGGATATTCGACATGATCTACGTTTTATCCATGTTCATTTTAAGACCCACCTGTTGGAAGACTCGATTGAGGTCTTCGAGCATAGTGCTAAGGTCTTCCAGCGATTCTGCCAAGACTACAATATCGTCGGCAAACCGAACGTGAGTGATATACTCGCCGTCGATGTTGATGCCGAATCCTTTCCACTGTAAGAACTTGAAGGCATTTTCCAGCCCGGCAGTGAACAGTTTCGGAGATATGACATCTCCCTGTCTCACGCCTCTCTGTAGTGGAATAGCCTTCGTACTCTGATCTTGTACTCGGACCGACATGGTGGCGTTGTTGTATATACACTTCAACACTTCGATGTACCAATAGTCGATATGGCACCGCTGGAGAGACTGTAGCACAGCCCAAGTCTCGATCGAATCAAAGGCTTTCTCATAGTCCACAAACGCTAAACAAAGCGGCAAGTTATATTCTTTTTTTTTTTATTGCATTGAATGGCGAGACGAGCAAGCCGTTCGCCTGATGGTAAGCGATACGACCGCTCATGAACAGTAGCAACATTCCACTGCGCTCGCCATCCTGAGACATAAGATGTTAAGTCGCAATATGTCCAGTAGTTGCTCTGGCTACAATGTCCTTCAATCCGAAACACAACAGTGCATTTAAGCAGTGTTGCTTCACGGGAAAAATAGACATTGCGGTGGTACCTACCCAGATGGCCTCTCACATATGAGAGACCTACCACCAGTAAGTATATTCCTCGGTTTTTTGTATAACTTGCCGAAGCGTATGGATATGGTCTATGGTACTAAAGCCTTCTCGGAAAGCGGCTTGTTCGGGAGGCTGGAAGTCATCAAACCTGCGTTCGAGACGATTTGTGATGACCCTCGAAAACATCTTATAGACATGGCTCAGAAGCGAGATGGGCCTGTAGTTCTTCAGCAAAGTGTTATCACCTTTTTTGAAGAACAAGACCACCACGCTCCTGCTCCATGCAATACAAGGGTTGACTACAAGATACAAGGGTTGGTAGTCTTTGTCACCCCTTGGTGCTTGGTACCCGGGGTGGACCGCCCCCTCCGCCCCCCCTTTACGCCGCCACTGGGTAAACCTATAGTTTTTGCTAAAATAATAGTTTAAACTCTTTATACCTTAGATTATTTATAAATAAAAGGGATTACACTATTATTTTAGGAAAAAATTTATTTACCACCTAAATATGGTCATAGGAAAAAAATTACCAAAAAAATTGTCTTTTTTTGCAACTTTTTCTGTTGCATTGTGTCTGAAGTCGGTTAAACTACCACCCGGCTTCGTTTTCGGTAGCAGTCTTTAGATACCCTGTATGCAGAGTAGTGGATATGGTATTTTAGTATTACTAGATCATTGCCTGGTCGATAGAAATAAGTATAGCATTGAAATAAAAGGAAACAATATTTTTCCCGAGCAAAATGAAAAATAAAGGGTATTAATAAGGGGTAAGGTATATTATAAAGGTATCAGCCTGTATATTATTTTTAAACTTCGCTTGCTTTGCAAAATCAATATTCGGCTCGAAGGACCAAAATGTAATTTCTTCCTTTTTAATTTTAGGCATACGAATACGGCTCCGATGAAAATTCGACTAGTATCGAGCAAACCATTGAAAAACTATTTAAATCAATCTGTCAAAATTAATCTACTTTTGGATCCTCAGTGCACGTTTTCTGTAAGGTAATAATATTTTATATTTTTAATACTTAGATTATTATTTGCTATATTAAGTACTTCTGTTATATTTTATAGATAATACAGCAATGATGTTCCTTCATCTTCTTTATCAGCCCATACACGTCCCACTGCAGGGCACGAGCCTCCTCTACAATCGAGAGTACGATTAAGAGGGGCAGTGATGTATTACTACTCGTATCTGTATCAGCCCATATACGTCCCACTGCAGGGCACGGGCCTACTCTACAATCGAGAATACGATTGAGAGGGGTTAGGCCATATAGTCCACCACGCTGGCCTAGTGCGGGTTGGCGGACTTACATACCGTAGAAATTCTTATGAATCGCTACGGTATGCAGGTTTCCTCACGATGTTTTCCTTCACCGTTTTAGTGCGTGGTGATTGACTATCAATACACACATGACTCCGAAAAGTCAGAGGTGTGCCCTGGGATTCGAACCCGCGACCACCGTGAACATGTTGGCAGCCGCGTCTAGTCCGTTTACCAACAGGCCACCACGCACTTCAATATTAAACAATATATAAATATTCAACTCGTATATAATATTATATTTTTTCTTTATAAATTAATAGTATTTATTTGTTTGAAATATCAGTGTTCATAGGTATAAGAAGTCATTTTGTGCTTTACTCTTTTGTAATTCACAAATTATAAAACATTTAATAATATTAATTTGATTATTTTTTTGGTCTTTGTATATTTTGGCATAGTTGGCATCCAATTATGTACTGCATATGTCGGTACTAAAACGTCCCGATCTCCGATTTTGACAGTTGACGTTTGTCAAATTCAATTTGTCAGCCTAATGTAAATAGAAATAAGGTATTTTTTTAATGCCTCCAACATGCCTGCTGCCAACAACAACAAGGCTGCCTCCAACAGGTCTCTGTGGAAATCATTGGGGGAGGCCTATGTTCAGCAGTGGACTTCCTTTGGCTGATGGATGGATGGATGGATGATTTTTTTAATAGTCATTAGCGTCGAAATTATTGACATTATACTGTTTTTTCAGCATCGTCATCTCGTGGTACCAACGTTTGGCCCAACTCGTGCGCCACTACATCCCTGTGCTTATACCGTACATGAGTGGAATTATGCTGATGGTATTCGCGCGGTCTATTGACAAATTCGTCGAGACTGGAAACTGGATATCGGTTCGGGCGGCCTTAATATCTCTATTGAGCTCTATGATCGAGCCGCAAGTGTGTTATGGAATTGTTGTGGGCATCACTATGCTGATGGCGTAAGGATTTTGTACATTTTTTTTTTGTATATATTGGCCAGCGCAAACCGGGACGACATGGCAAGGGATTTATTGTTTTACCAAACTGTATTGAAATTATCTGGTGGGACTAAGACATAAATTCCAATATTTAAATTATGCCATGGCATCGAAAGGCTTATCCTGATGTCGCGACATCAATTAATTATTTATTTTGGAATTTATTTTGGTTTGGTTGGTTGGATTGAATATCCTTTAGTAAAAAAATAAATCCCTTACCATTTGATTTGATGCACTTGATAGTGAAGTGCCAGTTAACATAATTATATGCTGGCTTGTTCAATAAAAAAAAAGAAAACTGCTAATTTTCTGTATTCTAACGTTCGCCAGAATAACAAAAGTAGATGATGGGCACTGGTGATTTCTATCAGTCTTATTTTTAATTTTTTGTAATCTACAAAGTGTTTTCCTGTTGTAAAAACAAAAACTGATGACTTTTCACAGCGATCATAAATTTAGGCTCGTAGTAATTATACCTAATATTCCCGCATTTTTATAGTAACCCATGATATTAGGGGCCGTCCATTAATCACGTGAGGCTTGAATAAAAGGTTTTATACTTTATACCCATATTTAAAGATAATATTGGACTTTTTTTACCAGATTTATATGTACTAAAATACACTTAATGTTGGATGGGGCGGGGATATAGTCTCAAATCTCACCACATATCACTTAATGGGGGTCAAAAATGGCAAATAAAAGATCACGTGATTAATGGACGATTCCTTATTTTCCAGCCAACTAGAGAACTGGTTGTCGTGGTTCATAAGCGCGGGCTGGAACAACCGCGAGTTGCAACTCATGTTTGTGTTGTCCGGCGGTGTGTTTCCCACCGTTGTCGCGTCTCTCACATTCGTGTATACCATCGCGTCGGTAATACAGGCCGTGCTGATGTTCTCGTCGCAGGTCACGCATCGGTTCTTCTTCAGGTGAGATGTTTAAAGAAAAATAAAAATAAGAAGGAATGTAAAATATTTTGTAGATTTTCAAAAATGTATGGATTTGTTTTGTTTATTTTATTTTTAACACTATACAATTGTGTAAAGGTGGACTTAATGGTTACGCATAGATGAAATTTTACCAGCCAGCGCAGTGTCAGAAGTCTGCCTTATGAAGGGATAATCCAATAAAGATTGCAGTAAAGAGCTGGATTGGGTCAGTTTACTATAGATCTCTGTAAAAATGTTGCTGGAAGACCTTTGTTCAACAGTACTTTCTATTGTTGAACATTATTATTGATGAAAATAATCTATGATTAAAATATATTTTGGTCTAAATTGTTTCAATATTTTTTCTTTATATTTTATAGGATTGTGTGGTGGGGTGCGGGCAGTTTTGCTGAACAGTTAGCTGCAGGTTTGCAGAAAGTACCTTTGGTAGTCAGCATTGGTCTGTTGTTTGGAGCGCCTTTGTCATGTGGAGCCGCTTCATTAGTCGTCGGTGCCGCTTTTTACGCTTTTATGGTAACATCATTTCAATTTTTTAGAAACTGCTTATGTATTGTTTGATATTTAGCTCTATATTCTATACAGCTTCCAGGTTATATAGCTGTATCATCATTTAGTCCTTTTATAGTAGATTTTTTTCTTTGATAGAAATTCGGTTTGAGGGATCTGTAGTTTAGAATTATATTCGCATTACGTCCAGATTCGAAATGAATTCGGTTTTATAAAATCCGAGTGTTTCGTAAAATCGGCCAAAAAACCCACTACAACAAATTTTCAATTGTTTTGTTATCCTTAATTTAAATGTATACTTTCAGATCTCAAAAATGTACGAAGATTATCTTGAGGACTATTTCCTTACCAAAGCTTTGACGTACTTCCGCAGTATAATGAATAGAGTGAGAGAGCCGCGGCGGCAAGAACAGGCTCAACAAGCCAATCACAGCAACTCTGATTCAACACGCAACCATAGACCAAGACAATCCTTGAATGGCACTGAAGAGGAATTGAACGAACAATCCAGCAATTTGAACTTCCATTTCACGATGTTCCTTCTGTGGTTGATTGTCGCTATGGTCAATGTACCCGCGTTGTTGACATGGGCCAGGAATTATAAGTAAATTTTTTATATGTACACACGACTATTTCATAGGATGGCATAAAGTATTGTCGTTTTCGCTCGATTTTGGTCCTTCTGGACAAGATTTGTGTTCAATATCGATAATTAATGATCTGTCATTGCTTATATTGCGTTAATTTCTGCACTTTTATGTACAAAATAATTATAACATATAAATTACTTTTCTTTGTTTTAGTGAGGAGCATATTCTCAAAATAGATACTTCATTCATCACGGGTGTGGTGATGTCTTTTTGCTCTATTTGCTTGTGGCAAATGGGTGGCCCCAGGAAGAACTTGTAAGTATACATGAAATTAAAGAATAAAAGTGATATAGATGTCAATGTAATTTTTTATGTATTCTGTTACATAGAGTAGAATCATTTTGTATATAGGCATAAGAATAACTACGAAATTGCTGAGACAGATTATGCATAATTAAGATGTTATTCACTTAATAGTTCATAAAAAAATGTTATTTGTTTTGATTTGTATACTTTTGTTTCAGGCACTACCATGTGGTGAAAAATTTTATCTATTTCATTGCACTAATTGTGTTGGCTTTGGGATCAACTTCCTTATTCCTTGCTGGTCATGGGATTACATTGGCAGTTTTCATGTTCACTTTTCAGCAATTCTTTGATAAAACTGACAATGAAAATTTCTGTGGCTGGTTTGCAAAGAAAGAATCAGGTAATAAAGATCCCAGGGTACTAAAAGGAAAAGAGGAAGACGACGAAGATAAGACAAATGAAAATAATATACTAGAACACAACAAAATTTCAGCAGAAAATAAGGAAACTAAACAAGAAAGTAACAAATCCAAACAAGAATATAAGGAAATTAACCCTGAAAAGAATGAAACTAAACCAGATCAGAAGAAAATTAAACCAGGGGAGATGGATACCAAACCAGACCAAGATGAAAATAAACTAGAACAGAAGGTAACTAAACCAGAACAGAAGGATAATAAAACAGGGGAGAAGGATAATAAAACAGGAGAGATAGATAATAAACCAGAACAGAAGAATAATAAAACGGGAGAGAAGGATGATAAATCAGAGCAGAAGGATAATAAATTAGGAGTGAATGAAGCTAAACCAGAAGGGAAAGAATCGAAACTAGAAAATAAGGTAACCAAGCGAAACGAAAAAATCGACCCAGGTGAACAAGCTGCCACCACATCATCAAACAGCAATGAGGAAGCTGGCCAGTCTGATCAAGCTGAAATTGAGGATGAAAACAATTTGTTATATAAAATAAAGAAACTCAAGGAGAAATTTAGCTTCTTAGAAAATTATTCGAATTGAACATGGCAAAATATGAATGATACTTAAATTCACATTAGTTGACTTATTGTTAATTTTAGTGTTCAATCATTTGGTTGTGTTGAATATAATTTTTATACAATTTTGTACTCAGTTGATGAGAATTTTGGTTATGTTTTAGTAACAAAGGTGTATGTTTTTTGAATCATTACATTTTACGCCCGAATACTGGAATGCAACTTAAATATTATGTTGCACTTAACTACGTAAATCTTGCTTAAATTTACTGGCTAAGTGGGCCGTGCGCCTTTATGAGCAACTTATTGGAATGGCGTTCGAGTATTTGGGCTCTAGTAACTATAAACTAAAAATGGTAGTCTGTATGCAAAAAGAATGAGCTGAAATGGAATGTGATGACGGACTATAGTCCTTTTTAGGATTTTAAATATACTCTTTGAGATTAAATAATATATTATTTAAATATATGAATATACTAATCAAATGCATTTATCTTTAAGACAATGCTGTAGCCAAAGATTTAGTATACAAGGTATTTATGCCACATAAAAACATCTGTGGATTCAAAATTTTAGATTAAGGATGAGATATACTTGCAAAATTAAGTACCAGGGCTTCTAAGTACGAGTACGTAAAAATACTAGGGTTCAAAACCAGGTTCTAAAATACTTTTAAAGTATTTTGTTAGTATGAGTCGATAACCCTTCGCGTCCCAGCCGCGGCGCGGCGTCTATAAAATACTTGCATAGGAATTCAATCCGTATTGCATAACGAATAAGGAGCAAAAAGGCATAAATAAAAAAAATACTTTGAAGTATTTTCTATTCATGAATACGATTGTGATTCTTATTTATACTAAGTTAAGGATAGATTTTCTATGGAAGTATTTTTATGTATAGTGTTCCAAGTTCCTCGCGCACCGACGTATAGCGGCGCCTAAATTTGAAAATACTTGCATAGGAATTCAACCCGTATTTGATGGTACATAAAGAGCAAAATAGTATGAATAAAAAAATACTTTGAAGTTCAAAGTATTTGTTATTGACAGATATGATTGTGGTTCTTATTTATATTCTGTTATGAATCGTTTTCCTATGCAAGTATTCTCATGTATAGTTTCCAGAGTTCTCTTCGCATCAACATACTTTCATACTTGTAAGTATTTTCTGCTCGTACCAGGGCCCCGTACTTGGAAGTGAATACCTGGTTTTAAAACCTGGTATCGTAAATACGTCTCATCTTTATTTTAGATGTTTTAATGAATGTTTTATTACAATCATAGGAAGCTGTTGTGAATATTAGTAATGGCAACATTCATTATATTTTACACATATAAATGTTACTCATTGGAGGTTGAATGTCTATATCCAATATAATCTCAATTACACATAAATTAATCATTAAAGTAAAATCAGGAACTATTATGTAGAAGTGTGTATTTAAAGTAACACATTGATGCAGCAACAAAATAATTGACTAGTCACCTATAGGTGTGCAAATAGTCAGGTGTATTGTCTCTTATTGTGATAAACCTACACACCACAGTCTGTGTTTGCTTCTGTCCAGTAAAATTTGCTGCTATAATATAAATATTGTTATAGACCAGATTATTGATGTTAGGAGTAATAACCTAAGCATAGTATTAAATTGCCATACAAGCCATTCATCAGCCTGGCCATTTGAAAACTAAAAATATATGGTACAATAATATGTGAGGACCCTCAATTTTAGTAGTTTATACAAAATTACTTTTGTTATATCTTTGGACTTTGATGGAATTTTATGTATTCTGGATATTTAGGGACACTATTGAAATATGCTTTTTCTGGTATACAATGTATTTTAACTTGATGTCTGTTATATCAAATGGTATTCAATAAAACAAATGCAAACTTATTAGCTATTTAATTTGAGAGTAACTTCGTCCAATACATAGTTAAATAAGACATGGAATGACTAAATGCAATTATTTTTTTCCCTTCTTGCCTGATGGTTTCTCTTCAACACTCCTTGGGTTCTGCCAATTGAGGGGATTGCGGCGGTACATGGGCCACGGCGGAACAGTCAGCACCGCAGCCAGCAAAAATCCGGCACCAAGAATGTAAACCGACTGGGAGAACTGCTGTACAATATAACCCCACACAAAACCGACTATGCTAAACAGTGTAATTATTGCTCTGTAGAGTTTTTCCGCTTTCGCCTGACCCACGTAATCAATGTGGGTCGGTATGGATGAAAAGAAATCCATTTTTTTGTATAAATTCTAGACAGTCACAACTCTTAGAAATGCCACCACAACAAAATTTGACAGCAACAGACACGTCAGATAACGTCAGTCTGCGTCAGTCACATCCACAGAATATCAAGCACTACAGACAAACAGTGCGTTCCATTTGACGATCGCAATGACCACGCTCACGACCGCGATATTTACCGTTCCACTTGCTCGTGAGCGTCACGATCGCAAACCCACGTGGAACGGGTTATGGGGCGTTTCGAGCGTTAAGGTTTATTACCTAATGTATAATATTTTAAAAAAGCTATAATAATTATGCGTTTAAGTAATTTTCTCCGGTGACATTTTTGTTGTTTTGACATTTCAAAATCCCACCAATATTCTCAACGCGCACCACGACCCACCTCCTGACATAGGTGGTCGTGGGCGTCGTGTGAGCGTCTTTCATGACGTCATCAATGACGTATTCACCGTGACCACGATCGTGGTCGTCAAGTGGAACGCAAAAAAATACCCCAAAGAAGTACAAAGTGAATGTTAATTGGAATTTGGCATGGCATGGCATCAGAATGGTTGAGAGCCACAGTTGAGAACTAATGATTAAAAAAAAACACTGATTCTAAAAAAATTTAATCCTTTTACTGTGGAGGGGAAAGGTCCAACAAGCTAAAGGGTCCTGTAAACAATAAAAGTTTGCCAAAGTTGGTCAAACATTATGTTTTCATCAAGCATTACTTTAGGCGACCAAACATTGTGCTTGTAGATTCCGTTTGGTTAGTGTCACAGTCCAATAAGAAATAGTGTCATGATGCGATGTGCTGGCTGCTGAGCCGTGACCGCTTATGATAGGTAATATAAATGATTCGTTTATAGCGGTGACGCTAGCACTGTGTATGAAGAAAAAAAAGAAGATTGAGTAGGGGCATAGTTGAAGTTGAGAGAAAAATAAAACCACCCTTTGCTGTGCAAAATATTATGCACTGAACCTGAAGACTACAATAATTTTCTGCGCATGGATCATAACAATAATTTTCTGCGCATGGATCATAACACTTTTAGCCAATTATTTTTGTTATCATCACAAATATTTCTTCCGGGTCTGGGTGTTTGTGAGACCGAAAAGTCTCTCGTAGTTCCTGATACCCACGACACAAGACTTGATCTTACTGTGGGGTTAGGACTATGTATGTGACTGTTGGGTGTTATTATTATTTATATATAGACACGTACATGATTTTTTCTCGATATTACCACTCAATAAGTTATTTAGTCTGCCGTGAAGCCAACCGAAGCAATGACTGAGAGCCTGTTTGACAAACATTACCGTTCACAATCAAATGTGTCTGTCAAAATCGTCGTCCATAAAGTTCGTCAAAGACGACAAACACGTTGAATGTTTGACAAACACATTAAACAAAGCTGCATACTTTCTTATTGGTCTGTGCTGCATGCTAATAATATTTGACAAACACGTACTTGACAAACAATTTGATCGTTATCAGGGTTTACTACAGCTCATGACCATGCACTACATTTGCTATCTGAAATTGTTTTAATTAGAATCGAAAATGGATTTGCGTATGTTCGACCTATTATTGTATTATCAACGCTAGTATATATCATTATTTTTAATAAACAGTAGGATATAAAAAAAGTAATAAATATTCTTGACGCAAAGTCATAATATGAATTCATGATTTGTAGCAACTAGCAATACTGGAATGCATTTTCCCGTCAGTCGATTGTCAACATTCAGTACGATCAGACTCATTAGGTTAATTTTAGTTAAACAAAGATATTTTAGTTTTATTTTACAAAAGTACAATAAATCAAAATTAATTAAACAAAATGACAACATTTAAACAAGTTCCTCTCACATGCGGTGGCCATACTAGACCAGTTGTGCATTTGGATTTTAGTGACGTTACAAAAGATGGATATTATTTGATATCTGCTTGCAAAGGTGAGTTTTTGGTACTAATACGCTTTCGGGGTGCCTTTTCGCCTTGGCCCAGATGTAGCCGTATGTCTATTAAGATTGTTTGGGTGCATCGGTGGTGTTTTGGTATGACAGATGTTGTGTCGCGATGTATTGGCGAGGCCTTCACTTTTCTTGTTTGTGTGGGGCTGAGCGTTGGGCCGGCGTGCATTCTATGCATGTTGTGACCTTCTCTTTCCGGACATGCAGGAAGCACCTTGAGTATCCGCTCGTATGTTTCCTCGGCGGCAGTTTGCCTTGGGCTTTGTGTCGTGCTTTTTATTCACGTAGCCGGTACATGACATACAAGTTCCACGCCTTTGTTCATGTATGAAAATGTTGTAGGCACAGAAAAATTTGTTCCTATACTGCTTGTTGACATTTCACCCATTCTAGGTCACCTTGCATCTGGCCAAGGTTTGATGTACTTGACATTAATGATTGTGATATGGGAGGTAGGAACATGTTACAGATTTACTTTCATCATGTTAAACCTTAAGGAAACTGATTTAATAGCTGATAATTGCTCTTCCTAGTCTTGTATGTGTAATTGGTCTTTGATTTCATTATCTGTTTTGTAATTGTGATTATAAAATATGAATATTATGGTCAATATTTTGAAACCAAAGTTGTAAACTTTTAGCTATGCTTTAATTTCTATTAAGAATGGTTAAAAATTCAATTAAAGTTTTGTTCCCAATATCAACTTTCACATAAACTAATGTTTTGAATAAAGTAATTTAAATAATAAATTTTGAATAATACTTCAGTACTTAATTAATTATTAATAAGTTCTATTTGCTGAATTTAGAAAGTTTTTTCGTTTAAGATTTGAATTCTGATTGGATCTTCCTATTTTGTGATTTTCTTCATACTTTGAAGTGTTTGATTATTGAATTGAATTATTATGCATTACAAATCTAAGCTAATTGTCAGTTTTGACATATATAACCACTGTGTAATCATACTACCACTCTTTATTTTAATTAATAATTCAGTGGTTCTTACTCAAGTGTCTCATTAATTTAATATTTATTACAGTGAATAAAAGCATTAACAATTGAATCTTTTAAAAAGATGACCCGAATTTTGAAGTAAATTCTCTCATACAACTGATAAATAGATTTTTCAGAGTTATGATATTTTATTATTTAATACTTAACACATAACATAAATATTTCTCATGTCAGTGAATTGTGTCAATGAATATTGTGTGATTTAATTTTATTGTTAGTCAATTAATAACAATGAAAGAGGTCTAGAAAATTTGTTTCCATACCATTGCATTCCTATATAGAAACCAAAGAAATAATAATTGACAATTATATATAATAAAATAAGTATTTTTTATAAAATAAATCTTATAAGATTCATGTTAAAATATGTTGATGAAAAGATAAATGTAGGCAATAGACATAGCCTCAATGTATTTGGATAAAATTGATGTGGAATCCCATAAGAGTAAATTTTGAATTTGTGGACAGTATTTTTATCCAAAAGTGAATGATGATAAATTTCACATTGAGGAACTGAAAGTTCTCAAAAAGCAATCCTTTGAAAATGTCTACATAAGTTATCATTAGCATATTATTATTTTTTACTCTTTAATTTATGAATTTAATGTTTATATGATGTACTATATTTGTTATTTCATTTTCCTAATCTTCCAGCAAGATCAGTTATTCTAAAATCAGATTTCAGTAGTCACTTAGATGTGCATACTTTTTGATTTATGTATTGAAATTGTAAAATTATAACTGATGGAAATAAAGACATACAATCTAGTGGCTTGTGAATTCATGCTTTATCTATACCTGTCACAATGACTTGTGCCTTATTTGGAATCTTATTGGATTTCAAAGTGAAGTCTTTTGTTAAACTGGCATAACATACAATGATTTCCTTTTTAGATGGCAAGCCTATGTTGAGACAAGGTGAAACTGGTGATTGGATTGGAACATTTGAAGGTCACAAAGGAGCCGTTTGGGGGGTAGCTTTGACACAAAATGCTAATCTTGCTGCAAGCGGAGCAGCCGATTTTTCAGGTATTTATTCTTAGTTATAATTTACTGAATACTAACAGTAGTGGTAGTGAGGTGTGTTGATAATTAACATTGCAAGAGGGGCCACATATTTGCAACCTATTTTTGTATATAATCCACTTGTTACTTATTTAGATGGGCTTATTACTATTTGTTAATTGTACAGACATCTAATAATGGATGGAACAAAATAATTAAGTCTGTGTGGTGACTGATATAAAATACAATAGAAAGAAGGAAAAAAGGATATGAAAACAACTAGTGTGCCCACTTTCACCATGACACACATAAAATACATTGGCTAAAAAAAGAAACTAGGTTCTTTTTCATACAGATGTTTTTGAGTGCATTTCCATGTTGTTTTTGTTACCTTTGGAACTTGCTTTGAAAGTATAGCCTACAGCAGTAAACATTGTTTTCTAATGCAGTGAAAATTTAAAATGGCATTTAAACAAAATATTACAGCACCATGCTTATCTTGTACCAAATTCGTGTTTTTTGTGTAATGTGCAGACTCAATACACAAAAAACACGAATTGATCTCATATCAGATGTGTTATGTTCATAAAAAAATCGCCCAAGGTGCATTTATATCTAGTTAATTGTTTTGGTGATGCATTCAATGTGCTAACTAAGTAGCTACTCATCTGTTAGCTCACAGAAAGGCAGCACCGCATACATTGTATAGACTTGGGGTGGGTCAGTCTGATAATGTGTAGTTTTAGTTATAAAAAACTGTAATGAGAGTTTCTTTTCGTTTCTGTTTAAAAATATTAGAGTAGTTTTTGCTTCACTGTTTTAATAACTTTTTTATCCATCAACTCAAATATCAACAAGTTTAGGTGTCCCAGTTCCTAATATTGAATTTTTATTATGAATGATTTAAGATCAAACAGCATAACTTTTAAAAAAATATTCACTTTATTATCATATAGGTATGATTTAAAAAAAACTTTGCATATAATATGCATGGTGGCCTGTCAGTAACGGACCAGATGGATCTGTCAACATGTTCACAATGGTCATGGGTTCAAATCCTTGGGCACACTGCTGACTTTCCGGAGTCACGTGTGTATTGATAATCAATCACCATTTACCACATACTATAAATATGATAGGAAACATAATGAGAAAACTTGAATAATGTAGCGATTTGTAAAAAATCTATGGTATGTAAAGTGCGCCAACCCGCGCTAGCCGCCTCAACTGTACTCTTGATTCCATAAACGAGAATATGGTTGAGGCAGGCATTTCAGGTCTCCTTTATAGGAGGAGGTCTTAGCTCTGCAGTAGTATGTTTATGGGCTGGTACATTAACTGAAGTAAATCAGTCCATAAATAACAGGCCTGGTGCCTGAATAATTTGTTTATTATCTTTTCAAAGGATTATCATAATATTTATCCCTTTCATGAAGTATTTAAAATAGGCTATAGCTTGGTTTTAATATTTCGAGTAACGCTGAAAACGAAAGGAAAATTGCCAGTCTGTCATTATCCACTTTTTAACTCCGATCGTGTTATAATTGGAATAATTAAGCTTCATAATGTTTCAATTTAAATATTGTTGAATATCGATAATCACAGTAACCTGTGAATGTCATATGAAAAGGTCACTAATTAAACTAGATCTCGACTTTCTTATCCAAACCACAAAAAATATATGTATATATACTGGGTATATCAAGAGTGCTACCGAAAACGAACCCGGGTGGTGGTTTTAGGGACTTCAGACATAATGCAACCAAAAATGTCGCAAAGAAACGCGATAATTATTTTTTATTATTGTTTAAATATCGTTGAGTTTGGGTGGTAAATCCATAGTTATTGCTAAAATAGTAATTTAAAGCCTTGCATACCACAGTGCGTTTAAAAATAAAAGGGTGTACACTATTATTGCAGAAAAATCGATGTATTTACCATCCTAAATCGACGACAGAAAAAAAATATCAAAAAAATAAATCGTCACAATTTTTTGCATAAAACTTAATTGCATTGTGTCTGAAGTCACGAAAACTACCACCCAGCTTCGTTTCCGGTAGCAGTCTTGATATACCCTGTATATATTCTAATTGTTTGTTTGGTCCAGAGAAGAATGGGCTTTGTCATCGAGCCATCAAACAGCAGGACAACGTAAACTACGTTCATCTAAGAGTGGTCTTAGCTGTAATTTTATTTTCTCAAAATTAGTCTTCAGGGGACGTGTAAACAACTCAGCTCGCTTTCACTTCAGCATACTTATTCTCCGTTTATTTTATTCCAGCAAAGCTATGGGACGCAAGATTCGGTGAGGTGGTGCACACGTTCGACCACGAGCACATAGTGAAGAGCGTCAACTTCAATGCTGACGATACGTTGCTGCTCACCGCCAGCAATGAGAAACTAATACGGGTGTTTGACCTCAACAAGCCTGAGACTGGACGTGAGTTTGTACTTCAATCTCCTCTTCATTATCTTTTTTTTTTTAATATGAAAATTCGATTTCAACTCGAGAAGCTTTGCGGATTTCCAAAATATCTATATACATCATCATCCTCATCATCTTAGGCCACAGAAGGGACACTGCAGAACAACAAAACAGACCTACTCTAGGTCGCTTAAAAGTATCAGTATTGAATAAAGTGATATTTGACTTTTTTGTAGTTCTATTTTGTATATTGCCATGATGAGCAAGTAAACAGAACTACTGTTAGCAGGATGTTAGCTTGCACCCAGATTCAGATCACTTTCAATGGTGTAAAACTCGTCACACCGATCTACAATCATTCGTTGCAGATATATTCAATAAATACACATATAATAAAAAGTAATTAACCTCTGACGTATTTATGATTTGGCCGAATTATTTCAAATTATAAGAGCATTAAGTTTTAGGTCTGTCTAGTACGGCGGATGATGTGAAAAATAAAGTAAGAAAATTGGCATTTGACAAATCAAATATATCACAGCTACCGTCCTCTTTCATATTGTTTATACAGGGGTATAAAAGAAGTGCAGGTTGCTTTTGTCAAGTCATTTCATAAGAAGCGCTCGCACTGTGAAGAGCTCAGTAAATTCTTCGAGTTTGTGATTTGTTGAAATGTGCGTTTAATATTCGTGATATTTGTTAAATAATACAATAAATACAATATAGAAAAGCTAAAATTAAAAAAAAAAATACTGAAATAAATTAGTTTTGTTTGCAGATACATAATAGGTACATAATTTATCAATTTGATTAAGCTCGTTCAAGTTAACTAAAGCAGAATAAATTAAAAATACATGTTCTTAAATTACAAGTAGACCTATTTATTTTCGTGTTAAAGTAGTCGTTGTTTTTTTATGTAAAAGTACAGTGCCAAGGTTAACATTTAGCGAGAACGCAATTGTAAATCCATGATTTGACATGATTATCCTTTTGGCGATATCCTTCTATGTGTTTTTTTTTCCTTGTCTATTTGAATAGTGAAGGTTAAGTAGGCGGTTATAAAAACTGTTCAATGTTAAAATAATAAAATTACATCGTGCATACGATTTTTTAATTGGGCATGGACACAATTTTTCTCGTGATGTTAATAATGTTATTCTAATCAAGTCATCGGGTTTCAAAAGTTTATTAGCCCAAACATTGCGTTAGTCGTTGATATGTGGTATTTTAACTACGACTTTGTGACGTGAAAATTCTCGTTAAGGAGTAAAACAATTTTTTTTTTCAGCTTTGGAGAAAATAAGTGCACACACAAATAGCATCAGACATGCTGTTTTCCTGCACAATTCTCGCATAGTGAGCGTGAGCGACGACCTCACTATGAGAGTATGGGATCGCAACAGTGGACAGGTATGCCGTTTATTAACCCTTACTTAATATTATAAATGTTAATTATAAATATTATTTCCACGAAACCGGGCTTCGGTTTGGTTGAAGTAATGATTTAATAATTAAAATTATTGCATCATCCCATTTTATCATTTGGGTGATAATAAACACAATGAAACTAATAAATATCTGTATCAGCCCATATACGTCTCACTGCAGGGCACGGGCCTCCTCTACAATCGACAGTACGATTGAGAGTGGTTGAAAACATGATATTTATTTTTAGTTTTATTCAATAACCCGGTCTAGACCGTTTCATACCTTATACTACTAAACTTTTGTACGGCGAATGATGGCAATAATTATTGTAGATATATTCAATCAGAATAAAGAGAATAAACTATTATAATAATTGTATTCTGATGAGAGTTAGGTAACTTAACATGATTGTTTCAAATGGCAACATAACATTTCCTCTTGCCAATAGAAACTATTATTTGCGTCATTGCACTTAAATTCTTATTCAATGCAGTCAATTAGTCGCGCTAGGATAAAAATCAATAAAAAATATTAGTCTTGGTAATTTATTATTTTATTGAAATAAAACTATTATTTATGGGTTTTATCATAGATTTCATTCAATTTTTACATGTTTTACTTCCCGACACGGTTTCGATTACTTTACGCTTTCTTGATTACGAAGCGATGTCCCGGCCTGCAAAAATCCCTGAAAATGAGTAATATTTAAATGTGTAAAATTCTCAAATATCTAAGAAAAATTACTCTTTATTTCCAGGAAGTCCAGAAAGTTGATTTCACGACAATCCCGAACAGTTTGGAGTTGTCGCGAGACGGGGCCATATTGACGGTGGCGCACGGTAAGCATTGAGCAATAAGTACATAATGTGATTAGTCACTTCATTCATACATTTCATTAACAGGGTTACGCCCACGCGTGTCCCCAACGCTACTCGGATTTATTTTAGTATAATGTTCACGATTTTGGGAGTAAAATAATTGTAGCTGAATCACGTTTGAGTTTTATAGCTGCAGGCAGAAAATATTCTAAATTAAATAGATTCAACGTGTCTTAACAGTGAATATACTTCATGGGCACTGCACTTTCTTAGTGTCCATCAAAGACTAAGCCTTCATAGATGGTTTCAAATTGTATGGGTTGATAAAAAACCCATCCAATAGCTATCACTATAGATTTAACCGAAGACCGTTATATCGTTTCTAGTAATATGGCGAGATATTGCTAATATAACTTTCACTTGCCAAACTTCGTTTTCTAAGGCCTATGTATATTATATTTGAGACAAGAAGTAACTGAATACTATGAATACTATCATTTATCTAAATGGTACTAAATACTACTCCATTTATCAAAGCAAGACTTTATCTTAGACTGTGTATGTGACTTTTGGGTGTATTTATTTATTTATAACCCTGTACAAAATAATCACTATGTCAAATTCAAATTATTTGATTCTAGTACATAGCTGAAGATGGTCTTACATTCATTTCAGAGAATTTTAAAATATTAAAGTATAAAATGGCTGTTTCTGTTACGTTTGCAGGTACGAACGTGTCGTTCTACTCTTCGGACACGATGCGCAAGATGCGCGAGTTCCCCGTGCCCACCAAGTGTTACTCGGCGTCGCTGGCGCCCAGCCGAGCCACATTCGTGTGCGGCGGCGAGGACCTCAAGGTCTACAAGTTTGACTACAATACCGGCACTGAATTGGGTAAGTATTAATAATATAAGTTTGCCCGTGCGTCCCACAAATATTTTCGCGTTTGGGTGTCTGTGAGAGCGAAGTCTCTCGTAGTGCCTGATACTTGCTACTCAAGACTCGATCTTAGTGTGGGGTTAGGACTATGAACAGTGTTATTACTTTATTATTATTTATTAGCGTTAAATATAAAAATATTACAAGTATGTGTGAAGCTGAAGGGAGTAATTAGTTCCACAGTTTCAGATCCTATGCAAAGCAAGCATTCGAATCTTTCCTCTTTATATTAGATCGGTTATTCACTTTCCTTATTTTGAATATACTTTTTTTGATACTTAATTCACCGATCACACAATTACATTAAATTTAATTTAGCAAAATAAAATAAATATCATATTCCCAATAGTTTTACTAATTAGTTCATTGCGATGTATTTTTTTATTTTTATTATTTGTTCATCAGAGTGCAACAAAGGTCACTTCGGTCCGGTGCACTGCGTGCGCTGGTCGCCCGACGGCGAGCTGTTCGCGACGGGCTCGGAGGACGGCACGGTGCGGCTGTGGCAGGGCGTGCCGGGCCGCGTGTACGGGCTGTGGCGCCGCACCGAGCACGCGCCGCTCGCCAACGGCTTCAAGGAGGTCGCCGCCAACTGACCGACTGTGAGTGCTGTTGATGTACACTCGGCAACATAAGTCGCTACACATTCACGAGATTTGGAATTGTCTTATCGTCAAAAATAATAATTATTTTCAATATCGTATGACACTTCTCGGCATAGATGACTTTACTTGGTTATATTTTACGACTACAGAGTAGTACGTACAAAATTTAATTCATAAAAAGGTTATCAAAAAATGTGAAGTGTTCAGTTGATGTTGCTATCTGTACTTATTTTATTGCATGTGGTGGTGGTGTTGCCATGCTTATTTTATTACATATGGATGTGGATAATTGAGTTAATATGCTAGCGTAGAGTCTAACGCCCGAATACTAGGACCCAACGGAAATATTAGTTGCATTTAACTACGTTAATCCCGCTTAAATGAACTGGGTAAGTGGGCCGTGCTCTGATAAGAGCAACTTATTTGAATGGCGTTCCAGTATTCGGGCGTAGTTGTATCTAACAATCAATCTAAAAGTTAACAGCAAAATCACCCTTAATTCCATAATGTAAGGACATATTCCTTCTAAAACAAAAGACCTGAGAATTCTTGCTTATTTGACGATATTCGAATAATTGCAAACTTCTTTTTATCTTGGCTTTTGATCGTTTTTTAGATTCACACTTTGCATTTCAACTCCGTACTAATATCGACACTACGTTTTCAAATCCTACCTTTTAATTCACTGAAAGTTAGTTAAAATTATTTAATCCCTAAAATCATTTTATAAGCTTGTGGTGTGAAATTAGAGTAAACTCGAAATTATTAAAAAGAGTTTTGGTATTTATAACACACGCCTTAAATTGGATGGGGTAAAATAGATTATCATTAGATCCTTTTTTGCCGTTCGTCCAAATTACATAACCTGTTTCAGAAATGTCATTATTTCTTCATGACTAAAGATAATGTAATTTTCTAACAGGGCACGAGCGGGGAGCAGTGAGAGTGCAATTGAAATTATTCGCGTGTTTTTAATCGCGTATGTGGAAGTTTAGTTGCCACCAGGCTATGTGCAAAATGAAATTACGAGGGGTTCGCCTGAACAAATCAAGACTTTTTAAGTATTCGAAACTTTTAAAAACTGTGTTTGTGTTGTTTAGTTTTTGCAACACTGGTTTTTATACTCAAATGTAATGTATTTATTGTAAAAAGGAACTAAATAGACTTGATATGCAACAAAATAAAGTGATTTGTAAATATTTTCAGCATTTTATTCATGTTTTATTTTTTATTCGTAAAATAAATTTAAGAAGTGTGTAAAACTTCAAATACGTAGCGTACTTGAGAATGAGAGAAATCTAGAGAATATCAGAAGTAATATATCCATTTCATATTATTTTTACGAATCTAAAAATCTGTTTTAAACAATACATTTTTGTTTTTTTTTTGTATAGTTTTAGAGTTTATAAACTTGCTGAATTTATTTAAATTATTATATTTGTGGGGTAGATAAAATATAATTGCAGCCAGGCATCAAACTGTGTGTAGGATAAAACTCCTCCATTCTTTGTACCCTTGTACTTTGTGTCTCATTACAGTGTCGTTTTTTCGTTTCATCAAATTTTCAAATCAACTATGCTTGCCTCACTTCTAAAACGTAATAACACTTGTATCGTCACTATATAAATGGGCATTTTTCATCTTCTTAATTGTGTCCAATTAATGTTAGTTTTTGAGTGGAGCTAATTATATTTTTAAAGGAAATGAAACAACGATGTAAACGAAAAAATCATTATGTATTTGATTTTTTGTTACTAAATGAGATTCACATTATTGTATAAAACTTAAAAATAGCATTATAACTAATTATAATTAATTACGCCAATATTACACAAAATAATTTACAAAGGTTACATCCCTAGGTTTTCTAGGCAGTGTATCGTAGAAAACTTACAAATAACGTTATTGGTAACACTGGTATGGTATGAACGGGTAATACTATTTTCAAGTTGGCTGGCGAACGAACAGTATGTTAGCATGTCTCTTAAATTATATTGTCGACATATTTAAAGCTTAAGATGGCTGCTACACTTACAAACATTCGCCAATGTCATGACATTCAGGGTTTTGTTTTAAAACTTTTATTTGGACAGTGTTGTACAGAATTTGTTTCTAGATTACGCTAAATGTTATTCAATCAATGTTTCTAATACTTTCGTTCAAGCCAGTTTTTGGCTTGAATCATTTTGCACAACACTCGTTTAAGAAAATATAGCTACTTTCTTTTGTTTAAAATGTTATAAAAATATTATTTATACTTATTTTACGTATTTTGTACATTAATATTTTATGAAATATTTAAGTGATGTGACTTTACGATTGAAATGTGATAAAAAGTTTAGATCCTCTTGGAAACATTACATTATGTTTGCAAACAACCTTTAGTACAGATATTGCATGCCCAATAAAGCAAATCACTTAAAATATAGATAGCATTATTAAGGATTTTGTTATTGTTATTTTAAATTGTTGACTATTTTACGGTAACTGTGGGTGCAATTTGGTAAAAACAAGGCATTATTCGCTTTGTCATTCTTATGGTATTTGTTGGTTTGTAATGTCGCGACTTGAAAAATGTGGCACTAACCTAAAAACTCCGATGATAAATTATGATGCCACGCTTTTTCAAGTTGGGTGATTACGGTTGGCGACCGAAATTAATACGAGCTCTGATCGATCCCGTTTAATTTCGGCTGTATGTATGTTGAAGTGTTGAGTGGTCGTAGTATTTGCTTCGTGCCCTACGTCAGCGTGCGTGATGATAAAACGAACGAATATTCAACTTAGTTTTATTAAGACGCACCTGTTAGACTAGTTTTTATGTTTCATATATAAATGAATAAATTAAGCTATAAGCGCCATTTCTTACAATTTCACGTAAACCATATATTCCTTTAATTCATTCAAATCGTTAATGGCGCAAATAGCTGAAAGAGCTCAAACTCATATTTCGGAGAGAAAGTTAATACATAGTGTTAAATTTCGTTGATTTGGTACTTTAGCTCTTATTCGTTTATGTAAATTTTGAAGACATTTACATCTCCACACTAATATTTGAGCTAATACTTTTTTATATCCGCGATGTATAAAGCCAGTCGGCAGTGGGTTCACTTGGCGATGAACGGCGTGAGGTCTGGGAACTTGAAGTTGACGGCTGGTCGTGGTGCGCGTGCCGCGGCGCGGTGTGAGGTGGGGGAGGTGGGGGTGGGGGGGCACTGCGCCGCGCACACGTCGTCGCGCAGCACCGCCTCGCGCGACCACTCGCGCAGCAGCTGAGCGCAGTCTGTGATGCGCAGAGATGCGCACTGCGCCTGCAGGTTCAACATATTGTGTTATTAGTTACAGGGAATACTGGTGTGGCGAGTGGAGCCGACCAATAGGCAACAAGCACGCACGCATGCACGCACGCACGCACGGCGAAAGGGGATTGAGTGAGTGCGCGCGAGCGACCGACATCAGCGCGCGAGCGACCGACATCAACGGAGGATTAATGCGTCTGAGCGCGTCTTGTGGGATAAATATATGACCACAAGACGCATTCGCAAGCACTGATCTGCCGCGGCGGCTGTGGGTGGGGAGCAGTGGTGTGGAGGAAGCTGGTACAGCGTGCCTGCGTTCTATTGTAATACGTAGTACGCCAAGGGGAATAGTTTTTCGGAGCTATCGCTTGGTGTACTACGTGCCACGCGTGCTACGTGCCACGCGTAGACTGGAGCAACACGTCGAATTCCAATAATTAAAACGATGACTATTAGTCGTGCGTCAAGTAGAAAAATTAAATAAAAGCCTGTTCCCACTGAATACTGAGTTTCACTACCCTATAATCTGTGTTGAAATAGTGACTAAGTTCCTGTCACACTCAGGACGTTTATGGTACTTCGAGCCGGATATATAAAGCAATCTATGGCAAAACCCATTTGAACTCACCCCTTCAACGGTGCAGATGCAAGACGTGCAGGGTGACGGGAAGGCGGATTCCCCGACGGACACGGAGCGGCCCGCGATGAGGCAGCCTTGCGTGGAACTCTCGCGCCACGCGGACAAGTCCAGCTTGGGCAGTGACGCGCACGGCACGCGAGGGTTCCTGTTGAGAAGAAATTTACACATTAATTAACTGGTATTTCATCCAGGGCTTGGGCGATTGAGTTGAGGGGATGTGTAGTAGTAATAGTGTCGTTGGCTAAGATGCCGCAGATTCGATCCCCGCACAGGCAATTAGGTCTAGGCGAATATTTCAGTCTGCTACTGAGACCCGAAACAGATAATATTGCACCATATAAACGTATTGAGTGCAGGGATCAAACTGCGGCCTACATTTCGAAGCCGACATGACAAGAGACTTCGCTACAGGGGCTGTCTGATATTTAATAACTTAAAACACTTACAAGAAACTGCTAGGCAAATCGAACGCTGCCCTCTGAATGTCACCGGGGATGTCGAAGTTCTCGCAGAGCATCTTCGAGAGAGTTGATTTACGAATTTCCGCTAGCTGCTGTTCCGTGAACCGCGCTGCGGGGTTGTCGTTTTCGTACCTGAGGAGTGATGAATCTGAGTAAATGAAAGTGCAATAAGGGATTGAAAGTCGAGGTGGCAATTTATGGAGGTACTTTAGATTATCCTGTCGGTCGATATAGTGAATTAAGAAATTATTCTTTCTTTTCAAATGAATACATTTATATGATAGTGCGGCATTGCTCCAGTCGAGAGAATACTTCCAACAACATAGTATTGTTACCAATTATTCAGTAATTCTCACCAGAAGCGATCACATTTTCTAAGCTGTCGGAACTGTATGGCGATGATGCAGGCGAAGGTGGGCCCCACCAGCCCGCCCTGCAGCGGCCGCTCGCTCATGCCGCCCGGGAACAGGTCGATGTCGTCCACAGTCGCGTATATCCTCTTGAACCTGGGAAAACAAACCATTTTAGATATTGAACCGAATTCTATTCCATTACTAATGTTGCATCCATTAGTAATAGAATTGAGTTCAGGGTAAATGAAGAAGTTAGATTCATCAGGAAAGGAACTCGTATGTAGCGATTGTCGCCACTTTGTATCTAACCTGAATTAGGTGTAAATCAAAAACTGATACGAATAACACTTTAAATGTATAGAACTTCATTATTAGTCAAGCAATCGTGAATACAATTTCATAATTGAGATCCCAAGAATGAGAAACTCACTAATCATTCGAAATGGTAAATAAACCACGAAGAATAACTTACCTAGCAATAACCTCATCAGGAATCTCTCTCGCCAAGTCGTCGAAGGTGGTAGCTCTCTTCAAGTTACAAAGCGCTCTGTAGTTGTTGTAGCTCGGGATACCGTGGTCTCTGCCTCTCTGGATGTTCAGAGCGATTAGGTCGACTCCTGAGAAGGGTATGCGCCTGTCTTCGAACAGATGGTTGGTCACTTCTCCCGTGATGAACTGGTCAAGAGTCTCCATAGGAGTCGATGAAAGACCACGCATGAGTTCGTCTACTAGAGGTGGGTGCTGGAAAGAAGGAGATTACATAAATTGAGACATAATAAAATCAGGTATGACTTGAAAATACGAAAGATAAGTAGGGAATTGTTAAACACGATCACAAACAAGTGTTGGAAAATGTATTAGCAAAAACGAACTAACTGATCATTTGCTGAAAATGAAGATATTATTATAATGCTTGAGGAATGAATTTCTTTAGGTTAGAGTTGAGTATCCTGAGATGTTGAGGGTTGGATTAGAAGAAATATGTCGACTTAGCGACATAATACTCACGGTCATAAACATGTCGGGCCTGAAGAATCCGTCTCTGAGGAGAATTGGTGGTTCAACGGGTTGATAGTTGTGCGACAATCGTGGCAGATGTGGCCTGAGCAGAGAGTGACCTATCCTGAACGCGGCCGCCCCGAACTCCGTCACTACGGCAGGGTTGCAGGTCGGAGAGTACTCTTTGTAGTAGCCTGGTAATAAATGAGATTTTTTTAGTTACTAATTTGGCAATACTGTAATGAACCTGCAAGAAGTCAATCGAAGTCTGACTATTAGGTCAAGGGATCTCATATTCAGTGGTACCTTAGGCACCCAATTTATTCTGGACTGGTGGGTGTAATTTACATAACTATAAGTAGTCCTTAATTCATTATCATGCAATAATGGCAAATGATAGAGGCAACATAAAATGTAACGTAAACTAGCATATCACATTAATTATCGGCACCCATAAACTCCACACCAGACTCTAGACCTGTAGTAGTTTCTAAGTAAGATTTCGAGATTGGCGACAGTTTATTCTTTGCCACTGGTTCCCTTGCTGACAAACATGAACTCAAGACAAACCTGAAGGCAGCAGCTTCAATCCGTAAAGATTGACAGCGTTCCAGGACAGCAACCTGGGCAGGAACTCGTTGTATATGACGTGAGTGAACTGCGCGGCGAGGATGCGGCGCGCGTTCTCGAACAGCTGGTCGGCGTCCCAGTGCGGGTTGACGCCGCGCAGACCCTCCACCAGGCGGTTGTGTTCCCGCAGGAAGATCGTGTGGATCGCTGTGAGACCGGGCTGCTCGGATGCTCTACCATCACCTGGGAGATAAACAAATTGAAGTTGATTAATTATAGTTCACGTATGTTACTTATCCATCACCTGGATAAACAAATTGTGGTCATCACGCTTGTTACTTATGTGATGTTTGCTGAGATACAAAGTGTCAATTTCGAGTTCGCGCATTTTACTTATGTGATGTTTATTTGAATCAACTGTATTGTCCATTTTAATAAACCTGGTATTTCACTTCTTTGTTTTCTTCTGCTTTGCTTATCTGGTCAAAGGTACCTTGTACCGACGAAAATGCATGAAGAGGTTGATGAAAGTGGATAAGGCGAAAGTAATATGTCAGAATCGAGCAAAGAGGCCGTCTATAGACTATTATAGTCTCTACCTACCTACATGGGTGTGTATGTATTTTCGTATCTGGTGCGAACAAACGTGCAAGTGACTTCCAAATACAAGATAATTGCTCGTGAAATGTATAACTAAGTACATAATATACAGTCGCTTCATGTAGGTATATATTTCTGCATCGAGACCAAAGATTCGAAAATACGTAGTAGTAAGCAGCCCCGCCTTAAGGGATAGTTTTCATTCCAATCCATAGCATAGCATAGGCCATAGACCATTAATTGGATCAAGGCATGTAGGAAAGGTACAATCAATTACAATATCCCTGACATCATTATATTTCACATCATTTTATTTTTTAAATGCAAGTATGAAAATGCAAATGTTTCCTCACCAGCAATAAAGCAGTATCCACTAGGCGCCTTGCATTCAGGATGGCTGTCGGACCTGGGCAGCAGATCCTTGCCGTTGTGCGGGTTGATGGTGGCATTGAGTCGTCCATTGAAGCCTCGCAGCTTGCGCACTATGCAAGGGTTCTCGCCGTATATCACTGACGCGTCGATGTACGGCGTGTTTTGGTTTACTTGCTCTCTGGGTCCTATTAGGAATATGAAATTTAATTTATTTTTTTGCAGTTTCTAAAGGAGTGGTACCTAATTGTGCGTGCGATGAAGTGATTTGACAGGCAGATCTTGGTTTAAATTTTAGATTTATAAGCCTATCAATTTTATACACAATAGACAAAATTACAATTGAAACTACACATTTATCATCTCTAATAGGTAATTCGAGGCACAATTCGTTTGAAATAGCTTTCTGCCACATAATTTCAGACAAAAAATGCACAATTTAAATGTTATATTTAAAACACAGAGACAGAGTAGAGAGACTAGATAGTTCACTTACCCAACTGCTGTTGTCCAGGCAAACTCCTCATGAAGGGGAAGCAGAGCCTCTCGCCTGAAGTGACGTTAACCTCGGGGTAGTAGTGGTCTCCTCTAGGCACTGGGAACGGGTTGCACTCAGGGTGCACTGTCCTGGGAGAATCACATGAACGACAGTCGGGGATGGATTCGTGGAAACCTGCGGAATAATTGAAGCAATTTGTTAGTTCTTTGTAGTTTAGATCGGAGGAACATAAAACGACTTGTTTTCTAATGTCCCTTACATTGAACAGAACCTAAGCTCATTCATATAACTAACAAACGGATAAGTTACTCATTTGTGATGTTAGCAATAACAATAGGCATTCAATCCGAATTAGATGACAAATATGAGGACAAGTAATGCGTAACATTTGCCTAAATGTAGGAAACCATTCTAGAACACAACAAGTACTTCTTAACCATCTCTGGTGAATAAGAACAGTTACCTTTATGTATAGGCGTCATGGTGAGCTCGTGGTCCAGGAACTGCGCGAACTGCATCACCATGAGCGTGTAGCGCGTGTGCAGGTTGGAGATGTCCGGGTGGATCACCGTCGAGATGATGCGGGGCGAGGGGAGCGGGGTGCCAGTCACAGAGTTGCTGCGGGGACGACTTACACCTGAGGGGGAAGGATATATCAATAGTTACCACAAAAGGCTCACTAATAAGAACAGGAATTCCTGAAATACATTTAGAAATTCTTGAAAGGTAAACATGATTTCTTATACCAGGTAGGAGACGAAATATCTTAAATACAAGCGGTTCATTATACGCTACGTTTACAGTTGTTATGTATTTATGATTGCATTTATTTTGATATACTAGAAATAAAAAGAACAAAATTTTGCATAGTTACACAAAAACCAAAAATATCTCCAGGAAAGCAATTGGTCAATATTGTACAACTCACCGTCTTCATACACCGGAGGCAGTAATCTAGCAAAAGTGGTCAAACTTTTTCCCAGGTTAGGATTCCTCAAGTTGTTGCAGTATCCAGTATATGTCCGGAATGGGCTATCGGCATCACAAGACCCGGTGTCGTCACACTGCGGTTCTATAGTGGGACCGCCTAGTTGGTCCTGGCCTAGGAAACCGCTGATGTCGACAGATTGGAGAGAATCAGCAAAGTCGTTGGTCGTGCTGAAGCCGAGAGTGTCGTCGAAGATCTGACGCTTGCGACGGTGACTGGAATAGAAGTGATACGTTATTTGGGAAATAAAATAAAGGAGAATGCCCAAGCCCATTCATAGTATCGGTAAAAATATCATTGAACCCGATATTGATACTGCTTAAAATTAATTATGCAACTTTTTATACTTTGGTCTAAAACATTTTCCGGTTTAATCACGGGCGACAGATTTGAAAAAAAATAAGTAATTATTATTAAATGTTTATAGTTTACGAACCTATTGATGCAAGTATTTGGTAAAGAGTAAATAAGAAACAAAATAGTTTTATATACATACAACACAGAATTTTTACAAAGACATCCGTTAGAAGCGGCTAGCAAAACGTTGTATAACATAACTATACATTTACAGGGTGGATCCTTATACAGTAGTTATGACTATCTTATGATATTCTTTTATGTTCATAGCTTAAAATCTATTAATAACCATAAAAAAGGACACTGACACTTGGTAAATTCACTCACTGTGCAGGAAAAAAATATTAATGGTAATATAATAATAACACTGAAAATTGTAAAAAGATTGTTAGAGACTATATTGTGTACTATTAGGTGATGCATGGACACTTACCCGTTATTTATAGAGTTGAGGAGCTCGTTGGTGGCGAATTCCAAGAACAATGAGGTGTTAGCGAGTTTCAACGCATATTTGTTAGCCTTAGAGAACGACGCCGCAGTTCCAACTGGTGATTTAGGATCGGCTCCACCATCTAAAATGAAATGGTAGTTAAGAATCATTGCATCATCTTGAACTTACGAATTATGGAAAAAACAAATATTAATTCGGCAAAACAGCCAGTAAGGGAATTAAAAAAAAAAAAAAAACAAGTTCCCTTCCTATCGAACGAAAGTTCATTTGTAAAACTCACACATTTCGCCTTGTATGTTCTGTCCAACGATGTGATAGGTGGCGAGCCTATGTATCGGGCACAAAGTCCTGATTCTAGGCTGATAATGAATAGAAAAATCCAAAGTCCCTTGGCCCAGCCCGGGATTCGAACCCGAGATCTCAGCATTGTAACCGTACCCTAGTACAACTACGCCACCGAAGCAGTTGTTAAACTAATAGTTGAATATTTTTAATAATAAGTGCTTGTAACATTGCAAATGCTTGAAATTATCCTCTCCAGCATATACCTTCTACAAATATACAAAACTAAGAAACTATTCTACTAAATAAAAACTTCTTCAACCACATAAAACACATAGGTATTGCTAAGTAAAATGTACTCACGAGTTTCCCACAGCATGTACTCCAATTTCTTTCTGTCAGCCATCTCTTGTTTAGCCTTCTCGATGGCGGTCGCCAACATGTCTTGTGACAGTCTTTCAGCAGCCTTCGCTCCAGATTCATCTCTCCATGCAGTCAATTCTAGGCTGTTATGTTGAGAGCAGTCTTGCCGTGCGTTCCTTTAAAATGAATTTTTTTTTTTATTAAGGTGGTAGACGTGGCAAGTTCAGAAACAACGCTCAAATTGAGTAAAACACCATTCAATAAGTATTATAATGAAAATTATTTGAAGTATTTAAGGTACATTAACGCTGTTATTAATTTAGTATGCGGAAAAGCAAGCGAGGACATATGTGGTGAATTTGAAGTCTCGTAAATAGTTTACACAATGCCACTTATAGTAATGTAAAACGTTTGTACACACATAATACACTGATCGCGAATTTAAGACAGAATCACAATAATCAGAAAACATTTTGTATTTCTTAGTTATGAACTCCACAACGTTTAGAACACGACTGTTTTCCACCCAGACTTTTATTTATAACAAAATGTTAGTAATTATTCTGTCAGATCATGCGATATTTCTTAAGATCTTGTAGGGTAGTTTGTTCTTATGAATTAAAACGTAAGATTACAGTTTGCATTTATTTTTAATTTGTACATGATAAGAAGAAGATATTAATGATATAGTTCTTAATTAAAACTAAATATTTTGTATTCATTTAATAAAAGTTCTTTCTTATTTTAAAAGATGTAAAGTATTACATAGTGACTAAAATTATTGAATCCAACTAAGGCAAGGTAAATCGAATTATGGTTTTAGTTGAATCATAAAATATATAAAGAGGCAAGAATAATAATATAATAATCTAATAAAGAAAATAATTAAGTAATAATAGGTATGTACTTACAAATAGGGATCTTCTTTGACAAAAGCTTTAGGTTGGATGTTGGTGAGAGATTCTTCAGCAGCGCACAGCAGACCAGATAAAGTTACTTTTCTGATAGCTCCGAGTTGTTCAGGCAGGAACGATGATGGCGGAATGTCATTTTCATACCAGAATCTATGGGAAATTTTTGTATAACAATCTTGGTAATGTAGATACGTGCTTGTAAGGCAAATTAATATATTGTGATTTTTGGTTTACAACCAATTTCACATTACACATAGGCCTATTTAAAAAAAATACAATGATTATTGTTTTATTATACCTGTCGCTCTTCTTAAGGTTGGCGAACTGCAAAGCGAGCATGCAAGCTAGAGTCGGTCCAACAACCGCGCCGGTAGCTGCCTTCTCCATAGCACCACCGACCATTAATTCTATGTCTTCAGCATTTCTGTAAGAATATAAAATAGATTTAGTATTTATTGAATTGGTGGTTTGAAATATTAAGTGTTACATGAATACATCATCGTCACGACTTTTTCACACTTTTTTCCAGTACATAGAGGCGCTACCAGGGCACCCACGTTTTGTCTTGTGTCTCGTTCCATAGTGTGATTGGGGCGAGACTAAATGCCATATCCTTGACTTCGGAATAAAATATAATAATATGATTTTGTCCAATTCGAAATCAAAATTAGATGTTTTTAAATATTGTTTATTTTCTTTCAAACAATATATATTTTCAGTCCCAGTTTGAAAACGGCTTCATATTCCTTTGTTTAGACATATTTCAAACTATCTACCTGTACATATCAGCCATCATTTCCTGTTGCTTCCTATCGAATCCCATTTTCTCCAAATCTCCGAAGGTCTTGACGCTGGTCATAGGTTCACACAGCCTCAGAGCCCTCAAGTAAGGCGACACTCCGTGATCACGGGAACGGTTGAGATCCCATTGTGCTGAGTTCGGGAACCGAGATACTTTGTGGGCCGTCGTGTGTACTAGGTGTTCCACTGTGATCGTTGAATTGATCTGTAATAGACAGACATTTATGTCTATAATTTTCAGTCAGTTTCAAATTGAAAGCATTTGTTATTTATGTGGTTTAGGTTGAGTTTTAGTATTGACATCATTCATTCTCAAATGTTAGCATTTGTTAATTATATGGTCTAGATTGAGTTTTAGCATAGAAAACATGTCACACTAAGAACTTACTAAGTAATGTTAAGTCTTGATTTTTGTTGAAACTATTAAACTTAAACTGAACTTATTGTTAAATTTGTATACAGCCTTCAATAATGATTAATATAATTTGATTCGAATTCTAATTTGCATTGGGTCTGCGTGGTGGATCAAGGATCTTTAGGAACCTCTTAACATGAGGGCCAGCGCCGGATCTAGGTTTTTTTCGAGGCGGGGCAGAAACTGAAAAATGCCGCCCCCCCTTGCCTATATTTTTATCTTAATCATCATCATCATTTTTAGCAACCAGACGCCCACTCAACACAGGACATCGGGAAAGAACGTCATTTTACTACCATGTTAAGCATTTTTACACGCTTTATATTAGCGTCACTTTTGAGGGTTAACGTCACACACGTCTGTAAGCTTTGACTCTACTTTTCCTACACGTAACCCCTGGGTAGTGCCAAATGAGTGACACAGTTCGTGGTGGTAGGACTTAAGTGTCCGTCTGGGTAGAGATCACCGTCCACGGGGCGTAAAGACCGTAATAGTGATCTGATAGTGATTTTGTACGTATTTTTGATCGCTCTCGAAGGGAGGAGTGTTCACCCGCCGGCCAAAGAGACAGTACAGTACAAGAGCCCAATCGTGGCTAACCACCACGAGGGGCTGCCTCACCATGTCGCACATAATCTTGGGCGGGTACGTCGTGCCGGTTGGTGACCAGATGTGGCCGACATTTAGCGACATGCCGACCCTTTCATGCCGGTGCCCATTCGGCCTACTTAATGCCCGGACTTTGGCTTCTCGATGCCTCTTCATCAAACCCATCCCTTCAACTTCATGACAGCGCAATTAAACGAAGCAGGTCTTTCAGTGGTGCATAACCCCACCATCGCGTTCACTATGGAGTTCACCAACATCCGCGAACTCCAAACGACCTTAATGCCGTCCACCACCATCTCGAGACGGCCTAGTCTGCTTTGCTCTTCTTAATGGAGACGCGGATTCGTTGTCCGGCCGAATATTCCTACCTGCTGTACCCCGGTTATTCGCTTGAAGAAAACTTCAAGCCTAAAGTCGGGGTATGCTTGTATGTATATTCGGTTGGACATCTACTGTCACCGTTTAAGCTGCATGGAGGGCCCCTCCTTCTCCGCTTTGTGTTTGCACGTGAATCTTGGTTGCCTGAGCCGCATCGACGTGTGCCTTTACAGGTCTCACAACGGGGAAGATGAGACGACGCGGCTGTTCAGGTATCTCAGGCATGTGGCTGATGTCGGGCGGACGCAGTTCCCGTCGGCTGAAATGGTCTTGGGGGATTTCAATGCACATCACAAACTGTCGCTGGGCTCCTCCAAGACTGGTTCAGTTGTACATTTATCCTGGGCTGTTTAAAAATAACAATGGTGGTTGTATCATTGAGATAAAACGATGTATGGCGATGGCTAGAGGGGCAATGGAACTCAGGAAAATATGGAGGAATCGTACTACTACAAAAGCTACTAAAGATCAGGCTTTTCCGAGCACTTTCTCGTATTTCTGTATGCCGCTGAAACATGGACGTTACGGGAGAAGAAAAATGTAGCTTCCCTAGAGATGAGGTGTTGGAATGCTTGGAATATCAGGTCCGACTTCCACACAAACGTTTCAAGAACTCGGCATCAAGTAGCGTCTTTCCGAGATAGTACGGCCCCGTATATTTCGAATATTGGGTAATTTCTCACGACGAATTAACGACTCCATAGAACGTCTTATGGTTAATAGGGCAGAGTAGACTGAAATAGACCTCGTGGTAGGACACCATACACATACATTTATATACATTATACATACGTACAGCGGCACAGATATTATGGCGGATATTATAAGGATAGCCTTGTCAGGCCTCAAAACTTCCAGGTCTGATTCAAACTCAATTTCCTAAAAACGGAGTGAATACAATATCTTTTTTTTAATCGATATCTACGGGGAGATTATAAGGTACATGTCGAGATCTCCAGCCTTCCAATCTGACGCACGGGGACAATTATTGTCCGTACCGCATAGATTTTGCAGCCAGGTTGGATGTATTACGGACAATAGGCGATGCGGATGAGCGAGTAACACCTAGTTGACTCGCCGTGCCACCCGGCGCACTTCCTAATATGGCTCCTCACAACTTAGGTAGGCGTAGATTTTCTCTGCAACGGACGCCCTAACCGTGAAGCCACGAGTTCTGCCGCACATCTTAGAGTTTGCTAGCGACCCCAATGACCCCTATTAATCGCCTCTTACGCCAGGCAAAGGAAACCGTGAAGGAATTTTGCCGCCCCTTGACCACGGGGTGCGTGAAAACAATAAATAATAAGTAACCAATTTGAAAAAAACTATATTTTTAGCAAGGAACTCTAAACTATAATCAATGTTAATAGGTGTTTTTTCACATTTAAGGAAGATTTTTTTATAATGTATCACTATTGGAATATTTTATACTATCCAAGTATAGATATTTACTTGGGAGTGTCCTACCCCGAATTGCCCCCGAACCAAGGTCTTGTTGCACCTGTTGCACCTGAAGAAGTTCTCTATAGTCTTCGTCGCATGAAGAACCGGAAAGCGGTAGGGCCTGACTATATTCCGATAGAGGCGTGCAAGTCGTTGGGGCTTCATGGTGTGGAGCTTCTTGCTGCGTTATTTAACCGCATCCTAAATACCAAAAACATGCCTGACTCATGGCGGTTGAGTGTGATAACTCCCGTGTACAAGGGTAAAGGCTGTGTTCAGGAATGTGGTAATTATGGTGGCATTAAGGTCATGAGTTATACCATGAAGCTTTTCGAACGCGTCATCGAGTCCAGGCTCCGCCAAGAGAGTACTATCTCTGAGTGTCAATACGGCTTCCGTCCTGACAGTGGTACTACCGACCCGATATTTGCACTCAGGACGCTTGGCGAGGCATACAGAGCGAAGAAGACGCCACTGTACATGGCTTTCTTGGACCTGCTGAAGGCCTTCAACTGTGTGCCGCGATAGGCAATCTGGTGGGCGATGAGGGTGAAAGGGATACCGGAAGCCTATGTGGACATTATCAGAGACATGTACCTCCGATCCGAGTCCTTCGTTCGGACCGCCGTTGGCGATACGAATCCGTTCCCGATTGATGTGGGTGTGCACCAAGGCTCGGCGCTGAGTCCATTCCTCTTCAGTGTTGTGCTCGACGCCATTACGTCTCACATCCAGGACTCTGCGCCTGGTTGTTGGATGTATGCCGATGATATTGCACTGGTGGAGGAGGACCGGCGACTTTTGGAGCGCAAGGTCAACCGGTGGAAAGAACGCTTGAGAGCGGTGGTCTGAAGTTAAATGTGGCGAAGACCGAGTACATGGCTTGCGGAAGTACGGACCTCCAAAGTATCGTGATAGGGAACGAACTTGCCGTGAAGACGGACAAGTTCAAGTACCTTGGGTCCGTACTGCATGAGTCCGGTGACACCGCCCTTGACGTCAAAGCCCGTATAAGCGCTGCTTGGGCTAAGTGGAGGGAGATCTCGGGCATACTCTGCGACCGCAGGATGCCGATGAGGCTCAAGGGTCTCACCTATAAAAGCATCGTGCGGCCAGTGCTCTTGTATGGGTCTGAGACGTGGCCTGCCCTCAAGCGGCACGTCCAGGAGGTCCACGTCGCAGAGATGAAGATGCTGCGGTGGATGTGCAACGTTACGCGTTTGGACAAAATCCATAACGAGCACATCCGTGGCAGTCTTGGTGTCCGCGATGTGGCTGATAAACTCCAGGAATCCCGCTTGAGATGGTATGGTCACGTCCTAAGGAAACCGCAGGAGTGCGTCGGTAATGTGTGCCTGAGCCTCAATATTCCCGGACCTCGACCGCGGGGTAGACCAAAGAAGCGCTGGCTCGATGTCGTCAAGGAAGATATGAGGGTCAATGGCCTTACTATTGAGGATGCCGAAGATCGGGCGAAATGGAGGAGAATTTGCCGGAAGGCGGACCCTGGCGCCGGCCGGGATAACGCCAGGTAGAAGAAGAAGAAGAGGATCCAAGTATAGATATTTAATAAAGTGTTTATTATTAAATTGTCAACGTGGAAACGTGGGATCATATTACTGAAATATTTTAACTATTCTTAATTTTTAAACCCCATTTTTTCAGTGTGTAAAATATTGCCTTTTCTTATTTCAGTAAATCAAAACAAAAAAATTGGCCCAGATTTGCTGCCCCTTTAAATTTGCCGCCCTAGGCTCCAGCCTACTCAGCTTACTAGTAAATTCGCCACTGCCTGTACCACATAAAAGACATTCGATGGTTAATCAACTAAAATTAACTACTAAACACAAATTCGATATTTGAAACTAAACGTAATTGTTGAGATGGATAAATTATTTATTATACATTCCAAATATTAAGTTTTCATCTCTTTTTGACGCGCCTCTATCGCATAATCACTAATTCGCGCACGGCGAAAAAAAAGTGTAAGTGGTGTTACGTTATTGATGAGTTTTGTAGTTGTCTCCCATGATTCAATATGCCGCCCCCTGAATTTGCCGCCCGGGGCACGCACCCCGACTTGCCCCCCCCTAGATCCGGGCCTGATGAGGGCTTCGGATAATGAGAAAGGTTAATTCAAATCTGGACATACACAGGTTTTTTTTTATTGCAATGAATGGCGAGACAAGCATGCCGTTTCCCTGATGGTAAGCGATACGACCGCTCATAAACAGTAGCAGAACCAAAAAACACCTTGAATTATAAAGCAATGCTTGGCATTCCACTGCGCTCGCCATCCTGAGATATAAGATGTTAAGTCTCAATATGCCCAGTAGTTACTCCGGCTACAATGTCCTTCAATCGGAAACACAACAGTGCATTTACACTGCTGTTTGACGGGAGGTTACTAGCAAATAGACTTGCCAGAAATAACACGGAGAAAAGGGTGAAGAGTATTTACCAGTTTCTCGTTCATCATGGCGGTGAAGATGGGTGCAACAGCCACGAGCTCAGTGTAGACGCCAGCGCGGTTGGCGCTAGAGTATCCTCGCCAGAAACCAAGGGATGTCAGTTTCAATTCAGCTTTGGCCATGCCAACCTGGAAAGAATAATAATATGCATAATTTTTGTAATCAAACATTTGTATTTCTTTTCAAGTGATCCTTCCAGAAATACACACAACCCAAAAGTCACGTTAAAACAGTTTCTTGTATAAATCTCGTACTCGTAGCAGAGCTTACAACTTTATAAAATATGTTATTACGCTAAATTATATGTCTGCCTTCTGACGATATACTCAAAGCTGGAGGATCAAATACATAAGCATTGATATTTAAAATTCTCTATTTGTAAAGTCAAGGTAAGGTTTAATTGAAGAGGTTGGTGAAATTCCTTACCTCACCAAGGAGAACGGGCAAGAACTCATTGTAAGTAATATGCTGTATGATAGCCGCCATAGCACGTCTGGTTTCCAAGAATAGCGTGGTGTCGTCCCAGAACGGGTTGAGAGAGTACAGCTCGCCAGCAATACGGTTGTGCTCCGAGAGTAAAGCTTTGTATAGAGGTGCGGTGGGGGATCCGTCTTTACATCTGGAAATAATAAAATAATTTGTATAAGTTTTACGTCCCTAACAATGTTTTTCTGAAATTATGTTTAGAGGTTATGTTTCTGAAATTATTGGACTAATTATATCTGTGTTACAGGTATGTTACACAGATATAATTAGTCCGTCAATTGAGGCTTCGAAGTTGTAATGGCTTTGAGAGCAATCGAAATACTACTATAATACTTTAACTTTTTGAAGAAGCTTTTTTATTTTTTTGAGGGTCATACATGTGTCGCTAGGAATTTTTAAGTAGTGCTTTTTGTTTCTTTTTTTATATTTTAAGAATTGATTATGAAATTATTTTATGGACGTAGGATTACTAATGTTTTATGATGTATACAATATTTTCCTTACGCATACTAACTGCTACACATAACACAACACTTCTTGGCTTGCACATATCGGAATGGAGTCAATAAATGCCAATGCTAATATGTAAAGATTGGAATCTGTACGTGAGAACGCAAATTATCACAAGGTTACTGTAAGTATAATTTGCATACAATCCATGTGACGACATCTAGGAATCGCATCACTTTACAAAATGCACGTTATAATGATTACTTGAATGCAGAAAATGTAAGGATTTATTATCATAATAATAATTCACGTTCGGTTTTTCATGGTAAGTATATTATTTATAGAGAATATCAATGATTATATGTTTTAAAATATGATACGTTGAATTCCGATGAATTCTGAATCTGATTCCATCGAAGAAAGACTATTCCTGAAATAAACATTAATACTTAAAACTTTTCTGAATAAAAGCAACATACTATTTTATACCCCAATAGTCATTTTTTTATCATACGATCGACAACATGCTAAACTAAAACACTTAAAGCATAATGTATTAAGGTGATATAAAGTAAATGCTACTTGAGATGTAAATAAACCACCGAAATTCCATAGTGATCATGACATATCCTTCGATACAGGAAATTATACAAGCGTTATATTTACGTGGGCGGCGCTCTTAGAGTTTTTACTAGTGTGATTCACATTACATCCGTGTCCGTTAAATACAAAAAATAGTTCGATGATCGAATATTTAGGATACTATAAAGTTTTTGTAACAATTAATGGACTTCTTGTTAACTGTGAATGAACATACCATCGTCTATGACGTAATTATGACGTAAAACATAAGGATGTTTTGTGGTATACATTTAGAGTCACGGAAGATACAATTGTTTTTATAGTTCTGACAAACATATTTTTTGTATTTTCCTAGTAATAAAGTTAGATTACCGTTGATTTAACATCAACACGAGATGTTCAAAGTGTGTACAGACTAAAAGGAAAATGACTCATAATTAAGAATAACAATTTTGATAGGTGACTTCCTATCTCTCACTATACTTTAAATTTTCATTTAAACTTCTATAAATATAGTATATTTATAAAACTTCTTATAAGATAATATGAAAGAAAAATACACCTAGGTATTATAAAAAAAGATTGTCGTAGTTAAAGGAATATAACAGCTGTTGGAAATTACTCAAGATGTTTAATAAAAGTAATCTTTACTGATCCGATATTGTTGCACATATTATCTAATAAATTATGTTGCTAAACATTCGATTAAGAGACAGGTGACTGTATTTAATTAATGGACGTAATAAGGAAATAATACAGGCTAAAGTTGGACGCCCTCCTTTCTCATAAATTAAATATAAGCTAACAAAGAATGACTGTCAATTAACTCGCTACTGTATCGCAATATCATTGATTTTCGTGAATAAGCGGTGTGGGAAATATTCACACAGTCGCGGCATTTCAATAGTATCTTATAATCAGTGCTTTATGAGAATATTTCCGTACATTATGATGCAATGGAAATTGCTATGTCTTCCTCATAATAACCGCATTTTATCTAAAATAGTGTATTTTATGGAATAATAAATGCAATTTTATGTTACTTCATATTTTATCTTGGTTTTTTGGCATTTGTGTGTCATACTTCCATTGATATATTGCGATAAAAAAATTAGGCATAATTCACTACGTTGGTTTTAGGTTTTCGTAAGCAACTAAACTGAAATTGTCACAATTTTCACGTATTTGTAGGTTTCCATGGCGTAAATAGAACTGGAGGCTTGACATACTTTTTAAAACGTAATGATTTTAAACTTACTTCCTGCAAGAGCCTATATCAACTTTTCCAGCATCATAGAGGCGGATTGAGCGGAGTTCTTTCTCCGAGCTGCCGTACAATGCTGATCCATCCAGGAATGAGGTAGCTAAGTTCATTTGCTCACGTTGTTCTGTAACAAAAAAAGTATATATTTTAAAAACGATATTTTTAATTTGAATGAGTCAGTGTTTACGGGTTTTTTTAAGTAGTATTTTTTACTTTATTGCATTGATGATTCATTTATTAAGATCTATTGTTGTAAAACTATAAAATTAATTAAATAACCATGCAATGTATCTGCCAACAAGCCGTGACGCTCATGTATTGTAAAAAAAAATAGCTAAACTTTTCGATCAGTTGCCTTCAAGATACCAATTAATACGACAAATTAGGATAACGCCCTTTTTTATGTAGGAAACTTGAAATGGGCAGTTTGAACCTTTAAACCAGGGCGTAAAATTCATCTATTCATCATTCAAAGTCATCTACGTCTTTCTAAAAAAACATTAATGGAATAATGTGACAAGTTTAATATAACTCTGAAGTTATTATATATTTACCATTGGTAGTAAATTCAAGCTTGAAATATTTGTTTGAAAGCTTATGTTAACGTTGCAAAACTGAGAGGCCATTGGAACCAGTTGTTGGCGACTGTCGCTTCCTTGTTGAGTACAACATTAAGGCCGGCTTGCAGACACATACCCAGTGCACTTGAAATGTCGCTACAGACAGTGGTCGGGTTCATGGTTGTCAAATAATAAAATAAGCCATAAAATTACGTAATTGTTTAAAAGTATTTAACCTTTATTTTAGGAAATGTATTTCACATTGAATTTTTCCCATGTGCTATGGTAATAACATTTTGAGGAGTCATTTTGAAAGGAAGTCCGACTTTTTGATGTCTTACTAAAATGATCTATAGATTAATGCCAACAACTTGCAACAGTATTTTCGTTCTTCTCTTCGTATGAAAAGAAAAATGAACTTTTTTATTGCAATTTCTTAAAAAAAAACCTCAACAATAGATTTTTATTCATTCTTGACATTGCTTTGTACCGAAAAATAAATTCAAGTTTGAAAAAAAAGGAATGAATTTTTGTAGGGACTCTTTTTCATAGTTACAATAGCAACCCTAGTTATTACTAGGGCATTGGTTATGACCAATTCAGCTAACAAGCATTAATCTCATAACCGGTGTTAAAGATCATGCATAATAATAATTAGCTTATTATAGTATGTTAAAATGCTACTTTCTGATACGCTAAATATTGCACAAACTAACAATTTTAAGTCTTCAATCATAATTATGTCAATGTGTCAGATAGAGATATAATTCGACTTATATAAACTTTCCTCTTTGAAAATTTTTAACTTTGAAGTTCGAAGGAGGATTGGAATGGCAAAGACTGCAATGTCTCAACTTGACAAGATATGGAAGGATCGGAGTATCAGCAAAAAGACAAAAGTTGCACTAGTGGATACTCTAGTCTTCTCTATTTTTCTATATGGAGCAGAGACATGGACATTAAAGGTAAGAGACCGCCATCGCATAGACGCTTTTGAAATGTGGTGCTGGAGGAAGATGCTTCGAATTCCGTGGACAGCGTTTAGGACAAACACCTCTATCCTTCAAGAACTCAAGCTCGATAGGAAACCAAGGCTCTCCGAAATCTGCCTGAGGAGAATTCGTGAGTTTTTTGGCCACATCGCCGAAAACCAGGTGACAACCTCCAAAAAATTATAATGACTGGACGAATGGAGGGTAAGAGATCAAGAGGCAGGAACCCAAAGCGTTGGACAGATCAGATCCACACCACACTCAAAATGAACGTGGCTGAAGCGATTCAAGTCGCCAAGAATCGGACCAGATGGCAAAACATCGTGCGCGAAGGATTGCTTCCGTGATGAGTCACGACCCCCAGCATTGGGGAATCGACGCAAGGAGGAGGAAACTTTCCTCAAGAAAAAAATAATCAGTCGAATCCGATCTAGCATTTTGCAGTTTCCTATCCTCAGTCTTCTACTTCTTCACAGTGGTATTCTTTATTTCTGAAAGTGCCTGAAAGTCCTTTATTGCTTTAGAGGTTCATTCAATCCAATTTGTTTGGTTCTCGTTTTTCTAAACAGAGATTATAGTGAGTGATGTTATTTGATCTAACCAACTGTTAAATGCCCAGTCGCGAGATCTCTTCCTTTCCGCTTTACTAAACATAATCGATTTTTCATTTTCATGTGTTAGTAGACGACGCCTAATGGGGCCAAAAAAAAACATACAATCTTTCTGTCCTTATAAACAAAAACTTTTTCCAAAAAGTTATTTAGTGTAGTAAGAATGTGATTACTCACCAAATCCACAAGAATCAATGTTCCTCGCTGGAGCTGAACGGGAGTATTCGCAATGGCCGTTACCGCAGTTCTGCAACAAAACAAAATAATTCTTAATATGATCATAAGAAACTGTATAGGTACGTTCTAAAATTAAAATTGATAATCAAAATATTATAAAATAATAGAAAATTATTGAATGCCATTTTACTATTTTGACTATGAATTTTGGCCATTGGCTATTATTGTAAACGAACGTCATAAGTTTTACATTAAATGCGCCTACATTTTTCACAAAATCTTTTTTTAAAGATAGAGATTTATATACTTTTTACGAGTTTCGTAATTATTTCAATGTTTTGGCACCTCTTCCTTCCCCTCCCCCGTCTATGTACATAATATGTTATTAAGTTTAGATTACGGATGTTTACAACACGAAAAGCAAAATATAATTCTAATTATACTCTGTTACCTTCTCGATAAACAGATAATTTAAATACTGAAGCGAATGCCATTTAATATTTAATTGCTAGTTGGTGATCGCGGCTTCTCACGTATGATTATTGATTACTATATTTTAGTACGTACCGATTACTTCATAGAAATTTCAAGCATTTTAACACTTCCCCATTTTACACATATTTGCTGAAATATGGAATGTTACAGGTCACTATTATAGGCCACCTGATGTGAGTGATAACTATCGCCCTTGAAAATCCAGAACGCTTAGATCATAGATGAGTTGCTGGACAATTATTGAGAGGGGAGCAGGAAGGAAAAAGGATGGAAAGAGGAACAGGATATTGGGCATTCACTGAGCGAAACGCGACCGTGAAGCTGTCGCTTGACGTCGATCTCCTATGAGACAGTGGTATCGCCCCGGACGAGCCTGGAGCCATTGAATCATGACTGACAAAAGCTTGACTTTACATTTAAAGCTAAAATCAATTTTATATGTATACGAGACATTCATACCGAGTACCGACAACAGCGTGACTCTATCACTTTTAAAGTTAAATATTAATTTAATTTTATATATAGATTTATTATATTTAATGATGCGTTTATCTCATTACTAGTGTATGTCGTGTTCAGTATTTAATAGAATAAATTATGCGTACGCATAATATATGAGTACGTGAACATGTCTACAATTAGTAATATATTACGCGAATGCATATTAACCATGTTTATGAACGGGATCTTCATTCCTTATTGTATTGTTTACATACCGGTATGTAAATGTGAATATTCTATTAAACGCTCATCTTATATTTAAATATCTAAGTAATTATTAATTTATATTTTATAACATAATCACGATTTTTTATAATAATAATATTAAAGTCTCTCTGAAGACCTATGGTTTATACAGATTTTATTGCAGTATTTACTCATCGAATCGATCGAAATATCATCGATCTATGTTTAATATCTAAACTGCAAAATATATTGTTTGTCGTTAAATATCAGGATAAACGTTAAATAGTATTTACTCTATAACCGTTTTCTAAAAAATATAATTATGACATTTTTGAAATCAGTTTAGATATAATTCTATACACTTATTTTAATCAAATTGTTTTAACCATGTAGGTATAAGACCAGATATATTAGGGCCGCCTAGGGCGCCGTATGCTAGTGTTTTGGTTCTTTGTTCTGTGTTCTGCATGGACTTTGACTAAAAAGATGCACTCAATAAATCTGCCTCCAATGTGCCAGCATTATTAAAACCAATGTTGTATGTAATCCATGATAATTACACAGATTATGTCTTTCTCACATCAGCCACAGGAATTCCACTGTTGAACATAGGCAAGGATAACCCTGCAAGGATCTCCATAATGACTTGTTGGAAGTGGCCTGCATAGATTATTTATTTATTTATTTATTTAAAAACTTTGTACACATTAATAGTACAGGCGGACTTAATGCCTAAGGGCATTTTCTACCAGCCAACCTTAAGGTAGTGCAGAGAGACGGAAGCAGGTGCATATTAATTTGTAACGAAATAAATGAGAAGAGAATAAATATATATATAAAACATAAATAATAATATTTATACGAATATATATCAATTAAATTATTAATATTTACCAATATTATTATACATATACCTACACATACATACACTAAATACCTTAAAATATATATATATATATATATATATATACATAAACAACTAAATAAATAAATACCTACATTAGTGGTGAGAATCTGCTACATCGGCGAGGAGTAATTGCCGAACCTTCATCTTGAAAGCCTGCCGTGTTGTGCACGACCTGATTTCGAGTGGGAGTGCATTCCAGAGAAGAATGGATTGGATAGTAAAGGAAGAGTGAAGGAAGTCAGAACTATGAGGAGGACATTTTAGAAGGAGATTGCTAGACGAGCGCAGATTTCTAGAGTGAGTATCACTGAGGTAAATGAATTCGGGAGACAGGTAAGAAGGAGGGGAAGGAGACTTTAGAATAGAAAAAAGGGTAGTGAGGGCACGCAACGAACGGCGCTGGCGGATGGGAAGCCATTTTAACTGCGATCGGTAGGAAGAGATATGGTCAAACTTGCGAAGATTAAAAACAAATCGAATGCAGTTATTTAGAAGACGGTCGAGTTTGTTGAGTAAATCTGCATTCAGATCAAAATAGCACACATCACCATAGTCGATTACCGGAAGGATTAAGGTTTGCACTAGCATAGCATATTATGTATACTAGTTAAATTATTTTGTTATCATGCATAACAATAGAACCAGACAAACAAACAAATTTTAATGAATTATCTCTGGCATGCATGGCCAATGAACAAAATAACGTAATTGGTACAATAACTTTCACTGCGCATCCCAAGCATACGTAATTCACATGAATGGCCTTACTTAGAGTAAACATTGCGTAATGCCCATTACCGTGACTGTGTCATACGCGAAGGTATTTAAATACGTGAGATTGGATGTTTAGGGAAAGTGCTATAGCCGTGTACAAATATTATACAAGGAAATAAACCATCTCCATTACACATAGCATTAAGAATTAGTGCTAGAGCCAAGCTGTAGCTTGGATGCTGCGCCTTATATGGGGGTGCTATTTAAAACAGCGATTGAATAGGCGTGGTATCATTGTTTCACTGAAATGGTCAAAAAACGGAATGTCCAATCGTTTCGTGGGATGAGGGAAACACAAGTGAGTATATGTTGAGGAGGTCTAATTCGTAGGTGGTAGGTTGTTTCATATATTTTGTCCAGATTGTAATCACCTTAAGTTGGATGTTAAAGCTAGCGATTGTAACACACAATCGTCGTATTTTAGGATCGGCTTGTACATATATATATAGTATATTCAAATAGACTGGTATAATAGAACATATTTATACCAAGCAATTTGAATTTATTAACAGCCGCTGCCAATAAACAATCCCAATCCAAAATTTGCCGTTTGAGATGGACGGCTCAATCTTTTTTCTGATACTATATTGCCAATAATCAATCTCAGTAGTGAAAAAACTATGGCAACATGGTAAATGACAAATCGAAAAGTAGAAAACAATCCAGATTGACTTCAATCTAATTTTTTCGATTGATTATTGGCATCGGCCGTTAGTCAACAGACTACGATGGATGGTCATAAAAGCTTATCGACTGTCAACACTCTGCTTAGACAGATCTGGATTCTTCATCAGCTGTGTGTGCTATCACTTTACTATTAAAATCATTTTATGTTATTTGCCTACTACTTTTATAACATCACAAAATTTCTGTGCGTACCTAGTTTTGCAATGATTTATTTGACTACCTACAATTTTAACTTGTTTTGGTTTTGTCACCAACAGCACATTGCAGCCTAGTTTAAGCGCCATAATAGTACTGATTTCTGAATGAGTCATTAGATACCTGTCCCGAATACAGAGTGTCAATCAAAGGGCTTGTAGAACCGATGGATTACCTTTACGTACAAGTGCGCCGCTTTCACTACCACGTAACCTTTCGTGTCACTTGGCGGATATCACTAGTGTTACGTAACTTTGTTCTATGGGCTCATTTTTTATTGCGATGAATGATGAGACGAGCATGCCGTTTGCCTAATGGTAAGCGATACGACCGCTCATGAACAGTAGCAACTAAACAATACCCTGAATTACGAAGCAATGCTTGGCATTCTATTGCGCCGCCATCCTCAGACATAAGATGTAAAGTCTCGATACGTCCAATAGTTATTCTGTTTCTTTCCTTTGATTTCGTGCTACAGCGCGCTGTTTATATGAAGCTGTGAAGGGTATTTAACGGTTTAGTATTTGCTAAGGGCTTTTAATGGTTTTTTTTTCATGATTCATAAGAATTTCTATGGTATGTAAGTCCGCCAACCCGCACTAGGCCAGCGTGGTGGACTATATGGCCTAACCACTCTCAATCGTACTCTCGATTGTAGAGGAGGCCCGTGCCCTGCAGTGGGACGTGTTTTCCTTCACCGTTTTAGTGCGTGGTGATTGACTATCAATACACACATGACTCCGAAAAGTCAGAGGTGTGCCCTGGGATTCGAACCCGCGACCACCTTGAACATGTTGGCAGTCGCGTCTAGTCCGTTTATCAACAGGCCACCACGCACTTATTAATTTATAATTACCTCACTATAATTTAGGATTTACCCTTATAGCTACAAATTATGACAGTAAAAAGATTTTATCCACATAATAACAAAATATTGTTGCTTAGCCCTTATCCAAGCTAAGCTTTATGCGTTGTAAGACTTATAACATACGATTTGCTTCAAACTCTCGAATAATGACATATTTTCAAACACGTCATATTATGCAAAAAGACGTGCAAGTGCCTACGTGGTGGGTCAGGTGCCGTTGCTACTCATAGCTACGATAATGAGACAAACGCTTTGCAGTCGTACATGTATTCACGAATAATTATTTACAATTATCAGCTACAATCTTAAAGACAAGAAGCACAATGTCGAATGTAGTAACTCCAAATTCCATCGTTAAGGACTAGGTTAATTGGTATTGGTTATGTTGCTGTCATCTTATATGGCAACAATGAAAGAGAACATTATCCCGTAGAGGTTAACATTTATAAAAAATATAATTTTAAGTTATTTTAGAAGAAATATGGTTGTACTAAGCGCAAAGTGGTTGGCTGATGTGTTGTTCTTGAAGTCTTAAAAATTGAGATAGTCATGATTCTGGTGATGTAGGAGACTTTTTTATAGCAATAAATTGCGAGGTGAGCATGCCATTCGCTTGATGGTAAGCGCCACGACCACTCATGAACAGTAGCAAAACCAAACACCAAGAATTACAAAGCAATGCTTGGCATTTCACTGCGCTCGCCATCCTGGGACAAGATGTTAAGTATCAATTTGTCCAGTAGTTGCTCTAGCTACAATGCCCTTCAAACCGGAACTCAACAGTACATTCACACTGGTGTTTGGCTGGAGAAATAGACATTGCGGATCTACTCAGGCGGCCTCTCACATATGAGAGACTTATCACCTCTAAACTGTTTGATGTTTTATGATAAATATCTAATAACACTATTTCAAATCTAGCAAAAAGCGTTACAGGTAGCTTCATATGTAGTAAAAATATTTTCAAATTGTGGTAATCGTTACTGCCATAAAGCATGCGATGCTAAAGCCATGCGATGGTCTGATGGAGTGGCAGACAATACTTTGTCGCGTGATATGCCAGGCCGTTTATTTTTGTATAGGATCTCCCACACGGTCTCGCCAATCAATAATTGCTTAATTATTACATGCCACTACTGTATATGACATAATGTTTGTAGTAAACGTCCGTTTCAAGCCGGTATGTTAATTGCACAATAAAATACAAGACGTATGTGCAAAATTCTCGATGCTTTTGTAATATGTCGGAAATGATTATACAATTTAAAAGTTATTTCAAGAAGGAAATACAAGACAATAGGATGAGGTTGAGGTAGCAGACAGCAAATTTAATTCAACACGAAAGCTCACAATCATGTTAATTAATTTAAATGGAGATTATGTTCCGTGTTTTTGCCAAAAAATGTCTGATTTTATCGCGAATTTGGTTTATATTTACATGTTTTTATCTTCCAACAATTATCATTTTTAAATTTTTCTTGCATCTTTAATGGATGGCTCAATAAAGAAAATATTATAAACAGACATCCCACTGTCAAACGGTGTATGAATCTAATAAACATTCAACCTTAATTCCGCCTACTTAAATTCGCTACATTCATTGAGAGCATAGATAATTAGTTGCATATGGTAGTTGCGATCCCGAGGTCGACTCAGCAAGTTCAAGTGGAGCTATTATAAAAAATCCAACTGGCTCGCATCATTAGTCAGATGATTACGCGCGGCTGATGCGTGTCTGTTGCGACACCATCCGTTCCTCTTAACAAAAAGCATGCATCCGTCGGCCTTCGTGGTGCTATGCGAATCCTTAATGCGCTAAACACATCCAATACTTGCTTTACGGTCTTTGAGTCTATACTGATATAAGGAATCACTGGAGTGTTCTGTTTCAACTGATATACGTTAAAATGCATAGCACTAGCCTTCTCTACAATTGAGAGTACAAATGAGAGGGGTTAGGCTATACTCGTATAGTATAGACGCTGGCCAGGTGCCGGTTGGCGGACTGACTTATGTACCTGCTGGTAAAGTGCTTGCAGTTCTGATATATCCAACCAAACCAAATGGCTATATTTTACCGGACGATGCAATAATGCCGGTGAATATATGACGGAATACGAGGTGTAGGAGTGTAGTTTGAAAGAGAAAGTTGAGACATACAATTTAAATTTGTTAAAAATTAATGTGTGTGTTAAACAAAGTGCGTGGTGGCCTGTTGGTAAACGGACTAGACGCGACTGCCAACATGTTCATGGTGGTCGCGGGTTCGAATCCCAGGGCACACCTCTGACTTTTCGGAGTCATGTGTGTATTGATAGTCAATCACCACGCACTAAAACGGTGAAGGAAAACATCGTGAGGAAACCTGCATACCATAGCGATTTATAAAAAAATCTATGGTATGTAAGTCCGCCAATCCGCACTAGGCCAGCGTGGTGGACTATATGGCCTAACCACTCTCAATCGTACTCTCGATTGTAGAGGAGGCCCGTGCCCTGCAGTGCGACGTATATGGGTTGATAAAGAAAGAAGAAAGAAAAATTAATGTTGCTAGCTTATTAGCAGAAGTTTGAAGATGATGCTATTAATTTAATATTAGATATTATCAGTGCATTTGTAGAATGTTATGATAAATAAACGTGTGTTTTGGCACGTTTAACCTTTCGTCTAGCTAGCTCGTCTGTATATTTTGTTTATTTTTATGTTTCTTTATTTTTATTTTATAAGTTATTAATATTCATTTAATTTAGACTTTTTCATATGATTCCGTACACGAATATTTCATATAGATCTTTGTGTGACATATATTTTAGGGTATAATATTTAGATTAATTTAATATATCTTAATTTTATATGACTGTTTATTTCCCGATGTCACCAGACGCCTTATTTTGTACTAATATCTTAAATCTTTGCGACCCGTAGCACTTACAATTATGGCTTAATTACACAGCCAGTTATACGACATTGCAAAGACGAAATAAAAAAAAAATAACAAAGGAGATGGCGCAAAAATGAATGAACTCTAGCCTACGAAGCAATAACAATAAGCGATACGTCGCGTTGTTGGAAAAGTGTTTTCAAATGCTATAACTTCTTCTTTGGCAAGAAGTACCAATTTGCTGTATGACACAAATATACCAATCTAAAGTATTGCAAGCATAATACATATATGTACCTCAGTCCAATAAGCAATTAAGACATGTAAAGATAGTGCCAAAATCAAAATGCGAATATGGACTTCAGCCTACATGTCAATACCGACGAGAGATATGTCATTTGAATGCACTCTTTATTTTCTAAAACATTTCTTTGGCAAGGAATTCCAATTTGCTATATGAAAAAGCATAACGATACATACAATAAACGTACTTGATACTGATGCTAAAATGTATTCCTATACATTTTACATGTTTCATTAAAATTGCTTCTTAACCTTTGTCCTTTGATTGAAATGAGATCGCTAGGCTAATGGTAATGGATGCTTGTGTTGTTTTCTTTTTGATCGCGTCCATATGCCAACCTTGGCCGTATTAGTAAGGATGTTCTAGTAATCAGTGTTGATTCATAAGTTGACTGTTGTATTCAAACCATTAGATTTCAACTGTGAAGGTCTAATGTAATATAATATTTTAATATATTGTATGATTTTTTTTGTACAAATTTGAGGTTTGGCATGCGGTATGGTTGAAAATTATTTTGTCCTGAATATCTGAATGCTTACGTTAATTTTTATCTAAGCCTAAAATCATTAAAATAACACGGGTCGACTTCGAATAAATAAACCCAACCATGGTTCTGACTGGACATTAACATGGAATTAGTCATGTGTTGTGTGCATCAGATATTACGAGATACATTTCAGCTCCTGAAACACCCAGCTAGGGAAAAAATACTTGTAGATCAGTACACTTACTTGTTAATATTTCTACTTGAGATATAATTATGTCTAGATGAACAGTGCGACTAATGATCAGCTTCATGTATGCTAAATATAAAAGAGCAACACTGTAGAACTTATTATATATAGCCTAGCACACTCAGCACTCGTCACTCCGAAACATAGGTTAAATACCTTGTTTCCATTAGCAGTGGCCAGCAGGTCGTCCATAAGGAGCTGTCCCCAGGCGGCCAGCATGCTGGTGACGTAGTCATGGTCTGCGGGCTGGGTCAGCTGCGTCACAGCGCGGACTGCTAGCGACGGCTCTGGGATATGAGGCGCTGAGTGAGGTTGGGATACGCCTGGAACAAAACGAGGAGTTTAAGAGATTTTAGGATTTGTGATAAAAAAGTATCTTAGTCTGAATGGAATTATAGGAAGATAAGCTTTGTCAACGCAATTATAGTGAATATATTGAATGTTTGTGTAACCACAACTTAATTTAATTCAAGTAAAAATAAATGATTATATGTCATTAGGGTTACTTTGCTTATTGATCTTACACGAAGGTATCTGGAATATGTATGATGCATCATTATTTTAGGTGTGTTTTAAAGACTAATTAGTAATAGCTGCTTCACATCATACATATAAAAAGAATTAAGGAAATGTCCGCAGTCCGACAACTCCCCCAAAAAACATAAGTTCAACAAGCAAAACAACATGAATTGTAATTGAACATTTTTGACATATACCGGTTGTTATACAACGTTAATAAATCATTGCGTCATAATTTTGTTTTTATCACTGTGCTTGATATTTAAACACAAAAACATTGTTCATATTTCACTTCAGCGTTTATTAATTGCACTCAGAAGTTACATGTAATTAGATCCGAGGATTTAGACGCAAAATTTATGACATAATAATGGTTTAGAAGGGAGCTGCGTTTAATTTATTATGTAGTTTATTAATCCCATGCACATTTAGTAAATGCTGCTCCAATTTTGAAATACTTGAATATATATTTCACTTCAGTCTCATGATTGCTATCCGTGCCATCATTAATTACCGTCGTTCTGAAATCATATTGGTAACTTAGTATCAATTTTGTTGAATACAAAACTTTGTTTAATCAACATTTATATAATTTGTATTTTACGATGTATAATTTGCTAACAGGCTCCGACAGATTGATTATGATGATGAATACAGACATCTTTAATCTGTCAGTTGTACGACAAACAAATACATAATTTCTGATGTTATGTATTTACATAACATCGTATTTACGTGTTAAAGATTTGGCCCCTATCGTAAGAAAAGTTATTTGAAAAACTCCAAGGAGCAATGTTGGTTACCATTTCGGGAATCCAAGCTTCAGCTTCTTTTATAATATTTTTTATACTTAAAGTACTGAAGTTTTTTAAGCCTGTTATAGTAAGTTCGAATATCAAAGTTCATTGCATAATTGAATTTCCTGATTCTTCCTTCGGCCTTACATTTTCCCAATTATTTCTGAGGTCGACAGTAATTTCGGTATAAATGTTATAAGATAAGTTTTTAAATTAGGCAATAATTGACGTCTACAAGCATTTTGTGAAACTTAAGTATCATAAATATACAAAATTATTACCAAGTATAGCTGTTGTATATAGCATGCTTTTTATATCCTTAAAAACTTCAGATGTATGGCGTCAAGACTGGCGTGATCATAATTTTATACCTACATAAGAGTAAAATTAACATCTTATGAATTTGTTTTAACTGACGAGTCTTATAGGAAAACTTTAATGGGAAACACTTAATGGAAAACAAGACATTCACAACATTATACGTCATGCTTTGATATAAATACATTAATACACATAGTCCTGACCCCACACTAATATCGAGTAAGTTGTAGGAATAAGAAACTACGAAAGACTTTTCGGTTTCACAAACACCCAGACCCAAAATAAATACTTGTGGATCATAGAAATAGTTTTTTCGTTTTGGGAATCGAACCCGCAGCCTCACGTTTCGCACCCATCGTTCAACCAACTTTTTTCTTTTATCCAAAAATATATGTTGACGTAGTTAAGTAAATAGTTAAAACAATGCGATACCATAAATATGATGACAGTTCTTAAAATATTGTCAAGCATGTATACAATACACCTACATGTGAGACAAAGATTCATGGTACTTCTTGTAAGTTAAATAATTATAATCATCAAACAACTTCTGTAAGTCAAATTTAAACATCAATTACAAGCGAGATAAAAAGAAGATTGCTGTGAAGAATTACCTCAGCAATTACTCACACACCACGTACAATCGTACTGTGCAATAGATTATAATTTGTAAAGCTATAAAACAAACAAAACTTTGGTTTGAGGGCTCATAGGTTACTGACCTTGTAACACATGGAGGACTGATAATACTGGTCATCAATTATAATTTACAATAAAAATATGTAAATATGCATCTGACTGTCTGGTGGCAGAATGACGTTTCCTTGTTTATGTTAATTAAAAGCGGAAAAGAAGTTGATACTTGTCTACTTATGTTGACGGAACAGGTATCATCGTCGCAGGATTATTCATTTAATTTTTTCTTGCTTGTAAATTCTTTACATTACAATTACTGTATAATTGATAACATGATCTAATAGCATAATCTTGTATTGTATTATACAGTATGCATGTAATCATTTTATTATATCCAGACCAATTATTTTATCTGAGAAAATGTTTGTGGATCGTTCAAACATTTGTTCCGAGTCTGCGTGTTAATAAAAAGACTAGACTTAATTGATCGGAACTGTATGATCATCAGCTATGTGAATAATTTTGCTTATTACTATCATTTCCAGATCTTTTTGTAGGAAGCGATCTGCGTCAATTGACTTTTGCCCCCATTTTTTTTTTATTGCTGTGAATGACGAGACGAGCATGCCGTTCGCTTGATGGTAACAAAAACAACACCTTAAATTACAAAGCAATGCTTGGTAATCCACTGCGCTCGCCATCCTGAGACATAAGATGTTAAGTCTCAATATGTCCAGTAGTTACTCTGGCTACAATATCCTTCAATCCGAAACACAACAGTGCATTTAAACTGCTGTTTGACTGGAGAAATAGACATTGCGGTGGTACCCACCCAGGCAGCCTCTCACATATGAGAGACCTACCACCAGTAAAACAACTTTACAACTTAGGTACAGATTAATTGTATACACATTACACTATTTAAATATTTTTATTATCGACGATCATTTTGATTTCTTAAGTCACTTCGCAAGTGTCACTTAGCCGTATCACCTCCATTGTATTGTTAACTTCCGCGTGTCGGGCGAGACAAATTGCATTATCTCACTTGATCTGTCAATTATTTATTTTTGTTTCATTAATCAGACCCCGTTATTGTCGCATTGTTTTCGTGTTTATCGCTGAGGAAGTTGTGCGTGGCGGATGAATATAAATGGCGGAGATGAATCGCTTTAATTTGTTTACACGGCTTACGTAATTTTATGATCTTAATGTTTAATCTGTGGAGTTCGTAACTCTGTTGGTATGTTGAAGCGAGTGCATTATAATGCAGGTTCAAAATTGAAAGCTTTTGGTAACAAATAAATACTGGTTCTTCGTGTCTCACGAAAGCACATTAAGACTTATGAGTAATAACCATGAATGGCATAGATTATTAATAAAGGCATTTTTTCATTCTCCCCGTTTTAAGGTGATATCAAAAGCATTGAGCTAACATAAAAACTCTATTGAGAGTGACCTCTTTCTGCAATTAATAATACAATTCACTTTGTTGCGATGTTTTTTATCTGACCTTAGTTTTTGTTTCCAACTGCATGTGTATAAAAAATCGGTACAACTTTTTAAAGTACATATTTGAAAATTTCGTCACTATGTATGGTGGATACGGGTTTGCATTACTAAATTTGTTATTTACTTTTGAATCGTAGATCTGGGAGATCTTTAAAGTTGTATAAAAAAATGTTTACTGCCTTGGTGACGAAGTTGTACTACAGTACAATTATAACGCAAAGGTCTCTGGTATAAATCCCGGGTCAGGAAAATGATAAGATATTTCTATTTATTATTTGACCGTAGTCAGGAATTTGTTCCCGATATTACGATAGGTTCGCCCCCTGTCATATCATGTGACGGAACACATAAAACGAAACGTTGGTGTCCTGTTAGCCCCTCTGCTTATCCCTTCTGAGATCAAGGCGTAAGTTTATTGTATGTATATAATATGTGTAATTGTCTACAAAGTTATTAATATTGTATAATGGTTTCTTCGATTTTCGCGAATGTTACACATTGAAATAAAACTGTTATTTACGGATTTTATTTATACACCATTTCGATTACTTTACAGCTTTCGTAAGTCCGCCCTGTGTCCACCTAAGAAAGTATTATTTCTTTAAGACTTCAAAGGGAGCTTCCAGTTTCGACTGTTGCAAAATCAAAGATTTTTTTGGCAAACTTTATCGTCAACTTCGTATATACAAACTTGTAATGTGTAAACGCAAATATTAGGCAAATGATTTAAGTAGCCTTAAGTTCTTAAAAAAGGCTGGTTTGCATCAATGATTATTTGATCAGAAGAATACACCAAATAGTTATTATTAATCTTTGTCCGTCCGTCAATTTTACTTCACACGTATAATTTACTTTACTCAATTGAGCATACTGTGTTTCAAACAGGATATTAATCAAAATTAATGGTTATTATTCAATATTTTATGGCAAAAAATAATGGTATAGTGTTACCAGCAAAATATATAATAATATATAGTTTTAGTAAGATCGATTGATCTGAAAACAATTTACGTGTTTGTATGAAGTTGTAAGTTCTGCGTTTGGTGTGGGCGCGCCGTGCGCTTATATGCTGCAGAAATATTATTATCAAATTAATATGTTTAGTACTATCATAATATATTTTAGTATAATAATATGTTTTTTTATGAAATCCTCGTGTAATCGATACTAATAGTTGTTTTTTAAGACTTGCTTATACGAAACATTAAGGATAATTTATTAAATAACTACTTCGGATACAAGAATCATTATATCAAGTCAGTCATTTACATTCATAAATAACAAAAAGTTTATTTTTAATAACATTCAATTGGTCTGTATGATGAATGGGACATTTAGACACGCGGAAATAAATCTTTTGATATGTGGATATAATTAATAAAAAATGAAAGGGTTGACTTGGCTGTTGTTACATGAATACATTTCAATTATTATTGGATTTATGGACTTGTCAGATAAAGCGGCACAGGCTTTTTATAAGCATCCCTTCCACTCGCTAAGAGTTTTCCTATTAAAATTATTTATTTATTAGTTCACTAGCATACTAGCATTCCTATTCACTATTCATTCCTATGGTATGTAAGTCCGCCAACCCGCACTAGGCCAGCGTGGTGGACTATATGGCCTAACCACTCTCAATCGTATTCTCGATTGTAGAGTAGGCCCGTGCCCTGCAGTGGGACGTATATGGGCTGATACAGTTACAGTCACTAGCATACTGCGCTACGTAATACATAGCGCTGCTGAATATAAACATAATATATTATTGCCTTCACAGTACGAAAGTTACAATATTAGGTAATGTTCAAGTCTGATATGTGTGCCAATCATAGGTGTACAGGTGTCATTTACAAAGGCAACTTAACATATCTATATGAAACATATATAGAAATTAAAAACGATATATGCTTATTTGAATCAAATTAACATTCATCGCCAAATGTTCATATCCTTGTATTTCAAAGTAAAAAATATAAGACAAAGAAAAATAGATTCATAAAACATTTCTTAGTTCTTAAGATTAAACGATCACCAATTAAAAGTAATAAATACTATTAAGAGGAATAATTATTTTTAAGACATTCTAACATTTTAAATTTTCATGAGAGGTGGAATCTTGAAATATATCAATGACTAAAATATGCTATATTCAATATTAAAGATTTTCGAGGTCAGCTTTGTCTATTTGGCTTTTGTACCCATTAAAATACAGCGTTATTAGTGCGTGGTGGCCTGTTGTTGTCGGTGTTTAGTCTACGGTGATCGCAGGTTCGAATCCCAGGGCATACCTCTAACTTTTCGGAGTTATACGTGTATTGGTAGTTAATTAACACGCACTATAACGATGACGGAAAACATTGTGAGGAAACCTGCATACTATAGCGATTTGTAAGAATTTCTATGGTATGTAAAGCCCGCTAAGCCGCAATAGGCCAGCATAGTGGACTTTATGGCCTAACCATGTTCAACCGTACTCTTGATTGTAGAGGAGGCCCGTGCCCTGCAATGGGACGTGTATAGGCTGATACAGTACAGTACAGGAGGGTGCTGGACACAGTCTATTTCTAACATGTGCTTTATGAAAATCTTAGTCTAGACTTAAGTTCAGGAGTTGAATGTTTATTATACTTATGGCTTCGAGCTGTCCCTAAATTATAAAGCCTACTTATAGAGTGGTTGGTACTGATGTGATATGAAATTCGTATCATTGAAAGACATGACACGACAGTATCCTGAATATAATATGACAAAGTTAAATTATTATAAAAATAAAAAAAATATACAGATAATTGTTATTGAAAAATACTGCTTATAGTAATTTGTAGGCTATGACTTTGTAATTGTTTAACTTCATTTACGGTTATATAGCGTGAAGTCAGGCAATTTACAATCATCTGCATGAAATTGTGGAATATCATCATGTCTTATGTTGAATGTTTAAAAATATAATAGTCGTGTATTGCTTCAGAGGTCAAGATAACTATAATAGGAATTACTGTACTTTTAATACAGTTTTGGTTGTTATTTTTATTTTCTTTTAAATTGAAGAATGGGACCGTATACTCTGTTGTAGTTTTGATATCTGTATCTGTATCAGCCCATATACGTCCCACTGCAGGGCACGGCCTCCTCTACAATCGAGAATACGATTGAGAGTGGTTAGGCCATATAGTCCACCACGCTGGCCTAGTGCGGGTTGGCGGACTTACATACCATAGAAATTCTTATAAATCGCTATGGTATGCAGGTTTCCTCACGATGTTTTCCTTCACCGTCTTAGTGCGTGGTGATTGACTATCAATACACACATGACTCCGAAAAGTCAGAGGTGTGCCCTGGGATTCGAACCCGCGACCACCGTGAACATGTGGGCAGCCGCGTCTAGTCCGTTTACCAACAGGCCACCAAGCACTTTTTTTTTTTATAGCCACGTAGTTTGTATAGCCACGATCCAATACATGGTCGGTAGGGTTACGATTTAAGATAGAATATCTGTTTACAAAGATGTTAGCTACTGCATAAACTTATAAATAAAGATAATTAAATATTATAAGAACCAGCTTTATTATACAATAAACCCGTAGCTTTGACTTTGATGAAGCGTTTAATATTCAAATTCTATTAAATTATATTTAAACGTAGGTTATGTTTATGGGTCATGTGACGTTCAATCATTATCGATGAAATAAACAAATTAAAAATAAATAGAAATATATATTATATAAGAACTTCCGTTATTTGTGTAAACTATTTTGTTTATGTAAGAATTTTAGCATCTTATAAACTGAATTACTAAAAGCTCTCATTAAGATGCAAGTCTAGTGTCGCGGCTATCAAATACCTACTACAAGATTATTTGTTTAGGGCGATTTTCACGGTCATCATTTTAAAACTGCAAATGTACTGAAATGAGAAAGGGATTTCCCCTTTCTCATCCTTATTTTTAAATCAATGATAATAGATGGCATAACACTCACCATCAGCGTAGTTAGCAGGCAGTAACCTCAAGAAGATATCACCCCGTCTTCCCCACGGCCGGTGACGTACGTTGTTGCACTCTCCGCTCGGGCTGCGGTACTTGCTCGGCGGACAAGGCGTCGAACTAACCCCGTCCTCGTCTGCTGTGCAGTTTTGCCTTGGAATATAAAAATACCAATATAAACAAAAGAAAGAAAGAAAAGAATATTTATTACTGGCACAATAAATTACATGAGAGTATAGAACAGTTCAGGTATGAACATTCTGAGGGGATAATATGTGTCGAAAAATGTAATGTCTCGGTAGCATAGTTATAGTACAGTACGATTACAAAGTTGTCTGTGGTTCGAATCCCGGGTTGGGTAAAGTGATATTACGTTTTTCTGTTAATTAAATTATTAGTCCACAGTCAGGAATTTGTGCTTAATATCACACCGTGAGACGGAACATACCAGGCGAAAGGTCGATATCTTGGTGTGTGTAGGAAAAAAATTGCTTAGACTGCAATTCTGTACTTGTTTTGCAGATGTATTGCACGTGATATTAAATAAATTTAAGTATAAAACAGCAAACGCAAGTTTTAATGAAAGAAATATGGCTCTTTGATAAGAAACATAAACAGCTATTTAAACAAAATCTTTACACCATGAAATCTATTGATGGACCTAAATATGGACGAATTATTATTTCTTATATTCTAAAGAAACTTTCATGACATATTCGCATTTAATTTGATTTAACAAACCGATCACGGAGCTTTCAAAAAATCACATTAAAAAAATCTAATCATAGAGTTTTTAGAAATATATTTTGTTTTAAAATAAGTAATAATAATATTGCATTAAAATACTTACGCATCATTAGCTCCTAGTATAAATCTTCGTTCCAATGCTAAGGCTTCGCTGACAACTCGCCTCAAGTCACTGGGGACTGATTGTAAATTGTCGTCTGTTTTGCTTTTCTGAGCGCAAGTCTGTGCTACTAACGCTATCGTAAAAAGCAGTAGACTGCTCCTTAACCTGAAACAAATAAAAAATATTATTAATTATTGTCTCAAAAGAAAAGAGAGATGAATTTTCTTTTAAGTCGTTTTTTTATTGCCATGAATGTTGATATGAGCATGCCTTTCGTCTGGTGGTAAGCGATACGATCACTCATTAACAGTAGCGAAACTAAACAACACCATGAATTACAAAGCAAATTTTGGCATTCGACTGCGCTCACCATCCTGAGACGTCCATCTAAGTCCAAATATGTCCAGTAATTACTCTGGCCAGAATGTCCTTCAATCGGAACACAACAGTGCGTACACTCCTGCTTTTCGGGAGAAATGGACATTGCGGTGGTACCTACACAGGTGGCCTCTCACATATGAGAGACTCTACCACCAGTAACACAAGTCTTATATTGAAACATTCCTTGGCCAATTAATCCGTCGGTTTTTCCTATTGTAATCACTGAGATACGTAACTGTTTTAAGTTCTCTTCTATAGTATGCTATATATTATTTACTAAATGACTTCAGCGACATTTCATTAACGAGTCTACGTGACCTCTAGCACTCACAAAAGAAAAGTAAAAACAACGTAATCGTCTTTCGATGTTGCAATAGAAAGGCATGTCACTTTAAACCCAGAGTAATCGGATTAAAGTTTTAAATACAATCCCATTTTTGTCAGCCTACACATTACTACAGAGCACATATACTCGTACGTAATTGACAGATTTTAAGCTGGCTTAGGCTTCGTAACTCAAGTTACGAAGAAATTTTCAATGCGAGAAACCTATGTGTATAAGGCATTTAGAACATCTTAAATTCGAATCTATGACTGGAAAATGTACTTTTCAGACACATATATTAAATATTTCCCTAGTTTTGAGTAGTTTTCAGAAAGGAATAATCTTATTAAAGGCTGTCAGAGGTGTAGTTTCTGAATTTACTATCAATTTATTTAATTCATGACGTGAAAGGGCTTTCAAATCTTTGTTATATGGAAGTAAGCGAGATTGAACGAGTAACTCGTATCGAAGTAATTCACACATTATCATTATGAATACATGTATAGAGCGCTTAAAATATTCAAATACATAATAGCTAATCCTCACTAATATTCAATCAATTGCTCACCCAACTTGGCCTTATTGATCCCTTTTCAATAGACGGAGGTATAAATAAGTCATTAACCCCATTTTTTACGATGCATCAGTGTCAACATTCGAGGTATGTTTATAAATTATGAAAAAACTCGTTTTGAATTAACATTTAATGACACACACATATTTAGTTTTAATTTTTACAGTATGGAAGTGAATATTCTTGAAAGGATAGAAATATAATATTTCGTTCTCAATTAGTATTGCTTTTAGATGACAACCATATGGTAAACAAAAAAAATTAGTACTTGACCAAGGTATTTATTTTACTAACATGGAACAAAAATAATGAAGGATAAATTAAATAATTAAAGTAAATTCGTTACTGTCTTGGTAAAAAATTCATTATTTTGTACGTAAAGTATTCGTTTCCGAGCGCCTGCTAAAGGCTTAGAGTAGACTACTATTTACATTATTACTATAATATGCTTAAATTGCATTATAAAAGATAATCAAGATAACACACTTTAAAAATTACTTGCTCTTCAATGCCTCCTAAAATACCTAAAATTTCTAATTATACTATGCATTATGTTTTTAACAGAGATTTGTAATAAGAAAGAACCTGTTTACCATAATACATACTCATTTAATTATTTCCATACACGGATATTGCCAGCCCTGTTCTATCATTGAATCATCCTGATATATTGAATAGTTTGATAATAAATCATTATTGCGATAAAGTAGTAATTACTCTTTATGGAGCTGGTAATCGCCGGCTATTGGTAAGACAAGGCGACTCAATACAATGTAATATTGTACTATAGATATACTTAATACATTAATTAATACGTGTAAATTGTTTAGAAACATGTATTTTTATAGTGTGGGAGTGGTAAATGATGGCCATACATTTATAAAACGGGATGGATATAAAATATAATTTAGTAATTTGAGGACTCATGATGTAAGAGATATGTGATGTCAAGAGGTGATTTGATCGCATTTCTTATGGAATTATTGGGTTTAGTGTCAATAACGTTACATTTATTACGTCGAGTCGTCTCGAGTCGGAGAGGCAATAAAAGATCAAAATCAATAAATAGGTGATTATTAAAAATTTAATAATAACTAACTGTTTCATTGTAAATAAAATAAATTTAAATACGTAAAATCCCATAAATGTTTTAAATATGTCTTTATGTTTACAATAAAATAAAATACATGGTTAAATAAAAAAATAAATAGACATAGTTTTAGTTCAAGAAAACATTGTTTTTTATACACGGATAGAAAATCGTGATATGCCACTATTACACAACATTTTTCACATAATATGCAAATGTTTGCATTAAACATTCATGATACGATAACAGATCTAAACGACAACAACAACATTCGCGATTCTTCGATAATTTACATAATCTCCTTCAAAAATATTTAGTTTGCTATACTTATTTTTATTTAGGCCATCAAAATATCCCATGAACATACGCATGAAGTACGTAAAGAGTTTTACAATTAGTTTAATATATTTTATTTAAGATATATTAAGTATCAATAAATAAAATTGTAACTGATTTATTTAGTTTCGTATTTAGTGTGCATGCATTTTAATAGATTGATTAGGATGATAACTATTCTTTAAAGCAAAGCATTAGGTGCTTGACTGGTAGGAACAAAAAAAAAAATAGTGGTAAAGAGTAAGCTATCGATAATACTACACTACATCTCTGCAATGACACCACGCAACTTCTGGAACTAAGGATTTTATAGTTTACAAATTTACATAAATTCTTTGTTTAGATGCTATTTTAATTGGGTAATATTATAACAATAAAAGATTTGATGCCTCCATACATGCCAACTTTATGTCCTCTTTCGTAAAATACAGTTAATACTATCTTACAAAACGTGAATAATAAAACGCAAATCTTAATAAAACCAGTCTGTGTTATTGAATAGGTGTTACGTTTTAAATTATTCCGATTAAATTTGAATGATTAATGTAACATCAATCTGTAGGAAGTACAAACTAGTAAACCAGACCACATACTTACCGATGACCGCAAGTATGCTTTCGTTTTTATCTGGCATCTCTTATGACACATACCGGTTCGTACACTTCATACTTTCTACTCAACTTATGTCATTGACATTGTACAAAAAGATAATCATTCATAACATTCGGGTTATTAAAACACCAACTTGATTTGCCGCCAATGTAACTCCATGCGTTCGTTTTTCAAAAAACATTTTATATTTTTGTTAGAGTTTTAACTACCATAGATATTTAAACCAGCAATAAGATTTATTTTAAAAATACATGAAGCTGGCTGACACAAATTGGTAATTGAGTCAATGAGTTTTGTTTAATTAAATTCTATTTTATTGAATAAAAAAGTAACATTAATTCAAAACAAATGATAATGATAATAATTCTATCAAATTCTATATTGTAATTTAATACAAGTTACGGTTAGTTAGCAATTATTATACAATAATCGAAAGTGGGCAAAAACACTCAGTTTCTCTATGAGAAACTGTTTATTTTACAATACAATACTTCGCAAATTTTAACAATAACAATTTCGTCATAAAGTTTTTTTTCACTACCTATTAACATAGGTGCGCGTAGTTTTTAAAATCTATTTGAGTTTGGAAAAAAATTAGTAAAGGTTTATTTTGAATTGTCTTGAAATGTGATGATCTCTATAAAGATCATAATATTCCCCAGGTAATAGCACTTTAAAATTAAAATATTGGCCCTTAAAGGCGGGAAAACCGATTAGTAACAGGATATAATCTAACGCATTGGCACAAGGCCTACGTAAATTCATTCTCGTAGATCGTCGTCGATTTTGTTCGCGCCGCTTTATGATAATTCCCGCGGAAACTTCGTGACTGAATGAGACACAATGTATTCGCCGTACTTCATTAATAGAGAATGCAGCGCTATATCTCTTTGACATCTGTATAGGAGTTACTTTATGGCCCTAACGTACAGGTATGAATGTTTGAATACAAATAACAATGCATTTTGTGTAGTTAAATACAATGTAAGTGTTTAGAAATATATTTAAACACGATTCCACGATTATAACCTTCACATACTAGATCGGGAGTATCAGAAACTATGCTTTTGGGACTAAAAAAAACAGACAAAATTTATATCTGCATAATATAAAATAACACTTAAATACACCCAATAGGGTACCCATAGGTACATAGTTCTGTCACTACATTCAGTTCAATTATGTCTTGTGTTGTGGGTATCAGTAGCTACGAGAGACTTCGGTCTCACCAACACCCAGACCCGAGACAAAACATTTGTCTCGGTGCGGGGATGCAACCCATTGCTTCTCGTTTCACAGTCAGTGTAACCAACGGAGGCTAGAAATATCATATTCATATAAGCGAAACATTCTTTTACGAAGAGAATCGAATTCTGACGCTCATGTTTTAAGGATTACAAAGAAATTGCAGGCGATCACAATACAGGAATAAAGATCGCGAAAACCTTAACGCGACTTATGCAAAAAATAACGTAGGTTAATTAGAAAGTAGTGTTTTTTAGCCATTGCCTTGAAAGGGGACAGGACAAGCAAGCGTGCCTCACAAATGTCAACGCGCGACTTTCAACGCTCCCGGACCTTTGCGCCTCGATCACATGATTCAGAATGAATCGTGGTCGAGGTAATAACATTTTGCTAATCTAGCGTGGATAAATTACAGCTAATCTTTTGTTTGTTTTTGTAATCGTGCGTGGTACAAAGCTTTGTGATATTTTGTAGAGATAATATTTAACCATCAGAATGCGTGTTTTATTCCTTTATTTCTCAACTGCATCCTATTGAGATTTTATTGTATTTGTGTTGTTTGTTGAAAAGCTGGACGTGAAACGAGAGGTCGCGGTTACAATCTCCGTTGATGTGAGAACAAAATGTCTCTCGCAATTTCTGATACCTGCGCTTTGGTGCATTTACTGAGGGGTCTAGTCCATGTGCGTTGTTATGTTTATTTTTGTTAGAAATTTAAGTGTGAGCTACCAAAAACAATAATATGATAAGCATGTTTTTATCCAACCTGCGATTATTAAACTGACTTTATTTTGTAATTAATTGAATACAAATCCATATTCCATGGCCAATATAATGATGAAACATGGTTTACAAATCTTTTACTTTATCAAAAGTAATTAATTTAATTAATCCTTAGCATTTACATTTATCTTCAATTATAATTTATCATACATTCCGACGACCAGAAGGGCTCAACGTCCAAGATTGAAAGTTGAAGTCGGAATCTTAAATGCCACATTTATGCATAAGCCGTGTTAAGTAATAAAATGCGTAACATAATTGCTCCAAATTGAATATTCTTCAATTAATATTAAAATATGCATCAACAAGTAGGTTAATTTAGGCACCTTTATACTTGGACTAAAATTATGTAATGGTAAACGACGTGGATATTTTCAACTATGACAGTTATTTGACAAGTTGCAGAGGAGTTGATTAAACTAGATCAATACTTCGTGCTAAATAATGTTACCATAAACTGGTTTGAATATGCAGATTTTGTTTTTGCGAACTAGTATCACGTAATATCGCAATTGTTGAAAATTTAGGTTGTTCTTTATTTTTGGGTCTGAACAGTAAAGGTATTTATTGCTCATTTTTAATTTAATAAGTTATGGCTTGTATCATTCATATAGGTCCCAGTGCATGACCCGGATGTCTTCTATAATCGAGAGTACGATTGAGATTGGTTAGGCTATATAGAGCACAACGCTAGCCTAGTGCGGGTTAGCGGCGTTGCGGTGCGATATGGCTAAAAATGTATATAAATGCATTTTGTTTGTAAGATATTTAGACGTTCTTGTCTGCGTTTTTTACAACTACACTGATATTGACTGAAAGCCTAATTGTTAAACAAGAGACTGCCGATCCTATTTTTTTGTCGGCAAATGTTTGTTCGATATATTCTTCATACAAATATGTTCAAGCATTTACTAGTTTTATAGCTAAATGACCAAGCTAAGTATCGTAAAATTAAATTCTTCACTCATTAACTGAGTGTGTACGTTGTTTACTAATCTCGTTGCCTAACTGTTGGTACTTAGTGGGTTTGCAACAAGCAGATTGACGTCTATAGTCATTTTCCCTGGACCGGTGTCAAAGGTTACTGTAGATTGTATTCTTGCAACATTCGGGCCCTTAGTATGTACAAGACGCAATGCCTGTTTTGTCTCTACGTATACTTACCTAGTTAGCCTTGAAGGACTTCTTCAATGTAAAATTTTATCATAATCCATTTGCACCAAAGCTGGAATGACTTATAATACTCTTTCTTTCTATTTGTACCAAAAAGTTTAAGGTTTTAAACACATTAAAACCAAAAAAAGTCATATTAGAAGTTTTCTGATAACGTATTGGTCGAAACTTTGAAACATATAAACACTGTGATGATAGCCCAAAAAGATACTGTTAACATAATATAGGTCAAAATATTCCCATTCATTAACAATGATCAATTACAAATACATTTCAATGTCAAGCCAATGAAAATTGTCTACAGCCTCGATCAATTCGACATTAGCCGGCTAAAGCGAAAGTTGTGCGTTTCAATTCGCTAACAATACGTGACCAAAAAGTTTGAATGCTTAAAACGAATACCTGCAGCGTATGTTGGACAAGGTCAGGTGTGGCGAAACTTGACGGAAATAACTCCACTGGATGAGACACGCATTTATATGACATAAGGATTTCGGCTGTGACATTTATGTAACTATGAGGCTTTGCTACTTCATGTAATTTCTTTACGTATCACTTTGAACTGGTAATTAAATTAAAGTGATAATTTGATGTTATGAATGGTATATAGGAGGATTCGCCGTAAGAATAAACTTCCATCAGATGGTCTACAAGTTGATAAAATGTCTAAATTTGTTAACTAGGTATAATAAAAAGTATTACATTTTCATGAAGGACACTTCAATCATAGTTGAGACTTTTAATACATTAGATGATAAGAAAATTCTCGTATCGGTGGAACTTAATGAACCATATCATTAACTGATATGGATATCTGAAATGACATGGCAATTACATTTCAAATACACATAAGTATATTCATTCTATAGTAACAGAATTCATTGTATAGAAACTAGTTTATTTAAATATAGCTTGCGTGCAATAAACTATAACGTTTGCAATGTCTATGAAAGGCCATTACAAATTCAATGTTACATATGTATTTCCTTAATAAAACTAATAAACTAGTAATTCGTTGATATATTATTATATGTAAATACATTCTTTGTAATTTAAAAAATGCGGTTTGAATGTTAATTAATATATCCTTCAAATAATAAAATAGTTTAATTATGCATAAATCTGTTTGTATTTAAATTATTCTTTAATGAACAATTTTATTATTGTTCTGTTGTATTTATATTGAAAATTTAAATCCAATAACAATAAAATGAATATTGTAGAGACATTTTATGATGTGCTTTAATTTATTTTTATCTTTTATCGCTTGTCAGAACATGTCGTATCTAGAGAAATAAATATGAAATCAGTGAGGATATTTGAATCATTTGAGAGCTTACGCGGACACCCATTGTTCGTTTGGGAAGGTTACGTAAATACACACGCATAGACACTTGCGTAGTTAGATTGAAATACCTGCATAAATACGTTTCTATTTATTATTTAAACTACGAAATAAAAACCTCTTTGGTGATTTTATTAAACTCAATCCAAATGGATTGAGACAAAATACATAATATATTGTTATTAAATGTTTTTTTTTTATATTTGCACCTTCATGACTTTGTATTGGGTGACATGATTTTTTATTAACCTGCATCATACTTGCCACCGCTTTAGACCAGCGTGTTTGATTATCAACTAAGCCCTCAGAATCGAGTTTTCAGTTATAAGAGGAGGGCTGTGCTCATTTGTGGGTATGTGGATAATAGGCTGATTGAGTATAGTACCAGATAGGGAAAAAAGTCTTTCCTTCCCTAGTTTAACTATTAAAGTCATTTCAAGATATAAACCCGAAACTATTAAGTTAGAACTACACAATTTTCTTGATTTATTGTGGCGTTGTCGAGTAATAGGTTTTGTTAAATTGTCGGCTGCATTCGAATGAAAAAACCTGATTCTAGTTGTTGGTACAAAAACTGTGGATACGCTATAGAATCTTTAATCACTTATGTATCAAAATACGTCTCGTTTGTTTTGTGGATCTTAAAATATAGCTATCTATATTTTTATAAGATCCTACGATCTTAAGGATCTCACAACAGAATAGTAGAGTTATACTCATTTAAAGTAGCCATTTACTGTACATTAATTTATAAATATTAACAGTTACTTCAGATCTTAAGTGTTCCCTTAATTTATTCAAAAGCTATTGATTTATCTTTTTAAATCATATATTTTTTTATAATGTTGTTTTCGTAACTTTAACAAATTCTTTGTTGTAATAAAATGATTTATGTTAATTAATTAGTCATTATTATTGTAATGTTTAAACAAGTTTTATTTGAATATTAATATATTTTTTGCGTTTTATTTCACAACTTACGTTAGAACTGTTATCGAAGATCTCGAATATATTATTTTGTGAAATTATAGAATAGAGAAACTGAAAATTATTATCTTTATACAAGCAATGTAAAAAACATGATGTGTATTCGTGAAGAAATAGAAGAGAAAGATATAATGCTCAGCAGTTCCAGGAAAATTTCTAACCAAATAAAGAATTAATAAAAAAGAACTTTATACTAGCATTATTTTTATTTATTGCTTAAATAGCTATTGCATCATAATTAACAACAATTATAACAGTGAAGGAATATATCGTGAGGAACCCTGCATACCACAGCGACCTGGAAGAATTTATGTGTTACATAATATGTTAAAATCTGCCAAGCCGCCAATAGGCCGGCGCGGCGTGGCTAAGTGACCTAACCCCTTACATTCGTTTTCTCGATGGTAAAGGAGGCCTGCAGGCGCTGTAGGACGTTTATGGACGTACGAGAAACAAACCTAACATCATTATTATATTAATATTTTTATTAATAATATGAAATTGAAAAGGTCGTATAAGTCAAACGTGGAACTAAAATAGTTCGAGATAAAATCTTAGCGGCCGATGATCCGAATTTTAATGTATGTAAAATAAAAATAAATGCGCACGTGATGTTGGATACGACCTCACTAACCGGACACCCACGACCTTTGTCGTATCCTGCATGCTTTTTCGATATCCAGTCTCCGACTCATCTTAATGTATCGCAGAATTTTATGCATTATTGATTCCCGGAAGATCTTATTATCGTAAGTCAAAACTAAAATGATCTAATATTTACATATATAACTTTATAATATCTTGCATTATTGACCATCTGAGGTTGGTTACTTTTGTTGTTATGCGAATGTAAAAAGGGTGACAAATTCATTTATATATATGTATATTGATTAATAATCTTTCTATACAGTATGTTGCATAAAGGCGAACTTAATGTCTTAGGCATTCTGTACCAGTCAACCTTTGGGTGATGCAGAGGTTCTACATGGTAGGTGTTATTAATATAATAGAGAACAAAAAACAAAGATTTAATAAAACGTTAAGCGTCTGAATTCGTGTCTTATTATTTTATTTTACTTCTGTTTTTTTTTTAATTAGATTATGATCTTTTCTATCAAAATCGAGCAAGCGCTTTTTCGGTCGACCTCGACTTAACATCCCGATTATAATTTCCTGCATTCTTCGCTAATGCTTTTTCAATGTCGATTACATATTTAAATATCTTCCGATACCGGGAAAATCTATTATTAAGAATCGGAACATAAATATAATGATGTGAGTCGATTGAGATGAGTAAGTAAGCCGGATGCCGTTCGACCTTTGCCGTATCCTGCGTGCTTCTTCTATCAATTATTCTAGACTATATGGAATTTAGAGAAACATTAATTATGATAATATAATAGTATTATTTTTATATTTTCTTTTATGGGAGGTATGTTTGTTTCAGATCATGATGTAGACAGGCTTTTAGTCGATGATTGAGCTGTCGTAGTTAATTGATTGTTTTGATTTACGTTACTTATATTTTTTTTGTGTGGGTATGTAAAAAAATATAGCAAGCCGATCTTGGTGTCACTGATAACAAAAGTTTTTGCGTGTGTTTTTTGAAAATTCCGTTCTTTTTTTGTTTTTTTTTTTTCTATATTGGTTGGTTTTTTGACGCGGAATTTAAGCCAACGCTAATGTTTAAAGCTTTTTATTTTACACTAGCGCGCCATACTTTTTGAGTCCAGTCCACATCATATATGCAACATTTTTGTAGTAACAGTTTGATATTTAAACTTGATGTGACCGTCTTTTATACTATTTTTCCCGGCCCACCCGGTTGCATCCCATCTCATTCTAAGGCAAGCAATTCTGTCTTCTTATATCCCATTATATCCACCCTATATTTTATGCTATTCCATCCCTTTGAGTTGGAAAGAGTAGGGAATACATATTTGAATGCCTTCTTTATCCCATGTTAACATTAAATATTTAGGGATAAAAAGTGTGTTATTCCGATGTGTTAATCCAGAGTATCAGCTATCGCTGTATCAAATTTTAATAGAATTAGTCTAACAATTTAAGCAGAAAGATGGAACAAACAAACTTTTTTTTTTTTATTGCAGTGAATGGCGAGACGAGCAAGCCGTTCGCCTGATGGTAAGCGATACGACCGCTCATATACAGTAGCAACATTCCACTGCGCTCGCCATCCTGAGACATAAGATGTTAAGTCTCAATATGTCCAGTAGTTGCTCTGGCTACAATGTCCTTCAATCCGAAACACAACAGTGCATTTAAGCAGTGTTGTTTCACGGGAGAAATAGACATTGCGGTGGTACCTACCCAGATGGCCTCTCACATATGAGAGACCTACCACCAGTGATACCACTTTCGCCTATAAAATATTCAGGAAAGGAAACAACTTTGAAGTAGCTTAAAAAAGGTTAAAGGCTAATTTAAATTACAACATAATATTACTAATTAAAGCGCAATAAACATCAATAAACAATTCAACATTGCGATATTCAACATTCTAAGTATGGTAAATATTTAACTAAATACTATGCGAATCGTAAAGAAAATGTTGCATGCGTTAGCGCAATGGAGATTAGTTACGATTGGCTTACCGGTTGCTCACTCACTTACATTTTCATTTGTATGGTAATGTTATACGCAAACAGCGTGTTTATTGCACTTAATTCATAAAAGTTTTTAGTATAAGCACATCAGGGCAGTATAAGAGAAACCGTCCTGACCCCACACTAAAATCGAGTCTTGTGTCATGTATTAGGAACTACGAGAGACTTTTCGGTATCACAAACACCCAGACCCGAAAGAATTATTTGTGGGCTGCACAAACATTTCCATCAGTGCGGAGATCGAACCCACGGCCTCTCGTTTCTGAGACGGCGTCTAACCAACTGCGCCACGGAGGCTGTCATCTTATTGTGATCTTCGCTGTCTACAAATGCTTATAGAATAGCTTGGGATTGATGCTTGGTTGGTAGACAGTTGATGGTGTTTTAACGATGCAGTTGGAAGTATCGAAAATATAGGTAAGCGAAGTATAGGAGTTGTAGTGGTTTTAGTTATTAATTCTATAAGATGTTGTACACTTGCCTCATTGATTTTTCTAAATAAGTTTCATTAATTCTTTGGAATATGTAATTATTTCGTAAAATATGAGGATTATGAATAAAGAAAAGAAAATATGATGATTAAAATATATATGCAGATATTGGCATGGGATAATATAGAAATACTAAATCGATTTCGGCTAAAGTAAGGATTTACAATTTAAAGGATAATAGTAATGCATGTTATTTACTAAAAGAAACATGTGAATGAGATTGCAGGAAGCCATCGGATGCGGGCCGTTTCCATCAGGTCACTGGAAATCCTTTCGACATTCAGCTATGGACTTCCTTTGATTTAAGAAGATGGCGATACAAATTTTGTGCATTCAACCGCATTCCTCTGTACTTATACATACCCAATACCAAAATGTTGTAACATAAAAAAAGATAATGATGGGAAATAATGCATTTTGGACGTATTAATGAGTTGGTAATTACAAGCTTAAGGTTTACGACGGCAATAACGTTCTTGTGTGATGCATTTAAGCATTTTAATTACTTCCGTCACGTGTAGAATTTTTTAATTATTTTTTTACTTCCAACATAACTAGTTATACGCGGTGCGTACTAAGAGAATGGACGGAAATTAAAAGTATTATTTTGTATAAATTTTTCCGTGTTTTGCAGATATGTATTATAAATATAATTGCTAATTTTTCGTTTCTAATAATTCATGATGCTTTATATATTAACTCCTTTTATGCATTGAACACAATGACGCAATTACACTGTTATCTACGCGTTAGGCAAGATATTACAGGTCTTAGAACTCTCTAACAAGTCGACAAGTGTGGTACTTGAAGTTGTATTGCTAGCAACTCCATAGCCACACGGTTTGTACATGCGTGTATTGCATAGTAACAGCACGAAAGACGTAGAGTAATATTAACTTATCCATTTATGGAATGTAAATGTGTAATTTTATAATAAATAAAATCTTTAGATAGATATTAGAAATCTTATAATCGTATATGAAATACATAAGATCACATTAATATTATTATCGAAGCGATACGTAAAACTTAAAAGCGACATTAGTGCGACGAACGCAATATGTGACCATGACTAGCTAGGATTTTAGATAGAAGAGAAAGTGCTATTTCCATGTTACCATTTTTAGGTTTAGTCTTCAATCAATCTGTGATAAGGTCAATATGTGATAAGCTTATCCTACCCCGCACAAATTATAGTCCTAGGAAGCAGGTTCAACTTTACCGGTCATTTCTTTCTAGAGCAAACGAAGTGGTTTGGCCAACCCAGGAATGAAACCCTCACGATTCACTCTCTCTCTGATGCCTCCTCTACACATCAACAGATGCATCTGCAGACATTGTTTTCGGATCAGTGTTGCGATCGTCAAGTGGAACGCACGGGGTAAATAAAAATAATATCTATATAATAATAATTAAAATCTATTAAATTACACAAACCGTGCGTTCCACTTGACGGTCGTAACATCCATATGAAGACATCTACAGATGCATCTGTTGTCATGTAGAGGAGACATGGCACCAGGCCGACGAGTGACATATATTATAGATTTTTCAAGCATGCAATACCGCACAAAAACCATGAAGCCCTCGCAAGTGGGACGTAGAGTCTTCCTCGTTGATGTTTGTTTTGTATGTAACACTTGTCAATTATACGTATGTAATAGCGAGTTAAAGTGTGCCGCCTGCGTTGCGTAACATGTCGCGTCGTAAAAAACCGTCTGCAATACACAAAACAGTTTTATGTAGGTCGAAGGAGTATTTCTGTACTTTATATGCATTAATTCATCGATGCACTGACGGTTATCTTAAGAATGATCGGCTCCGAAAATAATTAAACCTAATAATTTAAGATGGGTGTATCGATAAATCTCTGATATGATTAGTTTGTTTTTGAGATCGATTGTTAGACAGCGATCGATATTATTTATGAATATCAACCGCTAGGTAATTTTAGAAGCGAAATAATCCGAAAGTTGTCCTGATGGTAAGCGATACGACCGCTCATGAACAGTATCAAATCCTAAAATCTTGAATTACAAAAATATTGTCATTCCACTCTCCTCGCCATCTTGAGACATAAGATGTTAAGTGTCAATATTATGTCCGATCTTTATTCTGGCTACAATGTCCTGCAAACCGATATACAACAGTTCATATCCACTGCTGTTTAGCGGGAGAAATAGATATTACGGTGGTACTTACCCAGGCAGCCTCTCACATATGAGAGACCACCAGGAATGCTACTCCAACATAGCATACCGTACCATACTATGAACTTATAAGGTAAAATAAAAATCTTTGCATGGATAACTATGAAATATCACCGGCCGACGAGGGCGTTTCATTTTTGTGAACCCAAAAATTATCACCAAATATCTCCAACGAAATATTTCAAAATGAAAAACACACAATAAAAAGATTAACTTACGTGGGAATTGATTTAAATACTGATATATGATAAATTTACTGATAGATGACAGTCGGCAGACGACGCTGTTACTACACCAATGAGGCAACGAGACAAGACGTGACTACCCAATTTGCCGCAAACAGTTCACGTAATGTATTCTGATATACATACCCGGATGCTGTCATCAGTTTGAGTTAACATCTCAATTCGTTACATACTATATCATTATCTCATAATAATAGGGACGTTATTTTAATTGTTAAAATAACCATAATGTGTTTATTAAAATTGAAAATTTCAAATAACTAAGTTTATGAATTCGATTAGAATTCTTGGACTACAATCGATAGTTAATTTTATTAATCAAACGAGATTATTGTTTTATATTAATTAAGTGTATTTAATAGCAACGAATAATCTCAATATTAAATCTTGGCAGGCAATATTTCATATATTTCTTTTTTGATAATAAGTAATAGTTTAGACTTTAGGTATTATTACTAGTTTTAACCCGTTAACACAGCTAGTAACCGGTAAAACAAAATCAGTTGACTGTAATAATCCCTAACTCAAGTAATTATGAAACTAGAGAATGTCTTGGTCAATAGTTTAATAAACTTGAAGTTAACAAGAGATTAAATGGTATTATGACAGCCTCTGTACCGCAGTCAGTTAGACGCCACCTGTGAACCGAGAGGCCGTGGGTTCAATTCCCACACGGAGATAAATGTTTGTGCGGCCCACAAAAATGTATTTCGGGTGTTTGTGAGACTGAAGTCTCTGGGAGTTGCTGATACCTGTGACATAAGAGTCGATCTTAGAGTGGGGTTTGGACTATACATACATATATGTGACTGTTGGGTGTTATTTTTTTTTACATATTTTGTTGCTATCTGAATATAGTGTAAGGTAACTTCAGTTTATTTCTGGGTGCATCTTTTGCTTCTTATAGTCGCTAAATCACGCATATATTCAATTTAAATGTGCTCCACGATCCAAGAACCATGCATTTGATTTAGAATATTTCTGCCACGGGTTTGAATTTTGATAATAGGAGTTGGCGATTAAATTAGCGTGCAATTATTTTACCTATCTTTATGATAAAACATCGATATCAGTGGAATACTGTTTTTTTTTCTGTTTCTGTATAATTTGTATTTGTTTTCATGTATAATTTGTTAGTATAAATCGTTTCGTCTGACCCACACAAAATAGACAGAGACACTCAATTTTAGAGTGAATTCTCTCACTTGCGTAACCTATGCAAATACAACCACCCAATCGAGACACCCACGTGACTGTGAAGGATTCTAAATAACTATACCGGTTGCTGGGTTCCGTACTATACGATATAATTTTAAGTGTGAGTTTGTAATTGCAAAACAAACACGATAAACCATATTTTTTGGATATTTTTGGGATTTTTGAAAATATTTGCATACAATATGAGACATAGCTTTTCGTCAAATGTCATGTTTCTGAGTCAATACTGTACCCTGTAGGTTATCTTGAGAGACAAACATACAGATTGTCTGATAAAAAAACGACATGTAGACGTAGATCCAATATGTAGACGTAGATCCAGTTCCGTTTTTCCATATTTGGTACGGAGCTCTAATAACGCGAAAGTAATTGTATTACAGAGCGGAACGGTGATCGATCAGCTATGGTTTAAGTCAGCTGTTTGCGTCACGTGACAGTTGTCATAGTACTTGCAGCAGTTCGAGTGCTGCAAAGCGCTTTTGCTCTCGACAATTAAGCTGTCGGTGTGGCAATGGCTTGCGAAAACTCCACAGTGCGGGGAAAATTGGTTACCTAACGCGCCACAATGGCCCGGGCTTGTCTGTACTCATTATTGTTTAGAATATTAAATAATAGACATGTGGGGCAATTCATTTCGCGATTTATTGTTAGAATTTTGGCGGGTTTGTTTTTATTGTTTTGACGTTGTAGTGGCAATAATAAATGTCGTGTATGACTTATTAATCTTATAAAATTAAGGTACGATTTTTTATCAAAATGTAATTGAATTATGGTTAAAACATGAACTGATAAAAGTTAGTGTTGTCTAGAAATATTTTAGCTCAAGCAAACAGGTAACAATTGGTTCATGAAACGATTCTTTGTGTTAACATTTAAAAAAGATTAATCATAATAAAATTCATGCAACTTAAACTTCAGAAACAAATACACAATGCAAAACCGAAACGAAAATTTAAAATTCGAACAGATCATGCAATGTTTATCGGTGTCTATAAAACCAGCCAGTTTGCCAAATTATTTGAAAACTTATTCTCTACTGTACGCCAACAATACTGCTACTCACAGACTAAATAATTAGTCAATGTTCAATGAAATGTCTTTCAGTGAAGCCGGTCAAGCGTGGCCTTGTGTTACGAGTCGACACCCGTCCAGTTACCAACCGAGTCATTAGGTCAAGTTAGGTAGGGTGTAAACTTGGTTAATGTAAAAATACTGGCGTTTTCTTGACCGCCGATTGATATGGCCTAGAATTATTTATGCGGATTGTAATGTGGTAGAAAACGTTTTTGTAAAATACACGTACTGTAGTAATACTTCTGGTATAGAACAATTTTGAAAAAGTAGAAAGTAGTGATTTATAATGTAAATGTTATTTTTTATGGCTTAAGCAAGACGTGTTAGCAAGCTTCTAGCAAAGTAAAGTAACGTGTATTTCATGAATGCATAGAAAATGAAAACGAATTACGACAAAAATGTAAGTGAATAGCTATTATGGAGTTAATTTTCGTTGATTTCATATTTTTCTTTTGCTTTTAGTACTTATTTGGTAAGAATTAATACAGACAAAAGCGCTAAATACGCTATGTAAAGTAATACCGTGCGACTTTAGTAACACGCAATCTGTAAAATAGTATGCAATCTAAAATCGATTGTTCTTGAATCATTCGAGTGGACTATCGATTAATTTCCTACAAACATATTACGCAACTAGTTTCCATAGCAGGCAATTACACCGAGGGAGAACAATTTAATTCCCCACTTTAATCCGCCTGATAATCGGCTGTAGGCGGCAACTATTTTTTATACGTATCGTGTACTTTCTCACGATTACAATAACCGTAAATCGATGATGGAAATGTTAACCGTACGTTTAATTACTCGATTGTAAATTAAACTTGACGAATTGGAATGCAGTTTTATATCTTTATTATATGTTGTTAAATTGTGTTCTAATAATTATTTGTTGTCTTTAAATACATTTTTTTGTTTATTATTTTTGAATGAATATTTAATATTAAAAAAGGCAATTAAAAATTATTAAATATTCTATAATTGATACAGCAGCAATATAAAAAATTGTCGTGATCGATAACGTTTAAGTTTTATCGTGTAGATGGAGAATTTAATTAACAGTTTTTTAGTAATTGATGAGTGTAATTGAAGTGTCAGCACCTATTCACGTCTAAAGATGCAGACAATTATTTGTTTTTATTGCACATCCGTCCAGAATCCTTATAGCTTGGTCACGCATAGTTGTTCATTGATGATGACTTTATTTTTATATACTTTATATACAGTAAAAATTCGACCTTGCAGTTTGGAATTTACAGAATACTCTTTGTGTTTTTTAATCTTTATATAAAACAGAAACTCTATTTCCTTACAATAATTAATCAGTTACCTTAAAAAACTTTGAAAATTATTCTCTTTCCAGAAGATTGTGTCATACTTTTAAAAGTATGCCTATTTTCTAAATCCATCCATCAGCCAAAGGAATTCCACTGCTAAACATAGGCCTCACCCAATTATTTCCACAGTGACCTGTTGGAGGCAACCTGCATCCAGCGACGTATTGCGACCTATACCAGGTCGTCTGACCATCTGGTGGGTGGACGTCCTACGCTGCTCTTTCCGCTACAGTTTTTTATTTTCTAAATAAATTATTGAGATTGATAGCTATTTTACCATAAAAATATTATATTCAAACCATATGAACATAAATTAATTGGAATAATTTCATTAATTTGTTACAACATAATAAAATAAAACTATTACGTATTATTTTCAAGGCGCTAAACAAATAAATTACCATTGTACTATTAACGTTCATACTGCAGTTCAATTAACTGTCCGTAATAAGTTTAAGATAAGTTGACTGGCCTCAGATTACTTCCTAACATGTCATGACCTTACGTCCGCACGACTCAGTATGGACATCCGGACTTCGATATTTAAACAATAACTTCCTTGTTAATACACTGTGAATTAATTTCAAGTGGTATCATCCGAAATTAAAGTGTTATTAAATTGAATGTTAGTGCCAATAAAAACAATAAATGATCATTCTTAAGCTGAGTTTTGTCAGTGGGTTTCTATATTACATCATTCTGTATTAATAATTAGCTCATTTTTTAAACACCTTAATAAGAGGATAAGAGGATGAGGCGGATCGGGGTCTGTGTCCAATAGTGAAACATTTAATATGAGAGTTAATATAGCGATGAAGTAATTTGTAATACTTTTGTCCACTGACTATTGATTTAAAAAGTGTACTATTAATTTATTCTTTATATGTAATATATAAAAATATATATTTTTTACTGTAATCTGTGGAAAAAAATATTGTCTACCAAATTAAAATTTATATTACAACGTAAAGCTATTTTTATATACATTACCATTTTAAAAACAGAATACAGTAGCCTTGCGTGTTTCAAATATTACACGACCAAGGAACTCACAGTTCATAATTATTTATTTTTGGAATAATGTTGCATATATTTTGATCGAACTTGATTGTCCAGTCTTTGTAATTAGTATAAGTCTAAACGCTTAAATTTAATAATTGGTTGTAAATGTATTTTAACGAAGCTTTTAATTGACAAACTTAAAAGGGCTAGAGATAAAACACTATTTAAATATGCTCTTTGCTTCTGTTCTGATATTTTGATTTCGTTACCTACTTTTATAAAGGATATTTTGAATGTTTTTGTTATAACAATTTAAGAAATTGTATTTATTTTAAATGTAGCACTTATTGTGTGTGTATTTTCGAGATGTTATCACATAACATTACTAATATATTGAATTGTTGAACGAGTAATCATCTTAACAAAAAATATGTGCATACATCTTTAAAACCCCGGAAGAAATTATAGGCACACAACAACATTTTTAATGCCAACTTTTTATGAGACCACACACAGAGCCGTATTTGTGGTTATTAAAGTTCAACTTAACAAAGTTTCTATTATGAAGTTAGCTATAAACTTGATTCACGTCATTCCTCGCAGGTATATTATTTATAGCCATTTGTTTGAATAAAACGTGTTTTAGGCTAATCGCCGCGACGGCCTTCGTTCGAAGGTGCGACAATATGGGTTGGATCGGCAATTTCAAACTGTATTATTATAATTGCGGCTAAATATATGTTAATAATCTTAAACGCATGAGGTACACGGTTGAATCATCAGACTTATAATTACAGGGTACACCCTGTACGAGATAATGCGTTTGTATAAGCATTTAAAGTAGTGATAATGTCGCTAAAACGTCTGGTTTTAAGCTAGAGTGTGAATGGATGGAATTAAAAGACGATGTTTTTGTTATAAAGGAACATTCATTTCTTTTATCTGTCCCTTTTCAAGAGTCAAGACATACATATGATTGGCGCGACATAGCTTTTCAATGACGTCATAATTTGACTAGTGGTAGGTCTCTCATATGCAATATCTATTTCTCCCGCCAACCAGCATCGTAAATACACTGTTGTGTTCCGGTTTGAAGCATATTTTAGCTAAAGTTACTACTTGATATAATGAGCATCTTATGTCTTAGGCTGACGAGCGCAGTGGAATACGAAGCATTGTTTGAAACTCATAATGTTTGGTTTTGACACTGTACATGAGTGATCGCATCGCTTACTACCAGGCAAATGGCACACACATCTCACTATTTCTTGCAATAAAAAAGTCATATTGGAGAACGATTTATTCTGCTAGTTATCCTGCCTACCTACTCTTTCGGAAGTGTAACACCCAGTTCTTTATACTAGCCTATTGCATACTTCGAAATTCACTACATGATTACAGGTATCTGAATAATAATAATTTATCCATGCTAGAAGTCACGTAAGTTACCGTGGTCAGCCAAGAATATTTGTACCACTATTGATCGCATTTATTACTAAATTCAGTTACCAATAGGCCTCAGATTTTTCGTTTATAATTAATACATAATTATACAGTATTACCAGGCGGTTACCACGCATTAAGTGGCGTGTAATAAAATTGTGTAATACGTAAAGGAAGGAAGAATTATAATCACATGTTGGTGTAATGGAGGCACGCGCTCTTACCTAATGCGGGCCGATCACGTGACCGTAACATTTCTCAGACATTTGCTCTCTCTAATTGAGTATTATCATTCATACACTGAAAGTATGTGGATTTTAATAGTATGGGTAAGTTTGAGCAGTAGTTAGTAGTACAGCAGTCGATGTATGTTGATAATTGTATCATCACAGTGCACAATGTGTTATCCGATCTCTGATCTCTTGTATTATAGCAGGATGGAAGCTTTAGTATGGACTAAGGGTAGTCTATTGTTGTTCAGTGTATGGATTGGCTTTACTTATGATTGAAATGACTGACCTGTTCAGAAACATTCTAAACTCGCTTATAGCTTATCACACGGGTTTTTTGTTGCTATTAATACATAAAAACATCTAAAACCGACTATTCAATGTAACTGTCGAGTCTCGACGGGACAAAATTGTATTATCGTTAAAAATAGTCTCAGACAATCCGAATTCACGACTAAAATAAAATTTAGACCTTATATTTTTCTAACAGTAAGATATAACGCCAACCCGCACCATGCCAGGATAGTGGACAATATAGCCTAACGCTTCTCAATCGTACTCTCGATTGTGTAAGAGGCCTGTGCCCTGGAGTGGGTGGTATATGGGCAGATATAGATAAAGATAAAGATACAAATACGATACTACGTACCTTGTCCGTGATAATGAAAGTGGATACGTCAAGGCCTGAAGGAAATCGAAAACGCGTTACGTAAAAGGAAAGCCGAGGTTCGGGTCACAGCGAGTTGACGTCTCGTCGTGCGGTGTGCATGTCAGGAAATGTACGGAATATATTGAATAGTAACACGTGATTGGTTTGTATTCGATATTTGCAACCATAAGCATCTTCCAGGGATCAGCAAGCTGCTAATTGTCAATTAGCAAAAATAAATGCAGCACTGTGTCCAAATAGGTTATTGAAGAAGTAGCGGAAAGCAGAAATATAATGGAAGTAATTTTAATTAAAATAAAATAAATAAATAAATTAAAGTAAAAAAATAATATACATAATACTAAGTATACAAAATATTTTGTATATTATGGAGATTAAGTTCTATGTGTATTAACTTGTCATAAGAGCTTTTTACTTGCCTACATGACACCAAATACATTTCATTTCATTTCAATTAAAATACATGAGAGAAATAAAACAATAAAAAATAAAGAAAAAGATCTATGTTATGGAGGTTACGGCACATGTTGAAGATTCGTAAGTCTAATGACATTAGAAACAATGCCGCATTGTTTTATGCAATCATTTAAATATGTAACGTTGTTGTAATAAACATAATAAGTGTACACCAATGTATGAAAGACCTCACGTGGCCTGGGGCCGGGAATGAGACCAAGGTTTTAACACATGTATGTGAGATCAACAAATATTTGTTACAGACCTCAGTGTTATCGAAGAGAAAAGTAACTTGTAGGTTAGTGGCATCAACCTAGGGTACCTATGAAGTAAGGGATTACGTAGGTACTGCTTGCTATTATTTTATTATTGTCCTGGTTCAACGAAAATTACTGCACCTGATGGTACGCTAAATATCGTTCAGTTAGAGCATGGATTCGCAACGGGCACTTATCTCTTGTCTGTATCAGCCCATATACGTCCCACTGCAGGGCACGGGCCTCCTCTACAATCGAGAGTACGACTGAGAGTGGTTAGGCCTTATAGTCCACCACGCTGGCCTAGTGCGGGTTGGCAATTCCTATATTCCTATCTCCTGTCATTAAATACAATAAAATCTCATTTACAAAAGAGTTTTTTGAGAATCGTATGTTATTTTCACATAAGATAATCTCTATTAGATAGACTAGACTTGTGACTAGCCTAAAGAAGTATTCTAATGTTAGGGGCAAATGTTTACATGATGTAACTTTTTATATCCGTACAAGAATCGTATTTTCCAGGCGAGAAACACCCCAGTGTAAATGAGGATTAACACAATACGACTTAAATGTTTCTCTACCCTCAGGAAGAAGGATCCGAACAAAATAGAAATAGTATTTTATAGAGAATCGGGGCTATGAAGTTAACTTAGTCTCTAGAACACCTTCACTGTACAACGAACTCAATTTCATTTAAACGGTGCAAGTGGTTTGAAATTATATGCTGGTACCCAATTATGGTATTATCGGCATGCGGGTAATATTATGTAGTTCATGCTTATGTAATACCGTATGAAATTTTAACACTTTTATATTATTCTTGTTATGTATTTTTTGATCTGCCCTTATTTACATCATTGGACGTATCAACATGATTTAGCATGATATAATTTTACGACGGACCTGACATCAGCCCTTACGGAAATATGGTTCCAACTTGAACCGGCACGATGACCTATCGGGGATAGGTAGACTTCGTATTATTATCTTTAATATTGTATAAACAAACATTTTCCTTAAGACAATATCCTTCTTCGAAGAATAAATATATTATTAACCATGTAGGTATTATTACACTGAGATTGAGATAAAGAACAACGGATTATAAAATTATTGTCGATTTGTTGCTGTAGGACCTTTTTAAGCATCAAATTAAATTAATATTTCAACAAAATGATCAAGTTAAAATACAACATGAACAACTTGAAAACGACAGAACTCTAAAAAATATATTTTCACATATTTTCATTTTCTCAGATCCTAAGTTATGTGATGGATAACTTATATCCAACGAATAAAACCCTATTTCTTATAAATGCCTGCAGTATTCTGGGCTCTTTTGCCCCAGGGACGATGACAGGTGGTCTATTTGATTAGATGTTTTTGTTTGTAACTTCTACAGAAATCTATATATTTGGTTTTAGTTTTATTGTTTAAGAATGTTTTATGTATATTATTTTGATTTTTTGAATATGTGAATTTAATATTTATTAATCAATTTATTGAAAGTTATAATGACATGATTTCTTATAATATATCTCTAATATTGTGTATACGTGTAATTCAGTAGCGTTACGCAAGAGCATTAGGCGCATCGTGGTTGCGCGTGCCGCTCATAACAATTGCGACCTGCATCGCGCCGGTGTCAGGGCGACGTTGCATCATACATTTTTGTTATTGGATCACGAACTTGCACTGTTAGCTCACATTTGGGGCGTGTTGATGTGTTTATAGACTTTTGGGGTCGATATAATAATTAATTGGGTGATCGGTATCGAAGTCGCGTCGATCGTTTATTAGTTGCAAGAAGGAAAAGACAATTTGGTTTAGTTTTTTTTAAATTAATCAATATAAGTTGGTGATGTTTTATGTTAACTAAAATCAGTATTATAATTTTATTTATATTTGTAACCAAGCAGCCAGTCTTAAGTGCAGGTGAACTGACAATTTATACTAGATTTTCTTTCATAATAATTTTCATAAAATTAAATAAATATAGATAATTAGAAACAGTAATAAAAGCACTTAAACACTCAACAAATTATATAAGTTACGTCATTAATTTAAAAGAGTACATAATCTGTAAGAATTTAACACTTACGAACCAATTACTTCTGTAATGCAAAATACCGATACAAAAGATTTCAACGCTATCAGCGTAGCTTTTCATTATTTTTGTTTGTTCCTTTTTAGACTATAAATTAAATGTTTTTCTTTTCATAGCAATAGAATCGTGTATTTAAGAATCGTGAAGTTCGTAGGATAGCCTGGATATAATTACAGGATTTCTAATAGGCTAATATCACCCATGTGATCTAAAGTATTTTCACACAATACTTTTACTATATACTGATTTTTTAAATATTTTATATAAGTTTTTGGCTTATAAATTTACAAAAATCAATTCTTCTATATTATTCCAGGAATTTAAAAGAGTTTTTCATTTTTTTATTTCAAAATGTACTTCTTCTTACGAGATTTTCTTTCCTTATTTTGTTTTGTTCTTATCTATTTTATTTATAGTTGAAACTTAGTCACGATCATTGTCTAATTGAGTATATACGTACAGATAGTATTAACATACTAACTATAGTTAATACCCATCGCAATAATTAATTCATGGATTTTCTACCCATCGTTTCTTGAAATCGATATTTTCCTGTTAATGATACATTATTTGCACTATCGTTAGCGGAAAACGAGGCGTTACGTCAACTCATAAAAACTGTGTGTGTTGAATTTTAAAACTAACGTAAAACTACTAGATTATATCCGTTTTGAAATCTTTTATATTATGTTTTACGTTTTATGTACGTCACTAGTGACTAGACCCATATGGCAAACAAATTGTCTCTACCTTTGACCTCAAAACGGCTCGCAACTACGTATATCAGCTACCAAGGTTGTTTCGCATTCCGACAAATGTCACTAAAAGTTTAACCGTCTATTGTTAGATGTTACTTGATAGTTAACAACAAATATTTGATCCAGTAAGGTGCCAATATTGGTTGCAATTGATTTATTTAAATATTAAGATTGAGGCATAAAGACACTCAGAGTAATAATTTTATGAAGTGAATATGCCCTTTATTTTAAGCCTTTGTGTTTAGAGTTTAGCCTTCGTATAATCGATTTCGAATAGGTCGGCATCATTCTATAGACTCTAATTGAATAGTATTGCACTCAACAAAGAAGCCAGGATTATAGTTTACACTTGTTCATGCCTTCATAGACAAATATTTGTTTTAGGTTAGGTGTTATAACATCGCATTACATTATACCTCATAGTTTCTGACAGGTTACAAGACACGGATTTGTTAATATGGGATCAATGTATCTGGTGTTTGGATTAAGTCTTTATTTTTATTAAAATGCCTTTTAAGTTTTATACAAAAAATATTTTCTCCTCAATATAACCAGTATCAATTTTGATAAGTATATATTACTCGTAGATTTGATTGATGAGTTGCGTTTTTACATTCATAGAAAATACAGAAAGTGTTACGCAATGAGGAAGTGGCTCACAGATTTAATGACACCATCGTCGGGTACTGCATGCTATTCCAAGTATTCTGACTTCTCAACTATTTGTTGTCGGGATAGTAGAAATCATATCACGGTTATTCATTAGCGACGTGTGATTTATGTTCGTTCTTTACTACGTGATTTATTAACTAGGAATTTTTATGTAAGGCTTTAAAGGTCTGTGATAAAAATAAGTTGGACATCGGTTTATTGAATTAGAAATACATAAAATGATATATTTTTGGAATAGAGGTATTTCGGGTTTTGCTTTAGGTTCATTTTAGTAATTGCAATACAATAAATAATATATATTTGTTTTCAAAATAAGTGCCTAAAAAGGTATATGTTTTAGAAATGAATACCTTATAATTATATAAAAGATAATATGTAAATTATAACTTCATAAAAATAAAAAAAAATAGGTATAAACAAAACTCGTATAATGGTATCTACTAAACTTCAATGCTTTGTTAAGTCGTTTAACATCTTATGATGAATCCTTGACACAAATAAAGATTGTGTGATATTTATCATATTTTTAGCGTATACCTATTTCAGTTGAAGGTGTCAATATTTAATGATAATAGTCGGCATAACGAGTCTTTGAAACTGATTGACGTTATAACTGTTATGTTGCTAATTAGCTCATTATTCACGAAATAGCAGTTATTATATGTTATGAAATTAGCGTTATAATATAATGATACTTCTAATACATTTGGTATTTTAAGACACAGGTCAAGATTATCCTTAACCTATCAATAAAATAACTGGGCATATTAAATATAACAAATGGATGGTATTGAGACAATAAAAATTTAACACGAGATTCTTAATCCATCCGCATTATGAAAAAGTGACTTTTGTACTTGGAGATGTCTTAAAAAACAATTGAACACGCAATCTAATAGCACAAACTCAATAAATCTCAGTATGGCGAGCGCAGTGAAATTCCAAGCATCACTTTGTAATTTACAGTGCTGCAGCTGTGTTGGTTTTACTACTATCCATGAGCGTTTGTGTCGTATATTCACAGCATTCATTAAAAAAAGCTGTTGTACCCCAAAGACTATGTCTAACTAACTATGAGAAGAATGATTTTAAGCCTCATTACTAAGCTTATGGGTTAAGTTAAAGTTCTAACAATAGTCTAATAGGTAACGGACTTAAATAAACTACAAAACTTATTTTAGTTCTTTAAAAAAAAAACAAAGTTTGGTTAATGTGAAACAAGTTTTGTTTACATTATTATTCCAAACTTGATTGTAACTTGTTTTGTGTGTCATAAAATAAATGGAGCAAATAAAATTTGTAATATTTTAGGTATTTTATTTTATACTACCGACCGTATTGACCGTTGTATGCATTATTCCATTGAATTTAATTTAATTTCTGCATGCATGCTTAGAGTGTAAAAAATTATCAAATTATATTAAACAAATTAACAAGTTATAACGCATCCCCTCTATTTTATCCATATACCCATAGTAAAATAATTATATTATACGATACTTATAAATAAGTAAATAATGTAATGTAGTTGAAATAGCAATATCTAGCAATATCTAACTCTTGTATAAATCTATACAAGGAACTTCTACTCAGGGACAACGTCTGGACACAGCGGCACCATTATAAAAATAGTAATGTAAGCAAACACGAACTTTGTGGTCGGAATACACACTACATAGTCATCCTATCATGTAATACAAAGATTTCCTTGTTTACTTTAAACGTACCGCAAAAACGTTTTTATTCATAAAACCAACGCCCACATTAAAAATGGACAAAAAGATATGTTCATAAAAATATATCCTTTATTGGTAACTACATATCAAAATGGATACATAGATTTTGTCTACAAGTTTGTACTCGCCCACGCAAAGCATAATAGCCTTTTAGGGTGAGAAATAAAGTTAATGTTTGATGTTTAGATTTCTGCTGCAAGCACGTACATGCATTGTATATCTACTTATATGTATTAGTCTCAGGTTTTTGGCATTTAAGTCCAGCACCGATGAAACTCAAGCCTCGAACAAAACATGAATATATTTTAGATACAAATAATCGTACAAATACCACACCGAATTATTTTGCTTATGACGATTGGACGTTTTTTAGCAAATAAATTATAATATAAATATTTTCCTACAGATTATATTCCGTAAAGAATGATCAATGATCATGCTAAAATTGCTTAACATATAATAACAAAATTAAAGAATTCGTATAAAACATTGTTATTAGTACATTTAGGGACGTTGTTTGTATAATTCCGAGTAATTCCAAAATATAAATTTTTTATTTGCCTTTAACAAAACGGTTGAACTGATACAAAATAAAGTTATAATTATATTTCGCCCTAAAACCCACTTCAAGTTTTTAAACGAGTTTTTAAATATTAACGTGCTGTACTTAAGTAAACAATTAAGAAAAAGATTATTTTTCTATAAGCAGCTGCATGAAGAAGTTTTATTTCCTACTTTTGTCTCAATAGGTAATTTATAGTATGTATATAATTATGTATGTTTATCTATAGAAGTATTCATAAATATATGTATGTATATAAATATATTATATAAATATGTATCATATATTGTATATAATATATTAATTATAAATAATTTGTTTATCTATTCCTTTTCAGAGCATGTTTACCTTTAAATTCTATACTGCCCTCTCTTCTTATCCTTTTCTTATATCCATCCAAAGGTTGTCTGTGTTGTGTGCAGTAAAGAATAAATAAATAAATAAGAAAGGATATATCGAGGTTTCTATGATTTCATTGACGCAAAAAAAACAAAGTATCAATACTTTGATTCCGACTCCTATTCATTTGTTAATAATGATTGTTTGGATAATTTAGATGAATCTGCACTTAATCTCATACTTCAATGTTATATATTTGTTCGTGAAACTTTAAAAGATTTTTCAAGCTTTTTTGTGTTTTGTTATACTGATAACCAAACTAAGAAGCTGACATGATTAAAAAGAACATGAGGCACCTTCAAAAGTTTAATCTTCTTTTTCTTTATTCAAAATACATGTTCCATTAAACATGTCTTTAATTTGCATATTATAGAAGGGTTTAGCATAATATATTAAAAATTGCATTTCAAACAACAATCCACATTCGCATCCTCAACTGTTTCTCATACGTTATAAAACATTCAGCAGAACACGTGTCGACGCATACAACGTTCAAAAGCCTTTGATCTCGATTGTTGATAAGCGAATAAATAACAACCAGGAAGTTGTTTCGACAACATAATTAAATATGCCCAGACTTACAATCCCACAACGCGCCATTTTCGGCATACTGATCATTCGTATAGAATTTTGTAATACATTCGAAAACAAAAGGCTTCAGTTTAGCATAGCTCATGCTTGATTATTTATGTCACCTTTGCACTGTTTATAAATCATATCCAAAAGTTAGCTGTTTTTGTATTGTTTTCAAAAATAAATTAATGTTTATAATATTGTTTGGCATTTACTTACATATGGAAATTATATTTTAGCTCACAGACTCTAATTATAAAGGTACTATAACCGTAGAACTCTGACATTTAATATTCCCAATAAAATAATGAATTGGCTACTCAACCTCGACCTGCGCTGCTCTAGATTTTAGCCGAAAGGAGATTTGGCGCTCATTATTACACTAATTTAAATAAAGAAACTATTACATTATTAAAATTATGCAAAAATTATGGAAATGCGGAACTATGTATAAATAGAAATTCACTTACGCTCCATGAGTTCCCATGTTGAACAATAGAACTGAACCAGTCACTCAAATAACATTTAATGGTAAACAAAGGAACACGAGTGGGCATGCACTTTTTGTTATTACTTGTAGCGTCAATATTGAAATTAATTTACGCGAGTCGGTGGGGCCGAGGCGTGTCGCGCGGCGCCCCGTGCTGACTGGATGGTAGCCGCGGAATGAGGCTGCGCCGCGGACTCACAACAACCATCCGCGAGAGAAAGTTGCCGAGTTATCAAACTTGGCGGTTACGTCCCTCGATGACGCTATCTTCCCCCGATTGCGTATTCGATGACAAAATTAAATTTTCACGTACCCGCGACAATTTACGCGCTACTGACACACTGAACGTTTACTTTTATAGTGTTCTACTTTTAGTTTCTTTATGTTTATTTATTTACCATTGTGTAATTGTAAACGGTTTAGTGCGTGACGCTGTGTGTGCTTTATTGATCATTTGAATGCAAAAATCGCTCGTCATTCATGAGAGGGTATGGAATTCCAATCAACGATTTATCGCTCAAACTACTAAATTATTTTCTTGTTAGGATTGTTTGTAATAAATATTATATTTAATATCAAATATGCACCGTATGAAATAAGAGAGGAAAATGATGAAATATTTAATTTAAAAAAATATTTTGCCTATCATGTTGTACCTTTGTCTCATATCATACCATAATAAAGATGGCTGTTAGACGTAAAAGCCAGTGTTATATTGATCATTTATTGCGTAATGTACGGGTTTATATTTATTCGATTGTGAGCGGTGACCGCGCAACTTTCACTTTTGCGAATACGTTGAGAAAAGTCATGTGATAAACTGAAATAGTGAGTTAACACATACGCACACTTCCTATGCGATTTCCTTGCACATTCCTATGTAGGGCTGCTACTGACATGCATAGCGTTTTTAAAATTTACTGACGCCCCACGACGCAATTTTTTATTTATTGCTTGTATGGTGAGACCAGCACGGTAAGCGATAGGACTGCTCATGGACCACTAGCCAAACCAAATAAGATTATTAACTACAAAGCAATGCTTGACATTCCACTGCGTTTATCATTGTGAGACTGTCACACAACAGAGCATTTACACTGCTGTTTGGCGGGAGAAAAGGGGGACAGTAAGAAACCTATTACAGTTATATTTATATATGCATGTTTACGATTTAATTGGTAAGTAAAACACTGCATTTGTATATACATAGGTTTTTCACAACATTTTTTTACACTTCATCCAAACAAATTTGTATAGGAAGCCTTAATAGCTGGGGCATTAATTTCCAGTCAAATTTAAAAAGCATATGCAAAATGAAATAGAGAAGGTGTGAAAATTATAATTAAAACTTATATATCTGTGTAACATAAAGAAATATGCATGCCAAATATCATTATCCCAGACGGAAATAGCAAATAATATATCTTTCTCATCAATCAATCCACATATAATTTGTGTCGATATGTTAGTGTCAAGGCACGTGCAGAAATTTAATGATGTACCATTCTATTTTATTTATATTATTAAAAATATTTCTTCGTCTACTACAGCGCGATGTTTATTGTAACGGAGAATGAAGATTAATCTTAAGTGTAGAAAATGGAAAGATTAATGTTTATGTAGAAAAGAAAAACAATGTTTTGCGGAAGACATAAAGAACACGTTTGAGTATTTGCGTGATTCTCATATTATATTCTAGATTGCAAGTCATTATTTCATTCTATACAACTGAATTACCTTTCTATCGGCAGGCGATTCCTATATGAAATATATTCAAAAAATTACAAATCGACGCAGGAAAGCAATTTTGTCGTATCTCGAAACAAGCAATTTTACATATGAAACAAAAAAAAAATATATTTAAAAATGAATCACCTCTAAACTAGAATACTTAGGAATACAATTTCATTAATAATAACTGATAATAACATTTTAAAATAAAACCTTACATTTTCACGAGGAAATTCAATGCGGTATTTTTTTTATGAATTAAATAATGTACAAAACGCATGTACGCATTTTTTGAGATACGACAAAATCGCTTTCCTGCGTCTAAATTATTTAATGTTTTTTACAATAATCTGACCGAATTTTATTAAGGACTATTGCAAAATATTGTTTAATGATTGTATTCGCAGTGAAATTTTAATTGGTCTTTGTTACACTACCACAGAAGGCCAAGGCTCGATGAATAGTAGAAAATTGAAATACCATAGTCGAAGGTGACTGACTATTCTTAGCTAAGTTCAACAAAGGTCAGATTCGTCGATAATTATCGATGAACATGGGACACAACTCTTTATAGAATAATCATGAAAAATACAATTGTGTTTAAAATACGAGATGCATCATCGGTAGAGACGGTTGATACGCGCATGTCAATGAAATTCTGTTGAAATTGTATACAATTTAGTTAAAATTATTACTATACTCCGTTTAATCAGTAAGACATGATACATTACATTTTAAGTGATATTGAACGGATAATAATTTGATTATATTCCGAGTTGTAAGTTTTTAGGTGCTATATTTTACAACTATTTGTATTCATCCACATTGATAAGGATGTCTTCAAGCTTGAAGAAACATTACTTTTCATAGAAAAGCTAGATTTTTAATTGCATAAGTCTGGAAAGCGAATAAATAGCTCATGTAAACGATTATCACCATACATGAAAATCTACATGATCAGAAATTTTGATGCGTTGCCGAGTTTTTCAAATGAGAGCAAAGGAAAGGTCAGAAGAAAGAAAGGAATATTAGAACTGAACGGAATACGTTGGCGATTTGCGTAGTCTTGCCCGTCGCTATTCTCTAAGGCGAGGGTTCTATACCGGTCAAGCCGGCTCATTTTATAGAGGGATGGTAATCAGTTAATAAGCAAAATGTAGCTCTACCTCTTTGGAATATCTTAGTGTTTTTGGGTATGGATTGATTGAATGGTGATTAGGAGTGAGCAATAGAAGTCGATATACAACTATACCGACGTCGAGCATGCTGTTCGCCTGATGGTAAGCGATACGACCGCTCATGAACAGTAGCAAAACCAAACCACACCTTGAATTACAAAGCAATGCTTAGCATTCCACTGCGCTCGCCATCCTGAGATATAAGATGTTAAGTCTCAATATGGCCAGTAGTTACTTTAGCTACAATGTCCTTCATTCCAAAACACAACAGGGTATTTAAACTGCTGTTTGGCGGGAGAATTAGACACACTGGTGGGACCTACCCAGACGGTCTCTCACATATGGGAGACCTACTACCAGTAGACTAGTTAAAAATAAAACCCTGTCACATGTTGTTCTTAGATGTCAAACAGCGGAACTCATGTCACACCACTGATGCAAAACAACGATTATCACAATGCCACGTATTTTCCCATCACATTTTCTTTTCAATAAGATGATGCGTATAATCGCAACACTTGACACGACGGATGTTCGAGAATCACTTGTTTGTTATCGCTTTCACTGTAATTTTGGGATTATGAAATTACTCTTACATTCTTCTTTTGATAAGTTAATGAGTATTGAATGTGAATAGACCCTTCGGAGAAAAAGGCGTGAGTTTTTAAATGTTTTTTTTTATTGCAATGAATGCAAATGAAATGCAAGACGAGTGCCTTACCTATTAGTGTATTATCTATGAGCATGACGTTCGCCTGATGGTAAACGATATGACCGCTCATGAACAGCAGTAATACCAAACAACACCTTGAATTACAACGCAATGCTTGGTATTCCACTGCGTTCGCCATCCTGACACATAAGGTGTAAAGTCTCAATATGTCCAATTCAATCCGAAACACCACAGGGCGTTTACACTGCTGTGGCGGGAGACATAGACATTGCAGTTGTACCTACCCAGGCGACCTTGGATTCACTTTGTCATTACTGAAAAAATCCTACATGCACAATATATTTACATAAGAGACAAACATCATGTCAACGTGCTATAGAGTAGTCAAATTGTTATTAATTTATAGAAAAACATATACCACAAACTAAAAAGGTATACACATTTGCACAATCATCACATCCCATAAGATTTTGTAGTGGTTTTTATTCGCAGATAAAGATCGTACATGTCACGTGCGCGTTACGCCAACGTACATACATACATATAATTTATATGAAAGTGTTTATAATATGTGTAGTTACATATTCTAAGTAGTAATATTACATAGGGATAAGGTATGGCGGTTTTGGTCATCTGCCCAGTGTTTTAGATACAATATTGTTAGATTCCTACATAGAAATGAGATAAAGGAACACAGATTTAGACCAATATTAAAATTTGTATTCTAGTCAACAATTTTACCCTATATTTCAATTTCACAATAATTCAGTCCGTCCAAAGGTTGCCTGGAAGAGATCGCAGCTAGCAATAAGGCCGTCTATTTTAACCATGCCTTTAGTTTTTAAATATTTTGTATGCATCTTTCATTTTGGTGTACAATAAAGCATATATAAATAAATAAAAATTTCTACTGGCCACACCATAGCATGAAGCACAGAAGTCGGCTTAGGCACATCTAGCAATATAATATAACATAGATAATCCTTCAACTAGCCATAATATGAATGAAGTCCGCCTCATCACATTAAATAATTATACTGTAGATATAGCGAAGCCCACACGACGCCTGCCTACATGGATGGATCAGGTGGTTCGTCCAATCCGTGGTTATGATTGCAGGAAATATAGGGGAGTTACTCTATAATCTGACACGAACTTTGAATGTTAAGACGCCGTACATAAAACTTCACTAATATGTCTAGATACTCCTAAAAATGTTGGAATCCTCTATCGTACCTCTTAACCATAGATTACGTTTGGAGAAAATGATAAGTATAATCGTTAATAGTATTTATTTTTAGAATTTATATTATATCCCGGACGTCGCATGGGATCATAGAGTAACCCCACAGACCGCTTCCAACAAGGCGATGAAGAGATCCTCGGTGGAGTTCTATGTTCAGCAGTGGAATTTCTATCGCTGAAGAGAGTTGTATATATATATATATATATATATATATACATGTAAATAACGAACTGCCGCAAGTCTTACAAAAAATATCACCTCAGCACTATCTGACTCTGAACCTATGGTTAGGTATTATTTAAATGCCATATCAATGAATAATATTTCGATGCTTGAATACTGTTCTTTCGCATCGTACACAGTTAGATATTTATCATATTACTCAACCTTGTTAGTTACGTATGTTCATTATTTAGCTCTTTATCAAAAATGCTTCGACAATTTTAGAAGAATAGTTTAAAAATGCTAACTGCGCTACTGAGGTTGTCATGATTATTGTGAGTTTTAATTATTTATACATCCTATTCTCCAAAATAATACATAGCACATGCACGTTACGCTATAGAACAGTAATTATACAATAAAAAGCATATTCATTTCAACCAACTCAACTAATAAAAGTACATGCATAGTTTCTATTTACACCCAAATCTGAACAATAGCGACGCGAGGATCAAGTCATGGGCTTTGTTACACAATGCGGTGAAAGCAGAAAGCTCTCAACCTGTCTGATGATGTCACTTGTCTCAACTTCTGTAATATGAACACGTTTAATGGAATGTGTTTATGTTAGTTTATTCAATCATAAAAATGACCTATTGTTGGTGAATGGCCTATCCCTTCTCAATCGGACTCTTCGTTATATAGAAGGAGAAGAAGATATTGTATTGACAGTACAGTTGTTGTCAGAAATTATTGAAGTAATACGATATGTGGTTTTCCTTAAATCAAAGTAATTATTATTATTGAATAATTAATTATTATAAGTTGATGGAGGTGCATACCTACAGATGGGATAAAATTATTATGTTTATTTTCCTATATCAAATATTTTTTGATAAACTTTAAAGTTGGTTTTTCTGCTGGTACACGTATTCTCCCGGATAATAAGCAGCATACACGATTTTGGAAAACCCATCGTAGCAACCCACGCAATTGTGTCGCGTTTTGGGTTTTAATATTTACACATGTATCTAGCTACCTTATAGCTATCTTTCACTGTTGATCTTATATCTAGATTGCACTGTACTTAAGTATTCACATTAGAAATATTGCAGTCCGATATGACGATATGCTCGCACCCTATCAAATTGTGGGATGGAACATACAAGGCGGAACGTGAATGTCCTGGTGGTATCTCTTCTTACCTCATCTGGGAAGAGACGTGTTTTAATGTATTTATTTATTTGTATCTTTTATTTTACATATCCAGTTAAATAATGATTAAATATAACAAATAAAATTGAAATAGTACAATGGGTCCCCATATCGCGTGTATGTTCTTTTATGGTCGATTTTTTTTTTATCAAATGGTTTATTAAAGTACAATTCGTCTTTAGTTGTTGGTCTTAAGCGCGGATATCATTTGTCATAATAAAAACGAATTATGAAACAACACGTTTCCTAATATTGACATGGTCGAGTGGAAATGATCATTGCAAAGTCTGGTAGATATAATAAAATTTTCCTGTTGATCTAGACAAGATAATTATATGTGTAGGTTGTTCTTTGTACATTTAAATGTTATTGTGAAATTCACATTTAGCAATCATATCTTTGCCTCTTCAATAATTGACTTTAATTGTAGAGTTTCATCTGCAATTTATATAATATAATAAAAAACTTTTTTTGGTATATACACTGCATAGTAGCCTTGAATTTAACTTGGCCTCAATAATTACTATAGTACTAAGATCGACGAATCATAACCTTCCGGCTACGTGAGAAATAAAGGAAATCTTGGAAAATATTTTCCACAATATTTTTTTTTTGTTTGTTTTTCTTCTCATGATATTATAATTCGTTGATTAATACTAACACAGCTTCAAAATGTCTAACAGCTGTGAAAAATAAGGTTCAAGACACATGCCATTCACAATACAAAATTGTATAGAAACGAAATGGACAATATAGTTTGTAAAGACCAACCCAACTTAACGTTTCGTCACGTTAGAGATCACTGTAGACTATATGATAGTCATTAATCTAGTGATTGACCAGACGATTGTCTCTCGCTGTTCAAGATTATTAGTGAACAACTCATAAAAATATACTCCTTCACATATCGAGTAAATTCGAATTTTCCGAGCTTGTTGGATTTTCCACATTTTTTTCGTTCAAGACACTTCAAGTGGTTCTGAAACGACTTAAAATATTACGTATGTACAGCACTTGCACTTAAGAAAATATTGACAAAATTTCACTTTCGTCGAGTACGTGATGGGAGCGGCCTCAGCTAAAACATATGTATGGTAATGAACGTATAATAAGCGTATACATGGACTATTCGTTAAGCTTTCCTATTGTCATTGGAGACGGAACTTCGTTCACGATTTAGTTTGGAATCTTATTTGAGTTGTCTTTTCTTTGTTATGCATTATGTAACTTATTATGTAGATTTACTTTTATTTTTATTGCCTTTGTAAGCAGACGAGCTAGCAGCCCGACTGACTGTAAGCTGCTACCGCTGCTCATGGACCTCTGCAGTGCCCGGAGACCAGCATAACAAAGTCGCTGCCTACCTTAAGGAGAGTACTTTCTTTAAGCCTCCCTTGAAGAAGGAGGACTTACTTCTGAATATGTTGAATTAAATGATCTCTTCAATCTGACAAAAAATAACGCACATTTCATATGCTATGCTGATGACACTGTGTTACTTTTTTAAGACGATTTCTGGAACAAGATGCACGAAATGGCAGAAATTGGACTCGCATTAAGAAACGTCTAGATGACCGAAAATTTACTTACATTTAATATATCTGAAACAAAATACATCACGGTTCACAAAAGCAATAAGCGATATGGCCGTCTTTTGTACGTTTCTGTTATGTTATTTCTTTAATTTCGCTGGTTATATGTGTGGCGCAAAATAATAATAATAATAATAACACCCAACAGTCACATACATAGTCCTGACCCCACACTAAGATCGAGTCTTGTGTCGTGGGTATCAGGAACTACGAGAGACTTTTCGGTCTCACAAACACCCAGACCCGGAAGAAATATTTGTGGGCCGCACAAACATTTCTCTCGGTGCGGGGATCGAACCCGCGGCCTCTCGTTTCACAGGCGGCGTCTAACCAACTGCGCCACGGAGGCTGTCAAAAAGGATAAATAAAAAAATAAAACCTCACAATCCCAATTCCAACGTGACTTAAAATTACGTTCTTGCAACACCACTTCCCAGATTATCCTGTCTTGTAACTGCAGTACAATATAGCAAACCGACACAATTAAATATCTTGGCAATGAAATAGAGGAACATATCTCCTATAAAATAGAATAAATAAATAGTAAAGTTCAGCTCATCAGCTCGGATTAGAAAAATAATATATATCATGAAATGTTTAAGGCACGTAGCGCAAACATATATACTACTGTTGGTGTACAAGCTCTCCGGCAGTCTCTACTATCATACTGCGTAAGTAGGTGGAGTGGCGCGGTCAAAACCGTCATACAAGAAAGAGCTCAATGAGCAGTTCTTAAAGTTTTGCTTTGCAAACCGTTTCGTTATAACACAGACCACCTCTGCAGCGAATGCAAAGCAATGCGCGTGCGTACAGCAACCTTTATACCTTCCAAATTTGAAACTCTAACGAAGCAAAGAATGTTTAAAACACCAGTTTCTAGAGTCCACACCACTTTTGCTTAACGACATCCTTAATTTTTTCATTCTCGTCTTACCATTTATGTCTATAAAAATAATAATAACAGATTAGAAAATAAAAACAAATAACTCGCATTTTTTACCAATAAATTATACTCGAAATATACAAATTACCATACAGTAAATAATAAACGGATGCTTACTGGCTGGTAATAACAAGACTTGACTAGTGTCTGCATACTAATATTGTTTGGGGAAAAGTTATGCAACATTGAGCAAACTTCTCATATTTGTTGCTAATACGCCCACCTGGTATACAACGCCTTAGCAACAACGAAGCTAAATATTTATTGTAGTAATGGCATGTGACATCCGTTTTGTTATGACTGTAGTGATCTCTTGAATATGTGTATGTTTCATTTAACAGGCTATGTACAAAGGTATGACAATATTTCTGAAGATATTTTAGCCAAAATTATGCTTCATATTAATAATTTACTACTATTTGGCAGTTCGATTAACGAATAAAAATATTTATTACCACTATTTCAAATTGATTTTCAAATAAAGTTTTGTCTAAAGTTTTAATATTCAGTAATAATAAAAAAATAACCTTTTTTTGTTTTTTTCTCAACCTTTTCAATATGTGTAAAAATGAATAGAAATGACTGTTATTTATGTCTATGTCCTTAAACCCATTAATATTGTATGATTTACATTGATTTGCCCAAATGAGTGGAAAGATAAAATGACTTAATCTGTTAAAATTCGTGAACCGATTTGGTTTCGGCGTTTGCAATAATAAAGTCCTGTTTTTTTCAATGTTGACTATTCAAATAAAAATATCTTAAGATTACTTAGCCAATTCTAATTATTGATTTAATTAAAGTGCTTGCGTATATTCATGCTTTTGTTTAAACCGCTTCAATTAAAATCAATATAATTAACCTCGCTTCGTACTTAGATAAAAACTTGTTTTGATTAAACACAGATGATTTTCTCAAATATGTAAACGAATGAGTAATATCATCTTATGATCCAATAAAAAATAAACATGATTTTCCAAAATTAAGGTTTAAAATTAATTCGCAATATATTTCTGTGAGCGTTGAAAGAGTTAATTTTATTATGGAACTTGGCTCTCAAATGTAGAAGATAATCGTGTTTAGCAGTGGGTAATATACTGGCTGAATTATTTTAATATTGGAGTATATAGACTATATGTTTATTGATAGTCAATCACCCAAACTATAATGATGAAACCTGCATACCATAGTGATTTGTAAGAATTTCTATAGTATGTTAAGTCCGTCAACCCGCACTAGGCCAGCATGGTGGGTTATAAGGCCTAACCACTCTTGATTGTAGGGGAGGCCCGTGCCCTGCAATGAAACGTATATATTATGATACTAGCTGTGCCCGCGACTTCGTCTGCCTGGAATTTAACAAAAAAGTTAATTAGTTTATTTAGTATTTTAATTATCAACCTTTGTAACGAAACCATACCGCGACCTAATTCTACGGTGGCGCCATCTCTTAGCGAGCGGCGGTAAACTCCCGTTACACATTTATTTTCAGTTTTTTTGTATAAGCTTTATTGAAAAATTTCTTTATATACAATATTTTGTAAATGTGATATTGATTCGTTGGTGGGAGAAGTGGTGGGAGGCGCCCGACGTGACGGCCAGTGGTGGCATGCGCGTGAGCTGCGCGCGGGAATTGCAACATTACTTTATTTTTCTAAAATAAATGTACCCTAAGTTACTCCTTGTTATATCAGCTACCTGACAAAAAAAAACCCGTCCCGTCAAAATTCCCCATCCGTCAAATTTCCCGTCAAAATCGGTCCAGCCATTTCAGAGATTAGCCGGAACAAACAGACAGACAATTTTTTTTTAAATATCATTTTCGGCACAGGTATCGTGTATATAACGATATGTAGTAGGACATTTTTTTTATTTTCACTCTTAAAACAGATACTTCAATTTTATTTATATGTATAGATAGATGGATGGCGGCTACATTACAGGTGCACTGGCTCGCACTTTGTCGTGCGAGTATACAAGAACAATATAAATTAATTATACTCTAGAATGTGTTAGGGCACCTGCTTTGTATATATTATTGCAGTTGAATTTTTTTTATGGCTAAACATCTTCCAGTTTTTAATCTAAACTGCATATACAATATAAGTTTGCATATTAATAATACGAAGAGGTTGCATGACGCATGTTCAAGGACGAGGGATGCTGAGAATCTCGTCTTATTGTTTATTTTCTTTGGATTTTCACTTGACTGCTCGCAAGGTTTTTGAATTAGAATGGATTAGAACACGTCATCAGATGCGACTATGATTTTAATTAATGCTGTATTGCATTATTGCACATATTTAAAATATGTTTTTTGTCTAATGCTTAACTAATATTTGCCAACTAATCTTTAAAAGTGTGTAATGTTTTTGGCATATGAAAAAATATCAGGAACTGCACTTTATTTAATTCTTATTAGCTTTATTGAAAATGTTTAGTGATGACTATTTTCGAATTTAATTTCTTGATTGATGGGTGTATCCATATTCCAGATGAGGTATATTTAGACTTTCAGGCTTATCATTCGCAGAACCGAAATATATATAGGTAAATAAGTTACAGGATTACTTGTTCAGTTTGAATCGAACCCGCAGCTTCTCGGTTTACAGCCTATTTCTTATCCAGGCTCACACATCTCGCACCGTCGTAAATACGAATACAAAATTGTGGCAAAATAAATTCGCAACAAGCGTCAGACATCAATCACTTAGAACAATAACTCAGTATTCGGCACTTTCCTGACAGCAAAACGTAGAGCGGTGAAGGGAATCACGTGTACATTGTCTGGAATGCGTCTAGTTTCTTAATCGCTAATTCGCATTGTATAACCCCTGTACTCGGCTGTTGGTGAGGCCTACTTAGTTACTGTCATAATTGTGAATCGTTCTGAAAGTTTTTAAGTGAAAAATTGAGGTGGGAAATGTCACTCACAATAATTCTTTTGGTAACAATGTTTGGTAATGAAAATGTTTTGCAATTTTTGTACATAACATTTTTTGTGTTTATTTTAAAGGTACTCTCGGTGAAAGCTTGCGCCATTTTATATGACAAGTTAAAGCTTACAAACTTGCTAATTAATATTTGAAGGGAATTTCCATAATTAGAATTATTTTTATAATGTACATGTTTGTTAACATTTAATAATACAATTCTGTTGCCAGGGTAAAATATTATCATCAACTTCAACACGCCCACGATGCAACGGACATATCCCCAAAATAAATCCAAGGTCTATTTGTTACAAGCGATTCATAATAGCTATAACCCAAACAAGACAGGTTGCCAAAAACTAGTCGCATTCCGCTGATCGCATACCCTGAATTATTAATATAATTCTGAATAAATCTCGGGGTCATTTGATGGGTTCACGTATTTTAACATATTTTGATGTTTTGATTGGTGTGAGCAATTATCGCGAGCTTGAAATCAGTTAAATCCAGTTCAAGGAATCATTGAACTCAATATTAGCCTAGCCCAGTGGTTCTTAACCTTTTACTCATGAGAGACCATTTGACAAAAAATATATCTAGCCATTGATCATTCAGTCGGTTGATTGTTTCTTTTTTATTTATTTTACTGGTGGTAGGTCTCTCATATGTGAGAGGCTGCCTGGGTGGGTACCACCGCAATGTCTATTTCTCCCGTCAAACAGCAGTTTAAATGCACTGTTGTGTTTCGGATTGAAGGACATTGTAGCCAGAGTAACTACTGGACATATTGAGACTTAACATCTTGTGTCTCAGGATGGCGAGCGCAGTGGAATGCCAAGCATTGCTTTGTAAATCAAGGTGTTGTTTGGTTTTGCTACTGTTCATGAGCGGTTGCATCGCTTACCATCAGGCGAACGGCATGCTCGTCTCGCCATTCAATGCAATAAAAAAAAACAAATTTTATTGAATCCATTAAAATGTTCGACATTATTTAGATTCAGTCACCTGTTGTATTTACCACCTGTTTCGAAAAGCGGTTTTCACTAGAGAAGAACGGATAAGAAACTCCAGTGTTGCTCTTTTCAAAACCAGTTAAAAATTTAGGGTTTTCTACATTTACAAGTTGGTTTAAATCAGAGAAGTTCATTTATTATTTGTTATATATTTACAATAAATATTTTTGATACGAATATGTTTAAGTTATATTTAATATGGCTGAGTGAAATGAAGTCGCCCAAAATGAAGAATCAGTATACTCGCCAGAATGAATGAAAAATCAGTATACTATGTTTCGCCAATTCAGTGGGTAGGTAATTGTTAAAGCCTTAATATATCAATCAGTTACAATGTAAGCAAATCGGACAGACCAGTCCACGCAAGCAGCACCCGTTCACGAGCTGTATGTTAATACAGTAGTGAAATTTAAATAAATAAAAGGATTTTCTGTCAAGCCATAAAAGAAGTAGCGTAAAGTTATTTTAAGGATTGCCTTCGGATGTCTGGGCCACTTTGAACACTTTCATGGATCACCAGTGATCCGTGGTGGTTAAGAACCACTGGCCTAGCCAAATATTCACCTTATAATGCTCCTGTTTTATCTCTCTGGGTTTCCCTAAGCGTCCGAGATTTTGAGGCCTTGGGAATCAAATGTATGAGTCACTTTCAGAGAAGTCAGATGATTCAATCGATAATTTATTTTAAGTATTTTATGGTATTTTTTATTGAGCCAGGAATTCTATATTTATGTATAACATATGAAACTAAATAATAATACATTTAGAAATCATCAAACTTGTAAGATAAATAATTTGATTTATACCAATATTCAAGTCGATAACATCGTCGAATAACAAGTCGATGTAGAGATTCTCGGGGGAGGCATATGTTCAGCATTGGACTTATTGTAGCTGAGATGATGATAACGATGATGAAACTAATATTTGGCTCTAAATTAGTATTTCTTAGAAATAAATGAAAATAATTATTTGTTATTGAAAAGGGGAATTGATATGATTTAATTTCATAACATATCGTAACATTGATTACACTTATATTTTTTAAACACGAATATTATTTTAATAGGGCAATATAATATTATTACGCCTTTTTCCCAGAAGCGGTAGGCAGAGGTGCCAGGACACCCACATTTCGCTTTGTATGTTCCGTCCCATAATTTGATAGGTGGCGAGCCTAACGCCATATGGGGCACAAATTCCTGACTCTGGGCTGATAATTAATAGAAAAATCACTTTGCACAGCCCGGGATTCGAACCCGAGACCTCAGCTTTGTAACCGTACCTTAGTACAACTACACCATCGAGGCAGTCGAGAGTTAAACATTTTTAAATTATAACTTATTAAATGTCTCCACTGTATAGGATTTTAATTAAAATTCTAGTCAGCTTAAGGCATGTTTTCTGTAAAGTATTATTTAATTTGAATTTTATCAAAACTGTTTATTATTTATTTTTTATTGACTCATTATATAGCTTGGTATTCGGCTGCTACGTCACGCAGGCTGTAGAATTAAATTGGTGAAATTCTTTAATTACACGCCATTAGCAAATATAGAAATTCAGTTTATCACTATGTTACGACTTCGCTTTCGCTTTGTTACAAATATCGGCAGTAACGCCGGTAACATGTGTTTGAAAACATGTACGGAATGCTAATTAGTTTGTACTCGTAATATACTTAAGTAATCTTTAACATTGACTCATTATGAGATAAACCAGGTTAAACTGGAGGACATAGAAATTTTGCAAAGGATTTCTTTACTTCTGGCAAGTAGAAATTAAGTTTAAGTAGTATCTTAAAGAGGTCGGAAGGTTAAAAAGCAAAAGTTGAATTCTGTTTTTGAACTTCGAAATATTGTAATTATAATACTTACCTTATAGCTACAAGCCAGGCCCAGCAGCAATATATGTATGCAAGCGTGATAGGCTGTAAGTACGTTACTGTGACTGTTAATACGTTAATTTCCTTTTCAGAAGGGGTTCTTTTTAATTAGAAAACTAGTGTCATGAGTGTTTACCAAGCGAGCCGTTATACCTAACTAACCTAACCGATTCTAAATATATTCGCTGGTTTTTGCACATTAAAGCCTATGTATTGTTGAATATTTATGACAATATGCAAATAAAATATTAAGCACCATTGTGCATACGAGTCAGGGTCAGTGACCTAGCTGGAGAAGGGACAATCGTTGCCCAGCCAAGGATGAGCGTGAGATGCGCTCGTGACTCCGATCCACAGGCTCCCTGCCGATGGTGCCTATATCCATGTGTTAAGGCTGTTTGCGGTTATTTTGTGTGTATAAAATAATTGAAACGGTTGGGAATGTGCACGCTTCATGCTTAAACGAGTAGATTTAAAATTGAAATATGTACATTGTTTTAGGACTTAGTCGCAAATTGTGTGTTTCAACAAGAGCATCTTTGGAAAGCCGACTTAATAAGGATTGCAGTATTACTGGATGCAGATTTCATACGAACATTGTGAAAGTCCTATGCTGTAAAGATACCAAACCAAAATAAAATTTCTGTGCGAGATTTTGAAACGTATGTCAACTCAAACAAACCGCATTAAGTTCTCGTGGTCCAGGAATCCCGAAATCTTTGTCATATTTCAAGGAGGAACTTTGCCCTACATATGAGTTAAATTTGGTTTTATGAAACTTAAATAAAATAAACTACAGACAATTACACGGCAAGAGCTTGTTTCAGATAAAAATGCGAGATCTGTAATCGTTGAGATGCGTAATGATTTCTGGCAGATAATGTTTAGTTTAATAAGTTTAGCATGGATGTTCAATGATTTGAAAATAATATGGATAGTTCACGAAATTGATGAATGATTCGTTTTGTACGATGGTTATTCCAGGTAAATGAATCAGGTGAATGAAAAAACAAAGGCTTTATTAGTCATGTTCAGCCTTATAATCATAATCTATTCAAATGTAAAAGGAAAAGGTAGTTTTATGGGTGTAATGGAATCTAGTATGGGACGTGATCGATAATAGAGAGAAAACTATAGGAATTCAGCTCTATAATACCTTATGATGTAAAATAATGTAATTAGATAAAAAAAGATAAAAACAAACTTAAAAAATAAGTATGCGAAGTAGAATCAGCGTCGTAGATATTAATTAAGTACTTGTATTATTAATTTGTTTTATATCTCATTATATGTTAAGTGTCTGTATGTTTTATTACAATAAATTCCTTAAACTAAAATTTAAAATTTGAGTTTGAAATATCTATAGGGGATAAAAGACTTGAAAATATTGACACTCATTTATATGTAGCGTCGTGAGCCATTTGGGTAGTCAATAGCTTTATGAATATTAATAAAGTATTATTATTGTAGAAAAAATACAATTACAGCAACGCATAAAATAATTATGATGATATTTGCTATATTTTAGTCTAATTATAGGCTATCAAGAATACTTAAATAGTATAATGAAATAAAATCATTAGATTTTTTGCCCAAAATGATTAAAACATAGGTATAAATGAACTCATAATTTGTTATTAAGTTTTTTCAGGACTTATTAAATATATATTGGCGATTTGCTTGATTACGTCAAGCCAGTTACTAAGGAATGTTACTATTTTTAATGCAAAAAAAAAATGAATTTGTTATATCATTTGCTCTACCTTATCCGCTTTGTTATTGATTTATTAAAGTGATAATTCAATCGTTTTGCGCACAAAAAATGTTTAACAAGCATTTCATAATGTAGTGGTCAAATAGTTATTTATTTGTACGAAAATTATGAATTTGTCACATTTTAAGTACAATTATTCATATAAGTTTTATTGGCGTGGGGCGAAATGTGAAACTACAACTAAAATTAAAGAATATATCATTTTTTACACGCTTTTTATTAGCTTCACCTGTATGTTTGTATGTTTGTATGTTTGTATGTTTGTATGTTTGTTTGTAACCGACTTCTTTGGGCGCGATTTTGACCCACTTTAAACGGCCAGATTTCGTTCAAATTTTGCACACTTGTCAAAGACCGATGACAATACAATAATTCGATTAAAATATATAATTATCCTGATTAGATTCGCCAGGATTCATTATTCTTATAATTGATGACCATTGCTACTGACCACTAGGTGGCGTATAGATGAACATAATTTGCTACTGACTAATAGATGGCGTGATCACGTCAATAATGCATGTTTGCACTATTCATCGCTAGATGGTGTTAACATTGTATTCTTCAAGTGTCAAATGTTACTACTGACCAACAGATGGCGTTATTGATTGGAAATACAGCTGTAGATGGATGTTTTTAGTCAAAACAATTAAATAATAGTTAAAAAAAACTAAAATACACGCTTTAATAAGATATACAACTAAAAAAGTAAAAATAATTGATACTGAATTTAAGATAAGTAAATGGAGTAAAATACATATATTTTATTGTTACAAAGCGTGGGGTGCAGGATGATAAGTAATTGTTGTAAACACCCCACGCTTTGTAACAATAAAATATATGTATTTTACTCCATTTACTTATCTTAAATTCAGTATCAATTACTTTTACTTTTTTAGTTGTATATCTTATTAAAGCGTGTATTTTAGTTTTTTTTAACTATTATTTAATTTTTTATTGCAATGAATGGCAAGACGAGCATGCCATTCGCTTGATGATAAGCGATACGATCGTTCATGAATAGTAGCAAAATCAAACAGCACCTTGAATTGCAAAGCAATGTTTGGCATTCCACTGCGCTTACCATCCTGAGACATAAGATGTAAAGTCTTAATATTTGCAGTAGTTGCTCTGGCTATAATGTTCTTCAATTGGAAACACAACAGTGCATTTAAACTGCTGTTTGGCGGTATAACTTGATATTGCGGTGGTACCCACCCAGGCAGCTTCTCACATATAAGAGATTTACCACGAGTAAGTAATATCTATTTACCACATTGTTTCAGACATGCTTTTATAATAATATAATCAACAAGGTTTACACTCGTTATTTAATAGTATTATCATTTCCAATGTTATAAAATGTGAACAATTAAATCATGTTGATATCAGCGTGACAACAATGCATTCGGACGCCAAAAGATAGGACCATGGATAGGACAAATCAGAGATCTAAGATTCGAGCCCAAAGGATAAAACTCTGACTAAATGGTAAGTATGGTCGTGAAAAACCTGCAAGCCGGTTGGTAACACAACCGAAATATGGGTTTCTTAGGATTGCGCAAATGTCACACATTGAAATAAAAATATTATTTACGGATTTATCGCGGATTTGGTTTAATTTGGTGGACTGTCCGAAAATCGAATCGAGACGGTGGGAACTTAAAAATGTAAAAAATATACCAAATCCGCGATAAAATCTGAGAAATATTCACAAAAAAAGGAAGAAAATATCACACCAAAAAATTAATACTTGTAGCTAGTGAACTCGCGGCCTTTATAACAAAGCCGGAATCTTGTTCACTACACAAGCCACCTGATGTCACGTATTTCCCGTACAAATTCCCAATAAAGACATAACTATTTTAAGATGGAGCGTTGTTACCTAGAAATAACAAGTCACATTATGGCGGCGGCCATTCATAAAGCTTTGTAGTAGATACGCGACGTTTTTTTACTCAGGTGCGTCGACCCGGATTTAAATTAAAATTATTTAGCAACTTGCGGGTCAAGTTGCTATGCCGGGTTTGTGAATAATAAAACATTTCTCTATGAGATATTATGTTAGTCATAAAATGTGATTTACGAACATTATGATATTTGACTTTGATTTAATAGTATTGGCGATAAGATTAATTAAGGCTTTGACAGTCTGTACCGTGGCCAAGAAACCAACTATGAAAACGAGAACCAACGGGCAACGGGTTTGATCCCCAGATCGAGGTAAAGCTATTTTAATCTACGTTATAGAATATTTGCTTCGGAGTCAGCGTATTAAAGGGCTGGAAAATCCCTTGTGGTTTTTGAGACGTTTATGGAATCAATTTACTGTCACGTATATTCACTTCATCAGGGTATGTATATTATTTATGTAATAAGAGATAAATTGTGACCAAAGTAATCTAAGGAAATTATTCGACATTAATCTGTCCTACTTTGGAATTCGCTCCCTCTCGAGATTAGGACATCTACGACACGTTTAGCTTTCAAAATGAGAGTTCGAAAACTGTTCCTCGACAGATTGGCAGAATTGGCAGAACTATCATAACATTTATATATGTATATATATATGTATATTATATATTATTCTTAGTATTTATGTATATTATATCATTTATTTGTGTATATTATATCTTGTATTTATGTATATCATATTTTATATTTGTGTAGGTACTAGTATATATATCCTCGATTTACGTCTCAATCCATTTTTATGCACCTTCTGAATTTATCTCTGCACCACCTGAAGGTTGGCTGTTAGAAAATGCCTTTGGCATTAAGCCCCGCCTGTATACTATTTGTATATGAAGTATTAAATAAATAAATAAATAAATAAAATCTGAGAGGGATTTGTTAGTCAGTTAGTGGAAATTAATTATTTTTATCACAGGAAAGGTACGATTACTATTGCTGCCTATTATCCTATTTTCCTCCACCATTTATGTAGATGTTTAATGCAACATAAAGACATCATAGGTAAGTCACACTAAACTATCAAATCCACAGAATGTCCACTCGCAATTTCCCAACCGATCCGCAATATATTCAAGTGCGCCACTCATAAACTTGGAATAACGTCGGCATGGAAGGCATTATCTCTATCGGTAGCTAAAATACAGCCGCATTTACCATATTCGCATTATGACACGTAAAATAACCGAAACCGGTTTATAATAAAATTGTCTTCGTGTTACGTAATCGGAGGCGGCCTGCAGTGATTTGGTCACATGAGTCTATGCAAATTGGATCCGCCAAATGAATCACCGAGGTCCGTTTTGTACGTATCAAGCCTTTTTGCCGCAATTAAGTAAATTGTTTATATTAATTTTATGGTCGCCGGTTTGAGATATGCGGAATGTTTTGATTAAAGCTTTTAATATGTTGTTGAGTTAGAAATGGGATCTTTTCATACCTTCTTCGGGCCTTTCAATGTTATGTCCGTCTGAATACGTTTTTCGGCTATTTTCATTAATCGTCACCATTGAGATATTGCAGGAAGTCGTTGGATGGAGGCCACTTGCAACTGTTCAATATGGAGATCCTTGGAGGAGGCCTATGTTGATATAAGTGATAAGTCAATAATTTTAAAATATGATCGTCAATTAAATAGTCTTCTATTTTTGGCCGCAAACATTCAGCAAAAATAATTTAAATAACAGACATACTCATGACCCTACACTTAGATCGAGTCTTGTTTCGTTGGTATCAGAAACTACGAGAGATTATACAATCTTAAGACCACCTACATCCGAAACAAATACATACCTTGGATCACTCGAATATTTGTCTCGGAGCGGGGATCGAACCCGCAGCCTCTCGTTTCACAGGCGGCGTCTAACCAACTGCGCTAAGGAGCATGTCACCGTTGTCATTTATTTTTTAAAAGACAATATTGACGCAGGAAAGCGATTTTGTCGTATCTCGAAACAAGCAATATTACACCAGAACAAAAAAAAACAATGAATAGCCTCTAAATTAGAATACTTAGGAATACCATTTCTTTAATAATAACATTTTAAAATAAAACCTTACATTTCAAGAGGAAATTCAATGCGTTATTTTTTTTATGAATTAAATAATATACGAAACGCATGTACGCATTTTTACACGCTTTTTATTAGCTTCACCTGTATGTTTGTATGTTTGTTTGTAACCGACTTCTTTGGGCGCGATTTTGACCCACTTTAAACGGACAGATTTCATTCAAATTTTGCACACCTGTCAAAGACCGATGACAATACAATAAATCGATTAAAATATATAATTATCCTGATTAGATTGCTACTGACCACTAGGTGGCGTATAGATGAACATAATTTGCTACTGACTAATAGATGGCGTGATCACGTCAATAATGCATGTTTGCACTATTCATCGCTAGATGGCGTTAACATTGTATTCTTCAAGTGTCAAATGTTACTACTGACCAACAGATGGCGTTATTGATTGGAAATACAGCCGTAGATGGATGTTTTTAGTCAAAACAATTAAATAATAGTTAAAAAAAACTAAAATACACGCTTTAATAAGATATACAACTAAAAAAGTAAAAATAATTGATACTAAATTTAAGATAAGAAAATAGAGTAAAATACATATATTTTATTGTTACAAAGCGTGGGGTGCAGGAGGATAAGTAATTGTTGTAAACACCCCACGCTTTGTAACAATAAAATATATGTATTTTACTCCATTTTCTTATCTTAAATTTAGTATCAATTATTTTTACTTTTTTAGTTGTATATCTTATTAAAGCGTGTATTTTAGTTTTTTTTTAACTATTATTTAATTTGAGATACGACGAAATCGCTTTCCTGCGTCGATATGTAGTTTAATGACATGGTAACATAGGATTATACGTATGACGTATTCAAGAATACCTGAGCATCACGATGAATACGAGTTTTAAAATTTAATTCCAAAAACCTACACGGACATTCATATACGTTTATTTAATCGGTACATAAATTCAACTCACGATGGTTTAACATTATAATATGAGTTATAAAATCCTGTACAAGCAAATTATTTGCAATCGACCCTGCTATATATGTACAAACCTGGTTTGACTTTAAAGGCAAGTGATATTATTTCCCTGTCGACACGTTTTATTTCATATACATAATTAAAAAGTAGTAAGTAGACGCTTAATGTTTACGGTGGTCGCGGGTTCAAATCCTAGGACAGACCTCTGAATTTTCGGAGTCATGTTGGTAGTCACTCACCACGCACTATAACGGTGAAGAAAATTATCGCGAGGAAACCTGCGTACCATAGCTATGCGGAAGAATTTATATGGTATGTAAAAGTCCCCCAACATGCACAAGGGCGGCGTGGCCTATACTGAACTCAGTCGTACTCTCGATTGTAGAGAAGGCCCGTGCTGCAGTGGGACCTTTATGGGCTGATAAAGATATAATTAATATAATTATATAATAAACATTATAGTGCATACATACATACATAAATTCATGCCTTTTTCCCAGAAGGGGTGGGCAGAGGTGCCAGGACACCCACATTTCGCCTTGTATGTTCCGTCCCACGATGTTATAGGTGGTGAGCCTATCGCCATATCGGGCGCAAATTCCTGACTCTGGGCTAATAATGAATAGAAAAATCCAATACCACTTTGCCCAACCCGGGATCCGAACCCGAGACCTCAGCTTTGTAACCGTACTCTAGTACAACTACGCCACCGAGGCAGTCGAGGCAGGCAGGTTAACATTATTGTAAGCACGTATTTTGGATAGTTATATTTCAATAATTATAATTAGTGTGTGAGGAATTTGCCATACTGCTAAAACAGGACACTGTGCTAATTTGGTGATGATTGCTACATTTTACGGTCGTCAATTTTTCTTGCCCAAAATCGCAGATATGCAGATATTTTGACGATGTTTTTTACGTCTAAATATTTAATAATTAATGAACACGGATCTTCAAGAGACGGATATCCTTTGCTTAGGAATATACGTAGATCTCATTATAAAAACAAGAAAATCAATTTCTTAAGTCAACAGCTTAAAGTTTATTTTGTATTGAAATTACGTCATATTTCGTATGTTGGAAAGCCCAGCAAGCATCTTGTTCGGGGTAATCCAAATTATCATTACGTACCTTATATTAATTTTAAGCTCGGCTAATTGAATTCCAATAATATTTTGCCTTCTTCCTTTCAACGGTTTTCCTTGACGTGGATACAAAATATATGATTTTTAATAGTTTTTATCGAAATTTGGAAATGAGCTTATTTAAGGTATTTTAAGGTTGCTCCGATCGTTTTTTTTTTCTGTTATCGAAGGATACTATATGGCCCAACATGGCCATCCACGACAATACTTCGTTTCGTTTTGTTGGTCATTAGCTGCGTTCTTTATGTTTTGTTAACGTTGGCAGTGGGTAAAAAAGAGAAGAAAATGAATGATGTCGTCAGTGAAACGACGTTTTGTTAATTTTATTTCACCGAACACAATGATCGTCTCCCATGAAACCGCTAGTTTTGTAAATACTTCCTCCAAAGAGCTGGTAAATAATTTTGGAGGAAGGAATATAATCATCTTTTTGTTTAGAGCCTTAAATCCTGAGGCCCGGAATATGGAGTTTTATGGAAACTGTGCTGCTTTAATAGATTTTATCATAGAGTCTGGCGTATGTCTCTTCGAGCTATTGGGTGTAAAGGGATATGAAAATCGTAGTTTACGTAAGACTGTGAAAAGCCTTGCAGTAGTCGACAAAGTAGGAGTAATCTATTAAATACCCTATAATTTACATTCTAATAGATTAATTTTCAACATATAAATAATTACGCGCCCTTCAAATGCTCACACAACTAGACCAAGATTTTCCCATACAACTTAGTACAAACAAAGCGTACGCCCTTTGCGTCACAGCTGGGGGGCGTGAGTGGTGGGGTACAGGTTAAATGGCGGGAGAAAGTGACAGTTCTTCCGCAACGTAGCATGTGACTCGGCTCATGTGACCGCGCACAATGCGTTGCAAAACGCCGCGCTAGACGCAGGTAAACATTACGTTGTGCAACTGCCCGAACAAGCATGATATCAGTTACAGTTCTTACTTGCAGATTAATGATAATTAAGAAAGGCGAGGTTGTCATTTAATTATTTTTTTGTTCAATTACAATGTAGTTCTACTTTGTCAACCAGAGGCCACGATTTCGATTCCTGAATCGAGACAAATGTTTGTATACTCTACAAGTTTTTTTTTTCGGATTAGTTGGTGAGACCGAAAAGTCTAGTTTTTGGTTTACATGACACAAGAGACGCAAACGACTCTTGTGTCGCTTAAGATGCATCTTAGTGTGGTTTAGGACTAAGTATGCGTATGCATTTCGGTATACCTATATTTATTTATTTTATTAGGAACGGCGAGGTTGTAATTGATGATCAATTTAGTTAAAATACAAATTAATACGAGTTTGATATTTATCGTGAGTCAACATGTGCATATGACATGATGTAGTAATAAATTTGGGGTTGCATTTTTGATCAAGCGTAATACGGGCGAGCAAGAAAGGAAGGTAGGTACAGTACTATTCGTTATCCGCCTATAGTAAGGGGTTTGTGTTATTTATCTTTTCTGTTAATGTAGGTCATTTTTGTAGGTTAGAACTGTATAATTATTATATTAAATAATATTGAATAATTAATAACATTATTCATAAATTAAATAAATTCGTAAGTGTGTCAATGTTTTGATTTTATTTGATACGTTCTTGATCCTCACTAATATTAATATTGTGAAATTTGGTGAGTATGGATGTTTGTAGCTCGTTGAAGCAAAAACTACTCGACCAATTTTGAAAATTTGGTTTTGGAATAGCTGACACCCTGAATTAATACATAGGTTACTTCATATCCCGAAAAAATATTGTGGAACTCCGTGGAATAAGTCATAAATTGAAACATACATATTTGTTACTCTTTCAAATTCGAATGAGTGACTCGGGACAGGAGAAGGCTTTTTCATGCTTTTCTTTATGCTTCTGAAGGAGACGGGACAGAATGGGATATAACGCGATGAGACCGGACAAGCAATATGGTTGATGGTGGCCATATTGAGTTTAAATATAAAACAATTATTACACGAAGTAATATGTTAATGTGAACTAGATTCAAAAATTATCGGCATCTGCCCCCAGGCGAAGGCGGGCCCACCCGCTAGTATTTTGATATTTATACGAGGAGGGATGAAAGTAGCTGTTTTTGTTCAAACTTACACGTCAAAGTGGGTTACATTATATCTACATTACGTGTTATCTTGTATTTATGCTTACACTTTTTATTGGAAGGATTATTGCGCAAAGATAAATGTATTGTGTGTTAAATCATTTGTTCATTTATTTTTATTACCTTTTTATAGCGTCTTGTTCTTGACACCTGAAACCGAAATATACATCGTGTTGGCGTTAAAATTGAAATTAGAATTATTAGTCTTTCAGGAGGATTTCAGACCCATTTTACAAAGTAATTCAAATGTATTTTAAAATTTATGTCTCGATTTTCTATATAAAAAGACGATATAATTATAGAAACTCGTCTATCTGAAATGAAACATTAAGTCGAAATACCAATAATAAATAACACAACAGAATAACCTAAGATTCCAAAATACCAAATGTCGCATTCCTACACGATTAATAAATAATGTTATGATATTTTTATCACAACCAACAAAATGTGGAATTTATAAAAAGCGTCTAGACTCTAGGATGACCGACGATGCACAAAATTAACGCTTATCAAACCAGCGGGTATGTAATTTAATATGTCTTCACGGATCCAATAAGGTCTGGTGTGGTGTTACTAATTTGGTTTATTAATTGATTTTCGACATTAATGGTCAAAATTGTGTTGTTTTTTTATTGTATACATATGCCCGGTAACTGAGCAAGCAGGTCACCTGATGGGAAGCGAACATCCATAACGCTTGGATCATGGAAGTGTTTCTTGTCCATCAAATTGAATAGTGACGGGGAAGGGTAAGAAGGATAGCATCTGGCAACCCCACACACCGAATAAAACACGGTAGCAAAGCTGTCGCTTCACCTTCTGTGAAACAGAAGTACCGCAACCGAAGAGAAACAGTGGTACCGCACCAGACGAAACTGCCCATTCATACTGATTCGTGACTGACAATAGCGTGGTTCTGGCACTACCAACTATTATTGATTTATTGCTTCTAATTTGATTTTTTTCGTATGCCGCACTAATGTAGAGGAGGTGTCCTGCAGTAGGATATAAATGGTCTGATATAGTCTAAATATATAAATACATTATGAATAGCGACTATCAAAATTTGCAAAAACCCGCTAAATTGTAACTGTGTGTCTCTGATTGCAGCTGTAATGACCATCTGCCACAGGAAGTTCGCTGCTGAACAAAGGATATCCAAGAATGTCTACAGCCACCTGTTGCGAGTGACCTAAATTCAATAGCAACATATGCCCTCATGTGCAATTCATTGAATTTGACGACACTTGAAAAAGAAATGAATTCTATTCATGAATCATGCATACATACATACATAAACTCACGCCTATATTCTAGAAGGGGTAGGCAGAGGTGCCACGACACCCACATTTCGCCTTGCATGTTTCGTCCCACGATGTGATAGGTGGCGAGCCTATCGCCATATCGGGCACAAATTCCTGACTCTGGGCTGATAATGAATAGAAAAATCCAATATCATGAATCAGATATATAAAACTACTCATGCCTTTTTTCCCAGAAGGGGTAGGCAGAGGTGCGACTGGGACAATCACGTTTTCCCTTGTATTTTCCGTCCCACGTTGTAATAGGATATGAGGTTCTCGCCATATCGGGCACAATTTCCTGACTAACGGGTTGATAATGAATGGAAAAAGGAAATATCACTTTGCCTGATCCGGGGTTCAAACCCGAGATCATAGCTTTGCAATCATATGGTACAGGTGCGCCACTGAAGCAGTACCGTTAGGCAGCAGCGTCTAAATAAATTATGGACAATCAGGCTGTCATATTACTATAAATAAATTTACCCGTTTCTATATTGACGTAAGCATCAGTTTATCTACATTATTGAATATGAAATGCGTTTTTTAACTATGTCCGAATACTTTTAAGTCCTTTAAGATATTTATGTATGAATGTTTTATTAATGTATGTATTTGACGTTTTGTTTAATAGTATTATTGTAATGAACAACCTCAGTAGCTTCTCGTGTCTTCTACTCATTTTGATGCATGCTGTGTATACCTGCAATTGGTTTGCATATTTGTATAATCCTATTTTTGATAGTTTAAATAGCATTCGACACTGCTAAAACGGTATTTGCGATTACCGTCAGGCGCAGTGCATTAATTATGCCGTGACAGTGTAAAAATATATATTTTAAACAAGGCATTACAAATAAGGCACTACAAATGTGTAAATATCCAATCAAAGGTTGTCTGATAGAGATCGTTCAAAGCGATAAAAACGCCTTTTGTACTTTTGTATTTAAGTTTATCGCTTTATGTTATTATAATAAATTAGTGTACAATAAGATTAATAAATAAATAAATATCACCAATATATGGAAATCCGTTTTAAAACAAAATCTCATGTAATGTGCAAAGTAGACATATTACAATTACAGACAAGTAAATATTCCATTGCGTAATTACCAGCGTTAATAGCTTTATTAAATACAGACGTCCATCCGCTTTGTCGGTCACTCGTCTTTTTGTAATTTACATCTATAGTCTTCGCGATGAACTCTTTTTTCCAGAAGCCGCCTCACAGGAAATGGACCTGGTTGAGCCCTGACGGTTCTACGAGAAATGAGATAGACTTCATCTTGACGACGAATAGACGGATGTTCAGTGATGTCTCTGTGATCAACAGGGTGAAAACCGGTAGTGATCACCGAATGGTTAGGGGCACATTGAATATCAACGTCCAATTAGAAAGGCGCCGCTTGATGAAGTCTACGCTCCGACCTACTCGCGCCCATATCCAAAACCCCGAGAGCTTTCAACTCGAGTTGACAAATCGCTTTGATTGTCTAAAAGGAAACCTTGCAGTGGACGAGTTAAACAGCGGTTTGGTAGAAGCTGTCCATACGGTGGGATCTAAGTATTTTAGACCTCGCCGTAGAGTTAGACCACAAAAACTCTCGATCCAGACTCTTGACCTCATGGCCGAACGTCGATCTTTGACGCTGCAGTCATCCGTTGACGCCGAAGCATATCGGCGGCTCAAAAGACGGATCTGGAAGTCCTTGCGACACGATGTCCGTGCTCACAATATTGTGAGCATTAAGGAGACAATTGAGCGGAACGGAGGCTCCAAAGTGTTTGCAAGAGACTTGTCTATTGGGCAAAGCCAGTTGTCTAGGCTGAAAACGGATGATGGCCGCGTGGTATCGACTAGGGCAGAGGTATTAAGAGAGATCGAGAGGTTCTACGGACAGCTTTACACCTCGGTTGCCGAACCTACTGTTAGCTCGGCCGAAGACCCGAGAGCCGAGTTAATCCGACACTTTAGCGATGATATCCCGGACATCAGCCTGTTTGAGATTGAGATGGCCCTCAAACAACTTAAAAACAACAAGGCGCCGGGTGAAGACGGAATCACTTCAGAGCTTCTGAAAGCGGGCGGAACGCCGGTACTGAAAGTCCTTCAGAGGCTCTTTAATTCCGTTCTCCTCGAGGGCTCAACGCCGGAGGCATGGAGCAGGAGCGTGGTGGTACTGTTCTTCAAAAAAGGTGATAACACTTTGCTGAAGAACTACAGGCCCATCTCGCTCCTGAGCCATGTCTATAAGTTGTTTTCAAGGGTCATCACAAATCGTCTCGAACGCAGGTTTGATGACTTCCAGCCTCCCGAACAAGCCGGTTTCCGAAAAGGCTTTAGTACCATAGACCACATCCATACGCTTCGGCAAGTTATACAAAAAACCGAGGAGTATAACTTGCCGCTTTGTTTAGCGTTTGTGGACTATGAGAAAGCCTTTGATTCGATCGAGACCTGGGCTGTGCTACAGTCTCTTCAGCGGTGCCACATAGACTATCGGTACATCGAAGTGTTGAGGTGTATATACAACAACGCCACCATGTCGGTCCGAGTACAGGATCAGAGCACGAAGGCTATTCCACTACAGAGAGGCGTGAGACAGGGAGATGTCATATCTCCGAAACTGTTCACTGCCGCGCTGGAAAATGCCTTCAAGCTCTTGCAGTGGAAAGGATTCGGCATCAACATCAACGGCGAGTATATTACTCACCTTCGATATGCCGACGATATTGTAGTCTTGGCAGAATCGCTGGAAGACCTTAGCACTATGCTCGAAGACCTTGATCGAGTTTCCCAACAGGTGGGTCTTAAAATGAACATGGATAAAACGAAGATCATGTCGAATATCCATGTTGTGCCCACCCCCATTGGAGTTGGGGGCTCGACTCTCGAAGTTGTAGACGAATATGTCTATTTAGGACAAGTGGTCCGGTTAGGCAGGTCCAACTTCGAGAGAGAGGTCAATCGGCGAATCCAACTCGGTTGGGCAGCGTTCGGGAAACTTCGCGACGTCTTCTCGTCCAAAATACCTCAGTGCTTAAAATCGAAAGTCTTCGATAGTTGTGTGTTACCAGTGATGACATACGGCACCGAGACGTGGCCTCTCACTGTGGGCCTCATTAAAAGGCTCAAAGTCACTCAACGAGCCATGGAGCGGGCTATGCTCGGTGTTTCCCTACGAGATCGAATCAGAAATGAGGAGATCCGTAGGAGAACCAAGGTTACCGACATAGCCCATAGGATTGGCAAGTTGAAGTGGCAATGGGCCGGGCACATAGCTCGTAGAACCGATGGCCGTTGGGGCCGAAAGGTTCTCGAGTGGAGGCCACGTACAGGCAAGCGAAGTGTCGGACGCCCGCCCACAAGGTGGACGGACGATCTGACTAAGGTCGCAGGAAGTCGCTGGATGCAGGCCGCTTCCAACAGGTCATTGTGGAGATCATTGGGGGAGGCCTATGTTCAGCAGTGGACTTCCTGTGGCTGATATGATGATGATGATAATATATTCATAATTCTAATAAAATATTCCTTTCATCCCATAAAATAAAATAATAATAATATATAAGTAACTAAGAATAAATTAATAATAATAAATCGGTATACATTTATTTTGTCCTTAAGTTCACGATGCGCAAAGCAATCCCCACTCTGTCGCCGAGCGCTCAAGAATAGTGCCGGGGGTTATACAACATGAAATAAATTTAACAAATTCAAATCATTAAGTGAAGTACGCGGTCCTAACGGACCAGACGTGACCAATATGTTTACAGTGGTCACAGGTTCGAATCCCAGGACACACCTCTGATTTTTAGAGCCATGTATGTATTGATAGTCAATCACACGAAATATAATGGTGAAGGAAAATATAGAAAGAAATCTACATGTAATTTTGATGAATTTTACCTACATGTCAATAAACTGATGTCGTCAGTTAAGAATAACTTGTTGTGTTGTGTTTTTAGTTGCTTACCTTACTCGGCAGTCAATAGACGGAAGAAAAATAAAATTATTTTATGGCGACTAAAAGAAAGTAACACTTTTGTGGTGTAGTCAGTATGTGACAGTATCAAAATATATTGTTAGTTAATTAAAGATAACTAAGAATAACTCGTAATATATTATCGCAGGAATTTTTTCCCGCTATGGTAATATAGGACCTAAATCTCAATATGACAGAACAGAGCAAATATCCTGTACATATCACATCCTCTACAATCGAAAGTACTATTGAGAGTGTTTAGGCCGCAAAGTCTAGCTTGCTAATCTAGCGCGTGTCGGCGGACTATTCATACCATCGAAATTCTTACAAATCACTAGGTATTTTGTTCACAATTGTTTCCTTCATCAGTACATATATTGCCTGATAAATGAACACAAAAAATACACGGACCTTTATTAACTTTGATATTTTAACGATCCGGCTGAGTGATCTCTTTGCACATTTACAAAAACATTACAAATAGACTAAATATAAGGCAATTAAAAATACAACTGCAAAACTACATAGACAGCCACCTAATTACGAACAAAAATCACGAGATACCAAGAGCCGTAAAACCGCGTGGTACATTTTAAATATGGATTTGGGAAGCACGTTCGGCAATAAAACAAACGTTGAATTGTAATGAAGATACGTAATAAGGCAAAAATAGCTGAATTATTTAATGATAGAGTTCGTATTTGCTTGAAGTTGGGTTTGATTAGGTAAACTTTTGTTGCTATGGACATTTTCAATCACGTAGACGATGCTTTTTATATCCGAGATAAAGCAATAATTTAGATGATAAAACGCGGGAGGGAGGAATTCTTATTATTAACGACTTCTGAGTTTATATATCATCGCTATGCTGATGGCTTTTTTATTCTGCTTTCACTAAAGAGTACAGTAGCAATGTAATAAGCAAATAACATTTCCTAGGAAGAATGTGTAGTACATAAGAACAGATAAAGCTTTATTACTTACTTATTATAAAAATAAATAATAAAACTGTTTTTAAATTGTATGCATTTCCATTGCAAATATATTCCGGTATTAATTAAATCAAAGAAAGGCGGGGTACTTAATGAACATAACAAATTCTACATACACGTACCAAAAACGCATATTATGTATTCACGTTTCTCAATTGCATAACACGTAGAAAATTTAATACGAAAGTTCATATTGTGTTTACCAGTAGAGACGCGACGCGAAGCTCAACCGGTCGCAGTATCGTCCTCAACGCGAAATGTCAAGGCTGGCATTGTTACCGCGGTCACATGACTTGGTAGCCACTCACATGATGTCGCTAACTTAAAGGGGTTGCCACATAATATTAGATACATACATAAACTCACGCCTATATCCCAGAAGGGGTAGGCAGAGGTGCCAGGACACCCACATTTCGCCTTGTATGTTCCGTCCCACAATGTGATAGGTCGCAAGCCTATCGCCTTATCGCGTACAAATTCCTGACTCTGGGCTGGTTAGAAAAATCCAATATTACTTTGCCCAACCCGGGATTCGAACCCGAGGCATCAGCTTTGTAACCGTACTTTAGTTCAACTACGCCACCGAGGCAGGCAATATTACAAATTTTGTATACACCTACTTTTGAGTAGTGCCTCTACAAGCTACGCACTGGAGGAACTTCGGCGTGTTCTTTGTGAGGTCCCGGAGTTTCTCCAAAGTGCCGATGGAGCGAGATGGGGTTTTTCTTCGGTAAAAATCCGGTATTCCCGCCTAGTGCGGGAATCCAAGAGGATTTCCCCATGAAAAAATAAAAGATAGTAACGAAGTTCTATGTATTGAGAGCCTTGATGGCTCAGTTGGTTAGACGACGGCTATGAAACGTGAGGACGTGGGTTCGATCCCCGCAATGAGACATATATGTGTGGGAAACACAAGTATTTTTTTTTGGTGTGGGTAAACACCCACGAAAAGTTTCGCGTCGTTCCTGATACCCACGGTGGGTACCCGTAAGACTTGATTTTGGTATGGGTTCAAGACTATGTATATGACTATTGGTTGTATTTACTATTTACATAGTATTATTTACATATGTATTGAAATCATCGGTTATGTATTATGGTATGTGATTGAGTGAGTAAATGAAAACCTAGGTTTAAAGTGATATTCACTGTCAACTAATACCGTCAGAATTTAGATATTGCAAGGGGAAGCATTTCAAATGGGTTGAACAAGATTGGAGGAATAGAAGCGAGGACAGGGAGGAATTTTTAAAAACTGTAATCAAATTTGAATATTATTCAGAAGTTGCAATCCTCTAGGTTAGTTTTATATCAAAAAGTACTTACCAGGCGTTGCTTTGGAGTTCTTAGTGTAGTGAAACTGCCGGGATTTCAAGAACAGGTGTGTAATGTTGCCAGATAAGGGCCGATGTTCACGTGAGATCATCCGCTTCCTTGGTTATACTGATAACGGATATTGGAACTGGTAGTTTCCTCTGGTTAGTTTAAACTGGTAGTTTTTGTAGCTATAAAAAAGAAACAATTTAAAGATCGTAGTATAATATCAATTATAAATTAACATATCACTATAAAATACATGCAAAATGCTAACTAGACCAAAAAATCACATACAAAGACGTTGCCCCACATTAAGATTGAGTCTTGGGTTGTGAGTATTAAAAACTACGATAAACAATTTACTCTTAAAAATATCAGATCCTAAACTAAATACCTGTAGATCACACGAACTTTTGCATTCGTGCAGGGATTTGATACTAAGCTATTCCTTCACATATCATTAGACACTTCACGAGTTATCTCACTTTGTTAACAATGATAATTGAATCTTGGAGTTACTTGCACATATTATAGACACACAAACTTTCGAGCTACCAAATAATCTATACAGAACGAAGTAAACTAAAAAAGAAAGAATCAAAGTACCCACTTCTATGGTGGGTAGATGTCAGGAAAACTTTTAGTACAAGAAGTATTAATGTAAACACAAAATTTCGTCTCTTTTGGCTGATTCGTCGATAGTGTGGATGCTCCATTCTATTTGCGATTGTTAGACAACGCCACTCCAACGTCCACAATTCGACAGTTAAAGTTAGACACCTTTCCCGACCTCCGAATTATTTGATTTCAACGGTTTTTGATTAGTATCTATGATTTCTGGTAAAACATTTGAGAGAAAGTTTATTATAGAAGAAAGGAAAGAATATTTCGCAAACAATAGTCATACAATCAAGAAATGAACGAGATTGAGCATGAAGACCGAGATTAATGAATGGTTGAAATGTAAATAATTATGTTTTATAATGTCTGGCGAATATGTAAAATAATATTAATCGTAACAGTACAGGTTTTGATGTTTCTTTGCTCTCAGGTTGGGACTACTGTCATTGAACTAATATGTAAATCTTCCGAAGCGAAATAACATTATGTATTATATTAAAAGCATGTGATGAACATGATCAGTGTTTATGTTAAATTGATTAGGTATCAGTATGAAAGATGAGATGAGTTCACGACCTTTTCTTTCCACACTGTAAAATATTTAAACAAGTTTTTTCTCTTACATTTCTATGATTAGTCAAGCAATTTATTTTACCGATCTATGGAATATTTATAGAAATAAAATAAAATCAATTTATTTATAGCTTTTTAAATATTAGGTTTAAATAATAATTACAAGACAAAACGAAATTCAAATTTAAATAAGTATGAATTGAAGGCTCTACTTTACTACTACTACTTTTTACAATATTTTCATCAAAATAATATTAAATCAATGCTACTTAAAACATTGTTAATATTGCAATTATAGGTAAATATAAAACAGCGCCATCTATGTGTTACTAGTTATAATAGTAACTTAACAAGTTCTGCGCAGAAAGAAAAAGGTTTTAATCTCTAGCTAAACGCTTCAAGTTACACGCATGGAAACTTCTGCAACTTAAAAATTCATACATAAACCGAGAGGTGGCGCTGAATAAAATAATTCCACAATTAAATTAATACTTTATTCTACACAATATTATTAATAATCTCAAAATAAACATTAGCAGCTGAACACTACGAAACTTTTAAGTTACGATTCAGTGAATGTAATATCTAAGTAATGAGGACGCGTTGATGTCTATTCTATAGAGAATGTAAGTTGACGTCATGCTTGTTTTGTGTCGACGAAATTTTATTTACAATTTAATGACTCGCCACCCAAAGAGGAAATGCTTCCAATATTTTGGGCCCTTTTGCTTCAGGGACTAAGTGGGAGTTTTGGTGATTAAAAAATATATATTTTCAAAAATATCTATTTACTATTATTACTTTTGATAGTTCGTAAGGACAATGTAAGATTTTGTATTAAATGCTTAATTTTTAAATGTAAATTAATTAAATTATATAAATAGTTATCAAACATATTTTCGTTTCTTTAGTAAATTTTGCCTTTAATATGATTGTAGAGGTTCAATTGAGGTCAATAAGCCAACAATCGTATTTTTTAAAATTAATGTCTTGGCAACGAAGACAGTTCAATATGTAAAGCAAACGCTTTGAAATTAAATGTATTAGCCTTTTATGAAAAAAGGTACGGATAAGAAAGAGATGCCCTGTTACGATAGGTTGTTACAAAATCGTTATTGTATTTCACAACCAAATCAGATATTTCAACAAAAATGAACATAATTAAAAAAAAAACTACTTTTGACATAAAAAAAAAACACTGAAAGAATATGTAAATAGTAATGTCGTTATTTAAAATTTTAATTGAAATAAAATACCTAGTTGCAATCAAAGATTGTATTTGTTACATATTTTAGGTATGAATAGATCGAAGCGTTTCGTAAAAGAATGAAATTGTGATCTTATCGTATTAATTCAAATCAAGAAATTTCACTTTCTTATTGGAAAGTATGACGTTTTTACGTTATTCAAAGAGAATAACGGACGATGTTTATCAACAGGCCGGATATTGTCAAATAATAACAAATCCAGTTTTTGTGATACTCAATGCAGTTTGCTGGAATTCTGAAAGTGTGTGTGTTTTTTTGTTGTTTTTATATGTTAGTATTATGATCTTATCGTGGTAAAAAATGTTCGGTTAGATCCGGTATTAACGCCACAACAATATTTATCGTTGTGAAAATCGAAATTACATCGCAGAAAGCCGAATCTATTCTAAATTAGTTAATTAACTTAAATTAACTATAAGTATTCGATTGTAGTAATTTATATTCGGTGTTTAATCTCATGAAAATTTTGTACCACACATGTTTACACACTTTTTTCATACATTGATAACGCCAAAAAATAATCTGATACTGTTCATGAGTGCGTGGTAGGTTGTTCATAAGCCAGAAGCGACAGCCAACATATTCACGGTGGTCGTGGGTTCAAAACATTTTCGGAGTTGTGTGTATTCAATCACCACGCACCTTAACTCTGGAGAAAAACATCGTGAAGAAATCTGCATACCATAGCGATTTTAAAGAATTTCTACAGCTATTTAAGTCCAAAACAATATGTCCGTAACTATGGCCTATTTCATCTAAATCGTATTCTCGATTATAGAGAATGCCCGCGCCCTGCAGTAGGACGTGTATGGGCTGAGACAGATACAGATTTTCATCCAGGCTGCATTATCTTTTACGAACATATATACAATTATTATTATATATTTCTACAAACGATAACTACAAGAATTAGGCCCGTCAATAGTGGCACAGAACAGAGTCCTTGTGCCGGTTGCGTGGAGGCGCGCGGGCGCAGGCGGAAGTGAGAACCGAAAGAAAGTACCCGCAACCGGTCGATAGTGGGCCACCGAGTTCAACAGGCTCGCTCGGTCATTTCTATTAACAACCTGTGTAATCCCGTTAGTAGTGTATTGTTTTACTAATGTGGATGGGAGATGAAATAGACAAGTTGGAGAAAAAAATAACAATTTTGTTTATGAATTGGTTGGAGATAATTAATTATGAAGGTTTATAGTTATGAAGGCATTACTAACAGGCCTAGATAGTATGTTTTTATAGATAAAGTGAAGTGATATATTATATTTGATATTTTTTCGTCACAGTTTTTCTATAGTCCATAGAAAGTATTCCTACAATCTCAAGTATATTTAAAGTTCGTATTATTAAACAGAATACTCTATAAATAATGGTCTGACTATAAGCACGAGAAATCACTTGAGAATTTCAAAAAACGTAAAATTGCTTCTATATGTAAGCAGATCAAAATTGATTTGCTACTATTAATCGTGGTTGGTAAATCATTTTCTGGATTAGTATTCCATCTACAACATTCTATATACATTAAGTACTTTATAAAATTCTTGATTGTATAAGAATCGGCAGCTACATACTATATGCTCCATGAATATTTAGGGCCCAAATTTAAGCAACCACGATTTCTATTCTGAAATTGAGTACAACATATTCAAAACGTTGCGTAATTTGTGTGTTTATATAACACTTATCATGTACATATTCATTTATTTAACATCCTCAAGTCATACTACAATTTAGCCACAAATCAACTCGATTTCTTCCAGTCTACTAGGCCGACTGGAATAAACTACTTATAAGAGAAAAATATACGATTCTTCGAAAATAACTGGATCATAATATTCTAGAACATAACTAACAGAAAAAAGTATCATTAATATTATATTTTATAACGCAGTAAGAAAAGTCAGTCAGTCTGTATTTGGCAAAAATCCGTAACCGTTGATTTTATGACAAATTACACAGTGATTTTTGGCAGGTTAATTTCACCATACTTTCTTAGTGTCAGTTTTACTTTTGGCAGAACTTTCCTTCTTTATTCTCAGAAGTGCGCGTAATGTTAGACTCGCAAAAAAGCAATGATAATTTTATACTGTGGATGTAATGGCTCCTTGTTCGCTGTAATCATACGTAACGCTTTGATTGATAGCGGCTGATCGTGACCTTAATAGCATTATCTTCGATGTTTGATAAAATGCTGAGTTAAGGCATGCTTATATGTTTGACAGTCTCCGTGACGTAGTTGGTTAGACGCCGGCTGTGAACGAGAGGCCGCGGGTTCGATCCCCGCACTGAAACAAATATTTGTGTGAACCACAGGTATTTGTTTCGGGTCTGGAGAGACCGAAAAGTCTTTCGTAGATCCTGATACCCACGACATGAGACTCGATCTTAGTGTGGGGTCGGGACTACGTATGTGGCTGTTCGGTGTATTTATTAATATTACTCGAATTTCACGTGCTCTATGGCAATGCTATAGTTCAGTGAAAGCTCTACCTAAAACGATATTTCATCGATGTGAATTTGGTGAGTTATTCTAACGACCAAGTTCCTCATTTTACTGACAAGCTTTATGACTTATAACGAAACAGTTACTGGGTTAAAATACACCTCTTAATTAAGACTGTACGCATTACACCTAGAGCTCAGATCTTTTCTGAAAATGGTAGAGCCACGCTGTTGTCAGTCATGACTCAGCATGAATGAGCAAGCTCCTCCGGGGCGGTACCACAGGAAATCTCAGGTGTCTCACAGGATATCGACACGAACGTATCGTATTTCATTCGGTGAATGAGATTACCGGATGCCCACTTTTCTCATCCCATCCGTCTTCCTTCCCGCTTTCCTACTTGATAGGCTGGCAACTCATCCGTGATCCATGCGTTGTGGATGTTCATGGGCAGCAGTGATCACTTACTATTAAGTGACCTACTGGCTCGGCAGCCGGATCTGCGTAATTTAAAAAATCTGCAGAACTGCCCATTTTGAATCCTTGAACACCTCATCAGCTGTCTCTGATCCTTTACCAACAAGCAAGGCATTTAAAAATAAAAAAGCTTAATATCTAGGATAAAGAGTCCCATAGGAAGTAAAGGCCCGGCTAGCACAAATACCCGTGTAACTGTGTCACAGTATGCGAATACATTGACCTTACTGCGACAAGTGCCGCGATTTGGGAATGAATAGCAATGTATGTGTGGATGTCTTTGTGTGCTTATGTTGCTGGAAGAGTAGTAGTAAGGATTTAGATGTAAAGTCTAGTACTGTTTTTATTTTTCTATATTTTAAGAGAACTCATAAACAATGATTATAGGTAATCATTATCAGCCCATATACGTCCCACTGCAGGACACGGGCTTCCTCTACAATCGACAGTACGATTTAGAGAGGTTAGGCTATATAGTCCACCACGCTGGCCTAGTGCGGGTTGGCGGACTTACATACCATATAAATTCTTAAAAATCGCTATGGTATGTTAGTTTGATTGACTTTCCTCAAGATGTTTTCCTTCACCGTTTAGTGCGTGGTGATTGACTAGCAAAACACATATGACTCCGAAAAGTCAGAGGTGTGCCCTGGGATTCGATCCCGCGACCACTGTGAACATGTTGGTAGCCGCATCTAGTCCGTTTACCAACAGACCACCACGCTCTAATAATAGATTATTAAATTAAATAATTAAATACATTATTCTGGCTAGTTTTTGTAGTTAATATTTTGGACGTTCATCCGGCCTTTTTGTGTCTTTAGAAGCTAATGATTTAACAGAAGTAATTTAAATATTTGTATAGAATTAACATTTGATTGTTTTTTTAATACACCATTATGTACATTTATTAGCCAAGTAAACTTACAAAGCCAACCCGCACTAGGCCAGCGTGGTGGACTATATGGCCTAACCACTCTCAATCGTACTCTCGATTGTAGAGTAGGCCCGTGCCCTGCAGTGGGACGTATATGGGCTGATACAGAAACATACAAAAAATAATTAATTGATTTACACTACCAAAAATAATCAATATAAATAAAAATACAGAAATTTTTCAAAACACCTCACTACACAACATCCCGCGACGTCGTATTCACACACGTCCTATGTACCGAGGCGACAGTGTTAGAGACACGTCGGAGCGAGAGAAAGTCCTCTGGGTCCATTCACAAGCAGCATACCAATATTTGTGGACGCCTACAATACCAAAAACGAGTTTAGACCTTTCTACATTTGGTGACGATGCCGCCCATACGGGGACGCTTGCCGACACTTTTGTTAATGAGTTTTTCGACTTCGATTAACAAGAAAAGATTCGGATTTTATTACATTTCCTTTATTGCCTAGTTAGATTATTTAACTTTTTTATATTGCTCCAACGATTTACGATTGTCGGACTATTTAAAGCATGTTTTAAGTATGATTAGATTAAATTAATATGTGTTACATAATGAGGGATAAATTAATTATATAAGCTTTAATTACCTGGTCCCATAAAAAAATACTTGGAAAATAATTAATGTTAATTGGTTATATTTGGTCTATGTGAATTATAAATAAAATCAACTCACATTCCTATTACATTGTGTACAATGTCGCCATTAAAATGTTTACAACTGGGACCAATATATTGTTGACATAATTTGGTATCGAAACCCATCTTGTATCAGAATCGACGTCACTGCAGCGCAGGGGTATTATATTGTACGGTCAGAGAGTCAACAGCAAAAATAATTTTAGTATAATATGTCATCTATTTTCTATTAGTGTGAGGCGAAACTGGGAACCATAAATAAAAAAAAAAAATAAAGATCTAACGCATTGTTTCAGATATTAACCCAGCCCGCATTAGGCCAGCGTGGTGGACTATATGGCCTAACCACTCTCTATCGTACTCTCGATTGTCGAGGATGCCCGTTCTCTGCAGTGGAACGTATATGGGCCGATACAGTTTCAGATATATTTTCATAATATAGTTCATAAATGACATCATAATTTCCTGGTGAATAATAACTATAAATATAAATAATAAAACTAATGTTATTATTTGCTTGTTGCTTCTGAGTATTTTACTTATTCCCAGTATATTATATGGGTTAAAAATGTTTTTTCCTTATATGAATAACTGTTTGGAAACTTTCGTATGCAATGTTTATGTAACAGAATGGTATCATATTTAAGCAGAAATTTGTGGTTTGACATGCATTATGATGCGGCTTTCTATATTGAGGAATTTATAAATATTTTCTATATGCAGGCATGACAAAGAGATTGGACTTTACCTTATAGTTTGTGTAGTGCAAATTGCATTACAAATAAATAAAATAAAAAATACACCAAATGAAGCCTAATCCTCATCCTAATCCTGAACCCCATACTAAGACCAAATCTTATGACTTGGGAATCAGAAACTACGAGAGACATTTCTGGCTCACGAACAGTCAGACCCGAAACAAATACCTGTGAATTACACAAACATTTGTCTCGGTGCGGGGATCGAACCAGAAGCCTCACGTTAGACAGCCAGCGTCTAACCAGCTGCGCTACGGAGGCTATCAAACAAATAGTCAAATCATTGGCGAGAGATAAATAAAAAATAATAAAATAGTTTATTGAATCTTTCCTTAACCTAGGTAAGAAACAAAAGATTTTTACTAAATTTAGAGGTGCTTAGGCTAAGATATGGCAATAATGAGAAACGGCTGGTGCTTACACTAGGATAGCCCTGTACAATAAGCAATTAACTATTTATTTATTCCTAACTATTTATTCCTCTATGACATAACTATGGGGCCTCGTTTGAAACTGGATGTACGTTATATACAGGCTGAACCCGGAACTCGATACGCTACAGGTTTTCTTCGCGATTTACATGGAAAATAGATTATCCGACCATAGAGGTACAATTATATGGCAGAAACCGTTATAGTGTTTATGGAATTTTTATTTCCTAGGTACACCCACTACCTTCGTATATATGTACATAATACAATTAAAAGTCCCATAAATAGCAAAAGAAAATTATTCATATCTGGACGTAATATCTAGTTTTTTAGTAGATAGTTATCTATTTCTGCGTGTTTGAAAATTATAATTTTTTAACGCTTAAGTTGTTTCTTGGCCAATCTTTGTTTGACGCATTCAAATTAAACTGGATAAAGAGTTTTTTCACTTTATCACAAATACCTGCATGATTGCTATGTACTTAGTTTAAGTCATTAATTACATAAAACCAACCAACCAAACCAACCAACCACACCAAGCCATGTTTTTATTGCAATGAGACCAGTATACCATTCGTCTGATGGTAACTTATACGACCGCTCATGGACAGTAGCAAAATCAAACAGCAGGAATTACAAAGCAATGCTTGGCATACTACTACTGCTGTCGCCACCTTGAGACGTAATATGTTAAGTCTAGATATGGCCAGTAGTTATCCTGGCTACAATGTCCTTCCGGAACACAATAGTCCATTTACACTGCTGTTTGGCGGGAGAAATAGACATTTGCAATGGTACTTACCCAGGCGGCATCTTACATTTTTGAGATCTACCATCAGTAAAAGTTATTATTTATGTAAAATATTTTTATCACAATTTTATAGTGATTATTATTGGCACCCTTTATAAATTAAAATCATTTAAATTGTAGTACAATTTCACATGGTGGTTGACTGTCTGTCAGATATCCACTTTATGTAATGCCACCGCAAAACTGTAACATCTGATTGGTGTTTCATTATTTTTGCGGTGTGAGTAAATGATAGAAATTTTATTTTTATAACATCAGATTAGGACAAAAATTCTTCATGTAAATTATCTGGATTCACGAGTAAATTAACGTAGGTTTATGGTATTTTTTTTAATATTCAGTTGATGATTTTCTAATCAATACTTATATCTAATCCAGATAAGAATATATAAAATTCTTGCCTACTTAATTATTATGTTTTCCTGGTACATGTGTACATTTAGAAATACTATTATTTTGTTCAAAGTATTTACGAGTATTATTCAGTAATAATATTTTCTATACAACTGTTAAAAATATGAATAAAATTAATTTTATTAAAATAATCTAATAAAATTAACGTATATTAATTTAATCTTTTCGAATTTGATAGAAGAAATTTTAAATTGTTATTATGTTAATTTAGAGAAATCAGTATTCTTAATTTAGAAACTTGTACAAAATATGGCTTATCCAGTCTGATGTAACTAGAGTTTCACAGTAGCTATGCAGTTTTATTTTAAGAAAGATATACGTATAATTTTAAATTTAGAAAATAATCCAAAAAACAAAAAAAACAAATACAAATAGTTATTATTTTACTAATTTAATGAAATCGCATTTTAATACAAATACTTAAAAGCAATATCCTAAACCTCAAAAGAAAACGTAATAAACTCTATAATGCGATTATGAAATTTTAATTTATATTTAGAACGTGATATCTCTTTATCAACGCCCACGTTTTCGTTTTTTACGTCACGATATCGATTACACTTAAAGAGCGTTTATATACATAACCTTAAGTGAAAGTATGGACCGGTCCGCTCATACTAATGCACCAAAATGTTTTAGGATTCCGTCACCACATGAACGGCGGGCACACTTTTCTCCGTCGAGACATGCGGAGTCAGTAAATAAGCTGAATAAATTAATCAATCGAACCGAAGCAACCCCTCTTTGCGTGACATAGACTATGACAATAAAAACAATGCAGATGGTTACGAGCAAAAAATATAGTTTTAATGGAATACCTAATAATATTTGAAACATGCAAAATAAATGCACCTATAATTTTATACACAGAGCAGAATTAAAAATAAAATATTTTCAGTATTAAAAATATGTTTGAAAAGTTAAATAAAAACACATAAATATTTTACAAAAGACAGACCTCTATCTGTTAGAAAGGTTTAATTATAAATTGCGTAAAATATAAAAAATAAAATAAGTAGAAAACATGCTCTACCGGTACCGGCATTCAACGGTACCAGTAGGCTGTAGGCATAAATGGATACAGCGGAACAACAAGCGGTCTGTACCGTTGGTGATCTGTGTCCGCAGCGGCTACCATCACTACTTTCCTTCCCTGCGTGTGTGACGTAACTCTATAAAAGAGTGTGCGGTGAAGACGCCGCCGCTATACCGTTTCCGTTCGCCAGGCTCGGCCATAGCGTCCCGACCACGCAAACAAGGACGCGGGCGGAACACCTTCCGCCGGAGCTCACGGACTCAACAGTGATACACAAAGGTGAAGTGTCAAACAGTCAAGGACAGTGCACGTGCTTGTGTGTGATAGTGTCGTGATGTGCCAGCAAGTGTCGCGGGGTCATTAAAGGTGTGTTTGTTTCAGATACGAGATGAGGTCGTTGTTGTTGTTAGCGGCAGTGTGCTGCCTAGTGTTGTTGGCGTGCGGTAGCCCTATCGCACGGTCTGAAGAGGAGAAGGAGGTTGGACGACAGGCCGCGGCCCCTGCTGCGCCTGCGCCGGCCGCCACTGATGACGATGATGACGACGACGATGACGATGATGATGATGTAGACATCGATGCTTTGGGAGGTAAGATATTTAGATTCTATACCAAATTTGTCAGACAAATATGTTCCTAAGGTTTTAGAAGATAATGTTTAAAACCTTGGGATTAAATCTGTAATTCAGCGGATTATCATTTTTGAAGTTAGATAGAAAGGAGGAAACGACGCTTTATTAGATAATGATCACTGTGTGATTCTTGTATTGTTACATGAATTTATCTTTGCATAGTAATTAATATTTAGTTGTTATTGTCAACAACAGACAAGTAATAGTCAAGAATCAAGCTAAAAGTAGACAAATATTTATTACCTGTATAGACGATAGCTGTAACATTTTATAGAAACAATGAAAGTTTTATTTCCCCGATAGTGGCCAGTCGTGCTTGTATATTGACCAGTTAATAGATTTTACCGTTCAAAAGAGAAGCTGGGTAACGGTAGATTAAATAAACTCGTGAGTTATCTAAGAAATAAATACGATCTATTCATGAACGATAGTAACTGCAACAGCAAATGCATTCGATCTTAGATATTAAGCCATTTGAAAGAAATGTAATGCGTTTTATGGACATCTGCGTAATTGCCTCACTCTGTATAGTAATTTTAAAGGAATTCACATCTGTGTAGGCAATTATGATGATGCTATGAAGTGCATTCATATTCTAGACATCTAATTGATTAAAAAAATACGATACTGAGTTCTTATTGAATTATTTTCATTCAATTATTTTAAATGTAATTATTAACTGCATACCGTACAGCGTTTTAATTAAGATAACATAGTGTGATTATAGATATCAAATAACGATCAAAATATCAAACTACAGAGTGTAACGCAAGACGAATGATTAATGCGTTAAAAGAACACACATTTACGTTAAAGTGTTACGTTTCATCGATAAACATTCCTAAGAATCAGGACGTGGCGGGGCCAATGCGGAATGTGAGGCGAACAGCGTGACAGACGCTCTCAATACTTAATTAATTCAAACAGAAAGACTCAATAAGAGAAATTGACGCTCCCCTGCTTTCTATCTACGAAAGCCTTGCCATTTAGGACGTCACGCACCAAGAATCGACGGTGCGCGAACTTAGATTAACTGTTTGTTTAACAGTTCATTGGTGTTCGGTCCTGATAAACGATGCTAATAGGCGCTTGGCACATTGTAAATGTTGCACGCAGAGTGCTAATTTACCAGGTTACTTGCATTAATAAACAAGCGTTTGATTCCGTTTCTAAGCACTTAATATTCAAAACACGTTAAGTAGGTAGTGAAATTGCTACGCGCTAAATACGTAAGCTAATTCGAATTTTTCTTTTTATCGCAGATGATGATGACGATGACGACGACGATGATGATGATGACGACGATGAAGGAGAATCAGATGACGACGAAGATGATGACTACTTGGAAAGGTTCTTCGATGACATTCTGGGCGGTAAGCACCGTAACACCAACGTGCCTAATAAAGTCAATTAATTAAATATGTATATGATTGTAATTGAAATATTTCTTCAATCTACAGAAGACGAAGACGATGAAGACGAGGACTCCGGTGCAGCAGCAGTACAGCCTGTAGTTGCCGCCGCTGACACAGTTGCTGCTGCTCCCGCCGCCGCTTCAGAAGAAGTTGCCGCCGCTTCCGAAGAAGTCGAAGCGTCAGAGGCCGAAGCTGCCACCGAGGGCGACGAGCCTGAGGCTGGACAGAAGGAGCCCGCCAGTGCCGAAGTGGAAGCTCCCGCTGCCAGCGCAGAAGTCGCGGAGGCAGATGAGGATGATGAAGAAGAAGACGACATCACTGACGCACTCGACGGCGAAGAAGATGACGAAGACGACGAGGAAGAGGACGACGATGACGATGATGAGGATATCACGGATGCCCTCGGCAGGAACATCTCCGCCAAGCATTCACGTGAGTCCAAAAAGCTGAAGGCCAACGTCGCGGCGTATGTAAAAAAGTCAGGAAAAAAAGCCAACTACACGGGTAAAGTAAAGAAAACCAAAGCGACATCCGCCGCGGCAGCAGCCGCTGAACACAAAAAGTTCAGATAGTGATTAGGCGGCGCCGGAGTCTGGGCCAGCTCGGCCTCATCCACCTGAGAGACCTCCGCGGTCCCCTCCTTTAGCTTAGCTATTTATTAACTATTTATTTATTCTATTTATTTTATTTATTAAGTGAGCGTGTTTGATGTGTGAATGTGTAAGTATGGAACCGAGAGTTAAATTAATGTCTAGATTATGTCACACCGGTCTCGTGGCAATTTATTTGAAATAAATCTGTTGTTCTAAATTTGTTGTGTGAAATTTTTTGTCTAACCTTTGCCGAAGTTTTGTGCGTTAGTTACAGTCTGAACGATAAATTTAATGTGAGCCTGAAATCGGTCAGAACACTAGTTAACTGTTTGGATCTATTTTGTCAGATATTTAAGTGACATTATCTAGTAATTAATTTAATATTTCGGCGAATAAATGTATACTAGTCAGCTTTAAATATTTATATTCCTGTTTTATCCTTTCCTCAACTATGATATACCGTTATTGTATTTCTCATAATATGTTGAATTATCTATTTATTTTCTATATTATTTCTATTGTAGATAGTACTATATTGTAAATAGAAATTAAAATAAGATATTAACTAGCTTTTTGACCGATTTATCTATGTAGTCTAACGCACAAACAATCCTTTCTCCCATACCCTATCCTGCCTGCCTAATTATAAAAAATAGTATATTTATGGTCGATCCAGATGTTATTATTAGATAAGCGATACTGGCTGTCGATAGCAATCTAGAAATCCCGCTAGAGTCCAGCGCGGGCGCGGTCGATGGTACGCGGCAAGTCGTCGACTACGAACTAGTCCGACACTGATGTGTGTTAAGAGGTCGGACATGTCTGCCGCCCGCTTACTTTCCCAACCTTATACAGTGCGATGAACCCGCTCGATTTCTTTTACAACCTTGACACTTTCTTTGACCTTGCTCCTAGAGCTTCCTGCATCGACCTTGACGACCATCAGAAATATTTCGACATAAACTGTAGAAAGTAAATGACATTAAATGTTTACTCTCACTCAATGACGAAATCGAGCCGCGAAATTTGCGTGCCGAGTATCCGCGTCAGTGAAAACGAGATAATGAGATGCGAAAAGAGAAATTTTAAATGTTTGTCGTTGTGAAATGCTGGGAGTGTCGCGAGGAGTCATATGCGACCCAAATGGAACTTGTTTGTTACCGGCCGTTGCCGGACACCTGCTTCGATGCAGACACTTCCTTTCACGGAAGTAAATATTTTATGACTATCACACACATGATATAAATCTCTCTAAATAGCCATGACATAAGAGAAAGAGACGAGGGAAAGTTGCATAACAAACACGAATATAACATTCGGTAATCAATTTACAACTCGATTACCGATAATAGGAATACGGTAGATAATTAAAATAGTTTTGATTGGCTTGTATGTGTGTCGTAGATTTCTTTGAATACGCATGGCTCGGCACGCAGTTTCTTTTACGTGTGGAAAATAGAAAATCCACAGTTGACTGGACGTATTAATTGTAACCGATGTTTAGAATTCAAGTGGGGCTCCGTGAGACAGATACAGTTAGCTCGCGTGCCAACGAAACGTGGTTCGAATCGAGCGTATGTAGGTATTCAGTGGAATAATTATTAAGTTTACGTTACACTTGCATGATAATATGCAAGCCTATCATTTAAAATTGGATACACAATTAAAAGGTGTCAGTGGACAGAGAAATCGTTTGCTAATGAAGTTTCCCTTATGATTTCCTGAACTCTCTCTTTGGCAACACTCCCGTTCGTTTGGACTTTAATTTAATCAGTAATTTGTATGCGAAGCGCGGAATTTAGACGAAATCATAAACATTCAAATTAAACTTTCAATTTCACCGATAACAAGCTAAACACAATTAAGTTATGTAAGTGGCGCAGAACGGGTGAAAAAGTCTGGCACGCGAAGGAATGCAGGTGTAAAGACAATTATTGCAAAAAGAACATTTCATTATCATACATTATTGACACAGACTCATAAAATGGACACCGATACTCGACATACTGATGTGACCAAACAGAGCGGACATAACGGATAAATATTGCTAAAATTGACACTTCAATATACCGATATAGTAGTTGGAATCTTTTGTCCTAAAAAAGTAACAAATATAGTGTATTCTGATTACATGACACAGACTGAGTGAATACGCCATGCTCATGATATTATGAACAACGGACCACGCTATGGAGTTATTACGAGAATTGTTCAGACAAATTGAGAAGATACTGTACTGGGTTTGAACATATTATTTTAACATGCGGACTTCATATTAGTAAATATGACATATTATTTGGAAATCTCCCATATTTCGATGGGAATGAACCGAACGAGTTTTAATATAAAGCTAAATTAATTTTATTGCATGCATCATGTACTTTCACATGCAAATATAGAAGGTATTGCGAATAAAAGGTAAACAGAACACACGCTAGAAATCAATGACCTAAAAGATTTTGTAATGTTCCTTAATTGTTAAAACGTTACTTTTTATGCAAGTATAATCACTTCGAATGAAATTACAATGAAAAAAATTGTGGCAATATGACTTCAATTCCTAGTACTTTTGTATTGCTACGAATAAAGTGAAGTAAGAGAGATAAGGTATTTATAGGAATTAAAGCATCGAGTATATTACAAATATGACACATAATTGGATCTAAAACCGCAAGATGCATCAAGCGCAACGTACTGTGAACATTCATTTCAAACTAAACTCGATGTTTAGTAATTAAAACATACCACTTTAGTGAGTTAATAATGCAACAACAACCATTGTGTCGATATAGCGAATATAACATATAAAATTGTGTTATAACCGTAAACAATACGGAAAGAAATAAACCTACCATGGAAAGCAGTATTTTAAAATCAAAATTTATACTAATTGATTTGTAAACTTTCAATTTTATTTTACTGAATAAGTCAAAGTGATTATTGATTACTTGGTTTCAATATTAACAATTTTAAATAAATTGATAGTTTATAAGAATAAGCTCATGGATTTGAATAATTTTATACCATAAACGTGGATGAATCTAGTGAAAGCAACAAGTATAAGAGCAAGAGGAATGATAAAACGACAATATAACATAATTTCCAGGTTGCTTTAATTATGAAATAATAATTCATATGGGATGGGGCATTTCAGTCGCTGAATCTAAAAAAATATAATTTCTTATACAGGTTCTTTAGCAGAGGAACCAGCAAAGAAACCTGCCCCAGTGCCCGCAGCTTACATCGTCAAATATAACAAATTTGTCGACACTGTACTTGACAAAATGAATGACATTCTGAGGAAGTCCTACGATCCTGTGAGTGTTAAACTGCAACCCATTGACGCAAGCAAGAAGACCTCCAAACCAAAGAAGACTAAGACCAAAACTAAGAAGAGGTTTGTTATTGTTGCTATTAAAACTTTAAATGAATTTAGAAATAGTAACCTTCGGCTGATTTCAACGTCAACTTTTTATGTTTCGTGACATCACTTTGGTAAGAAATAAAATATTTAAAACGAAAAAAAGCTTCGATCAAATATATACAGAAAAGTTATAATTGGTTTTACTGACCTGAAAAGTAAGTTATTCTTTTGTTGCAGGAAAACCTCCTCCAAAAAGAAGAACACAGGTCGCGGCAACACTGTAAAGAAAGAAAAAGAAAATTCAACTCCAACTCCAATACCAGAGATGGTCAAAGAAGAAAATACTCAACTGAATGAAGTGAGACCGAATGACCCAGCGTTGGAGCAAATTGTTGAATCCACTACTGATGTTGAATCTAGGGCTTTGAAATCTGGAACTGAAAGTGGTAAAGCTAAGCCTACAACTACTAAAGTTAAACCCCCAACTAAAGCAACAAAACCTAAGCCTAAACCCAAGCCACCAACAAAAACCACAACCAAGAAGCCAGTAACTACAAAGAACAAGACTAAGACTAGTGAAAAGAATAAGCCAAGAGCCAAAGGTACTTTATTTGGTCTGTCGACTCTAAGGAGGTCAGGAGATGTTGCTGTCAGTATTATGTCGGATCATACTACAGTAAAGAGCAATTTCGCTGTGGGACCATTGGTACTTAGAGTGGAAAAAGAGGTACGTTTTAGTTTTAATTTATAAGTGGACAAAGCGAACAATTATCCTTGACAAATGTGATAAAATGAGGTATTCTTTTAGGTTGGACGTGGAGCTAAAAAGGAATTGAAGTCGGCTACAGCCACTACAACAGAAATGATTGGAAAAATGAGTTTGAGGGTCGACAACCAAGGTGTTGCCACATTACATTCTATCAAAGTTCTGCAACCCAAACAGGTATAGACATATAAGGATATATTTTTTTTTGTTTTGAAAAATACTTCAAGAATCTTGAAAGATTTTAATCTTCCGATTGATTGAATTTGATTGAAGTTTAATTTTTTTTCTAGGTGAGAGTGGATAGCAATCATGAGCGTACTCGAGAATTGGTTTGGCAGCGCAGTTCAAGGATCGCCCACGTTGTGTCTGAAAAACTAATGTCAGCATCGAAACCCATGTTCCACCTTCAACCTGTCGTGAAGCAATAGACGTAGCTGTATCGATATAGACTTAGCTTAGGTGTAATGGCAGCTAAAATATGGCATCTAAACAGTAGTGTTCCTTACCTGTTAATAAAGCTCATTCATAATAATTTCTATGTAATCTTATGATGGAATATTTTAACGACTTAATTTATATAATAGTAATTAAAATTAATTCTGGTTTATGTAGACGGTTTAGGAACACTACTTATAAAAGTTTGGACGTCTAGATGTTTCGGGTGATGGTTATTAAATAATTATTTATTTTAGCCCTACAACTTTAGACGGCGCTTCCAGAGAGAAAATATTCTATCTAATAGAACCTTTTAGTCACATTATATCGAATGATTTATATTCCAGCTGTCTTAAAGTTGTTTGACTGATTTTTAATCATAATTTTGAATTCCTCCGTTGATCATGTTGATCACGAGGTCTTTCGTATCTCCGAGACATGATACTCATAATATTTATAGTCAGAAGATGCATTTATTATTTTTAATTTATTAAAGGTGCTAAGATAATGATAAGAAATTAATTATTCACGATATTTATTACCTTTATACAAGACTTATTTTGAATATTTTTCAATGAAATATACAAGATTTTTGTATTATTTTGTTTCATTTCATTAGACAGGCTAAGAATATCCCTTTGCCACAATCATGATTATGACGATTACTTTTAGGAAATGCAAGTTAAGTTAGAAAGTAAATTGAATATTTGCAATTTTTAATGCTGTGCTTGACAATGTTCGTGACAAAACAAAGAACAGCAATAGTAAACTGCATTGGCAAAGGATATTTACGTAGAACGTAGTAAATCAGGACATATTTAAAGAAATGAAAACTAATGGGTTCTATAGTCAACGGGTGAGACGTGACGGCGACGTGACGCAAGCGCGGCGCTGTGTGGCGAAACCATTAAGTACATTTTAATCCGTGATCATTCGAGAAATTTCTTTATGCAGTATAAATGCAATATAATACAGACAGTTAAATAACATAGAAACAGGAAAATAATAAGACCAAATAAATTTTACAGTATAATTTCAATATTAAGTAGAGCGTAAATTACTCTTTATTTATCCTTACAAATGAATTCGGTTACAAAACACAATCTGGGATTACTTGATTTTTCATAGGACTGTCTAGTTCAGTTTCATAATCAATATATTTCATTCGAGTTTAATTGACACGAGGAGACATGGGCCTGCATTCGCCAAATTTTACACTTTACACTGATCCGGGATTCGAACTCGAGACTTCAGTCTCATAACCGTGTCGTAGTACAACTGTGTTAATGGGACAGATAGTGAAACATGCCAAACAATATAGTAAGTGGATTTTAGGTGCCGCTATTTAATTTTCACATGATATATTCAAATCCCAATAAAGACATACTTTCTACGATATTATGGTTTCATTTACATTTAAAGGACCATGTCACCTCGTGTCAACTATACAAAATCATAAAATTTTGGAAATTATTACAACAGTAGCAGGATAGACTCACAGATCTTTGGTAGCTATTACTAATAAGAATCATGGACGTATATATTAACAATTTGTTTCATTGGGCGGCAGTGTTAGACATTCTACAAAAGAGGCATGTTGCAAAATAGAGAATATTAAAGTCGCATAAATCACTGGGTTGTTTGCATTCGTGTAAGTTTACATTATATATTATGTAACTATAGTATGTTATGTTTATAATTTATGTTACTAGAATAACAGTTTTTTTTTTATTTATAATAACATCTGGCTCAAAGGACCATTTTATTTGCATTTCCAGGAATAATGCAATGAGGCTTTGCCATTTTTTAGAGATAAGTATAAACTGAATTTCTTTCTGCTTTAGTGTATATTGAATTATTTAGAGAGCTACTGTCATGAATTAGATTTATTTCATATCACTACAAACATTATGTATGAAATAGACCGATCATATTATTATAAACATTGATACGTCCATGATCCTTATATTACGCCTTCTACGCTTATTAAGCTTGTGAAACACAATTAACACGCTATCTAAGTACAACATATTTTCTCTAAATTACGCAATATAACCTTAAATTATACCATTTCAAAAACATAATTAAAGGAATGGAAAGAATTAGGAAAATTTAATATGGTTACTGGAAAGGACTTTTATTATTTAATGAGGTTTTTCTGGTAGAAAATGAGTATGGAGTGGTTTATTACACAATAAATCAAAGTATGATTAGAAAGATACAGCAGTAAAAAAATTTATTTACATAATTCATATTATCTTTGCTTTAATCTTGATGATAAATACAGTAATTATGTCAATGAAAAATTACATTAAAATTATAAAACACGATATACTTTTGTAACTTTTCTTTGTGTAAAAACGTTTTAATACTCATTTGGATGTATAAATATGATATAAATGTTACAGTCGAAATTGTTTACATGATTTTTATATTGTTAAAGGTCTATATAAGTTAACTGGTTAACACAGGGTTTAGTTATAGCTATGTATAGGAACAATGAGGGATTTATGTGTACAGTTTATTTCAATAAAATACTAGTAATGGATTGATGTTTACGTTGTCGCGCCAATAGATGGCGCTCAACACAATTTCGACTGTTGATTGCTTCCAACACACCGTTGTACTACATAACTATTATAGTATACATGTTAATTAGCCTAATTATGGATACGTAATCACGTGTCGTTGACCTCGCTTCCATGAGATTTGACTCCGTTTCTGCTGAGTAAGGGAGTTCTATTGTGCTCGTCGCATATTACGATCTCAGTGACGTCATCGCCTTTAAGAGAGTCGTAGTTAGGTGGCGGTGTCTGGCCTTTTGTATGGCCATTTATCAGTGGCAAGGGAATTTGGCCGGTGACATCTGAAAAAATATTAACAGATTACATTTAGAGCCACTGAAAATCGTGCGAAATTTATCGTAAGCATATATTATCGTACGCATTGCATAGTAGTCTTTGTATAGGAATTCATTGATTCGTGCTAACCGTACGATGCGGATCAGTGGACGCACTTGTATGAATTCCTATACATAGTATATTACGATCCGTTTGATGCGATGCGTTCAATATTAACGATGAGGAAATGAGGACCCGCCTTAAGTAGGAGGCGGATTGTGGCACCAATCAGGACAATTCCAGATAGTACAGGCGAATAATTCTTTCATTGTTTAGGTTATCTTAAGCCAAAAATATAATACTATTTTTCTAATACTATTAGAATTATTGTATGGCACAGGACTCGTTAATTTAGTTATCTTGTTGTTGGTGTAGGTACTCGATACTCGTCGGAATAAGTTTGCCGTAGCAATAGAATATTTGTAAAATATTAACAATTTGTTAAAATAAATATGTATGAACTAAGTAACCATTTCACCTTTCGCTAAAATTTCCGTAGTATGCGAGCCTGTCGCCGAAAATGAGTAATTCTAATTAATTAATTAAAACATTAGGGGAGGCCTATGTTCAGTCAACTTACTTTGCAACGTAGATTCCAGCTCGCTGTTAGTGAGTACTACGACGACGCTAGATCCCGAGTTGCTGAACACGGACGCCACACTGGCGCGCGGAGACAGCAGTATGAGAGGTTGTCCGCGAGACGATAGAGAGCTTGATAGTGCACACATGCCTTTAGCTGCTGTGAAGTCTGCGCCTAAAACAAAATAAACACATACATAAACTTTTGTTTTGGAAATGTTGCTATCGCCAAGGCATTTGGTAAGTATTAGTTTTTATACATATATAACTCATGCCTTTTTCCCAGAAGGGGTAGGCAGAGGTGCCAGGACACTCATTTCACCTTGTATGATCCGTCTCAGGATGTGATAGGTGGCGAGACTATCGCCATATCGGGCACAAATTTCTGACTCTGGGCTGGTAATTAATAGAAAAATGCAATATCACTTTGCCCAACCCGGGATTGGAACCCGAGACCTAAGCTTTGTAACCGTACCTTAGTACAAAAACGTCATCGAGGCAGTCATATAAAATAAAATATTTTATACGAATAATTTCTAGCTGGAAGGGTAATAACGGTGCTACAGCGCTAGTAAGAGTTCGGCAAGATATCAAGATGTATGAAAAACAACAACAAAAATTTTTCACGAACAATTTGCAACAACATTGGTGTCATTAATAGTTGTTATATTAAGAGCGTTTATACCTTCCGCGCGCTTTTTGGCTTAAGAACATGACTTTTCAAACGAGTTAATAGCCACCAATAAACAATTTAAAGGAAAAATAATTAGTACTAATTTTAGAAAAGGTTGTCATCTAGGGATTTTGGTGGAAAACATTATAGATTGATGGATAATTTGTGAGTACTATAAGGATTACTGAACACAGGTTTCGTTATTTAGGCTTCAGATGACAATTTAGAAGCTTAAGATATCCGAAATCACTAAATATAAGATGAAAATAAAAATATTAACAGACTAATAAGACACTTATGGAGGGATTTTGCTGAGAAAAATAATCTTTTTGTGTTTAGTTCCTGAAAAATAAAAATTTAAACAATGCGAAATTATTCAGAAACTCTCATCAAGAACATATTTTTTTCACCAACTTATCGTACATATTTTTTATAGCAATAGCATATTATAATAGAAGAACATCTTATCAATAAATTAACATTTTTATATTTCAACAAAATTAGTTTTCATGTTTCTACAAATATTTTAAAAACCACTATAAAACACGCTGTCCGACGTGCCTCAAATCAGACCGCCGCAAGGCCTTCTAGGGGGAGGACGTATCGCTCGTCGCTTCCGGCCTGGCTGCAGTCGATTTTGCCATGCGTAGTAAAAATAGCCACGCGTAGACTGCGAATGCCACATCTTAGTACTTTGATAGTATTTTTTTTTATTACCTACAATGATTTTGTAGTGAGGATGTAATTCCGATGCTAAATTATGTTATGTATTGTAATATAAAATTAAATATATTTCGTAATTGTAAGGGGTTGTAAGGCCCCTAACTCTATTCATGTGTTCGAAATTATAGTGTCTACTGATTGAAAACTGATTTGAATCCAACTTAACAATGTAATAATAATGAAAATATGATCAATATCTAAATTTGTATTGTTCATTGCTTGCACAGTAATATTTGTCTACTTATAATGCAAATAAAACATTTTTATGATATTATATTACCAATATATAAATCATAAGTTATATTTCAATTGAATATTATAATTTTGAAGCGCACGGATCAAAGTTGGTTGAGCTGACTGTATAGCGAGCCGACGCGGTAGCTCTACGCACACAGCTTTGGTCGCTTATGTGTGCGTGAAATTAACGAAGAAATACCTATAGTTGACTTTGCGCGCAAGGTGTAAACGCTCTTAATGTAATTATTGTATGTTTCGGTAGTTTACTGTAATAATTGGCTCTTTCTATTGGTAAACATATTTGCGTCACCATACCAAATTTTCCACCATCGAGTATGGTGGTAACTATTGGGAAGTATATGTATAGTTAATTACAGTAGTGAAAGTCTTACCTAACACATATCTGCAGTCTATAACGACCGGCATACTGCACCCTCCTTGTTTCTTGGCCGCTCTCTCGACATTCTGCCGTATATATTCTACTCCGGGGAAGTACAGGCTGTTGCCGACTGTCACCATTAAGTAGTTAAGACCAGACGCGTTCTGAAAAAAAAAAGACAAAGTGTAAAATCAAAAACATTTAAATGAACATTGTTGATATTACTAATTACGTATAAATTAATTTTTATTTGGATTAAATTTCGTTGTGACTTTTTATAAGTAAGTATTACTACTAATAAATAAGTACTTCTACATGTCTACTACTTACTACGAGATGTCGCTGTTTTAAAGTAGAATTTCGGTTGAAGAATATTTACTTATACATATATTAAAGTAAGATTTGATTAATAATTGTATAAATCATATATTTTATACAGTACTTTTAGTACTAATAAAACATAAATTCATTCAGTAATTTACCAAAAATCCCCTATACTAATAGATTATTTGCTTTCATATAATTATTTTAGATAATAAGAATTATCAATATAAATACGCACCGTGATCACTTCAACGTCAAGCTGTGGCCTTGCACTGGGGTACAGCAGTAGAACCAAGTTGACAGCCACTCCTGCCAGGATACCTAGTTCCACGCCCACTGATAAACATAAGGCGAATGTAGCGAACGCTGGTACCAGGTCGGCGCGTCGGGATCGCCACATTGGTTTCACCACCTGAAACAAAATTTCGTCGTGGTATATCAGGTTGCCATATTAATACTAAATTCGATCTTAGCGCCCTCATTAAAAACAGTCTTTATTTGCCAAGCTATAGTCAGCAACATAAGTCGCTACACATTCACGAGATTTGGAATTATCTTATCATCCAAAATAATAATTATTTTCAATATCGTATGACACTTCTCGGCATAGATAACTTTACTCGGTTATATTTTACGACTACAGAGTAGTACGTACAAATTTTAATTCATAATAAAAAGGTTATCAAAATATGTGAAGTGTTCAGCGACTTATGTTGCTGACTGTACATATAATACGAGTATTATTAACTTAAAAGTGGTAACAGAAACGGAAAGGTAATTAGTATGATTTAAAATAATATTTATGAAATAAAAATAAAAGTATAATTATAAACCATAAGCTCATATTTAAATGAAAGGGATGTTACCAAACCAAATAATAATTACTTAAACATTTTACAATACTACGTTTTCATCGAAATACGTACGTTTGATAAAACGTTCAGTGACCGTAAGTACACGGCTTATCGAATGCAACAATTTGACGTCATATACAGTCATCAATTAAAAAGTATCACCAAAGTAATTGTCAGATTAACCAATTAAATATTTTAATGTGTTTATTTTGTTCCATAAATGATAACAAATATTCTATAATAGTAAAAGTCAATGGTCATATTAAGCAAGGCTTTGAAACTACAGCAAGTTATAATAAATAGAAATAATAATCTAGTCTATTCACGTCCCACTGACGGGCTCGGGCCTCCTCTACAATCAAGCCAGTGTAAATGCACTGTTGTGATCCGTTTGAAGGACATTATAGCCTGAGTCACTACTGGACATATCGAGCCTTAACATCTTATGTCTCAGGATGACGAGCACAGTGGAATGCCAAGCATTGCTTTGTAATCATGGTGTTGCTTGGTTTTGCTACTCTCTATGAGCCGTCGTATCCCTTACCATTAGGTGAACGGCATGCTCGTCTAGGCCATGTATTGCAATAATCTATCACGATGGCCTATTGCGGGTTTGCAGACTTTACACATGACAAAAATTCGTGCAAATTTCTACATTGTACAGGTTTCCTCACAATGTATTCTTTCGTCGTTTTAGTACAGGCTAGAAATATGTATTTAATGTACAAGTTATGGTTTACCTCATACTCTATCATAAATATGACAGCACAGATGACTACGGCCGCTAAAGACGCTTTCGGTATGTAGTAGAAGTACGGCGTAAGGAGACTGAGAGCCAATATCACCAAAATACCTGAAATTAAATAAATTAAATATTTTTTAATTACAATTAAAGTTTATAGAGTATATTTGTTTTGTGGTAAATATGTTTTTGCGAACTTATATGATTAGAATAATACATGTAAAAGTAATTATCATTTAACTTAGTTTTTATAAATATTAAACCACGTTCGCATCTTATACCTTATATCTTATGTACTAATTTGAAACTCTAGAGCCATTTGTGAGTCACTGACAACTAAAAAGGAGGAAATTATTTAGGATTAGACTTGATCAGACCTAGGTTAGATATGTAGAAAGTCTTCATCCAATATTATGAGAATTGATTTGATTGAGAGATTTAGCAGTTTTCATTATAGGACACATGAATATATGAATGTAATTTAAAACAAGCTGCTTTTCCTAGTTAAAATTATTTTGACTCGTATCTCACACAATAAGCCATTTAATTAAATTTTATACGATTATTTCCAGCATACGTTACAGTGCGCACAAAAAAAGACCTTGCCGAACTGAAGTGTCATTGAAATGGATCAATTTCAGATCCCAATAATGAAACGCAAACAAAGTATGATACAAAAAACCGTGTGTACCTGTGTAAATACTGCCGAACTGCGTCGCCACTCCGCTAGCATGGTTCACTGCGCTTCGGGAGAAAGACCCTGTAATCGGCATCGCGCCTACGAACGAACCGAAAATATTCGCCAGCGATAGGGTAATGAGCTCCTGTGTTGCGTCTACTGACTCACCGCTGGCTGAAAACAAATTTAAAAAATATAATACTATCTTACATACGTAATTGTAGGGCATCGATCTGCTCCATAATTGAGGGGTCGATTAAAAGCGTTTGGGCCGTAGTCCCCCATTCTGGGACCTAGTGCGGTTTGGTGGACTTCACGTATTACAGAAATCCTTGATAATCTCTGTGACCGTTTTCTCTGTCTGTCTCTCTATGCAGGTTTTATCACGATACTTTCTTTCGTCACTTAAGTGCGTAGTAATTTACTCTATCAATACACAAATTATTCCGAAAAAAAATATAATAAACACATATATTTGTACAGTTCTATTATAATTATTATTAGTGTAATTATAAAATGGGTTATCGATGACGAATATCAGGCCGTTTTCCTTATAACGTTGTTTTATATGGAGTTGTAGTGAATTACGTTGCGACTACAAATATACACACAGCGTTATTATTATTTTAGCCAAGTTACGGATGTTCGTTATTATTGCCAGTTCATAATAATGTATTATTACTGCTAGAAAAATTGTTTCATGAAATAAATGAAAATATCATTTCAAATAGACGACCGTTTCCAAAGCCAACATAAATATTGGTAATATAAGAAGTGGTTAAGGTTTCTTATTACGCAAATAATATATGATTACAAAGCGGTCTCAACAATAAAACTGAAATTCGAATTCAGGGTAAATCAAATGAAGCTATTATTATAACATTTACCATTACTTTGAATACACAAATTATTTTTAAAATTATCGTTGACGTGATAGATTTGTCTACCAGTCACCCTAATGATCCTGAGGGAGGCATATGTTCAGCAGTGGACTTCCTATGGCTGGATAAGATGAAGATAGATCTAAGATAGTTCTAGAATTTAGACGAGAGATCTGAAATATTTCTAGAGTAATGTGAGCAGAGGACAAAATACATTAGTATTGTTGATCTAGGTCCATAATGACTCAATATAAGTAATAACAAACCGATTAATCCATTACAAACCAATCACATTTCAGAAATTAAAAGATCCGTAAAACCATTAATTATCTAGGTTAACAATCGCGTAATAACAGTTAAAATTAAATTGTCCTTCAACTAAAAACAACTAGTAATGTAAACTGCGAAAATATTATCATATAATCGCCATTAGCAGAGGAAATAACTGTTCGTGACAATAAACGGCAGATTAAATTGCAATAAGCGCTGAAAGACGGGGCAATTCAGCTTATCAATTGCGACGGTAATGTGTAGAGCCATTGTTACGTAAAATGCATTCTTACATGGACTATTGAATGTACATTGCGTAAACTTAGATCTCATGGTGACTTTCAATAATATGGTCAATCAGTCATTTTATTATATCTTTCGTTATCTAAAATCTATATTAAGAATTTTATGAGTTTATTGGAAATTCAATTCATTGATAAGTTAAAAACAGTGTGGGTTATTTTTGTTGAATTTTCTAGAAATTCAACAAAAATAATTTCTTCCAATCCACCAAAATCAATAGATAAGCTACTGACAGAAATTTGGTAAATATTTTTGTATATTTAAAAATATCTAAAAAGAAAGTTATAACATTCTCGTGTATTATCTAAATTCTGGTACTCATTTACATGCATAACAAATTACAAAAATGAAAAAATATTTTACATTTTTAATATGAAATACGAGACAGCAAAATTAATATTCGCCATTCGTTGTACGTAAGTTTTTAGAATATAAATTATAATATTGATCAAAAACTGATGTGTGTAATCTGGATGTCGAACAAAATGACGAAATAAAATGATTGACGCTTCATAGAGGTGAGATTTAACGTCGACGTGAAACAACGTACACTCTAGGAACAATATGTTAGAATAAATCGTGTTAAATGGGGACTGGTTAGGCAAAGAAAGTCGGCTAAAAATTATGGACTAAATATACATATGTCGGTAGAATTTACTGAAAACAAATTCCGAAGTCGACTCATTTTTAAATTCGAAAACATGATTTATCTATCAAAAAAATATCTTTAGTAAGGGCGGACATCAGCAGAAAACCGGTTTTATGTAAAGTTAAATACTTTACATAATACATTTTTGAAACAATGTCGCGATATATAGCACATCAATTATAGATAGAAGGGAGGAGGAAATCTTTGAATTTCAGATCGGTAGTGACTTTTAAACTTAATGATAACTACTGAACTGCCTCGGTGACGCAATTGTTCTACGGTACGATTACAAATTTGAGGTCTCGGGTTCGCATCACGGGTCGGGCAAGTGATATTGGATTTTTCTAACTATTATCAATCCGGAGTCAGGAATTTGCGTCCGATATGGCGATAGACTCATCCCCTATCATATCATGGGAAGGAACACACAAGGCGATACGTGGGTGTCCTGGTAGCACCTCTGAATATCCCTTCTGGGAAAAAACGCGTGAGTTTATGTATGTATGATAACTACTACTTACCAAATGCCTTAGCGATAGCAACATTTCCCAAAACAGCGATGATTGGTACTAAAACTATAGAAGAGCCGAGATCCGAACACATCTCAATGAATGACACTTCTCTACCGTCTAACTCCGTGGAATAAGGCGGCAATCTTAACGGCGGCAGACCTTCTCTGAAATAAATAATGAATATTTAGAAAAAAAGTATAAACTTAAAAAAAAAAGTTAAATGGAAACAATTTTATCAGTCTCAAATTTTAATTAGACATATTTTGATGTCAATAACCTCAAATTAAAATTCTTACTACACTGTGTACTAAATGCGGCTTGCTGCGATCGCGGTTATAAAATAATCCACAGTCGAAACATATTTCGTGAAATGCATAAATATTTGTTTGACTGAAAATGAAACCACAAAAGCAAACAGCATAACCGCACTACAAATACAGTCGCGTCAAATGTAATGAATATAAAAGATATGAAAGAAATGTCGTACTTCACCGTTCCTGTTAGCTTGAACGGTGATTCCGAGTGGCTCTCAAATATAAACGCAGCCAACGAACACAGAATAACTATTATAGCGTTTCTCGACGTTGACAACAACCACAATGCCTTCTTGAGCCCCTTTTGGCTGGCTGGCAAATTTATATCTTTCATCTTCTGAAATGTAAAAATATTAAGACATTGTTATCTTTCGGTACGTTTTTTGGGGAAGGAAATTTGGTAATGGAATAAATAGTGGTGGGTGGGAACCGAAATAAAAGGACCAAAAAGGACGATACTGACGATAATTAAGAAACAAAATATGACAGTAGCAATCAGTGAAATTCATAGAACATCCGAAATAGATGGATTGATTAACCCCAATTGGTAGAACGTTTTAAAGCTATTGTAGATAAGTGAATCTCGGTACCACTTGAGAGTTCAAGGAGACACGTGACTATTGTTTATAGCATGAAATAACGATTATTATTTATTATATTTAATTTAAGTAATTATACCAGGAGGTAAATCTGATAGCACGTGACTGATATAGTAACCACGTACAGACAATATTAATTAAATTAAAATACCTAAATTGCTCCCAAAATATAGTGATTATCACAATGTATTTCATCGTTATTCGATCCAGGCCCTATTTTCAATCATCACATAAAAGCTATTTTATCTAAGAATCTAACCTGATTAAACATAAAATTGATCCATTTATCAAATTCAACAAATAAATTTTATTTTACCATCGAAAAATCTTCAGTTCAATAGATATTCCTTTAAAACTGAAGAGTACAAATAGTCAGGAATGCTGAAATTAAATGCCATTTCTTCAGAATCTTTTCATATATTTTCTACTTTACATCGAGGAAATCGTCGTGGTCTCCACTTAAGAACTAGTCTGTCCCAACGATTACCGGTTCAGCGTCCAAGACTCGCCAATTGCGGCTTCAACTGGCTCACATTTAGAGCAATTACTTTCTTTTTATTTTTTCTATGTAGACTACTTTTACTGACGGTGAATTTCATTTCAAATTCTGCATTCTTAAATGGCAAAATTACGTCAATATGCAGATGTGCTTAAGGAGAATTTATTAGATAACCGATAGCTTTTAGTATTACCTAGTGAATTCAATAAGGATTGGATTTGTGGAAAGCAAATTATATTTCGTAGATTTTTTCAGGACCGTCCTAATTTTTACTGAGGCTTTCATGAAAATAGCGTTTGATCAAACCGGGTATTACATTCCAATAAGTTCTGCCACCAAACATGTTTATTTTAAATTTTCAACACAATTATATCCACTAAGTTGTTTTGCTTACATTGTTGCATGTAAAGCAGAAAACTAGGAATCCGGTTTCGTGATAAGTGATCGTCGTGCATTAACGTCGAATTTTCCTTTATGTAGTAATGTTTTATGCACCAAAAATCCTATTTACCTTTTTTGAAGCTCAAAGGGCTCCTGGTACATTTCGTGGTTACCGTTAACTTACTAGCAATATAAAGAAAAATCTTCCGATATCCTTAAACATGCCATCGATTCGGACTTGAAAACATCGAAATTAAATGCTCTTCGCCAAATATTTTGTGCATTGCATGCCAAATAGAGGAATTTAATATATTATAGCTTTAGTAATATGATATTATACTTACTCGCATTAAAAGAAGGAGAACAATACACGTTATCCCCAATAAACTATCAGGTATTCTTGCGTTTGGTATATTTATTATCACCTGAAAAACAATCAAATTATACACCACGTTACATTTATGTAAAACTGATAATATGTCAAATTCTAAATTGTTAAACATTTTTGTATTCATTGAGTGAGTATTATAGTTGTACACTTTACAGCATGTAGAAAATTATGTGAAAGGCTACAAAATATACATAGAAAGTCAATGTTTCATAGCTTTAGTATTATTGATAAACATGAACATTTAGAAACAAAGGTCCAAAGAATCGTGTCAATTTATGGATCTTACAAATACGTATTTGCGAAAGGCTTGAACCTCTAGATCCACGAACTGTCACTGCAGCCTTATTATCTAAATATATTGTAAAGTGACTTACTTTTTTGACAGTATCTAAAAATCCACCAGACTTGAATTGCAAGCCGAGTAGACCCTTTAGTTGCGATACTGCTATTATCACAGACGTAGCTGACGTGAAACCCACGGTGACCGGCACCGATATGAAATCTATAAGTACTCCTGCGTAGAAAATAAAAGAAATTGAGTTATTTGGTTTTACATTTATGTTAAATTATGGATGAGGGACAGTTTCTTGGTGGAATAAATGTTGAAAACTATATCATACAACACATAAAATTTATACCGATTCAAAATTACACATTGCGTTGTTTTAAAGATGTCGTATGAAGTTTAAAAATCTTTTTAGTTTTGTTAAAAAACAAATTGTTATGCCACTGCCCTTAGTGCGATTCGTTCGGGCAGATTTAATTTAATAACACAAAGCCAAAGCCTTTTTCACGTTCGAGAATCGCCGAGCAACCTTTAATTAATATGTCACACACTTTCTGCATGTTGCTCGCAAACCGGCACCGTGTGAAATTAAATTAATCGGAGAATTATTTTTTATGATCGACACATATTTTCCACCTCATATAATTAAACTGGAAGGGAATTAAAATTGGCCACAAAATAAACACGTTCAAACAAATAACCGGACGAGTGGGTTTCCATGCGTGAAGGAATACGTAATATCCGTGTCACTTATATGAGTTAATTATTCGATGTTTTAATAGCGATTAATGGAAAGGTCATGCCGACTAATATGAAGATAAATAATGTATTAAGACTGATTTGGCCAAAGAAAAAATATATCAAAGATTTTTCCATCTAATTCGAAGTAATAGAGGACGAAACGGAAACGAGCAAACCAAGTTTCTTCAAATTATTCTTTAGAATACAAAGAATAATTTGAATGCAGAAAAATAAATCGCTGTCTCAACTACAAAAAAAAAACATAGTTTGGCGACCTTTGGTATTAAAAAATAAATTTCCATCAGAAAATAAAGAATAAATAAAGTAAAAAAAATTATCTTCCAACGACTAAATTAACCACCGATAACGAAAAGATTATATAACAATATTGAAGAAATAATCTATAGTTAAAACACAAAAGGACTGCCACATATTAAAATAGACAATTTTCGAACATCTTTTGTCTAAGTTATAATCAAATACAGTTCGACTAGTTAGAGACGCAAACAATAGAATGTGATTAACTCGGGAGCTCGGCATAATGAAAAACGTTCTATAACCAACGGCAGCAGGGACGCGATGTTAGAATGAGTTTATAAATGGAAAATACTATATTATAACTTCTGTTGTGTGGCATTTAACCAGGCACGGAGTTACGAGATTGGTTTTAAAGAAATATGATTAACCGCCGCACTGCTCTCCTATGTATGGACTGTGAATCTATATATTATTTTTTAAATTAGTCGTTTTATGATTTTTTGAATGAAAAATTTAATTATCTTTAAGTGAGGGTCCTTTGAGAAAAGAGCGTACAGCTATATTCTTTGCTAGCAAAGTTCCGACGATTCGACGATTTTTCGATGTCGAGCTTCAATGCTCGGTGTCATTACAGCCTGTCCATATCCACAAATATTTCTTTCGGGTCTGGGTGTTTGTGAGACCGAAAAGTCTCTCGTAGTTCCTGATACCCACGACACAAGACTCGATCTTAGTGTGGGGTCAGGACTATGTATGTGACTGTTGGGTGTTATTTATGGGTGTTATTTATTAACATGCGTGCCACTGTTAATCCTGGCGCACTGCTGTGGCAGGTGTGAGGGCGAGACAGTCTCCAGAAAAAAACTCCGACGATTTCTCTGGGTCTGTAAGTATTCATAGAAGGTGGTGACTACTATCACATAGATTAGTCCGTTAGGTCACATCCTCCCCTGTTTTCCATAAAATAACTCTGTACTGGATAGAAAGAGATTCATAAAGCAGACGTCCGGGCATAAAAATTAACCCAATTATTCGGCATACTCATGGCAGGCTGTGTAGTAAGCAGAGATTTTAATACTATATACTAGTATAACGCATTTTCGTTGCCATTCCACACACTTTAGGTCCTACACGTTATATTGAAACTTGGAGGGAATACTTATATTTTCTACAGTATTTTTGATACAAGGAGGAATATTCTTCTGTATAATAACTGTATTGGACATACAAGCATATGCAGCTGTTAGTGCTGCGACGAGGACCTATTAGAATTATTTTTGCAATATGGATAACAAACGAAAATTATACTTTCAATAAATTCGCCACCACGAGCGATGAATAGGAAATTTTTTAGAGCATCTGATCATTCTTACATCAGAATTTCCAATCTAAGAATTACGTTCACTCAGCAGCATAGCAACGGCGACAAAAACGTTCCAGTCCTCGCATAATCAAATTTAAGTGCTCGACAATCATACGTGCCTTAATCGAATCATAGCTAAATCTTTTTACTCTATTCCAGAAAGCATTAACGAATGCAAATGCCTTTTGTTGAATTAAGTCTCAAATTCTGTTCAATGTGACTGTTATTGCTAAATTCTATTCTATTGTATGAAGAGGGGTCTAAACCCCCCATCGTCCTCATTACGCGCTCCACTTAATGATATGTTGCCGTGTGTATCGGATGTTGCGTTTTCAATTAATTGATAACAAAAGGGAAATCATTGGGCTTCGCTGGCGTTAATGCGAACGTAATGAAAATTTGATTTAAATTACACGTGTAGCGAAAAACGTATTTATACGCTAACAATATACAATAACAACAATAGGCAAGGACATTAACGTTTTAATTTATGAAATGATTCTTAATTTGACTGTATGTTTTTTTTAAATGCCATTTTTGACACACGACGATATCCGTTGGATTTCAGCTGTGAAATGTTACATACAATACACACTAAAATTATCAAAATACGACATGATATTGACTTAATTAAGAGTGTTAGTGTAATTAATTACACACTTTCGCTGATTGATTGATTTAGATTTTTATATTCACTTCATCCGTGTATTTCCTTATTAGAATTGTTGATGGTAAGATTGTCACAAAGCTAATACATCACAAGTTAAAATAATGCAGGAAATGAAAGATATCATTTCAAAAAATGCAACTATGGCTGTGTTTGATTTACCAATGAACTAATTTTTTTTTTACAATAAATAATAGTCCATAAAACAAAATAAAATTCAACTTACTTTTTGAAATATTTTAAAAATAACTTAACCATGAAAGCATACTTTAACACCGCAAAGAGAAATCGAAAGTGTCTGCAACATTATTTGCGTATGAAAATTAAATCAAATATTTATCAACATTATCATATTGTGGAGGTGCCGTTTTCATTTTGACCTTCAAAGAATCAGGAAACCACGAAACAATATACATGAAAATGTCAACAATTTGCCAATATTTGGGAAAATAAAGGAATAATAATTTCGTATATACTGATTAATAAGTGGTGCAGTACCTACTTTGATTTCAGCAGAGGTTATTTGATAATATTGATTCTTACAATTTATACAGGGTATAGCAAGAATGCTACCGAAAACGAAGCCGGATGGTAGTTTAAGCGTCTTCAGGCACAGTGCAATAGAAAATGTTGCAAAAAAAGTGACAATTGGTTTTTTGAATTTTTTTTGTTTGGTCCTATTTGATATACCCGGTATGTATAATAATCCTTTGCGACACAAACTAGCAAGAAAACGTTAAATAATTTTAATTCTGAAATATATATATTGGAATATAGGGCGATGAGATCCCTGGGGAAGGATTATGTTCAGCAGTGGACTTCCTGAGTCTGAAGATAGATATATTTATATATATATATATATATATTGGAATATGAACAGTAATATTGTGTATGCAAACGTTATCAAATGCTTTAATTGGGATAAAACTGAATAACTGAAATATTTTTTCAATTAATAACCGTTATACTGAAGGCTATATTAACTAGGAGATACTGTAAATATTGTAAATATTGCAGCCAAAGTGACGGTTATAAAATTGTAGTGAAGTAATTAACAAAAGATCGCAGCGCGCCGCTGAAAATATGAAAAGAAAAAAGCAGCTTCGAAAAACATAATTACTGTGACGTCATTTACACTGCCACCGTATGCATTCACGTAAAGAACAAACTTGTATTTTAGTAGCAACTTTTTATTTGATTTCATTCCTAAAATCGTTGCATATACTATGCAAGAGTTAATATAGATGTTACTATTTAAAAGAGTGGCAATCATATAATGTAATGCTATGATGTAAAATTTTCAAGTGATATCGGTTTTTGTTAAAATATTCCATGATTTCTCCTATTACATTGCAAAGATCGTAACAAGCATAACGATCTTAATGTAAATAACATGAAGGATATTATTACACAAGTTAGATTTAGGCAAAGAAATAATTCAAAGCAAGTTCTTTACCAATCAAAGGATTTTTACTCATTAGTTATACTACGCAGAACATAAAATTCTTTTGTACCAGCTCATATACGTCCCACTGTAGGGCACGGGCGTCCTCTACAATCTACAGCACGATTGAGAGTGGTTAGGCCATATAGTCCCCCACGCTGGCATAATGCAGGTTTCCACACGATTTTTTCTTTCACCATTTTATTGCGTGGTGATTTATTAACAAACACACATGACTCCGAAAAAAGTCAGAGGTGTGCCCTGGGATTCGAACCCGCGACCACCGGGAACATGCTGGCAGTCGCGTCTAGGGGGTTACTCTACAATCCGTTACGAAGCACGAAACTTCGGATGACGGATGTCAGTGACGAAATAAATGTACCACAGAGTATGTGAACCATCCGAAACGTTGAAAATTCATCGTAACCATAGACTAACTTCGGACTGAATGATATTTATCATAGATATTCTTAAAGATTTTAGAAGGAGAAAAACAACATTATCTGTGATCATTATTCTGCAACAATGTTGCCACCTAAGTGAATTTTCCACTATTTATATGGTAATTTAGACCTAGCATGTAGTGGGGAAAAATGATATTTATTGGTTAGTGGTTTTTCTAGAGGATTTGCAGTGCTCGAAAATTATAGAAAAGATAACGTAGGTTAATTTTCTTATGTTTCACTTCTATCGGATTTGAATTGCAAAACTTTTCTACAAATCTTTATTTAAAAATAATATTACGAGTTTTAATTTTTTATCATGGCCGTGCAGGGCTTAAGAATAAATAATTTATTTCTTTCTATTTGTTTTAGATAAATGATTTGTCCCACGGAACCCTAAATATTTTTTATAGCAAACTAAAACGAAGAAACATAATTAACTCAGACACTCTCTTGTCATTAAAGCATATTTTAAAAATAATCGCATTTAAGGGATATTTTTTGTGCGGTACTCTAAATTGTTATTCAAAACTTAAATAGCCCAAGTTACTCCCGCAAAATTAATTAAGCTATCTTTCAGTGAAAGTCCCGTCAAAATCGGTCCAGACGTTCTCGAGATAAGCGATTACAAACAGAACGACAGACAGACAAAAACTCTTTTCAGATCATTTTTGGTATAGATATCGTGTATATGAGTATAACGATATGTAGTTGGACAATTTTTTTTAGTTTCACTTTACAAACAGACATTTATTTTTTATTTATGTGTATACAGGGTATATCAAGACTGCTACCGAAAACGAAGTTGGGTGGCAGTTTAAGCGACTTTAGACACAATGCAACAGAAAAAGTTGAAAAAAAAGCGACAATTTTTTTATGTTATTTTTTTCCTATGGCCATATTTGGCTGGTAAATACATTTTTTTCCTAAAATAATAGTGTATACCCTTTTATTTATTAATACTCTAAGGTATAAAAGAGTTTAAATTATTATTTTAGCAAAAACTATGGATTTAGCACCCAAAAATTACGATATTTAAAGCAAAGAAACGCGATAATTATTTTTTTATGATTTTTTAAATATCGTAATTTTTGGGTGCTAAATCCATAGTTTTTGCTAAAATAATAATTTAAACTCTTTTAAGCCTTAGATTATTTATAAATAAAAAGGTATACACTATTATTTTAGGAAAAAAAATGTATTTAACCCGAATATGGTCATAGGAAAAAAATAACAAAAAAAAAATTGTCGCTTTTTTGCAACTTTTTCTGTTGCATTGTGTCTGAAGTCACCTGGCTTCGTTTTCGGTAGCAGTCTTGATATACCCTATATATTTTAGACTATTATACAAAAGACGTTTTAAATTATATACATTATTTTTTATTTTATTTTAAATTGTACTCTTATTTATAAATAAATACATCCAAAAGTCACATAAATAGTCCTGACCTCACATTAAGATCGAATCTTGTGTCATGGGTATCAGGAACTACGAGATACTTTTGGGTCTCATAAACACCCAGGACCTCAAACAAATACCTGTGGTTCACACAAATATTAGTTTCGGTTCGGCGATCGATTCCGTGGCCATTTGTTTTGCAAAGCCGGCATCTAACGAACTTCGCCACGGAGGCTATTATTTCATATAAATAAATAACATGCCTATAGTTACATACATAATCCTGACCCCTCACAAAGAGGCCCACAAAAAAATATTTGTGGGCCTCACAAACCTTCCTCTCGGTGCGGGGATCGAACCCGCGGCCTTTCGTTTCGCAGGCGGCATGGCATTATCAGCTAACCGCCTAGCCTGTGGCACAGGAGCTGTCATATACCAATATAATAATCTAATTTATTATTTTTATACTACATAAAATCTCAATAAAGCACCTTTACTAATTTATTTTAAGCACGACATGGGCGAGCCTAACGGTTCTTACATACAAATAAAAGAACATAAATTGAAGAATTTCAATATATTACACTAGGCTGTACGGCTGCTGGGACTTTTGCCTTTAGATAGGTTATATGTAAAAAACAACAAGTATCAACAATCAAACCAAAGACGTTTTACAAATAGACACGTCATACACTAACATAATGGCACAAAAAAATGGCGCGATGCGTATTGTAATTTCAAATTGGTTCGAAGAAAGAGTAAAAAAGCAAGAAACATAAGTTAGAAGAAGATGAATAGACTTCGCTAGTTACGTAACAATAAGTGCCGCACGGTTATTGGCCAAAACGCGTGTGACGTAGCACTAAGCATGAAGTACAGAATGACGTGGCGGGAGCTGTCATACGTTGCCATGAGAGCGATTTTACTAATTTTATTTAATAAAAAATTAGTGTGTACTTGTGCACTAAATAAAATATTTTTTTTGTTTCACAGTTTCAGAATCATTTGTACTTTTTTTTAAATAACTCTAATCTATTCTTACGCATTTGGTTTCGAGAATACAGATAGTCAGAGAAACGTGTACCCGCGACACTGGTTGATGTGTGACTGATTGCACTGGAGGCAATTACCTTCCAAACGTGTTGCCATTATAAAGCTCGGACAACGCATCTATGCTTTATAAACATCTTAGAATCAAACGTCAAAAAGTAAATTTTTTTTTTAAACAGTTACAAAAAACTTATAAATAGTTAAATAACTTATTCACAGAGTACATTGTTTATAGAGATATAATTATAAATAAAATTTAATGTTTAAAATTCTTTAATGTTGACAAAAGTAAGTATTTGTACAAAATATTCTATTAAGACGGTAAGTTTCTTATTTTTAAATTATTATATCTATTTAATGCCATAATGATCAATATCGAACTGGATTGATATTCCTTGTTATATTTCCTTCAAGCGCCTAACAAATATTTTACCTACCCATACATGTCGCGCTCCAACATGCAACTTTGTTGGGATGGAAAGAAGTTCCACTAGTGGTTATTTAATACAGTTAATAGTCACACACACGTTATCAATATTCACAAAGTATATGATTAAAGTCTTTAGTTAGATAATAACTTGTGTTTGGAATGATTTGGTAGTGTATAAATATCATGAAACAGTAGGTTGTAAATATGTTTTAATAGATAACTATTTTGGATTACAGGATTTAACTACTTGAAGTTATCGCTTGGTACTTTGCGGATGATTCAACCACAACAATGAGATCCTCTTGGATAATGAACATCAAATCTTCAATCATTAATGAAAACTGTTGTAAATGGAATATGTTGAAATAAATGTTTTATTTGTTTTTTATTTGTTACCTGGCAGTAATTTGTGTGAAACAAGTTATACTAACTTGTATTTATGTATATAACACACTACAAATAATTCTTTCCATTTTTTAAGTATGTGTGTACATTTCTTTACAATTACAGTATATTACATCCATTTGAAGGAGTTTCTGTTTCATATAAATAATTTAACAAAGCAATTGAAAAATATATATTATTTAAATTAACTGATGATCTTCACATTAAGTTTAATACTTATAATAAAATATCAGATACTACAAATAATTATTTCCATTCAATTTTGAGTAGGTATGTGTCTATATTTTTTGATGATTCAATTACAGTTATATTGTCAAAATTAACCGGTGATCTTCACATTAGGTTAAATATGGGGATATTAAGATATCACATATTAAGTACACATAATTATTTCCATTCAATTTTGAGTAGGTATGTGTCTATATTTCTAGATGATTCAATTACAGTACATTACATCCATTTGAAAAAGTTTCTGTTTCATATAAGTAATTAAAGGAAGCACTTGTAAATATATATTGTCAAAATTAACCGGTGATCTTCACATTAGGTTAAATCATTATTATGTGACGATAATAAGATACCACATATTACAATTAAATATTTCTATTCGATTTTAAGTAGGTATATGTCTATATTTCTTGATGATTCAATAACAGTACATTACATTCATTTGAAAAAGCCTACTTTCTGTTTCATATAATTAATTTAAGGAAGCAATTGAAAGATATATTATTACAATTAACCGGTTATATTCACATTAGGTTAAATACTTATTATGTGAAGTTAATATAGTTTGATTGGATAATAATATTATATTGATTTTATTAAAATTAGAAATAATTATACTTTGATTTTGCTCTAAAGTAGATAGACATTAGTTTGTTTTGTTATTTATCTAAACTCATTCTAACAAAACCTTTTCCTTTCCTGAGTCCTGACATCTTTATGGTTGTTTATAATTAATGCTTCTTAATTAACTTTTAGGAAAAGTTTTATATAAACAAAATACATACAATTGAAGTTTTTATCCATGTAATAACATTTCAATTAATATTTTGTTCAAAAGTAACTGTCTAGTTATTATCATGCAGAGTTTATCAAAACAAATAGGTAGGTACTATGCCATAACATTGAATGTGTGTGAAACTCATATATAAGCTTGTTATTAGAGAAAATATAAAATATGCACTATATGTCACATTGTTTTATTATGTAACTATTTGTAAGATACTTATTAGTAATATTGACTTTTCTATTCCTCACAATGCAGCTGGTACTGAGCTATGAACATACCAATAATCATAAGGTGGAAAGAAAACAATTTTTATTTAGTAATATCAAAAGTTTAATAAAACATGTTAATTACTATCCACAATTAATTTATTTAAGTGTTTTATAGCGATATTTTTTGGGTACAAAAAGTATAAATAAGATAAACTTTGAAGAAACACAAGTAACAGTTTGACAACAGTTTGAACAGAAGTAACATCCGTCCGAAAAATGTCACGAAACTTCGAGTTACGGATTCTATAGTAACCCCCCTAGTCCGTTTACCAACAGGCCACAACGGACATAAAATACTTGCTTAAAATTAAATTAATACATTTTCAGTGTAAATTTAGTACAATTTTAATTTCAATACACGACCGGGCAGTTCAAAGTTTGAAGGAATGGACGTGGACCCTTTTAACAGTAACACGATATTCAATATGCCACTTAAATTGGCTCCGGAGCGTCGATATTGCGTTCAATCAAGCTTAGTGCCACTGCAAATATTATGTGCACTAGATTTTGTTCGGACGTGTATTAGAAATGAGTTTTATTTGTAGTTAGTTTTGTTATTTTTTTTCCAATCTGTAAATTCATAGGACCGTAGGCTATCTACTGTAGAAAAAAATTGTATACCTATCTTCTATATATTTTTTAATCATATGATAAGAGATCATGAAATTACTCATAAGATAAAAGGTTATCCTCATTTAGAAAACATTCACAATGGTAGGTACTTAATTTCAAACAGCCTCATATTAGGTCTCGCTAATGGATTTTGCAATTTAATCTACAAACATAAAACTGACGTAATGACATTTGGCATGACAATCGATTCGGACAACATGCTTCTCATATTAAAATACAAATAAATAAATCGACTGTGAAAAATCCTTCAATTACAACATACAATTAAACCATGGAAAATCGCAAAACACGTGTCATTGAATTGATACTAAATGAAATTCTAGCATTTGTGTATTAATAGCTATTCTACAAATGTTATTGACACACTTATCCATATCGACCTTGTAATAGACTGTAATGGGGATACAATTATCTTATGCAACGGCAGTTTAAGATGCGCAGCCGGGGCGACTACACGATCAGTCATAATTGACGTAAGTACCCCATGGTTATTGATCGTTTACTGCTTGTTCAGACAAGACGATAACACTGCGGTTTCTTAATCAAACGCTTCTCGCGTGCTATTTACAGGAGGATCTTAGAAATCTTAATATATGATTTGATTTTGTCAAACCACACGACCTTCAGACGATATTGTTACTATTGGGTATCGGGATAAACTTATTTATGTTCGAGAGTTTAGTATACGTTTAAATCGTAACCAGCAAGAAGACAGGCGACGTCCGCACACATCGCTGTCGAAATCTTTGGAGGAAGATCTTTGGAAGATGCTTAGTAGTGGGCCTTTCGGTGGGTAAAGATGAAAATATTGCGCTGTCTGTGTGGACAGCGCCTCTGCACCTAATGTATTTAGGTGCGATAATTCATCTCAGGATATGCAATGCACGATAAGTCCTAACCATCCACGGCGTTAGCATACACATTCTTATGCGACATAGTCGGACAGAATTATACCAACTTCCAATCAAATTCGACAGTCAATTCTGATAACATGGACATCTTTCGTTGACGATGGGAAATATAAATATTTACTGACTAGTGTATTACGGTTACGGTACTAACTAAATTGGTGACTATAATGAAGGACACTATGCAGGGTTTAATATATCCCTCAGACTCGCTGTAGTGGTTTATGGTTCGTTGCTTTTGTTTACTGGCTGATGTTATGAATTCCATAATCCGTTTCGATAAATAAGCTACTTAAGGCAAAGACAATTTCAAATCCAATCCAATCAGAATATATATTAAATGAAACAAAATTTTAGTTATATAATGATAATCCTTAGATATTGTAAATATACAGCTGGACCTAGATCACTGACAAAAGATTTTTCACAAAGTCCTGTTCGAAGAAATCTTTAGAAAATACTAGATGATCAGCTCAGCTAGTGGCTCTAATAGCATGAATAGATAAATCGGTACTCACCTAAATGTAATATGCCCATAACCAGCTGGACAACGCCGGAAAGGAAGCACAGTAACACTGCATATTCAGCGTTCCTTCCTTGTATCTGCTGATACGTCATAAGTGCCAATAAAGCCGTAGGTCCCAAGGTTATGTCCTTACACGACCCGAATATTATGTACACGAAGCATCCCATAAACGACGAATATAGTCCAAACTGTAAAAAAACACGACGTGTAAAATATACTTTATGGCAAATACACACGCCGGCAAAATTAGAGGAACACACGTTAAATATTGAATTTCTTAGAAAATATTATTATAACTGAATGTTTTTAATTTTTAAATATTTAAAGTGAGGCAAAATTTATAACAAATTACTATAATTGAGTTAAAATACTTTAATTAATGACGCAAATGCAATTAAACGGAAATACAGTAAAATGAAATTTCTGTATTGTCAAATGTAATCATGTATTTTAAAAAGCTACCGAAATAAGGTAAGAAAATTAATAATGCGTATTGCTACCACGGGCTCTGATAAGAGTCTGGATATGATCCTTCATGCTTTTAATGACGTCATCAATCATTTTTTGCAACAAATTTTCCCACTCTTGCACTAACATGAATTTTCATTCTTGGACGATCTTTGGGGCTTGGTTTCTTACATTTATCTTTCTTCCGATGACGTCCCATACATTCTCTATCGGATTCATGTCTGGTGATCTTGCTGGGCAATCCATTTGCGCGATTTGGGCCTGATTTAAGTAGTCGCTAACCATTTGCGCTGCGTGGGGCTGCGCATTATCAAGCATAAATAAAAAATATTCGCCTATGAATGGTGCAAAAAACAATACATGGGACTCTAAGACCTCTGAGACGTATCTTTGTGCAGTTTAAGAGCCATTTTCTATAAGTATTAACTCCGTGCGTGCTTCCAAACATGTACCACTCCATACCAAAATTGACCCTCCGCCATAAGACACCTCTTTCAGTAAAGTTTGCTCGATTAGCGTTCTCCTCGATACCTCCAGATACTCTCCCTTTTTTCTATGCAATTCACACCAAAACTGCTTTCATCACTAAACAAAACTCGGCTCCACTCATCTGTCCAGTCGCGGTGTCGATGAGCAAAAGCTTATCTGGCTACTCTATGTACCACCTCAAGTTTTGGAGCTTTGGGCGGAACGAAAGACTTCAGTCCAACTTAATTTAAGCGTGTTCTCACTGTACGCTCACTGATATTAACATTATGGACTTCATGTGACATGTTTCGGGTCTGAATAGCTGTTTGACGACGATTTCTCAAAGTTTGCAGTCGTATAAAACGATCATCCTGGGTACCGGTTCATCATTTTCTGCTATTGGTTCACCATTTTCTGCCTTATTCTGGCCTCCGCACATAAGAGCCTATGTGCCTCTAACGTTTAACGTTGCGAAAGACGACAGATACCGACACAGCCAATGCGCGACTTACTGAACCCTACCGTTGACCATTTTCAATCATTGTTACCGCTCTGGCAACTTCAGTGGAAGGTAAGCCACTCATTTTATATCCTACAAAAAAGGTACTCTAAAAATAATAACAATAAAAATATCTTAAGTCACACAAAATGAAATTAAACAAAATTTTGTGAAACCACTTGAAAGTGAAAAAATCTTAAAAACACTTAAGAGCGTATAATTAACGATAAAACTCTAAATATCCAAAAATCTTTTTGCATCATTTTGTTTTTTAAACGTGTTGAAATATTAAAACTAGAACTATTCAAACAAACAGCAAACAAAATTTAAAAAATACTAATTTTTGTGCGTGTTCCTCTAATTGTGCCGGCGTGTGTATTATGGTGCAATGTTTGTCGTGTTCTACGATGCTTCGTCAGCAAAACCGTTTGTTAGCAGTTATTCCATCTGGATAGTAGTACTACACTACCATCAGGCATATTCTTAAGTTTTTTCTATATCATCATTTTCAGCTTTAGGAAGTTTACCGATAAATATAGGCTTCTATAGCCATCTAGTTAGATACAAGTATCCATCTACTAATAAAGGAACAAAAAGCTTATTTAATAAACTTAAATATTTAACATTTACCGTACGTTGAATAGCGTCAGTAACTGAGCAATTTAATGCAATAAACATTTTTTTTGTCAATAGTATTTCAATTTTATCGTGTCCCATATCCATTGATTATAAACACAATAGAAGTTCAATTGTTGAATACAATAAACGTACAATTTGTCATACATGGCGATATTTGTTGAACGTTTGAGGCGTGCTTGTGATTTTTATTCGATCATCAATCAAATTTAGTCAGTCTATCAATGAATTTTGACATGCTTGTACCGTTTATTGGCATGTTTGCGTGGACATTTTCGTACAGAATGTTAATTCGATTTGTATTCCAATTTTCCTGTATGTCATATCTATCTATCTGTATTCATATATTATCTTTTTTATTGCATATGTCTGCATCGCCTTCAATATTTATTATATGTGTAAAACATATCTTTCATCGCAAGGTTATCTAGCTTAAGTGCTTAAAGCTGTATGACCGCGTATTGTAATCAAAAACATTTTTAATACCGTGTATTCATATTTATTGGTCAAAACAAGCTATAAAGATAATAGTAATGTATTATATGAAATTTCACCTGTGGTTCTAATCCGGCCAGCGTGGCGTATGCCAATGCCTGCGGTATGACAGTCAAGCCCACAGTTATGCCAGCTATCAAATCCGCCAGGGCCTTGTCAGAATTATATTCAGGCAGCCATTTAGAGATTGGCAATCTTTTGTGCATTAACCTCTTGCATTTCGTCTGCCTCTTAGAACGGTGTTTGGACGGCGACGACATGGCAGTAGTGTTTCCTGCGAACAAAATTCAATTTTAATTGGAATTATCGCTAAACGATAAGCGTGTACACAAGGATAATAATTGGTTTAAAACTCCACGCATAACTGTCATATACAGATAATATTGAAATTTGCTACCACCCAATTAAAATGACATAATCAGTAAAAGTTAATTTTATTTATATGTTACGCGTGTTGATGAAATAGGTTGCATAAATATATCAATTAATAGTGTGGTAGAGTCAATCTAGACTATAAATCGGCTTAACAAGTAATGTAATCAGTATATTATGTAAGGACGAAATTGAAATATAGTAAATTAACATTATTAAAAGCCGATAATTTACTAAATTGAATGTTTAGTAAAAAGTGCATCATAGAACGCTAGGGCAAAAATGAAAAAATACACAATTTAAATAACAACTGAACTCTGCAAAATATAATACAATAATAAATGTCGAGACAAAGTTTGCAACAATGCTCAATTCGTATTTTCGATATAGTTTGCGAACAACATATATTTACACAGAAAGAAACGAGCGCATTTGAAAAATAAGTTCTGTTGTTCATTTACAAAACGAAATCGAAGCCGAAAGTTTGAGGGTAGAAAGACGTATTGTTATAGACATTCACCGTGAGTATTTACAGTGTTCTGTTAATGCACCATTTGTTTGCCGGCTGACCATACTTAGCAGTACGGAGCAAGGAAGGGACGGTAATATCGTGATGGCAGTATAAGTAACCGAAGCGTTCCACCTTCCTCAGGCCTACAAAGCGCTTTGGCGAGGAATATTGGAGTAGTTGATTTAATTTAAGACCCTTTGTGTCGCACACTTCCAATTTCCTAATAAAGGTCCGCCCTCCAAACTGCCGACGAAAAACAAAGGCTAGAAGTTCTTACACGGCAGAGGGCCGAAGTAATCGATGCCTTTATTATTGCGCAAAATAAAAGCTGGATTGCGATTGACGACGAGTTTAAAATAAGATTAATAATTCGAATTAACTATTACTTTCTGTACTGACCTAAACCTTAATTAAGAATACAGCAATAAATACACAGAACAATAAAAATCGCACCGTAAATAAATAAATTATATTCCACATACAAAGACACTGCCTCGAGATGAGGAAGAAACAAATCAATTACTGTCAATTCATCATGTAAGTGGCAAGTATTGGAAGAAAATTACCTATTAAGCGAAAGTGTTCTCGGTCAAAGCGAGAGTGTTGGTCATTCCCGATAATACAGGGGTCGGGCGTGTTAATTTGCGATGGTATGTTACGTAGGTTGCTAATAAACCTCAACGAACAATGTCGTAGGGAGGCTTTGTTGCCCAAACCAGGTGCGTCTGACCAATTATTTGCCCAGATTGGATTGAAGATTTTCATTAACCGTTGTTTTTGTTTGTACATTGTTAGTTTTTATGAGAGTGTCGTCGTCATGAAATTGTTTCGTGACTTTATGTTTCATTTGTAATTTTGCTGTTATGAGTTATCTATTCTCTGGAGGCAAAACGATTATTCTTATCACGGTAGATTTTTAGTTAACCTATTTTAGAATTTATTACTATTAAATATAATTGGTAGGATGCTGTTGTTTATAGTACTCCCATTCAAGAAAATGGTATATAAATATCTTAATCTGCAATGGAAGTGTTCCAACGTCGTATACGTTGATAAATGAATTCAACTACACGGACATAGATTCTGTGCAAAACAAATAAAAAAAAGAATATCTACAGCTCTACAATAATTAAACGGGACGGTCTTTCTCTTCGGTTGACAGATGCCATGCCATACAACTGACGTAATGCAGGTTGGTAAATTGCACATTCCTTCGAAATTCCCGTCTATTACTCTGGACATTTCTTAGTGATGTTAAAGACAGCGATAATTAAACAACGTCAACACATACATTTTACTAATATTATATAAGGCAAATATTTTTAGTTTTACGTATAATCGGATGCTGTACCAACGATTAGTGATGTGCCGGATATATGTATCCGTATTTGCAGGAAAAATCCGTTTCCGTCACAGTTTCCGATTCTTTCCAGTTAGTCTATACTTATCTATATATTAATACGTGATGCAAAAACTTTGGATCCCTTTTTACGAAAATTGCGTGGACGCAGGAGCATAAAATTTGGCACACTTATAGTTTATGTGTAGGAGAAGTGGAGAATGCTAATATTTTTCAATAATAATGCTTATAAAGTACATTAAATCAAAAAATAAAACATTACACACACTGCCATGCATTTCACACACACGTCCATACATAAGTATACATACTCTGGTGTCAAATTGTATCTTTTCTTTTTCATTTTGTTCTTCTGACATATCAAACAAAAAGTTTTATTTGCCTAATGAGGTAATAATATTAATATTAAAAGGGAATATTAAATTGAATATATAAAAAAAGATTTTAATAATAATGCATAAAAAGTACATTAAATCAATAAATAAACCAGCATGCATTTGACACACGCATACACAAGTATTTGTACACGTATACATACTCTTTGGTCAAATTGTTTCTTTGCTTTATTATAGACATAGTATGTAGTTGAATGTCAATCAGAAAAAATTGTTTACTGTGGTTTTGTTGAATATCAAACAGAAAAGATTTATTTGACGAATACTACGTGAAATACTGAGCGCTATCATTCATTATATGCATAAAGAAAGTTCTGTAGCAGCAATCTGCAATAACAACATTCAGGTACAAAAAAATATATAATTTGCTATTGCTGGTTCAAAGCAATTATTGTAGTTTACAATTTTAGTAATTACATATACTTCAGGATAAATACATAAGTAATTTTGAGAGATACGTACATTTAAATGTGCACGAATTATCAGAATAACAACATCATCATACAGGTAAAAACTTTTTCTCCTCTTGATTTGGTTGAATTTCGACCACTAGGCGACCACTAGTCGTGATAAAGAGACGAGGGACAATGAAAATATAATTGTATGCATCGTAACAACCGATTGAGATAGCTTGAACTATACATATTATGAAATACTTTTACATAATTTAATGACTGTAGAGTAATTTGTTATTTGATATTTTAAGTTTAAGGTTTTGAATTTACAAGCAGTTGTATTATGTTTACACTTAACAATCATTTTCTTACTGCCCCTGAGATCTGGGGCCTAAATGCATTGAAATCACATTTAGAAACCATAACACATCATAAAATGACATTTTCTTACATTTTGACTTTCCGCTAACGTTCAAGCCAACAGAGAAGAGACTTTTATATAAGCCCTTGATGACTTGATGATTTTCAATGGAATATAAATTTACATAACGTGGTACGAAAGCGGAACTACTGTGATATAGCGACGAAGTATATGTAGGTCACGGCAGAACATACCTAGAGTACTGTGATAGGCGATTCTGACAATTCGGGCTTATGCGAATTAGATTTAGCATTTACCACAATAGTTGCCATTAATCATACATTACGAACGATTTCAAGCGTGCATAGAGCTCATTTCACATAACAATATTGTTTGGATGTGTTGTAAAAACTACTTTATTAAATGGAAAGTAGACAGAGACTAGTAGACAAAAGATTAACCTTTTAAAGGCTTATATAATGTAAATAAATAGCACCAAAAGTCAAATACATAGTCCCGATCCCACACTAAGATCGAGTCTTGTGGATGGCGTGGGTACCTGGAATTTGAAGAAACTTTTGGTCTCATGCCAATTGGACGTGAACTCAAAACTGGGATTTTTGGTTTAATTCAGCTTTATTTTTAAGGTGCGGGTTAGGAGACTTCAAAAAAAGCAGAGTATCAATACGAAGTGTATGTATGTATGTGATTTCTTCAGAATTACAGTTTATAAGAAACAAATTGTCATTTTGTCATACATTTACTGTTATTTCACAACACCGGATTTCCTATATTAACGTCTCTACTCCATGAAGGTTATCTTATTTATGTTGTTATAAACTATCATAGATACGACAATTCATAGTGTTTGCATTTGAATACATTTTAATTTTACTGTCTCATACTTCGATATACAGAAAAGAGTCACTCAGGAGGACGCCTGTGCAAAGTTTCAACTTTTAATTCAATCGCATGAAAAATACACGAACTCATAGACAAACTTATGAAACAAATTTTAATTTTTTTTTAAACGTGATGTTCGTGAATGTAAAATTCAACATATTGATCTATATATAATGTATGTTAAATTGTGATACGATATCTAAAGTCAGGCAAATATAATCTAATGACTTTAAATGTACGATGGACGCAGTTTCCGTAAATTTAATAAAAAATAATAAAAACTTCGTAGATTTGATTAGATTGCAATAAATAGACACGGAAAACCTTGAAAGCCGGTTCGTTGCAGTATTTTATCTAAAGCTCATTTTCATATAAAACTTTAGGAACGTGTCATGCCGTTTTCGATATGAAAAATATATTTTAAGAATTAATCATAATTGATTTTCTTTCACGTTTTGTAACAGTTGACCTTTAACTGGTAGCAGAAAGTAAAAAAAAACGATAATTTTAACACAAAAAATCAATTGGTAGCACATACTCCGATAACTATATCAAACAAATTTTATCTCTAACAGGCAAAAAATTTGAACGATTGCTACAATCATTGTTTTGTTTTTTTATTTACTACAAATTCATGAATATAGGTGTATCGATTTAACAAGGCTAAATACTTTTTGTCTGATTTCGTCAAGAGGGTTATGTTTTCATAACAATCACTTTGCGTGCGCAATCTTTCTGAGTGTATCACTGACATTGACCATGAGTCGACGTGATAATATGCGATATAATTTTATCAATATTTCGGTATAATTCACACGTATTTATTGCTCTTAATATCATCGACTAGGATCAATGATCAATGATAACTGATTATTGTTTATTGTTAGTAAGTGCACAAAGTAGGTCGTTAGTAATAATTTTTCAAAACAAACATGGATAGGGATTCTGCTTCTGACTACCGTGCGACATTCATGTTTTATAGGTTATGTCGGGAGAAAAATAAATTAAAAATACATTTAATTAGTTACTGTTAGTGAATTTGTTGTGAAAGTGTGTTATTCGTGTTTATATATTATTCTTTTTATTGCTGTCATATAAGTGTACATAAGTATTAATTTGGTGGTGAGTTTTGTTTGTGTCGTTTGTTTCTGTCACGTATTGTTTGTGTTTGTAAATAGACTGTAATTATATTAATATACATCCAGTATATGATCGAAACCCGGATCCAGATCCTCCCCCGGAGATCATGTCCCCAGTGATAGCCCCTAATACCTCAGCAGTTCCGCCACACACAACAAATACTGCCCCTAGTTTCTCTCAGGCCGGCTCATTGAAACTATCTGCGATAAAAACAAAAAGAATGAGGTCAATCCTGAAAATGAAAAAAATAACAACAAAATCTCTCTTCCAAGCAATTTATTATCGCAAACCATTTTAGATGAAACCCAATCTAGCTTACCAACTTCCGGCTGTTCAGCTATGGATAGTTCGAGCCCACAAATTAATAAACCCACACGGACCCTGTATTCTCCGGAAGATGTTGGTCCGTTTATCGCATATGTGGAACTATCCGAAAATTCTCCATCAGATGGGACAACATTACATCCCATTAAATTTGGAGCATTTTTATACAAAAATAACCTCAAAAATGTCTTACAAGATGGAATTAAAAAAATTGGTCGTAATAGACTTTCCATCTCGTTTAAAACAGGTCAATTAGCGAACCAGTTCATACAAAATGACATTTTCCAGATTAATAACTATAAGGTGTATATCCCCTCCCACAATATCTCTCGCATCGGTCTAGTTAGAGGTATACCCGTCGAGTGGAGTCATGAGGAAATTGTTGAGTTTGTGAGACTTCCTCCCAATACTGGCAAAATTATAAAAACGCGTAGGCTCAACCGTAAACTTGCATCACCAGATGGACCAAAATGGATTCCAACGCAGACGGTAGTGTTTTCTTTCGATGGTCAAATATTACCCAAAGAAATTTATTGTTGCTTTACATTATTACCCGTTGAGCAGTACATATATCCGACGATTCAATGTTTTGCTTGCTGTAGGTTTGGACATACACGTGCACAATGTAGATCGAAACCGAGATGTTATAGATGCACAGATGACCACTCCGGAGATTCATGCTCGGTGTTGGAATCAGAAGCTGTGTGTATCTATTGCACTGGGTGTCACTTCGCCACAAATAAGATTTGCCCGGAACACAGTAGACAAACAAATATCAAACATTATATGTCACTTCATAATGTGTCATATAATGAAGCAATGACAAAATTCCCGCTGGTTAAGAAATCGTTTGCCGAAGTAATGGTGTCCCCTCAGGCTGTGCCGCCTCAACAACCTACTGCTGTATTTTCTCCACCTGACACTCAAGCCACTAAGTCTTCTAAGTCATATCGCAAAACTGTATTCCGTACCCCACAATCCCGTCCTTCTACCCCACAATCTCATAGTCAAGAATCTCATAGAGCACTGATACAATCTTTTGTTATGCCTTCTCCTGAAAATGGTTGTGCCCTCAAAAATAAACATGCTAATTCAGACATGGAAAATGAACATGACAAGGTGGATAGTGTCTCAACGGATACAATCCATGATTTAATATCATCATTGATTAAAGTTATCACTGATTCAAAATTACCGAACAACGTTGCTTGTAATATTATTCAGACTATTACTCTATCAATTTTTAACATTTTAAAAAATGGATTTAATTCTTCAGTGGAACTGTAGGAGTGTAATTAAAAATAAAACGTATTTATCTTCCCTTTTAAATAAACACAAACCCTTTATTTGTGCAATATCAGAGACATGGTTAAAACCTAACCAAATCTTTCGTATTAAAGGGTATACTCTGCTTCGCGATGACAGAAGTGACGGGTGGGGCGGGGCAGCCCTATTAATTAAAAATAATTTAAATTTTAATCAGATTCCCATAGTTAATAATAGTAGAAATATTCAATTTGTATGCATTCGTTTTAATAACATTTCTTTCATTTCTGTCTATATACCCAGAAGAGATAATTCCGTTATTCCCATATTGCGTACCTATTTAGCTTCTATCCCTCCTCCTATCATCTTAATGGGTGATTTTAACTGCCATAATCAGATCTGGGGTGCTCTTAATAATGATCCCTTTAGTGTAAGGATTTTAGATGTTTTAGATGAATTTGATTTGTGTGTTCTTAATGATGGCTCCCCTACTCGTCGTACACCTCCTAATATTAATCCTAGTTTTGTTGACCTCTCCTTCAGTTCCCCCAGTTTGGCTAGCCTTTTATCTTGGTCGTGCCTCTCATACACGCACGGTTCTGATCACTTCCCTATCTTAATCTCATTCCCTTCGCAAAGCACTAAAACCTCACCTCTTCCTCCCCTACTACCTTTCATCTTGGATGACACCAAATGGGAAATTTATTCTAATTTTATAGAAGATAAAATTAGCCTTTTGCCTGAGCCCAATCAAATGAATATTAATATTTGCTGTGACAAGTTAAAACAATTAATAATAACTTCAGCAGACACATGTTTTAAGAAAAAAAATGTGTCTCTGGGTAAAATTCCTTCTCCTCCTTGGTGGGATTCAGAATGCACCCAAGCCGTTAAGAGGAGACACGAAGCGGAAACAATATGCAACAATACTATTAATCTAGAGTCCTTTTTGAATTTCCGTAACATAGACGCCTCTACAAAAAGACTATTGAAGAAGAAGAAGTGTCAGGGGTGGCGTAGATTTTGTGCATCTTTATCACCTGAAACTCCCACTTCCTTGATTTGGAAACGGGTCAGGTGCTACAGAATTTCACAAAAAGATTTGAATGCTACCTCATATTCAACTAACTGGCTGGAAGATTTTTTAGATAGGTTAGCTCCTCCCTCAGTCCCTCTCCTTTCTCAAATTCCCTATCAATACTTCCCCCGTGATCAGGCTCACACTACGTCCATTGATTTCCCTTTTAGTTACCAAGAGCTATTATTAGTGCTTGAACAATGTAAAGACTCTTCACCTGGCTCTGATGGTATTCCCTATTCATTTTTATCAAAATTAAAATGTAATGCATTAACGTACTTTTTAAAATTAATTAACACAGTTTTTGATTATGGCAGCATACCAGCACATTGGAAACACCAAATAATAATCCCTATCCCTAAATCTGGAAAGAACCCGTCAGATTCCAAATCATACCGTCCTATAGCTCTATCCTCTACTATCCCAAAAGTTGCAGAACATTTAATTAAAAATAGACTGGAATGGTTCCTGGAACACCATTCTCTTTTAGCAGAAACCCAATTCGGCTTTAGGAAGGGTCGTAGTATATCTGATAGCCATGCCATTTTCACGACAGATATCCATCTAGCGTTCAGTCTAAATACTTCAGTGGTCGCTGGATTCCTGGATGTATCAGCAGCATATGATAATGTCGATCTTTTGGTCCTTAGGAACAAATTAGTTCAGCTAAGGATTCCTCAAAGATTGACAGATTTTATGTTTAACCTTTTATCCGGTAGAACAATATCACTGAGACATCCAGGTATTCAGTCGACCACTCGAACTGTGTGGAGGGGTTTACCTCAAGGGTCTATTATCAGTCCATTGCTGTATGATGTGTACACTTCTGATATGGATCACCACATATCAGATGTGTGCAATGTCTTGCAATATGCGGATGACCTTCTCATTTACTCAATTAACCACTCTATAAATGAGGCAAAAGAGCAATTGGAGAGGGGACTAAATATGCTGAGCTCATGGCTGTCATTGAATTCTCTGGAGTTATCACCCTCAAAAAGTACAGTTGTGATATTTACCAGAAAACAGAACATCCCAAGTTTACAAATTCAATTAAATGGATGTATAATTCCAATAAGGAATGAGGCAAAATTTCTGGGGAAGGTTTTTGATAGCAAAATGAATGGCAAAGCTCATATTGCACATCTTCTTAATAAATGTGAACACAACATCAATATAATGCGATGCCTGAGGGGCGTCTGGTGGGGTGCCCACCCATATTCACTTAGGTTAATGTATAATGCTATTGTAAGAAGCCATTTAGATTTTGCTACTCATTTACTTTTACCATGCAATAAGAAAGCATTAAAAAAGCTAGATGTAATGCAAAGTAAAGCTTTAAGAATTGTGGTTGGTGCAATGAAAAGTTCACCAATTAACGCTTTACAGGTGGAATGCTCTGATCCTCCTCTCAATCTCAGGCGACAATACCTGTCTGACAGATATATTTATAAGATATCCCAATATGATACGCATTTGCTAATGCCTAAACTTAGGATACTAAGTACATACATTGATACTAGATCATACTGGGCTCATAAACCTACACCTTGTATTATAGAAAGCTATAGGAGACTAGAATCTGTATCCTGTCCAATTAATAAATTTCCAACCCATCCCTTATTCTCTTTGGATTACTCGTCAATTCTTTTTTTTCCTACAATTGAATTAACACTAGCAATTGATAAACACACCCCAGATCCTGACACAAGGTTAAAAAACATCATTGCAACTCGTTGGCCGAATGCAGAAGTGTTTTACACGGATGCCTCAAAATTGAATGATGAAAGCGGTGTGGGTGTGGCTTTTTTCCATGAAGACGCCAATGTATTTAATATGTTTAAATTCCCACATTATTGTACAGTATTTACAGGAGAATGTTTGGCAATCCTGAAATGTATAATGTATATTAGAGAACACAATATTTCATCCTCAATTATATTTTCAGACTCAAAAAGTTGTATTCAGGCTCTTTTAAGTAATCCCTTTAATAAAAATGGTATATCCCCAATAATATTACAAACAAAACAATTAATTAAATTATGTAGTGAAGAACATCTGCAAATCACTATTGCATGGATACCCAGCCATGTAGGGATAACTGGCAATGAATATGTGGATCAGTTAGCCAAAAGTGCTATTAATCTAGGTAACGAAGATCAATTTTCAGTCTATTCACATGATCTTGTCCCCATTGCAAAACAACAACTGGAGACTGAGTGGAATGCCCATTGGAAGGATACAAGCCGCTTTAAAGGGGCTCATTTATACAGAATACAGCCTGATATAACTCTGAGACTATGGTTCTCGAAAATACAGCTCAGCAAGCATATATCAACAATAATTTCTCGGTTAAGAATTGGTCACTGCTCATCGCCTCTTCATCTATGTAAATTGCACGTAAGGGATTCTTCCTTGTGTGAGTGTGGACTTGACGAAGGTTCCATGGTACACATATTGTTCAACTGCACCCGGTATTCCTCTCCATCCTTGTACGAATTATTGGTTAGAAATAAAGCTGAGCTCCCCTGTAACCTGGCATCCATCCTGAGCCTTAAAAATAAACCAGCATTAAAATCACTAATAACGTATCTAAATATGTATAGTATAAAATTATGAACTAACCTTATATGCCCGTTTGCGTTCTATGTCTTATTCGTATCAGTAACATAATTATCATATTTTGATTTTAATCTCATCGCTTTATAAACATAACCTATAAAATTTAACTGACATGAATTAGTCACTTGGTCACTTGACATTGGCAGTAATGTTCTCAATGAAGCAGAATCAGTTGCCATAAACAAAAAAAAAAAAAAAAAAAAAAAAAAAAACATGGATAGAAAAAAACGACTAAGGTTATTGTCCGAAGAATCATGAAAACCAGTTAGCAAGTACATATAGTTTATTACTTGAGTCCAAAATGTAAAATACTAAATTAAAAGAATAGTATTTTACTACAAATCCAGAGAACCTAATTTCTAAAACGATAACATTAGACCGTAACGTTTCAGAAGGGCCAATAGACAGACAAGAAAAATAAAAAGCTACGCTGGCATTTCAGCACATTGAACGCATAGTTACGCTTCAAGTTCCACGATGAGATTGATCAAGCTATCCATAAAAGTTGACTGAGACATAGATAAGGATAAAAGCAGAAAATATTACAACAGTTACGGACCACAACGACGGTCGGGAATAGCTGTTGGAATCAACTATCGCGCACTAAACGCCTATCGGGGTTCCACTGGGCAATAATCCACCATCCCAAGGCAGTCATCTATCATTTTGGTAGATAACCACGTAATTCCTAGATCAATCCGTCGACCCTTGCGTCGTCTGGCGAGCTATCAGTCAACGAAGACGTGACGTGACGAATGCTCTAGTAAAGTGGAAACCGCAGTCGATAGTGCCGTTTCTACAGCATGTATCGCCGATAGATTAGATACTGACCTTTATCTGACATTTATCTAGGAAAATCGAATTCCAACAAGGACACAAAACGGAATGCGATTGTTTGACGCGGAATAAATAGGGCATATTTGCGAAGCGGAATGTCTATTGCCGTTAATGCCTATCCATTTTGAATTCAAGTGACTATAAATGGTATTTGCGACCTCTTTTCAGAGAAAGTTTTGCGTAGCAAAATGTTATATTGCGAATCGTATTTGATAATGCTTTTCTTTTGTACTTTATAGTAAATCATTTGTATCAGTGCTTTGTATACCTATTCTGTCGTGACAATAGCTGCAGAACGTTTCATATCGTAGGTGATAATACCTCTTTTGGGACTATGCCCCGTACTGGATGGCTTCTGGCCCAAGAAGACTTCTTACAGCTTGTATTATAAGTAAACTGTATTTCTTATAGAGCTTATCAATAACACCAGTCTACAAAACAATTCAACATTTAATTAGCTATTTATTGCCGCTTATTTGAATCATAATAGGATCATAATGCTTACATGAAATTTACAAGCTTAATGCTGATAGTGAAATATCAAATCGCATAGATTACGGTTCATTGCAGTTAATAACCAACGTGGGACCACAAGCAAACATATTTGGATAATCTGCTATCTGGTGAATAAAGGTGTCAGCATTATCCGTACGCAGATAATAATCCTATTATGTTGCATCATATTTGCATCTTATATTAATGTAACATGAATTATAATCGTGTTAATAATCTAGTAGCAGTGTATGCATAATGTCAGTGCCTATAAATATCACTCAATTTTAAGTTTCTTACAATCGTCGTCTTCTTTAGAAATACTGATGCTAAGTTGTAAGGTATATTATTTCCAGGTCAGTTATTCCACTCTGTGGTCATGGATTTTTTTATAGAACCAAATTTTTATGGGATAGTAATGATTATTTCTTGGTTTTTCGTGAATGTTACTCATTGAAATAAAACTATTATTTATTTATCGAGGATTTGGTTTAATTTTTACATTTTTGACTTCCCTACGTTTCGATTACTTTACAGCTTTCGTGGTCACGGGGCGGACAAATCTGCGATAAAATTCATAAATAATAGTTTTATTTCAAATAGTAATGATTGTCACTTGCCAACAGTCTTGCTCAAAAGCTTAATTTAAGCGACATATTTTCATAATGTGCATTCTCTGCACGTTTTCCAAACCGACCCGAACTGATACAGGCTTCTGGGTGTGTACATCTTAGAACAATATTATCAAAAATGTCTTCCATCTTGATTTCTCTTGTATAATGGTCATGCTAACATAATAATTGCTGGTCTAGTTTAAAAAGTTTCTAAACAAACCATTATATTAATTTCTTTGACGCAATATAACGTTCTACAATTTCTAGATAGGGTACCCGGCACCAAAGATGTAAGTGTCTTTCGAGATTCAGAGGTAATGGACATTTTGGATAAACGGGAATACCTTCCAGTCATATTATCCTAGACATGGCGTCTTATCACTCTAGCGTCGAAATTTTACCAAAGTAGGTACTTCTTACTAACTGATCTCCAAACGCTCAATTATATAAAGAATTCTCTAGTTAGAATTCAAATTATAATCTCAGATTTTTTTTTATACCTACTGAATATTTGTAAGTTTATCGTCTAGCCTACTTGACCCATCTTTCTCCGTTTATAACGAGACGTTCTTCAACCTACTGGTTCTTTTTACTAGTAACACAATGCGTGTTGTAGAAAGATTTGGCTTATTTGGATACTTGCCAAACATGTTTTTAGAATCGATAAACCAAAAAAAATGGTTGGCTGAATTTAGAAGCAAACTTAAAATCTAAACAGAGCCTAACGTTGCCAATCGATCAAAGCCACAAACGTGGTCACAAGTATGTTTTCAAAGATGCTTATTCATCATAATATAACAATCTTACGGCTAAATAATTCAATGAGTACTCAGTTGTGCTATATGACTGGATTTTTATCGAAAAGAAATAAATTACAAGTTCTTATTTAAAATTCGTGGAGGACCATTGACTGCCTTGAACTGTTATCAAGAGTTGGTGTAATTCACATTGAAAATTCCTAAAGATCCTTTAATGCTTTTCTTGGTTTTTATAACTCTATTCAAGTATATGAACTGCACGATAAACACATTTATTTTCTAAGTGATTCTTTGCACAAATATCAATGAAAATAAATTTCTTACAAGTCTATTATGTATGTGTGTTCTGATTTTACAATGCATGCAATGATTACAAATATTGTACACCTAGTTTATATTATTGTTTCATATTATAGAAGGAAGTTTAGTGTAACAATCGTCAGAAAATTATTATATATATTTAATTAGAATAACAAAATAAATACAATGACTCCATCAATACATTGTACTTACTTGCACTTTGACACGTCTTTAATTGTTCCACTTCAAATTTAATTCCGGTCCAGTTATCTTTAGAGATAGTAGCGGTCAAAAACCTACATTTTTTGTAAAGGTTAAAATATCGATCTTAATGTTTATTTCAAAATCACACACGAATCTAATGTAACCTTTTGAACGTTTGAACTTATTTAATTTTTTTATGACCTAATCCCTCTTAATCGTAAATATTCCTGATTGTAGAGAAGGCCCGTGTCCTGGAATGGACGTATGGAAAGATATAGATTTTTTACTCCCACAGTAAAATGATTGCACTGCATTTCTTAAACATTATAGTTATATCCAGATAAAACATTGGCAGCCGATACTAAAGCTGGAAAGCGATATACTTCCGTGGTTCATAAAGTCCCTAAGCGCGGTGTTCCCAATTCAAAAGAATACTATCAACACCAAATGGTGCTAACAGTTAACACCAAAGTGCAAATCACCATTTTCATCATCATAAAGTACTCCTGCCTCAGGCCTATGCCTCCTTCAATAATATTCAGTGAAATGTTGCAAACGGACATAAATGAATTTTATATAGACGAAAATATTTTGTTTCATACATACATTAACTCAAGCCATTTTCTCAAAAGCGGTGCTGGTGCTGGTAGCAATCAGTACACCCACGTTTCGCCTTGTGTGTTTCGTCCCACGATGTGATAGGGCCTAACTAGCAGGCCTAACGCCATATCAGGCATAAATTCCTAATTACAGGCTGAAAAGGAATTGAAAAATCCACCATCACTTCGGTCGACCCGGGATTCGAACCCGATGCATCAGCTTTGTAATCATACCTTAGTGCAAATATGCCAGTGAGGCAGTTTTCATGCATTTTAATTCAATTAAATCAAATAAGAAACAAAACAATATTTTTAGACCTCTCTTCGCATTTCATGTGAATATTCAATGATGCAATGCCTGTTTTTCACGAATATAGATAAAGTTAATTAATTGGCACATATTATTGTAAAATAAAATAACTGATTTCAAACGAGCATAATCTATTTGAACTTGACTTTTGTCGTGTATTTAAAGCCGATTAAAATTAACAGTCAAAAAACTTTTGATTTACATATTATGTATAGAAAATGTATAGTATGAAACATAGATTTTGATGTTTAAAATAATCCTATCAATAAACATAGTAACCGTAAACCAAACTAAATGCAAGCATAATTTAAATATTTATTTAATAAATAATAATATTTATTAACCAAGCCAAATTACCACGGCAGACTTAAAACTTTTTGGTAAATTAAATGTTCCACCGGACTTACAAGTTTCATACTTATAGTGAAGGTACGAATACTTTAATGATTCTTGTTCTAGCATAGTCTTTGAAGTTACCAAAATAAGCAATTCATCCCACAGAGCTCTGGATAACTACATATTCTCCCTTGTAATATATCATTGACGTCTCCCCAATTTCTAAATCGACAAAAAACGTCAACGCAAATTGTTACACTCAAAATAAATAACAGCTTATGAAAAAGATGATATATTTACCGTAACAAATTGCCAGAAATGCGAGTCCGTCGATTACGAGACATCGATTTATACCGCGGCTCGCTCAACAGGGGCACGTAATCGTCATTAATACAATCTCTGGCCTTTGTTTTTCTAACGTCCCTAAGATTCTTTAGGGCGCGGGCGGTGAGAAAATGCAGTCATTTGTTTTTAATGCGGAGAAGAAAGGAAGAAATTACGCGCCGGGTGGTAAAGATAAAGTTTAAAAAAGAATAGTGATACTGACGTTTATCAACAGTGTTGTAGTTGATGCATGTTCCGCTAGATGCCTCGTTATTAAAATTACATTTAGTAAAAACATGTTTTAGTTAATTCGATATTTGGTAATGTCGTTTAATCCAAAATGTTTCATCTTATTATATTACACATGACAAAGATATAAGTTAAATTTAAGATCGTCTTTTAGTTTTTCATCTACAAACAAATCAGTGAAGGTACTATAATTCCCTAAGTTGAATGAAGTCCTCTGCCAAGCAAATACATTTTGCAAAGATGCATAATCTGCTCTTCCGAACTATTTCTACTGAAAAACTGATCGGTACTTCTACGGTACAATAGGCGAGACGAATGATTTTCAAATTATATTCTAAAATATGGGCACACATTTATTATATACGAAAAAATCTATATTTCAAGAATTAACAAAGGCTTAACACAGTTTTAAGCCATTTTTCTAATAATTTTTCAATAGTGCACAAAAAACGCTAGTAGGTGTCATGGCGTCCGCTGTGATGTCACTACTAGGTAAACATGTCATTGTGTACTACTTAGTCTGTGGTCCAGTGGCTTAACAGTCCATACATTGCTTTTTTTCTTTGGAATGAAATAGTTCCTCCATTTGCAGTAGATGTCGCTTCTCTCAACATCGCGTAATTATTGTTGTTAAGAAAAAATATGAATAGAGAGAAACAAAAGTATCTGTATATAATTATAATCACAAGAGAAATCATAATAAAAAACAATACAACCGTTAAACTGTTATTTTATTTACTTAGAAACCTTTGCTTAACTCTAGTCATGTTTTCTCAAAACTAATTTCCAAAAGCCTACTCAGTAAAAATTTCGGGCTTTGGAAATTACTGGGGAAAATATTTATAATATAAATTAATTAAATATTGATAAGACCTATGTCCTATTCGAACGTCGCGTCGTGTACCGACAGAGGGCGCTAATTCCAATAATCTGACTGTTAACTGTATCTCCGTATATAGAATGTACTCTGTGACTGCGATAGTCAAAGAATGACACATGAGTTTACTTCCTAGTCTATGGTCATGTTTACATAGGCGTGACATCATGCGTTGTGAAGAGCGTTTTTGTCAAAATGGCCGATTGCTATATTTTGTACTTTGATTTTATTTAAAATCTTATTAATCTCCAAGTATAGATTAAAACTGAATTATCATTTGAAATCCTTGTAATATGTATTTTCCCTTAAAAACATAATTTTTTTAATTTTTTGATACTGTCGTCTCGCCTATTAGTTCGCATTTAAGAAGTCTAATGCCTTACGTGCGATAGTATTAAGAGGAGATTTGATCAGTATCTCTCAAGTTTGTCTCTGCTTGGAAATTGTTCTTTTAACTTTTCTGAGATAAAAACGTTCCTATGGTAAGACTCCGAGGCCAAGAAAACCCGATTTTTCGTAGCCGAATAAAATTATGTTTTCAAAAACCTAACTATTACATATATCGAAATTTATGGTTAATGTTTTTAAAATATAATAATATTTGCACTAATGGTTATTATCTGCTTGATAAAATTGAGGGCTAATATTGCAAACCATTTTCATTTTATTAATCAAAGCTAACATCTATTTCAATTTACATGTTATAAGCACTCATGTTCACACTTGCTTTGTTATTTGAAATATTAAGATATAATTTAATATTCATCTTTTATGGTAAACCTAAATAATTTCAATTCAGATAAATTTAATTTCAATATAACAGATGTCACATTGAACTCGTACTAAGTTATTCAATAAATTTTGAATGAAAATTAAAATATTTTTAAATTTTAAAGTGTAATTCTTTGAAAACTCGTGTCCAGTCATTGTGTAATGAAGATCATTTTTCCTATATATTTGCCGCGGTCAAGTGTGTCGGATGTTGTATCACGAAACTGACATTTATACTCCCCGCATGTTCTAAAAGCCCTAATCATGACCAGCACATTGCCTATAATAAACCCATGAAGCGGTACAGATTAAAGCAATTTAAAATCTGGTCGCGTACTCGTTCACAATAGATGATAGTGCACATCTGCAAAGGACCCGAGAGCACCTAACAAATTACGGAACCCGTGTTGGTCCAACGATTACAAGTCGTCGATTCATCAAACGCTTCGGAGGGTGCAGCACGTACTTCTTTCATCTATTCCACCCGTCCAAAAGCCGATCAGTCAACGCTATCAGAAGTCACCCCTGACGGCAACGCTCCCTTTAACGTGAAACGAAATTAATTTTGAGAACGTCTCAAAGGTTCACCTGATTTGGAAATCGATTACAGAAGCTATTATTCAAGTTAAAACGTTATAAAATTAAAACATCAATCATTATGAGTCAAATTGTGCAGTTGAAGAGAACGGCAAGCATTTGTATCATAAAGATCGTAAAGTTGTAATACTCGTAGCTTACTCGGAACAGTGGTACTGTCACTGAAATCACTGAGGTATTTGGATTTGCCTAAGAATGTTTGTCACAAAATTGCGTCCACTGTATTATGTCATAAAATACACGAATGAGACGGAAAACTGACTAGCGAAGTAACACATTACATCGTCACACGAACTGATAAAAAGTTAACCCTTTATAACTCAATGAAATATTATTTAATCAACATTAACTTTTAAGGTATAAAATGGAAAGTAAAAAAACACGTATTATTTAAATTAAAAAAATATATATTATTTACGCCATAAAAATGAAAAACAGGGAGTGTGCCATAACGGGTACATTATACAATTATGCTGCACTATGAAATATGAAATAATTTGAAACAATTATTTATCTTATTGTTACACAATGCAACACCACACTTTTCGCAAATAGTTTGCGATTTGCCAGTACATTTAGGTAGCTTGCAACGGATCCGTTTTTCAACCCACACTGGCCAATGGCCCAGTTGGTCTTGGCGGACAGCTGCAGGAGGCACGAATTGAGCTGGACCCTTGCGTTTTTTCGCTTGGATATCTGGTTCAATGCTTCGGCGTTTCATATGCGCTTTTGTTCCCATTTTACAGAGCACTGTACTAACTTCTTCACGAAAGTCTGCAGATGCCAGAAGTGGTCCACTCATATTCTTAGCCTTTTGAACCCTCTTGTACAGTAACCAGGCATTAGACATGGCAAGATCCAAAAAATGGTAAAACATTCGAACCTGCCATCTCTTGCTTCTTAGTTTGATTTTATACCTACCCATTATACTGTCTATAAGATCGACACCACCCATATGACGGTTGTATTCACCTACCACGTTTGGTCTATCAATGGTCACATATCTCTTGTGGGTCTTATCGTATCTAGACACCTCGGACTTGGGTAGTTCACCCACAAAACTGGAGGCAAGAGTGACTAATTTATTGTCCTTCCAGGCTACTACAGATATATCTGTTCCTTCAACAGAACTAACATACTCGACTGAGTAGCCACGTTCTTTTTTAGAAATTTCTTTTTCTGTGGGTAGTTTACAATTCGGTATTCGGTTGCGTCGAATGGTTCCCAAGCTCAATATTCCTTGTTTGGCGAAATATTCTAATAACAGCAAAGATGTGAAATAATTATCAAAATAAAGGCGGTAATTTTGATTGCGTGGTATTTCACGAGCAAGCCTGACGACGACATTAGACGCAGCACCCAGGTTGGGCTCATTAGGTGCAAGTACATTTTCACCTCCAGTTTCTGGCTCAAACTTGTATGCAAACCCACTCACACCGCACAGAACATAGATCTTGTATCCCCATTTATGGGGCTTCTTAGGGTTGTATCTCTTGAGGTTGTGTCTAGCTTTCGTAGAACAAATCTGTTCATCCACGCAGAGGTACTTCTCGAATGGGACATTGAGGCAAATCTCATTTAATTTTGTAACAAGTGGCCGAATTTTGTAGAGGCGGTCATGGTCTGCGTGATCGCGAGGAACCATCTTCAAGTTATCATTGAAGTGAATAAACCGTCAGATTTTTTCGAACTTGTTGACTGGCATGGTGTCTTTTACTAGAGGAGTACCCAAACCACCGCTCCAATGTTTCGACACTCTTGGCATATGTACTAACGACATGATGAAAACCAGACCAATAAATTGTTGGATATCGGTATCTGTGACCCGGAATGGCATGTTAGGATCTTTCTGCACGATGTAAAGATTAGTTTGGTTGGCTATTTCTGTAAAAAGTTCCTTGGGAAATATTTTGAAGAAGAACTGCACTGGAGTATCGAGTTCTAGAAATTCTGATGGCAAGTCTTCGTTTCCTGTGAAGCGGAGCTGCTGCTCATTTAGCTGGAGGTTCTTTTTTTTTCAACGTAAATTTAATTTTTGTTTATATTGACTGCGTGCTAATGACCCAGGTCTAGACGATGGTCCAGGTTGAGGTAAGGTGTCAGAAGAAGCGGGCAATTGAGTACTACTACTTGAACCTTCAATATTTTCAATGATGGTATCAATATCCACTCCATCAACCCCTTCAGAATCATCGATTTCCTTTGGTTCCTCCAAATCCGGAAAAAAATCAGGATCTGCGATGCTGTCGTCATCACCGTCAAATCCATCTTCACTCTCTGCATAATCGAAGAGTAACTTCTCTATTGTCTCGTCTCTCAGACTTCTGGAAGCCATCCTATTGCACAAAAAAAAACTTCAATTTATATGACTGTATATGTACGTAGTAACACAATGTTCCCGAACTGGTACAAACAAAAAAAACGGTCATTTAAAAAAAAAAACAACTAAATGTTCAATAACTACAATAAATAGCAAAGATCACACACTTACCTACTTAGTTAATATCACAAACACACAGTTTTGTAAGTTGTAATATATTTTCTTTATTTTTTAAACTTTGACAGCAAACGTATTTTACGAAACCGCAATCACTTCAATTCAAATTCGTTTATCTTTAAAAAGAGCCATCTATGAGAAATGCATTATACTAAATATCGAACTGCGGTGTGTTCCAGCACGGGCACTCTGTTTCACAAACGTAGTAATCATTTACTTTTGATTTTATAAGGATAAATATAGTATGTTCCAGTACTGTCCCACGGTGATATAAAGGGTTAATGTGTTGCTTGTACTTTAGTATTCACGTCGCATTTAGCCAATCTTGAAGCTGAATTGAGTGTAATTGTGAAATCAGGACAATACTAAGCCAGTTAAGTCCACGTATTTTTCGACTATATCATACTTTTTATCTGTTTACACTCCGTTGAATATGGCTTTTGGCATAGGAGAGTAGCGCGCTGAGAAAGTACAGGAAAATGGAATGAAATATAAAAACCACGAAATTTCACATATCTTATTTACGCATGTGTATCCTAATATATAATGTATTGATTACCACCTCTGGAAGCAACTTTGCGATGTATTTTTCTTTATTATTTATTTATTTATTCTTTACAAAGTTATTAGAGTATACAGTAGGAATTAATGTCCGAGGGATTCTCTACCAGTCGACTTTAAGATGGTGCAGAGGGAGAATTAATAGGCGCATCAATGAAAGTAATGCGAATGTTGTTGTTATATATATATATATATATATATATATATATATATATATATATATATATATATATATATATACACACACCCAAAATACATACATAAAGATACGGATGCATACTTATAGAAAAGTACTTATATAACTATGTAATGTAAATAAAGATGTAACGATTTTACACAGTCGGATATGAGGTCTAGGTCACAGTAATATTGTAAGTTCCTTGGAGATGAATAAAAAATGTTAAATGGCTAGAATAAACTGTTAAAAATCAATATTGACTAAGCTCCGACCTAGCTTCAATTTACAGCACTTTACATTCATTCAGTCTTCATCGAACAACTGGTGAAACAGATACCTTCGTATACATACGAATCACTGGAAACTATTAGTACTGAATGTAAAATATGCTTCTCGTTTCTGAAACATTTACTAAGAACCTGTTCTGGAGATTACTTGTTCGCCGAATTGAATCATTCAACACTTTAATAGGGTATCAAATATTTCCAAGAGAAAATCTATAAGACAGTTCTCTTGGCACACTTGGTTGGACACCGGCTGTGAAACGAGACGCCGCGGGTTCGATCCTCGCCTTGAGATAGATGTTTGTTTGTCATCTATAGGTATTGTTTCGGGTCTGGGTATTTGTGAGACCGAAAAATCTCTCTACCGGTAGCCACGACACAACACTATTACTTATTTACTATGCCTTTAATAATATTTTAATATTTCATCATTTACATAGGATGGACGACTAAAAATCATGATCAAAATGTATTTGTTAGTGATAAAATACCTGATAGATCTCAGGTTTGCGGTTTCTCGTTCGTGGGAACTTGAAATGTGATAAACAGGTCCTGTGTGGCATGTCGCTTCTGAATAAATTAAATAATTACATCCAATAGTCACATTGATTGTCTTGACCCCACACAAGATTGAGTCTTGTGTTGTGGGTATCAGAAACTACCAGAGACTTTTCTGTCTCACAAACACCCAGAGATCTCCTCTCCTCTCTCTTCACAGCCGGCGTTTAACCAACTGTGCCATGGAGGCTGTCGAATAATTCTAATAATAATAAAGTGGACGTATTTACTGTAATTGTAAGTAAATAATGTAGTATGCAAATCTAATCGTCGACACGTTTATGCTGTTATTACAATAAATTATTATGTTAATTAAGGGTGCAAATATGATAAACAAAGAATTAGTATAATTTACACAGAACCTGTTTGCTTATTATGCTACAATGAAAGCGCATGACAAAGGTTGTTTATATTACAATTCATAGAATCTTTTAGATGAATGGACTTAGATTGTGATTGTATCTGTCCTTTGCAGTGGCGTAACAATAGGGTGGCATAGTGGGCAAAATGCCACGGGCCCCCGACCTTAGGGGCCCCCGGCGGCCCCGCCCCTCAGGCTCGAGAGGCCGTAAGAAGAGAAGAACCTAGCCAATTTACTACCAACAAAATTGGTAATCAAAAACTATTTTCTTAGTTTCCATTAAACCAAGGTTTATTTTTGATACATAAAAATAATAATAAAGGTTTTTTATATTTACGCGAATTTTACTAACTTCTTTTTAACTATTATGTGATTATAGTGCGGATTTGATTTTTAAATCAAAGAACGATACTTCAATATTAGGCTTCTGAGGGGGCCCCATCACCATTGCGTTTGGGCTCCGGCCACGTAGTAAAGCTATTACGACGACGACTAATTGGTCTCGTTGTGGAGCCCACCTCACAGTCAGCGGTCACTGCCGCTCATAGACTTTTGCAGATTCAGGGATCCAGCAAAATGAAATCGCTTCCTACCGTAAGGAGAGCACTTTCTTAAAGCCTAGTTTAAAGAAGCAGGGACTTAATTCCAGAGCTTGCACGTGCGTGGTAGAAAATAACACTGGCAACGTACTTCCCGGGAAGGGATAGTTTCCAGGTAGTAAGAATGAATTCTACTGCGGTGACGGGAAGTGTGATGGGAGAATAGCGATAGTGGCACCATCTTCCTCAGATCACTTTCCGTGGGACAATTGATAGAATACACAGAGAGACCCAAAGTCTCACTGCAATCCCAACGGCTCCACATTCTCCGTGAGATCGGGATTATCGATGATTTGAAGAGCTCGGCGGTGTAATGAGTCAAGTGGGTCGAGCTGATATTTTGGGACTTCTGCCCAGAGATGAGAGCAGAACTCCACGTCGTGCCGGATTGTCGCATTTATAGAGGAATAACCGATGATCCGACGAAAAATACCGTTTGGGTCTGTTGAGAATTCTTAACTTTTTGCTGGCCAATTTGTCCTTGTCTTCCAAATGAAACCTAAACTGCAATTTTATCAATAATTCGGGTCAATGAATGCTCTCGGATGCTTAGAGAGAGTGTCTCCATGACAAAAGGGGTCTTCTTGCTTATATCTTTGTGGCGAGCAAACTTATATCTTCGTGGGGTTAAATTGTGCTATGTTCAACGGGCCTCCGATAGAGATTCTGTAGTCAGATGTATCTTACCTCACTTGCACTAGCATCTGCATAGCAATACCAGCTGGTGATAGATAACATGTCATTGATATGCAGGATAAACAGGGTCGGCGAAAGCACCGAGCCTTACGGAACACCAGAATGAATGGTCTTGGTCTCGATGCAAACGCCGTCCAATACGATTTTTATGCTGCGGTCATCCAGAAAGCTGGCGAAGTACTTTCAGAGTTAGTAGAAAAGACGCGTGAGTACGGGGGTTGTCTCAGGGGCGGACATCTTAAGAACCACTGCAGGGACATATTCCGACCCACTCGACTAGTAGATGTACAGTACCGCCCGAAATGTGGAGGTCAGGGTTTTATTCGGTATGCTAGCGTAGATTTTTGTTAGGGACCCGCCTCGGCCGCAATTTACTGGCAGGTCAGTGGTACTAATACCGGGTATCTCAAGACTGCTACCGAAAACGAAGCCGGGTCGTAGTTTTAGTGACTACAAACACAATGCAACCAAAAATTTCGAAAAGAAAAGCGACAATTATTATTTATGATTTTTTTAATATCGTCATTTTTGGGTGGTAAATCCATAGTTTTTGCTACAATAATAGTTTAAACACTTTTATACCTTAGATTATTTATAAATAAAAGGGTATACACTATATTATATATTTTACGAAAAAATGTATTTACCACCCAAATATGGTAATAGGAAAAAAATGACAAAAAAAAATTGTCGCTTTTTTTGCAACTTTTTCTGTTGCATTGTGTCTGAAGTCGCTTAAACTACCACCCGGCTTCGTTTTCGGTAGCAGTCTTGATATACCCTGTATATTCCTTTCGGTCTTCTCCGGGGTACCGGAAAATAAGCTTAACAGTTTTCCTCTCCATACAAAAAGGGGGGGCCCATCCGATGATTTTGCCACGGGCCCCAGATGGTGTAGTTACGCCACTGGTCCTTTGGTTAATTTATTTCATACTAATCAATAAATTTTAAAGTTGTATTGCGCTAATTCACAACAATTGAAATTACAATGAAGACATTTTTAGTAATGTGATGAATAATACGAAACTTCACATAATAATGAAATCACATCTAAATCATCAAAACTGTTATTGATATTTCGCTGCGTTCGCTATCCTAAGGCAAATGATGTCTCATTATGTCCAGCATTTACTCTGGCTAATAAATCCTTCAAACCGGAACACAATAGTGCATTTACACTGCTGTGTGGCGAGAGAAATAGACATTGCGGTGGTAACTACCAGTGAGATGTGGTTGCCCAACCTAAGTTTGTTGCACACAATGCTGCAGACTAGTTCAGATGTTAAAATAAACTTTGTGCTTAGTTTCATAACATACGATTGCGCTTTTAAAAATGTGCTGATTCGCATATCTATTTATACACCGCGTATCGTATTTATAGTAGTATTGTTTATATTTGTCGATCAATTACAATTTGTTTAAAGGTTACATTTCACGGATTTAATTGGATTCTTGTTCTATTAATTATCCTTAAAAATGAAACCTAATTTCCATAGTAAATTTTGAAATAGAGTTCTGTACAGTTAATAGTTGGACCATATAGCTTCACTACTTTTTATAACAGTTAATGAAATGTAGTCGTCTGAACTAATGTCTCTAAAACAATTTTGAACACTGAAATATTTAGACAAAGTAAACGCCTTAATAAATGTAGATATGTTTTGTTGTCACGTCGACGTTTTTATAACTCCCAAATAAATAATTTAAGTAATAAACTGGCATAAGCGTACCAAAGTTTGCAGTAGATAAGCTATCCGTGCAAAGGTTTTTGTAATATAATCCCTCTTAATTCGTTAAGTTAAACCCGAGACGATATGTTTCAAAACTCTTAATATTTATTCGTCTTTACATTTTTCTTATAAAACAATATCACCAGTCAGATCACGCAGGCGCTAGGCACTACGTTACCTTCAAAACTTAGACACTATAATGCGCTGTTTTGGAGCGAGCGTAAAACGTTCATGGCATCACAATTAGGTAAAAGTCAATATACTAAAAAAAAATAAGTAGAAAATATGGTTTTCATAATGATAGACAATGTAAGTGCTGACATGCGTGTTCGTGGGTACGCTTAGCAAGAATACTAATACCGAGTCGTGTTACGCAACAAATCAGAGCTTATTGTGAGCTAGACATCCCGCGGATACGTGACAACTGACACCAGACATGCTGCTAGATAGGACACAAAATAGCACACTTACTTTTACTATCCGCCATAACTTTTTCCAAATGGACGGATTTAGATACGACACTAAAGGAAACAAAGGATTTCCCACTACTAGAAGACTAATTAAGAGACAATCATAAAAATGCGCGCGCAAACAAAAGGAAAGTGTTTGAAATATGTTGAATGAAGATATAGTTGAGACGTTAAACAGTTTTTATTTTAAAATGCAGTTTAATGCAGGGAAATTTATTATGCAAATATATTTGACATTAAAGGAGAGTATGACTGAAATTTCGTCGGATCATTTAAGCAATGGATCGGAGTTATTGATGAGCTTTGTGCCAGCACTACGTGAGTGATTGGCGCTAGACGTTTGCATACCAATGGGAGCTGTGTTTAAGGGGACGTTTGTTAGGAAACTCGGGAGTTCTACATCTAACTTTGACCTAGTAACGGGAGGAGCATGCCTAATCAAGACGAGAAGCAACTGTGTTGACGGAGATTGAGTATAGAAACACACTAATTTGATGCTCTTCATATTATAATAAACAAAATAGGCTTCGCTACGGCACATAGCAAGAGATCTTAATTAAAATTAATGTAAGTAAGGGTCCTTTATAACCACATTTTTTGCTAAATAACAAGCAATAACAAAGAAATATTTTACGAGCTAATACTCCGTGCCTTTTCTCGGAATTTAATTATAACTCCAAAATGTTACCAGATCTATTTTTATAAGAAAGTGCCCTAGAATGAAATGTAATCTGGCGCGTCTTTTTAGGTCGAAACAATATCCAAGAGTTGACCGGTTAACGTAAACAAATTTATTTAGGTTAAAAAATGAAAAAATATAATAGTCATTTTATTGAAATTTCGGTTTCTAAAAAAAAAATTAAAAAATATATACGGGAAGAAGTACGGAGTACAATGACCTCTATTAGAAGTATTCGATAAACGGGGGCAATTTGTGATGATCTAAGTTTGTACGTTGTACACTACTTACATATATGTTCATTCTCGGTTTCATGTATTAGCAAGAAACTTGAGATTAGTATTTATTTACTAGCGGCCCGGCCCAGGTTCGCCTGGGTGGAGATATTCTTTCACTCCACTCCACACCTGAAGGCAGCCTTTGTGATATTGATTCGTTGGTGGGAAAAGTGCCCGACGTGACGACCCATTGGTGGCATGCGCATGAGCTGCGCGCGGTACTGGACAGTACTTTGGCATTGCAACATTACTTTATTTTTCTAAAATAAATGTAGCCTAAGTTAGTCCGTATTATATCAGCTTCCTGATAATAAAATTCCCGTCAAATCGGTCTAGCGACTTTAGAGATTAGCCGGAACAAACAAACAAACAGACAGACATATAAAAATTGTAAAAAAAAATATTTTGTTGTATGTACCGTATTTACATATTCATATATGTATTATACATGTAGTGAAAACGGTTATTTCAATATTACAAACAGACACTCCAATTTTATTACATGTGTAGATTCCACATTATTGCAATATTTATTTACTAAAGTGTCAACCTAGCAGTGTGCGATTCATATCATAAGCAGCGATGCGATATCATAAACAGGTGTAAAGAAATGCGGGAATTAAACTTTACGTTAATATTTCTCATTTATCTTAATTGATCTCTGACTTTTCGGAGTCATGTGTGTATTGATAGTCTATCACCACGCACAAAAACGGCGAAGGAAAACATCGTGAGGAAACCTGCATACCATTGTGATATATAAAAAAAATATATAGTATGTAAGTCCGTCAACCCGCACTAGACCAGCGTGGTAGACTATATGGCCTAAACACTCTCAATCGTACTGTCGATTGTAGAGGAGGTCTGTGCCCTGCAGTGGGACGTATATGGGCTGATACAGAGTTAATATTTCGAGAGATATGTCTTATATGGCAGTTAGCAGAAACAATTGTTGAACAAGGGAGTCCCTGAGTACATGTTCCATTTAAGGTGGCAATAAATAAAATTGTATTAGTCAATGGCCACAAAAAACATTTTTAAGCAGTCTATGAGGTTGATACAATGCAAATTGTATATTAACACCACTTATTGACATAATACTAAAACTATTTACATAAATAAAATTAAATATGATTATCATGTTAATTAAAAGTATTTATTACATATTTCTTGATTCGCCAAAGTGACTGCTCTGAAACTAATAGTGAAAATAATATAGAAAACACATCAAAAGCAATAGATGTTCCAATTACTACTATTATTTACATTGTTTGAAGAATATATTAATGTTGAAAAGGTAACGGTGTTAACAGGTCTCTCATATGTGATTGGCCGCTTGGGTAAATACCACCTCAATGTCTACTCCTCCCTCCTAACAGCAGAGTAAATGCACTCTTGTGTTCCGGGTTGAAGGACATTGCAACCAGAGTAACTTAAAATATTACGTCAGCACAGGGAAAAGTCATTGCTTTGTTATTTATGATGTTGTTTGGTTTTACTTATGCCTATGAGCGGTCGTATAGCTAACCTAACAATCAGAAGTATGGCAAGCTCGTCTGTCCATTCATTCCAATAAAAAAGTATCATATCTCCTTAATTCATTGTCATGTTTCTTGTTTCAACAAATAAAGAAAAATTATAATAAAACCGTGTACAAAATGGTAAACAGCATGAACGGTATTTATACAGGTGAAAACATAATATGACGAATTTAAGAATATTTAGCAATAAAATGATGAAACGTGCAATGTAATATAATGAAGATGCGATGGTTAATATCAAGGGATCTTTATTGTACGGACACGGAAATGTAACTATCCTGCACATTATGGAGAATAAAAATGTAATTTGTATTTACTCTTATTTTTGAACAAGTACGCGTTTTTTCAATAAATTTAATTCGTCGTATTTCTTCAAAGATGTATGCAGCAAGTGCTACATGTGTTTTTTCTCAGTGATATTAATTTTAAGAAAGTTCAAACTAAGGAATCACTATAAACAGCCCAACAGCTATAAATAGAACTGACCACCACAAAGATAATTCGTTTAGCGTCGTGGGTATAAGCAATTAGGTGTTTTTTCAGCCTGACAACATAAACATGAAATTAACAAATGTTTGGATGACCTAAAATATGTTTTTTGTTTCGTTTTGGCGAATCAGATACCTGATACTATAAGAAAACAATGTAGTATTGTTATCGGATGTACAATAGTTCACAAACAAATAACTATTTCTTGATTTATTTATAGGCATTTAGATAATATTACATATTATGTGTAATATGCTAACCCGTACTAGGCCAGCGTGATGGACTATACGGTCTAACCACTCTCAATCGTGCGCTCGATTATAGAGGAGGCCCGTGCCCTGCAGTGGGAGGTATATGGGCTGATACTACAACATATATGGTAATATAATTGTAGTAATTAAATTACATATTATAATTATGAAACAATATAGTATTGTCACTGTTACAATAACACGGACAAGAAACGGAAAGCCGTTAAGCATTTAAAAGTAAGTATTTAAGGCATAATAAAATTATGCATGTTTAAGCAACAACAAAATTAAAGTTACAACAAGCAGTGGATGGAAAGGGGAAAAAAAAATCGTATTTGTTTATATCTTCTCAATTTACATGAATAGATAAACACAAAATTATATTACTGTTAAATAGATAATATACTCATAATTTACTAAAGCACTGTTTGATCGGTATCTTTTGGCAGCATATTGAATATCATATTATACAAACGATAAAATAACTGGAAATTAAATATACTTATGAATATGGAAACATGGCGATCACAATAAAAAATAATGATACTGGATCTACTACTTGTCTTTGGTGACTGCCTTTTTGGCGAAGTTATACTACGGTACGGTAACAAAGCTTAGGTCTCGGGATCGAGTCCCGGGTCGAACAAAGTGATATTGGAGTTTTCTATTAATTATCAGCTTGGAGTCAGGAATTTGTGCCCGATATGGCGATAGGCTCGTCCCCTATCACATCGTGTGACGGAACATACAATTCGAAATGTGGGTATCCTGGCACCTCTGCCTACATTTTCTGGAATATAAGGCGTGAGTTTATGTATTGATTTTGTTTACATAATCTTAAATAATTTTATTACAATACGCTTCGGTTGTTAAATAGCACGAAATAAATTACCACATTCCATTTTCTTACTAACTAACGAATATAATTAGTAACACTGAAAACTTTGTCATATAAGTATTATGGAAAACTATAAATTACATAAAACAGGTATTTACAGTTGCCACATATAGATAATATCTAGATGTTTACAATAAATTAAATTAATCTACTTGACGCCTTCTTCATATAACGATATGGAAATTTGGATTATGACAAACGAATGTGTAGTTTGGGGCGAAGTTTTACATCAGAATCTCACCAGCACTTTATTGAATAAAAGGATTTATAAATACACTTCATACGCACCGAGAAAAAGAAAACGAACCAAACTATTAAATAATTTTATATTTCATATTATATACGTGCAAGCATCGCTTTACCATTAACGCAGAAAGGCAAATGCTAAGTCACCGCGTTAATTGGCTGTCACTCTCATCTATATTTGTTTTAATATTTAATACATAAGTACATGACCCATCAAATATTCACTCCAAAATGAGTAAAAACTAGAAATCGCTTAATGAAGCTCACTCACAAAATAATTTTTGTTATTTTCCGAAAGGGTTGATGTCAACAGGACAGCCAGTTGTAAGCTTGTATGCTAATTCATTCTGCAACATATTATTGTATATGGTAAAAAATATATACTGCGAAGACCATGCAAATTGATTTGTTGGTATAAGGCCAGGCAGAACAGAATTTATATTAAATAAATCTAGGTATATTTAATATTAGACACACCTTATTATAATCATCATCATCATCATCATCATATCAGCCACAGAAAGTCCACTGCTGAACATAGGCCTCCCCCAATGATCTCCACAATGACCTGTTGGAAGCGGCCTGCATCCAGCGACTTCCTACGACCTTAGTCAGATCGTCCGTCCACCTTGTAGGCGGGCGTCCTATTATAATACGTATTGGTAATTGTTTTTTACATTTTTGAATTATTGGCACTTAAATTTTCATTACACGGTGTCTTCGAAGAACATCTAAAAATATACAGACAGTTTCAGTTCTGTAATTAAATCGTAGAGTAATTAATTATATTCATGTTATTCTAATAATATTTAATACAAAGAATCAATTGTCTGGCTTAAAAAAGTAGGTATCAATTTGAACTAAAAATTTCCGAGTAAATCGATTGGAACACAATTAGAACTTATTAGATCAAAGCGTAATATTTCCGCATACGTAACTAATGTCTAAAAATAAATATCCACTTACTTTTAGTTATAAAACACAATCACAATAGTGAGTTAAAAAAAAACATCAACGTAAAATGCGCGCTGCGTATGCGCACGCAAATGTCTTGCGAACCACACTTGCGAACTAACGTTCACCGCACACGAAGTACGTAACACCACTGTGGCGACTCGCGAGTCAAACACGGTTGACGGTACATAATACGGTCGCACTACGTGCTTCAATAAGATGTAATAAAACTGTAACAATACACCCATTGTCAAGTTTATAAACTTTTATCTATTCAGGACTTCGAATTTCGCCATTACGAATATGATAACGGATTAACAGCTTAAACGCGGCGATATGCTTTACTGAATTAATCAGAACTCATTTCGTGGAGACAAATGTATGTTAGATGAACTACTTATTAATTATTATACAGTTAAGAAGTAATTTATACATTCACTGGGGAATCTAATGTTATATTATTTAAAAAAAAAACCTTAAATGAGAATGATATTGAATAAAAATAAACAATATTAAGTATTCTTGTGAAAGTGTGAGAAAAAATATTTATCATAATTACATGTTGCAATAATTAGGCATTGTATTTTGAAGGAGCTCTCTTGATTTAATATTTTTATCTTCTTCACACAATCATTAAACACTAAACAGCATGCAACAACTTTAAACAAGTCAGAATTGCAATGATAGATACATAGTTTTGTGCTGATCAAGTAATTGTATTTAATGTTATGGGATTTTCCAATATCTTAGGTAGTTAGTGGTGACCAATCTTCATATTGAAACTTGTTTTACCTTGAAGAATAAACTGCCATACTTATTTTTTCTTTATCTCTTTCATATCTCTTATGGGCTTAATTTTTAAAATTATTTCTAGGCTTCTATGGGATGAAATAACTGTTTCACTTTTAATGCCATTATTTTATATTCATTAAGATAAACACAATTTATATAAAGTAAAATCTGCAAAGATTATGTGGCAATTATTACACTATATAATTGAGTTTATATAATCTGCTCAAAATATGATTAGCATAATTAGGTGTAATTATTAAAAATTATTTAATCCACAACTTTATGTAAATGTGAACATAAACAACAAAATATTTCATATAAAAAAAAACTGAAACCAGTTTTCCCAATTTTTTTCTTTAAACAGGCAGAAAAACTACTGAAAAACTGATGGTAATGTATCCCAAATAGTCTTACTGCAGGGCACAGGCCTCCTCTACAGGTGAGAGTATGATTGAGATCTATAGTCTTGTCTCTGTCTACCTCTATGGGATACAGGTGTGATAATTATGTATGTATTTATTTTAAGGAATTGGGGCTCTTAAATGTATTTCTCTTCCATACAACATAAATTTGATGTGCACCAAAATGCTATTGATGTTTTTTCATAACTGATTGTTGTGCAAATTGATGTATAAACAATCAATAGGTATATTGACAAACTTACAGATATTTGTGAAAATAAAAGAAGCTTAATATTTTTCTTTCTTGTTCCTCATATATCACTCTGCATATGGGTGATTATACAAAAGTTGGGTAACTTTTGAGGATATTTTGTTTACTATAATAATTAAATCAAATTATAACAAATTCGGGTGCATATGATGACAAATCTAATGATTATATTGTTCCAAATCGGGCCAGTCACTTTTTTAAGTAAATTATGAGATATTTAAAATTTTCTGAATTTGACTGCCAGGGGACTGACGAGGCTAACATAGTACTGATAAAGTACACAATTTTCTAAGAATTATAATGAAATTTAATAAGAAATAGTACAAATCTCTTAGTTTTAATAATGGCACATGTCTTTTAAGTATTCAAATCACTTAGTAACAATTAAAAATAATTATAAAATTAAAATAAACGTAAATACCAATATCTTCGGCAGCTTTAACTGATTTTAGCGATTTCATTGTCATCGGAAAGAACATATTCCTTGTGGGACCAACTCTTCTTCATTGAAATGTCTATCAACACTAAAAATATACAAATAACTAAAATATTTTATAAAAAAATAAAAACCGACTTCAAAACAAAAACCACAAAAAATATTAAAATAATAAGTACCACTGCAAAGCAAAAAATAATATTTATTTCATTGTACTTGTGCATGTTGATTAATTTGCTTAATGACTTGACTAGCCAACAAATCAAAATATATGCGTAACTTAATATTTTATTATTTTTTGGTTTTTAGTGGTTTTTTGTTTTGAAGTAGGTTTTTATTAAAAATTTTAGTTATTTCCTTAAGTACTGAAGTTTTTGTTTTTCTTTGTATTCCGCTAATTTAATGGGGCACTTTTAATTCTGGCCAAGTGAGCCTTTTCGGCTTCTCTTTTTTTTCTAATCTTCTTCCCTAGTCAAATTGCTTTTAGTGTGCCGTATGATATTCTAAACTGAAATATAAAATAGAAATGCTTATACACGGTAGCAATTAAGATAAAAGTGCTCTAAAACAACAACAAAAAGCAGTATTATGGAGACAATTAAATCCTCTGGCGCGATACCTGACAAAGGACTGACGCCAGCGGATTGACGAAAAAGACATAATTTGAGGTTATAATCAGAACTAATGTTTTTTTTGATAATTTCGAATATCAACAAACTACATTTTAACAAATCATAGTTAATTATGTATAAATGATAATAAACCTCAGATTAACAAGAAAATAACGACCCACCACGGGACTGAAATTTTGACTGGCTTTGCATGTGTATAGAAGACAAACACAACCCAAGAACTCGTACAGTTATGGCGGCCGTCAAATTGTGCTGTCCGCAACTAACTTCATTACCAACATTAATACATAAACAGGGATTTGACCTTGACTCGGTGATATATGGCGAGAATTTCAAATTTAAAGAACACACAACGGACTGACGGATGAAAACAAACACAAAGTTTCTTATTTTTTTTTTAAATAAATTGGAGAACATTGCATTATGAAAGTTGTAGTATATAATACTATGTTCATCACAAATTGTAGTAAATTAGTAAGTTTTCTTAAATCAATGATAATGTTTAATAGATAGTCACTTGATTGTTGGTTTTCGGGATTGTGACATGCCAAAGGACTGACATTTTAAGTATTAATTTTGTTTTTTTATTAACTTGTATTTAAAATGAATAAGTGAAATTGGGTGACCATATAAAGGACTTTTCATTGTTTTAAAATAAGTTGTTATTTCAATAAAATATAATAAGACTTTGTATATATTGGCTGATGACAGCGAGTTACCCAATTTTTGTATATTCACCCATATATAAATTTTATGTTTGGAACTTTTGTAATGCACGTTGGAACCAATCTGTGCCTAGCCTATGTGGAACAGTTGGTTAGAACCTGTTGGTTAGAAACGGGAGCCCGCTGGTTTTTTCCTCACATCCTAAACAAATGTTTGTGTGGCCCACAAGTATTTGTCTAATGTCTGGGTATTTGTGAGACCGTAAAGTCTGTTCTAGTTCCTGATACCCATGACACAAGACTTTATTTATCTTGATGTACAGTCAAGACTATGAATATGACTGTAGCTGTTGATAATTCATTATTTACATATTTGTAGGTCAGATTTCGCGCTTGTAATCCCTATATTTCATAATTTTATTTGAAAAAATATAGTTATTGCCGGGAAACATGTATTAATTCCTTAGAGTATATCATAAATACTTTAAGATTATTTCAAATAAATAACTTTTGCTCAAAACGCATAATAATCCAGGTTTTGGAAGTGAAGGAACAAAATATATATTCCGTTAGGCAAGAAATTTGTAAATAGAACAGTCAACGCGTCATAAAATAAATTAAAATACATTATAGATAAAATAATTGCTTCAGTTGAATTTTTAATAGCATTTATAACAAAAATGTTAGTGTTAATTGCTTAGTTTAAGGTCACAGCAAAATAATAACAAACTGTTATAACATCACCATATTTCAAAAATAAACTTTTACCTTACCTACTTGCTCGAGAAACGCTGAATAATTCTTGAGAACTCTCACTAATTATATTAAGTCTATACCATATTTCATAATAAATAATTGTTTCTTATTTAAAAATGAGGAATTATGTTATAATTCCCTTAAATAGGACATTCTCCACGCACGAACAAATCACCAACATTGATTACGAAAATACTGATCTGTCAAACTGAAATATTTGGTTCAAAGTACACATGCTGTGTGTTAGGTAGTTGTTGCCAAGTAGAGCGAGATAACTTATATGCGTTTGTTCAAGAGTGATTGAAGCAGCAATACAAATCTACGCTGTAAATAATGTTACGCGGAGCTGGAACATTTTAGATCAACGTTCGGAAATTGACAAGCTCCGTCTTCGATGACAAATTATAAAACAGTTATTGGAATCGCCCCCTAGAGCCACAAAGTTATCTGACCCGGTGAGAGAGTCGCTGTAATCGAATTTGGTGTTGCCATTAAAAATAGATATAGCAATAAAGTGGGTAAAGTAAAATTTTTCAATCCGATCAATAGTGTCGGGAAAATGAGTGGCCCAGTTTCATATGCATGTTTTTTTCCTTTACAAGATTTCTAACCAATCGCTCCCCCTTAAAGAAGTCAAAACCCTTAAAAAAGTTATCTGTATCAGCCCATACACGTCCCAATGGAGGGTACGGGCGTCCACTCCTCTGTAATCGAGAGTACGATTGAGGGTAGTTAGGCCATATCACAGGCCATATAGTCCGACGCGCTGGCCTAATGCGGGTTGGTGGACTTACACAGGTACCATAGAAATTCTTATAAATCGCTTTGGTATGCAGGTTTCCTCACGATGTTTTCCTTCACCGTTTTAGTGTGTGTTTATTGACTATCAATACACGCATGACTGCGAAAAGTCAGAGGGGTGCCCTGAGATTCGAACCCGCGGCCACCGTGAAATGTGGTTGTGGTCATTGGTGGTCCATTTACCAACAGGCCACCACGCACGTAACGATAAATTTTAGTTTATGATATGAACTTACATCTATTGTACTAGTACGTACAAAGTTCTGTTTTCGTGGAATTTATTTTGAAAAGCTGACAACACAAACTTGTGGCGGCAGCTACGCGATGATACAATTTTTCGAAGGGTATTATTGATATCTGAAACCGCTTTTCTTCCTACGTAAAATTTAATACCTGAAGTTTAACATTCCTAGCATCACTTTTTAAAGTTTTCGGCAATTTTCACTAGTTTTAAATAATACAGGAAAAATAAATACATCGAGTAAACAATTAACGGCCGATATGTCAGCGAATGGCAGATAGACTGACATTCCAAATGACGTATTTGTTTCCACTTTTGGCCACCGGGCCAGATAACTTTGTGGTTCTATATGCTCAGTTTTTCCGTCTACGTTATGGACTTGGCCATATTAACATCGGTAAATATTTAATTTTTAATCATTTATATTAAATGCAATAAAACATATTTTCAGTCTATCAATATATTCATGCGACTTTTTGAAAGATTTGAAGCTTAGGTCATTTGGTAAGTGGTCCGCCGTTCCTAAAGCTTATAAGAATGATGAGTGTTATAGTCTCATCTCGGCCTAGAAAGAGACCTACTGTAGACAAACTGACTGTTCCAGTTCACGCAATCAAATGCTTTGGAGTAATCGACAAAATAATGATAACGGGTGGGTTGAATTCGTAAGCCTTTTCAACCAATAGCCTCATGTTCAGTATATATTCTCGCGTGCCTCTACCCTTGACGAAACCCGCCTGCTCCAGCGGGATTTGCCAGTCCAGATAGAATCGGATCCGATTTTTTGAGAATGTAGAGCAGTACTTTGCTAGGAGGGGCATAGTACGCTAGTTGTGGCATGCTTTGGTGGAACTTTTCTTATGCTATGGTAGAATTATGGACTTTGTCCAATCTTTTGCCTATTCTCCACTGTTCGAGAGTTTGTTGCGAAACGCATGCAAGGTGTCAATACCACTGTCACAAAGAGGTTTAAAGATTTCAGCAGTTACGATGTGAGTACCAGGAGCTTTCTGGATTTTCAGGGAGTTCAGACCGGCTGTTATTTCGGTGCGCAATACATTGGGTTCTAAGACTTCCATCTGTTCGGTTCCATTCCAAATGGGGCCACCTGAAGCGTTTTCGTAGAGATCTTCGCAATATCGTTCTATTATTTTTTTCAATTCATGTTCTAGATGACAGACCGTGTTTTCAATCACCCAAGATTGTTTAATTTAACTGTAGCATATATAGATAGTAACATTGAATATAAAAAATGTCCTTCTGACGGACTCCGTCATATAGCATATCACTGAAGATAATATTTTTTCAATACAACACACACATGGTCGTAGCCAGCTATGGGCTCAGGGTGGGGCAGAAGTCTAAAATAATATATAAGTAGCAAACTATACCCGTTGTCACACCCCGGTTATTTTTTTCATACAAAAAGGTTACACCCTATAGCACCATGTATCTACAAGCTATATCAAGTTTGCTACCGAAAACGAAGTTTGGGTGGTAGTTTAAGAGACTTCAGACGCAAAGCAACTAAAAATGTTGCAAAAAAAGAGACTTTTTTTTTCTTATTTTATTTTGCTATTCACCTATTTGGGTGGCAAATATAGGTATAGTTTTATCCTAAAATAATAATGTACATCCTTTTTTTAAGGCGCTGTGGTACATTAGGTTTTAAATTATTATTTTAGCAAAAAGTATGGATTTAACAGTAACAGATATTTTAAAAATTATAAAAAATATATTATTTTCATGGTGTTTATATTTTATTATATTCATCGGTTATAGTGTGGTTAGGGATTCTCCTTTCTAGTGGTAATGGCCTGTCCTAAAATAGGTGCTACAAGTATACGACCTCGGCCCCCGAGCTCCTGCAGCCACCCAACCTGCCCTTCCGTAACTGCAGTATCCACTCCTACAGGCCATACTCTCCTTTCCTCTAACAAGTCTGGTAACCTACTCTTCTACCTTTCCCAGGGAGATGTCGTATTTCTCGTCCACAGGTCTCTCATCAACAACATCGTATCCATAGAAAGTGTGTCAAGCAGGGTAGTGTACCTTATACTCAGAATATAATCAAAAATATATTCGTTGAAGGTCATACCGGTATACGTGCCGACCTCGACTCACTCAGATGAAGAAGTAGGGGAGATGTATGAGGACATAAATCGTGCTATGCGTACGTCTATAACCTACTCCAATGCTGTTGTGGGGTATTTCAACGCGAAAACTGGCAGTGATCATCCAATGGTTAGGGGCATATTGAATATCAATGTCCACTAAGAAAGGCGTTGCTAGATGAAGTCTACGCTCCGACATATTCGCCTCCATGTCCAAAACCCCAAGAGCTTTCAACTTGAACTAGTAATCGTTTTTATTGTCTAAGTGAAAACTTTGCAGTGGAATACGGTGGGATTGAAGCATTTTAGACCTCCCCGTCGAAATAGACAAAAACTCTCGATCCACACTCTTGGTCTCATCACCGAACGTCGATCTATGGCGCTGCAGTCTCCCGTTGAAGCCGAAGCATACCGACTGCTCAATAGACGGATCAGGAAGTCCTTACGACATAATGCCACGCTCACAATACTGTTCGCATTAAAGAGAGAAAGACAATTGAGCGGAACGGAGGCTCCAAAGAGACTTGTCTATTGGGCAAAACCAGTTGTCTAGGCTGAAGACGGAAGGCGGCCGCGTAGTTTCAACGAGGGCCAGGGTATTAAGGGAGATCGAGAGGTTCTACGGACAGCTTTACTCTTTGGTTGCCGAACGTCAGCTCGGCCGAAGACCCGAGAGCTGAGTTGATCCAACACTACAACGATGATATACCGGAAATCAGCTTGTGTGAGATTGAGATGGCCCTAAAGCAACTTAAGAACAACAAGGCGCCGGGTGAGAACGGAATCACTTTAGAGCTTCTGAAAACGGATGGAACGCCGATACTGAAACTCCTTCAGTTTTTCTTCTCCAGAGCTTAAGGCCAGAGGCATGGAGCAGGAGCGTGGTGGTACTTTTCTTCAAAAAAGGTGATAACACTTTGCTGAAGAACTACAGGCCCATCTCGCTTCTGAGACATGTATATAAGTTGTTTTCGAGTGTCATCACAAATCGTCTCGAATGCAGGTTTGATACGGCAATGAGACGTGGCCCCTTACTATGGCCTTATTAGGAAGCTCAAAGTCACTCAACGAGCTATGGAGAGGGCTATGCATGGAGTTACCCTACGAGATCGAATCAGTAATGAGGAGATCCGTACAAGAACTAACGTAACCGACATCATAGCCCAGCGGATTAGTAAGTTAAAGTGGCAATGGGCGGGGCACATAGCGGGGAGAACTCATGGCCGATGGGGCCAAAAAGTTCTCGAATGGAGGCCACGTAGCGGAAAGCGCAGCGTAGGACGTCTACATACAAGGTGGTCAGACGACCGAGTAAAGGTTGCGGGACGTCGCTGGATGCAGGCTGCCTCTAACAGGTCACTGTGGAAATCATTGGGGGAGGCTTATGTTCAGCAGTGGACTTCCTTTGGCTGATGGATTATGTGTTTATAGTCACTAAGACTAGCACCCGGCTTCGTTTTCAGTCGCAGTCTTGATATAAACTGTTATGTTTTATTCGAATTGACTAAACGTTGTTTTATTGTTCACCCTCCTAGACAACGAAATCCTACATCTAAAAATATGTGTCTGTTTTCAGCCGTTTGGGCTCTGGGAGTATGCCAATTACTTAGATAAATTATTTTTTTAGATTTGGTTTGGTACCTTAGAGGGCAGAGCCAGGGTGGGGCAAATGCCCCACACTGCCCCACCGTGGCTACGCCCATGAACACACATTCATTTGTTACTTTCATCTCGGGCTACTTTCGTCCCTGGTCTGCCCTTTTATCAATTTGTTTTGCAAGGAGCCGTAAAATTCATTCAGTAGCCCGCCTTCATATTAAAACCTTTCAATTTCGCTCATACTATTTTCGGCAATGAGTAAAAAGCGGTCAACTGCGGCATCATAGGCGGAAGGTAAACATGGAAAATAGTGTTGCCCAAATGCAAGAACAAGACGAGACTTAGCCAGTCTTGGTCTTGGTCTTGCGCCAATACACCTGATCTTGGTCTTGGTCTTGGTCTTGCGCTCCCAGTCTTGGTCTTGGTCTTGGTCTTGCAGCAAGAGTCTTGCAAGTCTTGCAATTACCTATTAGTCTATTACTATTTATTAAAGTTTACTTTAAATCTTAGAAAAACGTATTAGAATTGGAACATTGTGAGCTTGAATTAACATAGCCATAGTAAAGATCAAGCAGATTAATAAAATAAATTAAATTATTTTTTAGTATACCTACGCCCTATGGCGGCAATCAAATTACAAATAGTGTCAAATGTTATGATTTCGGCGTGGCGACAACGATTGTTTTAGATTTCAAAAGAAGCCGCCGGCGCGTGTATCATAACCATGTACTTCCGAAAAGCGGCAAATTTCTTTGAGAAGTAAGTACAAAACCTTTGATGCCGCATTATCAAAGTGCCGATGGTTAAAACATAACTATGCATGCACTCAGTTTGATTTTAATAGATATTTTTTTATTCGCTATGTTTATGGTATTAGTCGTAATGCGCATAGGTCCAGCTTTTCATATTCTTTGATACAGTTTTTTGCGTCTCATAGAATTCCTAAGCGTACCTACCTATACACCGAACTGTTACACCTAACTACTCAGTGAAATAGCGCTAAGTCCTAGCTGCAAGACGCAAGAGTCTTGCAGGCTATGTCTTGTTCTTGCTCAAGTCTTGCACGGTCAGTCTTGGTCTTGGTCTTGCTAAAAATACGCGGTCTTGTTCTTGGTCTTGGTCTTGCAAAAACGCAAGAACAAGACCAAGACTGCAAGACCAAGACTGAATTTGGGCAACACTAATGGAAAATGAACTCTATTACAAATTTATTGCTACACTGTTTCCGATACAAATTACATATTACATCAATGGAAAAAAACAGTCATGCATGATCGTACCCTTTGCGAAGTGGGACCTACGTACAACCAACTTACCGGAGTTGCTAACGTAATACGGTTCAGTAAACTTGCTAAACATGTTTCTACTTTGTTATTCATTGGGCTGGACACTAGATACCTGTGTTCGTACTTACTTTATTCAGTTTATTTGTTTTGTTATCCAGTTAGCGTTTCTTTTTGTGAATATTTTTATTATTCTCTTTTGTGACTGCGTAGTTTGCAACTGTATCTAGTTTAAGATGTCTTTTGTAGACTATGTGTAATTTTATTGTATTTCTAAGTTGAATTCGTTTGATGTGGAATATTGACTTCTTGTTCATGAAAGTCGTAACTTTTGCCGAACCCGACTTTAGTTTACTTTATTTGTATTATAAGTTACTATCTTTAGTCACATAAAGTCTACAGCTGAACTAATAATTTTAAGATCGTTTGCCCAACTAATGGGTGGACCTCAGAAAATACTATTGCCGATACGTGGCCTCTATGGTAGAGCTCCTTGGTTCAAAATCAAACTTCACGCTTATTTCTTGGTCATCAATTTTGCATGCTGATGCCTTACTCAAGGCCAATAATCTACGCTGTGGCCGTTATATTTGTTCTGCTATATATTAATCTGGCGCAAGCTTAACTATACAACTTTTTTATCATTATTATACTTACTGTTCCATTATGTATGAATTGCTCTTTTTTACGTCCTATTCTACACCTATATCACAATATGTAAGATTTAGGCAACATCATATTTTCTTAAATACGCTATCAGAAAGATGTAGATCATCATTGCTATTTCTAATAGTTGTATGTTGCGTGAATACTTTACAGAATATATTTATGCATTCATAAACCCGGTAGCCTTTATATAAATACAATTCCTACGAAGTAACAGATCTGACTGAATTTACCCTAGATAAATGCAAAGTTAGTTTCTTGAGGATAACTGATAAAGTTCTTGATGTGATTCAAGTTGCGCCCAACAGATGTAAACTTTTAATTCTTTTTAATGAAATGAAAATATTGACATAAATTAATTCATTTGCTGCAATACTGTGTTGATTTCCTGAATATTAAAATTGATAGCTATTTTAGAACTCATATTTATTGCATTGATTTAAAACTAAGGATAGGGTTTTCAGTATATATTATATTCAGTATATTTTGTTGTAACGGTGATAAGACTTAGTGTCTCATTTTTCCAAACATACTGTCGTAATAAAAGCAAGCATTTTAAAAATCGTTGTGAGTGACGATTAATTTCAGTAAAGACCTAGGTACTGTAGATGCAATGGAGCGTCGCACCACTCTACACGCTCCTCACCCTGTCCTGTTTATAACATTAATTTAATATTTTTGTTCAGTCGTGGACTTATTATTATCATGACCGATCATGTTTATGATCATCTCAGTATAATCTGGATAAATATATTTCAATATGTATATTATTGTAAGACGATAGTGAATTTAACAAATTATGGGGTAAACTTTCATATAAATTTGTTTTTGCCTGAAAATATTTTATCATTCAGGTAATTTTTTCTTACAGCAATTATGTATTCATCATTATATTTAATATTCTAAAGCACGAGCACGCAATATTTTCAACTTTAAATACATTGAAAATTTCTTTCCAAAGTTGAATTTTCGCAACGAGTTAAAAATTTTAAACATCCTTTCCGTGAAATTCAGCCTATTATCTTCGCGGGGACAATAAAAAACATAAGACAAACGCTTCATTTTTAATGGAATCTTTAATTAATTTCACAAAACACAGCACCCTTCACTTTCTGCGTCCTCCTACGTTCCTGCGAACAAAACAGAACAAAAAGTTTCACATAAATTCTGGAAATGAAACAGACGTCCCCCTTCAATGGCCAAAAACCCGTTTTTTAATGTGTGCTGTTTATAAAAAGATCATATAATAACATTTGGAGGTTTTTGTTTGGAATGAAAATGTTTTGTACCCAACAATGGGAGCTTTAGGGCGACTGCTCGGTGTCTGCGTTTTTATATCTTTATATACGTAAACAGTTCCGGCGTAAATCTCCCTCCTCTATTTCCGATATTACAACGCAGCAAAATCTTTAATAATGTGTGGCTTTTGAAACCTTGTAGGCAGGCAGATGTTTTGCTTCCCTTTTGTGAAACTAACAAGATTTTTTATCAATAGATTTCATTCACATTCAACACAATTGCATATGCTCGGTTTTTATCCCCTGCTTTTATAAAATACTAATTGAGAGAATTTTTAAAAATCGTTTATAAAGATAAAGAACGATCCGATGATTCTACATACTATGTAAGGTTTTCGAGGTATGAAATATCTTAAGAGTGTTTTAGTAATTTTGAATATTTGACATTCGAAAATTGATAATTTATTTTATTTATAAATTATTGCTAAAGATTTTATTAAATTTGAGTACATATACTACCGTCTAGTCTAGAGCCATTCTGTAGTTAGTTTAGAATTAAACATGACCTCATAGATTGCTTGATACTTGTTGCGTGCAGCTATTTAAAATCTATGTTCGATGGTGAAATTGGAAGTCCTATAAACTCTAGCTGCATTCCCTCCGTTCATGATTTTTCATGTATTATACGGTCATTAGACCTTGTATAGATCCAGGACATGTTTTTTAGCTTCCGTTATCACCTACCATCAGAAAAGCCACTTTTGTTTATCGGACGTTTACCACAAACGAATAAATAACTAATTTAATTATGCTGCAAATTGAAAAGGAAAACGAATGCAACTCCAATATTTTCTGGGTGAATAAGTCTGAACTGCGCTTTGATAATTTAAAATAGCGAAACGTTTCCAATATTCAAGAAGCTTAGCTGCAACAGAAGTCTTGTTCGTTTAATTTTAATGCTGCATACAATAGATAGTAAGAATTTTATTTGAACCTTAATAATTAGTAATAAAATACCAAGGACAACACACTGTATCGAATAGTTAATTATACAGGAACTTCAAATTCTTGGTTCGTATATTATTTATCGTTATATCCTGAAATAACCGTAGGTAATAACTCAATAGCCAAATTTCTGACCTATGTCCCAGATTTTAAAAATTTAGAGGATTTTGATACGAATGCTTTAAGACCGAAATGAATCTATTGCTGCAATGAATCTCAAAAGTAAATTACCAAGGCCCATTTTATAGGTGGCAGAGTAAACATTAGCCAACTAGCCAACTAATTCCATCCGAGGTAACTTCTTAATTGTTGCATTTCCTGTGTCTGGTGAGAGTCACGGAAGTTACCTAACTTTTAAAGGACTTGCTTTTACAATTTCTCGAGGATTTTGGATGCGAATGGACAGTACTAGTGTAGGTACATCTTATCGTATTTTTACATGCCTGTGTTTTACTGCCTTGAATTCTGATAATAACTATAAGTATACTTGGTAATTCAGTTAGTAGTCGATGTCATGAAATATTATAAGGATAATTTCATTGTCGCTTTATATTTGGACATAAAAAATAAGCAGTTTAGCAGAAAGGTCTGAAGATATTATTGAGGTATTACGCGTCCATTCAATTCTTATGCAGTTTTAATGTTTTTGGCATCTAAAATGAAATCGTATTTTAAAGTTTTTACAAATTCGTGCCGAAACATTTTTTCTTCAAGCCCATATTGCCTTTGTAAATGTATACATTTGTTATTGAGAGTACAGTGCGGCCTCCATACATATGCATGGGTCGAATCTGAAACGACATAAATCACAGAGCAAGCGTTATGCACATAACTCTCCGGCTACGAACCACTTGACATTAGCAAGGTCTTGTCCCCTGCAGGAGAATTAAAGTGATTTGCTGCTGGAAGCGATTAAAAATTGATGGTCTTACATTGATTTGCATTGATTAGATGTGTTATGTGAGTGAATTGATTTTGTAATATTTTGAATTCGTGAGACTAGGTACCTAGCTAACTTTCTTTCCTAGGTAACGTCCTTCTTTGATATTATATGTATTAGGTATATAGTAATGTATTTGTACCATTGAAAATCCTCTCTCACATTAATCTGTGACCGTCTATGTTGTAGCCGAGAGTCCGACACAGCTTACGTACGTTACCTCCTCTCCAAAACTTTCCCGCCACAACGGTCAAATAGTTATCAAAGTTTTTGTACCTACGTAATATTAAAATATTGCTATTGTTAAAAGTAGGGTCTACCTAAAATGTTATGGTTACATCAGTCGATAATAATTGTGTAAGCAATTTCCAATGCAGTGATTATAGCATAAAGAGCTGCTTTGGGGGTTATCGCAATAAAAGCAGCTACCTTATACAATTGACTTCTGTGTGCGGTTAATCGCACGAGACAATTATTTGTAACACATTCGAACTTACACTCGCCATTCCTTTCCCTTTTTTTATTTGTTAGTTCCCTAAGACTTTGACTGTAAATAACGGAGCTATTTTCGAACAACACATTAGATATAAGGAAGGATTTAACTCAATGATGTGAATAATTATTTCTAGCTAAAATGTTACAAAGCAGATTTTTAATTTTGTATTAAAATTCACGGACTTATCGATTTTAATAGAATTAATTGTGTTTATGGTATGACTTCAAGTAATAACCTGATCTAGGGTAAACTACACCAGTTTTTTGAAGATATTGAAGGAAGTAATTTGATTCATCGTCGGATATAAGTTGTAACTAAACAACGTCAACATTCTGTATTCTCTAAGATTAAATCAGGTTGAAGTGTGACACAAGACACAACCAACAACTACAAGAACCCAAACCTTTGATTCAGTCTCAATAAAATCAATAAATACCTCAAACCTCATATAATAATTATTATGTGTACTTCAAATGATAATGCATACTCCTGAAGCCATTATTTCTTAATAATACTCGTGTTACTTTTATCTAGTCACGTGAATAGATATGACAAATAAATTATTTAGTTCTCATAACATAAACCAGTCATTGAACCGCTAATTTAGTCTAAACTGCGCTCATTGCCTTATCTAGATCACCTTGATCCCGTACACTGTCCCTAGAACCAGTTCCGAGATTGTACGGAGAGGTTATCACTGGTACCTAATTTAATTCATTATGCCGCCTTGTGTCGACCCTTCCGACAAGCCGAAAACGTTCCTATGCAAAATTCTTTAACCGGTATTATGGGGCTAAGTTAACAGCCCTACAGATACTTTCAGCGACCCGTATTGAATATTCAAGGCTTTGGGTAAATTAACTTCTGCTTTATATGTGCGTTGATTTTTTACATAATTTACATAGGCATATACGCTCTTTTATTAAACCTTAGTTACAAAGTATTAATTAAAATCTAAATTTAAAAAAGCTACTATAAGAAATATGAAATAAAATTGAAAATTATGGTGGATATCTTGTTATTAGCATGACGGGCATTTAGCATAGATTATTTCCCGACAAGACAATATAACCGGTGGACGCAATTAAGTCTGCTTGCTCGAAACCAGATATATTTACATAATTGCAGATTGAATCCAAAAAAAAAATGCGCGGGAGACTATGACGGGTTTCTTAGCATCGTATAAGATGGAAGCTGTTCGAGCTGATATAATCTAGCCCTATGTATTGGATAAAGCTCGTTATTCCATATTAATATTATAAAGAGGAAATAAAATAAACAAAAAACCCAACACATACATAGTCTTGACCTCACACTAAGATCGATAAATGTATGTGGGCCGAACAAACATTTATCTCAGTGCGGGGATCGAACCCGCGGTCTTTCGTTCCGTTACCGACTGCGCCACGGAGGCTGTCCATATATTATTGTTTGCATAATAAAATTTGCATAATAGGTACTGAAACTACTGCACCGATTTGATTTTTTCAGCATTAGAATCCTATATTATCCCTGATGACTATAAGCGATAGAATATTTTCAAAGAAGTGCAGGTACCCGAGCGAAGCCGAGCCTTGCAGCTATTTCTACTATATGGTAATAATGTACTACAATTTTATTTGAATCATTTGCAGCATTTAGTAAAGCATACTACAATAGCAATAATCGGCATCATTATATGAGTATATAGAAAATGATGAACTAGAATTACAACTAGTGTCATAATATCCAACCTTACACTGAGAAATTTTACTGCAGCACTTTATTTTACTTCACTTAACCTCAAATTTACAACAACAAAAAACAGGTATCGTTGAAAATTGTAGTAAACAATCTGACCTTGAACTTAATGAAATATTTGCAGTGTCACTGACTATAAATTTTAAACCTGACACGATCATATGAATTTTAAAGGAAACACAACTATTAATACAAATCAAAATGTAATTTTTATTTCATTGAATGTAGAGACAAGAATGCCATTCGCCTGATGGTAAGCATTACGACCGCTCGTGGACAGTAGCAAATCCAACAACACCATGAATTAAAAAGCAATACTTGGCATTGCGCTCGCCATTATGGGACATACGATGATAAGTCTTATTTTGTCCAGTAGTTGCTCTGGATACAATGTCCTTTAAATTGGAACACAACATTGCGTTTACACTGCTGTTTGAGAAAATATATTGTGGTGGTACCTAGCCAGGCAGCCTCTCACATATGAGAGACATACCACCAGTAAATTAATATATTACAGTAAAAATGAAAATATTTATGTATATGATTATATTACATAATATGAGTATTCATGACTTTTATTACTTGTAATTTTTAAAATTATTTTAATTAGTATTTTGCAAATTTTTTCCCTTTCTAAGTATGTTCTATCCTTTACACTTTTGACTGCCCTCTGTTTATCCTATTCTTAAATCCATCCCATGGTTGTCTGTAAGACATTGCCTTTCGGCGATAAGACCGCCAATTGTACTTTTTATATATGTAATTTCTCTTTGTATTTGTTGTCTTTTTGTACAATAAAGTGTAAATAAATAAATAATGAATGAATATTGATGTGAAAATGTTTTCAAAAATAAAATACCTGGATCTCAACTTTAGTTCGTAAAATAAACCCATTCTATTATTTCTTATTTCAGAATATAGACAGAATAATCTAAAAGGGAATTATGTCATAAATATGGTAATACATATACTTTATATCTGTTAGCGGTTTTTCATAAATCTGCAGATTATATAGAGAGCATCATTACGGTTCAAAGTATCGTCTTGTAATCTCAATTTTATCGCACCCAGGCTTAGATAATGAGCAGATGACGAATTAAAGTTTATTCAAACACTGGCTAAGCGGTCCATAACAGCCCGGGTGCTAATACACTTGTTAAATGGCGGCTAATATGTTTATTAATTCCGACTTTCAATTTAGAATATCGACCGATAATCACGAAAATTAAACAAAATTTCCTCCTATTTGCGAGATTTTTACAAATTGCTTTCCTCCTATAAGTCATAGCGTAATGATATATAGCATATACCGGGTATATCAAGACTGCTACCGAAAACGAAGCCGGGTGGTAGTTTTAGTGGCTACAAACACAATGCAACTAAAAATTTCGCAAAGAAACGCGACAATATTTTTTTAATGATTTTTTAAATATCATGATTTTTGGGTGGTAGATCCATAGTTTTTGCTAAAATAATAATTAAAACTCTTTTATACCTTAGAGTATTTATAAATAAAACGGTACACACTATTATTTTACGAAAAAATGTCTTTACCACCCAAATATGACCAAAACGAAAAAAAAATTGTCGCTTTTTTTTTTTACCAAAATTTTCTGTTGCATTGTGTCTGAAGTCGCTTAAACTACCACCCGGCTTCGTTTTCGGTAGCAGTCTTGATATACCCTGCATGATTCATCGATAAATAAACTATCCAACACAAAAATAATTTTAAATTCGAACAAGTAGTTCCTGACATTAGAGGTAACAAAGTCTTCAGCTTTACATACATATGTATATAAGTACCTATATAGATTAGTAACACCATGAAAATAAAACATTTCTCTTAAAACAAAAGTACCTAGTGGTACATGAGACAATTTTTAGTATTTAAAATAATGAGTAGGAGCGTAATAGATATCTTACCGTCTCTTTCACACGTGCACACTGTAATGCCTTTTAGGGCTAGTGACGTCACTAGTTTTGTTTTGCATCTCCTTTCTTTTCTCCGACTACAAGATTTATAAAAGTTTAGATTGTTTAATTCTGAATGGATTTATTTAATTCTTTGATAGATTTTGGATATGCACAATAAGAAATTACGCCAAAAACGCGTTGGTACAATCCCACACACGAATATCTGGGCTCTACAGGGCTATAACTATTATCTGTATCTGTATCAGCCCATATACGTCCCACTGTAGGGCACGGGCCTACTCTACAATCGAGAGTACGATTGAGAACGGAAGGTCAATATGAAGTAATATTTTTTTTATTTTGTATCCACTGTGTCTACAAAAGAAATAAAAGATTTTTCAACGCATTTATTTGAGTAAAAAATACTATAACACAAAAAAACGCTTTTCACTCTGGAGTATAAAAATGTAAGAGGGCAAAATAACGTGACCCCGACGTGATTTGAACACGCAACCTTCTGATCTGGAGTCAGACGCGCTACCGTTGCGCCACGGAGTCGGTGCTTGTTACGTCGAAATTAAGGATTATAAACAAAATGAGTTAATATGTATTATTGGATTGTATCCAGATTTTTTCAAAAAAATTCACCGCACTACTTGACTGTATTCGAATTATCTTATTTTAACGAATAATAATAAACTGAGGGAAAATGTAAGTACTTGTATAAAATAATTTTGCAGCGCCATTCCTATACTAAATATAAGTTTAACACAAAAAATATCGCTTATGATATAATGCTTTTATATTTGCGAATTTCTTGTTCTTCCACAGTGTCAATTTCTCAGGATAACGGAAACGTAATTAATTAGCCACGTTTATACCTTTTTTGTATGGTAATGACTAATGAAACCGACATGGCAATCGTCTGTGAGATAACTCGTTTCGGACATTGTCGTTTTTGCACTAATATTTTTATCAGGGTCTTGTTCATTATAAGGAAGCAACAGATCACAATGTTGTTGTTACCTGATTGACGCCCAAGGACTTATCTGTGAATGTCAATCAGTAATCTGCCTCGGTGGCGTAGTTGTACTACGGTACGGTTACAAAGCTGAGGTCTCGGGTTCGAATCCCGGGTTGGGCAAAGTGATATTGAATTTTTCTATTCAGTATCAGCCCAGAGTCAGGAATTTGTGCCCGATATGGCGACAGGCTCGCCACCTATCACATTGTGGGACGGAACATATAAGGCGAAATGTGGGTGCCCTGGCACCTCTGCCTACCCCTTCTGGGAACAAGGCGTGAGTTTATGTATGTATGTATGTATGTCAATCAGTAAAATTATAGAGATTAAAGATAACGAAATCGACGATTGTGTGTTTCAAACTACTTAAATTCGATTATAAATTAATAATCTTCTTTGGTATTAAAAAAAGTGTGACTCGTCAGAACCTGATTAGAAAATTTCTACACGTTAAAGGTTTATTTTTTCTGCTTTTTATTTATTGTTTATTTTAATCTTCGTTATTTATTTTATTACATCAGAAAGTTAATGAAATGAATGTAGCCGATAATCATATAAAATTGTTAGAGTATCTCATGTATATTACGAGTTGTTTCACATAGTGTGAAGTTCTCGGGAAGAGCTTACTATAGAAATGATCCTATGAAGTAAGGTCATATTATATATACCATATTATGAAACTTTAAATAATAATAATAATAACGTTTTTTTATTAAGGTTTATTTAAAATAACACACTTACAAATTACACAAACAGGCCGCTAAACTACGCACAGCCTGTTTCTTGGGGTACCAACTTAAAGTTACCAACACGTTTGAATTAGAAAATTAAGAAAATAGCAAAGAAATAAGTAAAAAACAGTATGAGTTATACATTTAAAAATATATATATTAAAGAAAAATACTTCTTAATTAAACAAAACAAAGAATTTTAAGTTCCTTATTCTTACTTAGACTCCAGAAAGATAATTTTTAATAGAAGATACATTTTTATAAAGATACAATTTGATAAAAAACAACTAAAAAAAACACAATTCTGTGAAATAAATGAAAAGCTATGTCTCGCATTAGTTAATGATATTATAGAATTAAAGAGAGAGGGTATACAGGAATTGTTAGGTATATAAAAATATATCTGGCTTAATAATATGCGACAGCAATGTTGTTTACACCAGTTTTGTGCATAATTAGTCCTTCAAAGGTGAAGGAAAACATCTTGAGGCAACCAGCATACTATAAGAATCTGTACCTACAAGATAAATAAAAACTGGATAATAAAATAACATAATATGTGTATAGCATCAACATTCCAATTTAATAGGTTAATCATAAAGTAATAATTGAGGGATATTTGTATGCAAATAAGTTTTTTATGACCGCGACGATACACTATTGGACACAAACTACCACCGCTCACCTAATATTACCGAACTATTTCTGTTTACTTTGTTCAATGTTATTGCGAAAAAACAATTACTTGCGTTTATTTGCATATTAGGTAGTGTTCACGGTTGGTTCCTCCCTTATGGATGAATTCATTAATTTGCACGACTTTTACATTCATTGGATAGATTCGTATTTTTATGTGCTCTTTTTTGTTTTGACGCGTTGATGTCTGCACCGTAAGTACGGAAGTTAGTTGATGATTGAGATAGTGTTACGTGAGTTTTGATTATAATACTCTTTAATAAACAAAGGATAACCGTTGGATATTCATTTTAGAAATATACGAAAATATAAGAATCTATTCATAATAATAATAGAACATTATTAACGATATCAGTCGTCATCTGAGCGATTGGGTTAGATTGAAGATGTTCTATTGATTTAGAAATGTTATATTTAAAAAAGGAAAATGAATAACACTTACATTTACCCTAAAAGAGGGCCACCAACAAACGCCCTAAGTTCGTCATCGGATTGATCAGCAAACTTGTTGATGGCTGCGCCACCACCATTTTCATTTAGTCTTATGATTTCCTTTAAATTATTGTAAAAATTATTATACCGCAGTTTATATTCAGCATAATTCTCATATTTCTTGTCGTAGTCCACTATGAATTTCTTGAAGAGTGTCTCTGCGTCTTTAAGATCATATTTCTCAACGCTGGCTTCTTGATCTGAGGTATTTTCCGTATCAGTTCTGAGTTTAGAACTAGATTCGTAATCTTTGGAATCATCATAGTCTTTTACATAATCGTAGTCTTTGCAGTAAGCCGTGCTGAATATTACACACGCGCACAAAGTGAATATTATAAATGTATTCATTTTAATGAGATATAGAAACGTGTGGATCCGTGGAGGTATGGGCCGGTATCTGTGTAACCGCTCACTATATACTACCAGTTTTTTCTTGACCCTGAGAACGGGTTCTATATTCTATATTATTACTGATAAAGATATTTATATGCAAGCCGGAACATCACCATTCTTCTGGTTTAAAAAATGGTTTTGTTCTTGTTTTTCAAAGTTAGTGCTACTTTAAGTGTACCTAAAGCTCGGCTGTTGTGCATTGGGATGGAGCGTCTAGGTTGAACTCATCGGACTTGCAAGCGGCATTAATTATCGTGGAAGGGTAATTATATAGGTATTAATGATTTTTCATGCGAATGTTACACATTGAAATAAAATTACTTTTTTTGTTTTTGTAATGATGTTCTGGTGGTAATCGATAGGGCCGCTCTTGAACAGTAGCAAAATCAAAACATGCTTTGAATTACAAAGCAATGGTTAGCATTCCACTGCGATCCTGAGACATAATATGTTAAGTCTTACTATGTCCAGTAGTTACTGTGGCTACAATGCCCTTCAATCCAAAACACAACAGTGTATTTACTCTGCTGTTTGGCGGGGGTAATGGACATTGATACCCACCTAAGCGGCCCCTCACATATGAGAAACCTACCACTAGTTTATCTCTTTTATATTCACAAAGATCATTCGTTAATCTGTAAGCAGCCGAAAAGTACGTTTAATTTTAACTCTACACCTGGTAAATATATTCTTCGTAAAGCATCGCTAATGGATTCCGTCTATACATGCCTCAAGCATCAACAAGCTCGATCCATTGCATTGTTCAGAAGATAAAAGATGCTTCGAGTCGCTTGTTAAGGCTGTTATTTGGTACACGGTAAGTTGTTTTACCACGTTAAATCAGGACTAATTATAGGTTATTGTTGGAGAATAATAATGACAGAATATTGTTTTGTTTCAAACTTTTATTGAGTTTATCACTTGATTGCCGTTTGTGATACTGTTATATGATTAATAAAAAAAATAAAAACCGACTTCAAAACAAAAATCCACAAAAAACCAAAAAATAATAAAATAATAACTACCACTCCAAAGCAAAAAAATAATATTTCACCCTCACTGTAACTTAACTTTTCTAATGAACGTAATGCAAAAAGAACCATTGCAATTCTCCTTAATATTAAGGAGTTCCCCTCTCCAGGTCCGAAGATATTCATCAGATCTTCACCATATTTTATGGGACCAAACGACAAGCACCAGCTTTCAATCAAAGAAAGAATGATCGAAATCGGTTCACACAGTACAGAGAAACGAGGTAACAAACATAAAAAAAGCAACATACAGTCGAATTGAGAAACTCCTCCTTTTTTTGAAGTCGGTTAAAAAGGGTTCTTGTTTTCAACGTGTCACTTAAATAAATAAATAAATAACACCCAACAGTCACATACATAGTCCTGACCCCACACTAAGATCGAGTCTTGTGTCGTGGGTATCAGAAACTACGAGAGACTTTTCGGTCTCACAAACACCCAGACCCGAAAGAAATATTTGTGGGCCGCACAAACATTTCTCTCGGTGCGGGGATCGAACCCGCGGCCTCTCGTTTCACAGGCGGCGTCTAACCAACTGCGCCACGGAGGCTGTGACTTTTGTCTGTGGTTTCAACACATTTTTATGATTTTAATTATATAATTTATAATACAAAAGAAATTCCTGACACAAAACTACTTTTATTAACGATATTAAATAGAGAGCTTATAAGTTGCTATGTTTGAAACGTCTTCATGCAAATACCAAAGTTTATTTTATCATTCTCAAAAAATTCTAGAAAAATGCTGGAATACCTGTTATGAATATCTTTTGTACAAAAAATAAAACAATTATTTTATTGGTTGCATCATCAGTTTGACTGGTTTGCTTACTTGTAGAATACAGAGCATGTAAAAAAAAGATGAGATCTGTCCATAAATTTTCGACTTATTTTAATTTTTATTCTTCAGTAAAGGTTAAGATGTGCGTGGTGGCCTGTTGGTAAACGGACTAGACGCGGCTACCAACATGTTCACGGTGGTCGCGGGTTCGAATCCCAGGGCACACCTCTGACTTTTCGGAGTCATGTGTGTATTGATAGTCAATCACCACGCACTAAAACGGTGAAGGAAAACATCGTGAGGAAACCTGCATACCATAGCGATTCATAAGAATTTCTATGGTATGTAAGTCCGCCAACCCGCACTAGGCCAGCGTGGTGGACTATATGGCCTAACCACTCTCAATCGGATTCTCGATTGTAGAGTAGGCCCGTGCCCTGCAGTGGGACGTATATGGGCTGATACAGTAAAGGTTAAAGGTTTCGGGTAGGCTTTGGTTTAATTCTTCTATTAATCTTAGAGCTTCAAAGATAAAACTTTTGTTATAATTACAAATATTTTTATCGCGTAAACAGATGTTTCTTCAACAATTAGGATCCAAAAATAATTAAACATTTCTTCAGATTCCTGGTGAATAAAAGTAAACAACAGCTCCGTTCTCGAGCAAAAGAAACGAGTTTTATTGTCTGTATGAAATTTTTAATCTAATTGTAACGTCAGAACGAAGACGGTCCGGCCAGGCGAGATAAGCAGACAAAGGTTTATCAGTACACGGCAGGCGCGTAGTTGGGACTCTTTTTATTTAAATTGTATTATTAATGAATGGGTGATATATTTAGTATTTACGAAGATATTATTCAATTGTGCGATGCTTGGTGGATATTATTGAATGCTCTGAAAATTGTGGCAGAAATACGAAATTTTGTAATAGTGTTTTTCTGCGATAGTTTAAATTAGATTCCAGATTTGAAAAGGATGACGTTTCAACAATAATGTTTTTGGAATTTTTATGCGTGGAACTAAAGACTAAGCTTAAATTATTATCCTTCAAATTCCAAAAGTCCACCAACCTTAAGCGCTAAGCCCTAAGCCCCTCTGAAACTGATGTTATAATGTGTAGGGAAGTTACCGCAAAAAAGTGACTAGTTCACAATATAATTTTCACTTATATTGTGAATTAATAAAAGGGATCAAAAGAGCATGTCAAAGATCATCCGATTGCACACAAATAAGAAACTGTGAGTTTTGCAATGGTCCTTGAGGGCATAGTCGTAAAATAAAACGTCAATATACATTTAAAACAACTATAAATTTCAAGGAAAACTTTAACCGTAACAATAAAATTGACCATGTTTTGTAATCAATCTTTGATCGCTGTAACAGCTGTTTTAGTGATAAAATTCTTTGTAGATTTAAAAGAACTTTAGCGGCCAATAAAAATGAATCATGGTGTCTTAAGTGTTTCTGAGAGTACGATTAAATATAGCAAATTACATACACTGCAAAAAACGGCGACAAACTTGATGATATATGAATTCCAGCCAACTGATTTCAAAATCGATTTTGTATTCTCATGGCTTTGTTTTTACGATAGCTTTGTTTCAATATATCGTGGTCACAGTAGATCAAAATTTATGTTGTTAAAACGCATTAATGAGCAGAGCGCTTGGAACCTCTTCGCCTCTCACAACCCTCTCGGAATAAGTAAGGAGACAATTGGTATTCTCAAACCATCGTCTACGACTTATAATACACTTTGGGCTAATGGACATCAAAATATATTTTTTACAGTGAAAGTTAAGTTTGAAGTTATTTTTAATGAGAAGATATTTATGTAGATTCTCCTCTAAGTTATATTTTATGACATGCGACATTTGTGATTTCGAAATCACAGTGGCCTAACCACTCTCAATCGTTCTCTCGATTGTAGAGTAGGCCCATGCTCTGCAGTGGGACGTATATGGGCTGATATATACATACATACATATATTACGATACTACAACTGAGTTCAACACTTTTGCAATTTTGTAATTTAAATCATGTTTTTTCTATATTAATTCTACCACTGTTGCTTATTGGTTTACCTGATCAATATATTTATTAAACTATCCGCGACCTGGAATCTCAGACCACTTCATGGATCTAACAATAATTAGTGAACGAAAATATTTTATTACTTTAGTAGCAAATAGAACTTTAGAACTGAAAAGCCAGCTGTAGAGTTTATTGTGAATTCCGTAAAATCTTTTATTACATAACAATTGCTTCATCTGTAATTGAATGATAATTCGACATAAGGTATTACGCAGACTTAAAAATAGTAAAAGGAAATGAAATATTACTTAGCGTTCCTGAGTACATTTCTGTTGAATTGTAGGCACATAGTGGCAAAGCCGTTGAATTACTCTGCGGCAGGAGCTCGACTTGGCTCGGCCTTATCTGTCAACAAAACATTACCTGGCATCTAACGAAAGGGTAACTGAAAATACTAAGGGTACAATGGGTGGGCTTGGGACATTGTGCAGTAATCTTTGCATTTGTTCTGTAATGAGATTGAGATGTGGAGAGTAAAGTATTACTTCGAAACAACAATGCGGTACATGATTTGTTTTGATTTTTGGAGTTGATTAGTCTGTGTATCTGTGTGTAATTATGAGAAGAATTTTGAGATGACTGCATAAACCCAAAAGATTCAACGAGATAAAGTTTTATTAAAACATTGATGATAATCGTCTTGAACTTACGAGTACATCGATTTTTTCGATTATTCTTATTATCTTCATGAACGAGGAGGTAAAGTAACAGATGACGTGCTGACGGCAAATTATTTCTGCTTTACAGGACATCTGAAAAAAGCCGTTGAAGATAGTGTATTATGCAGTAGTACACAATAAACTCGCACATTTCACAAAAAATATCCAACGTGTTAATGTATTTTTTATGCTACTTCGTTGAAGTTGAAGGCCAAATCTAGATTCTAGAATTTTTAATCTAGACCAGATTTTTGCGACGCTTAGAATGTTTATATTATATGACTAGCCAAGTCTATCAATTTAATGACTTTAAGTAAAACTATTAAACCAAATCAAGAATAAAATTTTAATTTAAAAAATATATACACGATCGGTTCTTGGGCTTCACAAAATTAATAAGGCAGGAATGTGTCTATTTTTACGGTACAGTGGACTAATTTATTCAATCCCCTCGATACAAAGTTTTCTTTTAAAAATCAGTTTGGGTCGACAACCTCCTGAATATTTTAATACGGGGCAAGGGCAGAACTTCTTAACTATCCGACAGACAGTTTGTTTCAAATTGTTTACTAATGAATTCTGTATGAAGCGTTTTAACACACTATTTTTTTACGTGTGTGAGGTAATTGCTAAAGTATATTTTGAAACAAGTACGAATTAAGATTAAAGGCTGCTTTATATTGGCCAAATAAAAGTCAGCTACCAAATGGATATAAAATCTCCTATAAAAATCTTATTTCCCGTAACTAATTAATTATAATTAAAATTAAATTTGTTTTATGTTTACTTGATGGCTAATCCTAGCAACATAATGTACTTCGGTGTTTTCTCTTCGGAGATTTTTACTTAATTATATCTATTTCACTATATCGTCTTTGTGTTTCTTAAAGTTATGTAATATTAATTAAGTTTTTTATAAGTATTTTTATTGGTAGCTGAAATAAAACTTCTATTTATGTTTTCAAGACTGTTGTCAGGTTTGCTGTTAGTTGTAACACACGCGCAATCATCAGCCTTCCCGGCACAATTTGTTCGGTCAGTGTGATTAGCCCAGGCTTACAGAGAGCCGTTGCTCTTTTACCCCTCTCAGCCTTTATTTCTAAAGGCGGAAGCGCACCTGGTTTTCCTCAAGGATTGTTTATTTATGGTCGACATTGATCATTTTCTATTAACTACTCCTTGTATTTGAATAGGAGGTCAATGGGCAATTGTTTTATCTACCCACAGCATGAGTGAACCGTAAATTCTAGAGTTTTACTCCTAGGTTGGATTATCTAATCCATCTCTGTTTTCGGGTTGAAATATTATTATAGGATTTTTCTAGAACTATAATTTATTAAGGAATAGCGATATGCGCGACTACAACTTCTAGTAGTAGAAATACGCTCAGGGAAGTCTGATTAGTTATCTTAAATAGCTTCTGTATCTAACCTTACTGATCATGAGCTTTTGTTTGTACAAGAAATGTAATAAAATCTAATAAATATAAATGTAAATAAAATATTCCGTGGAGTACACCCTCCTTACTATTAGTAGCGACAATACTACTTCACAAAGATGTTTGCGACTCCGCCTTGTTCACATAAAGTACTAAACTTGTTTATGTCCGTACAAAATGCCTACTGACACGGGAAGATACGACAAGTCACCCAGAAAGTTAGTACTGCCGCATGCAAGTGAAACATTTTTGCCTTTTAGCAACTACATCTCCGAGGGATCGTTTAGGAACAATGTTTAGACATTCAAACGTGACCCTCGGCTATAAACGTGAAAGTTTTATGTAAACATCACCCTACGGTGGCAGCCATCCGTCGGTATTGCATAAGTTCACTAATAAATTAGCCGCTCCCGTTTGAAGATAAGTGGGGCGGACAAAGGATTACCTTGTTTCAACTGGAACTTGTGGAATAAACTGTGAAGTTGCCTGAGCACATCACGCCCCAGACTTAGGTAAGCTGAATAGAGTGAGATAAAAATAAGACGGATCAACGTCGAGCCCGTCACAGCGCTTTCTTAAATTTTGAGTGTTTTATCAAAGCCTTTGGTGAACGGTGTCATTTGTTCCGCTTTTCCGAATTTTGTACCGAATCTCTAAAGTAAATTACATGGCGGTAGTAAGCTTTTGTACGTGCGAAACTGATACGCAATGATGGATATTATCATGTTGATAGTTTTCATTGCTTCTATGTTAGTGATATAATAAATAACATTTTATTAATACATAATTGTAGAAGTAAACATGAGAAGGCAGAATTACTTGTAGTAATTTAAAAGATGTTTACAAAAATATAGACACATTTAAATTCAATGCACACGAAAAAATAGATAAATATTTCGGCATTATATTTTACAAAGTGGCGCAATAACTCACGCATAACTTTTGAAATTTCGCAAAATCATTGTAAATTTTTAACAATGTTGTATTAAATAGGAATTTTATCCGCAGGTAATAAATCCAGAGGGCCCGCCCGAATTTATTTTCTACAGCAAGCTTAAGTGCTGGCTGTATACTTCTAATAGGCCGTTAGGGAAATACCTTGAAACATCTGCGACCTCCTAAACTCGTACAGACTCACCAGACGCCTATTTTTGCCAACTTTTACTGTCCGTGAGTAAATAATATACTAAGTGACAAACGTCTCATTCCTTTTTATTCCGGGTCACCCTTGAACCGAATAAATTGCGAGCAATTTTCGGGATCGTTTACCACGCTACGGGACGCCAATGATACGTCTATGGAACTCGTTCAGCTCATAGATGTATGGGGGAATAAATCATGTGTTTAGGTATTGTTTGATTGTCATGCTTCTATAGCGTGATAGGTGCAGTGGGAAATAAATAACGAAGTTTAAAAGATTCATTGTGTAGCGGAACTTGGCACTGATATTCTTGTTTTGAGATATGAACAAAGCTACTCCAATCAATCACTCACTTTAGAATACGTTTTTATTCAATTCGTAAAACAAGCTTGATTAGCGCGATAGCGCGATCGATATCCTTAATTTTACGGTCACATAAGCGGCGATGAGCAATTATGATCCACTCTCATTTACCAATCCTCATAAAAAGTGCATCAACATTCGGTGTCATCGGTTATGTTCGACTCGTAAATACATTATTTTTTCCATATATCGGTCAGGGAAACCAAACCACATACATTCTGTTCTAGTACAGTGACAGTGAAAATTCCGATAAAATAATTTCCTTTTACGCGTCACACTGCGGTGCTAGTGTAAATGTATCCATTCACTTTGATGGCGGTATAGTGGATTTCACTTTTTTATCAGTACATTGTACTAAATTCGGAGTGAACATTCTTTATGTAACGGCTTTTAGGTTGCGGGCGTAATTTATTAATAATACATGGCCGGATTGCGACTGTACTGTATCAGCCCATATACGACCCACTGTAGGGCATGGGCCTTCTCTATAATCTAGAGGACGATTGAGAGTGCTTAGGCCATAGAAATGCATGCAAATCGCTATGGTATGCAGGTTTCCTCACGATTTTTTCCTTCACCATTATAGTGCGTGGTGATTAACTATCAATACACACATGACTCCGAAACCTCAGCGGTGTGCCCTGGGATTCTAACCCACGATCACTGGGGACATGGTGACACCGCTTCTGGTCCATTTACCTATAGGCCACCACGCACATAGCGACTGTATTAGAGTGTAAAATGGTTGAGAACTCGTCATTGTTAACCATGATAAACTGTGCCGCTTCAGATGTTGTGTACACAGTGCACAGATAAGAAAGAACAATTCAGATAAGGAAGCTGTCAACATTTTACTAGTTTTCTATAAAAGTTGCTAGCTGCAACAACAGTTTTCAGTTGCCGCGATTGGAAGAAAAGAAATAAAGAAATGATATTTATTACTAGCACAATAAATTACAGAGGAGTTAGTAGACAGATTAAAGGTAAAAATAATAAAGATAAATATTGCGCCAACAAAGGTAGCTCTCGTTCAGCTAATATGCATAGATTTTGACAGGTTTATTTTACTATAGTTGCACCGTTTTTACAGAACTTTAGTCACGTTATCACTTGATTATAATGTAAATCACATGCAATTCTTAATTCAATTTCATAGTCGAACTTTTATTTCCATCGAAAATATTTACAATTCGAATTATCATTAAAAAAGGAGAAAAAAAACCTCAATAACAAATGTTTATCGAATCGAACACCGTCTGCCGATCTGTCACGCGGCAATTCATTGTTACCCAGCGTGTGGATTGTTTGGGGTGTTTTTGTCAACAGTCACGTCTCCAGCGCTTGCTTAATCATGAATGACGCGTTTACGTATTCAAGACACTTGCCCCACCCGCTAACGAGAACACGAGATAAGTTTACAAACGTCGTAATCTCAAATTCCCGAAGGAATTCAGTCTGAGCGTTGATTATCCAGGATTAGAAATTAACATATTAGATAATGCTCTATGTTCACCGCTTTACGGTTAGGAGTGTTTTACATTTATGTTTAAATGGGGTTTTTAATTAAAGAGCTCATGTTTATATCTCCGAAGAGTTGGGATGTGACTACGGATGTTTTAAGCGCGTTCAAGGTTTCCGATGTGGTATACGTATTGTCGTAATTACTAGGCATAAAAAATCGACTGGTTCATGCTGCTGTTAATTTTAGTAATTTTCTAATTAACAAAATCTCTAGATGATTATTCAAAAACTCCTCTACAAAATCTTTTGAATTGCCAGTACTACGTTTAACATGTCAATCACAATCCGTGTGTACTGTGGCCATTATTATATTATGTTGCGGAAACGACCTTAGACCTCTCAGTAATGCGAAATGCTATATTTTAAATATGGCGTGTTATCTCACCCTTTACATGAAACCCATGTCTGGTTTTTCATGAACCAAAACAAATGATTTATTGGTAGAATTTATAAAGAATTTTGTTACAGTTTTTTAAATGAAATTATCATAAAATTATTTAAAAGTCCCGCCAGTTCTGAAGTCAGTGACTTAGCAATCCTGAAATTGTAAGTAGAGTCACGTGTGTCTAAAGCGCGGAGAGCATGTGTGCAGGCTTCTTAAGTACGGACAATGTACATGTTTGTTTGAATAGAGGATTGGGCTGTGACGTCATCCTCCACGGATGCCTCATAAACAATGGACATCTATGTAGCCCACGTCTTGCTGAGATAGACTGTTTATGGCGCTGTTCATTTTAGTAGTATAGTACCACTAACTTTATGTATTTTAATTGTAAGTCTATAAATAATATTCGCGTAGCGGAAAACGCAGCGTAGGACGTCCACCCACACGATGGTCCGACGACCTGGTAAAGGTCGCGGGACGTCGCTGGATGCAGGCTGCCTCCAACAGGTCTCTGTGGAAATCATTGGGGGAGGCCTATGTTCAGCAGTGGACTTCCTTTGGCTGATGGATGGATGGATGGATGAAATAATATTCTTGATTCCTCTCATTTTCGTAATACAATATCGAGCGTAGGGTCAAAAATACTGTAGTCACTATCAAATCAGACCAAACCAAAAGTTTAGCGAATTCATGTTTTTGCCTCATGCCCCGTTTACATAATCGCCCAACATCGGCAACTATAGGCGATGACGGTAATGTGTACGGCTTATTGCCTTTCATTGCCGATATTCGTGTACATCAAGCAGTGTTGCTAACGAAATATTTTTCATTCCCAAATCTGGAGAATGTATCGCCCATGTATTCGCTGATTTCTAAAATACTGGAACCACCCGATGTAATCATGTGATTAATCTGTAAGTGATGATACGCGCATTGCCAGCCACTCAAGTGCAAGACACTTTACTGGTGGTAGGTCTCTCATATGTGAGAGGCCATCTGGGTAGGTACCACCGCAATGTCTATTTCTCCCGTGAAACAACACTACGTAAGTGCACTGTTGTGTTTCGGATTGAAGGGCATTGTAGCCAGAGTAACTACTGGACATATTGAGACTTAACATCTTATGTCTCAGGATGGCGAGCGCAGTGGAATGTTGCTACTGTTTATGAGCGATCGTATCGCTTACCATCAGGCGAACGGCTTGCTCGTCTCGTCATTCATAGCAATAAAAAAAAAAAAAAAAAAACAGTGACACAAGAGTGTAAGTATCAGATGGTGGTCGTGGTCTCATGCCATTCGAGCAAGTTATGCCGACCGTTCACGCCACGGCGGAAGAACCTAGTATAAAAAAGTCATAGGTGTGCCCTGGGATTTGAACCCACGATCATCGTGATAATGTTGGCAATCGCGTCTAGTCCGAATCAAAAGGCTATCACGCATTTAACACAGCAGAAAAGCATCTTACTTGATACTAATTTTACAACAAGCGTAGGTACTTGATATAACGAAGTTATTACAAATTAAACCCTCTAAAGAATCTTTTTTTATGTCTGATTAAGTTTTTGGAATGCTGTAAGATCGGAAGAATCTGCCCAATCCGCGATTTGAAAATTACCTTTGAGACCATCCGTTTTAACAAAAAAATATCCCGACAGTGAAAGGTCAAATAAAAAGATTTTAATGCGGTATATCCTGAGCGCAGACTATGAGAATACTCAAAGTTTATGCAAGGAATATCACACAAAATAAAGGAATCTTAGATTTCTTATTTAACATATACATACCTAAACCCATGCCTTTTGCCAGAAGGGGTAGGCAGAGATGGGGCACCCAGGTTTCGCCTTGTATTTTCTATCCCACGATGTGATAGGGGGAGAGCCTATCGCTACATCCAGCACAAATTCCTGACTCCGGTTGAAAATAGAAATATCGACTTTGCCCAACCTGGGATTCGAATCGGAGACCTCAGTGTTGAAAACGTATCGTAGTACAAAGACCCCAACAACGCAGTAAATAAATTACTATTTTTCAAAATGCAAATAAATAATAAGTGTAAAAAAGCCTCAGCAAATGTGCTCGGTAACTAGACCTTGATAAACTGTTATTCCACTTTTCACTTTACGTAAAAGGTGGAAGGGATTAATATTTTAATTAATACCATAAGAGAAGCTAAATAGAATGAAATGGTAAATATTTATTCAACTTAGCCAGTTTTCATTTTTTGCGCGGTTTTACTGAAAGTGACTTCTTTAATAATACAATATTTACTGAATCTGGGTTTAATAATAAATATGTACAATAGTACTCTTTGGCTACAGTGATAAACAGGTTCAAGCCAAGTCTTCTAATTTAAAAATTAATTCATTTAGTTACATATATTTGTACCTCAGTTTGTCACTAAAGGAAATCTTTGAGAGGGATCTTTGACCCACTTACCTAAAAAAATCTGTTGGAATTTACCAAATTGTACTTGATCATACCCAATTTCAATTAATTATTGTAGAGCCCTACGGCCAGCCCTATGGAATAGATTGGGTCGTATATAGGGTAAAAACACTTCTAGGTTAATTGTCACAATCGTCTCTATTAGAAAACGATATTGAATCAAGCGTCGAGCTGTTAGTTCATTTAATTCGAGCCGTGGCAAATGAATCATTAGACCTAAACCAATATTAGCGTTGCTTCGTAAAGAGTTAGGGTTGCAACTCGAATATTATCAACCGGGACGCGCGCCTCTTGTTTCGTTTTAAGCAAATGTTCTTTCATTTTCTAATGGATCGGTGCTGGGGGAATATTTGTTGGCAAACTTTCACCAGCCGTAGATATTTACATTACAAAGGAAGGGGTAAGAAAACGGTGTCCCTGAAACGTATTCTTGTCAGGAATTCGGATTTCACAAAAGGATTTGTCGGTCAATTACGCACAGAGAACGTTTTTTGCTTGTACAACATTTTCTGCATCATCACGGATTTCTGTTAGGTAAATTATGTGTATGTTTTTATTGATGTTTTGTACGAAAGTGTTTGTAAACATCTTGTTAACTTGTTGCTTATTTGTCTCTCGAGCAATCAGTTCCTGCTCGTTTGACGCTGTGATCATCGTTTTATGAATACGTTTCAAGTAATCAATGACGGAATGTTTTTGTATTTATCTTCCAATTTCTCAATGTCTATACAGAGTATAGTAGAGCTGAGTATACAGAATTTTAATTTATCCTTGTAGTTAAAACCTATTGTATAGCGGAAATATTTTTTTTAAAAATCGAATTATTGATTTGTTGTCCGTTGTTGATTAATTATGTACCAAATGCTCTTTTTTCCATATGTTGATATGGAATACGGACTAGTAAACAAATTGAAATATAAAATATTGAATAAAATTTTTACTACTGATACGGGCAAAGTAAAAAATTTAAATGAAATATATTTTTCTCTGAACAAGCAAAAAAATGACCCGGTTTTTATTATCTTTTCCGCTGTTTTGTAACTTTGATCTGACATTGTGACTTTTAATTTGCTACAAAAATGTTCCAAAACAATAATGCTGAAAATGAAATCACAATAATCCTGATACAACGCATAATTTATTAGGAAATCTCGGGATAAAGAACAACAAATCATATTTTCTCGTAAATGTACGCTTGAAACGAAACATGGGAGAAACTGAACGCCCACAAAAATAGATTATATTTTTATTGAACTTTGTTGTCATCATATCTTCGTAAACCCTAAGGGGAACGGGCCGCCCCTTACAATGTTATCGACACGGAACAAAAATACTCGCGAACAAACAAAAAGGGAATAAACTTCACGCCGCTATTCTTGTTGCCATTTCGAGATAACTTGCTTAAAAGTATCCTTTGACTTTTATTTTGAGGTTTTTAACCTTCCATACCTTAGCTTATTTCGGAGGTTTTTATGTGTCATATTTTTATGGATTGTTACCCTTTTCTTCCGTAATATTTTGAGAAAAAAAGCGAACTTTTTGTTGATAATATTTTTATGTATTTTTTATACGAAGATTGTGTAGCACAGATTAGTAACTTGAAGTAAGTGCAGAGAGGCATTGTGGGAAAAAAACTTCGGAAAACAGTAGCGGTGGATGTCGAAGGTATATGTAGGATGACGGTAATAAAATCCATTGTGTTAATTATTTAATTATAATTATCACCACTCGTTATAATTAACGGATTAACGATTTATCCGAATATCTGCGACAACTTGTTACTTTATAGTAAACACGCGTATGTCTATGCTTCACTGCCGACTGCTGGATCTCGAATCTGCCTTGTCTACGATCCGGACGCGCTTTATATTGCAAACTGTCATGCTCCCACCCTTACTCTGACTGTGGGTAGTGAAATAGAACCACAATCGGGTTTCCTTTAATAAAATTGCTTCTACAACCACCCGTAGATTCCTAAGGGCAGATTTACAATTATTTAACATGTGGGCTCTACATAAGAACACCCCGACACGGCCATACTGACGAGCACACGTCCTCGTGTGTGTGTCTACTGTCTATACATCATTTAAGGAAATCATTCGTTCGTTCATCCTGACTCAGTTCACATAATATAACAATTCGCAAAATGGTAATAATTATCATACAGTCTGGTCCGGAAAGCATTCCCTTCAGACAACCATTCAAGTGCGCAGATTGTTCCTTCAGTTTTAAAACTGGACCGAACTATGCTAGACCGAGATTGTTCCCCTTTAGCTTAATGGTTGTTGGACCGGCTTACCCTTCAACAACTTTCCCTTGGACCAGTCACTTAGACCCTTCAAGTGCATAGACTGTTCCTTCAGTTTGAAAACTGGACCGAACTATGCTAGACCGGGATTGTTCCCCTTTAGCTTAATGGTTGTTGGACCAGCTATACCCTTCAACAACTTTCCCTTGGACCAGTCACTTAGACCCTTCAAGTGTACAGATTGTTCCTTCAGTTTGAAAACTGGACCGAACTGTGCTAGACCGGGATAATTCCCCTTTAGTCTAATGGTTGTTGGACCAGTTAAACCCTTCAACAACTTAACCTTTTTTCTACCTGGACCAGTGTCTTAGACCCTTCAGGTTGAAAACTCGACTGGACTACTAGACCGGGATAATCCCCTTTAGCTTAATGGTCCCAAGTCCAGCTTAACCCTTCCAAAACCGTAATAACGACGAAGTTATTTCGTGTGAACTTGGTCTATGAAAACGTTCACCTTACAAATATTTTACTAAATGCATTTCTAAAAAACTCTTGGTATCAATAGTAGCTATGCGTGGGTCGATTATTGTCATCGAGCCTAGCTTGATTCTATGTTTCGGGAGTAATAAGAGTGCACGGGCACCCTGTCGTTGTTTGGACCATGAGGATATACGAAACGTGACGTAGGTATAAACGTTTTAAAATTACCACCGGATCCAACGCGGCCCTGCCCTGAGAAGACCCGGCGAAACAAACTCAGCGGGCTTACTTTACCACTGGAAATAACGCGACACGACCCAGCTGTGAGTAGATCCAGCGAATCAAACTCAGTGGGCTTGTTTTTGGTCCAACTACTAAGTAGGTCTTAATACATTAAGAATTGATTTTGCTGCGCCGATACAGCAGTTCGGACCGGCGCGGCGGGGCGCGCTCTGCACCTGCCGTCTGCATTTCGTTTCATCGTAGAGTCCATGAAGTTTGTGTCAGAACCTGCGCCAGCTGATGTTGATAACCAAGCGGTTGCGGCTATACTGCGTAGGACGATCCCACTTCTGATGTAGGATGACGGTAATAAAAATGCATTGTGTTAATTATTTAATTATAATTATCACCACTCGTTATAATTAACGGATTAACGATTTATCCGAATATCTGCGACAACTTGTTACTTTATAGTAAACACGCGTATGTCTATGCTTCACTGCCGACTGCTGGATCTCGAATCTGCCTTGTCTACGATCCGGACGCGCTTTATATTGCAAACTGTCATGCTCCCACCCTTACTCTGACTGTGGGTAGTGAAATAGAACCACAATCGGGTTTCCTTTAATAAAATTGCTTCTACAACCACCCGTAGATTCCTAAGGGCAGATTTACAATTATTTAACATGTGGGCTCTACATAAGAACACCCCGACATATACAATAGACCTTACAACGCTCCTGAGAGTTTACTTCTTGTATTTTTGAGTTAATGATATCACTGAAACTCACATGAAGAGAAAGGTGTAATACTGTTACTATCCATCTTAAATATAGCTGATAAACTTATTAAAAAAAAATATTAATCAGGTTTGAGGGCTGCGACAGTTCTCTATGAAAATTTCAAGGAACTATTATTTATCAATATACTACCTGTACCTGAGGGTAATGAAGTTATGTTTCAAAGCAGAACGCAGTTTATACAAGTATAATACGTAATTATAAAAGAAATCTTTCAATGCCAGGCTTTATTAAAAAACCCAAGAAAATGTAATAATATTTGTTAATGTGCTTAAGATTAGACAACGGAGTAGAATATATTTATTTTATGGTAAAAAGGGTTCTTGATGCTAAGTAATCTTTGTAAGCTCCACGCTTTCCGAAAAATTGAAGATATTTTTACTCATTAACTAATCTTAATATATACATACAAATTATTTTAATTTCTGTTTGATCTTTTCTTAAGGCTAAGTTTTTTTTTTCATATAGTTATCATATCCAAGGAAGGCAGCTGTCGCGCAAATTACACATCAGGAAAATAGAAAAAGGGTCCTATTATGATAAATTAGATACTTTTTAAATTATTGTACTGTCATCGGACCTTGATGATTGTGAAAATTTCAAATCAAACCGACGATTAGAAGTGCTCCAAAATCAACTTTAAAGATTCCCTTGCATACGTACAGTCAGTAATCTCGTGAATGTCTAGTGACTTATATTGCTGACTACATGCATAAATTCACGCCTTTTTACCAGAAAGGGTACAGGTTCCGCCAGTAGCAACCAAGTTACCCACGTTTCGCCTTGTCTTTTCCGTCTCACGATGTGATAGGGAGTGAGCCTATCGCCATATCGAGCAATTTCTGACTCCGGACTGATAATGAATAGAAAAATCCAATATCACTTAATATACTGACAACCTCCGTGGCACAGTCGGTTAGACGCCGCCTGTGAAGCGAGAGGCCGCGGGTTCAATCCCCGCAACGAGAGAAATGTTTGTGCGGCCCACAAATGTTTCTCTCGGGTCTTGGTATTTGTGAGACCGAAAAGTCTTCCGTAGTTCCTGATACCCACGACACAAGACTCGATCTTATTGTAGGGTTAGGACTATGTATGTGAAAAAAAAAATACAATATACATACAGGTGAAGCTAATATAAGCATGTTAATAAATACTGGAGAGATTGAATTAAGGATACATTTTTATATAAAGAAATATTATCGTATTCCGTCTCATCTTTATCTTGTGGATTGTGAAAGCTTTTACGTAAATTAGCAAACCTACTTGAACATTGCCTACTCAGAGTTCAATGAAATGTCTCGCGTAATATTGTACTGTGTACATAATATGTGGAAGTTTCATATTGTTTATTTTTTATGTCTCTTTACCGGAGTAAAATGGCTAGGTAATAATATGTAATTTTTATTCTTAATTCTTTACATTACCCTCTCTATCTCTCTAAATCATCACGTGGTTTAGTAAGTCCTTGCTTAGAGCAATAAGATTTAATTTTTATTTATATTTAGATGTAGTAGAGCCACGCTTTGTCAACTCAGCATGAATGGGCAGGCTCGTCCGGCGCGGCACCACTGTCTCACAGGAGACTGGTGAAGCGTCACCTTTGCTGTCGTGTTTCGTTCGTTGAGTGAGATTGCCAGATGTCGCATACCCCTTTCCACTTCCTATGCTTTTTCCTTCCAATTCTCCCCCAGATTTTATGGGCCGGCAACATATACATGATCCAAGCGGTGTGAATATTTAGGGGCTGCAGTGATCACTTACCATTAGGTGACCTGCTCGTTTACTGGTCCTATGCAATAACAACTCTGTTTTTATTGTTTCTATATTTTTTGGTGTACAAAGATTAAAATAAATAATTTATACATATAACTATCGGCCAGGGATATTTCAAGCTATATTAGGAGTATCTTTGTCCACCGCGTTGACTAAGTTAGTTTGCTTACCAAGAAAAATGCAGCAGCTAATTATTCCACGCCAGCTTAGACTTTAGTCACGGTAAGTGCATTCATCTAGTTAAAGTAGGTTCAAAGTCAGATTTACGTTTACTGAGGTGTATACTAACCCAATTAGAACTCAACGGCAATTGTGTTTGCGAAACTGAATTATGAACATTGCCTTGAGCAAAGATCGTTCACTGACACGGTCAATTCCAGGAAAATCATTCGAGGATGTGTTGTAACATGAAATACGATATTAAAGCTGATAGTTCGAGTCGGTTTCTATGAAGCAATAGTAGGTAACTCTAACTTTGAAAGCAGGATTCATCGAAATAACCACTTTTGTGTATAAGAAGACCGACCACAGTAGTCTGTATTAGCTCATATACGTCCCACTGCAGGGCACGGGTCTCCTTTACTATCGAGAGTACGATTTAGAATGGTTAGGCCATATTGTCCACCACGCTGGCCTTGCGCGGGTTGGCGGACTTACATACCATAGAAATTCTTATAAATCACACTGGTATGCAGGTTTCCTCACAATGTTTTCCTTCACCGTTTTAGTGCATGGTGATTGACTTACAATACACACATGACTCCGAAAAGTCAGGAGGTGTGCCCTGGAATTTGAACCCCCGACCACCATGAACATGTTGGCTGCTAAGTATTGAAACTAAATTTCCGTGAAATTTGACATCAGAAATGACGTCATCAAAATAAAAACTGACATCCTATGCAACATTTATAAAGACTAAAGAGTATTTATCAACAACCCTACGTCTTTGAGAAATGAAGGTAGAACATATACATATAGTTACGTATACTCATAATATGTAAGTCTATTACGTCATCATAATTTGAATACAAAATACGAGGCTCACTTTGTTAATAGTTCACACTACAGTGCATTGGGAAAGTTGTCTCGTTTCGCGTTTCTGTTGCCGGCAAAATAGAACTGTATCAAAATGACATTCAACTCTGTTTAACTTGTAAACGCCGGAGGGTCTGCCCCCGAAGGAAAGTTCTCGCTAAAATGATAACATTTTCATACCCAGTTCGTGCGCTGCGTTTGTTTAATGTATTCAGTGGATGGGATCTGTACCCTTTTGTGTTTTTGTTGATGTTTATTAAATTGATTAGGCCCGAAAATAAGGGACCCGTTGAGGTTGGTTGGAGTCGCCTACGTTCTGGGAATTGTCTTGACGTAATGGCCTGGCATATTAATGACTTATAGTTCATCATTTGGTACTCAATTTATTTGCAAGTTTCTTTTAATACAAAATAACTTGTCATATAACTGCGATAATTTAATATTTTTACCTCGAATACGTAACATTTATGAAGAAGCCTGCCTGTTGCCTGGTTGCTTGGAAGAAATTCCCTAGTGCGATAAGGCCGCCCTTTGTACTTTTTATGTTATTTACATTGGTTATTTATCTATTGTAACTGGTTCTATGTATGATGCAAAAAAGGATAAATAAATGAATGAATGAATTTATTTATCCTGTCCTATTACATTTTCATATAATCTGAAATAACTGAATATTATCCTATCTGTTTTTGTAATATTTTTCATTGTTAAAACATTTCACAAAATTCCGTATAATAATATTAAATTTCATAAACATTACTGTATCCTCCCAGTGATATTTCCCAACTTAGCTCGTCAACCCATAAAACAATATCTAAGTAACTATATCATTCTTTTACCGTGTACTCGGCAGCCGCCGGCCTGACGTTTATAGCGCATTGTGGCAGAAACTTCAAGGTTTTATTCCCATTACTGAAGTCACAGGCGTCTAATGGAGTTAAGCACTACGTTTTACAGTAAACTGTGTACTTGCCCGTAGCTCCGGCAGCGAATTTATGTCAAATATACAGTTCAAGTACAGAACTTTGTACTCACACAAGTTCTCCGACGGATATTAGTTTGTTATTTGGAGTTTACGTTTCATTTTATCAATATGTGAATATCTATAGCGGATTAATAGGAACTTGGGATTGAGTGCGGCTGGGTATGGTTATTTACGGCGTATTGGTGAGAGTAATCTGTAAAAATATTTGCGATTTTGTAGGAATACCGTGTCCTGCAGTAAGACATACATATGTGGGTTGATACAGAAACAGACATAGAAAATATCCATAGAGCTTTTGTATTGGCCTAATACTAAGTAACAATAGAAAGCATCATATAAAATACCAAAACTTGAATACTTTAGTTACAACATACTTTAGTAACAGCAGCCGATTTGAATATTTTAATTAATTATTAATCTTATTACATTTACCGGGAGGTCCGTCATATGTGAGAGGGTCCGCCTTGGAGGTGGAGAGGGAGGTGTCACCGCAATGTCTATTTCTTCCGCCAAGCAGCAGTGTAAATTAATTGTTTTGTTTCGTTTGGAAGGACATTGTAGCCAGAGTAACTTCTGGACATAATGAGACTTAACATCTTATGTCTCAGGATGCTGAGCGCAGTGGAATGTCAAGCATTGTTTTCTTATTCATGATGTTGTTTGGTTTTGCTACTGTTCATAAGCGGTTGTCTCGCCTTTTATTACGATAAAAAAAAAAAAACAACGCGTAGTAGTAGGTCAGCGTATTTTGATAGGTGTTTAGTCTACTTATGTTAGGCCTCCATGATAAATGTATTTGATTTTCATAATATGTCACAAAAAGATAATTCAATCCTTTTGGGAAATCATTCTGCTCACGAAAAGTAATATTCCTTTGTGTCATAAACTAGGTTGATAACTATGTTCTAGGATTTAACCTAAAAATCTACGATTTTCTACCTCGGAGTCAAAGCATATAGACGAGAAATTCATTCATTACTATTTTCTCTATCTCTTTACATTCTAAAGCTGGTACGAATAGACGCCACTAATTAAATAAATAAAATAACTTTATTCACCTAAGTACAAGGTTTTCAACTTCCACTCGACCGGTTAAGTGTTTAAAGGAAACTAGACTTGGTGCGACGTCCAGCTCATTTACAATGCTTTAGCCCGTTGAATTTTTATTACAATTTAGTACAAGCATATTGAGGAGTATTTTATACAGGATGTTGTCTTTACTTACGAGCCGTGTTTATTGGTGTATGGATACGTCTATGGGTAATCAACTGTGAAGACTTGTTTCATTTCTGAGGATGAGCCGTTTACAGTATGCGCGTAATTTTTGCATAATATTTCCTTATTATTTCTTTATCCTAGTTTATGTCCTATCAAGGCGAACATGCAGTTCGCCTGATGGTAAGCGATACGACCGCTCATGAACAGTGGCAAAACCAAACAATACCTTGAATTACAAAGTAATGGTTGGCATTCCACTGGCGCTCGACATCTTGAGGCATAAGATGTTAAGTCTCATTATGTCCAGTATTACTCTGGCTACAATATGAGTTGTACCGAAACACAACAGTGCATTTTTAGTTACAAACAGTGCTGTTTGGCATTGATTTTTTTTAATCGTCTATATTTTACCTCCACCCGTGGCACACATACTTATAAACGTTTTATGGAATAATCCCGATTATTAACGTTAGAGTTATACGGCCGATAAAAAGTTTTCCATAAATTATGAACGAAAAAAAGAGTGTTAAAAGCAAAAATCCCCAAGTTAAGTATTTGACAGGGAATAGTTAGTCCCTATGCAAATAAGAACATTACACCCAATTAACTTCGACCGTGGTGATCCCGTCGCCACTCGAGTGAAATTAACGCTTAAATTAGGTCTAGTCATTTTTAGCTTACCGCCCGAATATTAAGCGAAATTGTTTTATTTAAGATCCTTTGTGCTGAAAATTATTGTCCGACCGGTGAAATATGGATATTAATAATTAATTTTAAAATGGGTTGTTAGCTACTTTCATTTTACGTGTTGGGTTAGGTATTTGCGCGTTGAGGATTATTAATTCTATGTTATAAATATAATATGTTGTTATATTGTCACCAAAATATTAAGACTATTGGTTTAAAAGTTTTCTTATTATTTATTATTTATTCATAATACGCCTATATAAGATATTTTTAAGTAAATAACAGAAGAAAACCTCTTGTAGTGACCACACCAGCAATAGCAATTCCTGACACCCAGAAACAACAATAGCACACATAAAAATTAACCTACATTGAGGCTCTGCTATCTTGAAAGGACAATGCGTACGGCGTACCTAGATGGTCCTCGTAACAAATATAGTCAGAAAGCAAAGGAGTAGTTGGACACAATTAATTGGGCAAGCATAATTATGTATGCAGAATAAAGGTTGCCGATATAGCCTATAGGATTAGTATGTTGAAGTGGCAATGGGCCGGGCACATAGCGCGTAGAACTGTTGGCCGTTGGCGCCGAAATGTCCTAGAGTGGAGTCCAGGTACAGGTAAGGGAAATGTCGGACGCCCGCCTTCCAGGTGGACCAGACGATCTGCAGGATGCAGGCCGCATCCAACAGGCCGATGTGGACCTGATGGATGCGTGGTGGCCTTCCTGTGTCTGAGATGCTGATGGTGAAATAAAGATTAATTGTCATAAATAAAATAAAAATGTTTGTAATATGATTAAGACAGAAAATAAAAACACAAACAAACAATGACACTCAACGCCGGTTTAAACACAAAAATATAGTGTAGCAACAATTTGCGACGACACCGCGGTGACATGAAATAATACATCGAGTTTATCAAGCGAGCTTAGAGCGAAGAAAGCCCCAGCGAGCCGCGCCGAAACGTTGAAATTTTGACAAATTATACTCGAGGATTACTGCTCGGAATATGAAGAAAAGCACGCATTCCCACAAATTACTGACTCGTGACAAATGCCACGGTAGATGACCCGCAATTTATATCCTGTACCAAATGTAGTTAATGCTGACAGTCGCCAATGTAAAAACACAAATTGGCGCGCTCAGTACTTCTCGTATTGGATAAAAATATGCGGGCTTTTGTGATGTAGTTTTTGAAGTACTAGTTTGCGTTCAACGTATTTGAGTATTGATATACATCTGCTATTGACTGCAGTTTATTGTTAATTGAGTCACATCTTTTTTAAGCCGTTTGATAGTTAACAAACATCGATACTTATGAAAAAATCGTATGTACATATAATACTAGCTATTATTGCTACAGCAAGTACTATCAATAAATTATTAACTATTTTGAAGGCATTAATTATTTATTTATAGATAGACTATCTGATACGCTGTATTAAGACTGAGGAATTTCATGTGCAAATTATAGTATAACTTAATCTAAAATTTAATACAATTTTGTCATTGTATTATGTCATGTCATATACATATATTATAATGTAGATTGCCTTCACGTTTTCCTATTAATAAATCCATCGAAAGTTTGTCTGCAAGAAATTATCTAGTGCAATAAGGTTTGTTGTAATATTGTTATGAAGTCATTTCTCTGCTGTAATAATTTCTTTAAGGTGAAAAAAGGATTAAAGAAATAAATAAATGTACCAATGAATCCGCAGATATCTAAAAACATTCTCTTTCGCTACATAAACATACGTTACGAAATCTGAAAGGCAAAATCGACAAACACCATCACACATCATTACAATTCAAAAGGCGGAATCAAAACAGAGCAAGGAATAACTCTTGAAATTCACCGACGACACGTATTACAAGCGTGGATTTTGTCAATTTATTTTGTTGTGTTATAAAATAGGGATTTACTGTATTATCATCTAAAAGAAGCAGACGCGTTACATACACCGAATAGAGATAAATATTTTATGTCATAATTCATCCGAGCTATAAAAAAGGGTGGGCCCAGACACCCGACTGAAATGATTCTGCTTCGTTCGCTTGGGACGAGGTTATATCCACAGTACATGCGATGAGAATGTTGATTCCACCTTTCATATGAGAAATAAAGAATGAAACATGTCGTGAGGCGAATTAAAGATTTGTCTTGAAAACATAAGTCAATTGTTCAGAAAGTAAGGTTGTAATGTTTTACAATTCTGCAGGGAAATCTAGCCGATTTGAAAAGTAAATACTCGTATAAAGTGTTCAATTTTACATGTTAATAAAATCAAGTAGTACAGCAAAAGTTATTAGAACAATGATGAGATATCAACATAATTATGCCGGCCTGATCGTAAGCAAATAACAACAACAATCTAAAACCTTGTGTTTAACTATTTATTTCTTTTATGAGTAGTTTAGACAATGTCGCTAGATGTCACTATTTTAGGACAGTGCTTAGAAAATGCCGGGACTGTACTCGGTAACAAGATGGAATACATATAACAAAACCCAGTTATTCAACGTAAGTATAAGATTATGTTCCCCCTTCGACCCAAGTTACGAGAAAGTTTGAAGGAGGCCTATAAATAAAAACAAAGGCTTACTTAATGCGGGCAATTTTATGAAATTTCCATTATTATAATTGACAAAGTTTGACCGCACAAAGAGGGGTGGCCGGGAAGAACTATAAAATTGCAGTTAACGGAGACCAAACGGCTTCTCAATACCATTATTCTGAATTACGATATAATTGAGTGTCCTGTCTATCCTTGGACTGAACGGGTGGCCCAGTACCACCAATCAAAGCATGATTTTCTATCTAATGTAGTTTTTTTGTAATGGGAATAATTGTATGCTTGTGTGTTTGTTTTTTATCTAAAATAAAGGTTAAGTAACAAACGGAGATATTTTTAAAAGAAATCTAATGGCCTAATAACAAGTTGTTATATAGTGACTTGAAAATCTTTAGTTGCATCTCCAATTTCAGTGAATCAAAATATGAGTCAGAGGTTGCTCGTAAAGCATGAGAATGATGTTACACTCGTATTATTGTCGGATCTATGCAAGTGGAAAAGTTATAAAATATTATTAGATTTTATCATTTGATATTTTTACTGAAATTCTATTCATTGATAAAATATTATTTACTATAATTAACTTAGAAATTTATCGAATATTAATTTAAAATAAAATAAATATTTTTTTTAAATTCAGAATCAATCAATCAATAATGCAGAAGATTCCCTCTTTCGTCCTCATTATCGTTGCTTTCAAGACGCAGCTAATACAAAAAGCGATTTCACTAAGTATACAAAAATAACAATGGAATTACTGAATTTCATATTTTTGATAACAAATGTAGTTATTTCGAAAGTAGATACATTCTACAGAGACAACTTTTCACTTTTCAAAATATAATGAGAGATAATCTTTCTTTGTCATAATGAAAATAATTTACATTTCAAACTTTTTACTGCAAGGGTATTACATTGTTTATTTTAAATTAACATTAATCATGAAAGACATAATAATGTTGATTAATTTGTTTAATACTAAATTTATACAAAAAATTGTGAAATATGATATTTATTGAAGAGCTGAGCAGAAAAAAAGTAAAAACTTTTTGAAAACTGATAGTCTAAGATGATGACAGTCTTGTCTCGTAGTCAAGATCGGAAGAAGACGCTTGAATTATAATACAAGGATAAATCTAAGAACCATAATTAATATAAAATGCAGGAAAACACACGGCTTTCTTGAGCGCGTAACAAAAACTTCGAGAGACTTTCGGCTTCACAAAACTCAGACCGAAACATAAATTGTGGGTCTCATAAGCAATTGCCTTGGTGCGAAAAGCGAACTGTTAGATTTACAGCCAAGTCTCAACCAACTACCAAGCAGAGGCTGTCATGTTTTCTGTTAAAATTCTCAAAAATATAATTTATACTTTATAACGGCCCAGTCCGGCTTCACCCGAATAATTTTTGACGCGGAAATAATGTTTGCTATATTTTTCATAATGATCTACTCTTGATCATAGTATGATATGATATAGCCCTCCTCACTAATTGGGCTATCTGTATCAGCCCATATACGTCCCACTGCAGAGCACGGGCCTCCTCTACAATCGAGAGTACGATGGAGAGTGGTTAGGCCATATAGTCCACCACGCTGGCCTAGTGCGGGTTGGCGGACTTACATACCATAGACATTTTTATAAATCGCTATGGTATGCAGGTTTCCTCACGATGTTTTCCTTCACCGTTTTAATTAGGCTGTACGACACAAAAATATATATTCAGTTCGAACCAGAGAGCTTAGACCAGTGGCTTTTATATTAGTAGAATAGAATTGAATACGATTATAATTTTATGAGATTGACACTCGCCTTCGACATCTAAATCGATTTCACGTGTAGAGTAAAAAATTGGTATTCAAATGTCCAAATAATCTATTCGTTGAAACGAAACGCAGAAATTAGCTATTTAAACAAACAAACTCTTTATTTTTATACATACATTTTATGGTATACTGTATAGATTAGTATAGGTACATAAGTATACATTCCCAGAAGCAGTATTTCGCACAGTGAATGTCCAAAGTCTTTATCCATACATTCTTATGCCGCATACGTTCAGCGTCTCAGTAATATACTATTCGATTTTATGCACCAATAAAATATAGCGTTTGGAATCCTTTCCGAGTTTCTGTGCGGCTCCCAACGGTTCACTGCGCTGATGTACTGACTGCCGCTGCGTTTTATCACTGCAACTACGTGGACGCGGTTTCTCGAATTCTATTTAGTATACAGTACTCATGGTTTTGTACTGAGGCCCGTGGATCCGTAGGCGATGTCAATCCGCGTTTTAGGTATACTTAGTTAAAAGTTAGAAATATTTTTGTATTGCAGTCACCTTTCAGCTGTAGTTGTATCGTACAAATCACCAAAAATACAGAAACAAATTTCCGATTTTCATAACCATTAATTGTGCCAAAATACTTATGCCAAAATATTTAGATTAAATATACAATTTATATTTTTAAAATGCATATCCTCATACAATTTATGATCGCCAAACCCCGTCGTGATATTCGCGCTCCCCGCGGCCGATGTACTGAACTCGACAACTCAACTCTGTATTTCCCAGTAATTGTGCACCAATCTTGGCAGAGACGGGAAGCGCCGCATCTTTTGTCACTTGTCCACAAACGTCGCTCTTCTGCAATGCGACATGAAAAACATCGTGTCTCGGCAACATTGATAGACATTGTTAATGGTCCCTGCGGATTTGTGTGTATTTAAATGCTTTTAGTGAAACAAATTACAATTAACGACTAAGGTTTGTAGATTTTAGTCCGTGTTTAGATAGAGTCTTTGTCTGTCCGCCCACATTTATAATGTTTGAGAAATGAAACCCTTTAAGGGGGGAAAGACTCGAGGGGTGAGGGGATAGGAAACTTTGTGCCTTTGGCAGTACCGGCCTACTTAATAAACGTAAGATGACGTTCGAACGGGTTTTCGAGTTTAACAGAACTTTCATGCTCAATGAGATGTTCAAATTGTAGGATTTGTTCTTGTTAGAGAATATGCGATCAATACTTACCTAAAAATCACGTGGGTCAGACGCAATATTATTTAATCTCAGTAAAATGCACAAGAAAAATAAAAATAACTTTAAGCCTGCTAATACTATTATTATTTACGTTTTATTTTTAATTCCAATTATTATTTGCCAGTAATAGGATTTCATAATTTAAAAGCAACAATGTTTACTTAGTATTCCATGATTGTTATTCCGTTCCTAAGGTAATATTTACTCTGTATTTGTGGAGCTATTGGGCCACGACCTCTCGCGCTGACGTAGTACCCGCCAAAACCTACTTAATTGCCACGAAAGGAAAATAAATTAAACGTTTTTGCCCACAAAAAGTGAAGAGGAAGCATGTAAACCACTAGCCAGAGGAAGCCACAACAAAATGAATAATAAACTTAAGGAATTTATATCAAAACATAATTAATTATGCAGTGATTTAGTACGTCATGGTTATTTTGAATCAACAAACAAGAATAATTTATTAAACGCATACGCAATATTGACGCATTTCGGATTAATTCACACAAACAATTTCCGAGCTGGGACTATGAGAAATATTTTTTCACGGCATAGCGGTTGCGACAGCGGCTTTCATAGGGTTATCGAAATATATTTTGCAATAATATATTGGTTTTTCTTCAATATTATTCTTTTCTTTATATTATTTTTAAACTTTTACTTACTTTTTTATAAAGTCGCCGGATGTAAGCCGGTTGCAAGTGTGGTTATTATTGGAAAAGGACTTTATTTTGCAGTGATTTCTCAGAGGCTCGGTATGATATTGTGACGATAAAATATAATTGGCAAAGCTATTTCTTTAAGGATGTTGCTTATCAAGTGATATAAAAAAAATCCACCAATCTGAAGGTTTTTGAGCTTGCACTCTTTGGTTTAGAAATCAATAAAACATTGCCATACTAAGTTCATATTGTATTGATTGTTATAGAAATGTATGTGTGAAATGTAATGTATGTGTCTATGTGAAATGTAATTCGCGTGGGGAATATTATCACAAAGTTGCCGTGATTTAAAAGAATAAGCATACACCGAGGTTAAACAATAACTATTTATGTAACAAGCGATTGGGGGAGTCGCTAAAAATTGTCTTACGTTGGAAAAGGTAAGATCTTTATTTTCATGTAACCTGCAAACATTAATCCAATTCGCATTTATGTTGAATTTTTTTTTTCTGTAAATCCAAGCAATATACATCAAAATTCGTAGTAAGGGTAATATTAACTAAAATATTATGCACATCATATCAGACTCAGAGTATGTTTTAATAAGGATTATTATAATAAGCTAAGCAGAAAATCCTCGCGTTTTTGCTATTAAGAAAGATTCCCGTCGAATCGCAGCGCCGGTTATTCTATGCTCCCGGGCTATTCCGGGAAAGTTTATATAAAATTGATAAAACGTAGACGATTCTCGACGTGCTAAGAATTATTGATGGAATGTAATATAAGTGAAATGTATACAGTAATTTTGTTTTGTACGTAATCTCTTTTGCGATATAGAATGGTAAAGCTGCAGATTGTATCGGATATATTCATTTATTTATTGATTTCAATATTTATTTTTTCATTTTTATTACAAGTACAACAAAGAAAAATAATTGTACCCAGAGTAACTACTGGACATATTGGGACTTAACATCTTATGTCTCAGGATGGCGAGCGCACTAGAATGCCGAGCATTGCTTTGTAATTCAGGGTGTTGTTTGGTTTTGCTACTGTTTATGAGCAGTCGTATCGCTTACCATCAGGCGAACGGTATGCTAGTCTCGCCATTCATTGTAATAAAAAAAGTGGTATAAAACCATAGATAACACAACATAATTAAAAGTGCGAATGGTGGTCTTATCGCTATTTTATTTAATAATATAATAGTTATAGTCAGTCTATAACAATTAATTAAACGAATATTGCAGGCTAACGGCCTTATTCATAGACGGTTTTAAAATCTATTTTATTTTCGAATGTTCTGTCCCTTTCGATCGACTTTTGAATTAAATTTGAGCGAAGAAGACAAAAGATTCGATTTCTGAAATAGATTTTTAAACCGTCCATGATAAGGCTGCAAATATTTTAGTCATTTAATATATGGTATACAAAAACTAATTTATCGTTACTCAAAGTGCTAAGTGATTAAAATAATTGTAAATTATTTTGGAACCCTATTCCTTTGAGTATTAATTTTAAAAAGGTGTATGAAACGTAAGTAGCAGTTTAGTTAATCTATCTAACGATGTATTTTCTCATTTCGTATTCATAAACTTTATTAATAATCCCCAGTGGTTTGCATTAATTATTAAATAAAAATAATACTAATGACCCGGGTGGCCGCAATTTATAATAGCTTTGTGACTAATTGAAGCTTTTTTTATATAATTTTATTCACCCTTTTTTTAGAAATTTAAATTTTTTACAAGATTTTTTCTTGAAGCTGTCTGTCCAACAATAGATCTTGGATTTTATTCCACGCCGCTGTTAATATATGAATATCTTTTTGAAACCAGGAACAATACATTTTTTGAAGATTCTGTAATCGATGGCACCGATTAACTCAATTTTTCTATTTATCAATTTATGAATCAACTGTTCAGGCCAATTTCCGTAGTGTTATAATGCATGTATGCATCAGCACATATTCGTCCCACTGCAGGGCACGGGCCTCCTCTACAATCGAGAATACAACTGAGAGTAGAAGTAGTGTAGTGTTATAAAAATAGTAAAAAATAAATACACTATACTGATACACAGATCTATAGAGAAAACTCTTATTGTAGTGGCTATCAGAAATTATTTCGGTATACACTACAACCCGAAACAAATATTATTTATTCGCTTGCGGGAATCGAAGCCGAGGTCCCTTTTCCTTTACGTCTTTAAAATGTAAGACCACAAAGCAAACACGTTTTATTTAGTAATTCTCAAGCCAACTAAAAGCCGCGTTTGAAAGCCCTGAGCGTGGCATGTGCGAAATTCGTTAATCAGTGGCAAAGCTCCACATACGCCAATCAGTGGCGCGCACCTTTCAGCGTTTGGTGGCGCTGTCGTTTTTTCTCGCCAATCCCTTTTGTGCTAAGCCGCGTATTGTGCGCCTATACCAGTCTCATTCGACAGTAAGGATCTCGGATATCCTTTTATTAAATACCCGTATATCGCGCTCGGTATTTCGATTCTGTGGCGGATATTCACTTGATAGTTGATTTACATTGAGGTGGTAGAATGGACACCGTGATTGAGATTTTTGTGACTAAAGATCGGCATGTACCTCCATGACTATTTCTTTCTTTGTCTTTTAAGTAGTCACGCTATCCTTCCTCTCACTCTCCTGAGTCTCCACCGCCCAGATAATATATTAGTCAGACACGTAGAATAATAGTACATTGTTGATTTATTGGTTTTTATACATGTCCTTGATAATTCCGCTGCAAATAAGTAGTACTGTTAAAGATGGAATTCCTCTATGTTGAAAATAAAACCTAGTTGACCATGCAGATCTAGTGAGGGCTAGTAACTTTCACTATCAAGCTTTAACCTGTATCATCATAGACGAAGTTAGATATGGCATTGATTACATCCTCAGTTCTTGTCTGTTTTCGCCCCAAGATATGGTGTGTAGTCTTGCCAGGTAGCCCGAAGCCTTTACATGCTATTAAGATATTTTAAAATTGTATTTTTTAATTACCACACTTTATATAAGTACACATTTATGCATATCCCACGAAAGCGTATTTCGGTTTGACTATGCTAGAGACACTTTAGAAGCCTGTGTTTCCATAATATTAATAATTTTGTATTTAATTTTTGATTTTGGTTGAAATTAGTGTTAATATCTATGTGTAAAGATAACAGTACAATTCATGGGGGCTATTCTATACTCCGTCACTATGTTCGAAAGTTCGGACGTTGAACGTCATAAGATAACATTTTCCAATTCTAAAAATCAATAATATTCTCTATGAAATTTATAATTTAATTCAAAATTGGACTAAGATTACGACGTACGATACAGTATTAGATTTTTTTTAAATTTTTAGGCATATTCGTGTAGTTTTTCGTGTCGGATTACAGAGTAACCTTCCAGGCAACGTATTCGGTTATCGAGTTCGTAGAAGTAATGCTTGTGAAATTATTAGGTAAATTAATTCCGTGATTTGAGAAATTGCTGCTAAGTCTGAAAGGCGCTGGAGGTTGAATAATAATTTCTACAATTGCTACACGTGTCTCGGGACAATTACACTAAGAAGATTGGATATCCATTTTTAATATTATATGATGGTAATAGAAATCTTGATAAATTAATCTTGAATGTATATAGCATTTGGTAATCGTTTCATACAACAAATTATAGAAATGTCTTAATTACTTATTTTTTACAGTGTTCAAATATATTTAATTGTACACTAAACACAGCATAACAACTCATAGATCTTACTGTGTGTTTGGTTTTAGAATATGTTTCATTATTTTTTTTAATCTTTAGTAATATGAGATTTCGAAAATTATGGGACTGTAATAGATAATTCCAAGTTGAATTGTTACAGTGTCTATAAATGGAAGCTAGTTTGATTAAAGCGGTCGGCATAGAAGCTATTCCGGCCCCGAATGCAATTCCTGTAAGCCTGGATTGACCGTGGCACGCACCGAGAATAGTAGTGGCAACGAAGCTTGCTGGATCTTCGGATATATCGTCAACCCCTCACGAATTTAATTACAAATTACAAAATAAAGACCTACCACAACCTATAAATTAAGTGATAGTTGACTTGTCGAACTCAACAGGAAATAAAATTAAAATAATGACATAATAGCTTTGGATGTTAAAATACCACAATCTAAATACAGAGAAACAAAAACAGAATCAAAATGAGACCCAACCGCAAACAATCAAGTAATATGTACGGATTAAATTGAAAATGAACCAATTATAACAACGTTGGCGTAAAAGCTACCGCAACATTCAAACTGGGTCGGTTCGCGTAGTTTTTGTTATGTGTACGATGTTAAAAACAGAAACGAAATATTCCCTTACTATTTGAACCTAACTTAATGAATACCTATGCTAGAACTAATGTCTCTTGTTCAGCGACATTGAATAATGAAAGGCTAAACACCCGTCTAAAAGAAAATACGTAAATGCTACAAAGAAAACCAGTAGAATAATTTATTAAGCTACTAATCCTTCTTTAGCTAGCATATGCACTTTGATCATCTCAAGCGAATTGACTGAAATATAAGAAGACAAAAAGTACCCTCCGTGACCACTTTCAATACATTATCGGAAAAATACGATCATAAAACAAAAGAGTAGTAAAACAGTATCTAATGGACCGGGGCTTAATCCTATTGGGGCTATTCGAGATATGGCGGCGACGAATAATGGATTTGCTGATCTTATCCGAGGCGAAAACTGGTAAACTTCAATAACTGGAATCTGTGGTGTTGCGTCGATATTTCCACTCTTTTTTATCTAGGAAATGTTGTTCGCGAGTAATGATACTACTGTAACATTGTTGGGCAATCCGGCGGGCCTATAAGCAGAAAGATAATATTGTAAGAAAAAGTTCATCTTTTACGGAAGTGGTTCGTTTTTTTGTGACTTGAATTTTATAGATGTTTCTATTCATATTTATTACATCGTTCTTTTGATGTTGAATGAAATTTGGTCATCTGTACAGTCACGAGCATAAATATATTACTATGGGTAGATTGGCAAAAATATCTGTCCCAAGAACGAAGTTCAATAATATTCCTCACAAAGAGCATAAATATGTGACATCAACCAGGTGGCAATAATATATGACATCCCTACAATTTGTAAACAATAAAATGTTTCTTATGTATAGCGCCAGTAAAGTGTTTTATTGAATAGTATTAGAATGATCTATTTTGGCGGGGAAAGAATATGAACAAAAACACCCTGTGATTTTTTTTTTTTTACATTTTTATTTGCCTCTTCAACTTAATGAATTAATTATTTTAATTCATGATGTATACTTGTAATAAGTGGAAGGGAAGTGGACCAGTATTAGCAAACGTTAAAAAGTAACGTCACATATTTTTGCTTCCAAAGGTTATCACAATTATTTGATGTACATGTTTCGTCACATAATTTTGATGCCACTTTATTATGCTGCCTGATAATATCAGATATTCTTGCAACGTACGTGCAGTCAGATATTATTGAACTCGTTCTTGGGACAGATATTTTTGCCAATCTACCCATAGTAATATATTTATGCTCGTGACTGTACGTATATGTTTTATGTAATATGTAATACGTAATCGATCAACGTCCTGTAGGTTCTTGTTTTTATTGTGGGTTAAAAAAGTCTTCTAAATGAAATGTCACGATATTGGTATAAGAGATGTGAATACTAATATAACATCGGTAATATAAAACTTTATTTAGTATCTCGTTTTTCATGGTTTTATTTTTTTAGGTAAAATACTTTACATGTTGACATTAGATATATATTTTTTTTAATTTATTATTTTAAATATAAATACATAATTTACAATATAGCTGCTAACAAACCACAGAGGTTTATACTAGAGCTAACAGAGTTTACAACAGCAACAATACGACAGTAAAATGTACTTTATAATATCAATTAGCACTTCACAAATACATGGTAGGTAATTCCAAGTTCAGTAGACACTGTAGATACATTATACAAAATAAAGTTATTGGTTGTTAATAAATAACGTTTTCAATTTATATTTAATATTAGTAGGTGTAATTTTATTAGCTAAGTCGGTAGGCATATCATTAATAAGTCGAGGTATAAGGTATTTAGCTGTTCGCTCCCCGTACGCATTGTTTGCGCTCAGTGTAAAAAGTCGGTTTCGAGCTACGGCCCGTGTGTATACAGAGTGTTTAATAATGTTTCTTAGGGACGAATCACAATAATATTGTTTAAGCAAGATATATTTTACTTGTGAATAAATATTTATTATTTTGCAATGTTTAAACAGTCCTTTTTCATCATTACGATATTTATGTTTGACATTACTGGAGACAATAGTTTTAAGGATCTTTAACTGAAGTTGATAAATGCGACTTAGGTACGTTTTATACGTACGACCATAGCAAAGGAGACCATATTGTATGTGAGACTCGGCCAAAGAGTTGTAAAGCAGGAGCTTTGCCTTGAAAGGAATACGTCTGTTAATTTATTGCACACTCATTCAATATGCAGAGACCAGTTGAATTTACTGTCTATTAACACACCGAGGTACATATGTCTATCTACAGTTCCTATAATAGGACATTGACAAGTTCTAATATTTAATAAATGTAAACACTTATGATCGTGGGCTACTAAATTGTTAGAAGAAACAGATCTGATATGCGGTGACTTAATTTCTAGTAGTTTAGTTTTATTTGCATTTAGTACTAGTCCTGAGTCATGGCACCACCTTGCAAGGGAATTAAGAATTAAGATAATTAATTAAGAGAATTAATTAACTTACCTATTGAACAATACGCCACTGATATTCTTCCACATATCATTATAACATGTCTATGTGGTCATCTACCAACGGAATATGCTCATATTATGGATTTTGTAGAATATAATTGTGTAATAATTTACTATCGGAAATTCATGACCGGACACAACATTTTAGGGCTGAAAGAGCTCTCACCAATTTACTTGACCCGAAAATCAAAACTAAAGCATAATAGATCATAGCAATAGACGATCACAACATCAAAGCAACAAGAAACAGATGAGAGCAATTTAATCTCCAATATTATCCACAACATTCCAAGTAAGGTACTGATTGTTCAAAAGTAATAAATGACGGAATAATGTTCCGTGTAATTTAAATAATGTCGGAAACTTCAGGATTGTGTTAGAGCCACATTAAATAGTAGGAAGAACGCAGAAATATCAAATGTTTGAAACTTTAGGTCGCGGCGAAACAGTTTCGTAAATTGCATGTAATTTGCGCGGCTGGATGAAAAGGAATCCACTAATGGGCGGGCAGTATCCGTCTCCATAACTACAGATCGTGGAATAAACCATTCGATTGAAGTTGGCGACAGCGACAGAAATTAAATTACTTGTTCTGTTGTTTGACTGTTTTACTGAATAATAAAAACATAAAGTTTCCAGACTTGTTCGAAGAACAGACGTAACTGAATTATAATGTTAATCGTTTCGATTTTGATTCGTTTCAAGATGTGGATAAGACGTTTAGTGCTTTGCAATTATGGTTTGTATTTGGTTACGATTAATTGTTGGTTATTGTTTATTAAAATACTTTAATTTGTTTGCAAATTAGGCAGGAGTACTAGGTGGCAACTGATGGTAGGTAATCACTGTCATTATCATAACTTTAGAAGACTCATGATGAGCTGTATTATAATTGTCACAAATATCTTCAACCGCACCGCTAGGTGCGGCCCGACTTCACCCGGCTGCAGATGCTTTATGAGTCCATATACTTATAGAATAGAAATACATACTTTAGAAACATAGGAAATATTTTGCGTGGTCATTAATTAACGTATATTATATAACTCAATGTTACTGCCGTACTTTTAAACAGCCCAATCTATTCCTTTGAGTTTGAAAGATTATTAAAAATATATTTGAATTCCTTGTGCATCCCACACAAACTAAATTTTGTCGAAATAAAAAGAAGCCTATATGTAATCCAGGCTGTCAGCTAGTTACGTACAAAATTTTATCAAAATTGGTCCAGCGGTTTGAGGAAAGTGGTAACAAACACACAATTACTAGTATTCATACGGATAGGTAATATAAAATTTTAGCCATATTATATCCATAATGTATTCTCGCGACTCGTAGGCGCAGGGTTATTAATCATTATTCGAACTATTCATAAACGAGGCCGGAATAACTGTATAGTTTGGGCGAGATAAAGCCATCTTTCATTGCTTGATACTATTTCCGAATTCACTGCTTATCATCATGTGCAAATCCAAATTTAAATACCATGTTTTAAAGTGCGGCTGCTATTATTGTGTATCATCGGTACGTTGATATATGACAAAATTATATCACCGTCAAAGCTTACCACAATCTTCGAAATACATGTTATATTGGACAATTCCTGTCCAGTTTAGAGTAGCTGTAATAAGACGTGCACAAAGGTAGACCGCAGCGGCAATCAAGGTGGCATTCACGGGATATCGTGACGAAAATTCAAAGTGCTCTTTAGTCCTAAAACAACATTCACCCGTGACTTGTATAAACATGCTTCAACAATTCAGAATTGGGATTTCGGAGTTTAGGAAGGTACGGCAGGTCAATCCACGGATGAAAATATTAATTGCGGTAGAAAAATAGTTTTTAGGTCGAATGTTAAGTATGATATTTTTTTCGGAGTTATGACTAGATTTTAGTGTATCTAATTACCAATAAAAGGTGGTTGACTAAGGTTTACTTATTTTTATTTGATTGAAAATTCTTTGTTTCTCTCAACCACTGAAAAATGTGATAAATGTACCACTAGTATTTTAAACACTATCAATGAAAGCATAATACACTATCCGTACCAATATATTTAAAGTTGCGGGGGCGACAAATTCTCCGAATAATCAATCTTGTGGCTAAACCCTTATACAACCAGGGCCCGAACTCGGTGACATTGTAAAGTTCCGTTTTGGGAATTTTAACAATGTTAGCTCAGAATATTATGTTACGAAATTTTTGTTTATCACGTAACAAACACGTTGAGGTGTTAATGTCGCTCGAACTAGCCACAACTATCCCTTTTTGGGGTAATGTCGTACCCCTTTAGTTAAGATATCAAATTTTCACCTAATTAGTTTGCTTTGGGGTACTTTTTTGATTAGATCAGTTGTTGGGGTCGCGTCTGACCCAATCATTAATTTACTTTTTAATTTGTTTAATAAACGTAATAGTTGTTTGTGTAAAACAAATTTGTACTTTTATTTTATAAAGTTCTTTTTTATCACTTATTAGTATAGACGTAATAACACTTTGCTGTGATCAGTTCCAAATCTTTGAAGATTTCGAGCCATAACACACTATATGCACAGCATAAGGGTATGACTTTCAGTAACAAAAAGTACATGTTTTGAACAAGAATTCAATCATAGTCCTTCCTTTTTAGCCATAACAACTGCTGTTAATAAAATAACAACTAATGGGACCTTTGTGTAGGATCATAATATATTTTTATTTCTACAGCATTCAGCAGATAGTTTAGTGGATATCACAATCGTGTAAGGAATCCTTATAACTTTACTTGTTCCTCTGTTAGCTTATTTAAAAGATTTTTTTATAGCAATAAATGGCGAGACGAGCATGCCGTTCACCTGAGTGCGTAGTGCGAGTTTCTTAAAAACGATCGAGTAACTTAACCCATCGCGTTAAGCGAGCAAACGTCAGTCACGGCGAATTGCGAGCAAGCTCGAGTGCGAGTTTCAAACATAGTCGTCGACTCGATTGGCGTTTATTCACCGTGAGCAGTGGACATTTTTTTGCTTATTTATTAAATTTTTTTGCTGCACTGGGTTTCAATGCGATAAGCCGACAAAATCTGATACGTATTTTATTTGGCCATGTTATTGGAGTTGCTGATGTACTCTTAAAATGGTCGGATTATGCGGGCGCGTCGCTTGTCAAAAGTCATAACAAAACACTTCGAATCTTTCAAGTGTTCTCGTGTGGTGTGTACTGTGAAGATATTTGATAAATAGAAATTTATGAACAAAATATGCAAAATGAAGACAAGCCATCATCAATTTGATTTATTAGTATGATACATGAGACAGTAAGTACCTAATCCGAGTTACATATATTCCTAAATTCAATGTCCGTGAGATCATACAACGGGCTCTTATAAGAAGATCAAAAGTTTTATTAGAAGTATCTTGTGCCCCAGCACTCGCAACCATATTCCAAGCAAAAAAATCGTCATGCCATTATTTTTTGTATGTTCCTAAACACAAATCTTCTAATAAAATACCACTTTACAAGCCTCTCTCACTGCAAAATCCTTTGCGAATAACTTTACATTCGCGTTCGTGAGTAACACATGTCAAATGGATCAAATTTACAACTCGCACTCGCAAAATGACCGATTTCGCGCATTATCGCGTTTGTATTCGATCGTCACTGTGAGAACGTAACATAAACAAATCTCGCACTCACAAATTATAATTCACAATATTAATACTAGGTGGCGCTGATCAAATGCCATACAAAACCGCGTTAACGCTAACGCGATCGAGTTGGTAAAAAAACTCGCAATACGGCCACTGATGGTAAGCGATTCGACAGCTTATGAACAGTGGCAAAACTAAACACTTTGAATTACAAAGCAAATTGCAATTGCACTTCGCTCGCCATTAAAAGACATAAGATGTTAGGTCTCAATATGCCGAGTAGTTACTCTTGCTTCACATCCATCACACCGAAACAACAGGGCATTTACACTCCTGTTTGGCAGGAGAAATAGACATTGCTGGGGTAACTACCCAGGCGGCCTCTCATATTTTATTTTATTTTATACTAGCTGTGCCCGCGAATTCGTCCGCGTGGAATTTAACAAAAACTTTTTTTCTAAAATACTAAAAGAACTTTTCTAAAATTAATGTAGCCTAAGTTACTCCTTATTATGTCAGCTACCTGACAATAAAAGACCCGTCAAAATCGGTCCAGCCATTTCAGAGATTAGCTGGAACAAAACAGACAGACAGACAAAAACAAACTGAGGTCATTTTCGTTATAGGTATCGTGTTTATAACGAAATGTTTTTTTTTTAATTTTCACTTTACAAACCGACACAATCAATTTCATTTGTATTATGTATAGATGAGATACCTAATACCATTAAAATTGTATTTGGAAAATTAACAGCTACAAATATAGCATACATTTCCTTTAAGTGACGAAAAGCCAATTATAGATTTTCACTGTTACGAATCAGATTGCAACTTATTCTTTTTTTTTAATTTAAATTTCGAATATCATATTAATTGTCGGACAGAAATACTAAAAAGGATTATATACCCAATTATGAGTGATTTCTGTTCTAATAATATCCAACTATCTAAAATATTATTTGGTATCCAGAGAAAATGTTTTATATTCGCAAAACTCACCCAAAAAGTCACCTTGTTAGGGAAAAACTACTGCTTCGTGTGACGCCGTAATTATCCGAAGTTTATACGAAACGTTAAAAACTGTACCGAGTTTTTAATTAAGTTTTAATAGTAGATTTTGACCATGTTTTCCGTCAGTCTAAAAGAATATTTTTAAATATGAGAAACGTAATTACTTCAGAGTAATGGAGATGATATTTATATATTATTTAAATTAAGGCAAATATTAAATATTTAGGAATCTATATTGAGATGATTTCTTTGATGCTTTTGATTTTATAATAGCCTTTATTTTTCGGTGCATGGCAATAGTATAGAAAGTTGATTAAATAAATAATATTTGGTGGTAGAAAACGCATTAACAAAAACACAAATAGTCTAGATTTATTAAAGCAATTTTTCGGCTTTAAGTAATCCTAAATATTTACCAACAATTAACTCTTTTACTTTTCAAAATCTGATATCAGTATGTAAACATACTTTTTTAATTTAGCATTTCAATAAGTTCTAGAACAAAAAGACCTACGCGGTCGCACGCCTCAGCCGGTCACTAAGTTTCGGTCTTCGATTAACTTTTCTCCACCAGCCATTCGATACCTCACTTAATTGAAAAGTTAAGAAAAAAGACAAAGAATATATTTTTAAACGGGCAAACAGTTTTAATAATAAACTTTGTACTAGAACGTGTCCAATTTTGGTGCACGGGAAAATAAGCTGTATTAATAACCATATAAATCCTAGATTTGTAGATATGGTTATTATATCGCAGTGTGCAGGTGAAACGCTGATCCTTGCCAATTATTTTAAAGTTTGCGTACCGAAGTATCAGAGATCATTAAACATTATTTTAAAATGTTTTTTTTTGTAGATATAGTATATGGAGCGATAGTTTCGTTTTTGGAGCGCTGAGTTTAATTTGAGTGTTAAACCTTTGCCAATTTTATATTGTAGATCACAATTATGTTTACTTTCCACTGCAGGGCACAGATCTTCTCTACAATCAAGACTACAATTGAGAGGGTTTAGGCCGTTTACCGCGGGTATGCGGACTTTTACATGCCATATACATACATAATTTCTTATGAGTTGCTATAGTGATATAAGAGGAAACTCACGAAGTTTTACTTCAACGGTTTCCTTCACCGTTTTAGTGCAAAACTCATATGAATCTAAAAAGTCAGAGGTGTGCCCAAGGATTTGAATCCACGCCCACCGTAAACATATTGGCAGCCCCGTATTTGGTCCGTTAACAAGTTGCCGCGCATTTATGGAGTACATAGTACGTCTGTAAAATCATTGTGTGTATAGACTCCCTAGATTTTCTATTGTAAAGTGAAGTATATCAAGCGTTATTGGCATAGTGGACTTAGATTTAAATCCTTTAAGTCTTGGGGCAGGTTTAAAATTTTTTAAGCCATACATATTTAGTCATTTATGATTTGGGAAACAAACACAAAATCTATTGAAGAATAAAAATTTTTGTAGAATGTGTTAAAGAATCCAGCAAAGTTGAAACTACTCAATTATAATCAAAATTATAAAATATGTATGTAATTATTAATTAATAAAATAAAATCAGTGTCAGTATTTATTACCCTTGTAATTACTTTCAAAGAAATAACTTTATGTGCATACGTATCCTACTTAAGACTTTGTGATTAAAACAAAACACACAAAATATAAATTATACTATACCAAATACTTCGTGTTCGGTTTTCATGTCATAAATAAATAAAATCAAGAGTCACATCCATAGTCCCGATCCCACATTGAGATCAATCAAGTCTTATGTCGTGGGTATTAGACTTAGACTTTTCAAACTCGCAAACACCGAGACCCGAGACAAATACTTGTAGGCCTCTCAAGCAGTTGTCTCGGTGCGGGGTTCGAACCCGTTACCTCTTGTTTCACAGCCATCTAACGTCTAACCAACTGCGCCATTAAGGCTATTAGTAGTCACTTTCTCTGTCCCTATGTCCCTTTGTATGCTTAAATCTTTAAAACTACGCAACGGATTTTGATACGATTTCTTTCAATAGATAGAGTGATTCAAGAGGAAGATTTATGTGTATAATATGTGCATATTATTGTAGAGAAATCTATATCTATATATAGTTAATAATAAAATAACCAAGAAATATTAATTTCAAGCTAAAATTTACTATATTTATAGTTTAGGTAAGATTAAAGAGGTTAACGCTATAAGTGAACGGTTTCTAAACTTGAAAGAAAACGTACAGCGACTGTTTTAGTAAGACGGTACTAACTTCAAACCCAAACTGGATTTAGTGGCCTAGTCTGCGGTCTGGGCTAAATCTTGTGTACAACTGGCAAGGAACATTGCACTATTTATAGATTACAATGTAGCTTGGAAGAAAAATAAAAATAGATATGATCTGTAATTTTGAAGTCTTTTAATATAATCTTTAATTGATGTAGACGTAGAGGGATTAGGTCGATTTAGATAGATTAAGGAATTAGTCCACCGCGCTTAGTCTATGGGTTGGTCTCTCTTTTAAATTATTGTGGAGATCTCTGAGATTAAAACGGTATCTCGATTTTTTCCTTCAAAGGTTTGCGTTTAAAAATATCCTACTCAAATTCTTACATTGTTGCTGCTGAAAAAGTCTATTGGCCGGTTGTTATATTTTAGCGTCGAATAATTATATTATATATATTTCTAGAAGAATTTTAAACATATTAGATGTGAAACACTAACTTTTCAAGTTTCACTGGTCTTTATTAGGGCATACGAAATTAAAACAAACTTTTGTAGATTACACAAACATTTGTAATTTGCAATGTCTCATTATTTTGTTATTCGTGGCTCATAAGGAAGATAACAATAGACAAGACCAAACACTCGAACAAAAAGATAATGGAAATAACGAACCACAGAAACATTTCTTAAAATTAGCACAAAGTATGAACCAACTCGCATACAAATAAATAACGTTGCCCTTCAAACTTTAAATTAGTTTCCCGCGCTGCAACTTCGCAAACATGCATCATTCTGCAACATTCCACCTACTAGTTTTATTTATCTAACGTCTGTAGCAACTTTATTTCGAAATTTCTGTATTGTCGTGAGCTTAAAACATAAATTGGCCCAGATTTATGCCCACAATGGCAATAACTTGTATCACATCATGAGAACAAAATACAAGAGAAACTTAGGTGCGCGGAAATAAAATTTATAAGCATGTGTTGAAAGCAAAGATCGTGTGGTTGTGCTCAACGATGAATATCTAAAAGAAAAAGGTAAATGTTCAACAAATGATTCTAAAAATCACACAAAAACGATATGCTATGTTGGAGATACGAACGCAGATTCAGATATGTATGTAAATATAAATCACATATTCAAAAGGTAAACGGAACATTAATCACTTATTCAGAACTATTATATAAATTAATCCGGATCCACATGGCCGTAATACATCGGAAGATAAATGAGAAGTGAACAATACGACGGCGTGTTGTTCTAGTTTATGAATGAGAGGCTCCGATTGACCTGGAGTGTGGAATTTGGCATGAATGACGTTTATGCAATATGTACTACCGACCGAAATTACAGAGGACACTCTAGTTGAAATTGATTGGTTGAGTACGCCTTTGTATGGATATTAATATTAGTTGACTCTTTATGGTGGGATTAAACAGGTTTTTCATTTTTAAAACAAAGTGTTAGTGTTTGGATTTTTTGGTTCATTTAAAACTCCATGTTTTAGTATTGATATCCTGCTCCATTTTATGGTATAGTATTTATGGCAGCAATTAGAAGAAAAGATGACTTAAAATCTATCTATGTATGTATGTGACTGTTGGGTGTTATTTATTTGCGTGTGGCGAAATTTAGGACCAGAAATAAAATTTAAAAAAGAGCTATTTAACGCATTGTTTAAGATAATGTCCAATGTAATAAAAGTGAAGATAAACTAGATATTCCATTGGTTATTATTATTATTTCGACAACAGTCCTTTCGGTGACAGAAGATTATAGTCGACCTATACGACAAACTGTAATGAAACTTGTTTTGCAAAATGATCTTAAAGTAATTGTTTAATTAATTAATGCGTCTAAATTTCTTCTGCCAGCGCATCAGTTTATATTATAAATAATCCTAAAATATTCATTGTTTTGTATAATAATATGATAATAAATAGCACTTCAAATAAATATTCACTACGAATTACATGAATATCTGCTTAATTAATTTTAATTCATCAAACAAACCAACATTTGTTTGTTTAATGAGTCCTAATGTTATGATTTACGATGCTATGTTGAATTTAATATGTGAAAATATTTTATGTTATTTTCTTTTACTGACTATTATCAAATATCTATAAATAAAAATACTGCAGTACAATAAATGTTCACTAGATTTTTAACATTATTTTTTATTGTCATAGCTAAAAATGTATTATCTATTAGAACTGATAAAAGAACGAGTTTTGATATAACCGTAGTATAACTTAGAATTTATTTAAATATATAACTTCAAAAAATATTCATTGTCAAAGCCAAATCTCTTAGCTTCAACTCAAACTTCCATATAAATTCACATAAGCGCAGTATATAAAAGGGAAACGTTTTTCATCGTCCCTTCTTTTAATCTAAGGGATTCTCACGAGCTCTGCCAACAAAATGACTTTTTGACTGGAGATCAACGGGCTGTGCAAACTTATTCCGTGATTAATTATTTCGCGCCCAGATGAATTGTTAGTTGACTTTATCGCTGGTACACGACTGTTTGCCGCTCTTTGTACCCAAAATATCTAGTTTTGGCTTTTTTGGATAGAGGTGCTTCATTTTGATGAACTATTCTCTAAGATTTTTAATGATGAAAATAGATATTATAGGGTAAATTACGGTAAGAATAATATTAAGAAGTGTTAGTGGGCAGTCTAAGAACAAAAAACTTTGAGGTATATGATACATGAACATCCACAGCGCTTGGATACTGAATGTGTTGTCGACCCATCAAATACAGATAAGAGTGGGAAGTAAAAAATAATGGGAAGAGGAAAAGCTTATTGAGCATCTGACAAATTAACTAACCGAACCAAACTATCATGTTTCAAAGCTTTCGCTTCACATCGATTTCCTGTGAGATAGTGGTACCGCCCCGGACAAGCCTGGTTCTATAGTGGCTCCACCACTTTGATAAATGTTTCATAAATAACACTTTTAATGATGAAAATAGATAATGTAATAGGGGAAATGAGGGTAAAAATAATATAAAAAATTGTTGAGGTGTATGAGAAAAAAATATACTTTGAGGTAAGTAAAGGCTGTTTATTAATTTAACCGAATCTTCCTACTTGATTTGACTGCCTCGGTGGCGTAGTTGTACTAGGGTACGGCTACAAAACTGAGGTCTCGGGCTCGAATCCCGGGTTGGACAAAGTGATCTTGGATTTTTTTATTAATTATCACCCCAGAGTTAAGAATTTATGCCCGATATGGCGATAGGCTCGCCACCTATCACATCGTGGGACGGAACATACAAGGCGAAATGTGGGTATCCTGGCACCTCTACCTCTACCCCTTCTGGGAAAAAGGCGTGAGTTTATGTATGTAAACTTTGAAATCGTATTACACTTACAATAGAAGGAAATACGAATATGAAAACAGATACATACATATTTATCAAGCCCTTGAATATCTCACAATAGATAAAGAGAGTTTAATAAAATACTTACTGCTTACTCCAGTTCCATGTTCAAAAACATCATTAAAAGGAACTGAAACAACAAAACAGTATTCGCTTCAGCTTACAAAGAGCCCGATGTATTATGACACCATTCTAATGTGGAATACGAGAGCGACAAAAGCTATAAGTGTCCTAAAATGTTTAAGCCAAAGCCTGCATTTCTCAGCAGGGATTCAGTTAAAAGCTTTAAAAAATACACACTGTATTACAACGGAGGAAATTCCGCTTCAGTTGTATCCAAAGGAAATCGCCCGCAGAAAGATAAAACGTGTTCAGGTAAAAAGGTAAACAAAGAATTCTCTTATGACCCGCATTAGATTTCTTCGTTACAAAAGATACTGATTAATATTCTAATGTACGCAGGTTAAATGCAATTTCTATTGTTGAGTTTGAATTGTTTCTTTGTGGGATATTTGTTGTTTTATTTTGAATTAATGTTTCTTATTCTGTGTCTGTATCAGCCCATATACGTCCCACTGCAGGGCACGGGCCTACTCTACAATCGAGAATACGATTGAGAATGGTTAGGCCATACAGTCCACCACGCTGGCTTATTTATTTATTTATTTATTTATTTAAAACTTCATTGTACACCTAAAACTAACAATACAGAAATAAACGACAAGAAAAAAAAATGTACAAAAGGCGGTCTTATCGCTCGAGGCGATCTCTTACAGACAACCAACCATGGGATGGATAAGAGGGAACGAAAGTTTTGGGGTACCATGAGGTGTACGAAATGGACATATATCTATAAGTATACATACCTAATGCATATATAAATAAATATATATACATAAACACATACATAAATAAATATTATAACTAACATGTATCAACATTATGCATAAAATAACCATAGCAACAAATATATATACATATACACACATACACATACATATATATATATACACACATACATTCATATGTAAATATATACAAATAAACACGGTATACATGCAATGTCTTCAGTTTAATTGTGATAGATAATGTTGTTTGACCAATCTTTTGAATATGGGCAGCGACTCTGCCCGCCTCACTGTGACAGGTAATGAATTCCACAGCCTTGCAGCTTGTACAGTAAACGATTTGTTATAAAATGTAGTGGAATGCACTGGGATTTTAAGTGTTAAGTTCTCCGATGACCTCAGGGATCTAGAATACGTATCATGAAGAAACTCGAATCGGTTATTAAGATACGGGGGAGAATGGGGATTGAAAAGTATAGAATAAAGAAGAGATAGAATATGGGTATTCCGGCGAAACCGAATGGGTAACCACTTGAGCTTGTTACGGAATTCGGAGACGTGATCATATTTGCGCAATCCAAATATAAATCTAATACAAAAGTTTTGGAGACGCTCAAGTTTATTAAGTTGTTCCTCAGTGAGATCAAGATAACTGGCATCCGCATAATCAAGGATGGGGAGCAGGAGGGATTGAGCAAGCGATATTCTCGTGGCGATAGGTAGAAAATTGCGTAACCTCCGCAGGGACCCAGCCGAGGCGAATAGTTTCCTACTCAACTCTCAAAGCTGGGGACCCCAGGAGAGAGATTTATCAAGAATAATACCTAGATTTTTCACTGTGTCGTTAAAAGGAATAGCTACATCATTGCAAGAGACTGGCGGTATAAGCGACCAGTTTAACCTAGACATCAACCTGGGGCTGCCGACAACAATGACCTGCGTTTTAACCGGGTTAACTTTAAGTCCAAACTCCTTACTCCAATTAGAGATGCGTCCAATGTCTTCATTAATAGCTAAAACAGCATCTTTCAGCTCATCTGGATATGCATGACAATATATTTGGAGATCATCTGCATAAAGGTGGTAGAAAGAACGAAGAGTATTAGTGATCAAATTAATAAAAATAGAGAAGAGCAGAGGAGATAGCACGCCACCCTGAGGAACGCCAGCCGAAATGGTGCACCAAGAAGATAACTTATCTTCAACACATATCCTCTGCCGGCGTCCGAACAGGTAACTACGAAACCAATCAACCGCACCTGGAGATATGTTAAGAGAAGAAAGTACACTGAGTAATACATCAAGATCCACCGTGTTGAAAGCGTTGCTGAAGTCAAGCAGAGCTAAAACTGTCAGCACGCCTCTGTCCATGGCCGATCTGATGTCATCCGTGATATGAATAAGCGTTGTGGTAGTACTGTGTCCAGGACGAAAACCGGATTGGAAAGGGTTGAGGAGCTTGTTATTGTAAAGGAAATCTGATAGTTGGGAATGGATAAGGCGCTCGAAAACTTTTGAGAGGAAAGGTAGAATGGAGATAGGACGAAACTCGGAAAAGGTAGAAGGATTACTTTTTTTAGGTATAGGAATAATATGGGCTTCTTTCCACGCTTGAGGAAAGGTGCCGCTGGAAAGGGAATGGTTTAAAATATGGCAAATGATAGGGAGGATTTCATCAAGGATTGGGATAATCATACTACGTCCGACACAGTCACTACCAACCGCGTTAGATGAACTCAGCATAATGTTCTTCCTAACATCACAGGAAGCAAATTGTTTGAAAACTAGAGGAGGACAATTGGGAGCTTGACAGGAAGAAAGATAAGATAGAGTTTTAATTTTAGTGGTTCCATCTAAATTGGATGGAGAGCAGAAATGTTGGTTTAGGGAGTTTAAATCCATATTTTTGGAGACGGTGTCGTGTCGCGATTTTCCAACTCCCAGTGTTTTGTGGCTTTGTGGCTTAGTGCGGGTGGGCGGATTTACATATAATATCATAGAAATTCTTAAAGTGCGTGTTCTTCTTCGTGCGTGGTGGCCTGTTGGTAAACGGACTAGACGCGGCTGCCAATATGTTCACGGTGGTCGTGGGTTCAAATCCCAGCGCACACCTCTGACTTTTCGGAGTCATGTGTGTATTGATAGTCAATCACCACGCACTAAAACGGTAAAGGAAAACATCGTGAGGAAACCTGCATACCGTAGCGATTCAATGTTTTTTTATTATTACGGCATTAATAAGTGAGATATGAGAAACCATGATTAGTAATATTAGAGAAATTTCTTAGTAATATTTGCTTTCCCTCGTATGGTTTTAATGAAGGGTACTTGAAGTGAAGATTAAAAACAAATTATTAATATTCAAATATGTAGGTATTTTATAGGATGGGTAACATTTTAGGTTTAAACTGAGGTTTTTTAAATGATGAGTGGTCACCCAAATATCATAGCAACGACTTTACATGGATATTTATTTACATATTCTAGCATTAAGATATTTAATTAGATTTTTAATATAGACATTTAGTTAGTACCTACTTACTGGACACATTGAGCCATAATATCTTAAGTCTCAGGATGACGAGCGCAGTGGAATGTCAAGCATTGCTATGTTATTCCTGGTGTTTTTTACCATTAGGCAAATTACATGGTGATCTCGTCATCCTTTTCAAAAACAATACAAGATTTTGTTCATAAACCTTATTACTTTTCAGTTATTTTTATTTTATTAGACCAGATGTTATTTGATCTCAAGAATTAAGATTATCTCCATTCATTTAAATACCTCTTCGCTTGTCTCGTTTTGTTGAGAGCTATTGTATGTCACGCAGTTAGAATTCTTGTTTTGTAGTTCTAGTACTTTAAAAATATCTAAGTTTAAGCATAATGTAAAAAAAATTCCGTTCCTAAGAATCCATAAAATTCCTAGTGAGAATATTTATTGATATTAATCATTATAAATTCTACCTTTGCTGTACAACAGTATCAATATTACATTGAAGATCGCTACAGTAAATTCGCCGAACTATTTTGGTTAACAGTCAAAACAAAGCGTTTCATGGGAACTTGCTTCCGTTCAATTTGAAGAGGTATTGGCAATATTCTAATAGTCTGCAATACAAGATATCAAACAGCCAGGGTTTGCATTTAAATAAACGTTAGAACATGTTGTTAAATGTAATAGACTGAATTTCTGGATTAACATTTACGATTACAAGATTAAAAGATTTTCTTGAAGAACATCATTATTACTTTTAATAATTCCACCTGTTTTTAGATTGGAAAACTTTGTATGGGGCAAAGGAAAACTGCAACAATTACTTGTTTCTAGCTATTAAGTTATGTATCAATATTACATTTTTCTTATTATAAAGGAAAACAACAAAGAGGGCAATCACTATAAGCCGAAATACAACTTAAATTTTTAAACTTTTCATTCATATTATATTTGTCGCGGTGTTGCCAACGCTGGTGAATGTAAAATTGCGCGGTGCGTCCGGCCAACTGAAGTATTTTTGCTGTTGTATTACAAATTTATTTGCACTTGGTCAACTCTTTGATTCATTAACTTAATCACTGATGCATGGTAGATGGGTACCTTCGTTAATTGGACGTTGATTAAACATTTATTTAGTTCGTACATGTATACAGACCATTTGGAATCGTAGCCTTTTGTCCCTATAATAATAGCTGAATATTACGTTCTAATATTGTATATTTTTTACTCTTTCCCTACTAGTTCTTTGAAATTCGATTTTTATCGGTCATTGCTAAAATGTATAATACAGTGGATAATGTAGCTTACAATTTTATAGACTGTTCGGTTCTAGTCAGTTTATTTTACTTTATCTGTGAGCTTTATTAATCCTTTCTAACGGTGATATAGAGCTAAAACTAAATGTATATTTATAAGCCCTATTATTTTAGAAGTGCTCATGATATAAGGCTTCATTAAGTGAGTGAGGTTTGGCATAAAAATGTATAAATGTATTAAATGCATCTAAAAATATACATATGTCTTTGGTTTTATTTTTTTATCGTAGTAGATGTAAAAAATTCGCGCGTGTTTTCGACAAATTTAATTTTGTGTGGAAATTGAAAGAGATTCGGAAGAAGCTAAACGCAATTACATTAGAAGACATCCGCTGTATAATGACGGAAAGGTATTCGGCCGGGCGAAATTCTTAGTACTATGGAATTTACTAGATGCCCGTAATTTTGGCTATTTCGATTATTTACGAATTAAATTCCTGGTATTGCTAAATGTCTGGCAATGTTGCGTGCAAAGACGTGGAAGGCTATCGACGTCTTTAGTAAACCTCAAGTAGGTACATGTGGTACGTTTTGCATCGTCGAAATTCTAAAGGCATAATGCTGGAATGGAAATAGGGTTGTAACCACTTGGCTCCGTATAAGGCTGGCTAACGGCATAGAAATCTTAATGCAAGGAGGAATGTACATTAACATGTTTTAGCGTAGCCAAATAGTGGAAGTTCCAGGTACGTGCAGATTTCAGGTTTTGTGGAGATACGTTCTATGCTGAATGAGCAAATATTTTGCAAGTTAATAGCTTATTAATTTCCACGTTCAGAAAATTAGGAAATTGCCCCTAATTAGTTTCTACACGTTACACTTACAATTACTTTGTCTTTGAAGAAGTATTCAATTGTTGAAAAGACAATTAAAATTTTTCGTCATATCTGTATAAGTCCATATACGTTCCACTGCAGGGCATAGGCCTCCTCTACAATCGAGAGTACGATTCAGAGACGTTAGGCCATGTAGTCCACAACGTTGGCCTAGTGCGGATTGGCGGACTTTACAATACCATATAAATTCTTACAAATTGCTATGTAATGCAAGTTTTTTACGATGTTTTTCTTCATCGCTATAGGGCGTAGTGATTAATTTGCTAACAATACACACATGACTTCGAAAAGCTTGTGTAGGATTTGAAACCGCGAAAACCTTGAAAATGCTAATGCTAACAATCTACTATGCTAAATATATCTTTTTTTCAAGTTCTCTAAACTGATTTAATAAGCAGTACAGCTACGCTAAAGCTAGTTAAAACTACGGCATGAATGGGCCGACCCGATCAATGATAGCACTTTCTCACACAGCACTGCGTTGAAGTAAAAGCTTTGTTGGCGTTTCGTCCGGTCAGCGAGACTGCCGATGCCACAACAATCCATGCTCCACAGATCGATCGCAACTTCATACAGATAACAGAAAATAGTGCAGTGGTAATGGTTAATGAAATTTATTGACGGTGAAACAAAATATGCATACCATTGGTGGTAGGGCTGTTATGCGTGAGAAGTCGCCTGAGTACCACCGCTTTGTCTATTTCTTCTGCCAAACAGCAGTGTAAATATACTGTAGCGTACCGGGTACAAGATCAGTGTAGCCAGAATTGTAATTCATAGTGTTTTGAGTTTTGTTAAAATGGTGGACCTATCATAGCCACTTCCTTATTATTTAGTATTACATGCAAACAAGAATAATTTCATTACCTATCCCCGTGCCCTTTGTAATGACTTAATTCAACATATACGTTAAACAAACAAGATTACACAAATCTTGTTAGAAATTTTGCATATATTAAGAACAAAGTTCTTATCGCGCCGAGATAATTACCGCGTACGAAGTTCACTAATAATGTTGTTTGGGGCACCAAACACGCCGAAATTCGCTACACAGATTTCTTTGAATAACACTTGAATTGTACATGAGGATGATAAGGTCCCTTGTCATTAAAAATAGACGCGTGACTTCTGACGTGCCGACGCATATAATATTCAGTGCTCTGTAGAGTGTGTGATTGACACCGAATATATTGAGGGTAACAATGCTCGATGCGTTCCGGTTGTAATGTCTGTTGTTCTCGTTTTTATTTTATTTACCAGTTGTTACTAGTTTACTTTGGTGATGTTTTAGATTTTTATAGAGGCATATCGGAGTTACGTTGAGGTACAATGGAAAGAAGTTACTGCTCAATGAAAGTAAAATGAACACCAATAAATATGTAATTCCTTTTTGATCCGATGTTACTTTTTGAGTAGTTTCGTGAACTGTGTGATGTTGAGATGAATATTATTAGCTCGTTGGGTGGTATGAAAGTTTTTACCACTACATTATATAGGCATAGGATCTAGTGCTATCGATTGTTTGTCTAACGTTGTGTTAGGTAGTCGGTTTACCAATTACGTCATACTTTTTGCTCAGAAACAACATATATCGGGTTGCCGAATTCGCTAAGCAAAATTTCGATAGCAATATTGATAATAATTATAATATTATGATGATTATTTTATTTTATCTAAGATGATAATTCGTTTACTAGTACTTTATGTAAACACTATTCAGCGATTACAATTTTATTCACACCTCACTCTGCAAATACACATTAATCATTAAATTTCTAATCAACAAACCAAACGTAACCTAAAACCCATCAATCAGCCACGACTCCCATTTAAATCGGCCAAGTCACCTGTGTGATCAACACCGGCCTTCAGATGGAAAATATTTTCGAACGCAACAGCATAGTCCGGGAGGCGATTTAAAAACGGTAGGATAGCACCAGATATAGTTATTAAATTTCAATTTTAAGCTTTATGCTTCCGGGCGATAAGAGGATTTTGATTTCCTCGTTCCGTTTTTGCGATAAATTCAGGGTTGACTCCGGAACTATTCGGCTTTGAACGGCTAACTGAACTTGGCCATGCAATATGGCTTGTGTAAATTGCGCTTGTTTGTTAATTGTTACGGTTTGCTCGCTTTGTTAAGGTGTTGCTGTTTTAATTGTATGTTTGAAATCAATTTTCACTAATATTTGTCCCGTTTTTGTAACGTTCAAAATAGTTTTTATAACCGTGTGCGTAGTTGATAGATGATGAAGATTGTTGTGTATGAAAACTCTAAACACGTCGGTATATGGATGTGGATAGGTTTACTTATAGGGCCTTATTAATAAATTCTGATGAGCGAGGGATTAAACTATAGCCCAAAGCTTTAAATTTGACTAATTTATTTAGAACATTCTTTTTACTTTCAAAATTAGTGGATTGCCATAACAGGATTATCATATTAGGCTGAAGAACATAGATTTTTATTAATGTAGTTATTACTATATAGCTATGCATAATAATATAGTGAATTTTCAAGCCCGAGGCCTAAAGTTAATCCAGCGCTCATCCGAGTTTATTAATAAGGCCCAAATTGTGTAAGATTTTGAATATTGACATAGCAGATTAACTTGATTCCAAACACAGTCAATGAGGGATAATCTCATTTGTGTATCGACTGGCTAGAAACGATAATCATTCTTAGTTTACACTGAGAAGAACCGTGGAAGAATCATTATAGTATGGGTATTATACTTGTTTAATGGTCGGTATCTAGACGTGCCTAAACATTCTACGCGGACCCAAATATTATACCTTCAGCTATGTTATTACTTGAAACTGTTATATTTATTTATTTCATATGTATTTTTATTCAAAATAAAATCAAAATCCGACCGTGTTGTACTTTTCAATACAGTCCTCCAAACCTGAAAATGAGTTTTGCTTCTCACCCCAACTAACCTTAAAACCGCAAGAAAGTACAAGAAGCGATCCCACAACCCTGAGAGTTCACATCTGCTCAGTACGGCGTAAAAAACGTCCCGCTATGGCTCACACGGATTACGATGTCAATGTAAACAAGATCAGTGGAAATATTTTTCATATGACGGACGCAAATGGCAGTCGTTCCATCATTCTACTCCTTCCTACCAACGTTAATATTTATTTTATTTCATTGTTTTGGTTTCAGTAGATTGTACTACAGATATTGTGGAATTGCGCAGTGTTGTGATAAGATGGAACAGTCATGTTACGTTTGTTTTCAGAGTGGAAAGCGACCAAGAATGATGGTAGTTTGAAAATTGGTAGGTTTTTTGGCAATGTCACCATTTTATAAACCGCATCAGAAGTCTAATGAATGTACTGATGTGCTGACAAGAGATTCAGCATTAGTGTATGAATTTATATTTATTTAACACTTTATTGTACACCATATACATAACAAAGACTAAAACTAAATGAAATTAAATAAATATATGCACAAGTGGCGGTCTTATTGCTTAAAGCAATCTCTGCCAGACAACCATGGGATGGATAAACGAAAAGAACGAAAGTTGGGGCTTTGGGTGTATGAGTATTACAGTTTATAATATTATTAAGTTTATAAATAAACATACATACATACATACATATATATGTATCCTCTTTAGCCTTATACATAACGCATATTGAAATTATAATCTTACTCTAAACTGAATAATCTTAGTGGCACAGTGCAATTTAGAAAATTTATACAAAAATGTGAAAAGATTGTCTGATCTACGAATAGAATTAAAATATTGTAATAGTGATCCCTGGACTGGAAATATGGCAATAATTAGAATAAGATGAAGCCTATGTCCCACTAATAACTTTGTCAACTAGATAATTGATGATTGATAGATTGTGGAATGGACTCCTAATAGCCAAGTAATTAATATTCACGATGCCTATTTAATTAACATGTCACATCCATTTACAGACGCAATTTAATCTTCATTTAACATTTTTAAGCTTAGTCCCTACAGTAAGTGGTTTTTGTCATTAACTGACCTATCTCTCTAATTCCCTCCTCATTTATATTTAAAATGTAACAGGACATTTTTTATTTCTTACTACCTGGTTCATTCAGTTTGTCATCTTTACAAGTAGCATTATAATCATACTTACTTACTGTGGATAGGCTTAATATCATTACTAGAAAAAAATCGACCGTTGATGCATCAAGAACAAGAAAAATTCAGACCACTCTCAATATTCAGCAATGTACGCAGTCGTCGCCCAAGCTACAAAATCTGCGAAATTACAAACTGATTTTTTTCCTTCGAATATGAGAACGGTCGGTGTTGATTGCTTCCCCGCAAACTTGCAGCCCTACCCATTGGCAAATTACATCAACACCCAATCGCTCCCAGAGGTCCAAAACAACGGCCGCCTCCCATCAACCCTCTTACGCTTATTTCCTTTTTTATTGAGTGTGAACCGATCAGCAATTTTCCAATGACGGGCACACATGAATATCGCCGAATTGAAAACGCACACGGCAATGTTTATAATTCAAATTCCATGTTCGAGTAAGCATTTGTTTTAAACCCAACGCAATCGAAAGGAAAAATTTGATGGTCTTCGATACTAATTTTGACGTATTGAACTTTTCGTGTTGGTTATTTTATTATTATGAAGTTTCGGCGTTGTGCATCTGTGTTTTCATATTTATTAGTTTTTGTATTTTATATATTTAAGATAAATTATCTTAAGATATTATTCTTGCATATGAAAATCGCACATATTTTACTTTATATTAAAATCTTTTTTATTTTATGGTGAAAATAAATTTTGTGGACATGTAGCAATGTTTTAAATCGTAATCCGAATCCCGGGCCGGACTATCGTCTGTTGATATTGTTGATAACGATAGCAATGAATGAAATTGTGATATGCTGACTATAAAAAAAATACTGTTCAATAAATTAATTTTTACAATAAAAAATATCATAAGTAATACTATTACAACACATCTAATTCATTCATTACAAAAAGAGAAAAAAGAAAAAAAAAACACTTACCACAACTCCATTACTGTGACATATCATGCATATCTGACATTAAAACATGTTTATTAACAAAATGCCATTTTAAAATTGCATCGCCGGCAAGTCCGCAAGATTTCATATTACCATTTTTATTACAAAATATACTTAGTACAGGCTATATGGGGACACGGGGAATAAATTGTGTCATGCGCTCCAGCATTTGTCACCCTTAGACCCTTGACGTTTGTGAAATTGTGCTCATATTGTAAGGGCTAATCCTCGAGGAGAATTCATCAGGTTCTAACGCGGCCCTTATCGGTACGAGCCTCTTTCAACGGCCATCCTCATTATTTTTTGTCGCTCTATAGTATAACAAAGACTGACGAACTGCCTAACACGCGGGAAAAGAGCTCGAGTTTACGTCTAGTGCTTTTTGTAATACGGAATGCTGTGATTTGGGAGTTTGGGTGAAATGTTGAACGTTTTGTTAGAGTTATGGTTTTGTTTAGGTGATTAGTTTATATTATGTGCTTAGGGTACGTGCGTATAGGTTTAGGGGAAGTCTTATTTATATTTTTCACTATTAGGGATGAAACTATGTACCGCCTTCCTGGTCAATTTCAATTTTTCTAGATTTTAAAATGCTTCTGAACACTAGCATCTGAACACTCGTTTTTTTTTAATCAATTAAAAATTATGTAAAATTGATAATGCCATATTGAAATGTCATTTTTAAATAAAACGTATGAAAAAGATACATATTAAGGAAAAGTTGTTTTTCTTTATATAGATATTTTTTTAATAACCTATCCCAGCCCTCTACAGGACAAAGATCTCCCCCCATAAGTTCGCGGTCTAAAGAGATTTCAGGCCACACGGCTTCGAAAGCATCCAGGTCGTCGCGCCAGCGGTTCATATAAAACAACATGTGTCCATTTTATTAAGTCATACTAAACCTTGAATTTAAAGTTAATTTAAGACACATGTCCGTGAAACCATTCACATACATAAAACTCCTGTTAAAATCCAACTGAAAAGTACAAAAATAATTCAAACAGCTGCTCTTGCAACGTAAAATATTTATCTCACTCGCTTCCACATTAAAATGACTGAAAACAAATTTAATAAGCGCACAAAACTAAATGAAGTTTGCCGAGCTAATTAATTAAGGTGCGATATCTATTCACGAGAAAAAAAAAATAACTTTCATACTGTAGAATTTAAAAATCCGCATTCCGTGAATGCGAGAGGCTGCAGTTTTCGAGCGGATGACTATTTCAGACCGAATCTTGCAGTATTTTCGCAAAGCTTTACGTAGCGACGGTGTTTTCATAAAAAGTAAAGTTATCAAAGGCCGTGTGCTTTCACTTGGAAGTTAATGAGCCGACAGAGCGGTGATAATGTCGCCACGTCGGCACACTTTCGCCAACTTACTGACTACTGCTAAAACTGTATTTATGGTGTAAAGAACTGCGGCTCAATCGATAAGCCGATGCCTTTTTGAGTACAAAAGCATGGATAATGGCGTGTACCGATAATTACCAACTGATGTGTGACTTGTGCTCAGATGAATTCTGAAAGGCTTGAGTACATTGTTTCGCATGGAATATGAGAGATTCATGGAGATTTACAACGCTTATAGAACAATTTTTGTGATGTATTCGGATATTCTGTACAAGTACGTTTGTAACAATTGACTGCATTTTCAAAGTAGTGTGAAGTAGTGAAATAAAGGCAATCGTCAAATATTTTGTCTAGAATTTTGGAATACCTTGGAAAAATCAGATTATAAACTCTTAAATAGCAGTTAATAATTTCCATAATGTTTATGTCAAGTACTACGGTATGATTGCAAAGCTATGGTCTCGGGTTCAAATCCCAGGTTGGGGAAAGTAATATTGGTTTTCTCTATTCATTATCAACTCGGATCAGGAATTTGTGCCCGAAAAGGCGATAGGCTTCCCCCCTTTTACATCGAGGGACGGAAATACAAGGCGAAACGTGGGTGGCCTGGTTACATCTCTGCCTAACCCTTCTGAGAAAAAACAAACATATAGTCGAATTGAGAACCTCCTCCTTTTTTAAAGTCGGTTAAAAAGTCGTGAGTTTAGCTATGTACCATTAACTTTAGCTACAAGGAGTACAATGTTAAATTTTCCTTGGCAAAAAAGGCGTATGTAAGTACACTGATGAAAAATAGACTTCTTCCTAACGTTAGCAGTTTTTTGGAAGCGGTGTGCATCGAGAGACTTCTTGCAACATATGTAGCCGCCCGTCCTCCTTGTGGATGTAGCAAGTTACTTTTATCGTTAATATCTGGTACACAATTTGTACAAATACATATATTCCCATTTTAAGTCGATTTTATATGGACGCTTATTTTTCGTTTCGGATCTGGGTGTTGTGAGACCAAAAAGTCTGTCGTAATTAGAATGTTGTGAGACCAACAAGTTTGTCGTAATTTTAGATAACTACAAGACTAGAATATTACTGTTTGGTCAAGAATATGTGTGTGATTATTGGTGTCTATTAAATAATTTAAGTGATATTTTATGAGCACGAAGTATTAAAACATTATTTGTCCTAGGCATATCATAACATCCGTCTATATCAAGGAATATACACTGCAGCATTCGGGCCTCCTCTACAATCGAGAGTACGATTGAGAGTGGTCAGGCCAAATAGTCCATCACGCTGGCGTAGTGCGTGTTGATGGACTTTACATACCATAAAAAATCTTATAAATTTGCTATAGTATGTAAGGTTCCTTCACGATGTTTTCCTTCACCGTTAAAAGGCGTGGTGATTGATTATCATGACATTATTTATCAAAAATAAGGTCTTATTTACCTTCACCATACTCTCAACACAGGCTATATGCTAAAGATTTAATACAGCCATAAAAACAAACCTATGTAGGTGGCAATAACTCACCGACCCGTGGGCTTACCATCCCAGGACCTCGGCTACAAGGGTATTACAGCTGTTAAGCTACGGAACCAACCCGCAGGTACAATTTACTGATATTTCTTAACTACAGTTTCGTCTGTTATCTGGTGAAATGGGTATTCAAATGTGCAACCTTTATTGATTGGTGGATTTTTTGGCACAATAAATCTATATAACTACTTTTAAATAAAATATATCTTAATATATATATTTCTTGTGTGCGTGTGTATGTGACTGAACTCCTCCTAAACGACTGGACCAATTTTGATGAAATTTTTTGTGTGTGTTCGTGGAGATTCGAGAATGGTTTAGATTTACAGTTTGGTCTACTGGAAAATGTTTTTTCAATTAATTTCTTATTTATAAGGAGTTGTTGATTTTGGTTAGGGTTTGTGACTGTCAAACATTTAATGTTCATACCGTCAATACGGTAAACTCTTCCCTCAAATTAAATAACGTATTTAAATAAAGGTTTCGAATCGACAACATATATCCACAATATTCGATTAATGGCGTATTTTAGATTTTAAAGATGTAAAATAATGACAGTAATGAAAAGTGGTTGACATTTAAATTGGTTGTCAAATATTTATGCATACGTTCAGAAATTTAATTTGTGTAAACTAAAGAGTATATTATGAAGCTAAATAAATATAGGACAATCAAATAAATAATATTCACACGTAAGAAGTTTTACTTCTTTTCAAGATAGAATGTCACTTGAAAATGAAAAATCTTTCATAAAATAACACATAAAAATAAAAACTGAACTGAACTGAATAAAATAACAATTTTATATAATTATGGAGAATATTGCAGGGATTCTCAAATTAGGCGTTGTCTGTGTCTTGAGAAACCAGTTATATATAATTGTTACTACCGTTACTCAATGACCGTTACTACATTAATTGTGTGTGAGTGTATTTCTATGAAAATTTATATTTAATCTCTTTATTACTAACAAAAAGTAATGGCGTAATGTTTTTGGAAAACAGCATACTGGGGGTGAAATAAGGGATGGAATATTGCATGGATAATCAAAATCGCTAAAGTGTTTAATGTCAAAAATTTATAAGGCACACTATTTGGATATGGAGAAACGGGATATAATAGAGTGGGAGGTAGGGGAGAGGACTGGGATAGCTGACACATTTGATAGGACGAAATGTAAATGCACGGTATAAGACGGGATGGTCAATGAAGAGAAAAGACGGGACGTATCGGGAAGTGACTGAACAGACGGGATGGGACGGAATTGAGCAGGACAGTAGGATAGCTAATTCATGTTTAGGTATACAAGAGCTTATACGAAAAATAACATGTATTTGGTGTGGAGTAAAATAAAAAAATATCTGCATCCAGGCAAAGGTGGGTCGGGCTTTTTTGCTATGCTAAATAATTCAATATAAAATTCATCATATAATAACTAAGCCATAGCGAAGCGTGGTCGGGTCATCTATGGTATCTTTTAATTGATTTCAATGAATGTCGTCGGAGTAGTAACAGTGTTATAATATTTCCACAGCAAAATAATGATTTGAATCTGGAGAGATGGGATAGAATAGAATATAAGGTGGATAAAATGGGACATAAGAATAGGTACAGGATGAGATTGAAAATGGATAAGCAGTTTAGACAACGGCTGTCATATTGATTTTAAATAAAATATGGACTGGAATCTGTATTTGCACCCAGGCGAAGCCGGGCCGGGCCGCTAGTAACTTAGTATTACGCATTTTTAAAACTAACTTAGAGGTTTTTTACTAGCCTATTATGTGTCTCACTGCTGGGCAAAGGCCACCCCATTGTTACTGCACTTGACCCTATCCTCGGCGAGCTCTTGTCATTTCTATCATCTAACTCGTCTTTCCACCGTATTTTCGATTTTATGAATTGTTTCCGACCATTCGCTGGAATTAATTGACAACAAACTAACGCTATAACACTTATTTATGCATTCTAATGCTATTTTGAGCCGGCACACTTTTGATATAAATCAACAGCAAAACCTACAGTATTCATTTAAATTAATATTTTTATATCTCCTCAGCACTTGCATCACGTAAAGGCGACATATTGCACCGCGCTGCGAATGCAAAGGCACGGCTATCATTAAGCGTTATGAGATAAGACGATGCCATGTTCAACCGACGATGCTCTATCCGCGCTAAAATGCTACTGAAAATTATGAACTTACGTCACGACTCTTAGAATTAATGGCGGAACTTGTGACGCGAAATTGTCTTATTAATTTTTCTTTTGAATAGTGTTATGAGGTAGACGGGTTGCGGTTTGGTAATCTACGTACGTTAGCGCAGTCGTGCGCCTTATTAATGCTAGTTGTGGATAAGGATGAGAAGCATTTGTGTTTCCTTCGCTGAGTAAGATTGATGAATTCCTTTCCTCCTACCATCGATTTTTCTTCCCTTTTTCCGCTGATTTTGAGATGCTCAAAATTAAGATATTAGTTCTATGAGCATTCATGTAAAACATTTTATCAGATGAGCCGTATATTTGTTTGCCGAGTATATTATGAAATAGAAAAAACAAATGAATTCGGTGCAAAAAAGAGAAATCACTCTGATAGGATCAGCAATTAAACTACCTAACAATTCGTGTGTGAATTGAAAATTCTGATCATATTCTTTTAATTTCATTCTTCTAACTCATTCCACGGTTAATGCAGGCTTGAGATTTTCATCGCACATTAGACTAAAATGTTGAAGAACAGATGAATTTAAGAGTCAGTCTAGTGGCTTATCAAGCTACTAATAATATTCAGAAATGCAGCTAATGCAGTAGCATTAGCTGCATTTCTGAATTGTCTCATTTAGCTTGGTCTCCATGCCAAATGTAAACTGGGTGTTTAATATTAAGAAAACCACTATTTTAGTCATCTAAAGAGTAGGGCTGTTTATAGTAATGTCTCTGTGTTCAAAAAAACTAGCAATTGATTGTAAGACCTACTAGTGGAAGGTCTCTGATATGTAAGAGGCCACCTGGGTGGGTACCATCGCAATGTCTATTTCAACAGTCAAACAGCAGTGTAAATGTACTGTTGTGTTCTAGTTTGAAGGTCATTGTAGCCAGAGTAAATACTGGGCATATTGAGACTTAACATCGTATAGCTCAGGATAGTGAGCGCAGTGAAATGACAAGCATCGTTTTGTAATTCATGGTGTTGTTTGGTTTTGCTTCTGTCTATGAACGGTCGTATCGATTGCCATCAGGTGAGTGGTATGCTCGTTTTGCCCCTCATTACAATAAAAAAGCTGTATTACGAAACTTAACAAATTATTATAAGTATTTAACAAAATAAGACCCATAACAACTATAGTATGTTTCTATACAGAAAAAAATTTGCGATTGAATATAAAGAAACTGCAGTTTAGGAAAGAGCAGAGTTAACTATTGCGTTTTATCTCTACCGAGAAGAAACACGTCCTTAAAATTTTACTTTAATTATTTTTTCTCTTATATTTGCATCTCCTAACCTGACGGAAATACTAATAGCAATAAGAAGAAGATTATACCTCTTTTTAAATCTGGTAGTACAGATGACCCCTCAAATTTTAGACCTATATCAGTACTGCCATCATTAAGCAAAATTTTTGAAAAACTGATGCTTATTCAATTGCAAAGATTCTTTAAAAATAATAATTTACTTCATAGTAAACAATTTGGTTTTACTCAGGGTCGCTCCACCACTGATGCTGGTGTGAAACTCATGGATAACATATTTGATGCTTGGGAGGATTCTCAGGATGCTTTAGGTGTATACTGTGACCTATCCAAAGCGTTTGATTGTGTTTACCATGATATTCTTATCAGGAAATTGAGCCACTATGGAATAAATGGTCTTGCACTTGAATTATGTAAATCTTATTTACACAATAGGATTCAGAGGGTTGATGTCAACGGACAAAAATCTCCTGGGTCTGTTGTTACTATGGGGGTTCCGCAGGGCTCGATTCTTGGACCCTTTCTCTTTTTAATATATATTAATGACTTGCCTTATTTTATAAGGGATAAATGTGAGGTAGTGTTGTTTGCTGATGATACTTCATTAATATTTAAAATTAAACGACATCAATCAATTCTTGACGAAGTAAACCACACTCTCTCAAAAATAGTACATTGGTTTGGCATTAACAATTTACTGTTGAATAGTCAAAAAACGAAATGTATTCGGTTTGTAACACCTAATGTCAAAAAAGTTAATGCCGACATTTTTATGAATGGGGATGTGTTGAGCCTTGTGGAGACTACTAAGTTCTTGGGAATCACATTGGATCATAAGCTTCAATGGGGTCCCCACATAACTGCGCTAGCTAAAAAACTGAGTGCTGCAGTTTTTGCAGTGGGCAAGATTCGCCAATTGACTGACATTGATACGGCTCGATTGGTCTATTTTGCTTACTTTCATAGCCTAATGAGTTACGGAATTTTGCTGTGGGGTGGTGCTGCTGACATTAATACCATCTTTGTTCTTCAAAAGCGAGCCATAAGATCTATTTATTCGTTAGGCTCCAGGCAATCGCTGAGAGAAAAATTCAAGGAAATAAATATAATGACAGTAGCATCACAATTTATATTTGCTAATCTAATGTATGTCCACAAGAATATAGAACAATTTCAAAAGGTTAGCGATATTCATGACAGAAATACTAGAAATAGAAATAACCTAGTCAGTCATAAGACGAGGCTCCAGAAAATTAGCAAATCTTTTAAGGGTTACTGTATACATTTCTATAATAAAGTTCCCACTAACATAAAAGCCTTAACTACAAATAAATTTAAATCTATTATAAAACGACAGTTATGTAATAAGGCATACTATACAATTTCAGAATACTTAGAAGATAGTAAGGCTTGGGAATGAAACATAACACTCAGCCGTATAGTAAAATTATAAATTATTTATGAACTGCTCTGAATAACAAATCCTGTATAATCACTGTATTGAAAACTTATTTTGAAAAGAGCAACGCTAGAGTTTCTTGCCCGTTCTTCTCTGGCGAAAACAGCCTTGTGAACAGGGTGGTAGTGAAAAAAAAGTGACTGAATCTAAACAATGTATGACATTTTATGGATTCAATAAATAATTTCATTTCATTTCATTCATTTCATTTCATTCATTTCATTTCATTTCATTTCATTTCATTTCATTTCATTTCATTTCAATATCATATAATAAGTAATAAAGGAATCAGTTTTATGTTAGTATCACTACTTGTATAATTTTATCGTATTTTTTAAATTTATTTTGCGATAGGCCCAAAAAAATTGCAAGCAGATCATCTTATGGTAAGTAATCACTCCCATCCATGAATATCCGTAAAGCTTGCCGTTTGGACTATACATGTGTTGTTATGCCCATCGAATTAGGAGGCAAGCGGGAAGGATATGGATGGGAAGAGGAAAGGTGCATTTGGCATCCGGCAATCACTCTCACCAAACGAAAGCCGACAGCAAAGGTTTCAATTCACGTCGATCTCCTGTGAGATAGTGGTACCGATCCGGACGAGCCTTCCCATTCATGCTGAGTCATGTATGATGATAGCTTCGATTTCACACTTAATACACAAATAAATATAGAATTTGAATAAATAAATAGAAGAGTATAACCATAGAAACTCAGATCTCGGAGAAGTTTCCTATCTTCAACCCTGAGATTAGCACCGCCGAGTAATACGTCATGTGTAAATCACAGCTCGGACTGCGCTGCGGAGTGCGATTGCGTCGGTGATTTGTCGGCTGCCTTCAGACGTGTTGGGGGTGACAACACACTGCTTAAAACATTGTACTGGATTTTGTCTAGATTTGTGTGGAGTTTATGTGCTGTACTTGAGTTATGTCTGCTGTGTTTTGAACTTGGGAATGTTGCTTGGAAGTTTTGCTACGAAATTTTGTGCATTCAAAGTATGCTGTTTTTTTCCTTCGGGGTGGTCTACAATATCCAGCAATGGGCTTCTTAATGCTGAAGAGTCATGTGGGAAGAAGTAGCTGGATGGAGAACGCAAAAAAGTAATCAAGAATGACACGATAAATATTGAAATATTTATGTACTACAGTAGATATATGGGAGCTGATGGATGGATTGGTGGGAAGCTTGTTTGGAAGACAACTCCGGTAACAATTATCTCTAATGAAGCTATAAATCTTATTTCAACGATACACGTCATAGACAAGATTCTATGTCTGACACAGGAACAAAGAACATTACGAGAGTATAAACATTTACAAGTGCATAAAAACATTACATTGAATACACAAAGCAATGAAAGAATAAGTTATGTAACAAACTTTACAGTTGAATGAAATTATGAACCTATTCGTTTTCGTTAACTACACTTTTGTAGTTCTTAAACATAATTATTGCTTCATAAAAAAGTAGTAACTACGACATTTCAGCCGGATAAGGCACGGCGTGCGCCAGATCATACATAAATTTTCCACCAGTTTTGCATGCATGGAAAATAAACACATTATTTTAACTCCATTTTGAATATAATACTTTAATCTTTTAGGCCGATTCATATTAATGCGACAAGCGTAAAAACTCTTAGAAGGTGGACGGAAAAAGGGAAGGGGTCTTGGGTATCCGGCAACCTCACTCACCCACGCGACAGCAAAACTGTCGCTTCCCGTCGATTTCCTGTAAGATAGTGGTAACATCTTGGACGATTATATCCATTGATGCTGTCATGACTGACAATAGCGTAGCTCTATTTATATTCTCATTGTACACTTAATAAATACAATATACTGAAACAAAAACAATAGATAAAAGTACAATAGCGATTTTTAAGAATTTCTATGGTATGTAAGTTCGCCAACCCGCACTAGGCCAGCGTGGTGGACTATATGGCCTAACTACTCTCAATCGTACTTTCGATTGTAGAGTAGGCCCGTGCCCTGCAGTGGGACGTAAATGGGCTGATACAAAAAAAAAGTACAAATGGCAGTCTCATCGCTTAAAGCCGTAAGACATGGCTTTAAGACAACCATGGGATGGATTTAAAAGAAGGAGAATATAAAGAATTGAAACCAAATAATATCTACTAATACTATCACCTTTTAGAGAAATATTGCAATTTACACATTTTAAGCACCACATCAATAATATTTTGACAATGGTAATTCACGAAATACCCAATGTATAAAAATAAACTGTAAATGAAAACAGACGGTATAAATACTTTATGCAGCCAAAGCTATTTATTTTACTTACACTTTGACGACTTCCGCACGAGGACCTTCGTCAAATTAGTTCCTAAATAACCATTACTTTTAAGACATGGCGACAAGCCCACTCTTTATCAAACTTAAGAAGGAAATAATCTCGACGAGCTAAAAACTAGTGGTATTTCAGTCTATCCTATGAGGTAAGTCTGTATGTGTAGGATTTAAGAATAAAATAAAAAATAATTAATAGTAATTGTGATTTAACAGTTATAAGACGATCGTGTTGGAGCATGTTATCTTAGTGCCTGTTCTGGCACCATTGCCTACATGAGTTTATATATGTGTGTATGTATTCGAGCCACTCTGTATTTATTTATTTATTTATACACTTTATTGCACAAAAAAAAATACAAATAAAATGAAAATCACAATAATAAAAGTACAATTGGCGGTCTTATCGCTCAAAGGCAATGTCTTACAGACAACCATGGGATGGATTTGATAAAAGGATAATTAGAGGGCAGTCGTAAAGTGTAAAGAATAGGAGTTAAGACGGAAAAAATAATAAAATAAGAAATACAAATAATTACTAAATAATAATAAAAAATATATATACATACATTAATACATACATATATATAACTAAGTAACTCTGTAGTTACTTTGGAGATCCTTTTCCCTTCTGCCGTCCTTTTGTTCCCCGTCTATTTCGACAGGATTTACATTACAAGTGTCATGATGATTATGGATTACAGTTTTCATTAAAGATCAGATGAGCCCTGTGCATGTTTTTCGGACTAACGCAATACAAAACAACAAATTTATTTAATTATATAATTTTTATGCTTTTCCTGCACACTGAATATTCTACATAAAATGGTTCATCTATATTCTATAGGTTGCCTGCCTGGTAACTATTAATGATAAGGCCGCCTATTGTTTATAAATGGTATAGTGTATAATCCTTCAAAGTATATATTGTCATGGTATGCAATAAAGCATATTATTATAATTGAAAAACTGTGAAAAGATTCGTTTCATTGTTGTAATATGGTCATTTAATCATATCATGTATACTCATAAAAAGCGCTTTGTGATCAACGATGTATGTTTTTCCTTAACATTTTATATTTGATAGATTTAAGCGAAAAGATCCATTGCCCGAAGCTTGGTCTGTGTGATGATATTTATCCCGAGGGAACATTTCATTTCCAAACGGAATATGTATGTTATTCTGCCTCTAAAATCTTATTATAATACTTCACAAACTCAAATTATTTTTCTATGGGGATGTTTGTAATATTGTATCATAGTGGAATAAATTATTTTTAAGTTTATTGACGTGTGATTATTGAAACTAAGAAAATAAATAATTATGTTTTGCCAATTAAAAATCTCTGATTGTTGATAGTCGACGACGTAGTTGACTTCCTCGTTGGTGCAGTGGCACCACGCTAGTAGGATTGCAAAGCTGAGGTCTCAGATTGGAATCCCGGGCCGTACGAAGTGATATTGGATTTGTCTGTGCATTACCAGTCAGAATTTTTTTCCCAATATGGCGATAGGCTAGCGCCTTCACATCACACAAAGAGCAACATGGGAGTGCCTACCCCTTTTGGGAAAAATCATGAGTTTATAATGAGAGTAAAGTTAGTTTTCATACAAAAATATTGTCATGAAAGTAAAATACATACATAAACTCACGCCTTGTTCCCAGAAGGGGTAGGCAGAGGTGCCAGGGCACCCACATTTCGCCTTGTATGTTCCGTCCCACAATGTGATAGGTGGCGAGCCTATCGCCATATCGGGCACAAATTCCTGACTCTGGGCTGATACTGAATAGAAAAATCCAATATCACTTTGCCCAACCCGGGATTCGAACCCGAGACCTCAGCTTTGTAACCGTACCGTAGTACAACTACGCCACCGAGGCAGTCAAAGTAAAATAACGTAATAATATAAATGTATAAATATATTCCTTAGTAAAATGAAACTGCCAAGGTTTGAATAAGTTATGCAAATCGGTTCTGTGACTCGTTTCATATTTGCCGACCACCGAACATATGTTTACAAAATGTGTAAAATTCAGTGCAGTGCGACCACGGAAATAAATGTGGCGTTATACATAAATATTTAACGTGTTCGACAGTGACGCATGTGTGCAAATCGGATATACTACATTTTTAAAGTCGTATCTGAAAACATTTTCGTCAAATTAATTCATGTTTCATCTTTTTATGTTGCTATGTGTGCTCTTTCCCAAAACTACAATTTCTTTATATTCAATTGCAAGTTTTTTTTTCTGTATATACACCTTTCCATAGTTGTTATGGGTCTTATTTTGTAAAAAATACAGCTTTCGTTATTGGCGACTGCAATGAATGGCGAGACGAGCATACCATTCGTTTGATGGTAAGCGATAAGACTGCTCATGAACAGTAGTAAAACGAGATGTTAAGTCTCAACGTGTCCAGTAGTTACTCTGGCTACAATATCCTTGAAAACGAAACACAACGGTGCATATACACTGCTGTTAGGCCGGAGATAAATACTTTGCGTTGGTACAGTTAGCAACATAAGTCGCTACATATTTGACATATTTTGATAACCCTTTTATTAATTAAAATTTCTAATTACTAGTCTGTAGTCGGAAAATCAAGTAATGTCTTCTATGTCGATAAGTGCTATACGATATTGGGAATTATTATTATTTTGGATGATAAGACCATTCGAAATTTCATAAATGTGTATCGACTTATGTTGTGGATATCATATAGGTAAGAAAGATTATTAATTTATAAAAGAATATTTACAACTCGCGTTTATTAAAAGTGGGTGTGTAGACATGCATAATTATGTCCAATCGCAGAAAAAAGCTGTCTTTTGCCAAGCGATGTTCTGAATCTGAATGCCATTGCGCTTACTCTCAGGTGTACGGCAGAAATATTGCTGAGCCATAATAAAAATTAATGTGGATAAAAATTATTAACATTGGTATCTTGTAAATAGGACACTACGCGTAAATTGTGAAGTTATTTTTGTCAAAAAAAAAAGTAGATACTATTTGGCATTTAACAGCCGGAAAATTTAATAAAATCTTCCACCGGCCTTCTAATTAGTTTATTATAACATTAATAAGAAACATCCTGACTTCAGAAAAAGTCAATTTATATTTTATAAAAGAAGCTCAACATAAAATGATTTTTAATGAAGCATTAGAGTACAAATGAGATCAAACAACAAATCTTTGACTAACAAAAGCTCTACAAAGTTTATTCCGCTAAATAAGTCACCGTACGAAAGATAAAATACTTAGAAGCGATCTTCTTTCACGCTTTTTTAGTTTTGTATGTGAAGAAAAACAATCGCTTGCCGAGCCAACACGCGAATTGGGGCTAGTATGGTATAAACTTTGCGATTACCCGAACATTTTTCGGCTCACATCTTTCATGTCGTCACGAGGGGAAGATAGCGGAACGATAGACAAAACGATAGATTGCTTTCCATTCCGTATATTGATTTTCCAAAGGTACTCTCAAATATTCGGGGCTCTTGTTACACTGGTCTGAGGTAAAGCATGTACGTCGCAATCTCGGGATATTCTTTGGATAACGAGCTAAGTTGTACCTAAAGATCTAGTAAATGTTCATTCTTCGCTGCCAGAATTCGTAATTCAAGTTCTATTTGGAGGGACCCATAAAAATAATGTTTAACACAAGTCTGTGATAAGCTTTTGTGTCCTATATTTTTTATTGCAAAGTTTTATTGCTTGTGCGTAGATAAAATTTTAACGCTGTCTTAGAATTTATCGTTGGACAGTACAGCTGTTAGATTTATAGAAAATGTAATATTTTTACACTGCTTGGTCTAAACTTATGACTTGAATCTAAATGTAACATATTTTTCAAATTGTAATGATAACACAAAAAATATTTCGATAAAAAGACATATAAAAATATTTCTATGCAAGTGCAGCGCAATATTTTCGTACATCTCATTTTAAAATACATTGGTTTTATTCGTATCGAAGTTTTAAAACCTATGCGACATGTGATTTAGAGCAATTTCCAGCACAGTCTAGAGTTCGTTCCCCGAGGTCCCGACATGGCTGCATTAAAAGAGCAAAATACGTGAGGTTACGTAACTAGCAGCCAACTGAGCCCCAAGCTCCTAAGCGCCTAGGTGACATTGCGACTCAGGTACAAGGAAAGGGCCGGACTGTCTCGCCCATTAGCTGGTCACTACTCACTGTGACCGCCAAAACTGCACTCGCAGAGCTGTTTCAGCAAGTCATATAAAGCGTAATGTTTCAAAAGGTATTCCACCGTATTTTTACAGATACGGATCCAAATGTTTTTCTGCAAACGTTTTGCCAACTCCACTCATGTCAGCCCGCTCATAAATAGCGTAATTTAGTTTTAACAAGAACGCAAGTTTCTATTTGAATTCTGAAAAGATTTTTTTCATACTTTTCGTGTTTAAGGATTTCGGAAGGAATTTTCAAAGAAGAATTAAATAAATAATACGCGCGTTACCCCAGAGTATTCAGGTCACAGTCGACTGACTTCAGTCTCTTTACGAAGATACATTTATATCCATTTATTTGGCGAATATCCTCAACTGTGAAGCAACGTCGGCGACGAAACGAAACGGATGGATACGTTTCTATTGCCTTTGAGATATTTCATTGGCTTTCACGAATGCGGACGCCTCTGTCTCTTGAACGTCGAATGCTTCCACACTCATAAGATGCTGGATCGTTATTTAATCCTCTAATTCAACACGCATATAGAAATCGGTTTGACTCTTAGCCTTACATAAATAAAATTATTTTTCACGATTATTTATTTATTATAATAGCAATTACATGTATTTCGCAGAATGCTCTCAATTTTCAATAGGTAATATAACATCACGATTTAATCCGAGGTCTAGAGGGCGGGTTCGGGTCGATCGCAGTCTTCCGTACTACGCCTCGACAAGGAAAGGGTTGACCGAGCGAACCTCTGGGCGTGTTATCATGCTAATTATTATATTTCAAAAGAAACTAAAACATAAAATATACGCCGAGACGGGAGCTAAAATACGGCGCAAACTTACGGAGGCTCTTAGAAAAGAGATGAATGTGATGGCGAAGTAAGAAGCGATCTAAATGTTGAACGACTATCGCACGGGAAAGTTGGAGAAAGAATTCACGGCAGATTTATAAGATGTTAATTTAAATTCTTAATTTATTTCAGATTCTTTCAGACTTTTATTCTACAGATAAAGCAGCTTGATTGAATCCATTACAAAGCAAAGAATAAACATAATTCCGACGGCAAAGGCAATTATAAGCGAATTAATGACATCAATCGTTTTCGATGATAGCGTTTCATAAGGGATTTCACGCGTTAATATCAGCTGAATATAATTTAACGTCGACCGTTTCATTTAAGCAGATATTTGCCACCGGCTACTACGTTTTAAGCGATGGTAAAACATACTGTGATAATTGTTACCTTTGTTTTCATATTCAATTTAACGCACGTTTTAAAAGGGCAAGAATTGAAGTATCCATTCATTTATGATCTACATAAAGGACCGGTGCTTTATCAGGAATTTATAAAAAAATATAATAAGACATTTACCGGGAGAGAGGATTACATAAACAGATACAACACATTTTTGGGCACGTTAAGGGTTATAAATCAGAGGAATTCGCAATCAGCTTTTGAGAAGGTGAGGCCTAATAAATATGCAGACCTCAAACCAGATGACTTGAAGGAGACACCACCCAAGATCGATCCAGAACTTAAGACCTTATTGAACTTCAGAGGCGATAGTAGATCAATGGTAGACTCTATATACAAGTTCATAAAGTTATAAGTTCATTATAATATACTTACTTGTTTTTTACAGTATGTAATGACAATATAAAAAATCAATAAAATTTAAAACATATTTTGGAAGGATATTAAACTAGTGTACTTCATATTAGCATGGAGTTTATCGCAGTTGCATTATGTGAGTTGTCACTAAAACTACCATTCGGCTTCATTTTCGGTAGCAGTCTTCATACACCCAGTATGTAAGTCTGTTTATCTATTTTTTTTTTTTTATGATGTAAAATAAAGTTTTAAGTAAATAAATAATAAATGCCGGTCGCAAATGCTGGAAAGCAAATAAAAAAGCCTTGTCTTGCCGTGGAATGGTATTACAAAAGACTAATAATAGGAAGAACAATATATTTCCAAGAATGTAGTGAGCGCCCTCAGCGAGTAAGTCACTTAAAGCACTAAGACTTCAGATCTGTTCAATTTCTACCAAATTGTTCGGATTTCCGGTTAGATGAGAGTTTTCCCAAAGGGTTAAGCTAGTTTTGAACTTTATGTTTGTATTCAAGCAGGAAAGTTGTCATAAATATTGGAGCCTCTGGTTGTCTAACTTGGACGAACTATATCAAACTGCTTTGTTGACGCAAAAGTTAGGCAGCTCAATATCCTGCGCCTCATAAAGTGAGCGATTATGAACTCAAGTAAACGCTTACGATAATGGAGCCTTGTTATATTTTTCTTGTCTGTATCTATTCCGTACGAAATATAAATGTTGTTCATTTTAGAGGTGTATTGCTAAAGCTATTAGCTTTATTATTATGAAGTTTTTCAAAAAATAATATTTACTTTCCTATGTGATATAACTGCTGTGATGTGATTAACATTTAATAAATGCTTCACTATTTTGATCAATGTTTATTAAATTTTAATTTCATTGATTTCTTACTGCTTTTAAATATAAATTACTTTCAAAATCTCAGTATTCATAAAATTCCTCTTATTGTGTCTAAGAATTTGCTTATTGCACTTAAGAAACATCTACAAATAAATTACAAGCATTACAAATTCTAAGTAAAAGTGTTAATTCTTATTACAAGAATACAATATTGCGAATATTGTACTGAAGCTACGCAATGGTGTAGCGTACTGCGTACCGTAATCCTCGAAAAGTCTGCAGGACCGAAAACTCATAAAACATTCTTTTGTTCTATTGGAAACGGGAAATATGATCCGCTCTTGTCGAGATGTCTGCGGACTCTTTGCAAAGGTCGTGAAACTTGCCTTGTTCTCGGAATCTTTCAGCGTCCTTGCACTAGCAATATATTTTTTGCAATACGTTTGGTGGTAGAATTTATTAGAAATAAATATTGTAGGAATTCGATGTTTCGTGAAATTTTTTATCTGAAAAATACATTTTGAACATTCAACAATTTAATTGAATTTTGAATATGATGTATCAATTGTTAAATTGAAAATAAATGAAGACCCGAAGTTATTAAGTTAATAAAGTCTGATTAAAAATGTATGAGTATACTATTGAATATCACTGATGGGTGAATTTTATGAAACGTTATTGTAAAGACCCACCCTTCAGTGCGCAATAAATTCTTATTTTTGCAAATTAATTGAAAAACTGGTGGTAGGTCTCTCATATGTGAGAGGCTGCCTGGGTGGGTACCACCGCAATGTCTATTTCTCCCGTCAAACAGCAGTTTAAATGCACTGTTGTGTTTCGGATTGAAGGACATTGTAGCCAGAGTAACTACTGGACATATTGAGACTTAACATCTTATGTCTCAGGATGGCGAGCGCAGTGGAATGCCAAGCATTGCTTTGTAAATCAAGGTGTTGTTTGGTTTTGCTTCTGTTCATGAGCGGTCGCAACGCTTACCATCAGGCGAACGGCATGCTCGTCTCGCCATTCACTGCAATAGAAAAAAAAAAACTAGGAACTTGAATTTTGATTATGCTTGGAAATTCTTAATACAATATATTATATGCTGGCCATTTATTTTGTTCAATATTCTGGCGTTTTTTTCTCGGCGTGAAAAGCTAAATCCGTTGGTTCTCAATTATGGACACTAACTAATTTTTCGCTCAATGTACCTCGTAGGATTTAAAGAGAATTAATAATTTTGATTTATCTATGATCTACCACATCTTATATTCAAAACGCTGTCTAATTATCGCGGTATTTACAACATATCTCTCAACCTATTGAAAATAAAAACTCATTTCAATGTATGTTCATAACTAACAATACCGACTGCCTCAGTGGCGTAGTTGTACAACGGTACGGTTACAATACCGAAGTCCCGGATCTGAAACGCTGGTCTAGTAATATTGGATTTTTACGTCTCACCATTCATTGCAATAAAATAACCTAATTACAAGCCTCCGCTGATTTCTACAACGAATGTTGAATATCTCCATGAACTAACAGCCGCTGCCAATAAACAATCCCAATCCAAAATTTACCGTTTTAGATTGACAGCTCAATCTTTTTTCTGATACTATATTGCCAATAATCAATCTCAGTAGTGAAAAAACTATGACAAGAGACCAATCGAAAAGTAGAAAACAATCCAGACTGACTTCAATCTAATTTTTCCGATTGTTTATTGGCATCGGCCGTTAAAAAACACAATTCAAATACTGCATATCTTACAATTTATTCTATTTCTCGCACGGTGATTCTTTACGTTCTTTTATGTTCGCATATCTAGATGGCGGTCGATAGCTGCTCACTAACCGTCAGTGTCCACGGAACGTGACTTTGCCGCGGTGAGCCCGGGTTTGATGCATTTTTCACAGGAATAGATTTTGCTCGTGGTAAATTGCAAATTTCAACGACGCGTTCGACACATTGCCGCAAAAAACTGCGGATAAGTTACAGTTACTGTAAGGGTTAGAAAGAATTTTAGTTAAGCTGTTGGTATAGTTGTATCCGTGTAGATAGCGATCAAAGTGAATAAACTTGTAGTTATATTCCTAGTATTTATAAATTAGAAGGAAAGAAGGATTTGCTGAAACACATCAATTGGTTACTACCAGTTAACCAATTGATGTTTAAGTCGTACCGGTTTGTCAAAATCAATTAACACTATAATACGAAACGTTACACACGTGGGTGTGTAAAGTTTCATTTTTAATAATATACACGTTATCCGATTTGATGCCATACGGAGGGAAAGTACTTTAAATATTTTAGATCGACAATTTTATAGGAAGAGATCTTCTTCTGATTGATTGTGAAAACAATTCGAACTGTATTTAAATATTTTTGAATAATCGAATAAGGGAATTTAATCAACCAAGTAATTAAAAAAATTGGTCTACGATATTTAAGATTATCTTCCTCCATATGGCATCGCCGTGAGACTGCCAGTATATTATGTTTATATAATAAGTTTATAATAAAGTTTATTTGGAACAAGAAACACATACAAATTATTTAGAAGTAACGGTGATAGAAGCAAAAGTTTTTAATAACTGCGGTGCATCTACCAACGCCCATCTCCATACTGAATAATTGGTTCCATACACAATACAAACACAAAAGTATGAATATAGTAGGAAAAAATTAAAAGAGAAATAAAAACTACTTATACATTAGTAAATAGATGTATTGTGTGTGTGTGTGTGTGTGTGTGTGTGTGTGTGTGTGTGTGTGTGTGTGTGTGTGTGTGTGTGTGTGTGTGTGTGTGTGTGTGTGTGTGCGTGTGCGTGTGCGTGTGCGTGTGCGTGTGTGTGTGTGTGTGTGTGTGCTTGCGTGCGTGCGTGCGTGCGTGCGTGCGTGCGTGCTTGTGTGTGATTAAGTAAGTACCTATGTATAAGTGAGAGTAGTGTCTGTTATGGTTGTGTGCTAAGCTTAAGGTTATAAATCTACAAGTTGCTCTGTCTCATCGTAGCTCAGGGTTTTCAGCCCTGAGCTACGATGATATGATGTTAAATCAATGTGGTATAATAATCCAGCATGAGACAAACATCTACTACTTCATATGCACTGAAATTATCATCAAGATTATTATTAACTTGAAGCAAGTATACAGACAAACCCTAATATTACCCATAATATGTAAGCCTCACAACAATAACTCCATTCAGCTTTGTGCTTCAGTACAGCGCAGGTAGGTAGGTATACCACTGATTTTCAATGCGAGGACCGTACGCTACGTCAATGTACAACGTATTAGTAATTTCGATATAGCGTCTTTGTATATGGATTGGTAGCTTGGCTGTTTTGTTTTATATATAGATTGCGTTTGTATATTAATGTAGTTGCATATTAGGGTGCCTAGGTACTTTACTACTAGGTACTTTGCGGTTACCCACAATATATGCATAGGTCAGTATGTAAAACTGGAATCAGCACAACAATACAATTGTCATAAATAAGTTAATATCATAAATTATATAGTATAATATTTTTATGTGTATCAGCCATGTACATCCCACTGCAGGGCACGGGCCTCCTCTGCAATCGAGAGTACGATTGAATGTGGTTAGGCCATATAGTCCTCCACGCTGGCCTAGTGCGGATTGGCGGACTTACATATCATAGAAATTCTTATAAATTGCTATGGTATGCAGGTTTCCTCACGATGTTTTCCTTCACCGTTTTAGTGCGTGGTGATTGACTATCAATACACACATGACTCCGAAAAGTCAGAGGTGTGCCCTGGGACTCGAACCCGCGACCACCGTAAACATGTTGGCAGTCGCGTCTAGTCCGTTTACCAACAGGCCACCACGCACTTCACCAACAGGCAACCAACATTATTTATATAATATTTATAATATGATCACTATTATCTTATGCTTTATTTCCATACAACAATTGGTATGTAGCTAAAAAAGGTATCAAGCCTAATTAAATAAGCCGAATATCTAGGTCTAAAATAACATTTTACTACTGGACATATTGACTTTCCATCTAATGTTTCAGGATGGAGAGCGCAGTGGAATGCTTGTTTTTTTTTTTTAGTTCAAGGTGTTGGTTGGTTTTGCTTCTTTTCATGAGCGGTCGTGTCGCTTACCATCAGATGGAAGGCATGCCCGTCTCAACATTCATTGCAATAAAAAAACATTTGCCCACTGAGTTCGTTTCGCCAGGTCTTCTTAGGCAGGATTGTGTTGCATTTGGTGGTATCTTAGAATAGTTATAAATAATTAACAGGAAGACTAATTAAAACCAAAAAATATATAAATAACCATATATATGCCTATTTAATTGCCTATATAGTATCAACCTGCACTAGGCCAGTATGGTGACCTATATGGCCTAAACTCACTCAATTGCGTTCTCAATCCCCGAAAGCAGTGAGATGTATATTGGCTAATATATGTTTGTACATATATAATTATTAAAAGCAGTTTAAAAACTATAATTAATGAAATAGAAACCGAGTGCATTGAAGCACGTAATTAGTTTACATACTTTGGTAAATCGTGTTCAAAATGATGTTTGGTAATGCGTGTGATCTACTAAAATGTTAATTGGAAATTAAATTAAACGAGAAAAACAGATAAAACAAACCTAATTAAGCAAAGTAAAACATTCGCGAACAAAATACATGCTATTCTGCAAAACCTTTATTAACGTTAGAATTTAAAAACAATAGAGTTGTTTGAATAATCCACGATTTATAATTTGTACAGAAGTTCCCCGTCTGTTCACAATCATTGGAATATTCAATTAACGCATTACAAAACAGCGTTCAATCAAAACAATCGTGTATACTTTATGCGATAATTATAATTGAATGAATGAAATTAATTCCCCGAGAATATTTTCCGATAATCTCGCGTCGAACCATAAAATGCTTTTAAAGCACAAATTTAACTCAATTCATTTGCAAAAAGTGTTCGGTGAAGTCCAATGTTGTATGAATGAATGCGCCGGCCGTATACGTGGCACAAAGAGAAATTCCACTAGGACCACATTAGCGACGCCTCCTCCGGCTTCGTATAAATGTGGGCAATTTGTGAGAACGTTTATCACCTAAAGAAATGTTTTGGCGACGTCTGAAACTGCCGTAATTCCGTGCCGAAATTCGAGGGTTAATCACGTTGGTCATACATCAACGCTTAATTTAATACTAGAAACTTTGTTTGGGATTTAGTTGGCATGTGTTGCACTGAAGCAGTCCGTCTTTTATAACTGGATCTAACGCGGGACAGTTGGTTGAAGTGTTCCTTGAACGTCTGAACAAAGAACAGCATTTGGAAAGTAAAGCCACATTATAGTTTACCGTAGGCTACAGTGGGAAAAGATTGGCGGGATCAGAGTAGTAACACGGTCTCATAGAAAATAGATGCAAAGGTACGTCTTTGCTGTCGCGTTTCGTTCGGTGAGTGAGATTGTCGGAGGCCCTATGCATTTACTTCTAAAGTATTTTGTCTTTTCTTTCGTTTCCATTTTAAAGCCCGAGAACACATCCATGATCTAAGTGTTGCAGATGATAATGGAAGACAGCAATCTCTTAAGTATTACTGGTGGTAGGTCTCTCATATGTGAGAGGCTGCCTGGGTGGGTACCACCACATTGTCTATTTCTCCCGTCAAACAGCAGTGTAGAAGCACTGTTGTGTTTCGAATTGAAGGACATTGTAGCCAGAGCAACTACTGGACATATTGAGACTTAACATCTTATGTCCCAGGATGGCGAGCGCAGTGGAACGCCAAGCATTGCTTTGTGATTCGAGTTATTTTTTTGGTTCTGCTACTGTTTATGAGCTGTCGTATCACTTACCATCAGGCGAACGGCATGCTCGTCTCGCCATTCATTGGAATAAAAAAAAATGTATATACTGGTACGACAAATTAACAGTACTCTCTTACCATCAGGTGAACTGTTAGGCAAGTCTGTTCTCGGCAATAGAAAATCTGAAGATTTATGATCTTTATTATAAAATAAATTACAATATAGAAACCAGTGTCGGCTTCGCTTTCTTACATTTTGGTCGCTAAAGGATATTACATGATCGCATTCTTCAAGGTAATGTATCCGTCAAACTGCATTTCAGCATCGAAGTATTAAAAGGAAGAATCCGTAGTCATGCTGTAGTCACTCCAGACTGCATTGTGTTTTTTAATTATTTTCCGGTGTTATTGATATATATCTATGCAGTATATACTAAGATATGGAAGTACATATAAATAAAAAAATATGAAGACTTGTAAAAAAGAAACGTGTCAAATATTTTTTTAAAGATTCTGTAATATATACATTCCCTGGAAAATATAAAGATTTCCTAGGAATTATACAATAAACTATAAATTAAAATACCTGATGCGACGCAACGAAACAGTTAGGTTAGGTTAGTTTATTTCGATTTCTAAATAAACATTTGATATTTTTTTGATGTTGTCCACTTTTTTTTTTAAACTTTATCTTAATCATAACCTTACCTAACCTAACTTTACCTAACCATCTCTTTGCTGTTTACACCTGTGTTTTCAATAGCGTAACTATAAGGAAGGCAAAAAGGTGAAAAGAAATGATTCACTACCAGCTGTACATATTGACATCCTGAATGTAATATATGTTCGATGGCTATTTATGAATAGATAAAATATATTATATAGATTTCTTAGGAAATCTTAATGTTGTAAAAATAATATTACATTTCCTAACTATTTTAGGAATTATACAAAAGGATAGATACTCGTAAATTTGCGTAAATATATTTAAAAAAATATAGTACATAAATGATCATGACTATGAAGACATAGTCCATGAAACAGATGTTATATCATTACTTAAATTAAACCCACAAGTAACTATTTGTTCGCTATTGCTTCATTAACCAGGTACATTTACAAAATGACTTCTGCATCGAGGCACGTTTAGAGACTGCATACAAATTCGCTAGAATTTCTCTCCGACGTAATAGGAAGTTTAGTTCGTGCCGTTCCCAAAGCTAATGGTGGCAGAATTATTCAAAAATCCAACGCTAACAAAATGACCACTGATCCATTTTCAATCAAAAGTCAAAGATTCTAAGTCGGTCAGTTAAGAATTTACATTCTTGTCTCTTACTGTTGAACTAAGAACAGTAGGATATATGCCCATTTTTTATAATGTATCTATTTTCTACTAGAGATTTCATTAGCTATTTCGATGCGTTTTATATTATAGTTAACAAAGATAGAAATATATGGATACGGTGCATATATTTATAGAAATAGAAGTGGACAACTATTTAAAGATCTAGGCAACATTAATGTATACGTCTATCTTGGTTTATTGAAGCCTAGAATTGTATAGGAGTGCGTGGTGGCCTGTTGGTAAACGGACTAGACGCGGCTGCCAACATGTTCTCGGTGGTCGCGGGTTCGAATCCCAGGGCACACCTCTGACTTTCCGGAGTCATGTGTGTATTGATAGTCAATCACCACGCACTAAAACGGTGAAGGAAAACATCGTGAGGAAACCTGCATACCATAGCGATTTATAAAAAAAAAATCTATGGTATGTAAGTCCGCCAACCCGCACTAGGCCAGCGTGGTGGACTATATGGCCTAATCACTCGCAATTGTATTCTCGATTGTAGAGTAGGCCCGTGCCCTGCAGTGGGACGTATATGGGCTGATACAGATACAGACAGAATTGTATCAAAACAGTATTGGTAGCTATTTTAATCTCTTTATAACCAGGATATAGAGACTGGCCGATAATCAATATTAATTAACTGGTGTCTGCGAAATTGGGTAACCTGGCAAAAATAAATAAATAATAAGTGAATAAGCTGAAAGCAGTTTTATGTACTATCGCATTTCGCCGGGTGGACTGACGTTTCGCCGACACAGCGCTCATCGGAGCGTTGCTAGAAAATTTACAATATTTCCCGTAGAAAATCAATTTGGCCCGATAAAGTGTTAGTCGCGAGTCACTGTCTTCTCATCTGCGAAAAAAGTCACGTATTATGGACGCTATAAACGGCTTGTATAAGAATAATACCACCATAAGGTACGCGATCACGACACGTCGAATTATGTAGGATTAAACATACCTTGTTAACATTATTTTACGCTTTGCCAGTGAATATTTTTATGCGGTTTCTTCAGTGTGATTGGTTTTTATGACGTCGTACATTGCAGTATGAAAGGGTTCTGCATACTTATGCCAATATAAAAACCTAAGCCTATATTAGGGGCCGTTACTCTTTTTAAGCTCAGCAATATTTTGTTCAGTAATGGCAGCATAAAAATGGACTCAAAAAATATTTAGACATATATCTGCTTCTAAATTTGATACGTATGTTTATAAAAATAGGCCCAGATTCCAAACCCGGGAGGCCAATCAATTTTGTGATCGTTTTCATATTTCCATTAATTTGTAGAGTTCCCAAAATTTTTGATGACCAAACGAATTTTCATTATGATCGGACGTTCCCAATTATAAGGGGCCCTTGGTTAAATAATTATGATGACGTCATTTGTTATACAATCACCCCCTCCCGTTCCGAAGGCTATCTGATACGATCCTTTCGTTTGCGTCATAAAATACAGTGATTTATTTTGCGTTATAATTTTAGTAGAACATTTTTTTTTTCTAATTCGTTAGCGGTGGTTCATGCTCACTGATAGTAATAAATCATTCACGGCTTTGAATTTGATGGTGTATGGAAAGGGAATCGTAAAACAGGGGTGTGGATGGGAAAGATAAAATAAATACACTTACAATCGGATTTGGTTATGCTAAAATGTACCAGATAAAAAATATGAGAACATGTATTATTTATAAAAAAATTAATGTGATAAATTACTACGCAGCAAAAGGTCTGTCAAAAAAATGAAGTTATTCCTACTAATATTATAAATGTGAATGTAAGTTTGTTTTTTACGCTTTCACACGAAATCTACTTAACCGATCATCTTGAAACACTGTACTTCATTAACTTACACATATTCTTGGAGGTATTAGAAGTAACATAGGATATTTGTTACGAAAAAAAAACTTTTGTTACGAAAGGAAAAAAATATTTAGTCGGCATTGAACACTTTGGCCGCTATTTTGAAAAGTGTATCTGTACCCGGGCGGAGCTATGTCGGGCCACTAGTACGTCATATAATTAAATTTATGTAGTTGGTACATTTTGGCAAACTTGACTAATTGCCGGGAACATCCGTAAAATTGTAACAGGGAAATAAGTCGTGCGTTGTGATGAAACTTTCTCCTTATCCGATTGTACTATTATCGACTGCGTCGCAACTTCGATAAATGTACAAATGGAACGTATTAGTTGTTTGGAATAGTTCTTCACTTCCGTGTATCTTGCACAACTTTTCGACTCCTTTGAATATTGAAAAGTACGTCAAATAAAGTACATTCGAAAATGTTTATTATATTAGTTCTGTTTAGAATTTAATTATATGTATAATTATGTAAAAATGGTATATGTTTTCATTGTAATTTGTAAAATATAATTAATCTGGAAGGAACTTGGGTACCGTACTCGTATTTAGGTATACAAGGATATAGAAAGCACGTTGACGACATTTGTAAATCGATAGCGGTTTTATAATTCACAGCTCTTTGTACTATAATGGGTACTTTGTACTATGGGCTAAACTACGCAAATGAGAGTTCGATTAACGAGGCTTAGGCCGTAGTTTACTATGCTGCTGATTATGAGCTTGATTGCTGATTATGATAATGATCTTTACGAAATCAGCAGAAATATGGATTTCGGTAGTCTTGATATACCGGGTATAATAGATATTTGAATATCTATTGCGTTTATCATAATACTATATTGATGAATTGCATTGAATCAATATGTAGCGATTCGTTCCACATCTGTCACAAGGAGTAGACGTTCACTACAACACTCTAGAATAACTATATCGTATCAATTCTACGAGTAATACAATTTCTTAGAACCTGAACGTATAATCCAGCCAAGTGAACTCAGTTCAACGTTTGTTCTTTTCCTTTCGATAATAATCTTCGCAAACAACAATATTGGTTTCCAAGAATTTTGTGGAATAAATATACCATTGTTATTATCTATCAGGTAGAGTGATTTTTGGTTTGAGAATGATATTTATATTATCTCTAAAACCTAAATGTACCAGAATCATGACATGAAATCTTAAGTTTATACCTTACTTGGCTTTAGCATTTGGTGCTATTTGGTAGCTGCTAGGAGACTAGAAATAAGGTCTTACCAAATATATTACATCCTTTTTGCGCAACATACGACTCCTTTCCCACAAATCTATTTTTCTTTAGTCTCTCCCCTCAACCAAAAAATGTAGTCAAAGACATTGACAAATTGAAATTAATGGACCAAGGTCCGATTTACAGCACTTCGTCTGTATCGAACAAATTGAGCATAATTAATCCAACACAGTTCTACCAAATAGCTTGTATTCCTAATGAGGGAAAATTTTAATCACCCGGCTTTAGACGGAGCATGGAGAGATTACCGATGGGCCCAACGCATTTAAAGTTCGCCGGAACATTAGATCAAAGGATAAAATTAAATTCATGTCCTTGGATGTGATAGCATCTGCCCTAGTTTACGCATGCATATTCGATAAAATTGCAAGTAGAAGAAGAGAGAGATCGTGGCCAGAGTACTACTAGACATCATTAGACTTTACATCTTATATCTCAGTTTGGCGAGCGCAATGGTATGCCAAGCATTGCTTTGTACTTCATGGTGCTGTTTGGTTTTGCTACTAGTCATGAGCGGTCATATCGCTTACCGTCAGGTGAATAGCAAACTCGTCTCGCTAAAAATTTCAATAAAATTAAAAAGTGGATTATATAAGGGAATCAATTTGAAAATAATGTGATTGATTGGCAATCATAATGATTAGCGTGTATTGATAACGTTTGACAGCCTAAACCACTTGTCGATGATTGATTTATTTTGATTTGAAAATGGAAACTTCAACAATGTATTATGGACTTACATTGCAAAACATCTGTATCAGAACATATACGCCCCACTGTAGGACACGCGTCTCCTCTACAATCGAGAGTATGATTTAGAGCGGTCATGCCATATAGTCCATAACACTGGCCTAGTGCATTTTGGCGGATTTTACATACAGGTTTCCTAACGATATTTTCCTTTACTATTACAGTGCCAAATTATAAATGCACATGTGACATAATAGATTATGATTTGTGGGATCCTTAGGTAAGGCCTATGTTCTGTAGTGGACTTTCTGTGGCTGAAGAGAGAGAAACAGAGATTGTTTGTAGTATCCACCTGACTTGCATTCGTGTAATGACTTGTGTACAGAAGCATATGAGAAGTAATAAGTTAATTTATTAACCTACAATTAGCAGGCCATCTTAGCAGGCCGGCATAATTGTATGGAATGGCTTGGGACTACCTGATGTCATTACTCTGCCTGGATGGCATTTGCGCTAACCATCAGGCGCAGTGTTGTCATTACGCCGGGACAGTGTCAAAAAAAGTGAGTAAATAGTAAATGAAATTGATGCATCAAAGTTCACATTCTTATGGAATAAAGGACAAAACTATAATTTATGTTGTGTCTATGACCAAGAGAGTAAATTGTTGGTAGTATTACAGATTTCATATTTTCAATGGAACATTTGAAATACAAAAAAAAACTATATTTAGAAGGCCGAGGAATACAGAAAAATACGTTAAAAAAATGGCTGTTGAAGATTTACTTTTATTAAGGAAGGTTGGAAAGCAGGATACGAGAGGTAGTGATAAATAAAGCTCCCGTTTGAAATGTTCGATAGACCCATGAAGGCCATATTATTTCGCGCCCTTACAAAAATACCGTGTACCGTGTATATGTAATGTTTGTAATTTTACATCGGGGATGCTCCTTTTCTGTTCCTGTTTATAATGCAAATTTTCCTCGTTCGACCGGTTTGCAGGAATCTTTTCTTTTGTTCAGATACAAGGTTGGATAACGCGGGATTTAATATAGACAGCTCTCCGCTATTTACACCGTGTCGTTTCCATTCATTTAATGGAAGATTTCTGATTGCCTGTTAAATATTCTTTTTACTATTTACAGGATAAAACTGAAAGTGTTTAATGTCGTACGATACTCATGAGAAAAGTGATTGGCTATCATGTGATAGAAATCGATTTAGTGGCGCAACGAATGGGAAAATTGCAGAGTCAATTGAGCATTACTACCTGAAATAAAACTGCGATACTTTCAGATCGATATATTACGTTCTGGGCAGTTTTACATTGTTTCCAACAATAATAGACTAAGTATGATTTTGTATTGTTTAGTAATAGTTTATTACATTAACTACGGGTTATCAAACGATTACAATGAAGGGTACATGAAAAAAATGTTCAATTACTACAAACAGAAGTATAATAGAGTTTATAAATACCCGCACGACGAATACGGCGCTTATAGAAATTTCGTTGGCAATGTTAGGAAAATAAACGCCCTTAATAAAGCAACACCAGACGATAAAACGCTCTTTACAATTAACAAATATTCAGATACGGATGCCGATTATATTAAGCAACATTATGCAGTTCCTGTCAAAGCATGTAAGTAAGCGTTTACAAATGTATCAAATCTTGGCAGGAAAAGTTTCCAGTATTCATATTAGTCGTTTCATATACGAAAATAAGAGTAAACATGTGAATACGAGTAAAACAGGACTATAAACTAACATGCCTTTTGTTAGAATATCTGATGAATAACTTTTATCCGCCCTTAGTACAACACAAAATAAAAATCTTTTATTACATGGTTACAGTTATCAATAAGAGGGACCCAGAAGATGTCAAGGCTCTGAGAGATAGAAATGATCAGGATTTGGACGTTACAAAATTCTACGACTTAGACGATGCCGATAATTTGTTTGAAATTCACATGAAAAAATATAATAGGAACTATACCAAGAAACATGATAAACTACTGCACTATTACAGATTCGTCAAAACTCTCGTTGAAATCAACAAGGCTCGATTCGAGGGCAACAATAACGTAACATTGACCGAAAGCGCCGATGTTCTAAAAGAACCCAACGAATATTTTTACTGACAACAAATCTGAATTCATTATTCATACGATAAAGCCAACGAATTTTAATGTAGCAGATTTGCTAAACAATTTATTACGTAATGGCGAACGATGTTCACGGCAAGAATTATAGGGCTTGTTTCACTCTAAAATGGAAACAAGTAACCAACACACGATATGTCTGGTCCCATTTTCTCAGACAGCGGATTTAAAGGGGTATACGAGTGAACACGGCCCGGCTTTGCGGACTTTTTAAGAGCACACAGAGAAACACGTAAACGTAGATTATAGCTCCAAGCATTTCAAGCGATAATATAGGTTGTATATGCATTAGTCACTGTATATAAAGTAATACTGGCCGTGCTCCAGTTAACATGTAGATTAAACAAAGGATAACCCGTTTCTGAAAGTTATGACTATGAATGTGCACCATGTAGGTATGCCATATTTTAAACAGCAATCTAGATTAGCTACACCATGTTATGACTGGTATGATGCATAAACAGCAGAAATTCAACTCGATTTGTTTAGAAAGCCGCTAAAGCACTTCATTACCGTACATTTTTTATTATTTGCTGTTCAAATGGTTGACATAAATGTGTAAAATTGTGTAAGGAACTGAGGGTTTTGTGTTTTTGTTTTACTTCCTACTTTTGAGAATTTATTTTATTATTAATGTTGAAGCAATTTGGGTTCGAGTTTAAGATCAGGCCTATGTTTATTGCCTAAAAAGACTTAGATCTGAACTGGAGAATATTGTCAATGGTGACCGTTTTAAGACGAGTTAGATATTCTACCTCAGTGGAGGCTTTTGGTCAGCAGTGGACTTTCTGTGGTCGGAGACAGAATTTCTGTTTGCTGGTTCAAAAATTCTGTCATTAGATATAGGCATTTGTTTGACTAAAACGAAGACCCTGAAAGTTATTTAAATGCTGTGTGAGCCATGCATAGAAATGCGACTGTAAAATGTAAGACACAAAATAATAAAATCATAGATAGAAAAGAGTGCGTGGTGGCCTGTTGGTAAACGGACTAGACGCGGCTGCCTACATGTTCACGGTGGTCGCGGGTTCGAATCCCAGCGCACACCTCTGACTTTTCTGAGTCATGTGTGTATTGATAGTCAATCACCACGCACTAAAACGGTGAAGGAAAACATCGTGAGGAAACCTGCATACCATAGCGATTCATAAGAATTTCTATGGTATGTAAGTCCGCCAACCCGCACTAGGCCAGCGTGGAGGACTATATGGCCTAACCACTCTCAATCGTACTCTCGATTGTAGAGTAGGCCCGTGCCCTGCAGTGGGACGTATATGGGCTGATACAGATAGAAAAAGGTATACTCAAAATAGATACTAAATCAAAATAGATTCGAATAGAACACAATAATCATTCCACAAGAGAGAACAGCGCAAAAAGGTCAGATTTATTAATAAACATGCACAAAAAGGAGCACCTTATATTCGATTGGTAAAAAGCGCGCAGCAGTTATGTCTGATCCCATTCAAGTGAGCGGCGGATTGAAAGCTTTACACTGAACGTTATTCCGCCACTACAGAATTTCTCCAGGGATGAATCTATGTTGTACATAGTTGGAACAACATACAAACGTCGTTACATTTAGTATCTTACCCGCTGTTCCTGAACCCAACCTAACTATTGCGCCCGACTCAATGTGTGTCTGGAGAAAATTTTGAATATAAACAAATCCACTCATATTTTCATTTGTGTTCGGTTTAGGGTGGTTTTATTTCGTATTTTCACGCTCTAATTCAAACAAAAAGGTGGCAATACAGTTACTACTTACGAATAATAATTTGGTTTATCATTAATTGAATGTATTGTATTGTATTGTTCTAGAAATTAAGTTGTACAAAAACAAAATAACGTTAACGTGCCTTCAATTTATGACGTTGAATTAATGCCAAATCTCTCGCACGTTTGGCAAAAACATTGTTCATTCAATTTATACGAATTTACTAACAACTGATAGGCATTGTTTACTAACTTAATTAATTTTTACATATTGTTGATTGCAAATTTTGTTACGCGAAAAAACATTGAAATAGCTAACACCAGTGTTTCATAACAACGCACTCGTGACGGTGGTGTAATAATCTTGATACTTTGACACTATAAAAACTTCAAGGAGCCAATAAAGTAGGAATCGGCCATTTTATGTCACTTTATCTTATGAGGTAATATCATAGAATCACAAACCACGTTATAAGGATCAATAATATAGAAATTTACGGTGTCGTCTTACACCGGAAAGCTATAATAAACGCGGAGTGGCGTGCTATGGAGCAATGGTATGTGTGTAGAATACGTAAGTAAGTCGTATATATCTCCCGATATATTGTTTAAATGTCATCCTTGTTTAACGAAATAAAATATTTTAATTAATATAAGTGGCTTATTTTACCTCTGGCACTGCAAAGGTCGATGAGCAACGGTAACCGTACCATCAGACGGGCCGCTAGCTCATCTGCCTGAGACGGCAATAAATTGTATTAAAAATTTGGAGCAAACGTACTGTATTGAAAAAGATAATGGTATCTAACCATTCGATACTCAAACTATGACGCTGCACATACAATCAGTTGTTATGTAGTCATACTGGTGGAGAGAAAAAAAAGATGCGCACCCTGCTTGTATTAACCAGGACCGCGAAATTCCTGTGAAGCGAGAGAGAAGATAGTATGGTTGCTTTAGAGTGACAGAGACAAAACAGAAATGTACATGTACCATATTTTTTACACACATTTTTATTGCATAGTTTCGCAAACGAGCAAACAGGTCACCAGATGGTAAGTGATCGCTGCCGCCCATGAACATCCATCACGCTTGGACCTTGACGTATGTGTTGCCAGCCTACCAAATCGGGAGGAGAGCGGGAAAGAAAAAGGATTTCGTATGGATTGTCTTCTTTTGTATCATATACAAAAGGTGTCATTGTAATGTTGAGGTATTATAATATTATAATTGAAAATACATTTCTCTTGGCACGAGTATCAAACACTACAAGGGAGATGGTTTCAACAATATTTGTGAACTACATAAATATTTGACTCGATACGGATATGGAATGCATGGTCTCTTAATTCATTTTATTAAAATTGATTTGTGGCCAGCCTTCATTGTATACATTTCCAAGTTAATTAATAAAATGCAAATTAGTAATTTTATATTGAATTATCTATTGTTCGAAAAAGTTGGGTAACCAAAGACGTACATAATTAATTAATCATGTATTCAAATAAGATGCTCTTGCCTTTTTTTTAAGTTATTTAGGGCTGGTTTTTACCGCATCCTTGTTTATTCTTCTTTTTTTCCATTTCATAGATCCGACCAACGAGCAAGCAGGTCAGCTGATGGTAAGTGGTCACTGCCGCCCATGAACATCCATAACGTTTGGATCATGGATGTGGCAACACATTAAATGGAAGGGGAGTAGGAATGAAAAAGTATGGAAAGGGGGAAGGGGTATTTGGCATCCGGTAATCTCAAAAATGTGGCCTTAAGTGGAGAGTGCGTCCTGGAAAGCATAGAGTAGGACGCCCTCTAGCTAGGTAGAGCGACGATTTGCGAAAGGTCACTGGCAGATGCTAGATGCGACAAGCCGAAGACAGGGTGAAATGGTGCAATTTGGAGAAGACCTATGTCCAGCAAAAGGCTGATGATGATGATGACGATGAATCACAAAGAGTAGTTTAAAGGCCCATGTTCGTTATCAGCAGAATTTCCTTTACACCTGCATATTCGCATTAATGACCAATAAAATAACAGTGAGCAAAGAGTTTTAGCTCGCCACGTGTCTAGTTACATTCGGTTTAGACTTGGATTTCGCAGCTTTGGCCGCGCGAGTAAACCGACAAAATTTATCTTTTTACTGTGCTACGCTTTGAGGCATGAGCGTTTCGTTTATTTAATAGCACTGGATATACAGTGGAACTTTTATACAGTTTTGCTGTGTTTAAAAGTAACTTTAACTGTGTTAAAGTTTTATAAGAATCGATATTTATATTTATTTATTCAATGTAAAATGCAAGTTACCAGTACATAGACCACAAAACTCACAATCTTAGTAATAGACATTGAAAACAAGATAAAATCTTATTAAATATTATTCTAAAATCTATATAATATAAACATTCACATATTTATTACTATTAAACCAGCGTTGCGCTGTGGCTCGCGCCGCAGTACAACATTAAGCTGAGTGGTCACCTACGTGTCACTTTTTTGCGACGTACAAACTTTTTATTTTATTTTATTTTATTTTAATTCTGTATGGTGTATGTAAATTTGTGTTATATGAGTGTGTGCGTTGTAATAAGTGACAAATAAATGTGTTTTCTTTCTTTCTTTCTTTCTATTATAAGAAAAATAAATTTGATGAACATTACCAAATTATTAATAAAAGAAACGAACTTATTTTAAGAAACCATACTTACTAAACTAATAATTATATAAATTATCTGCTAAATTCAGTCATTGTAATTTTATAGGTGTACACTACTAACACAAACGGATTAAGTTCTGTAATGCGTATTCTGGGTATAATTGTCAAGTTCTAGTGTTAAACGGTTATTTTTTTAATGTGACTATTCTGTAATTTCCTATGGGGTTGGCATAAGGCTGGTCGGAGGCAACATAATTATCAATTTTTTTACGCAACAACTTTATCATAAAAATAAAAGCAACTCTAGAGTTGATTGCCCGTTCATGTGTGGTGAAAGCAGCCTTGTGAAACAAGTGGTAGTGAAAATCGATTGAATTTAAATATTGCCTGACCTTTTATGGATTCAATATTTTTTTTCATTTCCTTAATTTATTATAACCTCAGGAAGTCAATTTAAACACAGGTTTCGTCCAAAAATTTTCAGAGCTTCTGGTTGGAAGCGGCCTGCAACCAGCGACTTTATGCAACATTCTTTAATATTTTCAGCAGCCGAGCGCACGTTCGTGCTAAATGGAAGCCGGTTAAAAAAGCCTGGCTACTTTATCGTAGCAAAGTGACGTCAAAAATCCGGTTACCTAATATCTTGGTTATATTAGCGCAGAGATAAGTAGCCGAGCGAAAAACTTGCACCGAACAGGTGCCGCGAGTCGTGTTACTAGTCCGAGAGCCAACACACTTGACATTTTATGAGCTCTAACGTCCCTAAAGCACTCACATAAACCGCTAAAACTGTTCCTCTTTCAACAAACCCGTCTTCAGGCCGCGTATACCCACATACCCATTTCTCACCACCGATTGGATGGGTTAAAGTGCTAACTTTTTGTTATTTGACACGTATGAAATTTCAGTGTTATGTAGGCGTAAAGTAGGCAAAAGTTTACTGCCCGCCGGGCGTGGAATATGACGTATGAGGAATAAATTACTTTCACTCGTTGTTGGGTGTTTGTCTCCGCGGAAAAGTTGAGCGGTGGCAATTTTTTATCTGTTCGAGAATTGTTTGGTTGATCGTGAAATATTGCCGTTTGATAAGTTGTAGCACTCAGTTGTATTGGAACCCTTAGCGGCGTGTTCCACACCCTATTCAATCGTATTGAAATTGAAAATGATTCTATTACCGAGAAATAAGCTTTGTGCGTATTATTTATGTTTATGCGTGTAATTTGTTTTGAAGTGTAGGCTGTATTTAATCATCATCATCATCATCATCATATCACCCACAGGAAGTCCACTGCTGAACATAGGCCTCCCCAAGGATCTCCACAATGATCTGTTGGAAGCGGCCTGCATCCAGCGATTTCCTGCAACCTTAGTCAGATCGTCCGTCCACCTTGTAGGCGGGCGTCCGACATTTCGCTTGCCTGTACGTGGCCTCCACTCAAGAACCTTTCGGCCCCAACGGCCATCGGTTCTACGAGCTATGTGCCCGGCCCACTGCCACTTCAACTTGCCAATCCTATGGGCTATGTCGGTAACCTTGGTTCTCCTACGGATCTCCTCATTTCTGATTTGATCTCGTAGTAGTATTGTATTTAGTATGTAGAGTAAATATTTTTTACGTCTAGTAAGAAACCAGAAGTAAATAGGAATATAAATGTTTGAGTGATTAGATAAGAAATATTTTATTATAAATAAACTCACGCTTTTTCCCAAAAGGGGCAGGCAGATGTGCCAGGACCCCAACATTTCGCCTTATATTTTCCGTCCAATAATGTGATAGGTGGCGAGCCTATTACCATATTGAGCACAAATTCCTGACTCTGGACTAGTAATGAATAGAAAAATCCAATATCACTTTGCCCAACCCGGGATTCAAACCTGAGACCTCAGCTTTGTAACCTACCTTAGTACAACTACGTCACGGAGACAGAAATATTTTATCATTGGGAATATTTCCGATAGAAAATCATAGACGTTTTTTTTTTAATTTCCAAAAACAATGTACGTCGTAAATATAAAAAATAGCCACTTGACACACACATAAACACCAATCCTTAATCTAGGCGACTAGTTCCATTTCCAAATTATTATTACCTTATTGGTACTCACCCCGTTATTCGTTACATCGTTGTTTTTGTAAAATGCATACCTGCAAGTAAAATTAAATTTAAATATAAAATGCAAATGTGACGTCTATGATAATTTTCATTATAGTGATATAATAAAGGCTTAAATCATAATAATCTCACTTCAAAAGACCATTCGACAACCTGTGGTTCCTTTCATGGTAGTTCTTTTGTGGTTATTCCGCGAATTTGCTCTATCGCTTCCTTTGTACACGAAGTTTCTATAGCCAACATCATTGAACATATTTATAAAATTCCAAACTATTATGTAATGATAGAGCTTTAATAGTGAAGAATACTATACTTTTCCAAAAGCATGTCTACGAAACGCTTAGCCTACTCGCAATTCAAACACAAAAATGTAGCTGGCCATAAAAGGAAAAAAAATCTCATATGTGAGAGAGCGCATGGGTAGCTACTACCGCAATGTCTGTTTCTCCCGCCAAGCGACAATGTAAATGCACTGTTGTGTTTGAGGTTGAAAGGCGTTGTAGCCAGTATAACTACTAGACAGATAGATATTGATATTGACACTTAACATATTATGTCTCAGGTTTCCTAGCGCAGTGGAATGCCAAGCATTGTTTTGTAGTTCTTGAATTACAACACCTTGATGTTGTTTGGTTTTACTCTGTTCATGAGCGATCGCATCGCTTACCACCAGGCGAACGGCATGCTCCTCTTGCCATACATACTGGTGGTAGGTCTGTCATATGTGAGAGGCTGCCTGGGTGGGTACCACCGCAATGTCTATTTCTCCCGTCAAACAGCAGTTTAAATGCACTGTTGTGTTTCGGATTGAAGGACATTGTAACCAGAGTAACTACTGGACATATTGAGACTTAACATCTGGTGTCTCAGGATGGCGAGCGCAGTGGAATGCCAAGCATTGCTTTGTAATTCAAGGTGTTGTTTGGTTTTGCTACTGTTCATGAGCGGTCGCATCGCTTACCATCAGGTGAACGTCATGCTTGTCTCGCCATTCAATGTAATAAAAGAAAAAATAGCAATAAAAAAACTCAAATATATCGAATCTAGATGTTATGAGATCGAAAAGTATTTCTGCAGGGCACGGGCCCTGCAGTGGGACGTATATTGACTGATACAAAATGACAACCACGCATTTGCACGCCAATAGGCCATAGACGATCTACTACGAGTAACGACTATTGTAAGCGGCCTCATAAATCCATTACAAATAAAGTGAAGTAGTGCCAGAAAGACTTTTTTTGTGTATAACATTCGAGTAAATGTAAGAAACCATTATTGAAAATTAGTATATTCATTTAAATAATAATAAAAACCTAGGTTAGTCTCTTTTTACAATTTTTTTATACCAGTATATTTTAAAAATTATTTATTTTATTGTAGACGTATAATCGCGGGGAAAATTATAATATAGAATATATTTTTTTTACTCTTGAATAACGAGAGTAAAAAACGGCCAAGTGAGTGTTATATGATAATAGAATTGATCAAATAATGACAAGGGTTTGACAGTCAAATTTCGCGCCGGAAGACGTAGCGCATGAAGAAATTGACGTTTCCCTAATTTCAACAGAAATTGTTGCTTTGAAGAATAAATTTATTACTCCACAATGCCCCAAACTGAATGTGAGTGAGAAACTACACGTACTGGAGAAAGAAAATAATGTGTTTAAAACAATAACCTGCATTTTAGATATATTTCTTTCAATCCTTTACAAAAAATCACGACGCTCAAAATCGGCAAGACATAATTTATATTAAATTAAATCTTTTCACGTGATTAAGCTAATTAATTAAAACTCGCGGAAAATTTTTAACACTCCGTTAATCATTCGACTAAACAAACTGGATCTCATTTTATCAATTGTCAAAGTTTAAAAACTTAATCCACTTAAGGCCCTTTTAAGGGGCGACTACACTGCGCATGACATTACCCTAGCGGGAAAAACCAAGGACATTAGGCGGTCGGCCCGAGCGAGCGAAGCACGGCTGCCCGACAGTACCATTCAAATATGGAATGCGATCGCGCTCGGTGACTTGTAAATAGCTGGCAACTTTTAAAAAAATAATTTTTATTCTGCGTTTAAATTTCGAAAAGTAAAATGTTAAAAAGTGCCAAAGTGTAGTTTTTTTTAACAGAGACGTAAAACAGTGATATAAATGATTTTATAATGTGACTAAAGTTTTACTTTAAAAAATAGTGAACGTTATGGACGTAATAATATAATGTAATCAATGATGAGTATAAGCCGCTGCGTGAAAATGAAGTTCTTGGCACTAATCGCGTTATGTGGTAAGTAATGCTATATTACCAAAGTGATTTCAAATTACAAAAGTACGAGTATTTTTTAAGACTTCGAATAATACAATACTGTATTTATAAAAATATATTCATTAAAATTAAAATGCTGCCTGCACAAGTATTGTTGGAGGAAATTTGTCTTGGTTATAAAAATGCATAAATTAATGAATATTCATGGTTCGTTACAAGCAAAATGGTACATTGACTGCGGAATACATAAAATTGCAGAAGCGATTTTCATGTTAGTTGCAAAATAATCTTTTACAACGCCGTCCGGTGGGTAAGAAGACTACGCCACACCACTAACCATATATTTTTGAACTTGGAAGTGTGGTCCAAAGAACCCGTTGTGTAAGAGTTGCGAGTTATCATAATTGTATATCCGCCTAACCCTCCACCCTCGATAATAGGGCGTGAGATTTATGTTTATGTCCACAATAAACGGCGCGAAGTTTTAGTAGGGGCCTGAATGACCGGCTGCTAACCTGACGTCATTTCTTCACATATTCCCTATAAATATAGTTTAGTACGGTTCCAACCCTCGAAACGCCAACCCCTAAAATACTTATCTGTTTGGTCGAATATATCCTAAAAGGTTAGAGCCTATAAATCCCGGCTAATAATTTAGTTTCGGTTTCGCATTACCTTCTCTCGTAAATTGCTTTTTTATGTTGACACCGAGTTTATTGCTTTGATTATTTTATTTCTGGATGAGATTATGATTTATAAATTTTATTTATTTTAAATTAACTTCGAAATTTGTTTATTTATTTGCTCAAATAGTACGGAGAAGCTTCATGTTGGAACATTAAATTTATCGCCACTTAAGGGTGAGCGTAAATTTTGGGGAGCGCAGTCGAATACAGTCCGATAAACCAGTAAAATTTGAATATTTTGATAGCCTAGACATAACTCTGTGCAGAGCATCATTCAAATTCATTGAGTACGGCTTAATTTCATTCTAAATATAACGAGGTATACGCTTTTGATACAAAGGATATTATATTTCTCAATTGGGAATTGTTTATATTGCTCATAGCATACTGTATACCAGAAAGGATAATTATTAACGATATTTGATCTGTGCTGGTGTATAAATTATTATAATATATCCTTTTTTGGAGACAGAATCCATATATAGATTTAACACATCAGCATTTCTTAACCTTAAAATGATTAAACTATATGGAGCGGTGTGTCATTTAGATTTCTTTGATGCCAGATGAATTATTATGACAATAATAATTATTTTATTTCGACCACTGTTGAATATTCCAATACACTCAATACTATTGCGAGGAGATTATCTCGGTTGCAAAAATAATAATATTGGTTTTTAGATTTGATGTGAATCATGGCTTAAAAATGATATAATTACAAATAATTTTGATTGACTCGTAGCGAACGTATTATGTTTTAATGTCCAGTTTGTATCACTGTATTTCTACCACTTTGTACACATGTATGAACCGATTTGTTCATACATACCGATTTGTTTATTTACAAAATAAACAAATCGTTAAATAATGTATAATATATTATGTAACGTTTATAATACTTCTTTTTATATTAAATCACAATACCAAGAACATTTATTGATATTCTCAACATAACAATTTAATAATATATTCCGTCTAAAACATGTGAAAGGATTATGCAACGGGTGCATTAATATAGAAATTATTCTCTTTTATGTCACGACAAGGAATAAATTTAGAACGAAGTCAAATTGAATTAAGGTGGTGTTTTAATGAGCCCAGCCGCAAGCATGATGGACTATACGGACAGGTTAGGACTGCCCTGCAATGGAACGTATATGGGTTAATATAGATACAGTACATAAAGTATGTATATAAACTTTTAAGGCGAACCAAATATTCCGCTATAGAGTAAAGCTTTAAACCTCTTAACAGTCAAGAAAATCAATAGCAGTTATTATACTGGACCAGGGGTTAAGCTATTTAGTCCACCACGCTGGCCTAGTCTGGTGGACTTCACATGCCGTTGATTTTTGAGAGACGATGTTTTGCTTCACCGTCATAGTGCATGTTGATTGACTATCAGTACACACATTCTCCGAAAAGTCAGAGGTGTGCCCTGGTATTTGAACCCGCGACCACCCTGAACATGTTAGCAGCCGCGTCTGGGTCGTTACCAACAGGCTACCACGCACTTAAGTACATTCAAAAAGCCAAACGCACAACTAGTTTAAGCATTTATTGTATTCTCTGCAATTGTAAACACAACAAATTAGAATGAAGAATTTAGAAAACATGGTAGCCGCATAAAAGAAAAGTAAAAGGAAAATCATGACTACATTAGTCAATAATGAAAATATATTATATAATTTATATACAAATCTATATTATATATGTACGTACAAAAAGGCGTGATAAATACATATAATATATAAAGTAAACGCGATATAATCAATGCACGTTAGAGTGGTTCTGCCAAACTGTCCAACAAAAGTAGCTAATATTCTAGAACAAATTAAAAAACTCGAGTTAAATATAAATCTATTCAGGGAATACGCCTTATCTTTTATTCCGGTAACTGGAAGTAGGTGAGTCTATTGAGACCACCTAGTTTTTATCACGTATTTAGGTCTCACAGAATCGTGTCACATAACTTGATTATAAATGAGTTTTTTACTTTACAAACACGCGATAAATTAATTAATTTATTTAGCCCTTATGGGTTAAATTGGTTGGAACTTTACCTTACTGTACCAGCCCATATACATATGTACGTCCCACTACACTGCATTGCCTCCTCTACAATCGAAAATACGATTGAGAGTGGTTAGGCCATATAATTCAAATTGTTTGGAACAGTAGAAATTTTGACACATGGTTAAAAATATGTTGCATTGACTACAAATTATGGAAAAGGGGCAGGCAGAATATATATTAAATGCTATACGCTAATTAAATTATTCATTAATTTAGTAGGAGTTGTAAACAGTGAGGTTCAAGATTCGATTCTGAAGTGAGATGTATCCTATCATTACGAGATTTGCAATACGAGGATAGCGTCTAGTATTAGATTTCCCAATAGGATTGATATGACGCAGTCTGTTGTAAAATTGTAAGCCGAATGATTTTGCATCCTGCATAGCAATCGTGTTGGGGTGTCCATGAAAACATGGGATTGAGTTAAGTAAAGAATTTATGTCAGGCCATGGTCGTAATATCTATACATGATCTTTGCTTTTATCGTTGCAAAAACCGTCTTTTTGATATACTTTTCATTGATGCTCCACTACTATTATTTAAAGCGTGATTTTATATAACCTTTGGCCTTCCTAGATAAATGGGGTATCCAACACCAAAATAAATTTTCAGTTCTAACCAGTAATTTCTGAGGGCGTTCAAACGAACAAAGTGCAGTTTTATATATAAATATAGATTTATCTAAAATATTCACGTATTAATATATTTTCAATACAATAAACAAATATAATAGAGACGAACAGGAGTATATTACAATACATATATAGATCCAAAGATAATGACGCCTTAATGAAACAACAAGCTGTTAAAAGTTTCAGTGTTAAAAAAAAAGTGTAAAAATTAATCCGCTTTTGTAATCGTAGAAAAGTCTTTTTTAAAATATTGCATAAACGAGGAAAAAATGATAAAAATATCCTTACAAAACTACGGTTTCGTAACTCAAAACAATAGCATACAGTATGAAATAAAGTTTTTTGGAAAATTTTAATTCTGCACACAGCAGTCTCATTACACAGACGCCAAAGCATTTCAATTTGCGAAATTTCAAGAACAAAAACCTTGTGCTCTTTGACAGTACGAATTAAAAGTACTCGTACCTACGTGAACTTAGTGTTTTGTTCAAAATGATTTTGTGCAACTTTTTGGTACATAAGCCTCGATTTAGATAGTTCTACGCTATTTTTCATGCTTTTTGCAGTAGTAAAAAGTAAGATTCAAAAATATTATACTTCAGATATAAAGATTTGGATCAGGAGTAGTAGTTAATGTAAGTGTTAATAGAATATCTTACCGAAAAAAAAAACTTTTTTAACGTGATTTGTCTGAATGTCAGTTTATTTTATAATATTCTTGGAAATTGTTTTAATATTATAATTTAATATTCAAATATGCTTCATACTTTTTTAAGTGAATATTTTCTTTGCTAGTTTGAAAGAAGCACATAAAAATTCTTATTGGCTTAAGTTTAGATTGGAAATTTGATTTTTTTGCAAATTTTCTCTTAGATTTATTCTTAAAATATATATGGCTTTCTATGCTCTTTTGGAGATGTTTTATTGTCCTTACATTCTTTAGTGCATGTGACACAGCTCTAAAGGGTTTTGTTTTTCTACAAACTTACATTAATTATGCCTTGATTAACTCCTTGATTATGCTGATGTCAGCTATCTAGATCTCACCGAGGACCAACTTAATAAGCTTGAGCGTCTCCAAAATCTCTGTATCAGATTCATATTTGGGCTCCGCAAATATGACCATGTTTCTGAATTTCGTGCTAAGCTCAAGTGGTTACCCATCCGGTTTCGTCGGAATACTCATATTCTTTCACTTCTGTATAATATTTTGTTTAATCCTCTCACGCCTTCTTATCTTAAAGATCGTTTCATCTTTCTCCATGATTCACATTTAAGATCCTTGAGGTCGTCGGAGAACTTGAAACTGAGAATGCCCTTGCACTCCACAGTATTCATGGACAAATCATTTACTGTCCAAGCTGTCCGACTGTGGAACTCACTTCCAGTTGAGTTGCGACGAGCTGAAACACTGTCGTCATTTAAAAGAAAGGTCAAACTACATTTCCTCTCACAACAAGATTGTAGCTGAGATAATTTGTCCATTCTTATTTTGGTATATTTTTAGGATAGGTATATAGTATGTTTATGTATATGTATGTATGTATGTATGTATATATACTTATATATGTGTATATATGTATGTATTATTATTGTGATTATGTTATATTTTTATTTTTAATTATTAATTGTAGATTATTATTATTTCATTTACACCTTAGACTGCCCTTTCTATCTCCTGTTACTATATCCATCCCATGGTTGCCTGTAAGAAATTACCTAGTGTGATAAGGCCGCCACTTGTACTATTATTTTTATTGTGTAATATCTTTTTAGTATTTCTGTACAGTGTAAAAAAGGATTAAAATAAAAAAAATAAATAAATAAAATTAATACATAAAATAACTTTAGATACATACCAACATAAGATCACGCGTTATTCCCGGAGGGGTAGACAGTGCTATGTATGGTTCGATGATCTTATTTCGGTCCCAAAATGTGATAATAGGAGACTTGTGATAACTGGTGATCTTGTCTCTATTAAAGATTGTCACCCTATCTTTCCAAGTTATGAATTTGTTCTAGGCATAGGTTAACCATATAAAGTTTTTCAAACTGAAAATAACAATAATATATGACCCATTGAGAATAATAGATATGGAACAATAGTTAACAAACCATAGATGTCGCTATGAGAGTTGAGACCAATGGAGTGACAATATTTATTTGTCTATTTCTCCCGCCAAACAGCAGCTTTAACTATTGTGTGTTGGTTTGAAGTACATTGTAACGAGCGTATCTACTAAACATATCGAGCCCTTACTGCCAAATTATCGTAAGCGACACTTTTGTCAAAAATGCGTTTTTTATCGAAAGTAGTATTTTAAGCCACAACGGACCCAAACCTGCCCAAACCTGTGGAAGAATTAGATATTTAAATGTATAAAAATAATTAATGTATATAAAATTTCAATTGAATTACACATTTCTTTTTAAAAATATTTAACAAAAACCTTCTCCTGTAAAATTTGTTTTTTGTCGGTTGCGCTAAAATGGCGGTAAAGGCTCGATATGGAGACTTAGCACCTTATGTGTTAGGATAGCGAGCGCAGCAGAATGCCAAACATTGCTTTGTAATTCATAGTGATATAAAAAATAAAAAAATCCCAGTATTTGCCTCAGTATTGTCATACTATTAAAATCTTATCTCCAGACTTGCAGACTATGTGTGTGTACATGACAACTATATGTGTAGTATTTAAAACAAGAGAAATCAGACCACATTACTCATTTTGAATTGTTACTATATATTATAGAAACTAGTACTAACAGTCCAGTAAACTTCCAAGCGTAACTGATAGCAACAAAATTAATTACGTCAAGTTTGAAACCCCATGGATATGGAACTGGTGAACAAGTTTTATAACATTTATTCTCATAGGCCCAGAGGTGTTTATAAGTTTCAAGTGCGTAAGAAAATATTAACGTACTGTGAAAACGGCTCGTCAGCAAGATTTACTGTTCGGGGATTGGGGAGTGTTCACGAGAATTTCTCTAAAGAAATTGTTTTCAGAATTTTTACGATGTAACAGTTTTCAAATTGTATTTTCGTGGATAGATTGCTGAATTACTGATATTTATACTTCAATGTATTTGCTAAACAATCATATAGTGCGGTATGAACACAACGTTATTGAAACTGCAAAACGATTGACATGTGTATATATTTTGACGTTTTTATGAATATGTTTATTAGTATACGCATTATCCATCACTATAAATATTATTTTTATTACTTAAAAATATAATTTAATCATTTTACTACAGGTACACTATATACTGCTTTCACTTTTTTTCTTTTATTATTTCCATCCTATAGTAGTCAGTAAGAGATTGCCTTGATCGATACGGCCGTAATTTGTGCTCTGACGTAATTTAAATTGTTTTATTTCTTGATATTCCAACGAATATACAACGAACGAATTTACAAAAAAAAAACAAATAAATAAATAAATCGCTACAATTTCAATTTATGTTGTCCTTTCTTCTTCATCTAGCTTGTATGGTCCCGATCCCATAATTTTCATCTTGTTTCATGGGAATATAAAGTTTGGAAGAGTTTCGGTCTAATGACATTTAGACTCGAAACAAATAACTGTTTCGGATACCCATGGGATGGAATGTATATTATGTTCTCATGTGTTCGGGACTGTGTTCATTTGGGTGTATTTCTTTGTTATACACAGGATATAATTTTGCAACTGGGCTTAGATGGCCAAATTCAGTACTACGAGGAACAGTTAAAACGCTCAGCAGTGTGAAAAGCCCGATTTTATGGAAATTTAAACTGCAAACTTATCTTTTCGAAAAATAAATGAACGAAAAATAAATGATGGAATAAGAATCATGATTTATTATTGCGCAGTTCAATAATGTTGCTAAATAAAACAAAATGTAGAAAGTAATGTTTGTCATTACTTTCTACATTACGGTAAGAATTGAAGGAAATAATTTAAGCAAAATTATGTTTTTCTTTTTGCGAATATACAGGATATTCGTCTCAGCCGTCACCTATTTAGTTAGAATTAGATAACAAATATTATTCAGCTGATCAGTATTTATATCATGTCTGGGTACCTTGAAAAGTGTGTGTGCGTGTAAGTGCGTGTGTGTCTAAGTGCGTGGTGGCCTGTTGGTAAACGGACTAGACGCGGCTGCCAACATGTTCACGGTGGTCGCGGGTTCGAATCCCAGGGCACACCTCTGACTTTTCAAAGTCATGTGTGTATTGATAGTCAATCACCACGCACTGAAACGGTGAAGGAAAACATCGTGAGGAAACCTGCATACCATAGCGATTTATAAGAATTTCTATGGTATGTAAGTTCGCCAACCCGCACTAGGCCACCGTGGTGGACTATATGGCCTAACCACTCTCAATCGTATTCTCGATTGTAGAGTAGGCCCGTGCCCTGCAGTGGGACGTATATGGGCTGATACAGATGCAGATACTGGGTACCTACTTGTTTCTGTGGTATTTGCTAAGACTGCAGCGGCTGAAGGAAACAATCACTTATTAACCCTGATACCGTAAGGAGAGCACATTTGCGCGAACTATTATTTTTTATCTTCGTGGCCTTGATTTTTACTATGACGTCTGGGCATTTTCATGTTTATTTTTCTAGTAATTACCTTTTATTATTTGGATATAATACTCGAGTAATACACCGCAAAACAAATCAACTTATAGACGTTACTCTCTAGGGTACGAGCCCCTTACGGCTGAACGATTTATGTAATTATCATTCAGACTCGATCTTACTGTGGGGTCAGGACTATGTTTATGACTGTTGGGTGTTATTTTTTATTGTATTTGTTTTTTGGTCACGTCACGTACGCAATTAAATGTATTAGGTATAACTTATTTTATACAACGCTGGCCTAGTATGGTTTGACGATCAAATAACATGGAAATGAAATGAAAAATCCTTATTAAAATATTGCAATGTTTTCCCTCATAATTAGAGTGCGTAGGATACACTAAAATAAAGAAAGTCAGAGGTGTGCCTTGGGTCTAGAACACATTATTAGAGAGTTTTCTGCAGGTTTCTTTCGGTTCGTTACCACAACATACCGCACACATACATATCAGATATAAGCACATTTTAATAACTCTGGTATCAGACTAGACCCAAAATCGCGCTAGATCTCGATACCCAGGTAAAACAATAGCCTAACAAATTGAATATAAAAGACAAAGCCCGCACGCTCAATATCCTTCATATGTTTACATGAATTCGGGCCAAAGATTACCGAAACATATGCCCGCTTATAACGCTAGTGATAAAGTATAAAGGGCCGCTGGATCAAATTGCGCGGACGAATCTACGTAGTCAGAACGTAGTCAACTCTACATTATGATAAAGCTACCAAATAGAAAATGCTGTATTAGCAAAATTGCGGATTTCTCACGGTCCAGTTGTTTTGTCGGATTATACTGAGTTTGGATGATGCTTAGACTGGCAGGGTTGGCATCTGGCACTGGCATCTTTGTGACTATTTTCAAGAATTTATATGATGAAACTAGTTTAATGATTACACCGTTTGCGTAAAACTTTGTGTGGTGAAAATATTGTATAATTTTCGTTCCAAAATATTAGTACGAAAAAAAAAAAATAAGAGTCGTGATAGAAATACAAGTATAGTGAATCTAATTTCTTGCCTCAATTGAATTAAATCTTTAAAATTTATTCCATGTAAATTCATCTTAAAGCTAGCTTTACATATTGTGTGCTTTTAAAACACATATTTCAATACTATGTGGATCCAAATAAACTTAGTAAATTTTCCCGTGCCAAGATTAAACCAGCAACCTCCGGTGCGGAAAGCCAACTTTATATCAGCTGCGCCAATTGGTCGTCAGTCAAATACTTAAACATGAGTTTCTTTTAATTATTACTACAATGCAATTGATGCTCAAAGTGCATGGTAAACGGACCAGATGCAGTTGCTACCATGTTCACGGTGGTGGCGGGTTCAAATCCAATGGCACACCTTTGACTTTTCGGAGTCATGTGTGTATACCAATACATGATTATCAAATCAATCACCACACACTATAACGGTGATGAAAAAAATCGTGAGGAAACCTGCATACCATAGCGATTTCTAAGATTTTTTATGGTATGTAAGTCCGTCAATCCGCACTAGGCAAGCGTGTTGGACTATATAGACTAATTACTCTCAAACGTGCTCTCGACTGTAGAGAAGGCCCGTGCCCTGCAATGGGACGTACATAGGTTGATACAGAGATACAGAGCATTGATGCTCTTTACAAATATGCTGGAATTTAATAACACCCTCGGGAAATCGTAGACAATCTGTAATCGCTGCATTTTATTTTCCTCACGATGTTTTCCTTCAGTGTCAAAGTGTGTGGTAGTTTTCAAATAATCTGAGATGTACAGAACGTCTTTTTTTTTTTTTATTGCAATGAATGGCGAGACGAGCAAGCCGTTCGCCTGATGGTAAGCGATACGACCGCTCATAAACAGTAGGAACGTTCCACTACGCTCGCCATCCTGAGACATAAGATGTTAAGTCTCAATATGTCCAGTAGATAATCTGGCTACAATGTCCTTCAATCCGAAACACAACATTGCATTTACGCAGTGTTGTTTCACGGGAGAAATAGACATTGCGGTGGTACCTACCCAGATGGCCTCTCACATATGAGAGACCTACCACCAGTAAGAAAACTACGGCAAATGCGTGGTTGTCATGCTGTTGTCAAAATATTAGGAACAGTTTTTCGCACGCCGCATTCACACGCAAAAAGACCGTTGATGATATAACTCTTTGACATAGATTGAATATGATGTACAATAATTTCAGGATTGTTGTAAAAACTATGTTTTCTGCAATTTTGTAGACGCAATTATTTCTTTATCGTGGTATATTATTAACTTAACGACTATCAAAGTTAGTGTAGGTTATCTAAAACAAGTCAAAGTTTCATTAAATATGTAATAACATGTTTTGTAACCAAGCAAATAAGGTGAACTATGACCGCCGTGGAAAAAAAAATTGCCGCGATAAATGAGACGTTAAGAGTTCTATCCTCATATTCATATAATTGTTTACATGATTGAAAGACAAATAAACACAAACTTTTGATCCGACAGTAATGTATAACACTTGTGCAGAACGTATTCAAATAAAATGACTGTAAAACTGAAACTAAGACTAAATTTAGTGGTAGGGATATATAAAATTCTTAACATAAGAATCGAACTTGTCGTCTTCTCAATTCACGCTCGGTAACGAGTATGATTATACACATCTTCGTATAGAAATAAATATAATTGATTCTATATATTATTAGACCTAAATAACTATTCACATATTTTATCTATTCAGAATGCAAACCCACTTTTTGCTGTGTGTGATTAATTTAAATTTTTGGGAAAAAAGTTTTACTCGTGCCTTGCCAGTCATATACGCCCGTTTGGCATACGCTGGTTGTACTCCTAATAGACCGCCCATGACTTTCCGCTTACATGTAGTAAGCCCATTCCGGAAATAATTACAATGATGCGGTATTTTAATCCCTTCAAAGCGACAGACGAACAACATCCGTCGACAAGTTCGTTAACGTCTTAAATTAATTTTCCCTTAAAATTTGTCAATTGTCGTCGAAATTAAACGAAGTTTGTCGTTTCTTGACAATGTGCGGCTGGCTGCTGGCCAAACATTATTTTATTCCGAGTCTACTCTTTGTTTATGGGAATGCGCTGGGCTGGAAGGATTTTTTTATTCCTCTTTTTCAAGATTGTCTGTGCACCTGATTATAATTGTTGGCAAATAAAATGAGGATTTTTGCGGAGTTTTAAATATCTTTGCTGCTTTTGGTATATAATTATGTTAAAATATGGTACCATACAACATATAACACATTATAATTACCATACAGCATCACCCAAAGTATGAAAAAGTGTCAATAATACGCTTTACCACTCGCATGCATAAGCATGAGACAGCTTTGTGTATTCAAAGCCCGCTATAAAAATATACTTTCCTTAAATCATTAATTAGTAATTTATATCTAAATAAGAAAGACTTATTTACACTGGCGTATTATTAATACCCTTTTCGGAGACTAACCATTGTTAGCTGAAATAAGATTACCATACTAGGTTAGTAATGATTTCATAACAATAATTAATATCGTTATGAAATCATTACTAATTCCTTTACTTGCTTCTACGTTCAAGATTTGCAATTCTAATTGTTGTGTTACAGATACGATACACATTAACAATCATAAAATATATATACTCATCGACACGACGTTTTTTAGTACTTAGATAATTGTATCTTCCCATGTACATACGTTTCATTGCAGGGCACGGATTTCTTCTACAATTGAGAGAAAAATTTTGAGGAGTCAGGATATATAGTCCAACACGCTGGCCTAGAGCGACCTGGCGGACTTTACACACCGCCACAGAGGCAGTCAATGATTTATTCATTTATTTTTTTATTGTACACAGTCAAAAATAATAACTATTGTAGAGCCAATACAAATGGCGATATTATCGCTCTAAGGCTATTTTTGCCAGACAACCATGACGTACGTTTTGAAGTATTTTTTTTTATTCTTATAAGACACTTAATATTATTTCAAGGTATTTTATGTGCCATGTAATAATCAAATAGTGATATGTATCATGTGATAGTCCAGCACCGTTACAAAAAAGGTCTCCAAAGCAATAAAGCGAAAATATTTTAGAATTATTAACACGTACCTGTTCTAGTCAGTCGATATTAAACTTTTGCGTCGGAGAAGTCCTTAATTAACAATCTTAATTAAGGTAAAATTATTCACAGTGCGTGAAGTATCTCCTTGCTATATGTACGTTAGACTTTTTACAGTCTTATGTAACAAATGAGATTCTTCGTACAAGAGGTGTCACTGACATGTCTCTTATTTTAATTAAATTACATTTTTATTCAGAGTCAGTCGTTTTCTTAGGGGTCAGGCTAAATAACATTGGAATTAAAATTCAGACCTACTCTTGTAGCTGGATTTAATTTATTTATATGGATCAAGTAAAAATGACTTAAACGATGCCCAGCTATAGAGTTCAATGAAAAATGAGAAAACATATTTACTTTATTTATTTATAAAATTTACAAAATAAGCTTACAGATCATTATGTCAACTCTTGAAAACAACTTGAAAGCGGCAGAAACAGGAGAGTGGATTGTGAGTATGGATACACCAATAAGAAAATTGACCTAGGATTTTGAGTATGTATAGGAAAGAAGTTGAGTGAGAAATATCTTGGCCAGACTACATAAGCTAGCAATCTAGTAACCTTAAAAACAACGTGATAAGCGGAAGAATTTTTTTTTTATTGAATACCCACATTGTATATGCACAGTCAGAAACATAAGTCGCTACACATTTACGAGATTTGGAATTGTCTTATCATCGAAAATAATAATTATTTTCAATATCGTATGGTACTTCTCGGCATGGATGACTTTACTTGGTTATATTTTAAGACTACAGAGTAGTACGTACAAATTTTAATTCATAAAAAGGTTATCAAAAAATGTGATGTGTTCAGCGACTTATGTTGCTGACTGTACATGAGATGTCGTATTTATCTGTGAAGGCCTGGCAGAGGTCACAGATAGTGCTATAGACTCAACAAATACAATGGAGCATAAGATATACGTATTATGTATTATCGACAGGAAAATAACCTCAAATTAAGATATAAATAGATATCCTTTGTCTCGATACGTATTCCTGACAAATATTTAACAAAGGTATAAATATTTGTACAGACTAAATCGCAGGATGTTACAACACTTTGGATATAGTATCAACACCGAAATATCGTTCTTAGGTACTTGTCAAATATAGATATCAGTAATAATTAATTAAAGGTAATTTCAATACTTTTTTTGACGTTCTACTACGTTTAACATTTAATCACTATGTTCATTGTAATTAACAGAATCTTATTATCGAATTGGTGTTAAATAATTGTTTCTTGAATTAAGAGAAGGAATTTTTTATATCTATTTATTACTTTTTCATAATTATACTATTATAATGGAAAGATAACGAAGATAATGTTTTCCGGAATGAAACTTTGAACTTGGTGTTAAATGATAGTTATCACTGTATTACAATAATTATAATACGAGTGAAGTAAATTGTTAAAAATGTAGCAAAAAAGATGAAGGATTTTCTTTCATTATACAATATAGATAGAAATAAGATAAAATATGGTCTGACACTAGCAATGAGACTATTTGTGTGAAGGGTCTCATAAAATAACAGATATACTCTGGAACAAGACCCAGACGCGCAGAGTCTATGAGATGGTGCCAATAACATCATTGGCTGTCCTACAAAATAAAATGAATGCATTGCCCCCAAACTGATTTTTGCCAGCTTAACCGGTTACCAAGTTTCTATTATATCAAATAATCCCTAACAGCATTTACGTAAAAATAAATCCTTTATTAATGTTCTTTTACATTCCAATAGTTGTTCAAAGGATAGATTAATTCTCGACAGTCGAAGTCCGGCAAGTTTAATTAAAATAGACAAGAATGCGATCTGGTTAACTTTCATAATGAGAACCAGATGGACAATGAAGTTAGTGACGTTAGACTTCGGATTTATATCATTTAAGAGCATTCTAGTAGCAAGAGCATACCCTATAAATAGAGGTTTCAAAATGTTTGGGTTAGGACGAGGTTTTAATGTCAACTATTTGCGCGCGATTTAGATATTGCTGGTTAACAGTTTATACATTTTGGTTTGAGATCTTTATTCGTATTATCATATTTGAAATTGTATGTTTAAAAATGATGCATCAAAGAATATCCTATATGCTTCAAATAATAAAACATAAGCACAGCAATTCCTCTGCCACAAACGTTAAAATCGCGTCATTGCATTGACTCCCCAAAGGGGTGCATAGTAAAATTGTTAATTCTATTGAAGTGAAACATAGGAACCCGCGGGATGCGTCCCGCTGTTCCGTTCGCCTTGGCACCATTCCAGTCAACGATTGTAGTTTACTATCGCTGCACGCCGATCTATGGCTATTATTTTCACTGGTGCACTATTCAAACTACTTCGGCATCCAACGGATGAATAGACTTGAAAGAATTTTCGTGTGCAGCCAGTATGTGCGTAATGAACGTTTATTCTTTTGGATGGCGAAGTTTGTGGTCTGGTTTGAGCGTTGAATATATTTGAGGCGTTGGTGAGTTATGATCTCGTGTGAATGAGCGTGTTACAAAATAAATTGTTTTAGTTATAAATTGACATTATATCATGGAGTTATTTATTTTTAAAAAGATTAGAAACTATATGTAATATCAAAAAGACTGGACAGTGAGATATCCTGTTTAAAAATTAACTAACAATAAGTCACAGATTTCCTTTTGCTTTTAATGTAGTTGAAATATTTCTAGAGGTCAGTCTTCATTGGTTCATCATGGGTCTGTAGGAGAACATATATAACATATATCTATTGTGAAATTAGCAGCCAGTAGTGTCAGAAATTCCAAGCCACTTATATATTATATAGTTACTGCCGCCTTGTAACAGCTGCTGCCATTGCCAAATAGCAGCAACCACCACCCACGGTTAAAATCACCGAAATATAAAGGCAATCAATGTGACAGCTTTTCGCCACTTAATGCGTTTATTCCCCACGTTAAATGTGTTGGATAAAATATGTGAAAAGAATTTGAAAAAATACGGAATTTTAGATTTATGCTCTATAAATATGCCAATAGAGGGCGTAAGTGCTTATCATATTTACACCAAAATATTTGCAAAAGTGAACAGAGTTATGTCCAAATTATAGAAAACAAAATTTTAGTGCGCTCTTTAATTTATTTATGCATTATTTTGTTGTCACTAAAACATAAAATATTAATTTTATGAAGCTTCAAAAGCTACCAATTAGGTTTAAATCAGACACCTGATTTTTATAACTTTTTCAATAAATTCAATTCAACACCGAGCTGTGTTTGAAATACCAAAAACACGCTTGAATATATTTGAGGAAACACGTACGATCTAAATATCCACGTTGAGATCGCCGTCATACACAAACTCTTGGGTTGTCTCTAGAGAAAACCTGGGCTTATCTGGTGCGAATAACGAAAACAAACACCGAAGCTTTCCCGGGTGGCAACAATTAAATTATATTCATCCGCCATTTTTCCTACATTATCATGCTAATGGTACAAACTGGCTACGCTCGGGTTTTAAATGTATCTGTGATCCACAAGTACTTGTTAGATCTGGGTTTTTGTTGTTTATCTTCACTATAACAGTGAAGAAAATATCGTGAGGATACTTTCACACCATAGTGATTAGTAAAAATACCTTTGGTATATAAGCTCCGTCAACAAGCACTAGGCCAGCGTGGTGGACTATAACTAACCTCTCACAATCGTACACTTGATTGTAGAGGGGGCCCGTATCCTGTAGTAGGACGTGTATGGGCTGATATAGTTATAAATACTGGGTGTTTGTGAGACTGACAAGCCTTTCGTAGATTCTTATACCCACGATACAATATTTATAACTTAGTGTGGAGTGATAACCATGAATATGACTTACATTTATTTAATATTTATTCAGTTTTTAAATTAAGGCATATTACAGGTTATTCGATGTATGGTCCGTAATAGTGTATACTTCCATTTATTAGGTTTTGCGTGAAAGAGTATCAAACTTCTATGGATACATCTATCCTAACGAACTTTCACATTTGCAGGATTATTAGTAAATAGTAGGATAAGTAGAATGAATGTCAGCCAAATCATACAGACCGTGATAAAGCTATCCATTACTTAACTAAGTTTATTAATAGACTTCAAAAGAGGAAAGTCTGTAATTTTCCTAATGAACTTAAATATCACGTCATAAAAGAAGACGCGATATTTTCTAAAACCATCCGATTTGGATAGGGCGATTTATTGTTTAATTTCGCATTTGTTTTATCGTTTAGAAAACAATACGTTTTAAAATTAAATACATAATTAACTTGCGCCAGGTATTCTTTTATGGACGGATATTACGAGTATAAGTTTGCAAGTACGTCAGACTATATAATTAAGTGTTTTCATCGCTTTACAGTGCCTATTGAGTGAATAGAACTATTATTATGTATGACGTATTCTTCTTATAACATTAGTATGCAAGGCCGCTACAACTCCCGTAAATATTGTCAATCCATTGTATAAAAAAGGATAAGACTATAAATGTCAGTGACAAATTCAATCTTTGGCCAATCATCGCGATTGCATAATAAAATAGTTAATGTTCCTGCCTTATGATCCAATCTTTTGTATGTATGTCGTACAGCCAATTGCCAAACTATCCTTATATGACGTGTATATTGGGGTCAGAATAATACGTAGGAATTTTATGTCTTCTTTTTCCACCTATTCTTATTCAACAAAGAAGGAAGCACCAGTTCACCATGTTTTTTTGGGAACGCCAAACAGCAGTGTAAATGCATTATTATGTTTCGGTGTAAAGGACATTGTGCCAGAGTAACAAATGGATATATTGAGACTTAACATCTTATGTCTCAGGATTCAAGGTGTTGTTTATTCTTGCCACAATTCAGTGGCGATCGTATCGCTCACAATCAGGTGTACGGCATGCTCGTCCCGCAAGTAATTGAAAAAAAAAAAATAGAAGCTTTTGATCTGATGATGAATAAATTGATGTCAATGTATTCGCAATAAATCACGACCTTAGACTTGGGAAAACCATAAAAATAGATAACCATATTTGGAAATTGAATCGTGAGGGCCTGGTTCCCAGCTATTGTGTCCGCATACCGATTGTTGGAGACATAATGACATTAATTAAAACTGCATACAGGATATCACGCCAGCAGCTCGTTCACCAAACATCATTAAATTAAAGAGCGATATAGCTAGTGGACTGTTTTCAATAGTTAGATTGTTAAGAGATACATTGTTATCGAATTTAGTTTAAAAAAAAATAGGACTGGCTGCTTGGTTGGGAAATTTGAATATATGGTACATTCAGAGTGATAAGAAATTCATCAAGAGAAGATTGTGAAAATCGATTAGTAGAGTTTTTCGCCAATAAAGACTAAGACTTTTATGAGACAGGCATTATGACGCTTCCGTTAAAATAGCAACAAATTATCCAAAAAATGGCGTATATTTGACCCGAATCAGATAATCCGAAACATGTTAAATAATGTCGTAAATTTCACACAAAAGTAATGGATTTTATCCTCTAACTTACAATTAACTAGCGGCCCGGCCCAGCTTCGCCCGGGTACAAATAGATTTCTGTACAATAATATGTACGTATTATACATATAAACCTTCCTCTTGAATCACTCTATCTATTAAAAAAACCGCATCAAAATCCGTTGCGAAGTTTTAAAGATTTAAGCATACAAAGGAACATAGGGACAGTGAAAGCGACTTTGTTTTATACTATGTAATGATTGTATTTTGACTATACAGTATTCAACCACTTTAAAAGTATATGAACTTACATACACTAGGTAGTCTATAATGACATCTAGCTTAGCAATAGTTTTGTATATCCTATAATACATCACTAAGATGAGTTACCAGCGCCGGATCTAGGTTTTTGTCGAGGCGGGGCAAAAACTGAAAAATGCCGCCCCCCCCTTGCCATATTTTTACCTTAATCATCATCATCATTTTTAGCAACCAGACGCCCACTCAACACAGGACTTCGGGAAAGAACGTCATTTTACCACCATGTTAAGCATTTTTACACGCTTTATATTAGCGTCACTTTTGAGGGTTAACGTCAAAAAACGTGTAAGCTTTGACTCTAGTTTTCCTACACGTAACCCCTGGGTAGTGCCAAATGAGTGACACAGTTCGTGGTGGTAGAACTTAAGTGTCCATCTGGGTAGCGATCACCGTACACGGGGCGTAAAGACCGTCATAGTGATCTGATAGTGATTTTGTACGTATTTTTGATCACTCTCGAAGGGAGGAGTGCTGACCCGCCAGCCAAAGAGACAGTACAGTACAAGAGCCCAATCGTGGCTAACCACCACGAGGGGCTGCCTCACCATGTCGCACATAATATTGAGCGGGTATGTCGTACCGGTTGGTGACCAGATGTGGCCGATATTTAGCGACATGCCGACTCTTTCATGCCGGTGCCCATTCGGCCTACTTAATGCCCGGACTTTGGCTTCTCGGTGCCTCTTCATCAAACCCATCCCTTCAACTTTATGATAGCGCAATTAAACAAAGCATGTCTTTCAGCGGTGCCTAACCCCACCATTGCCTTCACTATGGAATTCACCAACATCCGCGAACTCCAAACGACCTTAATGCCGTCCACCACCATCTCGAGACGGCCTTGTCTGCTTTACTCTTCTTGATGGAGACGCAGATTCGTCGTCCGGCCGAATATTCCTACCTGCTGTACCCCGGTAATTCGCTTGAAAAAAGCTTCAAGCCTAAAGCCGGGGTATGCTTGTATGTATATTCGGTTAGACATGTACTGTCACCGTTTAAGCTGCATGGAGGGCCCCTCCTTCTCCGCTTTCTGTTTGCACGTGAATCTTGGTTGCCTGAGCCGCATCGACATGTGCCTTTACATGTTTCACAACGGGAAAGATGAGACGACTCGGCTGTTCAGGTATCTCAGCCATGTGGCTGATGACGGGCGGACGCAGTTCCCGTCGGCTGAAATGGTCTTGGGGGATTTCAATGCACATCACAAACTGTCGCTGGGCTCCTCCAAGACTGGTTCTGTTGTAAATTTATCCTGGGCTGTTTAAAAATAATAATGGTGGTTGTATCATTGAGATAAAACGACGTATGGCGATGGCTAGAGGGGCAATGGAGAAGCTCAGGAAAATATGGAGGAATCGTACTACTACAAAAGCTACTAAAGATCAGGCTTGTCCGAGCACTTTCTCGTATTTCTATATGCCGCTGAAACATAGACGTTACGGGATAAGAAAAATGTAGCTTCCCTAGTGATGAGGTGTTGGAATGCTTGGAATATCAGGTCCGAATTACACACAAACATTTTAAGAACTCGGCATCAAGTAGCGTCTTTCCGAGATAGTACGGCCCCGTATACTTCGAATATTCGGTAATTTCTCACAACGAATTAACGACTCCATAGAACGTCTTATGGTTAATAGGGATAGTAGACCGCAATAGACCTCATGATAGGTCACCATACACATACATTTATATACATTATTCATACGTACAGCGGCACAGATATTACGGCGGATATTATAAGAATAACCTTGTCAGGCCTCAAAACTTCCAGGTCTGATTCAAACTCAATTTCCTAAAAACGGGGTGAATACAATACCTTTTTTTTTAATCGATATCGATGCGGATGAGCTAGTAACACCTAGTTGACTCGCCGTGCCACCCGGCGCACTTCCTAATATGGCTCCTCACAACTTAGGTAGACGTGGATTTTCTCTGTAACGGACGCCCTAACCGTTGACGTCCGCTATGAAGCCACGAGCTCTGCCGCACATCTTAGAGTTTTCCAGCGACCCCAATGACCCCTATTAATCGCCTCTTACGACAGACAAAGGAAACCGTGGAGGAATTTTGCCAGCCCTTGACCACTGGGTGCGTGAAAACTATATTCTTAGCAAGGAACTCTAAAGACTAAAATCAATGTTAATAGGTGTTTTTTCACATTTAAGCAAGATTTTTTTATAATGTATCACAATTGGAATATTTTATAATATCCAAGTAAAGATATTTACTTGGGAGTGTCCTACCCCGAATTGCCCCCGAACCAAGGTCTTGTTGCACCTGTTGCACCTGAAGAAGTTCTCTGCAGTCTTCGCCGCATAATAAAGAACCGGAAAGCGGTACGGCCTGACTATATTCCGATAGAGGCGTGGAAGTCGTTGGAGCTTCATGGTGTGGAGCTTCTTGCTGCGTTTTTTAACCGCATCCTAAATACCAAAAACATGCCTGACTCATGGCGGTTGAGTGTGATAACTTCCGTATACAAGGGTAAAGGCTGTGTTCAGGAATGCGGTAATTATCGTGGCATGAAGCTTTTCGAACGCGTCATCGAGTCCAGGCTCCGCCAAGAGTGTACTATCTCTGAGTGTCAATACAGCTTCCGTCCTGGCAGTGGCACTACCGACCCGATATTTGCACTCAGGATGCTTGGCGAGGCACACAGACCGCAGAAGACGCCACAGCACATGGCTTTCTTGGACCTGCAGAAGGCCTTCAACTGTGTGCCGCGACAGGCAATCTGGTGGGCGATGAGGGTGAAAGGGATACCGGAAGCCTCTGTGGACATTATCAGAGACATGTACCTCCGATCCGAGTCTTTCGTTCGGACCGCCGTTGGCTATACGAATCCTTTCTCGATTGATGTCGGTGTGCACCAAGGCTCGGCGCTGAGTTCATTCCTCTTCAGTATTGTGCTCGACGCCATAACGTCTCACATCCAGGACCCTGCGCCCTGGTTGTTGATGTATGCCGATGACACCGCACTGGTGGAGGAGGACCGGCGACTTTTAGAGCGCAAGCTCAACCGGTGGAAGGAAACGCTTGAGAGCGGTAGTCTGAAGTTAAATGTGGCGAAGACCGAGTACATGGCTTGCGGAAGTACGGAGCCCCAAAGCATCGTGATAGGGAACGAACTTGCCGTGAAGACGGACAAGTTCAAGTACCTTGGGTCCGTACTGCATGAGGCCGGTGACATCGGCCTTGACGTCAAAGCCCGTATAAACTGCTTGGGCTAAGTGGAGGGAGATCTCGGGCATACTCTGCGACCGCATGATGCCGATGAGGCTCAAAGGTCTTATCTATAAAAGCATCGTGCGGCCGGTGCTCCTGTATGGGTCTGAGACGTGGCCTGCCCTCAAGCGGCATGTCCAGAAGGTCCACGTCACGGAGATGAAGATGCTGCGGTGGATGTGCAACGTCACGCGTTTGGACAAAATCCGTAACGAGCACATCCGTGGCAGTCTTGATGTTCGCGATGTGGCTGATAAACTCCAGGAATCCCGCTTGAGATGGTATGGTCACGTCCTAAGGAAACCGCAGGAGTACGTCGGTAATGTGTGCCTGAGCCTCAATATTCCCGGACCTCGATCGCGGGGTAGACCAAAGAAGCGCTGGCTCGATGTCGTCAAGGAAGATATGAGGGTCAATGGCCTTACTATTGAAGATGCCGAAGATCGGGCGAAATGGAGGAGAATATGCCGGAAGGCGGACCCTGGCGCCGGCCGGGATAACGCCAGGTAGAAGAAGAAGAAGATCCAAGTATAGATATTTAATAAAGTGTTTATTATTAAATTAACAACGTGTAGACGTGGGAACATATTACTGAAATATTTTAACTATTCTTAACTTTCAAACCCCATTTTTTCAGTGTTTAAAATATTGCCTTTTATTACTTCAGGAAATCAAAACAAAAAAATTGGTCCAGATTTGCCGCCCCTTAAAATCTGCCGCCTTAGGCTCCAGCCTACTCAGCTTATTAGTAAATTCGCCACTGCCTGTACCACATAAAAGACGTTCGATGGTTAATCAACTAAAACTAACTACTAAACACAAATTGGATATTTGAAACTAAACGTAATTGTTGAGTTGGATAAATTACATTCCAAATATTAAGTTTTCATCTCTTTTTCACGCACCCCTATCGCATAATCACTAATTCGCGCACGGCGAAAAAAAAAGTGTAAGTGGTGTTACGTTATTGATGAGTTTTGTAGTTGTCTCCCAAGATTCAATATGCCGCCCCCTGAACTTGCCGCCCGGGGCACGCACCCCGACTTGCCCCCCCCTAGATCCGGGCCTGTGAGTTACTACAGCATTATTGATGACGAAACTAAAAAGTGGTTACATTCTACTCTATCCATTAATCCATGAGTAGTGTTACATCACTCATCTGTGGAAGTAAGTACGCAGTGTGCCGCAAAAACCAACAATGATGGATCACGTTCAACACAATAACATGATATAAGACATTGTGCGTGTACCGCCTCCAAAACGAGTGATCACTGAGTTTTTGTTTTCCATATCGTTAGTTGATTATAGTGTTGCATGATAGAAAAACAGAGCGTTTTATTGAATCACATTATCTTGGCTGGCTGAACATACTAAAAGCCTTATTAGTTGACCGTTTTAAAAATGCCTCGGTGGCGTAATTGTACTCGTACTACGTACGCTACGGTTACAAATCTAAGGTCTCTGGTTTGAACCCCGGGACGGGCAAAGTGATATTGGATTTTTCTATTCATTATCAGCTCGGAGTCAGGAAGGCTCGTCCGGCGTGTGTCGCCTGTCACATCGTGTGATGGAACAAAGTTGTCGAAATGTGAGCGTCCTGGCACTTCTTCCTACCCCTTATGGGAAAAAGCGTGATTTTATGTATGTATAGTTTTGTAACCTATTTTAGTTACCAAATATTTTGTCTTTTTCGTTCATGCTTAATTCCAAAGTCGTTTGGAAGAGAAAATCCGGTAGCTAAAAAAAGGTTGTAAAACTGTAAATGAGTAAGACTTAACATAGGTACAATGCAAATATGGTACTTTGGCAAGTTGTCCACAGTCCTGTCTGTATATCAGATGATCGCTCTTTTCTTCGGTAAATGAAGTGCAGTAAATCGCAATAGGAATGAATGGCAGACTCCATTCGATGACATTCGATACAATTATGCCGGCCTGCTTAGGTGCTTCTTCACACTACGCCGGAAGGACACAGGATTATCAAAAGGAACTCACATGACAGCCGACGAATCCACAGCTTGACTTTGAGAATACTGATCTAATATCACATTGATAGAGGCGAGTGTAAGAAATACAGTATAATTTATATAGACTGATACATGTAAACATAAAGTATTAAACTCACAAAACTTTATTAAACTTCGTAATCCCTTTCCATTCACTTAAATAAATATTGAAAGGCCAAAATTATCAATAAATAACAAGATTAATGTATGAATATCGTTTAAAATGCATTCAATAAAATAATGAAGCGTAATGACCGCATATAAATCTTTCTGTTCGAGCTATCGCTTTAATATCGATGGCTTTACACCGCATTTCAGAGCTCTTTTCAATGCTCAGTAATACTATTTAAGACTTACTTCAGTATATTACATTTTATAAATGTGACCGTCGCTTTGGTGTGGTAAATGTCCATTTGGATAGAACGATGAATCGATTTAACTGTCAGGTTGAACATGGGCGTAAATGACTGAGAATAATGGTTATTTTAATAATCCAAAGGTATGTAATATTTATGTCTTGTTGGCGCAGTTGTACTACAGTGCGATTGCAAAGCTCTCAAGTCTCGTGTTCGAATCCCAGGTCGGGTAGAGCGATATTGGATTTTTCTATTCATTATCAGCCCAGAGTAAAAAAAAAACTGCCCGATATAGCGAAAGGCTCGCTCCATATCCCAGCGTGTGACGGAAAATACAAGACGAAACGTAGGCGTCCTGGTTGCACTTCTGCCTACCCCTTCTGGGAAAAAGGCGTGTTTTTATGTATGTAATAAAAATTTATTGATGAAAAGTCTCAAAATTATTCTCCATTTCATACAATTACTGAAGCAACATGTACAAATAAAGCAATTGGTTGTATCCTTCCATATCCGTCCCAATGCAGGGTACGGGCTTTCTCCACAATTGAGAGTACGATTGAGAGGAATTAGGCCATATAGTGCACCACGCGCAGTGTGGAATGGCAGACTTTTACAAGCATTTAACTCATATAAAGGCTATAAGCTAAGCTTTGCATTATATTATATTCAATTAGTATAGTTTATAATTTTTTTGTTTAATCATAATTTAAAACTGTGTGTTCAATTTGCATATTTAAAACTTCATTAGTAAAGCGAACGAAATATATAAATTAATTAGTGAAACGTGTTTGAATTGTATGTTTTCTGGGAAGTATGCAAATTTTTTAAATTATAATATATTTGGGCAACTATGCAAAATATTATAATATACGTGTAAACACATTGCAGTTATTTGTATATTATTTTATAAATGAGAATCACTGTGCTATAGAAGTTACATTTAAGTCATAAATACTAGTATCACTAAAATCCATACATACATAAACTCACGCCTTTTTCCCAGAAGGAGTAGGCAGTGGTGCCAGGACACCCACATTTCGTCTTGTATGTTCCGTCCCACGATGTGATAGGTGGCGAGCCTATCGCCATATCGGGCACAAACTCCTGACTCTGGGCTGATAATGAATAGAAAAATCCAATATTACAATGCCCAACCCGGGATTCGAACCCGAGACCTCAGCTTTTAACTATACCTTAGTACAACTAAGCCACCGAGGCAGTCATATCACTAAAATAATTTCTAACGAACCAGGAAACGGATTCTCTATTTACTACAAGAAGATCACTGTAGAAATTAGCCCTCTTTTGATTTTGGGGGTACCTATTACTAAAATTAACCACACTTCACAGGTCTATCAGTTCTGGATATAACTTTTCCAATACTTTATCATAATACTTATTATTTTAGGTTAAACTTCAAGTCTTTTAAACATCAAAGATTAAATTATGGTTTTACAGCCCCATAATCGTCTGATGAAAGACGCGTTTGGGGCGTATATTTATCCTTAAGTTACTTTAAGGCAATGCAAATAAAATTAAAGCACGTTTCATTACGAGAGTACTCAGTGCAAACCATTAACCTTATAGGTAAATCTACACTCAATAAGACCACGATATTCTTCAGGCCGGGCCGGGCTCCATCAATCTATATCCATTTGAACCCTTCGCGATCATCCCTGCCATTAGGCCGTCGTAATTATTTCGGCCCTTGTAAAATACTGGCCTGCCCGCCGGGGTCGCTCACCGCATAGGAATTGTCAATTTCGCTTAATAGCACGATAAGTGCGCTCCGATAGCCAAATAACCGATAGTCCGGTAATTGGTTTTTATTTATTTAGCGATATTTGGTCAAATATTTAATTATTTGCGTAAATATAGCGTGTTTGCGAACGCTGGCGTCTCGTACGTGGAACTTTTCGGAGTTTCTGTGTTGATGCTTACTGAATGCCAAATGCGTATTGTGACCTTGCGTGTGATATTGTTAAGACGAAGGACAATGTACTATGTTGAATTGTGATTCGATAAAGTGTTATGTTCCTGTTTATGTAACACTTCACATGAATAATGATTTCCATTATTTCGTATTATTATGAGATGTTTGTTTCGCTGATCTAGGTCATTCAAGTTAAATAAAAATGTAAACTTAAATTTATTTTTCTAGTCACGACATCAAATTGGGTCGACTATTCTATAGTCTAAAGGATAATCCAGTTGACCTCATTAATCGTTAAAACATAAGCTTTATGTAAACATAATATACATTACACCTAAAACACAAACAAAATACGGCTATTTTGAATGACATTAAGGTGATGTGACTAATTGGATACATGAAGTTCATGGTTTGTTTGAAGCTAAAATACAAACATGAGTTAACGCCTGTTTCCCTAGAACTAAAAAGAAGTAGGTCCTACTAGGCCCACTTATTACTGGTATTAGGTCTCTCATATATGAGAGACCGTCTGGGTAGTTACCACATATTGAGACTTAACATCTTATGTCTCGGGGTAGCGAGCGGCGTGGAATGCCAAGCATTGCTTTATTCATAGTAATAAAAAAAAAATACAGTTCGGAAAGATATTTCCGTCCAAAAATATGGTTGTCTGACGCCAAACTGAACAAAAAATCTAGGCCCAGACTGTAAGCTTTCGTAAGAGTATATGAAAGTAATGTCATGAATTTTAAAAGAACTACTCTCATACAGAGGTTATATAAAGCGGCGCTATTCAGATAGACCACCTGGCGCGACAGACATAACATGGAATTTATATTCAAATTATCAAATTCGACTCCAAACCAAGTATGCCCTAGGGCATGCGTAGTTCCTTAGCTTATCAACCTGCTCAGTCTTTTAGCAATGGTAAAAATAGACGGTAGTATAATTCGTTTTGGAATACTTCTGGCCCAATATTATTTGATATTTGAGGTTTAATTCATCACTCTGGCTCAAAAGAGATTGATTGAAGAATGAAAGCTCCATTGATCAAACTAGATTCAAGATTTTCAACTTTTTTCTTGGAGGGAGTCTTCTGCTTAATATAAGTCTGCTAAATATTGAATTTTCAACTACTAGTTTCGAAATTTGTGGGGTCATTGACCAGTGTAATAGGCACTTTACTATGGGCTCAAAAACACCCAAGATTGTTACCTTCAAATATGAAATATGTATATAAACTGACTTATCATGGTGCTAAACGGGACCATAAGTTGATATACTACAATATAGACTCTTCATTCTTTGAAAGCACACGGCGTTCTAATAAATAGCAATCTTATATAATAACACCTTGCTGGTATTATCAGCAGTATCTGTGGAACACAACACGGAATGCATTCAATCAGAGCAGCGAACAAATATCAGCCTCGAAACGTTTGCAACGAACGATACAAAACTAGATTTTCTCAGAAGAGATATTTCTACCACTGGGCCCAATTATGAATCGTCTATAGAAACTCCATGGTAGGTTTAATACCGTCTGCGGTCGATGAATAGACAAAGAGTTTTGAGTTCGTATGTGGTTGCTGTTTCTGTCTAGTGATGCCCTTTAAGGACGTTGAAAATTTAAGTACTCCAAAAGTAAATTTCTGAGTCTCGAGGTGTCTTTTGGCGAATTTTCAATAACCATCATAATTTTCAACTACAGGAACATCCACTATGAACATTCGGAAGGATGCTGTCGGTCTTTTGGGTATAACTTTATTCGCTATTAGATCTTTTCTAATTGAGGCGCGGAATTCACGGAAATTATAATATAACACATACCTCATCCCTTGCATATATTACACATTAAGTGCGATAAGTCAACAAAAACGATGAATTATGCGCAACATAAAAGAATATTCAATAACAGTGTTACTCAATCGCTCGCTGAAAATCAAAGCCCTCGCTATCAGCGTATTCGTCACGAGCTATTAGCATTCATTTCATTATTAATTCCTTTCCCTCTCTGCAAAAATCGAATATCGTCAAAGTGAAAATACACAGGCTTTGGTGAAATTACGAATTCCAATAGATTTTGCCAGGTGTGATTCGGCTTATATTCATTACCAACTAAACTGCGTTTAAGGGATTTTTCCTGGATTAATTTGCGGTTAAATATGGTTTATTCCTCCTCATTAGGGTCTTTGAAGATCACGGTGAAATATCGGTTTATTACGGTTAAGGGTACATTTTTTCATCTACGTCAAGAGATTTCCGGCGCTCGTTTAAATGTTATGCTTCGATGGAATAAGACACATTAAAAGCGTGACTTTGGGGGAACCCGTATGTTTTTTTGCATATTTTTAATAATTCTGCTCTAAGTGTATATAAAATATGGACTTTAATCTGAATGAGATTATTAATGGAATAACTACTATTTATTAATCCCAAAGAGTTTGTTTGTTTGAATATACTCATGTCTAGAATTGGCCAGTCGTATTTATACATTTTTTATTTTATTTATTAGGCAGTTTTATAAAGAACGTCATACATTATCTAAATCTACCTTACATCATCTAACAACATACGGTAGCCAAACAAAAAAAAAAAAACATATAATATGGTAAATGTGTTTTCATACACTTATTAAAATAATAGTCATAGTAAGAAGATATTACAGAGGAGTATAATAAACGACTTCCTCAGTGGCACAATTGCACTATGGTATGATTTGGAGGCTGAGTTTTTGGTTTCGAATTCCGGGTCGGTCAAAATGATATTGCATTTTTCTATTCAATATCAGGCCGTATTCAGGAATGTGTGAAAATAGTTAATATAAGTCAGGAATGTGTGCCTTATATGGCGATAGGCTCGCACCCTATCGCATGACGAAAACACATAAGCCGAATTGTAGGCATTCTGGTAGGACCTCTGCCTACCCTTTCCGGGAAAAAAGTGTGAGTTTATGGATGAATAATAAATGCACCTGGAAATGGCAAGCTGGACTACTGGTATGAAATAGATGGAAATATTTGTGTGGCTATCACTAAGCAACCGCGATTTTATCTTTAGATTCTGCTAAATAGCAAAAATTCCTTTTGTTTTGTAAGTGGTCGAAGAAGATAGCTTTCGGTGATTGACGAAATTTGTTAAGAAAAAAAGTGCAGATTTCAAGTGGCAATCCTTTAAGATCCTCAATTTGAATATATTAAGCAAATGCTACCTACAAACACCATGCAATGCTGGTCCGTTATTCCGTCAGACTAAACACTATGATTATTATTCATAGCCAGTTAAAGCAAACGCGTCGTTTCAAATCTACAATCCTGTTAGCCATGGAAACGGTGTTTACATGGATCAAATAGCAATTCGATATTCTGGATTACGCACTGCTGTGCTGGTTCGGATAATTTCGCCGAGTTTAAATCTAATTCAGCGACTCAATTAGCACGAAATGCATACACGAATTGTGGTAATAAAAATGTGGGTCAGCAAGGAGATCCTAATGCACCATTGGTTATTCAGAATGGGTAGTATTAAATTATAGTGCTGTTTGCACTTTATTGTGCGTGATGAAACAAGAAGTAGTTTTAAGAAGGATCAAATATATCCTGTGCCTAAGGATTTTATTTTATTTGTTACGGTTCATTAACAAATATTACAAAAACTTTGTTCCTTATAAGGAACTGCATTTGTGAGACTTTATAATTGTATTTCCATAAAGAGGAACACAACACACAATAGGGAATATGCACCAGACTTCAAAATAAGTCAAAATATTTTTTTGTAATCTTTATTAATATAGAAATATTCCTTAAAGATATTTTTTAAATTTATCAACTCTAAATCAGTAAAATAAATACTTAAAAATAACATTTCAAAGGAGATCGGTCGATTTCCTAAGGAAATTGGGCCTAGTAGTGAAAACTTGACGGACACAAATGAGACCTAGAATTAAATAATAAAGATTCAATATCCTTTAAATATAATATAGTCTTTTTGAGCTACGATATGGGGTATTTAAGATCTATCCTCTTAAAGTTTTACAAAAACTACCATATTCTACTATTTTCACATATATCTTATTTGGACAATATTTTATATTTCATGCATTGACATATATTCTACCGATAGACAAGACATGTCATAGAAATTATTTGTCCCAGCTCAATAGCGACATCTACTTTATTGACTTGATATCATACAAATTATGGCCAAAGAAAAACGTGTCACGAATAGATAAGACAATTCATATTAATCGTAACTCTTCGTTATATGATGTCTACATATTAATACCGACAACCAAAATATAATATAAAATAATAGTTTCTTTTACATAAAATAATATGGTTTCTTTTATTTACCGGATTTATAAACATGGCGCCTGGTGAGCACATTATTTGTGAATAATACACAAGAAATTAAATTATAAATTAATATTTTTTTATGTTTAGGATTTAATTAATAGAAAGACTCTAGAAATAAAATATTTTTATTAAATCTGAAGGTAACCACGTTTCTTCGCCGCGATTCTTCTGAATAAATTTGATCCACAATTCTCTTGTTTCACGACATGGCCGAAGAAACCTTTTAAATTAAATAATAATAAAAATATTAATTTAAATGCTTTTAATTTTTTATCTTATATAAATACTTCAGTATCCGTTACAAATCTGCGTCGATATGTCGACTCTGCGCATACAAATACTCGTTAGTCTTTGACATGCATGGCCGCCCGGCATCAACCGCTGTCACATGTCACAATTGTTGATATTAAATTAGATTAAATGTGTTTTTAATATAATAAGTTAAACTCACTGGTGAAAAGTCACATCTCGACTTTTACTTATGTTTTTTGAATTGTTCGAGCAGTATTTTAATGCACACGACGGCATTTTGTCGAATAAAACTTTGCACTGATACGTGTCTAGTTCCAGCAAGCGCTTGACATAGACTAAATGAGTTGGAGCGCCTGGACTCCAACTCGTGTTACAAACTATTTGCTTGAGGTGTCTTCTCTAGTACGTAGTACATTATAACTCAATGATTTCATGTAACTATGTAAATAATTTCGTTTAATAGTATTGTAAAATGTATTACATTATTATAAACACGTTAAATACTTTTCGATATAAAGTTGATTAAGAAAGCATTTCTGGGGGTAGAAATATCCGTTTCAAATGTTGGTAGGTCATTCTAAAAAGGGAATGATGACGGTAAAAATGTTGGTATTGATAATAAGAAACACATTTTTATAATAAAAAGTTCTATTGAACTTGTTCCTAAACAATATCTCATGTACCTGGTAGTAACAATACATTGTCGAGATGCTTTGCAATAGGTGTGATATCATTTTGGTACCTAGCCCAACCAACGTACCACATAATAGTCATTACATGTGCAGAGCATACCACTGTACTTTTGATTGCAATGCAATTACAATGATATTGTGTTATTGCATTGTGGCCATTTTGAGAGTTGTCGATCTGAATATAAACAAAACATATTTTTGTTCTGTCCTAACCAATAACGCACTGAGTGGTCTGGCATACTATTTATCTCATTAAAATCGATTGATGTTTTAGAATTCTTTATAATTGTAAACATGTCTTGTACATGTTGGAACTAAAATAATATAATTAATATTATAGAGCCTTTCCATCATAAAATCCAGTGAGGTATTGCGTAGATACACTGAGCAAGCTCTGCTATTTTTGGGAATATAATAATTATAATCTTTTTTAGAGTAGCCAAGAGTTGTCGTAAATAATAAACTCAAAATAACCAACATCACAAAAGCACATTCCTTTCGCGACCAAGTACAAAGAATAGAATTTGACAAACACTGAATGAATTTGACAGATGTCAATTCTGATATTATTGCAAACAATGCAAAACGTGGTAGAATATTTTATGATATCCTTTTTTTTTACAAAATCTGATCCCCACGGTGTAGGTTAAAAATAAATAGAGAAATGAATCTAAAAAAATACGCCTGATTTTTTAGTCATAGTTAATTTCTTGTCCGTAGTTGGACCAAATCGACTGATCTCCAAAGTCGCGCAATTTTTCCGAAACACGATCTATTGCTTGAAAAGGAAAGTAACGACAATGGTCACGTTCTTATGAAGTTTTAGCTTGTTATTTTACGTTTGTTTATGAGATATATGTTAATTAAATAAGATGGATTATTTCATCACGAAATACAGTAACGTAGCAATTCATGAAAGGAACTTAATCCAAATACTACGTTGTTCATATCGTGACCTCTGACGTCACAGCGAGTTCGCGCCAACATGGCGTTTAAATGCTTCGAAACTGATAGCAGTATTGATATTTTTTTTGTACTTTTTTCCGATAATGTAACAAAATATAGAATTGATTAAAAATATAAAAAAATGCCCATATTACATACAATATATATATGTACTTGAACACATGTATACCATAATTGGAGAGGTACTAAAAATAGAATTAAAATTCAAATTAGAGTATAATTATCAATTAATTAAAACTAAGAGATAGATAATTATTTCTCGCCGACCACCTTCAGGCTAAACAGTATATAAATAGACTGAATCCGAAAAGCGACATATTTGCGTGAAATGCTATGATGAATTTTCCGCCATAATGTTTAATAGAATTTTATTAATTTGTATTTGAGAAAATTCTTCTAAAGGCTTATAAGTGAGTCGCTTTCCAAGCATTAAATCGTTCTGATTAATTGTAACATATACAGAGTATATCAAGACTGCTACCGAAAACGAAACTGGGTGGTAGTTTTAGTGACTTCAGACAAAATGCAACCATATTTTGTGCAAAAATTTGTGACTATTTTTTTTTGTTATTTTTTTTCTATAGACTTATTAGGGTGGTAAATATATAGATTTTTCTTAAATAATAGTGTACATCCTTTTATTTTTAGACACGCTATGGTATGCAAGGCTTTAAATTATTATTTTAGCAAAAACTACGGATTTACCAACCAAACTCGACGATATTTAAAAAATAATAAAAAAAATTGTCTCGTTTCTTAGCAAAATTTTTAGTTGCATTGTGTTTGTAGTCACTAAAACTACCACCCGGCTTCGTTTTCGGTAGCAGTCTTGATATACCCGGTATATATAATGATGATGATATGAATGATGAATACTGATTTCCTTGCGCGAATATATTGAAGTTTGTACTAGTTATGCCCTATAATAATTTCTGGTAACGAATATTTTATTTTAATTTCCGTTTTTTTAATAATTCACTTTAGATATAATTTTATACAACGATATTGGTTCATACGAAGTAATTCCATTGTGATTTTGAATTATTAATATCTGAAGATATATTTTACGGAACAGGTTTCTCGTTATTCATGATATATTTAACTCCGTTTATGAATTCTGTGAGTATATTATGGTAGTTAATCGGGCATAACAAACCAAAAATTCTGCGAGCATTTTAATACAACCTAAAATTATTTTTCATTGCGAAGAGAATTTCTGCGAACAATGAATACTACACTGGTATTTTTGTAAGAGGATTTTATTTTAAAATCGGATTCGCCGGTGTTTTTCTTCAATAATTATTTTATTTTCACGCGTACCATTTATTTTTTAAAACAAAGTCCGGAATAAAAATTTATTAGAATATAATATGATTTTTATTTAAATCTTATCTTACAAATATAACCAAATTAATGATTCAGATTTTCCTACCTTTTTCTACCATTAAGGCATTCTTCTTTTAGATTTTATGATAAGGATAAATATCGAAATTGAAATCTATTTCTTTTAGATTTTAGATCAACTGTTTTACTATGTTGGCATTCATTACTATTCTGACCCAATGCCTGTGCCTCGTCAATCTCGCACTGTGAAGGTTTAAAACCCATTCAAGGCGAGCAGTTCTCAATGCAAAACAAAAGGAACATTGTAAGGACCGTCGAAAAAATCACGAACAAAACCTAGAATATACGAATTTTAAAATGCACCATTCTTTTATTTGCCATTTAACAGGGACTGTAGTAAAACAAGGGCGTATTATAAAATGTAATACTTTGACAGTTTGGTGGAAAGCTGGCTGCCGGCCAGGTCCGCCGACAATGCTTCTATCTTTTTGCTGTCGATATCATTGGAAATACCTAGCTATAAAATTTTTCACCTAGTACCGTTTCGAGCGGAGAAAAAAATTGCACGGTAAACCGATCCACGTGAAAAATATGACACGGATTTGTTGTATTTACATATATCACGGATTGTAACTGCGTTGTTTTGCGGTATGTTTTTAGTTTTGATATTTTTTACGGAAATATATTTGAGCATGGATTCGGTGTTTAGTAAGCATTGGTGATATTTAATAATAATATAAGTATTAAAGATGATTCGTTTGTTTTAGCATGGACATTGAGGCGAGTAAGACATAGATGAAGACAGTTAAGAGACGTGGTAAAAGATAGCTTGACAGTAAATTGTTCCCACTGTAATCAAAGCTGGCTAAATTGCGACTCTAATACGTTGAATAATTAGGAATAAATAGTTGTATCATTTTAATTTGTTTTCTGTGCTTTGAATCCATTAATTTAAATTAGTCAAACGAATTATTTAAAATTTAAAAACAAAGCATTCTTTTGTTAGCTATAAATTACGGTGAAATTACATAGCAATGATAGTAATTACAGCGTGGTGGGCTATATGGACTATATGGCTATACTTTCAGCTGCAAAGGGGGCCCGTGTCCTGCAGTAGGACTTTTAAGGGCTGATACAGAAACCGTCATCATCATCATCATCATATCAGCCACAGGAAGTCCACCGCTGAACATAGGCCTCTCCCAAGGATCTCCACAATGACCTGTTCGAAGCGGCCTGCATCCAGCGACTTCCTGCAACCTTAGTCAGATCATTCGTCCACCTTGCAGGTTGGCGTCCGATATTTCACTTTCCTGTACGTGGCCTCCACTCAAAGACCTTTCGGTCTCAACGGCCATCGGTTCTGCGAGCTATGTGCCCGGCCCACTGCCACTTCAACTTGCCAATCCTATGACATATATCCTATGATATTTACAGAAACAGTAATTATAAAATTAATTTTATATTAAATTACTCGAGTTTAATAAAGCTAGCACGTTACGTCGCTGAACTATCAATATTCGGTTAACCAGGGACCAATTAATTACCAACTTTATTCCTATGTTCACACCAATCAATAACTATTATACGCTAACAAAAGCAAAGGATTAATCCTCATGCTTATTAAACATTATCGTTTATCATTTAATTTTGTCTCATTTTTATTCAGTGCTAAAATTGAATGAATGGTGTGTCTAAAAAGCATTAATGCTAATTTTAAAATATGTAAAAGTGTTGATTAGGTGTAATACTATAATCATAAACTATATTACCTTTTTTTTATTGCAATGAATGGCGAGACGAGCAAGCCGTTCGCCTGAGGGTAAGCGATACGACAGCTCATAAAAAATATCAAAATTCTACTGCACTCGCTATCCTGAGACATGAGATGTAAGTCTCAATATGTCCAGTTGTTACTCTGGCTACAATGTCCTTCAATCCGAAACACAACAGTTCATCCATACTGCTGTTTCACGAGAGAAATAGACATTACGGTGGTACCTATCCAGGTGGCTTCTCACATATGAGAGACTTACCATCAGTAACCGTTCTGTATCAGCCCATATACGTCCCACTGCAGGGCACGGGCCTCCTTTACAATCGACAGTACGATTGAGAGTGGTTAGACCATATAGTCCACCACGCTGGCCTAGTGCGGGTTGGCGGACTTACATACCATAGAATTTTTTATAAATCGCTATGGTATGCAGGTTTCCTCACGATGTTTTCCTTCACCGTTTTAAAAATGTGGAACGCTTCACGATTTTGCGAGTCATCCTTGCGCAGGGGCCATGCCAGTGCATGCATGCAGGGGGCATGTCAGTAACAGTTACATCAGCTATTTTGAGTAATTATGTTTTCCCCTTATATAAATACTGAAATACCAAACAATTAATTAAACGTTTGACATTCACGCAACCACACAGTTGCATTAGCATCACGTCGCTGTCAGCACGTTGCAAAATAATAATAATAATAATAATAACACCCAACAGTCACATACATAGTCCTGACCCCACACTAAGATCGAGTCTTGTGTCGTGGGTATCAGGAACTACGAGAGACTTTTCGGTCTCACAAACACCCAGACCCGGAAGAAATATTTGTGGGCCGCACAAACATTTCTCTCGGTGCGGGGATCGAACCCGCGGCCTCTCGTTTCACAGGCGGCGTCTAACCAACTGCGCCACGGAGGCTGTCTAAAATGTAGTATATGGTATAGCAAGTATAAAATATATATATTCCTTATTATAAATACCAATGTTCATTATAATAAAGTCAGTTACTAAGGAGCAGTCAGAGGTTTCATTTCTCATCTCAACACCCAACCTTACATGGCGACCCTGCCATGTTTGGCACGGGGCATCGGGTTACGCTTTGGACGCATTTGCTGCGTGCGCGTGGATATCGAACAAAGTATTAATTCAAATATTTTAAATATACTGAAGAAAGATGTGCAACTCAAACACACCCAAAGCCGAAGAAGTCATCATCAATCAAAATGGAATCGGATCTACTAATTCAGCTGACACCGAGCAACTGCAATTTCATTTATCGGCCATAAGCACGGTTATGATGATAATTCTTGGGTTGGCAGTCATATGTGCAGCTTATTTTGCGTATAAGTGCTACAAGGGATGCCACCATAATTGGATTGACAATAGAATAATTCAACATAACCTGAGAAGGTCATTTACTCGACGTAGAGAAGACACGGAAGCAGTTCGATGTGCAGCCAAAGGGATGTCTACCGACGTGTTTGTGCCGGAAACAAGTGCGTGATGATAAAGTAGTGAAAAATAGGCGTGAAAAGTGATCAAATGCGTACATGTGCAACGGAAATTTGACTAGTGACTATTATACGTGTCCTTATATAAAGAAATTGTGTTTACCTATAGTAATTTAAGGTACTTTTATTATTTTATTATGCTACTGAACTAAGTTAAATAATGTATGATGTTTTGTTATGGCCCTAGAGCTTAATAATATATTCGAAAAATTGAGGGTTATTAAAGAAAATTTAGTAAAGTTGAATTATGAAAAGAGAACTGCAAGTCGCTTAAAAGAAAAGTTGACGGAAGCAGATATTGTGTTTAATAGATATACTATTTTAATTTCCAGTATCAATAAACAAATTAGTAAAGAGGAATTTAGTGGAGAAAGTTTATTATTAATACAATATTATAAAGATAAAATAAAAGTATTGTATTCAGATATAAAAGAATTTTGTAATAAGACACATATACATTTGACTGCTAGTATGAGTAGTAGTAAATCATCGGAATCAACATCTAAAAAGGAATTAAGTTCCAAAATGGAGTTCGATTTAAAAACCGCCCTAAGTTTGTTACCAGTCATGGACAATGATGTTTTGACGACTAAGCAATTGATAGATGGTATAGAATACTATAGCTCTCTTTTGGACAACGAGGCATGTCAAATTAATTTGATAAAGTTTGTTTTAAAAAATCGTCTTTCACATACTGCTAAATTAAAACTTAAATCTAATTATACATCCATAGATGCATTATTAGCTGACATGCGCGCAATTCTTTTGCCTAAAAAGAGTTACATTGCGTTACAAAATAAGTTACAAAATTTGCGCCAAGATCAAAAGTCTATCGATGATTATGGTAAAGAATTGTCTGAAATATTTATGGATTTGTCTATTGCACAGGCTGATGGCAAAACGGAACATCTTGCAATTTTACAACCATTAAATGAAAAACAAGCTATCAAACGTTTTGCCGACGGGTTGCGCAATAGACGGCTTAGTACAATCATAGCCGCTCGCAATTTTGATTCATTGACGGATGCTGTACAGGCAGCGATAGACGAGGAGGTAACAATGCCATCTCAACCAGGAGAAATGTTGACTATGAGGAAAAAAAGGCATAATTATTTTCCGTCAGGTGATAATTATAACTATAACAGTCATTTCAGAGGTAACCGTCAATATCGAGACGCTCGTGCCTACAATAATAGGGGACGCAACTTCAACCGTGGTGCTGCATTCTACCGAGGCCGCGGCCGACCTTATCAAAATAATTCGGGAGGTCAGTCACGGTCATACCGAGGTAGGTACCCTAGTTTTAATAATAATTCTAGAGTATTTCAAAGAAAGCCACGTCAAAATGCCAATGTTAATGTGCTAAACAAAGAAACGACTGAGGAAAATTCATTTCATGAACAAAGTACATTTTTTCGTGAATAACAGTTACATTTGTGCAAGCGACAGTACTTGTTGCATTGATTTACAAGTTGGTAATTATAGCTGTTCATTCCTAATTGATACTGGAGCTTCAATTTGTGCTATCAAATATAAACAAGTCAAGTCATTTAATATACCGATCCATATACAAAATGTAAAGATAAACGGAATCGGAGGCACAATAGAAGCAATTGGATATGTTTATTTAACAATTAGGAGTTGTTATGATTCATCGGGAAGTTTGTTTACACATAAGTTTTATGTTTTTAATTCCTTGCCTAGTAAGGCACATGCCATTTTAGGACAAGATTATCTTTCTAAATATAAAGCTGTTCTTGATCTTAATTTTTCAACTATTACATTTAAAAATAATCATAATGAAAACATCGTGTTGCCGTTAAAATCACATGAGGAAAGAAAATCAAATTGCTTTATTTTGCCGCCGAGGTCTGAATCGGTACATTATGTGCGGACTGACATAACAGATGAGTGTTTAGTATGTACTTCTGAATTACGCGAAGGAATTTTTCTAGCTAGCACATTAGTCAAACCTTTAAATGGCATGATACCTATTTTAATTTTGAATACAAGTGAAAATGAGGTTGAAATTGAAGATATTAAGCCAATTTTGCAAAAAGTTAGCGATTATAACATATGTGTTTTTAATGAATGTCCTAATTTACACGCAGATCGTGTTAAAAAATTGTTTAGCTTGTTAAATCTCAATCATTTGAATAGTGAAGAGCATTTAGCTATTGAAAAAATTTGTGCAAAATTTTCGGATGTGTTTTTGTTACCAGGAGACAAATTAACTACTACAAATATTTACAAGCATCATATTAATTTAAAGTCTAATGTTCAACCAGTGTATAGTAAGCCTTATAGAATTCCGTATTCGCAAAAGAGTGAGATAAGCAAACAGATTAGCAATATGTTAGGAGAAGGCATAATTGAACGATGTCAGAGTGAGTGGTCGAGCCCAATATTGCTAGTTCCTAAAAAAATGGATGGTACAGGAAACAAAAAGTGGCGTCTTGTAATAGACTATAGGAAATTAAATAATAATATACAAGATGACAAATTTCCACTTCCGAATATTGCCGAAATTCTAGACTCTCTTTCAGGATCTATTTATTTTTCTACTCTTGATCTCTCACACGGATACTATCAATGTGAACTCGATCCTGAAAGCCGAAAATATACTGCATTTAGTACAGGACAATTTCGAGTTTCCGAAAATAGTACAGTTGGATCCAATGCTTCGATTTCAGGACAGTATCAGTTGACAAGAATGCCCATGGGGTTAAAAACAAGCCCTAACTCATTTTCAAAAATGATGACGATTGCAATGTCAGGCTTAACTTTTGAGAAATGTCTTGTATACTTAGATGACCTTATTGTATTTGGAAAAAATTTAGAATCACATAACAAAAACCTCATAGACATTTTAAATAGACTTCGTCAGGTAAATTTAAAATTAAATCCACATAAATGTGTATTTTTGAAAAAAGACATATTGTACTTAGGACATGTTATTTCGGGTGATGGAGTGTTACCCGACCCTATAAAAATTAAAGCATTAATTAACTGGCCTAAGCATTAATAAAATGAAAGCCAGACATTGTAAACAGCGAATGAAACAAGAGTACAATGTTACGCTATGAATCCCACTGCAATGCCACATCTCTGAGTAAAAATACGAAAGTTGACATAACAGGTCGGATTGTCTGCAACTTTGATACCGAAGTTAAATCTGTTTCGCGAGACACATCGACTTGTAGAACAAAAAATGTTATAAAACTTATTTATTGTTTGATTGTGCTCGATGACGATTTTGTTTTTGTTTTTGTGAGCTGACATTTCCCAGAGGTTTAACTTGCTACGTTACCCATTGAAAAGTATATTTCAGTTCTTCTTATTTATCCCATTGTAACACGGTCTTGTGATATGAGTTAGATTGTTGTTTAAGATATTTTTATAATGGTTTCTTTCAATAAGATATGTTTTTTCTTGTTTAGATTATTTTATTTTTTATTTATTTAAAATTTTATTGTACACCTAAAACTAAGAGAGAAAAATATTAAAAAAAAAAATGTACAAAAGGCGGTCTTATCGCTCGAGACGATCTCTTACAGACTGTTTTGACTTGACTCTTACAGACAGATTATTTTTTATAAAGCGAATATATTTCCTAACGATATTTATGTCAGAATAAACAAACGAATTCCTAATTGCAAAACGTAATTATATCTTGCCAACCACATTATTATCTTAAACGTGTATTGTATATTAAGTTTGGGATTCGATTATTATATATAATAAAATTAGGGTTTGCAGAAGGAAAATAAGTGAAGTAAAAAAAACGTTTTTTCCCGAATTCATTAGGTAATAAGGAAACCGGTAAATTGCATCGCCTACTGCACCTGAAAAATAATTAAATTTCCTTTTTTAGACAACCAATTTGGTAAGTCCTGTCCATTATATTTTTTATATTGTCGTATTTTAAAACTAAATCAAATTGTATTAAAAATTGTAACAAAACCGTATGCTCATTTGTTTAAAATTTTCGTTTTTTTGTACCTATTAATAATTGTGGTTAATAATAATACATACTCTTAATTTTGTTTATGAATAGGTGTGGCGCCTAAACTAAGGCGGCGACCTGCTTGTCAGATCAATCACGCAAATAAAAATGATTACTAAATACTTCATTCATTATTTACTTCAAATACTAATTAAGAACCAAACAATTACTAGGCACTGACACGAACACTAAAACATGATAAACTATAAACATAAACGTTTTTTAATTAGGTTAATACAAAAGTGAATTCAAACAGTCTGGGTTGGTTGTGTGGGTAGTAGTCGCGAAATTAGTTTATCAGTGGGCTCCCGAAGGAGCTTGCTGTACTGTGTCGCACGCGATATTACGGAACCCAGGAAATGCCGTGTTTAGTCGACGTCACTGTACATGTACTATTGGACAATGGATTACTATCTATAGTGTATATTGATGAGTCCCAAAGTAGTAGTAGAAATAATTTAAAAATATATAAGTTTTTTTATTGCAATGAATGGCGCGACTAGCTTGCCGTTCGCATTATGGTAAGCGTAATATGATCATTAATGAACAGTGGCAAAACCAAACAATACCTTGAATTACGAGGCAATGCTTGGCATTCCACTGCGAATGCTATCCTCAGAGATTCATTATGATATAATTTAATTTTCCGGATTAATATTTAGAGTTTAGACAATTGATTAGTTAATTTGTGAGTATTCAACTTGGAAGTAACAGACTCACTCATAACTATTAAAGAATAAAAACAACAAAAGACAGTGTTACACAGTTGTGTATTTTTTAAATTCATTATTATAAACAAATAAATTCACAATATAATATAGAAACGACATAATAAAGTACAAATGACGGTCTAATCGCTCTAAGGCAATTCCACCAGGCAACTTTTGGATGGTAATAGATAATGAAATGAGACAGACTAGGCATTGTAAAATAAAGAGAATATTAAAAACTCAAAAAATAATACTATTTACACATACAAATACATGCACCAAAGTAAGAAACATTATTGTGTCGTGGATATCAGAAACTATGAGAGAGTTTTCGATCAAACAAGACGTGAAACAACTATGTATAAAGTTGTCTTTTAAACAATTGTACCGTCGGGGCAAGGAACCGGCGGTCTTTATTTTCACAACTCTTTACCCAACTGCTAAAAGCCTGATCAGTATCTCTGTATCAGCCCATATACGACCCACTGCAGGGCACGGGCCTCCTTTACAATCGACCGTACGATTGAGAGTGGATAGGCCATATAGTCTACCACGCTGGCCTAAAGTGGGTTGGCGAACTTACACACCATAGCAATTCTTATAAATCGCTATGGTATGCAGGTTTCATCACGATATTTTCCTTCACCACTTTAATGCATGGTGATTGACTATCAATAGACATATGACTCCGAAAAGTCAGAGGTGTGCCCTGGGATTCGAACCCGCGACTACCGTGAATATGTTGGCAGTCGCGTCTAGTCCGTTTACCAACAGACCACCACGCAGTTGCCGATCAGTATACCTCATTGTAAAGAATGTATAAATATTTATAACTATGTACATATGCTATGAACCGCAGTCTTTATTTTGACTTTTCAGCAACTATTCTAATAAAGAAATTTATAGCGCACCCAGGATTAGGTAATATCTAGAAAATGCTGACGTCAGGCTCACAAGCCTTCGTAAAATCATAAGCGAAATTTTCTGCGACACTCATAAAATAATTTTCGCGCCAACCCTATATTCGTAGGGAAAAGCCCGTAAGAAAGACTGTTTATAGTAAAATCATCAATACTTTTTCTAATACCATGTATGACGTAAAATTTATCATGTGGATACTGTGTCTACAGACATGCATAAACATATGGATTTTTATTCTTAGTTGTATTAATGTTCCTTTGAGCAGAGTTTACAAATGTACATCAAAACTTCTACCGAAAACGAAGGCGGGTGGTAGTTTTAATGATTTCAGTCACAATGCTTCGTTTTCGTTAGCAGTCGCTATACTCGTATGTTGGTACCACTTTCGTTTTTTCTATAGACTTCGCAAGACGTCCAATACCCCTCCAAAGTTTATTCCTTCTGCACATTTATCCTTTTCGCTATTTATTAATTTTATATTAATTCATCGATATACTAAAATCTCGCAGTAAAAACCAAAAGTACTTAACTATTTATGTGTATAGTTTTTGTATAGTTTCTGATACACTTTTATAAAAGAGCAGTTTCTAATAAGTTTTGTCCCTGATACCATCTTTGTACTAAGCGGTAAGGCATACAAGAGAAAGCATTAACATATCCGAGATAAGCCCTTGGTTATTCGAACGAAGAAAGAGAAGTTTAAGTGTATGGCGCATGGTACTTTGAAGTTGTGTAGAATGGAAGAAAGTTCAACTAGTTTACATTTTTATCAGGTGTTATGTATACATTTAACTTGAAGGTATAGGAAGGGTTTTTATCGAAATTAATTTAGCATAAATGTTTCCGAGAATTATCGAAATAAAATAATTACAGATTAACATAATTATTAGTGGCTTTAGAGTCGAAGAACTCATAAACATTATTACATATTAAAAACATGTAAAGGTTGGTAATATAAATTCCAATCATAATATAAAGTTAAAAATATTGATTCATACTCAAACAATTCAAGAAAAATAACGTGAAAAAAGTCTTGAATCTACTAAATCATACCCAACCTTGCACAAAATGTATAAAGAAAGAATTACATAGCCTAGAAATTCAGACCTCTCACGTGGAGGACTAAGATATCTATTATCCAGAGCCGAAGGACACGACTAACTACGATACAAAAAGATCAGCGAATGGTCGTAACAACTTATATAATTCGCATATGGGGCCTTATCGAATTAACTACGCAGATGCCTCTGGTTTTCTTTACAAAGTGAAAGCTTTGTGTCTTTGTTAAGCCTACCTTGTAACATTTGGGGAAAAGTACGTCCTTTACGCTCTTTATTTCTGACAATGGACTTAGGTTTAGGTCGTCTACGTGCTCAATGAGAGTCTTGGGACTAGTGGATTTAGATTATAAATTAGCTGGAATTTTTTTAAGCACTCATTTTCTCATTTCTCGATCAAACTTAAAATTTTCTTTAACCCAGAATTTGTTTTAATGTATGTATATAAAACAATAGTTCGTTTAAAAATAAAAGTTATCAAATTAAATTTCTATTCTAATTATATTGTCTCGTATCTACCAGCTTGTCGGATGACGGTAATAAAACTCATTGTGTTAATTATAATTATCATCACACGTTATAATTAAAGGATTAACGATTTATCCGAATGTCTGCGACAACTTGTTACTTTATAGTAAACACGCGTATGTCTATGCTTTACTGCCGACTGCTCGATCTCGAATGCCTTGTCCACGGTCCGGACGTGCTTTATATTGCAAACTGTCATGCTCCCACCCTTACTCTGACTGTGGGTAGTGAAATAGAACCACAATCGGGTTTCCTTTAATAAAATTACTTCTACAACTACCCGTAGATTCCTTAGGGCCAAATTACAATTATTTATCATATGGGTTTTACACAAGAACACCCCGACAAGCTCTTAATTTACCATGTTTGTTTGTTAATTATTAAGTCTTCCAACAATACCTATATTGATCTGAACAGAGATTGATTCCGGCGAGTTGGGAAGCCGTACAGCGTACATAAATATCTTTGCGAGAATTGATCTATTTGTACCGGTGAGGGCAACTTGGATGAAATGTTCTCGGCGGAAGATTTAAGCTTGCAATTTATGCTGCACGTAGCTGTCGGGTAATTTAAACCCTCCTGTTGATTGTTAAAGGAAACAATTCTATGCTATCGGATCATATTGATGGGAATGGCTAAGTATAGAAAATACATATATATTGTATATAGAGATTAAGTTCTATGTGTATTGACTTGTCATATTAAGAGCTTTTAAATTGCCTACGTGACCAATAAATACATTTCATTTTAATGGTGGAATAGCATCTTAGTCCAAACGTTTTATACAGGGTATATCAAGACTGCTACCGAAAACGAAGCCGGGTGGTAGTTTAAGCGACTTCAGACACAATGCAACAGAAAAACTTGCGAAAAAAAGCGACAATTTTTTTTTTGTTATTTTTTTCCTATGGCCATATTTGGGTGGTAAATACATTTTTTCCTAAAATAATACTGCATACCCTTTTATTTACAAATAATCTAAGGTATAAAAGTGTTTAAATTATTATTTTAGCAAAAACTATGGATTTACCACCCAAAAATAACAATGTTTAAAAAATCATAAAAAATAATTGTCGCGTTTCTATGCGAAATTTTTAATTGCATTGTGTTTGTAGTCACTAAAACTACCACCCGGCTTCGTTTTCGGTAGCAGTCTTGAGATACCCGGTATATTAGTGACATGTATGTGTATAGAATAATATGATGTTATTAGAATGCTCTTGATGGTAAAACCTTTGTAAATTGAATAAATTCAATGAGAATGGTTATTTCTAAATAGGGAATACATATACAGGGTATATCAAGCCTGTTACCGAAAACGAAGCCTAACAAACACAATGTACTAAAAATTTAAAATTACGCAATAAAAGGGAATTATTGAATTCATCGGTTTAAGGTGGTAAATCCGTAGATTTTACTTAAATAATAATTTTATCCTTTGCGTACAATTGCAATATATTAACAAGCAAAATATCATCCAAATACGACGAAAAGAAAATATATTTTTTAAAATCGTCTCCCTTTTTCAAAAACATTAGTAGCATTGTGTCTGAAATTACTAAAACTACTGTTGTAGCCTGAATATACCCTGTATGTATTTCACTATCCTGGAAATTAAATATATATATATATATATATATATATACTGGTTCCGTATCGTGTGACATTTGCGTTGAATATTAAATGGGGCGTTCCATCATAGTATATAGTAGTCGCCATTCATACGAATATCAATTTACCGACAACAGCAAATGTAAATGTTATGAAAATTAGGAAGCTAAGTATTTTAAACTCAAAATATTAAATAAAACAGTCTTGATCAAGGAATAAAAAGAATTTTGCTCAAAAACGTGAGGGAATTTAAAGCAAAGAAACAGAAAAGTGATGAAAAGCATTTCGTTACAAAATATCTCGTTTTAAATTTCCTACTGGTCTGCGAAGATGTGGAATGAAAGCTGCAAAGTGAAATTCTAAATAAAAACAATTTTTCCGTTTCGTTTCTAGGGCAATGGTGGTAGAAAAAGTTTTAGAACAATAATAATTTTGGAATGATATCACGGGTTTTTTCAACTACAAATACACGGCTTTAAGCCATATTTCTTCGAGAAACAAATGAGTCATTGATTGAATTAGATTGTTAGTATATAAAATAGTTCCTGCAACCTTAGTCAGATCGTCCGTCCACCTTGTAGGCGTCCGACACTTCGCTTGCCTGTACGTGGCCTACACTCGAGAACCTATAAAAAAAATTGTAATGGCTCAAAATGAGTGGTAAAAGTTGTAGGTCATTTAATTCTCACAGCTTCCCACACATCACTAGAAATTATTAGAGGAGGCACGTTCTAAGATTGACAGTTTACTTCCTGTTGCTATTAACGAAGCCACAAAAAATAAGAGATGATTATCAATAATATGATGACTACTACCCATGATCATAATTACGATAGCCATCGAATGTTCCAGTGGCTTAACAGCAAATAGCAAATTCATACTCGTATATGAAAGTCTCGTTCGATTTAATTACTATATTTTATTTATTTTATTGAGTACAGTACCTACGAATTCCCCGGAAGTTTCTGGCTGTGAGATATTGAATTATAGGAATAGAGCACTGTTCATAGAAAAAATATGTTGCCACGAAGAGTCTGAACAAAGTTCTATAAATATTAAATAGGGTAAACAAATTTTACCAGCATACAGCGGACGCCTGCCAATGAACGCCGACAATAATGTAAACAGCTTTGTTGATTATTGTCTGGTGGATTAATAAAGGCGTTAGTCAAACTAATGAAACAGTTACAATAATGAATATTCATCAGACGCTGACTTCGTTCAAAACTTTTGACATTTCGAATGCGAAGCGTCTAGAGCGTCGCGTCGATTCGTTGAAACGTTCACAGCAAAGCAACTTAAGTAAATTACTTAGCAGAACCCTCCGCCATAATTATTATTCAACCTTTATCCGAGGCAAATCGAGTAAATTTGTCCCGAAATTACTTTTATTAAAAGCATTTCTTTCCCTCCACCGAACCAAAGTGCTAAAGTAGAGTAAATGGACTGGAATTTCCGTTTCACGAATAAATTATACAAGAATATTATAGTAAATAACTCTTTGAAGGATTTGCGGTATGAATCTTTGTGAATGTCGCCAGACATCCGTGACGGAATGATTTGATTTAATCTAAATAAGAAAGTCTGCGAAACATTGTTTCTTGAAGGAGGCAATTAGGTCGGGCCGAGATTATTTTGTCAAGAGAGCTTGTCAGTGGAGTCGAAAACTTTGTTACGTGGGTCGGACCCTTCCGAAATTAGTCGTTTAATATCGCGAGTACTACATTATCTCACAATTATAATTCTCAATTGACACTTATTTCTTGCAACCTTGCACTCATCTATTATTCATGTTTGAATAATTGGAGATGGCCAACATAGGCTAATGAATTTAAAACGTTAATTCTTGGATTTAATAATCTGTTAAAGAAGTAATAAATAATAAATTTAAAACTTGAAACGAACATTATGAAAATAAAGACGTTAACACAAAGCTGAAAGTTATATGACATGCATATGTATCCTATTAGATTCTTTTTAATTTTCCGGATTTTAAATATTTTAAAAAAAGTAAGATATTTTTAAAATATTTTGTTAAATTTAAAATCATAGTTTTCTTTTTTATTTTTCCTCTTTCTAATGCCATACTGGTTTTGGTTTTGTAGAAAATTATTTATTAAAGTAGAATATTGATTATTTACTTTTATTTTGCGAATATAAAACACTTTCATCTATTTTCTACCGGCGTGCGACGAGATTTGGAACAACAATTAAAATTTAAAATATATCTATTTTACGCATTATTTGAGAATTTTTTTTATTATAAACAATAAACATTTATGTTCGTTATCAAATAGTATATATTATGTTAAATGAAACGACTCGAGTGTCAGACAACAACTAGAGAATTTATTCAAATATAGGCACTATACAAAATATTATATACAACATCTTCCCCTGTAATAAAAGTAACATATTATACAATTTAAAAGACGAAACTTAAACAAACCACTAAACATATCGTTATCTAAACAAATACAAAACCAAATATCCATCCTAACAATTACAAAGTGAATAGAATAAAATTTAACTATTTGTTATACCAAAAACAAAATATTCAAGACATTGCCATACAGATAGAGGTAGGTAAATAAGAATGAATTTAATTAGAAGTTTGGCCAGTGATACGTTGCTCAGCAATTTTTTTAGCTCTGCGGCGAGTAAGAGGCCCAGACGTGGGTATTTCTATTCTATTGCCTTTATCATAATTTAATTGTGCCTTTAAATGGTCAGTACTTTCATTCGCCCTAGCACCGCTAAATCCCTCTACATCAGCGCTAGAACTGGTTTGCGATAAATTAGTTTTATTTTCACATTTAATTAGATGGCGACGATTTCGCCGGTATCTACTGCCAGTATTATTTTGTACAATATATGATCTAGGGGTGGCTGCCTGCTTCATAATTTTTCCTCTATATTTAAGTTTCCCATCTAAACAAATAACTGTGTCACCTCGTTTTAGTTCCGGCAAAGTTTTAGCATTTTGGTCATAATAATTTTTTGCATAGTTTTGTTTCTTGATCATAATTAAATATTCAGATGGGTCGACCGGTTTTGGTTTAAGAATACAAGGGTTTACAGGTAGCTGACAACGAAGTCTCCGACTCATCAATAACTGTGCAGGCGAGCTCAAACCATCCCTGGGCGTGTTTCTAAAGTTTAAAAGTGCGAGATAAAAATCATCCTTACTGTGTTCTGTTTTTTTTAACATATTTTTTACTGTTTGTACTGCACGCTCACTTTTACCATTTGACTGAGCATAACGTGGTGATGATGTAACATGATCAAATCCCCACATTTGCGCAAAATTTTTGAATTCACGACTAGAGTACTGAGTTCCGTTATCACTAATCAGCACACTAGGAATACCATGACGCGAAAATATTTCTTTTATTTTTTGAATAACCTCGTTAGACATCAAATTATTTAACTTACAGACTTCGATAAAATTCGAATAATAGTCTACCAAAATTAGATAGTACTTTCTTTTGTACTCGAAAATGTCTGAACCTACAGTGTGCCATGGTAATTCGGGAATTTTAATCGGTAGCATGGGTTCTTTACTGGGTGCATTTGAATGCTCCTGACACGTGTGACACCTTTTTACAAAAAGTTCTATGTCATTTGACATACCAGGCCAGAAAATCACCTGTCTTGCACGCCGCTTGCACCTATCTATACCTAAATGGCCCTCATGTACTATTTTGAGCATACTCTCTCTTAAGTTTTTTGGAATTATGACTAAATGATCCCTAAAAATTACATCATCGACAATGAACAATTCATCTTTAAATGACCAGTAAAACTTCACTTTATCATCGACATTATATTTATGGTTGGGCCATCCATCCATGATATATTTTTTTAATATTTGCATTTCTTGATCTGTTTTGCTTTCCCTCTTTATCATTGTTAACTTATCGTTCGATATGGGTATGTTTCCTACGATCATCTGAACTTGATGAATAATATTTTTGTGTATTTCTTCACTGTACAAGTCGGGAAGCGGCGCACGAGACAACATGTCGGCAATATACATATATTTTCCGGGAACATGAGTAACAATAAGATCATAGCCTTGTATTCTTAGTAGCATGCGTTGCAAGCGTGCCGGGACCGACATCAAGGGTTTTTTAAAAATACTCTCTAGTGGTTTGTGGTCCGATTCGACTACAACCCCTTTTTGTCCATAGACATACTGATGAAACCTTTCACACGCGAATACAATAGCTAGCATTTCTTTCTCCACTTGCGCATACCTTCTCTGCGCGTCAGTGAGTGTGCGCGACGCGTACTCGACCGGGCGGCCGGCCTGCAGCAACACAGCGCCCAGCGCGTCGCGCGACGCGTCCACTGACAGAACCACGGGCTGTGCTGGGTCGTAGAGCGCCAGCACCTCCGCACACGTGACCGCTTCTTTAAGTCTGTTAAATGCATTCTGCTCACTATCTTCCCAACGCCATTCATTATTTTTCTTTAACAAGTTTGTCAAAGGGATCGCTATTTCAGAGTAATGAGGAATAAATTTTGCTAAGTAGTTTACCGCGCCTAAAAACCTCTCCAATTCCTTTCTGTTTTTTGGGGATTGCAGTTCTTTAATAGCTCTGATTTTTTCACTATCTGGCCTAATACCGTTCGCATCGAATACGTGCCCCAAATAAGTTACTTTTTCAAGACCAAATCTACATTTTTCTTTGTTGAATTTTAAGTTAATTTCTCTAGACCTCTCTAATAGTGCCTTAAGACGCCTGTCATGTATTTGCTTAGTCTCACCCCAAACAATGACGTCATCGATATAATTTTCAACACCCTCTAAACCTTCTAACAGCTGGCGAAGTTTTCCGTGAAATACTTCTGAAGCGCAATTTATTCCGAATGGAAGGCGCATAAATTGATAGCGACCAAAAGGTGTACTGAATGTGCACAAGTCTGCGCTTTCATCATCTAACGCTATCGTCCAGAACCCAGAGTATGCGTCTAAGACTGAGAAAAATCGCGCACCATGTAGGCGTGACGCCAGCTCGGAAACTGTCGGAAGCTGAAAATGTGCCCGCTGTACTGCTTTGTTTAACTCACGCGGATCTAAACATATACGTATACCGTTATCTTTTTTCGCCACAAGCACTAATGGGTGAACCCATTGCGTAGGATGTGTAACTTTCCTGATAACGCCTAAACGTTCCATTTTATTTAATTCTAGTTGTAACCGGTCGCGTAACCCGTGAGGAATTTTTCTAGATGCACATATTGCAGGTTGCACAGATTTATCAACGACTATGTGATATTTACCCGGTAAACATCCTAAGCCTTGAAACAAATCGTCGTAGTTCGACAATTCAATCGATTGAATACGTTTCACCAGCCCTAAAAACTCGCATGATTTTTGTCCCAGCACACTACTACAATTCATATCGGCGATGACGAATTTTAATTTGTAAATAACATTTTTATAAGACCACGGTAAAATACAAATTCCCTTAGTGGGTATTACATCGTGTGTATATGAAAATAACGGTACATTTCTTTTAATGATGAGGGATTTGTCAAACCCTAATTCACAAAATCTACGATAAGATAATACATTGCAATCGGCCCCCGTATCGAGCTTAAATTTTTCTACCCCGTTTGCACACGATAGTTCTTCCGACCAATTCTTTGAACCGCTATTTTCATTTCCCAACACAAGGGTTGAAATATAAAAAGAATCGGTCCCCGATTCACTGTAATTATCAGCATCACATTCACCTTCGTATACCTGATTCACTCTATTCAGGCGATTATTATTGAAATAATTTAACTTACAATTGCGCGCAAAGTGTCCACGATTTCCACATGTAAAGCAGGTCACTCGCCGAGCCGGGCACCCGACTCCGGTGTCGCATCGCACGCCCCCACAGGCTGCGCACGGCGCAGCAGGCACCGCCTGAGCTCGCCAACCGCTTCCGCGATCGGCGCCACGCGCGCAAACCATGCGACCGCCGCCGCGCCCGCGCCCTCGCGCATCGCCAGCTCCGCCTGCGCCCGGCGCGCGCGATGTCCGTGCTTGCGCAGGCCGGTTGCGCGCCATGTAGCCCACACTGTCTACATGCACAGGGCCCTCTTCGCCACCGCCACTCGACATATGAATTTCACTCTCTCGCGAGGCTTCCACTGCTTGACAAATCTTGATCGCCTTGTCGAGGTCGAGATCTTCGCATCTCAGTAGCCGGTCTCTGACCGTTGCCTCACGAATCCCACACACGATTCGATCCTTGATTAGATCATCTTCTAATGACGAGAATTTGCAGTTTTTACTAAGAAGTCGTAACGAAGTTACATACTGCAAAACAGATTCCCCATCTTCTTGGTTTCGCGTAAAAAACTTGTATCTCAACAACGTGGTGTTAGATTTTGTTTCGAAATATCCATCGAACTTTTTCAATAGCACGTTGACGTCATCTTGTTCGAGTTCGTTCTCGAATGTAAATGTCTGATATATGTCAAATCCATCTGGACCGATGAGATTTACCAATGGCTTGTACACTCGAGGGTTCAGTTTGTACTCCTGATGCTTTCACAAACAAGAGGAATTGTTGCCTCCATTTCTTCCAAGCATCGGCGCGACCCACAGGCCCACCGGCGCCGTCCAAATTAAGTTCTAATGGCGGACGTGCATGCTCCATTGTAAATTACTATTCGTGTTACTTTCACCGTAAATAGCAATATTTCATATCTCCAACTGCGAGACAGATTTCCTTTTATTGAAATCACACTATTTTATAACTTTAAACGTACAAATAATCACAAAACCGCTGCCACCATGTTATGTTAAATGAAACGACTCGAGTGTCAGACAACAACTAAAGAGAATTTATTCAAATATAGGCACTATACAAAATATTATATACAACAGTATAAGACAAATTAATTATTATGAATGTAAAGTGAGAAAAACTCTCGAATTTGGAGTCCAAATGCGTTGTTATCACGCTTTTCTTCGATCGACTAGGAAGTCGATGTATACGTATGGTATCACTTATTTACAGGGGAAGTTACTGGTAAAATTTGAAACATAGCATTAAACAACTATATAAGAGTGATAAACTTAAGTATACGCTATAAAATAAAAATAATTTCGTAATCTATTTATACGTCTCCCAGTAATCAGTGTATATAAATAAAAAATAACCCGACGAATTGAGAACCTTCGCCTAATTTGAAGTCAGCTAAAAATAATTATAATCAAGTTTGAACTCTTATTTAATTATTTGAATTCGAATGTACGCTTCAGTGAAGTAACTCGTATTTCATAAATAGAAAGAAAGGATGAAGATTGTAACCCAGTATTTCCGCGATGCTAAGAATGAACGTTTAACTAATATTTTAAAACACTTGTAGTAAATTCTAGTTGAAGTTTTACATGGCCAAGCGAGCACTAATTTAGTGCGGTATGTTGCAATTTGTCTTTACTTTAAAAGAGGTTTTTCGATGTTCAACCCGAGTGTATTTTTCACGTGGGTTTTCATTTTACTACTAAATAAAAAAAGTTTACAAAAGTGCATAAACAATTATATTTAAAGTATTATTTATGTAAATCACAGAATCTGTATAAAACGTATTAAATTATGTAATCCAATACACAGTAAATCGGAAAACATTATTCTATTTTGATTCAACCGACTGTTGTATTGTGTTTATTGAATTTCATAATATACACAATATATAAATTTAATTAATAATTCCTACTAACATGCGATCTAAACATTTACATTAAATTAACTTTAAACAAATAAAGAGCAGTATTTAACTATTCGTAGAATTCCGCCGAAAATTAATCCAACAATTGAATTATATAGCATAAAATATTAATTACAAATGAATGTTTAAAATTGACTTTGGAACTTTGCTTAAATTTATTAAACATTTTCTACCATAATACTTTATGGTAATACATAATATTACTAATACTTTATACATAATATTATTATTTTACTATTAGTACAACTCTAGTATTCGATTAAATTCTGCGTTTCAGCGCCTTAGCTCAAACGTCTTCAGAAATCCGAATTGCTTTCTATTATAAGATCAATCGAACTGTGTATTCAAATTTCGAATAATTCCTGGTATAAGCCGAGTTTGGAACTTCGTCGTACCAAACGCAACGACCCAAATTACTAAGTTATATTTCCTATAATACCAAGTGCACCGTAGTTGCCTAAGGCGAGTCTTGGAAGATGCAATGAAAATATCATTAGTACGATTGAACATTTTTATCCAACTTAAAAGCATTTTTTTATTTTGTTTGTAATAAAATAGGAAATTATATATATATATATATATTTTTTTTATTGCATTGAATGGCGAGACGAGCAAGCCGTTCGCCTGATGGTAAGCGATACGACCGCTCATAAACAGTAGCAACATTCCACTGCGCTCGCCATCCTGAGACATAAGGATGTTAAGTCTCAATATGTCCAGTAGTTGCTCTGGCTACAATGTCCTTCAATCCGAAACACAACAGTGCATTTAAGCAGTGTTGTTTCACGGGGGGTAGTATTTGTTTAATATATTTTTTTTTATTTATAATGTTTGTGCGGCCCACAAATATTTCATTCGGGTCTGGGTGTTTGTGAGGCCGAAAAGTCTCTCGTAGTTCCTGACCCACGACACAAGACTTGATCTTAGTGTGGGGTCAGGACTATGTATGTGACTGTTGGGTGTTATTTTTTTTTTTGACAACCTCTGTGGCGCAATGGGTTAGACGCCGACTGTGAAACGAGAGGCCGCGTTCGACCCCGCATCGAGACAAATGTTTACGATGCCCACAAGTATTTTGCTCGGGCTGGGTGTTTGTGGGACCGATATGTCTCTTGTAGTTTCTGAGACCTACGACACAAGACTCAATTGATCTTAATGTGGGTCAAGAATATGTATGTGGCTTTTGGGTGTACTTCGTTATGAACAAAAGTGAACGCCACGCAAGCAGCTTGTCTTAAAAGTTTTTTAAGCTAATTTTTTCTGCAATATGTTATAAAAAAAGACATATTTGTCATAATGTCTCGAAAGTATTTATGAGTTGGTGCTAAGTGCATTGAAATTTTGAAAAATTGTGTGTATCTTTGAGTGTGTGGTATAATTTCCACACATCTCGAAAGTGGATATAAATATACATAGCTACTAGCAAAAGGCTACATAACTAATATACATACATAACATAACTAAATCCAACCGCCATCTCTTGACTCAGTGACATGTGAAAATTATCTTTATAGGTACGGGATAAAGGCAGATAGGAAAAAAATAGTTTTATTGTTATTCTTAAAATTATGTAGTACCTACTAAACGTTTATTTGATCTGTTGTTACTCGATACTAAGAACAAGATTCACTTCCTCATTTACTATGCAAAACGAAGCCGGAATCCTTAGATTAGTGCCACCTAAGCTAATATTGTGTCAAGTCTGTTATGAGACCAAAAAGTCGCTCATTAAATTTTATTTCTAACACCAACAACAATTTAAAATGAATAATTAAGCGAATATTTACTTAATTAAATAAGCCACATTTCATACTAATTAAAGTTATGGTAGGTGCTGTGGATATTAAATGCTAATTAGACAAAATGTCATACACACACAAACGTATGAAATTAGCTAAAACGAAGCTAATAACTAATTCAAGAACATAATTTATTTACGCTGAAGAAATTTGGCGCTAGGGATGTTGCGCTCTAATTTATAAGCTCCTCGTGTTTTGACTGTGAATGTATTTTTAATAGTTTTGAAAACTGCTAATGAAAACTGCATTGGAATACTTTGAGGAATGGTTAGTGGCAATCAGGAAACTGACGGATCACTATCATTCCCCTGATCTTTATATTCTCATTCCCTATCCTCAATAGATAGATTCTCCTTCTCTGTATGTTCACCCCAACAGTAACGTATTGTATTATGTCGTATTAGCCAATACTTGCCAACTGCTGGGCATAACAGTACTCTACAAGATTACGGTTGAAGGCTTCTAATAGTCTAATACTCCATTTATAAACATTTGATCCAAAATGAACTAACGTAATCTTCAAGTGTAAGCGCGTGGTGGCCTGTTGGTAAACGGACTAGATAGTACAGGCAACGAAGCAACGGGTTACTCTTGTCCGCAATGCATAATTTGCCAGGAGTTTTTTTTTTTCATGAAGAGGTGGCATATGACCCCACTAAGTTAAAAACCCAAAATACTTACAAAAATGGCGTCCGCTAGAGCCGCCATTTTGGAAAACGCGTTTGAAGCCATATCTCCGGAACCGTCCACTTTAGGCCCATCATGCTAAGGACCTTTCTTGTAGATAATTAAATTTCCCATCTTTTTTGTTCAATAATTTTTTTCTACCATTAACCGTTCGCGATTTACAATGTTATTTGTAAATCGCGTTTTTGTAAGTATTTTGGGTTTTTAACTTAGTGGGGTCATATGCCACCTCTTCAAGAAAAAAAAAAAAAACTCCTGGCAAATTATGCAGGAAAAAATGCTTCGTTGACTGTACTAAGACGCGACGCCAACATCTTCACGGTGGTCGCGGGTTCGAATCCCAGGGCACACCTCTGACTTTTCGGAGTCATGTGTGTATTGATAGTCAATCACCACGAACTAAAATGGCGAAGGAAAACATCGTGAGGAAACCTGCATACCATAGAGATTTATAAGAATTTCTATGGTATGTAACTGCGCCAACCCGCACTAGGCCAGCGTGGTGGACTATATGGCCTAACCACTGTCTATCGTACTATCTATTGTAGAGGAGACCCATGCCCGGTAGTGGGACGTATATGGCTGATACAACATAAAAAAAAAAAACAAGTGTAACATGTGTAAATACTAAATCCAGAACTTAACTTGAATATTATAAATCGGCAGTGACTTTATAAATACCTAATTTAAAAATGGTGACCCGTGGTTTGGCAAATAAACAGCATGTTTGTTGAAGCCTCCTCAGGCTGTGTAAACATTTACTTCCTGCGTTTACTATGTTTGTAGGATAAACATTAAGTTGAAATTTATTACGGACAGTTCCTTTTGAGATTGGCAGTGCTTTTACGTTGGTTAATTTGTATTAAAACTCCTATTTGGGTACTAATATAGATAAAGACTTCGGTATCATTATAAATATACATACTGTAATCCAGATAAAAAATAAGCTATCCAGTCTCGCATCAGAAACTGAGAATATTTTGGTTTCAAAAACCCCGACCCGAAAGAAACTATTTGTGGCTCAAAAAGTATCGGTGAGTCTTATATTCGATAACGTTCTTTCTACGTCTTTAATCTACCCAACATAGATATGTTATAGCGTTAAATGAACATTATTATATCCGAATGGTGGCTCAAAGTAGAAATTGACCATTATTTGATAATTTAATAAAAATGTTTAAATCCCCATATTTGTTTGTCAGACACTAGTATATTAATTAAGTTGCTTACTAATAAATTGAATGATGTTATCTGAAAATAAATGTATAATTATTTATTTTTTAATTAAATAGCCTTTTACCCTTTCAACTTTTCAGTTTAAATCTGTGAAATGATTTTGCATTACATCCTCCATTAACAGCGTTGTGCGTACTTTAGAAAATCCATTGTCGATAGCCGCAAAGCCGCCATTTTGCCATGGCGGTAACACTGTAGGTCAATGTGGTTATGAAAACAATTGTTATTTCGGTATTTTCACAAAACATACACAGAAATGGAGCTGGCGAGGGTTTTGAGAATTGAATTAATTAATAATTTACCTACAAATGAAATCAAATTATTGTTTATTTAATTTATTTCACCAGTTAAAAGTCACTGGCAGCGTACTAATCAATTGTGAAAATCCGAGGTGAATTTTTCACATTGGGAAAACCATTGTGATTTTTTCGATTTTACATCTCATATATGTTGTTTGGGGCTGTGTTTATGACCGCCGATAAGCTTGTCCCCTATCATATTTTAGAACGGTAATAAATTTGACGAAATGTTGATGACACTATAGTGATTCTACCCAGCCCTTCGTATACATTTGATCAGTAGTGAACTGTATCAATCTAACATTGAGTTAGGATAAGATTTACGCATTAATCTATATCTATATCAGCCCATATACGTCCCACTGCAGGGCACGGGCCTCCTCTACAATCGACAGTACGATTGAGAGTGGTTAGGCCATATAGTCCACCACGCTCGCCTAGTGCGGGTTGGCGGACTTACATACCATAGTTTTTTTTATAAATCGCTATGGTATGCAGGTTTCCTCACGATGTTTTCCTTCACCGTTTTAGTGCATGGTGAGTCATCATCAATACACACATGACTCCGAAAAGTCAGAGGTGTGCCCTTGGATTCGAATCCGCGACCACCGTGAACATGTTGGCAGTCGCGTCTAGTCCGTTTACCAACAGGCCACCACGCATTAATATTTAATTATTTTACGCCTTAACATTATAATTTTACACAAGCAATTTCTTTTAAATTGTTTTGTAGAAATTAAAAACAATTAATTATTTTCAATAAAGAGGATTTTCAGATTATTAGTATTAGACGAAAAACTCCAGTTTAAAAGCACAACTACACGTTATAAACAATAAAGAAATAAGCATAAATAGAACGCCCATTATTTGAAAGAAGTAAGACTTGTAAGTTGTAACCCAAACCTGTTTAATTTTTTTACAGTTTAATACGAAGTCTAAAGTTTTGTCGCGTGTATTTTAATTCGTTTCAAATCCCACAACAGGGAAACCGACTTCGCAATCTAATTTAAAAACTTTATTCTTAATATACATAATTAAACTTGCAAAGCGTATAATAGATGTCACAAATAGAACACTTTTAAACTTATTAAACAAAGGTTTCACTGACAAAAATATTGTGCGTTAAAATAAATAAAATTTTAATTAAAATAGTATTAAATTAATTTTCATTCGAAAATCCCCGAGGCCTTTAAAGATTTGTATAACATCAAAATTATAATTAATTATATGAAACGACAATAGGCGTAATGCTTGTACTTAATTAATATTTGCTTTTAACGCTACGTACTTTCAAAGTTGAGTGGTACATTTTCTCAAAGTAAAACAAGAAGTGCTTGGAGTATAAACTCGAATCCAATAATCATTTCTTTGTTAAGTTGGTGAGAATTAAAACGGTATGAATGTTTAAAACTGTTCTTGAACAAGTGAGAATTAAAACATTGAGTGCTGCTTTGTTTTTCAAATTAGTTTCAGTTGGAGACTAGAAACCGACGAACTGTTTTCTTTTTCTGTGCTTTTTCTTTTCTTTCTGCTTTTTTGACACATACGCTCCAATATTCATGAGTAACGTTAATCATTCATCAATGGTGAGGCATTTGCCGGAGATGTAATAATAAAAACAGGCATTAGACGCTATTTTAAAGATGCGTGACTGCCTCGGTGGCGTAGTTTTACTACGATATGGTTATAAAGCTGATGTCTCAGGTTCGCATAACGGATCGGGCGAAATGACAATGAATGTTAATTGTATATCAGCCCAGAGTAAAAACCTTGTGCCCGATATGGCGATAAGCTTGCCCCTTATCACATCGTGGTACGAAACATACAAATGTGGGTTTGCAAAAAGCGGGTGTCCTGGCATCTCTGCCGACCCCATCTGGGAAAAACGGCCTAAGTTTAAGTAAGTATGGACTAATATAGCAAACTAAATGTAGAGGGGTACGTCTATTCGACTCGCAAAATTGGCTATTATGGAAAAAAACAACACAAGTGTATTGGCTGCACATTTGGTTTGTCTGCTTCACGCTTCCAAGCTATTTTATACTCAACAGGTTCTGTATTCAGTATGGCGTAAAGTGTGCCAAGTTGGGTGGTCAGTGATGGGATACCCCCTTCGACTTCCCCCTAGGTACTAGAAGGGGAGCTTAACAGCAATTAAAAATGACTGTATACTTTGGCCCATTTTCTACGTGTAGCGCTGGAAAAGGGTGTTTCATAATGGTAGTCAAAGACGCAGATGTCACATTTTATTTAATTACTTTAATGATCTACGTTCCACAAATATAAGTTTCAAGATACATGAATAACAGAAGGGAACCCGGTAAGAATCGAGTTTTCTTGTAGCTTATACACGAAGGCGTAGCAAATGTTGAAAGTGATACGCGTAGTGCTACGTCGTAGCCAATTTTGCTACGGCGATGCTACGATCTCAAAGAAAGGCGACACGAACTAACAATTTTGCGGTCGCGTTTCCTTCGGTCAGTGAGAATTTCAACAACTCGAAAATTATATCTTATTACGCTGTTTTCATTTTTGAAGTTTGTTATTGTAACTATATTAGCCTGGTATACATTTATTACCGTAGGCGATTATTTTCCACTAAACAAGACTTCTTCACGTTCATTTTTTAGGGATATATTTTGCAAAAATAGTCGCTTAGAAAATTATCTAGTAAATTCGTCCTTACAATATTACCCAGCCACCGACTAGACACAGCCTGTTAATTTTACCGAGAATAAAACTTAATTCAGAAAAGTTCTTAACATTACACAACGTATTCCACATTTTATTTTATTGAAGTTTTCAGCTTAAATTGCAAATGTAATTTGCAAAAGGCGGTTCGAGTCTAATTTATTTGTTTATTTGAACGGTTATGACCTAATGAATAAGCAGTTAACTTGTGATTGCACGGTAATTTTAAATGTTCGTGTTACTGCGCTTTTTCTTATACAATTGTATTAAGCGCTATTCATAATAAGAGAGCAATGAATGTAAAATAAATATAAATGATTGTTACGTTGTCTTAAATATTCAATTATATGTTTTGCAAATAATGTTTATTTACCATTCAATAATTTAGAATTTACCTGAAGAATCTGTTTGAGTTTTTACATTTGATTGTGCGTGCGTGGTGGCCTGTTGTAAGCGGACCAGACGCGGCTGCCAACCTGACGGTGGTTGTGGGTTCAAATCCGAGGGCAAACTTCTGATTTTCGGAATAATATGCGTTTTGATCCATCACCATGCATTATAATGGTGGAACAAAACATCGTTAGGAGACCTGCATACGATAGAGAATTTGTATGAATTTCCATGGTATGTACCTAACGTCTCGCAGTAGGCCAGCGTGGTGGACTATATGGCCTAACCACTCTCAATCGTACTTTCGATTGTAGAGGAGGCCCGTGCCCTGCAGTGGGACGTATATAAGCCGATACAGACATTTACTAGCTAACTTTTGTAGGTTAAGTAGCTTTTAGCATTTCTGAAAATAAATGTGAGTCCATTAACTCTCATACTGCGAACATCCATCAGTCGGACGGAAAAATCATAAAAACCGACTAATTAAGTCCACTCCATATCTAAGTTGTCTACACATTTTTCGCGTGAAAAGGGCAAGCATAAATGTAAATTGTAATGGCCGTACAAACGTGAGGATGTTATTTTAACAACGTGTTATAATCGTAAAAATCCTCCCAAAGTTAATAAAGACGAATGAGTTTATAAAGTTCACTTCATGCACATAAAAATATACTAATTTGGCTATACGCCCACCAAGTTTTAAGCGGGGAACTTAGCGCGCTTGACAATAGATATTTAGATAAAGCTGTGCGGGTTAGAATTTTGGATCGTGGAGACCTAGAATCAGTGCTGCAAGCACTAACTATTGCGGAACGTTTTATACGGAATTTTATCTCTTGTGCCTAGTGGGAATAAGATTTCTTTTACAATATTAATAAGATTTAGAAAGTTATGATCTGTGGTCATCGGTTTATCTTTTTGTTAGTTTATTTCCTGGTATATAACAATTTCTTTTATACTGCGCCCATGACATTAATGTTTTAAAATATCAATAATCTTTAATAAATTTTAGATTAATACGTCCTGGCAATATATATCTCTCGACCTGACCTTAGTATTTACTGTTGAAAATTTAGTTTAGTTTCACATATTCACTGATGGGATATGGGCCCTTTTTAGTTTGTAAGTAAACATTTATGTAAGTGATAATTAGGCATATATACTAGGGCGACAACTCAGCTGACCTATCCAATTTATCACATTAATTTATAACAATTAATCAGCTATACATTGGTGTATACACCGAAAAGGTCAATTAAGTCAAATATTTAATTAACTGACGAGGTCCGAACATGTGTTTCTGACATGTAGACGTTATTTTAACAATGTGATATAATCGTAAAAAGTGATTTTTGTTGCCGCTGCGGAGAACTCGCTCGAATATTAATTCAATCCACCTTGTTTACATTTAACGCATTTTTGCTGTGAAAATGGACCGTAATTAAGACATACACACGGGTTGGCCGGCCATGTGGAAATTAAATGTGATTTTGGGTTGTAGAGAGCAAAAAAAGTTAATTTTACCGAGGTGAAAAGTTTTTTACGACTGATTTCGCAACATATGTATATTCTCGCGGTTGACGTCAAAGCGGGTTTTGAAATAAAATTAACAAGAACAGGTCTGGTCATGACTGTATATTTGTACATATAAACGCATCTTGTGCTCTTTTTTTCCAATAATGAATTAGGAAATGTATTCGGACTTCATTTGGTAATTTAATATTTATGTCCAAATCCTAAGATTAGCAATAACAATGTGATACTTCTACAACTAATGAGTGAACCAATCGAGATCATAAGTTTATATACCTGCTTTAAATTATTGCTTGTTTGAGTAAAATATTTCTGTCAAGCTTGAGTTGTTAGACCGAACGGTTTTTCGTAGTTCCTAATACCCCCATTTATTTGATTGTATTAGACTACTCCAAGACTATGTATTTTGTTTGATATATTTAAATAATATCGGCGGTAATACATAGAAACTATTGCACGACTGAAATTCTAAATAATGAATTTTACTCGACTTCCATTCCTTTGTATGCAATAAATAATTTAAGCTTTATGGCTGGTAATTATAATATGAAATGTGTGTAATTTATATTTATAACATATTCTAGGGAATATTAACTCAACTAGTAGTGTTTTGAAGTCACGCGATCGTAGATTACGTAGAAATTTATTTGTAACTCAATTTTATACATGGAATATTTATGACTACGTACTGAGCATTTTTGGTAAATAACGTCGAAAATTCTTTGCACTTTAGACATTTTGTAAGGTCAGTGTCTGAGAATTTTGTTCAATAACAGCCCGTCCATCACAGTACGTATTGCAGTCAGTTCATTAGTGTTTTTAGGTGTAGATCAAGTAGAATAAACTTTTCTTCAACTTGTAATATTACTTAAGTATAGTGTGGGGAGGTCTCTGTATTTATAATGGTGTAGTAGGAAATAGTATTCGATTTTACTCTCATCAGCTGTTCGATGCCAGACTTTATGAGAATAATAAAATAACTAGCAGAATGCCTTTTCTGAGTTTTAAAACTATAAAATAAATTTTAGAACTCACAACTCATAGAATCTAACCATGTCTAGATTTTACCTTCATAATTAGGAATGCAATTATTAACTTCAAGCATGCATAACTTTAAAAAGGTGTGTCTCAAATACTAAATAAACGTAATTTTCAAATGTCTAAAGTACCTTAAATATTACACTAATTTTATTTCATTCCATAGTCTACCTAAAATCCAAATATATCTTTAAGTGACCCGACCACATTTCATGTATTTATGATTGCCACATCTACCTTCAACTGACCACGTGACTTTGTTCACAGCAATAACATCCGCACATGACATCACGCAGCTCAAAGTCCCTCTGTACGCCGACCCGCGGAGGGCGGCCGAGCTCAGCTGCCACTTTCAGATGGACGACCAAAAACTCCACTCTGTCAAGTGGTACAGGGATATGAATGAGATATTTAGATACAATCCGTCTCAGAAGGTAAGACTTGCAATTTTAGCTTTCCATTACTGTATCTTAGGCGTTAGATGTGATTTGAGGCGTTGGATAGCAAGATATAGTAATCAATTACGAGTGGAATGATCTGACAAGAATGTGTTTCAGAAGTATATATCCCATCAAAAACATCCTGTAAAAAAATTCCAAGTCTCGCAGCTCAGGTTTTCTACCGCAAAAAGTTGTCAGATGCATGTAATACCAAGTCGATTAATTTATTTAGTCCTTAAGGGACCTTCTATATAAAGTTATTACGTTAGTTATTACCATATCAATCTTAAAAATTCTTTACGATTTAAATAAATGGATCGACTTGGCCATCGCATGAAAACATAATGTATCGTACAATTTATACATAATGCTGCTGGCCAAGTCGATCTATTTATTTAAATCGTAAAGAATTTTTAAGATTGATATGGTAATAACTAACGTAATAACTTTATATAGAAGGTCCCTTAAGGACTAAATAAATTACTCGACTTGGTATTACATGCATCTGACAACTTTTTGCGGTAGAAAACCTGAGCTGCGAGACTTGGAATTTTTTTACAGGATGTTTTTGATGGGATCTCACGTCTTTTTGTAGAGAGAGTCCTACTTTTTTCCTTTTCGGTACTTCTTACTTCTAGAATATCACTAACGATTTTTCTTAAAGCCTCTGTCTTATGGATTTTTCTTATTTTTGTAGGCATCAATTTATCACAAATATAGCGGATTTGATTATTAATGTTCTTTCTTTCATTGTAATTGATATTTTCGAGCTATTTAGTCTATTTATTTGCAAGGGCATGTGACATGCTGAATACACCATTTCCTTCTCTATATCCCCTCCTGTTATGCCTCATATATATAGATATCTATCTACAACTATTATTCCATTATATACGGTTACAATGATTCATTAACTGCAAATGTAACTTTGTAATCCTATACATTTATATGGGATTACAAAGTTATCCGCACCGCCGCTCATGCCCGTCAAGGTTAAAATAGTAATACAAATTGCCCTTAGTGCGACCGAAATGGCCATATTTAACGGATTTCTAATGCATCCAAACGCGCCACGTCATGTCAACTACTAGTTGACAGTTGGTCTATCTAGAAAACTAGACACAAATTATGAAATGTTTGAATTTTCCCTTACTTTAGACACTAAACACTAATTATATTCTAAATTTGAAGGTTCTATGTCTGCTAGAAGTGCCTTAGACTTTTGATGATCGGTCAGTCAGTCAGTGAGTGACAAAATTAAGAAAGTTTGACTAGTTACAATTCTTACACTACTGGTTCAAATTGAATGAAATTTTAAATATACCGTGTTTACACAATGCCTGCTTAGTAACTGAAAATTCAGGCTTCATGCTTTAGCCACAACGAAGTTATAGGGGGTTGAAAATGGTCTGCATTGCTTCGAGAAAAGGATGTTACGGCCTATAGCTCGACTTGGACGGGGGCTCGGCCGCGCCCCCAGATAGATATGACGGGGAGTCAGACTGATTGCCTAAATCTTCCGCCATCAGTTCACGTGTGATGTGTCATCTACAAAGATCAAACAAACAAATCAACACTATTGCCATGTATCCAAATCAAATAAGCCATCTCGCCCCGTCAGATATATATATATATATATATAATATGATGTAAATTGTACTGATTTTGATAACTTTGTGTCAATAAATCAAACCACAACTGGAGCTTTTTATATTTTTTATTATTTAATTCTCCTGATCAAATGCCTCAATTACGTTAACCGATTGGCGTCGCATCAGTCTATTTATTGTTTAGGCGCCCAGTTTTCAACAATAATCAATTCTAAATGAACAATCTGCCCAAATTTAAACGATTTCATTAATTTAGCAACGAGGCTGATGTATTTATTAGCCCAACCAGTTTACGGGCTTTTACGATCGCCGTACGTTCGGTCTTTATGATCTGTGGGTCTTTATAAGTAACAATAGCTACCACTTGTAATATCGATGCATCTTTATGTTTCTATTAATCAAGATAGATTTATATACTTATATATGTGTAGATTGTTGTTATTTTGATTCTAATTTGTCTTTTTTGTTGAGACCTAAATTGGTTCAAAATAATTATTATTTTACTAATGGTACCTATCTTTGAATTTTTATGGACGAATCAGCCCGTATACGTCCCACTGCATAGCACGGGTCTTCTCTACAATCGAGAGTACCATTGAGAGTGGTTTAGCCATAAAATCCACTTCCCTGGCCTAGTGCGGGTTGGCGGACTTTAAATACCATAGATTTTTTTTCAATTTTTCTTTGGTGTGCTAGTTTTTTTCACGTTTTCCTTAACCATTATTGTGCGTGGCGATTAACTATCAATACACACATGACTCCAAAAAGTCAAAGGTAAATTCTATGCTATACAAGTAAATAAGTGAACAGAATTTTCCCTCGCTAAAGTAAGTTTTAGTGTCAGGAATTGTTTTGAAGTTTGAAAGGGCAAGTGTTTTTTATCTCGAATTAGAAATAATTGAGCGACCCAAAACTTTTGTTGATATTATTAGAACATAAGTTTGACTTTTGCTTAGAGCTATTATTACTTTTCATTATTGTAATTATGTTCTCCTGTATTTATATAATATAAAATGTACGTTGCTTTTGTCTTCTATTATTAGAAGTCTATGATATATGATAGTTAAAATCGAAATACTCTTACCGTGTAATTTGTTTGGTTATGGTGTTGAAAACAAATAAGGATCAAAATCAACCATAAAAGATTAAATTTGAATTTGTTTCTAAAGTATGCAATATTTATTTATTTATTTATTTAATACTTCATATACAAATAGTATACAGGCGGGGCTTAATGCCAAAGGCATTTTCTAACAGCCAACCTTCAGGTGGTGCCGAGATAAATTCAGAAGGTGCATAAAAATGGGGCAATATTCCAGATCTATTAAGTGAAACGAATCTCGTCATAGCTCACTTAAAATAGACACACAATATCCATTTATATTGAAATAAAAACAATACATTTAACGTGAAAACACAACTTCATAGCGCAAGAAAATATATCGTTCAGGAAATTAAATTTTGTTTGTTAACATAATATGCTTATATTATTTACTAAGAAAATGCATGTATTATTCTTTTATGTACGTCCCACTGCAGAGTACGGGCCTTTCTTACAGATAGTACTTTCTCACAGGTAGGTTCGTTCACATGATTATTTTAAGATTTTTGACAGGTTTACATGAAGATAAACTGTATATTTATAAATGGGCATTTAGATTTAGCCAGTCTATGAGTTGGGTCATTCCTGTACAATAGAGCCCAATTAACACTTCCTCAATGACGTTACAAACACATTAAACGTGTTTTTGAGCCACCAGACTTCGTGTATGACCTGAGTTTATTTAATCTATTCCCCTTTAAAGACGATTCAAAAGATCTTGTGAAAGACTATTTGAATAAAGAATATTTTGATTTTGATTTGATTTTGATTTTGATCTTGTAGATACGTTGTTTGTCGACCCAGTTCGTTGAAACTTCAATGCCTGCCTCTGAAATGATAGCGCTTTGTGCCATTTCAGTTCCCGTAAAATTGGACTGAAGACCAAAGTTACGATGTGTATGACTGGTACAAACCATTGTTTTGTCCAACTTCCCTCTATAAACATCGTATCAGCAAAAATCACATCAAAGTACAATACGCAATGAAAAATCAATTTACAAAAAATAGCCAAAAGTCGACTTTGATGTATTTCGTACGGAAAATTCTAAGGCGAAAAAGGGTTGATTGAAAAAGTATGAAATAGAAATATATACTTGAAACGAAATTTCCGATACACAAAGGGTATGAACCCTGCTTTTGAAATCGTTAAATTGAACGTGTAGTAAAATTTATCCGATGTACTTAGGTTGGTATTTTCACAGAGTACTAAAGGTTTTAATGTAGAAATAACCTTATTCGCACGATTAAGCATTAATTGGTATGTTTTTTGGAGTATATATAGGCCTCAATCGTACTCTCGATTGTAGAGTAGGTCCGTGTCCTGCAGTGGGACGTATATGGGCTGTTACAGACAGATATATAGGCCTGAAAAATGATTTAGTAAGCTGTGGTAAGTGACTACCTACGAACAGTGAATACCTGAAATATATTGTACACTAGTGGGTAATAGTTTTCATTCAAAGGTTAGGTGATAAGAGAGTTAAAACGAAAAGGGTTGGAGAGAGTATTGTAGGTACCTTTGCCAACATATTTATGGGTATTTATATTACTGGTGGTCTCTCATATATTAAAGTCCGCCTGTGTAGGTACCACTGCAATGTATATCAGTGTAGACGCACTGTTGTGTTCCGGTTTGAAGAACATTGTGGCCAGAAAAACTATTCATAGCTACTGGGAATATTGTGTAATTTTTTCATTTTGTATTGTTCAGTAAAGTGCAATCAAATAAAATCAATAAATAACTACGTTTGAAGGCATAAATTACTTAGTGCTTACTTGGCTTACTAGCGAGCTATCTAAAATTTTACACCGGTATATGTAGAAAAAAGGTTAATATGTAATCAAATCAAATATTTATTCTATCCTTACCCAAAAGGTTTTTAAAATATCACAACGAACAGTTCATGCTATGGTAAAATAATTTAAATAATTAAACAACTAAAACAAATAGGCATAAAATAAATTAAAGTTTTCATTTGAGTCTCGGTAAAATTGTAACACTTTCGAGTTGGAAACGTAAAGGCTTATCTTTTAATACCACAGCTCTGTCACACTGGTTTCATAATACAATTATCTCTAGGTTTTGTGGGAATAATATGACCAACCAAAAATGCTTTATATAATCTCGCAATTTTGGTCCAACAAAAGCTTATACGAGATAAATACATCACCTCACGCCTTTGTCCCAGAAAGGATAGGCAGATGTGCTATAAGGACAGTTTCGTCTTTTGCGTTCCGACTTCCGTCCCACAATGTGATAGGGGGCGAGCTTGTCGCCAAATAAAGCATATATTTCTGACATCGGTCTGGTAATTTTTCAAAAAATCCAATATCACTTTACCGAAATATTTTTATTTAATAATTATTTATTGCGTATAGAAAGAAGCCTGCTGTGTGGCGTAGTTGCATGGTTATATAGCTGAGATCTCGAGTTCGAATTCCGGGTCGGGCAAAGTTATATGGGATTTTTCATTATCAGACCGAAATCAGGAATTTGTGCCCGATATGGCGATAGACTTATCAAATCGTGGGACGGAACATACAAGCCGAAATGTGGGTGTCCTGGTACCTTTGCCTACCCATTCAGGGATAAAAATCGTGAGTTTATGTAAGTATGTATATAGAAAGAACGTACAATGGTTTTATTGCTCCAAGCGATTTTTTATAGACAACCGATTTTTATTTTGTAAATTCGCAAACCACATCGTCTATACAGTTTCTTAACTTTTAAATAATACATGAGCATTTCAAATGTAAATCGTTTTTTCTCGCTAAATAAATAAACGCATAAATAAATTAATATACATAAACTGTTTTGCCGTTGGATTTGTGCCAGCTATAGCTATGGTCACCCTAGCACATCATGCGTAGGAATACTGGCCAAATGGAAATGCACTTATCACAACCTGTCTACCACATTGAGAATGAACTCTGAATCGAATCAGATTATATTCTGATCTAAAAATATTTAAGTAATATTCCCTACAAAGTAAAATTACTCACAAGACAAATTAATACGATAGAGGATGTATGTACATTACACATCAACAATTATAAGTTAACAAAACAAACAAAAAATGGATTTATAAAAAATATACTTTTTTGAAAGTAAATAGATGTGGAGGGCATGCATAAAAGCGTTGCTAGGTCTCAGCCCTTATCTCACTTTTCTATGCGCCGTCGTCTTGTTTTATTTAATATAATTTATATAATAAATAAATTAATATACGATCTTATATGCATCATTAGACATTAGAAACAAACTAACAAAACCTCCTTGTTTCAGCCTCCAATACGCCTGTTCAACATAACAGATATAATGGTTCAGGGAGGGGAATGCCAGGCGGATTCCTGTATGGTTCGAGTCATGCCTCCACCCATGGCGACACGAGCGGCGTACACTTGCGAAGTGTCCACAGAAGGGCCAAAGTTCCAGATAGCGAGGAAGACGAAACATATGACTGTTGTTGGTGAGCTTTGACCTTCTGTGTTGGTTTTGTTGTTTTGCTGTGGCAGATATACATATGTACAATGGAATAAAGAAAAGAAATACAATATTTATTTGGACTAAGACCTCACTATTTGTAAAAATATTTCACATAATTCATTATTGTCATTGAATTTGTATAGAACTTGTTATGTTATAAGTATATTTGGTGAATAATTTGTAAGTTGGTTTGGTCTAAGGATTTGGTAAAATATAGGTAACGCAATAAGTTGATCTCGAAAAGTCCATATTTTTGTGATTCCGTCAGGGTTTCCTCGGTTGAGGAATATATTTTTCAGCAGTTTCAAATCTGTACAAAGTGAATATTAATGAATTCGGTAACCGAACACAGCAATATTAAATAGTGCATGTTGAACCCCGCTCGTTCCGGCAGCAAAACATTTCCAACACATGACTCCAGTTGTGTTTTCAATTAATTTAAAAAAATTAAAAACTGCTGTATATTCAAAACACTGTGTACGCGAAAACGCTATGTGGAAATGAATTTACGTACGAAAACCGAAACTTGTTTAATTTAATGACTGCAAATTTAAAATTTCTAAAGCACTTATTTCCATATTTTTCATTTGTTAAGCGGCAGCTGTAAAGTTTGAAGAGCTATGTACGTCTCCCTCTGCAGTCACGAATCATTAGTCGGCAAATAATTTCATTATTAGGCCTTTAATTTTATTTAAAAACTAGCGGCCCGGCCCGGCTTCGCCTGGGTGCAAATACAGATTCCAGACCATATTTTATTTAAAATCAACATGACAGCCGTTCTCTAAACTGCTTATCCAATTCCATCTTGTACCTATTCTTCTGTCCCATTTTATCCACCTTATATTATATTCTATCCCATCTCTCCAGATTTCAATCATTATTTTGCCACGGATATACTGTAACACTGTTACTACTCCGACGACATTCATTGAAATCAATTAAAAGATACCATAGCTGACCCGGCTACGCTTCGCTTTGCCTTTATAGGATTCATATTATATACAATTATTTAACATAATAACTTAACAACTTGTATGCCTACACCCTACTGTCCTGCTAAATCCCGTCTTAACCCGTCTGTTCAGTCACTTCTCGATCCGTCCCGTCCTTTCTCTTCATTATCCATTCCGTCTTATAGCGTGCATTTACACTTTATCCTATCAAATCTGCCAGCTATCCCAGTTGTCTCCCGTACCTCCCACTCTATTATATCCCGTCTCTCCATATCCAATTGGTGTGCCTTATGAATTTTTGACATTAAAAACTTCAGTAATTCTGATTATCCATGCAATATTCCATCCCGTATTTCACACACACAATGCTGCTTTTCCAAAAATATTGTTAGCAATATTTAGGTAAAATATAACCTATCTCACTCAGAGACGATATATTACATTAATTTCCATCAGTGAATTATAGCGAAGGCAAGGCTACTGTAAAAATTCGTGATAAAAGTGACATTCGATCTTGAAAAGAAGTAAATATAACTTTTTACGTGTGCAAATTATTTATTTAATTGTCTCTATTTATGTAGCTTGATATATTCTCCTTAGTTCACACAAAATACATTTCTGAACGCATTATTTGACAACCAATTTAAATGTCAATCCCTTTTCAATAAAATGTCATTAATTTACATCTTTAAAATCTAAAATACGCCATTAATCGAATATTGTGGATATATGTTGTCGATTCGAAACCTTTATTTAAATACGTTCTTTAATTTGAGAGAAGAGTTTACCGTATCGACGGGATGAACATTAAATGTTTGACAGTTACGAACCCATGAACATTTTGTATGAGAAAATGTTAATAAGCTAATAGAAACTCGGGAAACCGGGAACGTGATAAAAAGTATCCTATGTCCTTCTCCTGGTTCTAAGCTACATCCCCACCAATTTTCAGCCAAGTCAGTTCCGCCGTTCTTGAGTTATAAGTGGTGTAACTAACACGACTTTCTTTTATATATATAGATAATGAGCTTTGACGCTCTGTTGGTTAAATACTGAGCTAGTGGAATGTGGGATTACGCTCCAGTCATGTGGATTGCTTGCATTAAGCAGCTATATTCAGCGGTATCAGTGTCTCAGGAATATACTAAGCTTAAAATATACTAGATTAGTTCGTGCACTCTTACAAAAACAACACGTAGTGGCCTTATACAGTAATAAAATTAAAATAAATAATTAAATACACTCAACTATCACAAACATAGTACTGACCCCACATAAAGATCAATAAAGTCTTGTATAGTATCAAAAACTACGAGAGACTTTTTGGTCCCAGAAACATCCAGACCCAAGAGAAATACCTGTGAGCCTCACAATCGTTATGGATAATAAAACAAATAATTCAAAAACTCCCATACTTAAGCTCAAGAGTACTAGAACAAACATAATTTAATTTTAATTATAGATTTGATAATTGTTGAGCAGTTTCAAAGCTCATCGTCGCAAATGATCTCTAATTAACGTGTAGGGGAATTCATTGGAAACGCATTGTCATTCTGAGGTGGGATGAAGTCAAACTTCGCAGACTTGCTAATGATTGTAGACTTCCGCTAACTGATGCTGAATCGCATTCTATTTTACCACTGTATTTTTGTTCATACAGGGTGATATTGTTATGTGGTTTGTAATTACCCAAGGTTATGTAGTACAAAATTTGAAAAAAAGAAGAGTCATTTTTTTTAAATTCGTAGTTCGAGCTTTCGTGATTTTTCCTAGTTACGAATTATTACTGACCTCACTCTTAGATACAAGTCTTGCATCCTGGATATCAAAAACTGCGGAAGACTTTACGGTCACAAATATCAAGACCCTAAACAAATACATGTGAATCACACAAGTATTTGTCTTCTTGGTTTGTTGGGAATCGAACCCGCAGCCCTACGTTTTCGACACGGAGTCTAAACAATTGCAATATTATATATTATAAATGTTGCTATAAATATAATTTAACTGATATTTAAAAATATGTTTTAAATATCTTTTCACTGCTATTCCAACTAAGTCAATTTTATAGTGTCATTATACCCAGAATGCTAAGCTAACTTTAACAAATAATCTTAGCGTCATTATCTTCTTTTGCGCACAAGTGGGACAATATAGCTTAAAAAATGCTTCAAATACAGATTTTGTCATTTACAAAAGAAACTATCGTTAGTGTAAAAATATATTTCACTAAAGCCTATTTTTAAGTAAAAAAACTCCTAAAACTAAATACTCACAACATAAGTAAAAAAAAAAAAACAGTATTGCATTGAGAAATTCAAAAACAACCTTTTAAAGAAAATGCAATTCACTAATACAAGTTACGTTTGCAAAAAAGTCTACAAATGTAATAAAATTCAATAGAAACGAAATGTTGTGCTGTTATTTTTAAAAGCAATACACATTTGTTACAGTCGAGTTATTTTAATACGCACTCCCAAGTTAATAAATTTAAGCCAGTAAGAATACTCAAGATAAAACACATTTTATATAAAGAAGATACAATTTCTCAACTCAGTACATACATTGACGAAATTGAAGTAGAAATATACGATGGCGGTTTTTTTCTGTACTGTCAATTATCCTTTCTCAGTTTTCGCTCCAGACTGGGTTCAATTACAAGATGTAATTTTGTATGGTATTGGCTTTATCAGAATTTCTATTGTACATCAGATGGACATTACGGTCGAGGGTTTTGTAAGTTGAAACGATTTTGCTATGATGCTATCGTTGTATAACCTTAGTTTTGCAGATTAAATCAGACCTTACCCTTTTCACAAATATAATAAGTAATAATTTGTATAAGGCAGTTTTATACAAATATTTGTGAAATGATACTAATAATGTTAGACCGGTGTATTCATATTTCAGTTTTGTCTGGTGTGCTTGAAGGGTTTTGTATAATATCATGTGTATTCTAACAAGACGGAAATATACCAATGATCTGATAGAGGTTAGAGGAGGTCACAACATAAAGGGTACTTTCGGTAAGTAGGTTTAAAATTTTATTTCTTGTAAAATTGGGTCAGTAAAGGAATTCCTTCAAGTGAAAATATAAAGACGTGACTCTCATAAATCTGGACATCAATTTCTAAATAATAGACATAGACAAGACCCCATCTCGAATATAAGAAATTACAAAATAAGAGTAATTCATAATCAAAATTCTATCATATGAAAACACGACCAAGAAACACTGGGGAATTTGCTTTAAAAAATATTATTTAAAGTGAGCCAGGTATCAAAGCAAACATCAGGAAAATGAGTTATGCGATAGTAGGATAACACCTCTTGCTGCAAGCACGGAGGCGAGGCAAGAACGCGAACAGTAAGATGCCTTTTATTCTATTTGGTTATATAATCCAACATCGAGACTTCCGTAGCAAAGACGCTACATAATAATCTGTTTTATTTAAAGGAAAATGTGCTGTATCTACGTGAACTACTTCAAAAATGGATGAATATTATTAGGAGTAATTAAACGATATTGTATGCTATATTGACGTAAGCAACAGACGTAATGAAACAGAAATAAATATTTTAACATGTCACTACTATAAAAATAATTAAATACATATATACACTTTTTATCCAAAAAAGTGCTTGGTGAATTCACAATAAATTTTAGTTCCAAAACCACTTGATATAAAGTCACGAACACTCAATGCCCTAAACCACCGCAACAATTCAGATTTGGGCTCAGTGCATGTCACAGATTCAAATGGCGTAAAACTTTTGCTCTCGATAAAATGAAATCGCTTGCATTGCGACTTCACAGCGAGTTTTATCGGCGCAATTATCTCTGCACCAGAATCCGGCAACTCGGCGGCATCAATGTGGCCGCGACCTAACAATAGCTGTCGTAACTTGAATTTAAAGCTTTTAATTAACTTCACCATTCCAGTTCCACAATAGCAGAGGAACGTTCTCCTATTTGATATTTATCAATTTGCATAGAAACTAATACACTTGCGACTATGATTTTAGTTGTAGACGAATTTAAATCTACTTTGCCCTCAGCGATGCCGGACGGAGACCCAGTGATAATTGGAGCGCCGAAAGTGCTGAAGCCTGGGGAACAAATATTCCTCAACTGCACGTCTGACTACTCACTACCACCGTCGGACATTAATTGGTACATCGACGATGAGCTACAAAAGGTTGGTACACAATGCGCTCTAAACAACGCAATTCATTTGGTTAATACGAACGCGATTGGATTTACGAATCAAATTGCAATCCCGGAGCTATCACAGTTCAATTATACTTAGACGTTTTCGTATTGTCGATTCGAGGAGCCATTGGATAGAAAACACGGAATTCCTAATTATTTGCGCTTCATCAAGCAGATCGCAAACTGTTGCCACCAATGCAAAGGTTTATAACGTTGTTGAGACTTTAGGTGATTTGCGAGAATTATCTAACTATAAAGCGGGATTGGCAGTAAAGTTTGAGAGAATGGTTATTGTTAGTACGTTCAATCAAACAATCGTAAAATGGGTAACAGCTGATTGGTCATGTGTGACCTGAGCTTTACACACAACGGCGCCACACAATGCACTTGGCAGATAGCTTGAGTCGATTCTGTTTGCTCTCGTGGTATACAGGAATCCAATTTGAGAGGATTAGGTACCCTATTCATTGATGTGATTGGAAACGATAAATTGATATCGGTCGTGTTCCTGGATACTATTGCTAAAAACTAGCATTTATTGGAAGGAGTACTCAGCGTTTATTGACTTCTAGCATTTGATATTTGTTATAGTTTTCATTATTACATTTTGTATAAATATATCATGCTACAAACAATTTTTATAAATTGTGTATTGTACCACTGTCTCATAGGAAATAGACGTGATGCGACAGCTTTTCTGTCACGTTCCTTCCCGCACATCGACATGTGAATGTTCGTGGGCAACACTGATCACTTACTATCGAGTAACCTGTCTGTTCTTTGCCGGGCCTACTCAGTACCAATAAATATATAACGTTATAGAAAACGATCATAAAATGCATCGAAAAATATGTTCAGCAGCTATGTATCTAACGACGAGCTCATAATCAAACATACTGAACTTGCTTATGAATGACAAAACCCCCAGCTAATTACAAAAAAATCTATTGTTCCTTTTGTATCACAAACTGAAACAGCGAAATTCTCCCCGACATCGTAGGTGACTTGTCGTATAAAATTATGAGTAGTGCTCTCCCACTTAACGACTGAGGCAGCATTGTATGAAGTGCGTTTGCTTTGTTTACCATTACGGCAGCTCATTGTTAAGCGACTCTAAGCAGCCGAGGTACTCTTTAAATCTTCGCTAATGGCCTTTTAAAACGACCAGTATATTTTGCCAAAACGTTCTTCCTTTATTGTTGGCGATAAATCTTAAAATGTTTAAATAATTAGAACTGGGAAAATAAACGGAAATATATCGCGACGGCAATCGGCGACTTTGTTGATATATTTTATTTACATCTGCAGATTTTCATGGAATTACAGCAATGGCTTTGTTTGTTTTTGTGAAGTTTGCAAGAATTCACGAGGAAAAAACATTTCGTCATATGATTAAGTTGAGCTCCAGAAAACAAATTTTATGTCGACGGTGAAATGAACGTTTCTCTGTTGGCAACGTTAAGTAATTTCTTTTTGATTTTCATAACAAGTTTGACTTTCACAAAGCTAAGTACATTTTCTGTGAATTTGTATACATACTCGTTCAGGAGAAAATTGATTATTACGTAGCCATATAAAGTAGTTTAAAGTTATTTTTATTGTTAGATTAACAAAAACAAAGTATTAACAAGAAGTCTAAATAGCCTGATAGTAATAGAACAATAAAAATGTATTCTCAGCAATTATACTGCCAAACTGCCTCGGTGGCGTAGTTGTACTAGGGTACGGCTACAAAGTTGAGATTTCGGGTTCGAATCCCGGGTTGGGCAAAGTGATATTGGATTTTTCTATTCATTATCAGCCCCGAGTCAGGAATTTGTGCCCGATATGGCGATAGGCTCGCCACCTATCATATCGTGGGACGGAACATACAAGGCGAAATGTGGGTGTCTTGGCACCTCTGCCTACCCCTTCTGGGAAAAAGGCGTGAGTTTATGTATGTCTGTATACTGCCAAATTTAGAATAGCATTTTTCTTTACATCACATTTGTTGACTTTCACTTTTATGAACCATTTCTCACATTCAACGCACACAGGGCAATGAAAAAGCAATATGTATTTTGTTCATATTCGTACTATTCCGAACATTCTGTCCGGTCGTTACGTTTACAGATGGCATCTCGTGGTTTGCTTCCCATTCGACGCAATAGCTTTAACTTTTTTTGTGTATTTTAACAGCCGGAAGCGTGGCAGCGGACCGAACTCAGTGGGCCCCAGCCGGGGGGTCTGCGGCGGTCGTGGCGGGTGCTAAGGGTCCGTGTGCCCCCCACTGCGAGCGGGGCGATTCGGGTGCGGTGCGAGTCGATATTGCTGGTGGAGCCGCCAGTGGTGCGCGATGCGAATATCATTATTACTATACATTCGCGCACTCAGTTGTCTAAATACGTGTCTAATAATAAAGGTAAGATGTTTTTTCTTAAGTTATTATTTTACAGTCTATGTAGGTGATCTTTAGTAATTGAAAAATTTGTTTCCTAGAGTTTTTATTTTTGAAACATCTTAATTTAAAATCTGCTGATTTTGGGTGTATCCATTTTGCTTATAATATACGTTTTTGTAATTTAACTTTTGCAAAATTTTACCAGTACATGTCATTATTCATTTTCATCTGAGCAGTAGGCATGTCTAAATAGCTAAACTCAATGTACATATTTAGAGGGAGGTTTATCTTAGAACAGACTATACTATAAAATAATACTTTAAAAAAGTTTGCCCAGTTCATGCCCATGGCACACCATTAAGCTGCGAAACAGCTCGATGCTCACGTTTCTCGTTGGTTTACATTTTTGTCGGACTGCGATGTACTTAACACCTGCGCTTCAGTTACTTTACTATGCCAACAAACAAAGCCAGCATAAAATAATAAATAAAAACAACAAATATAGGAATTATGGGACAGAAACGCTTAGAATATTTTATATTCCAAGGAAAGAGTAAAAACAATTCTTTCACTTTTTTGTATAAAATGTTTATAATAAATTGAAGATTATCGTTATGCTTTTCTACTGTGAATCTACCCTACTATGTTCTATAGAAAAATAACTCAAAAAAAAATATCTAAAACATTCCACCCTAGACAAATGAAAAAAATAATGAACATTCCAAATCTAACTAACCCATTTCTTTTACAGGTACGAAACTAGATATGAGTATGACGTCATTAGTTATAATATGGACAGTGAAACAAATATTGAGGTTGATGAGCTTATGAGATTTGTTGTGGTCTGGTGATATTAAAGTAAGTTTAGATAATTACGGTCGGCCAGCGATGAAGAATATTAAAAGAAATATTGAAGTAAATGTATATGTGTAGGTCGATACGATGTAGAATCATCCGTGAATAGTTCATTAACTGCTGAAGAATAGTATTGTTGAAATGTTTGTTTTTCAGATTTTATATCGAGTTTATTAGTAAGGGATATCAGATGTATTTTTAAATAAATTGTGTTTTATATTTGTTGAAAGGTTTTATTTAGAAATGAATATTTTTTTAGTATTTGAGATTAGTTTTAAACAATTTGAAAATACTTTTAAATATTGGTGGTGTTAAATTGTAATGATTTATATTTAGTTTTGTTTTTGCATAAATTTTATAATTATTGTTGTAAGAGAACATAGTAGTGTTTTGTTAATTTTATTATATTTCCTTATTTTCTTGTGAAATGAAGGGTTTTGATTGGAATAAGTTATTTATAAATATTCACAGGGGTGAATGATAAAGCAAGTAAGGGAGCTTCGAGCAATAGAGTGCTTCATTGTGATATGTAAAAAATGATGTATCTTCTTCCAGAAAGATGACTTGATCTTACATCTATAAAATCTGAAAAATAATCAATAAAATCCTGTCGTAAAATCCTAGCACATGGCAATCACAAATAACATCGAATCGACTGCAGCGCTCAGAAAAACAAACATATATTATTAAAAAAAAAAAAATAGAAATCCATTCGTATTCTACGATTCTTTTGTGTTTTGTTCATACTTAGAACCCGTCGGAAATGTGTAAATTAAACATTTTAATAACAGTGTCTATGGCATTAATCTTACTGTCACACTCAGAAACATTCAATGTCAATTAAATAGTTCCTTATTATCGCTTAGTATAGACTTTGTTGCCATGCTGGCCTACTACGGGGTGCCAGACTTAACATACTGTAAAAAAATATATATAATCAGTTCTCGCCACGACGTTTACTGATAAAGTGCGTGGTACATATTTGACTATGAAACTACTGACTCAGTAAAGTCAAAGATGTGTCTTAGGATTTGATCCTGCGACCACTTCTAGGCAGCCGCGTTCGGTACAAAACCAACAAGCCGTCATGCTCCTAAAATTGCTAAGGAACTACTTAATTGATATAAAATTACGTTGAGTGAGGCAATTAGCTGTTTAAGAACATATAATTTGACTGTGTCAGAGTTTTCGTAGCTTGTCTGGGCGTTAGTTTTTATATTATAAATAAATGATAGTTTAATAATAGGCATTAATCTATGGCTGTGTTTCACTTAAGGTAATGTCAATTCTTTGCACGACATCATCTTTTTAACTAATGTACAGTTACACGAATATGTTTATGTTAATTATGATTTTATCGTATTTGAAAAATTTCAATGTAAATTAAATCTATGATATGAAACGTGTTTGCTGTTTCATTTTCTTACAACTATTTTACCTACATTGTTTTGTACGAGCTTGATTTAATCCAATTTATGATTATATTTACTATACATTACAAAAAGATACATACATATAGATAGCACGCGAGTTGAATGCAGAGCTTGGGAATGCGGTAGTGCTGTGACCTAATTATTTATGACCACAATATTTATTTATTTATTTATTTATATATATTTTATTGTACACCATAAAATAGGAAAAATAACAGATTAAATACTTAAACCTAAAGGCATGGTAACAATTGGCGGCCTTATCGCTAGCTGCGATCTCTTCCAGGCAACGGATGGACTGGATTAATATAATAAAGATCTAATGGGGCAGTACAGAGGACGAGATAAAAGAAAATTATACGAGATGTACAGGTTATATATTGTTTTAAATATAACATACTTATATACCTAAATTATAAAACATACATATATATATATATTAATATACTATATATTAAGTAAACATAGAAGATGACAATACACATACATATATATGTATATATACACATATACATACATATATACAATTATGAAAGGAATAAAGATTACTGTAGTGATAAGTAATGTTCCCTAACAAGTCTTTTAAAACTTGGCAGCGTCTTCGCTTGTCTAATTGACAGTGGTAATGCGTTCCACAAGCGAGCAGCATGGATGGTAAAGAACTTGTCAAGAAATGATGTGCTGTGCTTGGGAATCTCTAGCGTTAAATTCTCTGTTGATCTAAGAGATCGCGCATGAGTGTGACTAAGAAAATTAAAGCGGTTCTTAAGGTAATGGGGGGTGTAGGGATGGAACAAGATACCATATAAGAGTGAGAGAATTCGAGTATTTCGGCGAAAACGTATTGATAGCCACTTGAGTTTGACTCGAAATTCGGAGACATGGTCATATTTGCGAAGACCAAATATGAACCTAATGCAGAAATTCTGAAGTCTCTCAAGCTTTTCAATCTGGGCTTCGGTGAGGTCAAGATAGCTAGCATCAGCATAATCAAGGAGAGGAAAAAGAAGAGATTGGACCAGTGCAATCTTCGTGGGAATCGATAGAAAATTCCGCAATCTCCGCAAGGACCCCGCTGCAGCAAACAATTTGCAACTAACTTGTTGCATTTGGGGACCCCAGGATAAGTTTTTGTCAATGAGAATTCCCAAATTCTTGACAGTCTCACTAAATGGAATAGTGCAACCATCAAACAGAATCTGAGGTAATTGATCCATATCTAATTTTGATATCATCCTGGGGCTGCCAACAACAATGACTTGAGTCTTAGTAGGGTTGACTAATAGCCCGTGAGACTTACTCCAACTGCTGATACCCACAAGATCGTTGTTGATGGTGTTAATAGCCTCCATCACTCTGTCCACAGGAGCATGATAATATATTTGTAAATCATCTGCATACAAGTGGTAGGAAGAAATTAGATTTTTTGATATAGAATTAATAAAAACAGCGAAGAGTAAGGGAGATAGAACGCCGCCCTGAGGGACGCCAGTAAGTGTGTCACACCAAGAAGACACTGAGTCTTCAACACGTATGCGCTGGCGACGACCCGTCAGGTAACTACGAAACCAATCAATTACTGTTGGAGATATGTTAATAGAGCATAGTGTAGTTAGCAAGACATCAAAGTCAACAGTGTTGAAAGCATTGCTAAAGTCTAGCAAAGCTAGAACTGTTAGCTTGCCATTCTCCATCGCAGCTCTGATGTCATCCGTGATGTGAACAAGCGCAGTAGTGGTACCATATCCATGACGAAATCCCGACTGGAAAGGATTAAGGAGATTGTTACGAGTGAGAAAGGAGCATAATTGTTGGTGGACGAGATTCTCAAGGACCTTAGAAAGGAAAGGGAGAATGGATATTGGCCGGTATTCAGTGTAAGATGCGGGATTAGGTTTTTTTGGGAGAGGAATTATTTCGGCCTCCTTCCATAAAGATGGAAAGACGGAGTTGGATACGGAAAAGTTAAGAATATGACAGAGGATGTGGAGAATTTCGTCAAGGACAGGCAAAATCATACTGCGACTAACGCAGTCATTCCCAGATGCATTGGAAGATATCGATAATATGCTCTTTTTAACATCACAATCAGAGAATTGACTAAAGACAAATTGAGGATATGTAGGAGTTACATACAATACGAGTAACGATAAGTTACATACAATAAGTATGTCGATAAATTTTAATATTGTTTTAACTTTAATTTCACACTAGATTAACATAATTTAAAAAGCTAGGTAATAAATATCACACATTTGTAATAAGTGATAATTTTATACATCAAAATAAAATAAAACATATTATAAAACAAATAATTATTGTCAAATTCAGAAATTGCAAAAAAAGCATTGTTTAAAGAAAATACAAAACTGTTGTTTTGCCTTTCTTCCTCACACATATCTAGGATCTTTTTTGCCATTTCTCGTGCTTGGCGATGAACGAAAACTCGTTTTTTTTTTGGTACAGTACTTGATGGACTCGGATAAGTCATTATGAATGATTAAAAACAATAAAACTAATAACACGGATTGCAAATTGATTAATAACGCGATAACAGGGTAAGAGTACAATTAGCTAGGACAGCACATCACTAAATTTCAGGCGTGCGAGGACTGCATTCAACTCGCGCGCTATCTATACATACATATACACACGCCTTTTTCCCAGAAGGGGTAGGCAGAGGAGCTTGAACACCCACATTTCGCCATATCGGGCCTGTTATTAAAATATAATTAAAAATATATAAATTCCGTCTGAAATTCTACTCATAATTTTTTCCAGGAAAACTACACAACCATTATAAAACACACATACAAACTTAGTCCTACATTACGATACCTTCTACACCTCAATTTTAATTCCAACTGTATAACCCAACATTTCAGTAAATCAAAATTTAAGGAATTATTACACAGCCTCTCATTCTATGTGTTCCGAAATTCCCTTAGAATCCAATCAGAATAATTGTGTCGCTTGAGCGTCATGCGTTAGGCGAGGTCTACCGCAGTCAGGTGAGCCAGCTTTGACATAGGAGAGCAATTTACACCTAATGCTAACCCCTTCGTGTGACTAACGCATTGTCTATAAGTTGCTTAATTCGGTTTAGTTGTATGGGTTCTTTTACTAGTCTTTACTCAATATTTACAGTAACTGTTTAAGTGTCTAACCATTCTTATTAGGTATAATCTTAATGAATGGCGAAACGAGCATGCCGTTCGCCTGATGGTAAGCGATACGATAGCTCATAAGCAGAACCAAACAACACCTCGAATTACAAAGCAATGCTTGGCATTCCACTGCGCTCGCCATCCTGAGACATAAGATTTTAAGTCCCAATATGTCCAGTAGTTACTCTGGCTACAATGTGCTTCAATCCGAAGCACAACAGTGCTTCTACACTGCTGTTTTACGTGAGAAAATTTTTGCAAATGCACGCTTTTTCCGACACTCAGCTACCAACTGTTCTGGATGTTGATTCAATTACTCAAAAGTTACTACAAAACATATTTCACGGTATTTTCTTTCAGAATTTGGTGATAACGATCTCTTTTCAAATCTAAGCTGCTGTGAATGGCGTCCCATTACGCCAACGAGGTTTATTCACATCACCAACAATAAGTTAATAAGTCATGGGCACCGCAACAATGTTTTGACTAACCGCAGCGTGGTTAATAAATTGGTATCGAATTTAATAAAGCTGATGGCACTTTTGACAGAAAAAACAGTTGGAAATTTTGTCAATGGTGTTGTGAAGATATTTAATTGAAGTTAGTTATAGTTTTATAAAAATACGAAATATACTATACTGTATCACGTGTGTGTCCATAATATATGTACCACTGCAGGGTACGGGTCTTCTCTACAAGCGAGAGTACAATTGAGACCGGTTAGGCCGCATAGTCCACCATCCTGTATCCGCATACAGCATTACATATGGGCCCTGCCTTATGACATTTACTTAGGTATATATTCGGGATTGAATACTAAGGAAGTTATCACCTGCAGAGAGAAGTTCCTTCTACTTATTTTTATAACGCATTTATTTATGCGTATCTTTATGTATGTATTTTATGTGTATTTATATTTATATACTCTTAAACTTGCATTAATCATCACCATCATCATCATCATATCAGCCACAGGAAGTCCACTGCTGAACATAGGCCTCCCCTAAGGATCTCCACAATGACCTGTTGGAAGTGGCCTGCATCCAGCGACTTCCTGCAACCTTAGTCAGATCGTCCGTCCACCTTGTAGGCGGGCGTCCGACATTTCGCTTGCCTGTACGTGGCCTCCACTCAATACTAAATTCAATATATTTTTTTAAATTTATGCGCCTACTAATTCTCTGCACCAGCAAAGCCCGACGGGTATGGAATGCCTCAGGCATTAAGTCCGCTTTTATTCAAATTATTACTGTAAATGAAACGTAAAGAAATAAATACGTATACGAACATTAGATGTGATTCTAAGAAATATAGTATTGAAGCGGTGAAAAAAGAAATTCAAATCAAATTCTATGAAGTGGCTATAACAAAAAGATATTATAGATTTGCACAGAAAATATTAAGTATCGGTGCTAAATATCAAAAGTATATGAGAATTGAAGTATGTGTTCTATATTGTTGTCTAAATTATGCATAGCATATTAGAAGTCAGAAGAGGATACGTGGAGGCCGTTTACAGGCAAGCGCAGTGTCGGTCGCCCGCCTACAAGGTGAAGGGACGACCCTGTTAAGGTTGTAGGAAGTCGCTGGATGCAAGTCACTTTCAACAGTTCGATGTGGAGATCCTTGGGAGAGGCCTATATTCAGCAGTGGACTTCTTGTAGCTAAAGAGAGAAAGAGAGATATTCCAAAATTATTTTACCTATAATTTAGTGAATAACCTGTCAATCATCACTCCTACTGTATAAATTGGATTAAATGAAATCTATAATTCTTAGTTTAAAAACCAACATTCTACGCAGACAATTGTGAGGAAATGGAAATTTAACCATCTGGGAATTCTGTCTTTGCGGCGCTTTTATTAACGACTAGCTGTACCCGCGACTTCGTCCGCGTGTAATTTAACAAAAACTTTATTTTTCTAAAACAAAAGATTTATTGTATTAGCCTTATTATATCAGCTACCTGACAAAAAAAGTCTCGTCAAAATCGGTCCAGCTATTTCAGAGATTAGCCGGAACAAACAGACAGACAGACAAAAAAAATTCAAAGGTCATTTTCGTTATAGGTATCGTGTATATAACGATATGTTCTTGGACATTTTTATTTATTTTCACTTTACAAACAGACACTTCAATTTTATTTATATGTGTAGATATGACTTCAAATTAAATATTTTTTCCATAACCTGAAATTTCTATGAGCCGCGTATTGAAAATAAGGAGGGTGACCTATCCCCAGTAGTGGGATAACAAATATGAAAAAAATACTGTTGACAAGATGGTGTAATAAAATAAATCTGCAAAGGCATGCTGTTTATTAAACAAAAAACGTGGATTTTAATTGGCCTGTATATAGACATATTTTTTTTATTTTCTTTTATAGGCTTCAAGGCAACTTTATGAATAATTACAACCATATAAACAATATTAGTGCGTGTTGAGAGTCAATTGCCGCGCACTATAGCGGTAAAGGAAAACATCGTGAGGAAACCTGCATATCATAGCAATTTATATGAATTTCTTTAGGATGTAAAATCCGCCAACCGGCACTAGGCAAGCGTGGTGGACTATATGACGTAACTACTCTCAATCGTTTTCTGGAGTGTGGAGGAGGCGCGTGCCCCGCTGTGGGAGGTATAAGGTCTGATACAGTACAGTACAAAGAATATTTTATTATTACAAATATTCGGCAAAGACATCCCCCATACACATTCAATGAGGCAACTTTCAAATCCGCTAGCATTTGCCAGTATTGCTCTATTAATATTATATTCATTTCGTGAATTCCTTCGGGGATGTTATATTTTTTAATGTTGAAACCGTGTACTCACTATTAGAGCTATAAAAAGTAATGTAACTATTTTTATGACGACTGCTACTTATTTTTAATTTACATTAAAATGTCACATTTACGCTAAACATAATAATTATGAGGGTAATTGAAGTAATTTAATAAGTTTTGGTGATACTTAATTAAAGTCATGGCTTTTGGAATAGCTTTCTCTATTGCCACGACAAAAATCAGAATCTATATAGAGGGTACCTAGAGGATGAATACAAAATATCTCTCTTCGATATACTCATAATAAAAACAACAGCCACATACATACTCCTAACCTCAAATTTAAATTAATTGAGTATCAGAAAGAACAAGGAACTTTCCAGTTCCAGTCTCCCAAATACTCATCGCCGAAACAAATACTTTTGGGCCTCACAAACATTTTTCTCGATGCGGGGATCGAACCCGCGGCCTCTGGTTTCACAGGCGGTGTCTAACAAGGCTTCCAAACTTAAAACTACCTAATACTAGCATTATTTTCACTGGATAAATACTAAATCAGAATTGGGATACACTTACGTTGACAGCTATGACGGGTTTCTTACCATCTTGTACGAAATATCGCTATTTTGATGAAGCGAATATCCAAGCACCTACATTTACGAAATTCAATTAATTTATGGCTTTAACACATGATGACAGTGTCAAAGTTTTTTGGCCGAAGTGCAAGAAGAATTTAGGCTGAAAAGTTCACTGCAGTTTCTTCTTGATTAAATTAGTTGCCAGATAGTGGCAATTTAATACAGAATGTTTTCAAAGGTTTTTTAGACCGGTGTAATCCAATTTCAAAACCTTGACTAATGTCATTTACTGGAATTCCCTTTTTAGATATGTTACATGGTACCTACATTCAAATCTTAAATAAAATCTTAAATAAATACTTTTTAAAGCTAATTAATGAAACAATATATACGGTAATATCACGGTGCAAACAATACTGGCATTGCGGATTTTAAAACACACAGTCGAATTGAGAACCTCTATTTTTCGAAGTCGGTTAAAATGGCATAATTCTATACGCTTCCAGTACGTACTAGTGTAAACTTTATAAAGATGAAATTATCCTTCCTACACGAGTTGAGCAGAGCGCACCACTGAATATATTATAAGGGTTTAATAATGTATCAACATCGACACAATTTACAAGTTTGTTTACCAAGCTTGTTATCTCTATTGCTTTGAGTATGACAAGTATTAACAACTCGTCGGCAACAGATGTTTTGATGGCTGCTTGTGAAACGAGAATCATTCAAAATTCATCAGGCTGCTGAATCGGGACCTTTGTAAAGTGCAAAGTAAACAACTAGAAAGTACACGTTAGCTAAGTTACGTAAGGAACTAATTAATGATTAGAAGTGCTGTGTGCTTTTCTGAGTTGGTTGAGAGTTAAGTTTGATGCATTGTAAGTTCGGATAGTATCCGTGGCGTTGGTATGACTCCGAATATTCGAGAGCTGGACGGATATTTGTAATGGTTGTGAGATGGAAAATCGTATTGTTTTTTATGACAACGACAGTCGAGAACTTCGGATGTATTTTTTTTTTTTGACAAATTGATTTAAGAGTAAAATGAATAGAAAAATCAGGGAAAAACTATAAACCAATACATAAATGAATAAAACAACACTAAATACGAAAATATGATAGAAATCCAGACAACAAAATTCATGCTGTGTACATTCATAGTAACATTTGCATAGTAAAATTGCATGCTAAATGACTACGCTGTCAAGTCACAGATAAATCCAACACGTGGTTATCGTTTATCGCAACAAAAATAAACCTGAAAACGCGCGCTGGATAAAATAATACAACACGAATGGTCTATTTTAATATATTCATACAGCGTAATTATTTTTCCGAATATCCGCGCTGCTTTATGTTTACAGGGGAAATAAAGGCTTTACTAGGCTCATAATAACACAAACGACTAACTCTCCAGGGGTATGGAGTAATTTAGTCGTCGCCTCTCGGATCATATTATCCGTATTCCTAATACAAATGATCCGCAGTTCCGTTGGGACGTGCCAAAATGGGTAAATTAAAACCGAGTACACTTTTGGTTGAGAATTTGCTGCGTACATAAAAAGCCGCGGTTGTCTGGCTCGCCTCCAGGCCCGACTTGTCATCGAGACCATATACGCTAGATTTTTATCAAGTTCTCGTAAAAGGGGTAATGTGAAAGGGTCGTGTTCGCTGATAAATTAAACCCAATTTGGTGGGTGTAAATGCGCCCTAAGGCCTAAAATGATAGCGCATTTTGTTACCGTGTTTGGAAGATTTGTGAACTACTTTTCTTCGGGGTTAGTTCAACAGTTTTGTATGAAGAAACATTTCCAATAAAATATTCTTAATATGAAACCGCAGTTTTCTTTTAATTACGTGATAATTCAATACTGAAAAATCAATTATCTTCAGACGTAGAAACTTCATTGGTAAATATAGGCATCTCTAAATGATTATCATAACATGTTGGCTTCGGCATGAATCCAGCAACTTCCTGCATCCTTTATTAGGTCCCATTTACCTTGTGGAAACCAGCCAAAGCTCACGGAAAATTAACTTAAATTCATCCGTCAACTTCATGTGTGCGGGATCCTCATACAAGTTAATAGGAAACAGTACGTGTGACAGTGAAAAAGAAACTACGTTAGTCATAAGAATTTTCTTGTAGCTTCATGCTTTATATGAATTTAAACATAAAATATCATGATAAGATAGACGAAGACTGTGTGATTATTAATGAAAACACTTATCTCGTGGCGAATCAGATTAAATGTGTTTTCTAGTACAATTGCTATTTTATTATTATAGTAATATAAAACTTCTCTCGCTGAAATGTCGTTTTCGATACTTAAAAAAATAAAATAATTGATTTACGTCGCGTGCAAGTACACCTGTATCAGCCCATATACGTCCCACTGCAGGGCACGTGTGCGCTGGGATACGAACCCGCGACCACCGTGCGCATGTTGGCAGGCGCGACTAGTCCGTTTATCAAAAGGCCACCACGCACTTATATATTATTGCAATAATGTGCAAATACATATTATTTAATATATATATATTGAAAATAACGTGATGTTTGCATAATAATATTACTATTATTAATAGAAGCGCTAAAAACTACATTAAATAACTACGGGTCGTTTCACCAATTAATAAGTTTTGTTTTTAATAAATTGGTATTTGACATGCCCGAATAAAATAATCCTTGAATATTCAAGGATTACTTTTTAACAATATTTTTTTTCCATTTAATAAAAACTATAAACGTAAATTACACGTTCTGCCAACGGTAAAAGTATTTGCATATTCATAAGCATACCTGTTGTATGAGACTTTAGAGGTTTGAAGCCGTAATGTAAGTAGGGACTAGAAGTCGGCGATATTTAGATTGTAGTATTAAAACTAAAATTTATAGAATTAGGATTTCTGTGAATAATAATTACATTCTGTTAAAATTATTTGAAATTATACGTCATATTTTGATAACTTTCAATAATAAATATTATATAATTCAAATTCAAAAACAGATTATATGTAAAGAACGCTTTGAGATTAACGAAATAAAAATATTGCGTAATTACGTTATTCAGAAAAAATGAAAACAATATTATAAATATTTGGAAACGTTAATGTATTAAACTTAAATATTCTATAATCATGCGATCATAATTGTATTCCCTCGGCACATAATTAATATTTTACTACATTTCATTTTATAAAACACTTGTAATAAATTATTAAAAAACATGTTACTCTCCAATTTAATGTAATGAACCCTCTAAATATTTTTTGCCATATTCATATTTGAATGTTCACTTTCATCGTTATAATTCTTCGAATGAACATAACCATAAATAAAGTGGGCATTCGCAAATAAGAGCCGCGAGTCGAATAATATCCAAGGTTTTATATGCACGTTCCGTTTTAAATTGGAATAAGCGAGATGAAAAGTAAAAAAAAAACATAAAAGCAAATTACAGGAAGCGAAAGAAACTAAAATGCGGGACGGCTCGCTCGGGCTTGAACTATAAAATATTTGCATCCAAACGAGGGCAGGGCAACAATAAGATGGAAATGCAAAATCCTGCTGCGACGTAATGCATACTGTCCATCCTACGGTAATAGCCAACCGTGCATTTTCCTCGACCAAAATTCCCAGCAGCAACTTAAATTAGCTAAAATTATTGCAAGATGTGTACAACTTGTTTTAACATTTGCATATCTCGTAATGTGTGAACGTGGTCTACTTATTCATGCACGCGAAACTGCCAACAAAAATATAAAGACAAACAACGCGTCCTAGTTAAGAAACGCTCCGCACATCCCTTATGCGTTCGAAGAACAACCTTTTATTCTAAAGGGTTTCACGGCACTCAAGCATCTTGTGAAGTGTTCGAATGGAAGACAGTAGAATTCAGCCGAATTTAATACAGAGGGTCCCCGAGTGTGCAGGCCCCTTCGTCGCAGTCTGATATTGTGAAACTTTTCTTCGACGCAATCTACATAAAAAATGAGCTGAGGGTTCGTGGTGACCCGCTGGTAAATGAGAGCCTTTTGAACTGTTAATTTTGTTTGCATATAAAATGAAATCTAACATAAAAGTTATTTGTGCTTTGATCTTAACAATCCCTATTTTTATGGTCTCTCTTCATTGACGGCTTTTGCTTGTACTACACGTTTGTATTGGGTAATTAAAATTATTCCACGATTTGTGTTATATTTTCGTGGATGTCACCAATGGATGATATTCTAACAACCACATTATTATTCTAAATAACCATCACGAAGTACTGGTTAACTAAATTCTGTGTACAACAAAATCATTGACGCGGGAAACTGCACTCAATCGTCGAACCGTCAATACGAGGAATTATCATAATACGTAATGTTATAACGTTCGATTACACTCATCACTACACAGCCAATACGCCAGTGTAGTGGTGAAATGCTTCCACGAATGCTATTGACATATGTCCATTATTGATCTGGTTATTGGCAGCCAACGTTGCCTATTTATAGGTGAATATTCAAAACAGAAAACAACTAAGATATCAGGTTGATCAATCATTCATCTAGTTTGGGACCTATTCTGTATCTGTATCAGCCCATATACGTCCCACTGCAGGGCACGGGCCTATTCTACAATCGAGAATACGATTGAGAGTGGTTAGGCCATATAGACCACCACGCTGGCCTAGTGCGGGTTGGCGGACTTACATACCATAGAAATTCTTGTAAATCGCTATGGTATGCAGGTTTCCTCACGATGTTTTCCTTCACCGTTTTAGTGCGTGGTGATTGACTATCAATACACACATGACTCCGAAAAGTCAGAGGTGTGCCCTGGGATTCGAACCCGCGACCACCGTGAACATGTGGGCAGTCGCGTCTAGTCCGTTTACCAACAGGCCACCACGCACTTACATTGGGACCTATTACGTTTCTTTAAATATATTGACTTGATTAATAAACTTGAGCGTCTTCAAAATTTCTGCATAAGTATCATATTTGGTCTTCGCAAATATGACCATGTTTCTGAGTTTCGTGCTAAGCTCAAGTGGTTACCTATTCGGCTTCGTCGGAATACTCACATTCTCTCTCTTCTTTATAATATTTTGTTTAATCCTCTCACCCCATCTTATCTTAAAGAACGATTCATTTTTCTTCATGACTCCCATTCGAGATCCTTGAGGCCGTCTGAGAATCTTAAGCTGAGAATGCCTGTACATACCACGACATCAATGGATAATTATTTTACTGTAAAAGCAGTTCGATCGTGGAACGCGCTTCCTGTTGTGGTGAGACAGGCGCAAACGCTGTCGTCATTTAAAAAACTGATTAAAGAGCACTACCTTTCCCTTTAAAGCAGACTTCACTATTACTTCCTTTCATTAAATCATTTGGAAATTGTAGTATATTATAATTTATGTATGATTTTGTATTATTTATTTTTATGTATGTATGTTTATATGTAGATATATACAGGGTTACCGGTTAAGTCGACCTAGATCCTTTAAGAGGTTGTAGTTTCCATCATTCCTGACTGATTTGACTATGAGACCCTATACCCTTAACTTAGCCGTTTTCACGTAATTTGACTTTCTAAGATGTTTCTTTAAAATATCGCTTTTTTGTCTATTAGTCCATTTTTTTATTTTCTTGCCATAAATTTATTTGTATTTGCAATTTTTGTGTAGTGTATAAGTTACTTTATTTTATTCAACACTAAAATTACACTTTACTGAACCGGCTGGGTCATGGGAGACTGTTGAAGTTGTAACTTAAAATAAATTCGTTAAAAATATTTTTTTCTTTCCTAAATATTACAAAAAAAATCTATGACTGTTATGCTGCAGATACGTTTAATAATATTTCCGTTTAATTGGCTATCCAGCGAGGTATAACAAGCTAGGGTATAGTGAGTAATATTTTAAAAAATACTGATCAAAGGCTCCCAGGTAGTAGCAAAAAATAACAGTACTTAAGCGTACATTTTTTTACTTGGATCAGAAAACACAATAATAGGTACAAAATAACGTTTTTACTGTCTGTATCTGTATCCATGTCTGTATATGTGCCCAAATACGTCCCACTGTAGGGCACGGGCCTACTCTACAAACGAGAGTACGATTGAGAGTGGTTAGGCCATATAGTCCACCACTCTGGTCTAATGCGGGTTGGCGGACTTACATACTCGTACCATAGAAATTCTTATAAATCTCTATGGTATGCAGGTTTCCTCACGATGTTTTCCTTCACCGTTTTAGTGCATGGTGATTGAATTCATAGTCAATCACCATGCACTAAAACATGTATTCATATACACACATGACTCCGAAAAGTCAGAGGTGTGCCCTGGGATTCGAACCCGCGACCACCGTGAACATGTTGGCAGCCGCGTCTAGTCCGTTTACCAACAGGCAACCACGCACTTATCCGACCCGATGGTTGCCTATACAAAAATTACCTAGTGTGAAAAGGACACCACTTGTACTATTATTATTATTATGTGATTTCTTTGTTGTTTTTCTGTACAGTGCAAAAAAAGTAATTAATAAATAAATAAGTGTAAATAATTAATTTCTTTAAATGTTTTGAAGAAAAGCTTACTATAACAATATTATGTTTAACTGATTAACATGGATAACATAACATTATCTCATAATCGCTCAGAGTTTCTTAATACAGTTTAATTTATTACCATCTCGGAAACTTATAAAATATAGAATTTCATGAATATAACAAGTTTTCGAATGAAGAAGCCGGCGCGGGAAGGCGAGTATAAAATTAAACAAAGTGTCTGCAAGTTACAGCACATCACATTGTTCAAAGTGTAAAGTTATGAACAATTGGACCGGAGCGGTGAACGGGTTAAGGAATTGAGACGGACCCATATTATTCACTATATTGCTTGACCGACCGAGTATGGGGCGTGGGAGCTTCAAATGGTATTTTGTATAATATTCCTAATATCTAAAATACTAAGGCTATTGACTTGGTAAAGAATGTTGAAAGACTCAGAATCTCTTCAGGTAATTAAATAATATTACACCCAACAGTCATATACGCAGTCCGGACCCACACTAAGATCGTCTGTCGTGGGTATCAGAAATACGAGAGACTTTTCGAAAAAACGTCAAAATTTGAATTAAGAATGCGCTGTGTAAAGATTTGAGAAATTGTCTATGCTGGCACTAAATTCCAGCTAAAAAGTTATGATATTTCGTTAGTCATTAAATATTTGAAAATGCATCACAATTGTGGTGACATTTATGTATGTAAATGTACTAGTTGTGTATTGCGGATACAGTAACAAATGATAGGTAATAATAATATATAATCCATACCACTCACCGGAATCTCGCTCTTTAACTTGGCTCAATGCCGATGAAAACATTGATCACATCACTTGCAAAATATTGTCCACAATACATTTTAAATTAGTCAAGAACTAAAGCACAGCAGCGGAGTGTGCGCCGCATCATTGCAGGCATACACGAGAAACTAAACTATTATTACAGCAAGATGACACAATAACTACCCACCACTACTCAATATTTATAGGTATTGTGCATTTTTTAAGTCTCTTCTTAAAGATGTTATAACGGCAGTAATTTTGGTTTCTTATTATACTTTTTTATACATTACACAGGGTGTATCAGAACTGCTACCGAAATGAAGCCGGGTGGTAGTTTTATTAACTTCAGACACAATGATACAAAAAATATTGCAAATGTTTTTTTTATTTTTTCCTACCTTCGTATTTGGGTGGCAAATACATGATTTTTTCTAAAATAATAGTGTAAGCCCTTAATTTATTTAAAAAGTATATGGTACGCAATGGTTTAAATTACTATCTTAGTAAAAACTATACACTTACTACCCAAATACAATCATATTTAAAAATTACAAAAAAATGTCGCGTATCTTTGCGGAATTGTTGTTTGCATTGTGTTCTGTATCAGCCCATATACGTCCCACTGCAGGGCACGGGCCTCCTCTACAATCGACAGTACGATTGTGAGTGGTTAGGCCATATAGTCCACCACGCTGGCCTAGTGCGGGTTGGCGGACTTACATACCATAGAAATTTTTATAAATCGCTATGGTATGCAGGTTTCCTCACGATGTTTTCCTTCACCGTTTTAGAGCGTGGTGATTGACTATCAATACACACATGACTCCGAAAAGTCAGAGGTGTGCCCTGGGATTCGAACCCGCGACCACCGTGAACATGTTGGCAGTCGCGTCTAGTCCGTTTTACCAACAGGCCACCACGCACTTTGTGTTAATAGTCGTTAAACTATCACCCGGCTTCTATTTCGGTAGCAATCTTGATAAACCCTGTATTTGTGGACGTCCAACCCTTTTAGTTAGCTTAGTTCGTAAATCTATAATAAATAAGTAGACTACAATCAATATCACAGCGACAGAACATGCTATTACACTAACACACGCACACAAGAGCGTGGTTAGTTCCGACGTAGAATTTCTGCGTTTGAAAGCACAGAACTCAGTTTCGATATCCGATCGGCGAAACTATTTACAAAACAGAGGCGTTAGTCATCAAATCTAGTTCATTGCGATGTGCTGTTTGTTTGTGGCACACACATTGCAGAATCTTTGTGATAGTATTCTGTAATTCAGATGTTATAGTTGTAATAACTGGTTAATGCTCTATCGGTGGTTGTAAGCTATAGGCCTAGTTAGAACAATTCGAGTTTTCAAGATACAATTACCTATTGAATGGCGCAGTTGACCCATAAAAATAAAAACGAAATCTGTAGTTGAATTTTTAAGTAACACTTAAAAGTTTTCCTTTTTAAGGAAGGGATATAATTTATCATATGATCTAAAGGTTTTTGTAGTCATAACATTAATTGTTTAATAGACAGTTGGGGATCATCATTAATACGAGTATAATGTTAACGATAGTCATGGTGTTAAATATAGCGACGATGATGTCACACGCAATGCTCAAATAGTCCAGACACTATTTCCACCTAATGGAAATAGTCTATCTTGGTTTTAGAGGTATCTAGTTCGAATCCCAGGTTGGGCAAAGTGATATGGGATTTTTTGGTTCATTAACATCCCGGAGTCATGATATGGATGGAATTTGTGTTGATATATAGCAATAGGCCCCCTATCACATCGTTGGACGGAACTTACAAGGCGAAATGTGTGTATTGCACCTCTGCGTACCCCTTATGGGAAAAAAACGTGAACTTATATATTTATTTATTTATAAACTTTATTGTACACCAGAAAAAAACAAAATACAATAACAGAAATTAAAAATAATATTAAAAATAAGTACAATCGGCGGCCTTATTGCACTAGGCAATCTCTTCCAGGCAACCTTTGGATGGAGATAAGACGCAGGAGAGAGAAAGGGCAGGCTTATATAATGTATGAAATAAGTTTAGTAAAAGCAATTTACGTTCTTTGAAAACATGTCCGCAATAAAAGCACGTCGTAGATGTAAAACATGCAAGATACCCGCATTCTGAGTCCATTACAAACTATTCCTTTAGGAGTTGAAAATCTAGCAGTTCCACTTGTAAATCTCAAAATAATCTTACTGCATTTATTTTATGTTTCACCTAAAACCTTGATATAAACTTAGCAAACAATACTCTGGTGAAATAAATTAGTATAATATTTATATCGATGTTGAAAAGCTTCTAAAGGATGTTAATATCCACACTCTGATTTGTTTATAAGACATAAGCATATGAAACTATATGGGCGTAATACACAATCACAGAGCTCAGACAGACAAAGGCTTATTTGCCAATTGAACGCGCAAAGAGAATCCTGGACAGCTGAATTGGGACCAATAACTATAAACACTTACATCTAACTCTATAGAGCAAAGCTGAATGGCTTAGAGTGCCATTGCATTCTAAGCCTCAACCTTATCATAACCTTACCTCACGAACTAAACTCACGCTAAATTCAGCCTTAACATACCTACTTGTCAAATATGGTTTAGCTTTACAATCGTTCTTGATACTATAAAAGCTTGATCATCATCTCAAACAACGAGAAATTTGCGTCTAAACTGCGATCTGCATTCAACTATTTTCTGCAACCTTTTTAATAATTAAATTATATTATGTAAACCGATATTAAAAAAAAAAGAAAAATAAAACAGTTTCTAATCAGGATAGTACCGTGGTTTTAAAACCTAGTTCAAAATAACCATTTACAACTTGTACTGGAAGGCCGACGATTCCTAACCGACAGTGATATCTTTTCCTCAGGCAAGAAGGGTGCCATAAACAACTTTTCACTTGACAACAAAGGGAAACATGTCGCCCATGAGTGTTTAAACATCCTCTAACCTCACAAGGAGTCCTTTCAGTTGTAGTCCCTTGATGTTAATCAAACAAGTTTATTTTCGAAGAACAAATAATAGTTCATTACTCAGACAAAAAGGACGTCTAAAATAATACATAATAATAGTCAAGTTCTACTAATACCACCTACCACTTGGCTAAGATTTTCTGTTTCACAAAACCTATACACCTATATAGTGTATTATCTATGACCTATATGTTCAAAAATATTGTATGACTCATAAATATAATATGTTTCGTACTGAACCTATAACCTTACATGAACAAATTTTTGATAATCTCCGCAAAAGAGTATTTCAGAAACCTGAAAAATAGAGTTGTTAAGGAGTTTTTCTTCTTCCTGCTTGCTGGCAAAATATTAATCGATACAAATACCAACAAAAAGAACTATATTTAATACAGAGTTATTATCCTCCATACATTTCGGGTGGACCTTTATTTTTCTCTGAATAAAAACATACGACTTCCGGCATCCCACACTGCTGTGCACAAACAGTGTGACGCAAACCAAATTTGGCCACGATTGATTGCTCGGTTGGGTAAAGTTGACAAACCAACTTTTAGATTTACTGTTTCATATTCATACTATATTGCATGTAAAAGGATTTTATTTACTAGCACGACTATTGACTAAAAATACATATTATAGTAATTGCATTGCATTAACTAGAAATAAAATAATAATCATCATCATCAGCCCGTATCATTCCACTACTTGTTAAAGGCAGACAACCAAGGTGACCGACATAGCTCTGAAATTTAGTACGTTGGAGTGAATGGAAAACTGTACTATTAAGCATGTTTTGGAATGGAGACCGCGTCTTAAGAGACGTAGCGTGGGACACCCTCTAGCCAGATAGCGGGACGAATTACACAAGAAGGCCGACAGTAACTGAATGCAGAAAACAGTAGACCGGGCTCTGTGGTGTACCTTGGGAGAGGCCTATGATAAAAGAATGAGGTTCAAGTATATTTGAGATAAGCATCTATCGAAATTTAAATACGTACTGTAGATTAAAATATAAAACTCCTCTTTATCTCTATAACCTCCATAATCTGGAAGCATACTAGTGAAAGATTTCAAATACGTTTCCTTTCTATATACCCTACTTTAGGTGAGTGACACGGGCAGAACCCTTTTGGCTCCCCTAGGTTACCCGGAAGGGGAGCTTAACAGCTTTCCTCTTATTAAAAAAATGGAATAAACGGAATATTTTTATAATTTTCCGACCTGCTAACGTGATTGCAACTATGTCATAAATTTAATGACAATAAAAATGTAATGAAAAGTGTCCGTATCAGTATCAGCCTATATACGCCTCAATGCAGGGCACGGGCCTCCATTACAATCGAAATTATGATTGAAAGGGCTTAGGTAATATGAATTATAATTTCACACGCTGGCCTAGTGAGAATTGGCAGACTTTAAATTCACAATTTTTTCCTACACCTTTGTTTGACTATCAATAAACATAACTCCGAAACGTGAGAGGCGTGATTTGCCCTGGGATTTGCATCCGCGACCACCGTAGAATTGTTGGCAATTGCGTCTGGTCCGTTACCAACAGACCACCACGCACCCATGCAATGAAAACTGTATACATATAAATACTTACAAGTTTTATTAAAATTCTGCTCTTACCAACATTGCGTCTGGATCCACCGGATATGATCAGGTCCAATATAAATAGGATTAAACCTTCCTCAACGGTCGGCTCTAGCACATATCTAATATAAAGTTCAATAGTTGGTATGTTTGAACGCGCTAGTATCAGGAACTATAAGACCTAATACATAAATTATTTTATGAATTATACAGTCCACTTATAATGGAAGGTTTAACATGACACCAAGATACAAAGTCAAACAGAAAAAATAAATAAAATAAATATATTAATAAAAAAAATCCAACCTGAGATACTGTAGGTACACGCACTGAAAAAAAAAAACATAATGTGTTTCGATTGGAATTGATGCATCTTTTATCACAAATGCTAAAATATAACGGTAATTTTAGTTTTAACGCTGGCTAAAATACATTTATATTACTTTGAACTACATGGTTCCACAATACCTTTTTGTGTATCCTTTAGTCCGAGTGAAACGGCGAAGCACAACGAGTACATTATATAGTTTGTGTTTTGAATAAGAAATCACAAGCGAACACAAAAGGCCATATTTTTAACGTACCTGTATCGGCCGTTGTAAAAGAAAGAGCATGTTTTGATTTGATTTTCCTTGACTTGTTCTCTTAACTAGTAAAAGGTTAAAGCGTTGGCTAAATCCGTATCAAAGTATTAGCGACCTTAACTCCAGTACGTAAGGTTCGGTTCAGTAGTTTACACGAAAAACGATTTGTTTTAGTATTATTTTTAAGGTCTTTCCAAATGATTGCTTTATATATTATGTGATTTTATTAAATCACATCCACAAAGATATTTTGTTTTCCCTTGGGATGTGACCATTTATTTTTAATGTATCTACTTTAGGTCAAAGAGGTTAACCTATTACGAGAATGGTTTTCCTCTGACAAAATAAAGGTCATATTTATTGAATATTTTTAGTGGTGAAAAGTTTTCATTTCTTTCTACGAACACCTATACTTTCTAATAAAATATATATGATTTAATTATCTTCATAAAAATATGCAAAAAATGATGGTATGATTAGGGTTATTGTAAAACTAGGAATTATTGTGAAAAGGCTTTCAGCCATTAAACCATTCCTTTTCTGATGCAAGATAAAGTAATAAATCTGCATCTAGTAATTATATTATATATTAAGTTATTAATAAACCAGGGTCTTGAAGTGGAGGCCAAGCACAAGCAAGCAAAGTGTCTAACGCCCTCCCACAATATGACGGATGACCTAGGTCCCAAGAAGTCGCTGGATGCAAATCGCTTTTAACAGGTCTATATGGCGATCCATGGGGATGATCAGTAATGGATTTTTTGGCTGAAAAGATAAAGATAGAGAGAAACCAATTCCCGCATCTTGCACTGATAAGCACTCTCCAATATATGACTAAGAGGGCTATATGTTAAGTCTACTACGCTGACCCAGTGTGGGTTAGTGACATACTATTGAAATTCTTGTCCAAATTTCTAAGATATGTAAATTTCCCCGTTATGTTTTCCTTTATTGTCATAAAAGAGATAAGTACCAAAGGATACTATTCGTAACGTATTTAAACTCTAGAAAATAAATAACATAAGTCCTACATCACCACAAAAAGTCAATTTACAATTTTAATAACACCATGCAAAACCCGCATAAAGAATTCTCAAGCCACCTCCTTACATTTTCCGTAAACAATGTTTAACATATTAAGAGCATAAAGAAACCGTCACAAGAAATACACGAACCAGTTACATGTATTATTTACAAGCAAGAAACTTCCCACTTGAACTCGCAAAGTCCCAACTGAACATTATGGCGGAGTAGGTACACGAAAGCGAGGCAGTTATTTCTTGCTAATTAACGAATGCAAGTGGTAGAATGCATTGTTCTCGCTAAAGAGGTTTATACTTGAGACATACATCTGCAAGTTTAGTTTAATTAGCTCCATTCCGGGAAAGGACCTCGGAACATTAGCAAAGGTCAACTGGGATCTTAAGACCATTGAAGAGCAGACAAAGACATTTGAAAAACTAAATCAAATTTTGTTTACTCTGCTTCCTTACATCTCATGAGCTTAATATAGCTCCGCGATGTTTCAGACTTCATTTAAATCCGCGTAATTTTATTTAATTAAATGTCTTTAGAGTTTTTCGAGCTTAATTTACTGTTTTTATGAAAGACCTTTGTGAAGTAATGAATGGTATGCTGTTACTCAAATTTAGAGTTCCGTTTTATCCTTTTGACACTAACGTCTTGTGGACTTGTTGAATTTTTGCTGTATATTTTTTTCAGCGAATTAATTTATTCTTTTTTTTTTTTGGAATCTTTACTTTATATTTTTATTTCCTGGTTGTCGACGGTGTCCTGAATATTTTATCCCTGCTTACACAAGATCAAAACAATTTTGATTAAATTTTCTTAAATTGATTCAAGTAGGTATATAGTAAATAAAATCTGATATTAAATATTTCCTATTAGCATTAGGGCTGTACTAAATATGGTAGATTGAATGATTTGAGATTAATATCCGCTGTAAGGTTTTTATGGCCAATTAATATGTTTTCTGAGATGGCTACATGAGACTTAATAATCACGTACATTTTTGCCAATTGTAATATTCTTTATTTAAATCATTTTTTTACTGCGATGAATGCTGAGACGAGCTTTCCATGCGCCTAATGATAAGCGATACGACCGCCAATAGCAGAAGCAAAACCAAACAACCCCATGAATTATAAAACAATATTTAGCATGCCACAATTCTCGCCATCTTGGGAGATAGAATATTATGTCTAATTAGTTTCATTATTCTCTCATTATTTCTTCTATTTCACCCTATCACGTGGCACACCAATGTGTAACAAAAAAAAAATTCATTACATTACTTAATTGACAATAACCCAACCACCTGCAAAAATACGTAGACAATTAATGATGAGAGTAAAGTTACTCTGGGGAATGATGCTTATCGATTAAGTAAGCATCGATAAGCATCATTCCTCGATCCTCATATGAAATCATAACACGTCGAGCAGTCGATGTTCACGAGTGTCGGCCGTTCGATTGGTTGCTCACTCAAATTAGATTTCGCCGTTTGAAGGTGAAGTTTCCTGTGAAAACAAAGGGTTACGATAAGATTAAATAAACATTGCTCTTTTTACAAATATTAGGATATGGCGTCTCTTTGTAACTGTAATGTAATCGAAACTTGTATTAGAATTTAAAAGGAAATAGACTTGGATATGAACATAAAAGTGCACTATTTTTTTTTTAAATGGTGCAATATTATTATCTATATTAATTGGTAGAAACCGTGGCGCAGTCGGCCAGAATCTAGTTGTGAAACGCGAGACTACGGGCTCAATCCGACATATGTGTGATCCACAGGTATTTTTCTCGGGTCTGGGTGTTTGTGAGACCGAAAAGACTCCCGTAGTCCCTGATATCTACAAAACAAGACTCAATCGTAATGTGTATGTGACTTTTGGATGTATTTCTGTCTGTATCTGTATCAGCCCATATACGTTCCACTGCAGGGCACGGGCCTACTCTACAATGAACATTACGATTGAGAGTGGTTAGGCCATAGAGTCCATAGGGTCATATAGTTGGATGTATTTCTGCATCAGCCCAGATACGTCTCACTGCAGGGCACGGGCCTCCTCTACAATCGACAGTACGATTGAGAGTGGTTAGGCCATATAGTCCACCGAGCTGGCCTAGTGCGGGTTGGCGGACTTACATACCATAGACATTTTTATAAATCGCTATGGTATGCAGGTTTCCTCACGATGTTTTCCTTCACCGTTTTAGTGCTGTATTTATATGTCTATAATTCATTTGTGTATATACAATAACTACTGTATTTTTTTGCATACGACTAAGAAATAAATCGTAAAATATCTATAATAATAAAATTAACGGATTTTTCAGACGGTCCATAAAGAATTCACATTGTAAAATAATTAGTTTAGAGTAAGACGATAATTATATAAGCAAATTCAATCTCCACAACCTATCAATTTGCAGGATCGTTTCTGAATAATTGAATACGCATTTAAAATACATTCAAAATACGATCAAAACCCGTGTTACCATTGATTGACTTTCACTGCTGTCGGGGTAGAAAGATCGGTTTTCAAGTCGCAGTAAATAGTTACTGAATAACGTATGAGGCAAGCCGATCCCGTTGTTGGGTTTAATTTCGAATTCAAAAGTTAGGGTTGTCAGAACTTATGTAAAGAATACGCGGTGTATTTTTTGGGATTCGATTCGTTAGCTGCGATTTTCAGATAAATGTATGTAGGACAGAAGATAATCGCTGCAAAAATTGAATATTTTGGGGCACTTTAAGTATATTTCGAGATTTAATATTGACTAAATAATTGTAAGTACACCAATCTTGTATTTGAAATAAAAGATAGCGAAATCCAAATCTATTAATACGACCGACTCGATACTCTGTGAAAAATTCAGAAACAGGCATCGTAACAGGAAAACTAAATAAAGACCTATCGTTGCGACCTATATTTCTAATCGGAAGCGAAGTTATTTAAAACGGAACTAAATCTAGAGCCAGAAACGAGAATCAGGCACCAATATCCCAACTGGGTCAATAATGCTTGGAGTTCTTAAGGGGAAGGTCAATTAAGCTTGGCTGTTAATTGTGCCGTGGGACGGCAGTATTAAGTCAGTTTATACTTGGGGTTACAGTTGTGAAAACTTCGCTGGTCAATCTGCATAAAAATGAGGCAACCCTATAATCCTGACTCCGTTTTTGAGTAGTTAATCCGATTTAGTATTTATCGTTGAATTCTTGTTCGAAATACACTTTGGTATCAAATGCAAATGAATTTTGTATATGCAATGATATTTTAAACCTATCTAGAAAAATAAAAAAATCGGTTTGGACCAGGCTTTTCTTTGGACATATTATATGGCGTATGGACATTTTGATCACAGCTGTTGGGCACAGTTCTCATCCACATTAAGTGATACTAAGTGCTCATAGCGAAATGTACGTACTCAGAACAATAATTTTAATAAAATGACTAGTTTATTAAAAGTTTGGATCAGAAATATCAAGCTGATCGTTATCGTCGCGAAATGATAAGGCAGTTCTAGTTAATAAAAATAATGTACTACACAGGGTGTATATAAAGACAATGACTGAAAACGAAGCCAGGTGGTAGGTTTAGTGACTTCAGATAAAAAGTAACTAAAATATTTGCAAATAAATAGCGACATAATTATTCTTTTCCTCTCATCGTATTTAGGTGTTTAACCCATCGTTTATTCCTAAAACAATAATGAACACCCTATTATTTCTAAAGACACTATGGTACGCAAGGGATTCAATTATAATTTTAGAAAATACTATCGATTTACCAATCAAACGTGACGATATTTAAAAAATCACAAATAAATGTCGCTGTTTTAAAAAATGTTTACTTGCATTGCGCTTGCAATCACTAAACATTCTACCCGACTTCGTTTTTAGTCGTTATCTTGACATACCCTGTATTTTATCAGACTCGTCTATTTAATGCTGTACACAGTGAATATCCAAAATACATTTTAGCGACCATGATATAAGATCGCTAATAGTGATAATAGAGATACAATAAATCAAATATTGAAATATCACAGCATCCGTATTTCTGTTTCTAAAGTACCTACACACGCCTTAAGATTTTATCTAAGCCTGTAATTGCCCGGAAATTTTCCGTACATTTCGCACCGGCACAAAAATTGGAATTTAAGTGGCTAAATTCCAGATTGTAATAGACAGAAGGGTCCACAGGTAGAAGATCCTCGAGTTACAACTTGTCCCGGATAATTTCCAATAGCAAAAGTTTCCATTGGGCTTCTAAAGGCCAACATCCTTCGTTAGCCTCATTCACAGTTTACAAACAACACGAAACACCACTTATGTGTGAGCAACTTGTATATATGTGGCTGATGTTACCCTCAGAACACTTCACAAATTGAATGCATAATCAATATATGGCTCTAAAAATAAGTTGGACGCTCGATTCAATAGGAAATATTGGAAAACTGGCAATATAAGATAGGTTTAAGCTGCAGTTTTCACAAATTTTATGCAAAATTGCCGTTTTATGACCGCTTACCCGGTTTCAGACGGGTAGCAAGGTAGCGTAAGATAGCCAGCTTAGTTGGATCCATGAGTATTACTTCATACCAGCTCTGAACGGTTTAGTCTGTAAAAAAATTGTTGGGTGTTGGAGGTCTTGCTTGACTGGCCACTAGCAGCAGCTGTCCATATCTGCAGGTAAGTGGTAAGACGCCCAATAAAAGGAAGTCTTTATGGAGTTAGCATTTACAACAAAAGGAAAGCACGAATAAAGGTTTTATTTACTTATTATATATTTTTTTATTTTACTTTTATGTCACAGCGGAGATTTTTTTTTTCAAGACTGCGTTAACATTTGCGTATGATAGCTAATTCATAGCATAGCATAATAGAATAACATTTTACGGAAATAATTAATAAAACTAATTTATATACATACAAAAACTACTCACATAACATAGCTCTAACACTCTATTAAATTGGTTAAGGGTTAGTCTTTAAAACCACTAATATAAAAAAATAACAAAACATGAACACAGTGATATTTTCAACAAAACACACGAAGCGATTTTTTCACCAAACCGAGCGCCCCGAGCATAAATTCAACTTACACTAATTAATGCATATGTAGACACTGATGAAACCAACTACATAAAATTTGAAAGATATGATCCTCGAGGCTGTGTTGGGCTTTAAGCAAGCACTCGCAGAAAATTAAGTAATCGTGTAAGTGGTAACGCCTCCAGACATTGACCTAATTTGCCAGTTCTGACAAATTGCTTCTGGCCATTATTCGCCACACATTACATACCTTTTGTTGCAAGCCACTATGTATTTAGTTGGCGAAATATGTGGTAATTTTGAGTAATGTAACATATGATCTCTTTATGCAATTATAACAATATGTGCCTAAACGTGCGATATGAGTTTTAGTTTAGTATTAAAATTACGTATGTTTTGGTGCTTTATTTTTCTTTATTACCTCATATGCGTACTTTTTAGGTTCTAAGAATCGTAATTTTGCATCAGCATGCACACTATTACAGTTTGTAATTAAATTGGGAATCTCCCGAAAATGACACTTTAAGGCAAATAAGTAGACGCTATTTCATGCTAGCAAATTTGGGTTCATAGAATTGATATACTTCATGAATTATTATGAGTTTCTTAAAATATTTTTCATTAGGAAAATATATATGATATTTTCAAAAATTTGAGTTGTATGAGGGAATGGTTCCGTTTCACGTCGAATCAAACGAAGATCAATTCAATAGAAAATCGTCTTCTATAGTTTATCTTAAAAAACATTCTCTTTACCGTCTTCCTCAACGTCTTTTAAGTAGTTCTGTCCTTCCGTAGTTCAACATCTGAATCATTCATCGTCTAACTCTTTCCATCTTTTTTTTTTTTTTTATTGCGGTAAATGGCGAGACGAGCATGCCGTTCGCCTGATGGTAAGCGATACGACCGCTCATGAACAGTAGCAGCACCAAACAACACCTTGAGTTACAAAGCAATGCTTGGCATTCCACTGCGCTCGCCATCCTGAGACATAAGATGTTAAGTTTCAATATGTCCAGTAGTTACTCAGGCTACAATGTCCTTCAATCCGATACACAACAGTGCATTTGAACTTCTGGTTGACGGGAGAAATAGACATTGCTGTGGTACCCACCCAGGCAGCCTCTCACATATGAGAGACCTACCACCAGTAAAGTCACCACCATCCACCATTTCAAGTCCTTTCATTCGTCATTCTTTCACACCAACTGTTTCACACGAGTCATTCGGCTAAGTTTTCATTCTAGTCATATTTCTTCATAACATTCAAATCCCACATATGTGTCACAGACTAAGTATCTGTAGTGCACTAATTCAAAGCAAGGCTATTCCATAAATATCACAAAACTGTGTAGGCTTGATTTTGTGTTTCTCTGTAGTGTTTTTTAGATATAATGTCATCATTACCATATCAGACCGATTTATCCGCTGCTCAACATGGGCCTATTCTTTATCACACCACGTTTTTCGGTCCTGCATATATAAATAAAGGAAGCGTAATTATTCGACTTGCCGGTGCTATGTTTATTTTAAACGCCTCACATTTATATTTAGTCAATTCTAATTTAGAATTATTTTATTTGTAACAAACATTAACTTACAAAATATGTCTATCATCTAACATGCGATTAATAAAAATGAATAGTTTATTTCACAAATCAGCAAATGTAGTTTTAATGACAAATCTTTTACACAATACTCAAGGGGAAGCATCTGATTACGACGCGAGCAAAAGCTATTATAATATAAATGGTGCAATAGTGGTTGCAGTTACTGGGAAAAGAAATTAATGGCTCCACATCGGCCTTTATTAACGGTGAGTTCTCAACCAGAACATTTTAAATTACATTCTCTGGATGATGCATGAGTTTCCTTATAGTAGTAGTTCCAGCTTCACGAAATGAACTGAGAGAACAGTTTCTTTTATATTCCCACACCGCGGAGATAAAATCCAACAATGAGCATGGTCTGGAATGAGATACTAAATCTAATTTGTTGGTGTATCACATTTGTTATAATTTATGGAATAATTGCTTGGTTGGTTTAACGTAATTTGAGATCACTTCGCTGTAATACGGCTTGCTAATTTATATTTAGCGATCATATTTGCAGGGAGAAATTTCATATTTCATTTCATATGACCGGTTTTCATTTTATATCTTCAACAATAATACCCCTTAAAACTTTTAACAAATAGAATTGCTAATCTGAAAATTGCTCTTTCATATGCCCATTATTACATCTTATATAGTCTTTATTAAGACATGTTGTTTTTCCTTCGAAATTAATCACCATGGTGAACCAAAACCGAGATGCTAAAAATATGTGTAAGAACAATTTTCAACCGGATTTTGATTGATTTTGATATTGGACCAGAGGCGGTTCATAAAAAAAGTAGCAGTCATGCGCTCCTCTTACAAACTCTTTATAACTTGCCAGTAAAGCCCTAAAATAGTAAATTTTCTAAAACTGTAAATAATTTAGTCATTACTTAATAAATTTTGGAATAATATATGTAATGTTCCGGTGTTTAGGTTGGTAGTTTAAATAAAACACAGTGCTCGATTTCCAGTGTCTGAGGCCCGTCCACTCGGTCTGACTTCTGTCAGTGTACTCCCCGGTGGCGGGCGCTCCCTCACTTTTATATATTTCTCATACTTGATTTACATCTACCTACAACACTATTTAGTCAGTACGTCACAATATATCTTTCAACAATGGCATACATTTTTGTATAGCAGAACTCAAATCAGCGGATTAGACTGGTTAATTGTTCTGAATCTCGCTTACAGCTAATACGGCACCCCACTTCTCACAAACTATAGCTGCGATTATACTTGGGTGCAAAGTACCTAGGGTGATACAAAAAGACACTTACATGAATGTTATTAGAAAAACTGGTGTTTCCTTGCGTATTTTGGTACGTATTTATTAGACAAGACCAAGGTCACGAGAACATTACCTAATCCAAAGAGAATTCATTCAGAAACCTTATTGACATAAAACAAATTACATAAAAAGAAGTCGGCTCCAAAGACACCAGGTGAAATGATGTTGACCTTTACAGGAAACAATTTTAACTTTAACGAAACAGTGAATAAATAATGTAACTTCAATAATACTTTCCATTAAAAAAAATAATTTCGCTGAAACTCTGCTCTGGGAGCACGAATATTTTTTTCTACCGTTCAGATATCGCTCAATTCTGAAATTAAATTGCTATTTTTCTTTCATCGTAATTAGTCTCTGTCAACTGAGTGCTTTACCTGGGGAATTTCTAGACCATTTTCTACATAAGGAATCTTAATTTACTCTGCGATGAGTATTGAAAAAGAAAAACTGGCTGGATTAATATTTGTCCTTGTGTTATTGAATGTTTTTGTTACGTGGAATGTAAAACAATTATACTCTTGAAGATTAAATTGGATGTATAAAACACGAAGTATTTTTGTATGAGTTTTACATGTTATACTAGAAATATTGCGTTTCGTTTATGCTGTTGACATAATTTCAGATAAAGCTTATTTATTTCGGTTAACGGTAGGATTGCTTCGATGGCGTAGTTGTACTAAGGTACGGTTCTAAAGCTGAGGTCTTGGGTTGGAATCTCAAGTCTAGCAAAGTGATATTCGAGTTTTTCTATTAACTATAAGCCTGGAGTCTGGAATTTGTACCAGATATGGAGATAGGCTGGATTTTTTTTTATTGCAATGAATGGCGAGGCAAGCATGCCGTTTGCCTGATGGTAAGCGATACGACCGCTCATGAACAGTAGCAAAACCAAATAATACTTTAAATTAAGTCTCAATATGTCCAGTAGTTACTCTGTTTAATGTCGTTCAAATCGAAGCACAATAATACATCTATACCTATAATTACAGTTTATGATTGATTCTTCATGAGTGATGATATGTTTAAAAGAATGTACATACATTTTACATAGTTACTTTTACATAGTTTATTGATAGCATAAACATTTGTTCTCTCACTATATTAAAAGTGTCTTAATATAAAAATACTATTGACATAAATAAGATTAAAATTGATATTTGTCTAGCATTAGAAATATTCCATCGTTTAGAATTCAGTTGGTGGTAATTCTGTTATTTTCTCTTGATAGAGCCCTTGCTTAATAACTCCAGAGTTAATGAAGTTTCAATACATCTAAACCACAACATAACGAAGCAGAACTTATGCTTTCCTTTCCTGAGTTTTGTGTTTGAATTATTATTAACTCGAGTTTGAAAACTTTAAAGTAAATTAAGATTGTGGCTTTCAATAATCGTAAATTGAGATATTCGAGGCCTTTGCAGAATTATTCATAAATTTTGCTCGGCTGAGAATGTAAATTTTATAGATTATAGTTATAATATTTTTGGAGTTGTAATTTTAGTCACATGACCTATAAAGAATCGTCACTGACTGTCAAAGTAACACCGAAATACATAACATTTTTTTTACCAAAAATAAACTCACTTATTAGGGGGAAGTCCCGTAACGCCGGACGGCACCTAGCGCCGGACACTCGTACTATTTAAGCAAGTATAAATCTGTTCGATTCAAAATACAAGTGAAAGGGGCTCGGGGGGCACACAGGTACAGGATCACGCGCCGCGCCTCACCAGTGAAGCACACGGCCACGGCGGGAGCAACCGTTAGCTGTTTTAGGCGCGAAATCACGGCGTCACCTAAATATCAATGTAAGTAATTCTAGTATATTTATGCATTTACATTTGAGTGGTATTCAAAGATAAAAGTAGTACTTGATTGTTATCCGTAAAATGGTAGAATATTATTAGATCTTTTAAACAATTTTAGTAGGTACCACCTAATGAACGAAAATGTCTGTCCCTTAGCACCGGACACTAAGTCGTCCCTTAGCGCCGGACAGTAAACACATTAATATTTCTTGTGAGAATTTACGTCATTTATTCTAATTATTTAATTTTGTTTTAGATTATAGAAGAAAGAAGATAATTAAAATGGAAGAGAAGAAAAAGAAAGGATCCTGGGAGCCACAGAGCTTACGAACTGCTATTGATAAGGTTATGTCAAAAGAACTAAGTGTAAGACAAGCTGCAATGCAATACAATATTCCTAAAAGCACTATTCATGATAAAATAAAGGCCCTAAATCGAGGAGAAGAAGTAACAATGAAACCAAAGTTAGGTAGGTTCACTAGCACCTTCTCAGCAGAGTATGAACAAGTCTTGGTGGACCACGTTAAAGATTTATGGAATAGATGCATGCCGCTCATGAAAAAGGAGTTTCTAAAATTAGCATACGACTTAGCTGAAGTCATGAAGATTCCTCATCGATTTAATAAAGAAAAAGGCAGTGCTGGTAAACATTTTTACTACGACTTCATGAAAAGGCATTCTGAAATTTCGTTGAGAGCACCGGAATCGACAAGCATGATGCGCGCCGTAGGATTTAACAAACCACAAGTAGATATATTCTACGACAACCTTGAAAAGCTGATGAAACAGTACAAATTCACACCCTCAAGAATTTATAACTGTGATGAAACTGGTGTCAGTTGCGTGCACAAACATCAAAAAGTTCTCGCTCCGAAAGCCATCCGTCAAGTAGGTAAGCTCACTTCTGCTGAGAGAGGCAAAAACATCACAGTTTTGTTCTGTATGAGTGCTAACGGTCACTACATACCCCCATTTTTCGTATTTCCTAGGCAAAGAATGAATGAAAGGCTTATGATGAATGCTCCAGCTGAGAGCATCGGTGTGGCCCAGCCAAAAGGGTGGATGAATAGTGACTTTTTTTTGCAATACCTAAGAATATTCGTCAAACACACGCAACCAACCAAAGAGAACCCTGTGCTGCTTCTACTGGATGGCCATTGCAGCCACAAGACATTCCAGAGTGTGGAGATGGCTACATATGTGATCGATGCAGGTTATTTTGAAATGTCCGGTGCTAGGGGTATGGCACAAGTATTCGTCCGGTACTAGGTGCCACTTTTTAAAATTATATTTTTTGTTAACAAAGTTTGATTGATAGTATTAATTATTTTTAAGCAGAGGTTGCATTTTTGTTAATTTAATTTGATTTATAACTTTGTTATCTAATATAAGTCATAATTTAATAAACATTTCTTAAAATATTTTTTGTTTTATTTATAAATAACCTTAAGTGTCCGCCACTAGGGGACTTCCCCCTACATCTTAAAACATTATACACATTATTATATTTTAATAAAATTAATTGATATAAATAAACAAGCAAACTTTAATCCTTTAAATATGTGAGTTACCACGTATTTAATATTTTCAAACATTATGTTAACCACGTTGAGGCAATAATATAATGCCTTATAATAAAAAAATACTATTTGCACTTAAAGATTTATGAGCAATTTCAAAAATAGAATTACATTTTTAAAACCATATCGTTTCAAAGAAGGCACGATCACAAAAATGTTACCATTAAGCTTTTAAGGGATTAAAGGTTGCATTGAGACATTTTCTCCGTCTCGACGTCACAGATATACAAGCTGTTACAAAATGGAATAACCGGACGTAGTCGCCTCAGAGAGCCCAATACTGTCTAATCCGTTACATGTAGGTATAACTAGGCTATAACCGCAAGAGACATATTGTCGGTGCTTAGGTAGATGCGATTGCCGCGTCGCCATACGTTTATAGCAGTTAGGAACTATTCGAGGCATTGTTTCGTTAATAATAGGTTTAAATGCACAATTTACGACCTTATATAATCTATTTCTTGAAATAGAGCAGGAAAGTGTGGAGAATTTTAAAAGAATGAAGAGCGGTCAAGTTTGGAAGCTAAAATTTTAAATCTCTCCGTATCTCGAAGAAGGCAAGTTTTCAAAAAGTAAAACTTGTTTAGCCGAGTTTGTGAGTTTAATGAACATTTTAAATGCTATACTGGCCGCTAGCTGGAATAGACATTCGTCAAGTCACTGCGTATTACAGAAGAGAAGATAGAATTAATGATCTAAACAAATGGTATAACTAATATTTGGATCTTCTAATATTGTGACTTGCAAGGTTTGGAAGACGTTGCGATTTTATCAAACAATAGCTTAGCTAGCTGATAGCTTAAGCCGATAATGAGATGGTGAATCGTAACTGTTCACGTTCAGTTTAAGATCAAATGCGAAAATTGTTGATTTCTCGCCATTTTTTTCTTACAAGATAGTGAAAGGCATTGGTCATCATTTGGTCAAAGGATGGTTAATATTATTGGAAATTCGCGTCAGATACTATAATAGTTTCAAATAAGGAACATCTCATAGTCTAGTCTTATAAAATTCGTAGTAGTTGAAGAACCATATTGACTAAATAAGAAATGTAGGACGCCGTTTTCCCCAGTAAGTAATGAACATAAGTCGGTACAGACAAATGGTAAGCAAATTCATATTATCGAGGTCAGCCTTTGGAATTTAGCAAAAAGTGACTTAAAACCTATTTTTTTATTATAGCCGGACAAGATAGATGAGACGAAACCAAGCCTAAAAACAACGATGGCTAACTAAAGGCGAAAAACTCTCATCAGTCGGTACAGCTATTCGGAGGGAGTAGCTGGATTTACATACACTCGTTTTTGTTAATTATTTCTACGAGCACTGATACATTTCCGTTGAAATTTTTCTAATTTATAGGTATTTCGTCTTCCCCTTTTTAGTTTACTTTCTTATTCCATTCGTGTGAGTTGATTAGAACTTATTGTGTAAAATATTCAACAGATTCGAACAAAGAATATTTTAATATTTTTTAAAAATATTTTAATTTAGAAAAATATTTTAATATATTTTTTTCAATTCAAGGATACCGTACTTCGTTAAGTTTTGCTTAGCATTATCTTGCAGCCTATTAATGGCTTAAAATTTATGAATCTCACACCAGATTTGAAATCCAACGAAAGATCAGTGATTCAGAAAGAGAAGACATTTACATACACAAATTCTGTTTTATCCTCAACACGTTTAGAGCGATCTGAATTACATTAGCCACAGAACAAGTTGTCGGAGCGTTCCCCTTTCTTTAGAATGGGAAGTTTGTAATTACATCTTTTCCATTAGCACAGTGTCTGTATTAGTTCGAATCTTAGAGTTTGTTGGATCAGAGGTGGGGCACAGGCAACGTTTCTTCTTGGTAAATATGATATTACGAACGTGTATCTTATTAAAATCTACGTGCTCTGAAGGACGTGTGACAAGATTACAAGATTGAATATCATTTATAGTTGGTATTTATTATCTTGTAGACACGAACCCTTAAATGTTTTGCTAAGATTGTTTGTAAATATTCATGAAGTACCTAGATAACTAAAGTGGACGGCAAATTGTTTAGAAGTTGAGCGTCAAGGGGATCGATTTCATAAATGTTGTCTGTGCCAATATCGGCAAGAGTAATAGCAGTCGCCACAATACTATGTGGTTCAATAGTCAAACTATGTGACTATATATCGCCAGAATGTCTATAACTAAAAATATTAGTGAAGGCAACTCAGACCCTTAAATCGACTTTAGCAAAGATATCTTTGCTTACCGGTACATACAGCTAAAGAGCAAGATGTAAAATGAAAATGCAAACTTCAAAATATAATATATTTTAACAACTTATTTCATTCTATAATATTGTGATTAATTTATAGTATAGATCTAAGAAGTTATTTTTGAAAAATGTAGAAAAGGCTTATATAACGGCATAGGAATTTATGGTTCTAAAACCAAAACATAAATATTATCAATGACATAAATTAAATATAAAAAAGGCTTACACAACTACGAAGTAATTTTACGGATCTAAGAACCATAATATAACATTATCAATTAAAATTGGTCTCCGGATGAACCTTAACAAGACGAAAGTCATGTCTAATGACTTTGTCGCTCCGGGACCAGTTATCATAGATGGGACACCTCTCGAAGTTGTCAAGGAGTATGTCTACCTCGGGCAACTAATGCAAATGGGTAGAAATAACTTTGAAAAGGAAGCCGATAGGAGGATTCAGTAGGGCTGGGCAGCATTTAGGAAGTTGTACCATATATTTTCGTCGGATATACCACAGAGCCTAAAGAGTAAAGTGTTCAACCAGTGCGTCCTCCCTGTAATGACGTACGGAGCCGAGACGTGGACACTGACTGTGGGGCTAATCCACAAGTTAAAGGTCGCTTAACGTGCGATGGAAAGAGCTATGCTCGGAGTCTCTCTAAAGGACAAAATTCGAAACGAAGTGATCCGTCAGAGAACCAAGGTAACCGACATAGCTCTGAAAGTTAGTAGGTTGAAGTGGCAATGGGCTGGCCACATATGTCGCAGAACGGATAACCACTGGAGTAAGCGTGTTCTGGAGTGGAGACCGCGTCTTGGCAAACGTAGCGTGGGACGTCCTCTGGCCAGATGGCGGGATGACTTGCAGAAGAGGGCCGACAAGAACTGGATGCGTAAAGCTACAGACCGGGCTCTGTGGTGTACCTTGGGAGAGGCCTATGTCCAGCAGTGGACTGCAACGGGCTGATGATGATGATGATCAATTAAAATAATTAAATCTTAATTGATAATGTTATGCTTTGTAATTGTATAATTTTGTATTGTAAAATTAAAATTAAAATTATAGATCTACCGTTGAGGTAGATCTATAATTTTAATTGCCATCATAAGAAACATGTACAACTCATTTTACACTAAATTGACAGCATCATTACTACCCACTGCGATAATTGTTCGTGTTATCATAGTTTAATAATCTAATCATAAAATAAAACGTTTTCATGTCAAAAAAAAAAATATTTGAGTTTTGCTAATACGATCAATGCTGTCTGTAACTTTTAAGCAAATAAAGACTCTAGTATATTGAAAACATGATGGATTATTCCTAAACTGCTCTTGTAACTCATCCATGAAACACGTTCAATACAAATATTCTCATATCATGTTATCCACAATTTACAACACAAAGCAGTTCCGTTTATTTTCAATAACATAATATGCTTGTTTACTATTGATTTATTGAAGTATTCAAATCAATTAATTCCTTCCGTTCGCAAACAAATATAAACAGAATAACGTTCTAGATTGATTTTCGTAAATGTTATGAATTATATTACCATTCCATATTGTGTAACTGTTGGTAGTTTAACTTTTAATATCATATTCTGAAATTAATTGATGGCTTTTGTTTCAAAAAAAATTATACTTACTTTTTCGATGCTTCCATGTTGCGCCCGAGGTTAAGATTAAGACTTGATTCTCATAACTATTGCAAAGGTATATTAAGTTGCATAAGTTTATACAGCACAAAGTTTCTGAGGAAACTTGCGACTTTTGTCATAGTCAAATTATAAGCGGGCGGAATGTATCAAATGAATATGCGAATGCTTCTATCATTATAACTTCGCCTATCATCCTAAATACCTACGTTATAATGATATAATATAACACAAAATAAAATACAACAATAAAGCCAATGATATAATAGAAACAGCGAAACCTAAATAATGAACCCACATTTTTCCTGAAGCGGTGTAAGAAAAAATCGACCCTAATGCATCTAGCACGTAGGCTAAGCCAGTCGATCTCGGCGTTCACATTTATCTGTCGGCGGTGTTTACCTACCCGCCAAGTTTTTGTAACGAATTGGTTTAATTTAACACCCAACCAGTACCCCTGGCGCAAAATAAACTAGCTTTACAGAAGGACAAAGTTTCTGTCTGAAGTATATTCGTGCGTATTAAAGCGCTTTTAACGCTGGATGATTGCGACACTACGGTAGTAAAACAGTTGGTGAAGTTTTAAAATATTTTGAAGTGTTTTTTTGTGTACCATATAAATTGTCACCGCCTTTAAAGAGTGGGAAAAGTACGTTACTTCTTTTGAAAATGGTGATACGGGTAATGAGAATGAAGCAAGGTTAAAAATAGATGGACTTGTTTTTATTGTGATGAATGTCGATAAGGTCATGTCATTCACCTCATGGTAAGCGATACGACTGCTCCTGGACAGTATCAAAACCAAACAACCCCATGAGTTACAAAGCGATGCTGGAAAACATAAGATGTTAAATCTCAAATCTCACTATGTCAGTAGTTATTCTTCAAAACTGAGCACAACAATGTATTGCTGTTTGGCGGGAGAAATAGTCATTGCGGTACCTACTCAGGCAGTCTCAAACATCTGAAAAATTTTCGACCAGTAATGGTACAGTTTAATTTTAGCATAGCAAATATCTTATACAATAGATTCGACTGAGAATACCAATTTTTTAATAAATAATAATAATAAAGCAAATAAAAAAAAGCAAACTGTCTCACCAAAGCTGTCACATTCGCAAAACGCCTACTAAATTGTCCACCAAATGAGGCTTCAAACTTCAAAACAAAATACGAGCGTGCGTTCAAAATACACACGTTACTTCTACTTTCAACACTCTGTTGTTTTGTGGCCACATTGTCTATGGCTCTCTCGTTAATTGTGTGGTTCTCATTACATTAACACAACTATTATCTTGATTATACTTGCTGGCGACACTCGTCAAGTATACGCTTTGACAACCACATTCGTCATGGTACCCGTGCATAATTATGATGAAATATTATGGTGAAGTTAGTGTTGAGCAGCCTGAATCTGTCTTACTATGATAAAGTCACATTAATTGAAGTACGGACAACGGCCAACTTTGCTTATTGATGTATTATACCAATCTCATTCGATTTTTATTTTCGTATTAATATCTTATGTCTCAATATGCCAAGCGGTCATATCACATACCATCAGGCGAATGGGATGATCGTCTCGCCAGTCATTGCTATGAAAATTATGTGTATTTTTTTTAAATTTTACTTAAACTATCTTAAACGAAAAACTAAGTAAACGACTGAACTAAATGTTAATATACACGGATTAACTGATAACATCAGGACCATGAACTATATCGTCAAAACAGACACTGTCCTAATTTTCCAAAGCATGTGAGAAAGTTAATACCTAAAAAAAGTAAGCAAATAAACACAGAAATTTAATTGTCCGGCAAACAAAAGGTAACATTAAAACGAAAGTTAAACGTTAAATATTTCATAGTTAAAAAACAAACATGAAAATCTCTTTAAATTTACACAGTTGTTGCTAATCCGCTAATGGCGCTGTCGCAATATTTTATAACAAAGCAGAACAAACTGAAAGTTAGTGAAAACTATTTTATTTGAAACTTCGTCCTACCTATCTTTCACTGGAGCGCGGAAACAATATAAGCGGAAAGTTTTTGTTCCGCCTGATCTACAATTGGGAATTACTTGATAAGTGGCTCGGAATCATAAAGTTATGCCGCAAATTTCGATGAAACCACTCACGTGTTACTTTTAATTAAATCTAAGTTCCGTTAATCTATCGCAGATCGCAGGACGAAGAAGAGAATTTGATTTTAATTAAACAGAGTTCCAACTCGCTACTTTATATTATAAACTTTAATTGAAATATAATTCACCGATCACGGGTAAGGGAAGTTTGTTTTCTTCCGCAACGCGCCTGTTCCCGACAAACCCATTATCCTTGTAGACGCTCATATTTCCAATTATATTATTGTCAACGGAGCGTGTGTTTCATACGAAATGTTTGTGCCTGCTACTCTCGTTTCATATATGCCTGGGCCCGAATGAAGTTTTAATAATGAATGTTGTTTTAAAAGCTTGGAACGCGGATTCACCTAGTATATTTTATTTTTTAAACGAATGTCGAACTAAATAACTGGACACCAGAATTAAACATTGGATAGCATTCCAATTCTATCAATTAAAATTCACGATAGGACATTTTCAATGCTCTATTTACTAGTTTATTTTTCCAAACAGAATATCACATAACACGATTACACAAAAAGTTATACAGGATTACAGATAAATAGTCAGCTTCGCTAAAACTGGATTCAAAGGTCGTTTGAAAGATATAAGACATTCGATAACTTAATTATGTTTATAAACTGTCTTTAAATATAAATATGGCCGATAAAGTATCATATTTAATCAACTGAACCAAAACGAGTGCTTAATATATATATTAATACGGGTATAAAATCTACACTAGTAACACCATTGTCAAAGTCTTCAGACCTTACCCTAAATATTTTATATTAACATTAAGATTACTGTAATATCGAAAACAGCTATCGTTGTTTCTCGGTAGAATACGTGAAGCGCACCTATAGCTTGTCAGCTAAGGACATAGTAAAATAAGCCCAGTGCATACAGAACGGGGTTCACTGCATACATTCTGATCTCAACTAAGAGCAGTAAGCGATTTGTCAATATGACGCATTGGGTCCACCATCCAACTGATCTCACAGTAAATGTATGAAACTGATTCTGGATTTTTGCGAATTTCTTGCTGCAATACGTTATTTTTAACAGTTTCAGTTTTTATTTTATAATTATCAATTGTAGTTAAACGGAAAGGTTCTTCAAATGAGGCTTAAAAAGTACTCTCCTTAAGGTGCCGCTAGCTATATAGGCAATAAAAAAAAACAAACAGTGATAACCAACACACAATTTCTGGGTATTTTTTATCATTTTTTATTTATGCTCGAATTACAAATATTCATATTTCTCTAACATTAGATATCGGCATCTTCATTTCCTATTTCTTCAGTACATTAGCAAAAAAGCGATCATTTCAAAACATTATTTATCAGTGTAACAAAATTATATGAATGAAGCCGAATATCCTTGATTTCTCCAACTATATATAGTTCATGTAATCCAACCCTTACCTGAAACGTTACATCACCTAACAGATATTAACTTTCTATCGTATCAGCTCATAAACCCCCAATCTTCTTCAGACTCGTAGGACCTTATTAATAAACTCGTATGAGCGACAGATTAACTTTAGCCCTAGGCTTGAGAATTGACTAGATTATTTTCACCAGCAAGGTTTTCACGATTTATTATTAAACACAGATGTACTTTGATGCCTAAAATGACATTCCCGTTAAGGAAACCCACCTTTTAAAGTAAACAGAATGAACGATGTGGTGTACAGACTAATAAACCGAAAATCAAATATTTTAATTAAATATATGTGTGCGTGCCACCCACACCACTATTGCACTGATAGACGTCAGACCGAGTGGGCGGGTCTCAGACACCTGAAACCAACCACTATAATATTTCATAATTTAAACTATCAATAACACCTGAACATAACAAACAGAATAATCGATTGATCTAAAGCCTTGGGATAAAGTTATTCCCTGGCTCGTCTGGGCTTATTAATAAGGCTCTACAGGATTATAGACCACCAAGAGTTTGATTGAAAGGGATTCAGCCCATCAGGCATAGTTTATCACGCTGACCTATTACAGGTTGACCGTCTTCACATATCATAGAATTTTTTTTTTAAAATAGTATCAAAGTGTATCTTAGTTGAGCTATATATTTCTAAAATAGTTCCAAAGTGCATCTTAATGGAGCGTACTTACCTCACGATAGTTAAAGGTTGGTTTACAAAGAATAGTAGGTCGAACTAAATCCGAATTAGGAAGTAATAAAAGAAATCAACTAGATTTACTCGGAAAGTTGCTAGAATCTGAAACTCAAAGCTAACGCTTCTAAAGTTCCTTTGTCGATATTTGTTGTAAGTAGAGCAATAAATAATTAACTGGGGTAAGGATAGTAGAATAAATAGAAGTAAATATTTTACATACATACATAAACTCACGCCTTGTTCCCAGAAAGGGGAGGCAGAGGTGCCAGGGCACCCACATTTCGCCTTGTATGTTCCGTCCCACAATGTGATAGGTGGCGAACCTATCGCCATATCGGGCACAAATTCCTGACTCTGGGCTGATACTGAATAGAAAAATCCAATATCACTTTGCTCAACCCGGGATTCGAACCCATGACCTCAGCTTTATAACCGTATCGTAGTACAACTACGCCACCGAGGCAGAGAAGTAAATATTTTATGAATCTTAAATCACCTTACTCCATCTGTGTTATAGCACGGCTTGATAAAAACTATTTTTGCTTGCTATCGTCAGTCATGAATCAGCATGAAAGGTACCATTGTCTCACTGGAGATTGATGTGAAGCGACAGTTTTGCAGGCGGTTTTCGTTCGGTGAGTGAGATTGCCACATGTCCTATACTCTTTTCCTCTTCTCATCTTTTTGCTTCCCGCTCCCTTACCAATTCAATCATGGGCGGCAGTGATCACCATCACTTAATGTCTGTTTTCTCGGTGGCCAGACCTGGCGTACAGAAAAAAAATATCTTGGAAAATATAGTAGATAGACAAGTAGACAGTCCCTATATTTTACCTTTAAAACAAATTAAATGAAAATATTTATTGATCAATATCAATAAAATAATTTTTTTCCGCTACCACCCGGTTCACAGGGCCTTTTTTTGTCAGAGAAGAACGGGCAAGAAACTCTAGCGTGTGCAAATGCCAACTAACCTTGATACATACGCCATTTTAAAACTTCGAAGATTTATATGAACCTGCAACCTATGATCTCTTTGAATACTGATCCACTCGTGGAAACATTACAGCATACATGTTACTTTACCTCATTTTAAACAAAATACATTGCATTTAAATTTTCAATCAAAATTCAAATTGCACCAATCACTAAATCAATCCGAACAATAATTTAACTGTTTTATTGCCAGACTAAATAAATTGGTGGTCGTTAATATTTGATATTCAATTGAACCTTTGTTTGCTTATCGCGTTTAGTAAATAATGCAAATTGGCACGATAGTACCGGGTTGTGTAAAATACGCCGACAGCTATAATGAAGCCATGCCTAGTAATTATACATTCGGGCTATCCACACAAGACCATTGGGACGATTTTAGTGCTCCGGTTTTGTTATTCGATGAGAGAAATTAATGCTGAATAAACAGATGTATATTAGTTCAAATGATTACTCAAATATAAGCTTTTATGTTTAGTAGCACAAAATGTTTTTTGAATAAGTTTGCCCACATTAGTATTATTCCTGGGCATATGTATCTTGATAGACGAATAATTGTATAGCGAATTTTTAAGACTTTTATCCTACATCCTTGCAATAAAAACTTGCGATCCCCATTGATTTTCACCATGCTAAAACTCATTCATCATGGCTAGGATTTACTTGTTTCTGATTCTTAATATCTCATGCTTATTTAAATGTTTGTATGCGAACAAAGAACAAAAAGAACGTTAAAAGAACACGCAACCGTCTATCCCATATAAAATTCACTGCACGCCTTTCCATGTAACTCTGGTATAACGTAAATAATACCACCGCTTTATGTGCAAATATGAATTCTTGATTAAATTACTTTCTCCTTTGTTGCTTAACGGCGAAAGAATCTTTGTAATGCTAAGCCCAACTGCATAATATATGAAGAGACAAAAATAAACTTAATATGTTTGCATGATAAATGGAAAACGGAGTAATATTTTGTCTTTTAAGCGCTTGACGACACACAAGGCCACGGTAAAAGGATAAGCAAAATTACGAATTTATCAGATCTCCATTTCCATTAAATCGTTCGATTTTATGTTCAGGTACTTCGTTCGCCAGGCGTTATTAAATTTTTTCATACTTTGTAAAAAATAGGTGCGGCAGGCGGGAATCTTTGAGTAGCACTCTCAAAAAACAGAAAGGGTGCTAATTTGAATATTTGAGGTTAAAAAAAATATTGTTTAGCGAATATTTTTTGGTAATACCAGTATTCATTACAATAGCTTGTAAAATAAACATTCATTGAACTAAATTCGTGTGTTATTCTCTGATTATTTAATAACGTGGGAAAACTCATCATGGCGTCCCACACTAATTTATCGGCCTTCAGGCTTTGTTTGTGTTTATACCATTTAGAGTAAAACACTGTATCTGTATTGACCGATAAAATGACCATAAACTGAGGTGCATATACTATTTAATGCATTAAGTTTAATATTCTTTAGTCATGATGTGAACAAAAATCAAAAGACGTAACTCTCCAATAGTTTCAACCTGGAAAACCCTACTCCGAATTTAGTACATGTTATTTCCAAGAATCAGTTGAGCGAAAAAATTCTCCTGATATTTTTAACTACTAAGTATATTTAAATCGGTGCTCTAAGCCGCTCTTAATTCTAGGAAAGTATTCAGGCATCGCAAATGAGAAGAGCTTTGATGTCAAAGCGAAATTAAATTGGGCAAGGACGAAAAGATTTTGTTTTACTTACTGTGTCAGTACATTGATATAACAACCGTAGGGAAAAGTGGGGTGGTACCCGAGGTCCCCGAGTAAATGGGGCCATTGAATGACCTGAGCCAGTGTTTGTCAAAGTTTCACGCCCCTTTGTAGATTCTAGAAGCTTGCGAGGGGGCAACAGGAGGTTTAGAAAAGGGGTGTCAAGGCCTAATAAAGAGGTACAAAACATTGATTTCATACAAAAATGTATTTTTAATCTGTTAATCAATTAGATCAATATTTGAAGTTATTTTATACGGTTAAATGTTGTTATCTATTAAAGCAGATAATATCTACTGTCGATTATTTTTAGACTGCACTGCAGATGCGTAATAGTCACTTTTTATCTCAGTATAAACAATATACTCGTAATTTGTAAAGAACAAAAAATATTGGGACCCGTTTTCATGACACCTAATGGGGATAGTGCTCAATATTAGTTTGAGAATCTATGACCTAAAAGCTTTGTTCTTCGCATGTTTTTATTATGAGATCGTAACTCTATGGCTTCCGATTACAGGACGTTGTTTTGACTAGCAATATATGATATACATATATATTTCCAAAATATCAAGAGTCAAACTAAAGGTTTTGTACAGATAAAAAAAAATACATGGAAAACTCATAGCCAAAATGACGACACATAAAATGATAAATTATTTACCATTGCGTGACTTTTTTAAATCAATGTGAAATGAAATGAAATGAAAATGCGTGACTTTTTTAAATCAATGTAGCAATGCCGTTAGGTATCGCCGCTCTCGAGCCAACTGCCATATACAAATACATGCAACAGTAAATTCAGTACTACCTCGACCAGACGATGATTGATTGCGGATATCCCTTGATTGAAACGGAATATTTGATATTTAACCACTTAAATATTGATTTGTCAGATATATCGCATCCATTGGTTGAAATTCGATTACATTCGAATTCAATACATCATTTTGTAATTATGTTAGAGCAGGAAATTATGTAAAACGGTATCGCGTAGTTTAATATCGTGTCAGTTTTTATTGATATTTCAATTTGGTGATTTTGTAAATAGTTGTTCTTTTTATTGATAGTAATTATGCAGTTTTATGATTGCAATTATTTTATACTTTATTAACCAACGATACATTCACGTGAGGTTACTATAATGGGTCCTTATCCGCTATCATCATCATCATCATGTAGCCCGCATATACCAAAGGATGTTGTATGGTTAAATTAGGAACCACAAATAAGAGTAAAAAATATCAGCATGTCGCATTAATTTTGATAATATGAACAACGAGCATTTATACTAGTAATCTAATATAAATAACGTGTCCAATTTAATAAAAAGTAAAGCGGGGAAAACTATGAACACATTGCACTACAGCGGCAGTGGGAAAAATAATATCGTAGATTACATATTATATAGTGGCCTCTATCGGGGCTGATACGAATGTCCCACAAACAGCATTTTTAAAATTGTTTTTTTTTTCTCTCCAACCCGTAAGAGGGTAGTTGGACATACCTTAATTCTAGTAGCATCTTCTGTATTTCAGTTTCGTGTGCGCGGTGGAACGAAAAGCGTGTGTTCAGCTACCGTGCTGGACTTTCGGTTATTTGTTATTAGTAGACTATTCAGTGCAGTGTTTATAACCAGTTCAGTGGAAGAGTTATTTGTGATTCGTTTTTTATAGTGTTCTATTGGCTGTAAAATAGTGTTTAGTATTCTAGTGGATCAATGATTTTAGTGTTTAGTATATAAGCAGTGTTGAGCACGTGGACATAGTGCACTAGTGGATCAGTGAAGTGTCGGACAAGCACTGTCGTCGGCGCCTTACACCGAGCTTCGAGAAGGCGACTCAGGTGAGTACCATATATTTTACTTCACGACGGATTATTGTATTTTCGTTTTTCGTAGTAGTTTTCTCGTGTTTATAATAGTGTTTAGTATAGTATTGTAGATTTGTTTGTGTAGTTAACTTGTGTAGTTAGTGGACTACTGATGTGTATAGCCCAGCACTGTCGTCGGCACAGAACCGGCTTCGGGAACAAGACTCCGGTGAGTAGTTTTGATGTTTTACTTTTTGACTGGATTATTATATTCTTGCTTTCGAAATGTGTGTATATTTTCAGATATCTATTGCAGTTTCACGGTCTATGTTTTGTATAGTTAAGGTTTAATAAGTTGAAAATTATGAAATAGAAAGTTGAAACACAAAGTTTTTAACTGTTTAATATTTCTGCGCAAAATTTACTACGAAGTCACGTTTAGTTTTTTAATTTATTTTCAATAAATAAATACATAATTTTAAAATTAAATTATTCAAAATTGTAAATAATTATGTGGGTAAACGAAAAGCTTCTGTTGCAACACTAGTAATCATATTATGCTATCACAGTTTTGAACATATCCCATTCCAGGAATTAAATAAACAGAAAACGTATAAAATAAAAGACAATACAACAGAAAACCGACAGATTACATTTACATAACTACCTATACGTCAGAAACGTCAGTAATCAGCAATCATCAAACATGATCCTCCATAATACAGTACCAATCGAGTACATATGTAAAACGTACCGTCAGTATAGGCTGATTAGAATGGGCCGAAGTTACATAGGGGTGTTGAGTAAAGGCGGCATTCAGAATACCGAAGCGCCGTAACCTGCATTTAAATTGTAAAGCAAACAGCGCCGAATTGAACAGACAAACAAAAGGAACTCCGTATTTCATGTTATGTGTTGAATTGGTGTTCCGAATACGACAGACTGCTTCCTGTTGATACCAAGAATTAGGTGTTGGTGTTTTTGTTTGGTGGTTAAGTTAAATGTTTTTTAGCCAACGAGGAAACTTCTTTATACTTCCCGCTCCGATTTGATGGGTCGGTCACACATCCATGATCCAGGTGTAATGAATGTTTAGCAGTGGTTAGTTACCATCAGGTGCCCTATTTTTTAGTTTGCCGGACCTGTGCTATAAAAAAAGTTCATAAAAAATCATGAGTAGATATGAACAGCATTCCTTGGTAATTCTTCTTCTTTCCTTAACAAAATACGCAAAGTGGTTTACGTAGCCTCAGCTTGGTTGTAGTCACCATTTTGGCCCGAAATAAAAGGCTGACCAATTCATTTTTTGCCCTATTACTAAGTTGAGGAGCAGCTTGCGGGCTTACTGCCATCCAACTAAACTAATAAGTACCGTTTGACGTTCCATACTTTTCAAGTTTGAATCAATTCATTTTGACACAATTCTATGGTTGTAAGGAAAAAAAAATTATTGATATTTTGTGAGTCACGCCTTTACAAAGTTGGAAAGTATGAAATGTCAATTACTTTAGTTGGATTATAGTTACGTTCTGTATACAGCTATGAATATACAGTGTCTATTTGCTGTGATATTGAAAAACATTTTTGTAGTCCCGAATAATTGTGTCGAATGCCAAGATATTGTAAATTGCACGCATGTAGAGTAAAGCTACCCCCGTATTATATGTAAAAATATGTAATCCGTGTATAATTCAAAAGAGTGCATTACTTATAATAATAAAGTTATATGAAACATTTGAATATTCCGGGCCGTTGCGAGACATCTTCAAAGAACATTTATTCGAAAGAAATTTCGTCGTATTATGGTATCTCGTTTTGTGGGAATGTTTGGTTTTATTGCGACCGCATTTTATTACCGAAGAAATGCGAACATATAGTTAAATATTTTTTGGTTCATTTGCTATTCATATTTTCAGATATTTGATGGACTAATTTGAAATATACTCTACTCATACTTTATGAGTCAGTTATTAAACTAAATTAATATTGTTGTCGAATGATAAACAATGTTTTATTATCATTAAGTTAATAAAAAATAAATTAAGATACAATAGCTAGTTATAATATACATATATATAGTTTGGTATGTATAGTATTTCGTAGGTCTCAAATGTGAGAGGCAGTCTGGGTAGGTACCAATGTCTAAATTTCCAGGCAAGCAGCTGTTTAAATGCACTGTTGTTTTCCGGTTTGAAGGACATTATAACCAGAGTAACTACTGGACATAATATAACGTACTTGACATATTATGCCCCAGGATGGCGAGTGCAGCAGAATGCCAAGTATTGCTTTGTCATTCATAGTGTTGTTTGGTTTCTCTACTGTCCATGAGCGGTCGTATCACTCTCGCTATGTAAAAGTATTAGGTATTTAAAATATGATTTGGTTGCAAGCTGCTTAACAAAACGACACGATAATAATATTAGATATCGTTACCTTGATTACGATGATCCCAGAACGATGTTAATTTATACACCAACAATTTTGTTTCGAGCAATAAAAACGCTCACACGACATCGAAACTTGATACTACAGCATGAAAATGTTTTTTTTTTGTATTGTCCATTGATTTCGATTTCAAACAACTATATGTTGGCGCCAACATTCTGAATTCTCTTTATAATAACTACAAACGCAAATTCATAAAAAAAATACACACCCACAGTCACATACATCGTCCTGACGTCGTCCACGACCATCGTCCACTAAGATCGAGTTTGTGTCGCGAGTATCAGAAACTAAGAGAGACTGTTCGGTCTCATAAACATTTGTGTGGGGGTCGAACCCACTGCCTCTCGTGGCTCATTTCACAAACGGCATCTAACTAAAGCCACAGAGACTGTTTATGTAAAAAATACTTTAATGAAACCTTAGTAACCTTTCTCATTCGAGCAAAGCCGATAAAAGCGTCTACTTTACGATATAACAACATTTACAATTCATTGATTCACGAAATGCACCTAATTTTGTTTTCAATTCAAAAATACAGTTAAATGTGTTATGTTCCGAATATGTTGTAAAGTAGCGTCTGCTGTATTGCAATAAAACGTATAAATTTAAAAAGTTCATTTTGTTTCATCGCCAGGGCTGAAACGCTCCTATGAATAATATTAACATAGCGTACGAACTACTCGGAATCTAAGTCATTCATAGCGCGGAATATACTACTCTTTATTAGTTTATGCTTCAAGTTTCATATAAATACTTAAAATTTTTCCTTTAGGTTGTCTTTGTAAACTTTTTAGTTGAACGCTTTTGACAACCTCTGTTGTCTTTTTGTTAAAACTGGATAAAAAAGGTTGCGGGTGCTATTCTCGCTTCAAGACTCATATTTAGGTTTTTTTTTTGCTGTGAATGGCGAGACGAGCATGCCGTTCGCCTGATGCTAAGCGATGCAACCGCTCATGAAAAGTAGCAAAACCAAACAACACCTTGAATTACAAAGCAATGCTTGGCATTCCACTGCGCTCGCCATCCTGAGACATAAGATGATAAATCTCAATATATCCAGTAGTTACTCTGGCTACAATGTACTTCAATCAGAAACACAACAGTGCATTTAAACTGCTGTTTGACGGGAGAAATAGACATTGCGGTGGTACCTACCCAGGCAGCCTCTCACATATGAGAGACCTACCAACAGTGTATACCCTTAAAACAAAATACCCTAAAAACAAGTTAATTATTATTTCAAAAAAAAAATTATCTATTCTCTGAATGTATATACTGTATTTTCTGACTTTTACTTTAGTTTTAGAGTGGACTGTATGTTATTGTTATAATATTAGGTCTATTTATTATTCTGCTATAAAACAGTAACTAACAGAATTATCAGTAACCACGCAAAACAAATCAGTTGAACTATGTTAGCTTTCAATTCTAAATCAACGTGGGGTAATATTTTAATCACTGAATCGGACACGTTGAATATGTTTGTAGGGAATAGATTAAAAATGAGAACACTAAATTCATGGCGTGTATTTTTTGTAAAGTATTTGACGGGTTGGAAGTTTGGAAGTTCATGAAGGCGTGTAGAAATATTAATTAATGTAAATTAAATCCATCCATTTATCAGCCAAAGGGAGTCCACTGCTGAACATAGGGCTCCCCCAATGATTTCCACAGAGACCTGTTGGAGGCAGCCTGCATCCAGCGACGTCCCGCGACCTTTACCAGGTCGTCTGACCACCTTGTGGGTGGACATGCCACGCTGCGCTTTCCGCTACGTGGCCTCCATTCGAGCACTTTCCGACCCCATCGGTCATCAGATCTTCGCGCTATGTGCCCTGCCCATTGCCACTTCAATTTGCTAATCCGGTGGGCTATGTCGGTTATTTTAGTTCTCGTACGGATCTCCTCATTTCTGATTCGATCTCGTAGGGAAACCCCGAGCATAGCCCTCTCCATAGCTCGTTGAGTGACTTTGAGCTTCCTAATAAGGCCCATAGTGAGAGGTCACGTCTCGGTGCCGTAAGTCATCACTGGCAATACACAACTATCGAAGACTTTCGATTTAAGGCACTGAGGTATTGCACTTAATTTACTACCTCAGTAAATTAAATGCAGACTTCAAAATACATGATATTATCGGGTTCTAAAATTTTGCCTTGAAATAAAAGGCCTTGTGGTAATAATCTTATCTTGAATTAGTAATATAAAATAATATGGGTATTTAATAGGTATGTGTAAGGGGCGTATAAGTTATTTCTGCGAGATTGTTTTTAAATTATATTTATTTAAACATACACAAATTATTGTCCCTTATCCTGTCTCTAAAAAATAAACTGCAAAATTCGACATTACTGACAATTTTCTCTCCATCTTTTGCGTCTGAGTATCTATTTCATACAATACAATAATGACACAATTCTCAACAGTACGTTTAAAATTTGCGTCAACTTTCAGCTTAACCATCTCAAAGACTCAAGTTTCAAGTATTGTCACTACACAATTAAATACTAACGACCCCACTTAAACTAACGCTAACCACTAACACGCCACTGATCAAACTTTAACAACCACAAGCCTTAAATAAAGTTTAGAGACCTAACTTCAAGTTCTAGTATAGCTGTTTAAAATAAGACGTCCTAGAACTATTGTTCCTGTACTCTATCATCACATATAGTAAATTCAGTTATAGAGCATATTCTATAATTGAACTTAAAATTGAAAGGGGTTATGCAATATAGTCCTCCATGCATGCAAATGCTGGCTGACGGACTTTACATACCTAAGAAATTATTACAAATCGCTATGGTATGCAGGTTTACTCGTGATGTATCACCGTTTAAGTGATGTTTGAGCATCCATACAAACATAACTCCTAAAAAACAAGTGTGCCCTGAGATTTCAACCCGCGACCACCGTAAACATGTTGCTCTCTGGTCAGTTTACCAACAGGCTACCGCGTACTTCCCTGCGTGTATTGTACCTGCCTTCTACTTGTCTCTAAGAATTATTTAATAAATATCTCGTGTGCCAAAAGTGAGTGCGAAAATAATAAAGGAATTGGCTCATATACCAGTGATGGCAAACAAGAAATATGCTGATCTAATTGATCTATACAAGAATTTCAAAGATCAAGTCTATGAACTCCCACCAGGTCAGGGTTATCTCCTCAATCTTCTCAGTTGTGAATAAGGCTGGCAATTACCAGTAGAAAATGTATAGCCGTCTAAAAAATATGTTTTTATTTATAAAAATATAATGCGTTATAACAAATAACTCTTCATTGTTGTGTTTCGGTTAGAAGTACACTGTAGTCAGAGTAATTACTGGGCATTTTGAGACTTAACTCGAGGTTTTGCTATTGTCCACGAGCGGTCGAATCGCTTACCATCTGGCGAACGGCATGCTCGTCTCGCCATTTCATTACAATAAAAAAGTGACATCTAAATCATTGAGGCATATACTAGAGCGGACATCGGGAACAAAATTTGTGTGTATGGTGCGTGCACACGGGTACACAATGAAGCGAGAGGAAACATGTGTTATCTCGTAGGCGTGACAGAGACGGAAATATAATATACCCTTCATTTTATTACAAACATATTATTTGCAGTGTCCCCTTTAGTATATTATCTCAATGCATCAAAATCCAATATTTCTTATAGTTGTAAGAATAACAGAAGAACATAATTATAAAAAATATCTCAAATAACTTAAACTATTAAAATCTATCTAAACATAAAAAATATTGCAAGAGAAAACGACGTTTACTCCACAGTTCATGTTGATGTCTGGTTAAGGCGTTATAATTCCTGAAACTCCAGCTCAAGCAAATTCAAGATAAACAATCTCACATCCATTAGTTGAATTAAGTAAAGATCAAATATACTTCATAACAAGTTCGTGCAGCGGATCTCGGCGAAATGTTAAGATGGACGAGGAACAAGATGTGCTTACATAATGATAAACATGTAGGAGATTCATAGTGAATATCAATGTTGCTGCTAATAAACGTTTTGGTCTGTATACAAGTTTAGAAGATTCTGATTGTAATAATCTTGTGATTGTAAGAAAAAAGAAATTTAGGGCTAGATATTGTGTATTAAAAGATATGTTTACATAATTGTATTTTATCCAGAAAATATTATAAATATTTAATAATTATTATTTGAATTTAATGCAGCAAATAAAAGCAATAAAGTAGTCTTGTTAAAGGCAAAATAAAATTGACGATCAGTAATTGATTTCAGGTATCTATATTGAAATATTGAAGACTTATAAAAATTGAATATTCTAAAATTCAATTGGTAAGTTCAGTGAACAGTAATTTGATTTTGATCTAAAACATTATTAGTAATGTTTTGAACAACTGAGTTAAAGAGGTTTAATAAAAACGAAGAACAAACACGAATTCCTTGGAAAGAGTAATAACGATGCAGTAAGATTTGGATTTCAGTTAAATGATCGGCAATCTCATGATTGGCTAAGCGATAGAGAATCCTTATTTAGGCTACATCTTCTCGGGTTACTATAAACATTATAAATAAAAATTGCTAATCCATAATTAAGAATCAATCTGTAAATTATTGACGGTTTCATTTGTAAGTCCAAAAAAGCAGATGATCCACCGGATTGAAAAGATGTCAGCAATATGCATAGCCTTAGCATATCAGCCTACTAGTGAATACTTTTTATATTTAGTTGGATGTGCTACACAAATCTCAGTAATGTACCTCACAAATTAACGATAATTTTAAACAATTTTACGACACCAACGCACTCAACCAATAAACTATGCATTACGTAGCGACGGGCAAAATAGCTCCTCATCCGTACTATCACTTTTCGCGTGCTTAGTAGTAAAGTTTTCGCTTTGAAACCGGCGAAGTTGGCGCCGGAGCGGCATTTCTTTGCTAATTAACGAGCTGCCAGTAGCTGCATTGTTACGTTCATCTTTCGCTCGGTTGGACGAAGTAAACTTTGTATTTCATAAAGTATGATTCCCATTGATGGAAGTCTAGCAGTTACAGCTAATCCTTCTTTGTTGATAAAATTTTCTCGGCGAAGTGGTTTCCTCTTTGTAAGTTTGAGGTTTTATGTCGTAAATGTTTGTTTAGTGTGTAAACAATACCCTATCATTCAAGGACAGTCCCCTGCAAATGCTATCGTCGATCGGCAAAGTGATGCACAGTTAACAGATACATACATACATAAACTCACGTTTTTCTCCCAGGAGGGGAAAGGGAAGCATTGATACTACCATGCCACTCAAGTTTCACCTCGTGTGTTCCGTCCCAAGATGTGATAAGAGGCGAGCCTATCGCCATTACTAGCATCTAATATCACTTTGCCTGACCCGGAGTTCGAACCGTACTATCGTACCTTAGTATAATCACGGTACTGAGTCAGTCAGTTCATTGATTTGACGGGTTAATAACCTCATTACTGAAATTAATAGTGTACAGTGACTGTATCACTTTTAATGTATGTACCTACGTTTCGTATATTTAATAAACATACATATCGATTCTCATAGCGTAATTAGCACAAGTAGTAATTGCAAATAGAATAGAATAAATTAATGAATTCTATTCTCTACCAGGTTAAAGCTAAGGCAACTTTTATTCATTACGTGTGTACTCTTTAGTTGGAAATTCTTCACTTGGCAAACTCTCGCCGTGTACTCTGAGGTTCATTTATATTTCCTTCAAAGGAAACATAACTATTACTGTGAAAATTAAGGTATGACTAAAAGTTGTTCATACTCGTATGGAGTACATCTTCGTAAGTTTCCCTTATTGATATAATTAGCTAATTTATTTTCTTTCAGTGCACTCTTAACATTTGTTATCTTAGAGCATCTTTGTTTTCATTTTAAAGAAGTTGAAATTGTGCTTTTGTTACTTATAATATTTTTTGAATAGTCATCACTACTGTGTTAGGAAATCACCCTGTAAAACTAGTTATTTGAAAAAATATATTTTTTTATACAATAATTTACTATTTCCATTAACATTACATTTGAACAATCTTAGTCGTAACTTTTTTATCACGGCCAAGCTATTGAATCAGTATTTTTTCCTAATAATATTATCAAATATTTCAGTTTAAATAAAATATTTTATGCGTTATTTTACACCTTCAAAATTTTAACAGCTTTTATTGTAAAATCTTCAAAAATATTCTTGCTTTACACTAGCAAGATTGTTCTGAAATTAAATAGCTTAGTTCACAAAGAGTTTCAAATTTTATGCAAACGAGTGTCATGCAGTATGAATTTATTTTAAATTTTAATTTTTGTACATCACTTTTCGTTGTAAAACTACTTATTACATTTACTCTCGTGGGATTTCAAAAGTAAATTGCATTAATTAGTGGAAACATGATTAACTTTTATATTCTTGCTGTTACAATGTTAATTGTTATGGTGTACGCAATATTCTGGATGGGATCTGAATAAACTATTGGCAATTTCAGTCTGCATGTCAACATATAAATGTAATTCTTTGAAATGTCATTAACAACCGCTGCCAATGAACAATCCCAATCCAAAATTTGCCGTTTTAAATTGATAGCTCAATCTTTTTTCTGATACTATATTGCCAATAATATCAATCTCAGTAGTGGAAAGACTATGGCAACATGACAAGAGACCAATCAAAAAGTAGAAAACAATCGAGATTGACTTCAATCAAATTTTTTCGATTGATTATTGGCATCGGCCGCTAAACAGCGCTGGTTATCGCTTTATGGATAAGACAATATTTCTGGAAAAAAAATACTATTCTCCAAAAAAAAAAATGTACTATGGTTTGTATCATGTGTTTTTGTACTTTAATAACATTAATATCAATTTCTTTGCTCCGACATTAGCCTGAATAAAAGTAGAAGATTTCTTACCAAATTACTCACCCAACCATAAAAAAAGTTAAACTCCAATTTAACTTACAAAATGTAATAAAACACTAAGTTGGGAATTGTAAAGAGAACAAAACGTTTGCCAATCTATCTTTGGATTGCGGGTCAAGTTAATGTTGGTTACAGACCAATTTCGTATCGGCGCCTTCTTCGAACGTAGAGAGTGGCAAAGTTGGAAGTCATTAACTCCGTTTAAGTTCGTTACTCCGCTTGGTTCACCAATGCAAGATGGTACAACCGTCTGAGCACAGCTGCCTTCAAAAATGAACAAAATAGGATAATGAGGGCCGCCCTCGGTACGCGACTGACGTTCGAGAAATGTTTAACAAAAATAAACTCTCTTTTCCCTATTTACGGTTTTTATGAATCGTTATGTGTTTGTGAGATACTGTTTGTTTTATGGGCTTTGAGTTTGTGTTGTGGTTTTATTATGGAATTGAATTAATATTGTGATTATAATAGTATTATGTACCATACAAACACCTTCTGGTCGGCGTGTCTTCATAATCTATTTATCGTATAAATAATTAGAAAAAATAAATTAAAAACTTATGTAACATACAGTAACTACAATATAATTAAATAATACAAATTTAATATTTTTAAATTTACGTAAATCTTGTAACTGTAACATATTTTGCTTTATACTTACTAAATAAAAACAAACGACATTACAATAAGTGAGGAGGTGATTTACAAAAGTAGTCATCTCCAAATTCACGAATTTTGCACTAATATTGCCAGATGAATCTGCTAAGAATTCTTGACAATTCAATTTTAGATAAATCTATGTAAATACAATAAAAAGCCCCCAAAACGCATTTTAAAAAGGTGTTTATTTTTAAAAATGGAGTATTCCATCGATGCTCACTTTCAAACTTAGTCTAATCAAAATTGACCAATCACAACGCGTTTAGATTGGGCCGGCATCTTACAATTGCCATACATTATCCGAGTAACCCTATTTAATCAGATATTTTTTTTACTTTCAATGATGGTCAAATTCAAACACTTATTTTCAAAAATATCCAAATCTAATTCATATGTTTTCATAAGTAGTCAAATCCAACACTTACAATTAAAAGTAGCCAAATCCAAACTTCAATGTCCTTTTTCTAATTAAATACACTGTAACTTTCATTTACGTATTGGAATTGTCTTCTCAAACATTAAAACTATCAGAATAATGCACTTTCAGCTTAATAACAGCCATAAGAAGCGCCAGGCAAAAAATATACAATTCTCGATTTGTACAAAAGTGGATTTGGCTAGTATTGAAAATTACCTCCTGAAGTATATGTAGCTATATCAAGTATATCAAGTAACCCACTGCGACGACCATGTCGAGCCAAAGGTATTTCAATTAAAACAACACAAATGTTAAAAGAACAACGTAAAAAGTTAAGCTCAGTTGTAAACTGCCAAACAATGCACCTCTTATATAAAATAAAGTAAGAAAATGTACGAGAAGATCCCCTACTTCTGCCATCACAATTATCTCGAACAACAGAGAACACTAAAGTGTAAAGAACAAGTGTAACATATGGCATTTTATACTTTACGGAGACACTAAATGAACACAACAGTATACGGATTAAGTATCAAAATGCCTTCTTGCTTTCATAGTTTTGCTTTTATATCTTGTACGTTTTGCAAATGGGTTTTCAATCCATTGATAGAAATAATAATTATATTGTATACGCAATATTTTAGAGAACATTATGATATTCATTCTCCATCCGTGGAATGAGTTCACAACTATAAGGGTATTTGATTTTAATTGTATCATATCTATAAAAAGCCGTATTATACGTCCCACTGCTGGGCATGGGCCACCTCAACAATTGGGAGTATGATTGAGGGTGGTTAGGCTATATAGTCCAAGCTAGCTAAATGATTTTAATTATATTTATACAATAAATAATTTCGTGTACATAATGACAACAAACAATGAACAGAATGAATTCGGCGCCCGATGTGTTTTTTTGTACTATCGAGTGCTATATATTGTATTTGTGGAGACTTAATAGTAGATAATTTAAAAAGTTCAAATACTACTCGTAACGGGTCAAATGAAAATACATGAATATGAAGAAGTGCGTTCAGACCGCATAATTTATTAATTTATAGTACAGAATAGAAGTAGAGAGGACATCTACCCTCATTTTTTAATTCTAGGTAATATAATCAATTTTATCTCTCAAACAATTCAGAAAACTTGTAAATTAGTTACGAAGTATTAACTACGTGTTACACGGTTTTACGGGCTGAGTGTATACTTTCTAACACTCAGCTAAAATTTGTGTATTCTGGTGGTAGGTCTATCATGTGTACCACCGTAAATAAAACAAGCTATGATGTGGAAACTTCATTAGAATCATTGCAGCAATTTTTTTTTCAAAAAATTATAAACGTACACCACAAATTCCTTTTATTATTAGTATGATAATAGGTTGAATACAATGTTGAAAACCTGTAATATATGTAGATACTACGTTCGATGTGATACCCGGTATCGGTTTTAGGGACTTGTAGTAGATCACGCGTACAAACCGCTTGACCGCTCGCATCCGACATTTCCTATACTCTGCTTAATGTATAGATCTATAGGAATACCGGCCCTATTCATATACAGTTTGTATACTTATCTTACGGCCATTCTCTATAATTTATCTCATCATCATCATCATCCTATTGCTGTTCACTGCTGTAAGTAAAGTTCGCGAATCCGCATAAGGCCAGCGTAGTGGACTATATGGCCTAACCACTCTCAATCGTACTCTCGATTGTAGAGGAGGCCTGTGCCCTGCATTGGGACGTATATGGGCTGATACAGATACAGAATACAATACGCGAAATAAAATTGAAAATCAACCTCGCAAATCAAGAATTTCATGATAGACTCTAAGTAGTTCAATCTTTTTACTATAATTAATACTAGTGTAAAATATACAGGGTATATCAAGACTGCTACCGAAAACGAAGCCGGGTGGTAGTTTAAGCGACTTCAGACACAATGCAACAGAAAAAGTAAAAAAAGCGACAAATTTTTTTTTCTTATTTTTTCCTATGGCATATTTGAGAGGTAAATGCATTTTTTTCCTAAAATAATAGTGTATACCCTTTTATTTATAAATATTGTAAGGGATAAATGAGTTTGAATTTTTATGTTAGCAAAAACTATGGAGTTACCACCCAAAAATGACGATATTTAAAAAATCATAAAAAATTATTGACGTGTTTCTTTGCGAAATTTTTAGATGCATTGTGTTTGTGGTCACTAAAACTACCACCCGGCTTCGCTTTCGGTAGCAGTCTTGAGATACCCAGTATATGAGTAATATATTTATTTTAATAAAAATATAAAGAAATTCATTTAGTTTTTTTTTCTTCTATTAATAACATCGATAGTACATAGAGTTCAAAATAAACGATGCTAAAGATTGAACTCAGCCTTGTATATTGAAACTAACAGTCTAAGTAAGAACGTCTCCTTCATACTGTCTAAGTAAAGTATCCCGAAATTAATAATATATTTTTAAAGATCCAAGCTTAGGGAAACGCGTTGAGGCGTTCAATCTGACACTAATGAGCCAAAAGAAATAAAATCGATATCGCGGATAAGTAATTTTATTAGCCCATATAATAATATATTATTCCAGCTGAGAACGTTTATTATCGAGCCGTAACAAAACAGTAAAATATATTACTTGGTGCCGCATCCGTCACGAGATAATCTGAAACACCAATTTGCTTTTTATAGGCCTACATATTTCTTTAATTTGGGGCCATTTGTTTTCATTCTATGCCTCTTTTTTACGGAATGATTTAACTTATTATTTTACGAATATTATTTCGAAGTAATGTAACCATCTTAAACAGGTAAAACATTTTCTATGAATTGAAAAACTTAATGTATCTTGTTTGACTTGGTAAACGAATTACAAGCACTTTACCGCACTTACCTACTTTACTTAAAAAATAATTTAACTTTCCCATAACTTCCTCTTTCTTCTTTGTCATGAGATAATGCTAATAGTCTTATTGAAATAAAGTAATTAATAAATCACCACGCACTAAAACGGTGAAAGAAAACATCGTGAGGAAACCTACATATCATAGTGATTTATAAGAATTTCTATTGTATGTAAGTCCGCCAACCCGCACTAGGCCAGCGTTGTGGACTATATGGCCTAATCACTCTCAATCGCACTCTCGATTGTAGAGTAGGCCCGTGCCCTGCAGTGGGACGTATAAGGGCTGATGCAGTAATTAATATATCTATTATAGTTATGTGTCATTTGCAAAAAAGATGGAAGCTAAAATAGCTTTATAAAATGAATAAGTCCGTAAGTGTATAGCCATAAGTACGTAATTGTACAAATTTCATAATCAGTTGTTAATATTATATTACTACTTAATTCAGCAAAAAAATTGTGTTCGTCTACTCAACATTTTTTATCCGGGAAAATTATAAGTTCCGCACAATAAAGCATAATCCCGGATAACAAAAGCCATGTTTTCTATTACCAAGGGATTACGAATATACTAAAAACGAAATTACAATTTTCCCAAACAAAATTCCAAAGTTAACTTTCCCTTAACAAAATCTAAGAGCACACTGTGGATGTCGCTTTAAAGACCATTTCTTCCGCAAAGAGCGTCTTAACATGACATTTACCCCTTGAAAGAAATGCTTGTAGTGTATTTTCTGAGCGCCTCATCTCCTCCTATTCAAATAAAACTACGTAATTGGGTTTGTTTCAGTCAAATTGGCTGGGTCTGGGCTGGCTGGCGTCATTAGACCTCACTCTAACGTTTTATTGAAAGTGGAGCCTTAATTTTGTTTAGGGCCGCACAAATACAAGTGTTTTGTTTTGCTAAAAATGTTTTCTTATTAGCTATTGGGTAGGTCTGTTAACGTGCCCAATCTGATTGCAATTAAGACAATTTTTGGTGTAAATGAGAATATTCTGAGTTGTTTAATTAAGTTGGTGTTTTGTTATTTTTGGTACGTTTTGCGAAATGTTCATTAAGGCTAGCGGAGCAGGAAGCATTGAAATGTTACGGTTTTAGTCTTTTATCATTTAAAACTTAATTCCGTTTTGTCGCGTAATTTTTACTAAATTATATATATTCAATATAATATTATGTTCACACCCATGTCCCTGAATAAGAAGATGGAGACGCCGTCACTACATCCTAATGCGAGTATTATAGCTAAGCTTATTTGACAAAAGATGAATTAGACGGTAAATTATTTATATTCATTGTGTAATTAAGTACAGCTACATAAGGATTTCGTGATACTGTCCCGAACTTGAAGGGACGCGACTTTAAATCCGTGAAAGGACCCAAACGATGTTATTTGACTAGAACCTTCATTTGAATCCAGAGTATAGTGTCGGTCTAAGTTTTTATCCGTAGTCAATGACAATAGTCGTTAATCAGGGTTAGAAAACTTATGCATACAAATAAAATTCACAATTAAATCTAAATTCATTCGTATTACACAGTCGTGACGAATTACACCTCTATTTATTATAATGTGTGAGGATTTATGGATAAATTTTTATTCGGTAAAACTGAATTAAAACATCCGACTGCTAAAATAGGTTTAAAACTGTATGAATAAGGCTATTAAAATATTATCGGAATATTTTCAGGTGTGAAAACTGGAAATATTTCTCGACCTGGGAAGCAAACTCAAGACCTCTATTCACAACTAATACACAGTAATACACTAAGGCGATATCAAAAAACCTTTTAATATTGCATTTGCCTAACTAGCATCATATCGCCCTGAAATAAGTGCAGTGACGTCACACATGCCGGCCATTTTAGCCTCGTACATTTTTAACGTGCCCGGAACTGGGTCCCGGAGACTGCGCCGTCAGGGTAAGAGCAAAGACTGTCTCGAGACGATACTTAAGATCGCATAACAACATTTGGAGCACTGGTTTTCAATGCTACTGTTTTGTAATAACTCGACCATGTTACTATTCATTTTTCGTATGAAGAATTGTTTGCGAGGACGTGGTTCGTTTGAAAATGGAATAAATATAATTTATCGGGCCTATAAAATGTTATTATATTGGTTCTTATTTTTTTATGTCATCCAGTATGGAAGGCTGCTTTTACCAGAGAAGTCTGGTAAAAGCAGCAGTTCATAACATCATCACGGGGGAGCCAAGTGTAAACCTATGATACTTCCAAAGGAAGTTATTATCAAAGAAGTGTATAAAATAACAAAAAATATAGTCACTTTATTTGCAAAACTTTTACTTTTAGTGACTACCTACTACCCGGCTTCGTTTTCGCTAGCAGTCTTGATATACAATGTATAAATGTTGTCTACGGTCACAACAAAACATGATATCTCGACACTGATTCTTACAAAAAGTAGACCTCATATAAAAAAATGTATTAGTTCTATAAATAATATAGGATAACATTATATAAAATAAAACTAAAATATAAGTATTGTATCACATATGCCCATCAGTATTATCCAAAGATACGCTTTTTCCCCTCCATATCGTGTTACTCAATTTCCATGTAAGGAATTAATAAAATATTACATTTCTCACGTACGCGAATTTTTTTAGCATCGAATATTATATTATATAGGAATTCAACGAATTCATATGCAATATTGAAATTGAAATTCCACGTTTTTATTTTTAATAAATTCACCCAGCATTCATATCAGACGAATTCTTGAATCAGAATATTAATTTTTTCAGTGAAAATTTAATTATTCCTTTTAAATGTTATGTCTCAGGTCTTCCCATGAGTAAAATATTTCACCCAAAACTTAAAACTAACATTCGAAAAGTATTTATTTTAAATATGTTTCACTTCACGTGATTTATCGAAATAAAAAGTTTTGTCATATTACTGACGTGTGATCCGATATCTCTGAAGAAACTTGAGTACTCTTTCTTACAGACTATCACTCTTCGTTTACAATTTTGATAGAATATTGTAGGTAGCTATTCTTGTTCACAAATGTGATTTTACATTATAAATAATTATAATTATGCTAGTTATAGTTATGATTTGAGAACTGACGAACCACGGTCTCCAATTTTAATTTCTAACCTTTTTGACTTTCTTATGCTATCAGGAGTATGACTCTTAGACGTAAATTCAGCGCATAATTTATCCGACCCTAATCGTGTTTCTACCCCATACTTATCCCGATCTGCAATTTTATGATATTTTGACACAACTAGATCTTAATTAGCTCGAGAAACCCCATTAGTACCCTCCTCAAATTCCCCCTCTACATTTGTATGTGCAATTTTTTCGGCAAGCTTCATCTCTATTTGATACTTACGCCAAGCGTCGACGACATCGCTTGATTAATTGGCGTCGACGTCTTCGTCCCTAGCTGATTGATTACATTGTAATCTTGTTTGCGACTTGACTGATGTTGTATCAGAGACGTGTTTTCATAATTCTTTTTCGCCATCATTAGCTGTTGTTGACTCTTAATTTTTTGTTATTAATTATGCGGTATTTAATGAATCGTTTTTGCAAATCATTTTGGTATTGGTTGGAGAAGGATGAAACATAATGTAACAATAAATTTAGTATGTAGATTATCTTTATAATGTAACACTGGTTGATTACTAGTATGTTGATGAACTAACGATAAAGACGAGAGACCATAATACACCACAATCTTGTACAGAAAGCCTTTCATCTAGATAATTACACAAGCAGTAGCAAGTTTTATTAAGCCACAGTCTAACAAGGTATACCTATTGTCAAAGGAGATAAATAATGACAAACGAAAATGGAGGAACTTATACCTACAACAACAAAACCAGACAACAAAAGAATACACGTCTACAAATAGTTTATTGCCAAGTATCATAAAAATATATTTACTGGTGATATTGTATATCCGCTGACTAACATCATTAAACAGTTTAAAGTAACAAATAATCATCATCATTAAAAACTTATTTAAACAACTTTTGAATCAAGCACATAAACCAAATCCTTTAAGATCTCGCGTAAATTATTTCTCGTTACTCATTAAAGATAAATACTTAAATTATAATTTTAATAACTCTGTTAACATTGTCAAAGCAATCGCCAAAAGTTGTTTGGTGAAATTCTAGACTGTTAATATGATATACGATACAAAGGACAAACTTGTGAACTATTTACTCTGTTGAAATACAATATCACTCGGAAAGAAAGTCAACACTGGCGGTCACCACGTTGGTTTATCTTATATATAAACTGGCATACTCGTGTAACAAGCTTTGTTCTACGGGAAACATGATGCGAGAATATATGAAAAAGGGATATACAAGGCAAGTATTATTAGATACATATATCGATTAAACTGTTTATATTTTGTAATCTACTTGCGTTTTTATACAGAATGATATTGACACATTGTACTTAATTTAATCAACATGTTTATCACTACCCCAGGTGACATTGTATATAATTTGAAAGCAATATGAGAAGATTTTTTGTCATAAATCGTGATTTTCGTTTTCACAATTTTTGGACTTCCCATGTAGATAATTATGAGTATTTTTACGGCTTAGATGAACTTCAGTTCGGTTAAGGAACTTATCTGAACCAAAAAAGACTCAGTATCTATAGGGGTTGATCAAAAGCCTTGAAACCTAAAATCGCAATTTTTAACAAAACTATCAGGCAGTTTTTGTTCAAATTTGGTACAATAGTACCTTTATTTACAATTTACAACTTTATTTACAATAGTACCGGGGGATTAAGAACATGTGTTTTAAATTAAATACCATATGTCAATATCACCCTGTATAAATTGACTGAATTTTGTAATAGAATGGAATAGATTCGTGCTTCAATATAAGGCGATAAACAATGACAATGATTAAAACATTTTTTAATGGAAAATAAATAAATTAGCAATCCCGACAAGCATCGTGTAGCTGAAAGAAATCGTGGTCATAGTGGATCATTTAAATTTATTATAATCCTAGATTACGACTTTCATTTTCCGTACAGATTTTTTATTGAAAGAATAATTGTTTTCCTTCTGTAATATGCCGCTATCACTAGTTGAAATGCAGTCTTTCCTAATACTAATATTAAATTATCACATTTATGTATTAATGCATATGAATATAAAGATACAGGACAATATGTCTTTGATATTTCCTTTGAAGTCCGTTTTAGTTTCTGAAGTAATTAAAGTTTTCATACGAATTGTAATGGGAATTTCCGATGCTTTGTTTAGATTTTCTCAGTATTTTATGTCACTGGCTTATTTTATTATACACAACCCAGTTATTTCCATCGATTTCCGTGAAAGTGATACACATCCGGCTTGTTCTAGGAAATCTCAACGGTCAGAAATAAATGAACTAATAATCAAATTATACTTATATTGGGTGACTTATGATATTTTTTTCCTAACATGTGCACTATATTTTATTAAACGAGAATTAGGCATATTGGGATCTATAAATGACAAATGTATCCTAGATGGAACTCATTTCATATCGAATGAGGAGCACAAGAGCGATTGCTTTGATGGATAGTTATTACTACTGCCAGGAGATATAACAGGCAAAAAATCATAATGTGTTAGTGATCTTTGATAACAAAAAATGATATAAAGAAATAAAAGAATACATACATAAGCATACGCCAAAGGTGCAATCGGGACACCCATATTTCGTGTGTATGTTCAGTCCCACGACGGGATAGGGGGCGAGCCTATCGCCAAATCGGTAAAAAAATCTGAATCCGTGCTTTCCCGACCCGGTATTCAAACCCGAGACCTCAGCTTTGTAACCTTACCGTACTACAACTACGCCACCGATGCAGTAAAGAAAAGGTTTATTACAAAATATAATGCAAGACCAAATCTTCATACAAATGAAAAAATACAAGAATTTTCTAGATTAAATTTTATACCAAATCGTCGTGTTAAATGTATTCTGTTCATCTAATGGTAAGGGCTACGAATGCTTGTCAACAGTAGTAAAACCCAACAACATTTTGAATTACAAATCAATGCTTAAACATTCCACTGCTTCCGCCATACTGACGCATAAGATGTTAAGTCTCAATATATCCAGTAGTAACTCTAGCTACAATATTATTCAAACTGAAACACAACAGTGCATTAACAACAAAAAAATGGTCTGTAATCGATAAATATCGCCACTAAGCATTCGACGTAGGCCATTTACGATATATCGATAGTTTTTAAGTCAAAACTATTATCGATAAGCAAATCTAAAGACTAAGCGCATACGAAAACCAGATCGTAAATATCCAGTAACAGTCTGTTGTCTTGTCTACAAATATCAAGTTGGTACTGTCTTAGTAATGGGTTTCTAGATACATCACGCTTCGCCAACACTATTTAGCGAAGCAATGTTGACGAGAGGCAGCGACGTAATACTGGATATGTATCTTAGCATCTTTAGTGTTCCCACTGAAAGCCTATTTGCCGTACCGAAATACATCAAACAGGTCCTTTACAACTAGTCTAGGAACGGAATGTTTTGTTTACTTCAGCAGCTTAGTTTGTAATTGGAGTTTGTGGGGATAATTACTCGAGATTATATTGTTCGAATGTGTTTTTGAAAGGTCGATTCGGAAATGTTTATGGCGTTGATAATTTAGGAGCAGAAAAGGTTTTTCATTATTTATTTCTTCTTTTTGATATCTGTCGTCCACTATTCTTTCACAAAATATTGTTTTCAATGTCCGATCTAATTAAATATGCCAATGGCTTCAGTCCCCATTTTTATGAGCTATAATATTTTTTGGCTCTAACACACACGTGTTAATCAAATCGCAAAAATATATTTGTTGTTCTTTGTTATATCAAGAACTAAGCAAGAACGAGATACTAAATCCAAGCCTGTATAATCAATTTTCTATGTTATACGAGGCCCATATTCAAATCCATACCAGCGTAAACATATATACAATACAGAAATAGTATGAATATACACGACTCCATTTACACCATCCGAACTAGCTCAGTCCATCTTCAGCAAACTGCGAAACTTAAATGGATGTTGGGGCAAAATAAATCGCCCCATAGAATTTACTATCAGCGGTTTCCAAAGACAACAGAATTGATGATAGCTGTGACAATTGAAATAAGAACACAAATAAAACCGGGACAAAGCGTATCCGAAACTCTGTAACAGATTGATGAAAATCTACGATTTGCGGAGAGCAAGAAATTTCGGTGACAGATTACAGCAGATGAAATAAATCAAAACGTCTGAAGCTTTTACCGTACGCCAATAGCTATTTTATTTATAATTCAATAATGTGAGCGAATGTTTGTATCGTACTTTTAAATCTATGTTATGTACACATACGGAAATTGTTGATAATTAAAATTTAGTAACGTATATTTTTATGATTAATTTTATTCAATTTGGTGCTATAAAATTATGTATAGTCTCAAAGCAGTGTATCTATAAAAAATGATTTATTGGGTTCGATTTATAGATTAAATTCAATATAATCTAATTATTCTTATTCGACATCTGTCTCTTATCCTACGGGGCAGAGTCGTATGGACACTTTCTGGACACTCTTGTTTCCTATTGAGAAAAATTGATAATTTCTCATTGGTTATAAAAATGTGTCCTGAAATTAGTATCTATAGGTACTACAATCGCTCATATCACTGTAAAATTTTTCAAGTTTAATTGACTAGTTAGCCAAACTGACGTTACATCAATAACGAGGATAAGAACAATAATATCTAATTTAAAACATAACCTACAAAACTAAGATCCCATTAACGTGATTATAATATTGTATTACAGTCATAATTCCAGCAGGAACTATTATGTCATCTCGTATTATCGTTACCATTTAGAGCGAGACAACACAATCTATCTTAATAAATGTCTCTGCAAACGCAATAAAGTTTCGACGAGCAACACTTAGCGATGATAGTATTTACATTAATAATTGTATTCCGTGCTGTTGTTTTTATTTTTTTGTTATTAATTTTAGTGCAGTCCAGTAGATTGTGAAGTGGCTACGGCTGTCCGTTTGTTTTTTCAACATCGATGTGCGAAAGGTGCAAATAAACTCGACAAGCACTTAACTAACAATTCGTGAATGTTTTTAGTTGCTGTTTTCAGTTCGGTTTAAAGTATTGTGTACGATAACACTCACTGTAAGGCTAGTTTTAGATTTTATGGAGCTGATAATATTAATAGAGTACAGCTTAGATGTTATGGGAATGAAATGATAGTTATTCAAGCGGTTTCAAAGTCGTTACATAATTAACATATTATGTTAATTGTAAATCTACAAGGACTTATTATTAACATTAAATTGCACCAGACTAATGAAAACCTTTCAAAGTAATTGGACATATTTAATAAAAAACAACAATTATGCAATGGTTTCTTAGATTTACGCGAATGTTAGATATTGAAATAAAATTATTATTTATGGAATTTATTTAGATTGGAAGTAGAAATTAAAACATAAAATCCGCAAACAATAGTTTTATTTCAAAAGATGATTATTGATTAATATTTTGGTTCTTTAATAGCACATAAAATTCTAGTTTAAAAACGGAACGAAATTCCAGCGGAGTTCAATTCACTATAAGCCCGGCTAAATAAGATACGGTCAAATGAATAACACTTATATTTGATACGGGTCTCGTGGAAGAAAGTTTTTATCGTTTTTTCAAACATTAATAAATGATTCTTCACAGTGACAAGGGTGAAGGTGCCTTTAGATTTCAAATAGCGTTACATATTGTGGTAATTTACGATATATTTTCAGTAAATTGAATTAATTTCACTCGTTCAAGGAATACAACTAATTGTCCAATCTGAGCCATTCAATTCACATTTAGCTCAAACGCTTGGAGGTTAATTATCAAAGCCCCTTTTTCCTTATCTTCCCCAATACTTTTTAAGAGCGGAGTGTCTAACACAAAGCAAATTGCTAATACCCGATAGCTCTGGGAAAGGGCACAGAATGGCCCATTTCCTGAAGGGGCTTTATCTTTTTCTTTTCTCAGTGTAGACAGTAGACTGTCTGTAAGTATATTGAGTAGTAGGTCGTCGCGAAATCCTCACGTTGTGCCCCTAATACGAGTTTAAGTTTTACGATTGCAACTCACTGGAAAAACAACGCCAATAATTATGTATGACGTATTGACATGCCACCATTGTGTTGGGTATTAAGCGTGTAATTAAAAAGAAGCTTCAAACTATATAAACAATATTTTATTTAAATCGTAGAAGATAAATTGTCTTGGGTATATGTATAACAATGTTTTGTTGGTGTGTAAGCCTGTAAGTTCTATAGTGTCAGTCTTCGACCCATTCTCATAACCCAACCACATTGGAAGAAGCGTGCCAGAGTAATACAAACAAACGAATGTACCATAGCTCCGATCAGAAGAGGATACAATTAAACAAAAGTATTACTCTGAGACATAAATAAAATAGACTACTACATTGTTTTGTTAAACTTAAAACGAGCAGATAAAACTTAATTCATTTTTTCGCCATTGATTAAAGTATCAAGATTTTCATTTTTTAGCATCATTATAAAATGTAATGTTGAACTTTAATACCTTTTTTTTAAAATGGACAATATTTAATATCAGCAATAATTATAGCACATTTTATTATGTATGTACGAAAGCAGCCACAGAATTTAATTAATTAGTCATAAATCAAATTACTATTACTGTATTACAATGAGACTGAAAACAAATTTAATTACATTCATCAGTATTTATTGATAAAACAATTATAAATGTTCACTTTTAACACATTATTAATTTTGAATCTAGTGTACACAAAGAATTCAGAAAAATTAATATTTCTTTATATAACGATTATCTAAAAAAAAACGTGCTCCGAAATATCAGGATTTTTCGTTGTTGATATTGTAAGTTCCTTTTCCCCAAAATAATGTAGTACTCTTGCAATAAATATGTTGTCTCATTCCACACAAATAAAAAATCTTAATAAATTAATTCGACAAAACGCCGCATCGTCCACACAATTGAATATAAAATGCAAACATCTACGAAAAGCTTAATTGCGACGGTTTTTATTTTGCACAAGAACTTGTAATTTGATTCTCAGTGTACATGTAAACGGATTTGCGCGTATTTTCATAGCAATATTCATATTTTTTGCCATATATCATGGCTTGGTACAGTCGCGTACGAATTGTCTTTGGCTCGGCGTGCAAATGTCGCGTTGGTACTAGCATTTCGGGAGACAACTGTACTGTAACTTTTTACTGAAGTCGTATGACACAAATTTTTCTACATTATTGTACTCGCAGGTACTATTGTGTCTCTGTCGCGTCTGGTAAATGTTGTGTACGTGAAATCTGTGGTAGGTAAATATATGTGTTAAGTGCAGAAGATAAAGGTGCAAAAAGAAGAAATTTTGTAACAAATAAATATAAAAAATCTTAAATGTGTGTTTCATGAAAAATGTTAATGTTATTTTTGCTATGGAATTATGAAAGCTATATAATATACTGATATTAATGTAAAATTACAGTAAATTATACTGTAAAATGTATTATTGGTTGTAGAACTACTAATATTTCAGAGAATATTTTCAGAGAATTTGATACTAGAGATTCCCAAGCACAGCAGATCATTTCTCGACAAGTCTTTTACTGTTCATGCTGCTCTCTTGTGGAACGAATTACCACTGTCTATCAGGCAAGCTAAGTCACTGCCAAGTTTTAAGAGACTTGTTACGATACATTATTTGTCACTGCAGTAACATGTTATCCTGTTATATTTTAATTTTTTTGCTCCTCTTTACTTATATCTTCATTAAAGTTACCTCAGTATATGTATATACGTATGTATGTATGTTTGTATGTATTTATATTATAGATGCATATTATTATGTATGTAAATTGATATACTATAGCATGTACATCAATAATTATTTATTTATTTTTTCTCGCTCACTATTTTCACTACCCTATATTAGAATATCGCAATAATCCAGTCCATCCAAAGGTTACCTGGAAGAGATCGCAGCTAGCGATAAGGCCGCCTATTGTAACCATGTCTAGTTTTTTAAGTATTTTGTATTTCTTCTTGGTGTATAATAAAGCATATAAATAAATAATAAATAAATAAATAAATTTCAGTTTACAACGAATACCCCTTGATGAGACATTAACACAATGAACTCAATTTTTATATCAGCCCATATACGTCACACTGCAGAGCACGGGGCTAATCTGCAATTGAAAGTCCGATTGAGAGTAGCTAAGCCATATAGTCCATCACGCTAGCCTAATGCCGGTTGAACTTAAGTACTAAAACATAATTTCACAAATACGTGGAAATAATCCTATTTATCCAAAAACAACAAAAAATGTTGTAACACGATGAAACATTTAAAACAATTAAAATATTGTGATGTTTTTGCAGATAATCCAAAATAGGCTTGTATAAACAAACTTCGTAAATAAAAACAAAGAAATGTAGCACTTCTTGTCTTAAATCTGTTTGAACAACTTTGACTCATAATACTTAAGCCGTATTACAATCAGAGTAAAACCCGCTAAATTCACAAAGTTTTATGTCAAAAAACATTACGTTGGGCAATGGTTTAAATGTTTCATTCACCGAGCTCGAACGTATTTTGAACTTTAATTTGAGAGCTAGAACGCCATACGAAAAGCTGATTTTTTATTTTACTTATTTCATTGCCTAGTATAAAAATCTCGCTCGGCGTGTGATCAATTTCTTATTTTTATATTTTTATTCGCTTTTGTACACCGCCATTATTCATACATCGATGTGTAAGTCTAAGCTTATTCGTCGGTCTTATTTATTTAATCATATGCTACCTTATTCAGGAATCTTACAATAAGCTTAAAAAATGGACACAAACTTACTAAACTCCATTCGTCTAACTATTGCCAATGCATTAACGCGAACTGTGGTAGGTTTTTAGCTGTCTAATTTAGGTATGCCTTAAATGGACTGATATAAATAAATTATTTGTCAGTCAATTATTGATATTGCAATAGACTGCACAGTTTTCAAATCATCTTGCACTTAGGAATTACTTTTTACCAGAGATTTTTAAATAAACACATGTTAATTTATCATTTTATATAAATATATGGGGTATATTTATAGGGGAATTAAAAATGAATAAAGAAGTTATTCAAAAAAAGCACCAAAAATCCATAGTAGGTGCAACAACGGTGCTGTAAAACTCCAAGAATATCGAAAATGCATGACCCAGTGTCTTGCGGCTGGCCATGCGCAATAACTCTGTTGCGGACTGAAGCTCTGCCATTGTAGCACTCTCATGTATTTTGAGTAGAACCCACAGTCTTCGTGTAAAACTATCAAATTGGTGAAATGAAACCTGTATTGGAGGAATTGTTTCAAATGTTTGTAAGACTAGGCTGAGTTGAAATATTGGGACCGACATTTGTGATAAAACATTTGGTCCAAAGTTGTGTTTGAAAAATATGCTATTAATGTTGGTACAATTTTGTATGTAAAGTGGTTGAGCTATGCATAGCCAATAAGACAACGGTATAAACGGGCCAGCTCAAACTAATAGTACTACTTCAAGGAAAAGCTATATAAAGTAACAGCCGTACTATTGCATCTTACAGGGCCGGTAGAATTTAAGGGAAAAATTTAAAACAAAATATTCTGTCCACCTTCCTCTCTTCACCTCTACTGGAATGTTTTGCAAGTATAGCAAAGTGTTTCACCATTTTTAATGGTAGACCAGAATCCATTAAATCCGCCTTTATGCTATCATTGTATAAAAAGCGTAATAAATTTAATTAAAAAAATATTCATCATCAGGTAAACTACCCACTGATTGGTAGAAGCTATGATTTAAAAATATACATATATTACTATAATATAGATAATATATATATATATATATATATATATATATATATATATATATATATATATATATATAATACACTAATAAAACAAGGTGAAGATATAATGGAACAATATTCAATATTCTGAAAGATGAATGAATTTTGATTCTGATTAGCTAATATTTTCATATTTTGCAAGCAAATACCGTAATAAACGAAAGTCTAACAAACGAAAGAAAAGAGCTAAAGAACCAATACACGCAATCTTAAACGAAATTGGACCACAAAGTCTTACATCCCAAAAATAGACGGGACTTTGATTATGTAATATTTACCGGAAAGGTAACATCGGCCAGGTAATAAAAGCCATCCGCGAGTGGGCAAAGTTTCAAACGCAGAAAATAACAAATGGAAGGTTCATCTCAAAGGTGTGTAAAGACCCTCGACGCTCACTAGACAGCAGTGGACTATATGGCCTAATCCCTCTCTTTCGGACTCTCAATTGAGAAGAAGGCCTGTGCCCTACAATAGGACGTCAATCGTACTCTCGTTTATAGACTGGGTGACCTGCAATGGAGCGTATATGAGCCGATGCACATACAGAATTTTTAACCACTCAAAATAATTAGGATAAATAAATAATCTTTGCCTTCCTAGTTTTACATTAACAGTACAAACATGTGGTGCATTTGTTTGCCTACATATTACAGTTAAAGGGTTACTATCTCTCGCAATAGTATAATGTCCATACACTATTAAGTATATGTATGTATTTGTTATGTATTTTATGTAAGTTTATTGTTTGCTTAATATATATAAATCTAGGAATATCTACCATATATGTAGGTATTGTTTATGTTAGTTTATGTATTTATTTTTAAACATAAAGCACCGCCAATGTCTCCTGGTATTTTTACCTGCTTGAATGGTTGCCTGGAAGAGATCGCTTTTAGCGATAAGGCCGCCAATTGTTCCACCTAATGTACAGTTGCTTCTTATTTTTATTTTTTTGTTTTGTGGTGGAATAATAAAGAGTTTTATTATTATTATTACTCACTAGTGACGCTAACAGCATCAATTCCATGAAATTTTACGTTATATACCAACACACGAAACACGCTTCTTATGTTGAAATTTACTGCAGGGATTAAAACAAGACTTAAATAATAATATTGTGCATGTTAGAATTTCAGGAATTAAACTTACTATTATATTAAATTGTTAATTATTAACCTTTCGTATGCCGGACCCGCGCCGCATAAAAATGCCCCAACTGCCGCGTTATTTTAAGCGCGCGTGTCTGTGTGTCTAGTGTTTTTCATGACATACTTTTATTATTAAAATACATACCTACATGATTCATTTAAATATATCGAATAGATAGATGTGGATACTTAATTTTAGTAAATACTTCAAATCTTTATAGCCTTTTTATTATTTTGTACAGATGTTTTTCTTTCAAGGTACCTGAATATTATGTTTTTTGCAAGAAATATATGAAATAAAATCATTTTTAGAAGTTTCAAGCTTTTATTACGTTTAATATTGAAGTATAATATATATTCCTTACGATATGCTAAAATAATTTATTCGCCAAATAACACAATAAAAACTCAGAGCAAAGTACGCGGTACAGGTACGAACAAGTTGAATTTTCATTTTATTTTATTTCATAATTTTGATATTGAGTGAATTGTTTTAACGGCTGTTATAGATTTGTTCTATACTTTATTCACTCTTTCAGGCACTTTCACAATATTATAGAGCTTTACTTTAATGTATTATGGAGTACTTTCGAGTACAGTTAAAATTGCGCAGATCTACGTCCCGGCATACGAAGCTTTCAAAAATTGGCGCGCATACCTGCGTTCCGGCATACGAAAGGTTAATTACTGAACTAACTCGCTAATTGCCTGTTGCACTAATTAATTAGTCTATTATCTACGCTTAAAGTGTTTGTATTTAATTTTCTGTGAATTCATATATTATTTTTATACATATTACCTAGTCAGGTCATAAATTCTGTCACATATTTAATATACAATAATTGAAACAAGTCTTTTATCACTGCTGGAGTCCTAACAGACCGAGGCGACCACTTCTTGACCTGTCATCTACACTAGAGTCTTCATTGTATCGTTTGATGGCACGATAAACGAATCTTTTGCTTATATTTAAATTTTTCAGTATGTCAAAAATTTGAATTGGCGCGTAACCGCAACGATGCAATGCAATAACTGCAACACGGTCTTCTTTAAGCGTCCACTCCATATTTAAAAATGAGTAAAATTCTAAAAAGTTGACATTTATATTTTCATGAACAATTCGAAATTCGAATTCAATAAACTTTTTTGTGGCCAGCATTCTAAAAGAGAAGTTTTTACAGTGTGACAATACTTATGACCTGACTGTGTATATTTTAATAGTCAGACGCATTAGATTGGCATAGCAGACTTTTTTTATTGCAATGTATAGCGAGATGAGCATGCAATCCGCCTTATGAGAAGCGGTACAACCCCACATGGACAGTAGCAAAGGCATAAAATATCGCGAATCACAAAGCAATGCTTGACATTCCACTGCACTCGCCATCCTGATGTTAAGACTCTAGTAGTTATTCTAGTTACTCTGGCTACAATGTTCTTAAAACTGGAACAAAACACTACATTTACATTGCGGAATAGAAAAACACAAACATTGCAGTGGTGCCCAGACCCCTCAGACATATGAGAAACTTGCCACCAGTTAAAAATGCGATTAAATTAAGCCCTCGAATATGTTAAGAAAGAAAGAAATAATTATTTATTTATTGCTGATACCAATAAGCACAAAAGAAAAAGAATTCAATAAGTGTACACAAACATCACAACATTATTACAAATAATCAAGTAGTTAAGAAAGACAATGAAAAATTATACATAAAGTAAGTAATAAAGATAACTAAGTAGATGAATTTCTCAATTCACCGTAACTACATGAAAAGTTTCCATCACTAATTGATGCGTGAAACAACACTGCATAAAGTAAACAAGACGCCAAACAACTTCCTCATCTCATTCACAAAATGTGACGAAAGTAAACAATGAAATTGTTATGGCTCCCTAACACTTAAAGGACTTTCTGTAAAAAGTGCTCTCGGCAGACATTTTCCCCGCTCTACTCTCGTACAGCTATACAGCGGTCTTGCACGCCGAGCGCACATTGTGTCAATTCTAAAAATTTTCCCTTGTCCCATCCACGTTTTTAGAACACGTGTATTGCGGTTGGTTCTTAGAGACTCCGCGCTTTCAAACGTGAGTTTTTATTAAGAATGTGATTGGGGAGGGGAGACTGGGGCTACGCCTTTGAAACGTGACTTGTACGCGTGTAAATGATTACTTATTACGCCTGAAATTCACGCGTACGTAAACGAGTTGAATGTAAATATAATTATTGCTGTTTGCAGTTTTGTGCTAATCTGATGAGTTTTGTTTCTACAAAATATGTTTGATGTATCTCGTTATTTTTAATTTTTGTAATTTTAAGGCTCATTAGTTAATTGAAAACGTCCACAACATAATGATGCCTAGATAATTAATTTATTCTAATGTGAAGAAATATATTTTGAAGCGGCATCTATTTTGGATCCCAATAATTCGTTTTAGATCATCAGTATTTTTTAGAACTAATATAAAACTTAAATAAGTTAATTAAAATTAAGCATACGTATACAAATAACATCGCAGACTATAGTTTTAAACAAGGCAACAACACTCCAAACAAATTAAAGGTGTTTAATTCCCTTTGACTGTACATTGAATATAAAACGAAGAGCGGCAAAGGACGACACAGTCAAAAGCACCCTTATTGGTTCAATGTATAAACTGGCCGATACTTACGTCGAGTCAATGTTTAAGCTCCAAAGTACTCGAAGGAAGATTTAACGTTGTTTGATGGATTGCATGAAGTTTTACCATCGCTACAAAACTGTTTATACACGACTTTGACTGATATACGTATCTGTATGTAAGTTATACTTAGTTACACTTATGATTTTGTGGTAGTTGCATTTATAATTCATAGAATAATATAGAATTGTTTAATTGAAACTCCAGAACGTAATATATTTGTGTATTACATTTTCCATAAATGCTTTATCTTGTTAATTTGCTATAAAAATTTATTAATTAATCATTTGTTTGTAAGTGCGTGGTGGCCTGTTGGTAAACGGACTGGACGCGACTGCCAACATGTTCACGGTGGTCGCGGGTTCGAATCCCAGGGCACACCTCTGACTTTTCGGAGTCATGTGTGTATTGATAGTCAATCACCACGCACTAAAACGGTGAAGGAAAACATCGTGAGGAAACCTGCATACCATAGCGATTTATAAAATTTCTATGGTATGTAAGTCTGCCAACCCGCACTAGGCCAGCGTGGTGGACTATATGGCCTAACCACTCTCAATCGTACTCTCGATTGTAGAGGAGGCCCGTGCCCTGCAGTGGGACGTATATGGGCTGATACAGAATCATTTGTTATGATTTCTAGACAAGCAATACTTTAATTAAGAGGGTTTAGGGCTTTGGCCATTAGGCTTTAATCTGGTACTTACATATATCTTTTGTAGTTGATGTTATTAATTAATGATATGTAAATCAATAAATTGAATTAGTGATGCATCAGTACGAACCAATTATATGTGCTTAATGTAAGTAAAACATACATATATAAGCTCACGCCTTTTCTCAAAAGCGATAGGCAGAGATGGAACCATGACACCCATGTTCGCCGTGTATTTCCGTCCCATGATGGAATAGGGTGTGAGCCTATCGCCATGATATAATTTTTCTTTTACTAAGAACTAGTGGCCCGAGTGGTCTCAATCGTATTCTCGATTGTAGAGTAGGCCCGTGCCCTGCAGTGGGACGTATATGGGCTAATACAGTGGCCCGGCCCAGCTTCGCCCGGGTACAAATAGATTTCTGTACAATATTTACGTATTATACATATAAATACAAAGTGCGTGGTGGCCTGTTGGTAAACGGACTAGACGCGACTGCCAACATGTTCACGGTAGTCGCGGGTTCGAATCCCAGGGCACACCTCTGACTTTTCGGAGTCATGTGTGTATTGATAGTCAATCACCACGCACTAAAACGGTGAAGGAAAACATCGTGAGGAAACCTGCATACCATAGGGATTCATAAGAATTTCTATGGTATGTAAGTCCGCCAACCCGCACTAGGCCAGCGTGGTGGACTATATGGCCTAACCACTTTCAATTGTAGAGGAGGCCCGTGCCCTGCAGTGGGAAGTATATGGGCTGATACACATACATAGACATATAAACCTTCCTCTTGAATCACTTTATCTATTAAAAAACCGCATCAGAATCCGTTGCGTAGTTTTAAAGATTTAAGCATACAAAGGTACATAGGGACACAGAAAGCGGCTTTGTTTTATTACTATGTAGTGATGACAAACAATAATGCATTACAATTCATTACACGGTTTAAACATAATATATGGTTAGGAATACATGTACTACCCACAACGCTATCCACAGACTGACAAATTAATGTTTACAGCAGTGATATCACGTAAAATGAATGAAAGGCACAAACTCTTAACTTACGGCTGATAATGAATAGACAAATGTATAGTAATAATAAAATAAAAATATATAAAATATTAATAAAGATACCCAACAATCACATAATGAAGAAGAAAGAAAGAAAGAAAGAAAGAAAGAAAAAATGCTTTTATTGTCGCGGAAATCAGCCGCATACAACACAGTACAATTATAACAATGCAAACAATATAATAATTTAACAAAATAATGTAACATATATATTAAAAAACAGAAAAAAAAAAGGAAAAAAAAACATGCTGACTCCACATTAAGATGAATTAAGTCTTGTGTCGTGGTTATCAGAAACTACGATGTAAATGTAAACTACCGGCCTTAATATCATCATCAGCCTTAAAGTTGTATTTTTTATCTATACTAATAAATTTCATAAGAAAACGTTAATATACCTATCATTCATTAATAACCACCAAACAAATATATGTGTAGACTTTTTTATTGCAATAAATGGCGATACGAGCATGTCATTTGCCAGATGGTAACAGATATGACCGCTCATGGACAGTGCATTTACACTGCTGTTTCACGAGAGAAACAGACATTGCAGTGGTACCTACCTAAATGGCCTCTCACTTATGAGAGACCTACCACCAGTGAATACTTCCACATGAACTCTTATACTCAGAAAAATTAAATATCATTTCCAAAAATAAAGAAGAAAGCGCTCTTTATCTCCGATACGAACAGACAAAAGCCGTGGAAATGCTTAAAGGCATTAACGCGTATAAAAGAAAGGCGCCCCAACAAAGAAATAATACTCCCTATTCTGTTTACCCTTTAAATAACTGAATAAGTTAGTGTACGTGTCAAATTACAGGCCAAAAATGAAGCAGCCAACATCAAAATACAGCATATTAACGCCGCATTAAGAATTATTCAACCAAAAAATGGAGATGAATATTTTAAGAATATACGATAGAATTTTTTGCGAGAATTCACTGAATGTTTTTCCTCGCTCGGTTTTTTTCTGTTTATGTAACAAGACCCATTAATTAACATTTATTTGGTAATTATGCGTCGTGAACAATGAGATCTTAACAATTTTTACGGTAATAAAGTGGAGTTTAAAACATTATTATGTTTAACGCTCTTACTATTACACTTACATTTACAAGATTATTCAGATATTATTAATGTTAATATGAACAAATGGTGCACATGGATGGATACATTTGCGGTGAAATCAAGCTTATATAATTATTATTAGGTACATGTTTCTTCTATTATTCACACATTGAGGAGCAACATTTGGAATTATAATCAGTTTTAATTAGATTTTAATGTAACAAATTCTTAGTATTTACTACAACAAAAAAGATACACGATTTTAACCTAAGATGTTTATAAAGCATAGATGCGTTGTCCGAGCTTTATAATGGCAAGACGTTTGCGAGGTAATTGCCTCACGCGCAATCAGTCACGCTTCAATCACTGTCGCGGATACACGTTTCTCTGACTATTTGTATTCTCGAAACCAAAAGCGGAAAAATAGATTAGAGTGATTTAAAATAATGTACATATGATTCTGAAACTGTGAAACAAAAAAAAAATATTTTATTTAGTGCGCAAGTACACACTAATTTATTTTTTTATTAAATAAAATTAATAAATTCGCTCTCATGGCGACGTTTGACAGCTCTCGCACGTCATCCCGTACTTCATGCTTGGTGCTACGTACTGCACGCGCTTTGGCCAATAACCGTGCGGCACTTATTGTTACGTAACTAGCGATGTCTATTCATCTTCTTCTAACTTATATTTCTTGCTTTTTTACTCTTTCTTCGAACACGTATAAAATAAATTAATAAAAAGACTGCATTCCGTCAGTAATCACAACGCTCAAAAAATGTTCACAGAATGTTAGAATTCATATATTCAGAATGTTAAATGTTAATTTGTAGATTATTATTATTTCATTTATGCCTTAGACTGCCCTTTCTATCTCCTGTTAGTATATGCATCCCATGGTTGCTTGTAAGAAATTACCTAGTGTGATGGGGCCGCCACTTGTATACGATTATTTTTGTTGTGTTATATCTTTATAGCATTTATGTACAGTGCAAAAAAGGATTAAATAAATAAATAAATTCAACAAAATATAATTAATTTGACCAGTACTTTAACGTAAGAACTAAGAACCCAATACGAGTAGAAATTAAGATTTAAAGGCGGCACGGCCGTTTTTCGACAGGCAAAATCTATGCCACCTAAAAAAATGTTTTGGAATTCGTAAGCGTGGCCCTTTCATATACATTCCCACTCGACCTACTTGCTTCACATTTTTAATTACAAACTCTCATTGCGGACCCCTTTTTGGATAAAAAATGTATTTCCAAAATTCTTTCAGTTGGAGTCGGGTGCAAGCTTGCTAATATTGTATTTTAGTTTGACGCGACAAATTCTAACTTCTTATTTTTTTCATATTCGGTGATATTTTATACTGTGCCAGGATCGCCTTATTTATGTACTGTACTAAACTACTACACAATGGACTACTATACACTGAAGGGCACGGATGTACTCCACAATCGAGAGTACGATTGAGAGTGGTTAGGCCAAATAGTCCACCACGCTGGCCTAGTACGGTTTGGCGGACTTTACATACCATAAAAATTAAAACCTATCGCTATGGTGAGCAGGTTTCTCATGATGTTTCCCTTCACCGTTATAGTGCGTACTGCGTGGTGATTATCAAAACACACATGACTTCGAAAAGCCAATGCTGGTGTAATTATTAATGTCACCCTGCAACATCGGCCTTTTAAATTTTATGGGTAAACGAAAAAGACGAAAAGAGAAAGAAGGCAATCAAGCTTAATTTTTTCAAGTAACCTACAAGTACGAATTTATGAAACTAAAACAATATCATTTAAGTGATATTTATATTGACAATTTAAGACACTACTCTACCAAGAACGCTCGGAAAATTCCCATTCTAATAGCAAAACTTTCAAGCCACCCAGAGCCTTTTTAAAATGGTTTTACGATTGTTGACTCAGCAATAACTGGAATCGATAAGCTTAACGTCCTCTCCGAAACACAGTGGATCCTTGACTTTTAGTACTGAACGTATGCTTTTAGTAATATTCAAGGAAACTACTCAGTGAATCGATAATTGGAGAAAAATATGGTTCGTGAAATTTATGCAGTACCTAACAGTAAACCAAATAGCACGAAGTATTATTATTCCTCATTATTTTTTCTAGAAAACTGGCATGCTATTAATGGCCAATTTTCCAATTCTTTTTTCTCATTTCCCATTCCTTTTTCCTCTCCGCTCCTCTCCCGATATGATGGGCCCGCAACACATCCATGATAAAGGGTTGTGAATATTCATGGACGGTAGTAATCATTCACTATCAGGTGACAGATGAAAAAAAATATAATACCCTTCAATATAAACGCAATTTACTGCAGAACAAACCATACTTGCACAGCAAACACTAACGATTCACTAGATGTTATACAAATTGTAACAATGTATTAGCAACTGAAAAATAAACTAAGTTTCTTAACTTTTATACAAAATTCGCTGGAACTCCTATAAGTATATAAGTTTGTTGCAGATGCGCGTCATTTGTTTGTTAAGTATTTAGTTATCTTGACATTGTTCAGCGTAATGAGAATTGAATATGCTCTAAAAACTATTGTATTCTCATCTGCTTTGTTTTTGACATGAATTGATTACTTAGAGTTGCAAGACTGGTAAGGATTTCTTGTTTAGTCTGTGTTGTTTCACATTATGAGCGTTGTAGGTCGAGACTAAAGCATTCCTACATAGGACATATAGTAAAATCGGAATAGCAAATAAGCTTTGTAGTATCATTTTTAGTGTAATTTTATTATACAAATGGAATATGATTTTCTAACCTTTATTATCGGAAATCTTGCAAATTATATTGCAATAAAATTTCCGAGAATTAAAAGCTTTTTTCAATCTATTTTCTGTTTAAGAAATATTTTGTATTTATAAAATATATTTTGTAAAAATATTGCGATATTTTCGTAGGTAATAAATATGTGATTCTCAGTAGTTGACCAAAAAATGCTGGATTGATTGGATACGAAAGATGGTCTTATATATACGGATGTTAAATACTAGGTAAAAACTAGTTAGCCCTGCATACAAATATGTTCTTGTTTCAAAAACCTCACTATTACACTACTTAACTCGTACGTGACAATTGTTCACGACCTCAACCTAAACCAACACTCAAAACATCTCCAAGGGCCACCAAAAATACGAAATGTTTTCGTTAATTCCCACACTATGTTTGCATTTACTGGGGCAAGATATCCGTCTAACCGCGTCTGGGCACTCCCACATCGCCTGGGGGAGAGCGGGGTATTGTGTTCAAACACATACACTGACAGTGCCATTGATATGTAGCTAGGTCGGTGGGAATGTATGAAGTTTGTATTCAAACATAAGGGGAACGGGCACAGTTTTTCTTTACGTGTTTATGGAATATTGTTGGCTTGAACAATGTCTCGGTGCTTATTTGTGTAATGCGGGCGCTTGACACAATGTTGTGCGTTTTCTTGACAACTTTGGTCTCATATAAGAATGAATTTCATTACAAACTTTTTATGCTTATTTAAATTGTTTTAAGCACTTATTTCTGGAGTAAGTAAATTAATTAGTCTTCTACTAGCACTTATGTAATATATTCGTTCCCATCATGCTAAACCATTTCAAAAATATCACAGTCTTTGGATTCTATTTCAACAATACATTAGTTACAAGCTTCTCAAATGCCCGAAGCTCTGAGAATAAATTACTAACAAATCGGCAGGAAGTATTGAGAATAAATCATTATCACAAATCTAAAGCAGTCTATCACCGGACATGCCTTTCCAATTGCACGCCACTGAACACAATCCTAGGCTCCTCTCATCCTTTCCGTAATGAATGACGCAGCCTTAATTAGCTACATTGAAAGCGCTTTTTGTGTTTAATAAATAGAGCGTATTCACAGCTTTCTAATTCTAAACATCGACTATTACCGCCAATAGTCTGACTAAACGTTTGATTGAGAGCTTGTACGCTGAGCGTCGCACGTTTATAAATTCATTAAATGAATCTCAATTCAGCTTAGCGTTCAAAATATTAACATCACCGTTTACATTAATACCATGAAAAAGGTTACGTACAAAATTCGAAAAGATTACTTCATTCTCTCAAAGGAATAGCGTGGAGAGAAATTTAAAATCAACGTGTTTATGTATTCAAAGCGCAGTAGTCGCAAACATTTTTGTCATATTGGTCGAATAAAAGTCCGGGAGGCATTCAAATCACGTGTGCGATAAGGGCCACCGCTTCCCCGGCTTACACTGACTTTAAAGTATATTGTAGTCACTTGCGTCAGTTATCCTAGTGCAGGGGCGCCGCAACTTTGGTATTCAACTCTTGCTTGCAAACTTCTCGGGGCACGTCTCAGCGCCAGGGGTTATTTGCATTTCACCTTTACGTTTCCCTGCCATTAGGTGTCATATTGTTACGTTACTTCCTTATTCATGTTTATGCTTGTAGTTTGTTTAGCGGTCGACATTACAACGTAGGGTGTTTTAATGGACCTTCTGAATGTACAGGACTTTTATGAGTGATACTGGAAACTTGTTTAGTCTTTTAACAATTTGAGTGTAATTTAGTTACCCATATGGACAGTGACTCTGATGAAATGTCGCTTTTACTGACAGGGAATATTAATGAGGGAGAATAAGGGGTTTACCAACCGTTTGAAGAACTCAAATTTATCATACATCTAAGTTATTGGTAGCAGGATAATAGCGACAGCACTACGTAAAGTTTCAAGCTCACAATAATTTTCTACCCTAATTCGTCACGCTTCCGATTCAGCTAATCCCAAAGGGGTGAGTAGGAATTAAGCAATGCAGTCAGCATCAAGCAAGATTGACTGGCGAATTAACATAATATAAAAACTACGAATACATTTACAGCCGTTGTGTATAAGCCAGACGCTGATAAAATATAGTCTCCATATCGATTAAAAATATAAAAATAATTCATCCCACCCAAATAAATATGACTCCAGCTAAACATTCTGTAATAAAAATGAAAAAAGAAACAGCAGTAATATTTCGCGCAGCGGTCACCGGAAGTACCACAATAAGCCAGCAAGTCGCATAGCCGTGAAGGTGGCCATTCGAAAACTAATAAATTTCGCTGGGACGCTGAATTTATTTGATAAACGGTCGAGATAAAGATGCGGGGGAGAACGGGGCTCAACACTGCGGTCAGAGAAACGGGACACTTTCCGTTAACGCTACATCGCAAGAAAGAAATCTCATGAAATATAACAGCTTTAAGCTGCGTGAAATGCGCCGTAAACATTGTATAATATCAAAACGAAATTCAAAGTGCGCGAGAAATTTAAATTAGTTAACTAACATTATAAATCAACTATTATTGCGATTCATTTAATCTTTACAATACTTTAATAGATTTAATGGCAGCATCGTTTAAATTAATTAAGTTACGCAAACGTTTAAATATTGAAATGAAACTATTATTTACGGATTTTATCTCCGATTTGGTCATTTTTTTATATTTTGACATCCGACGTTTCGATTATTTTACAGCTTTCGTGGTCACGGGGCGGACTCGTTTAAATATGTTAACTCATATTTTTTTGTTCCATACGTCCGGCAAACGAGCAAGCAGCTCGCCTTATGGTAAGTAACCTGAGTGTGAAGAGGCATCTTAGCAGGCCGGCATGATTGTGTTTATTGACATGGGACTGCCATCCGATGCCAGTAGACACTTTGCCTGGGTGGCATTTGCGCTCACCATCAGGCGCAATGCGGCCACTATGCCGGGCCAGAATAAAAAAAAAAGAAAGTAATCAGTACCGCCCAAGAACATCCATAACGCTTGGATCATGGATATGTTGCTGGCCCATCAAATCCCTAAGCAAAGTATGGGAACAAGGAAGGATTATTGGGCAACCGGCACTAACTTATCATACGAAACCCTGGACGAGCCTGCCTGTTCGTACTTTGGTATGACTGACCACAGCGTGGCTCAACCACTTACATTAATGTTTATTTGAAAAAAAAACTAAAAAAAAATTAAGGTGATCCTAATAATATTTGGATTGATCCGGAAACAGATTCAATATTACATCTGTGATTACAATAAAAGTTATAAGTCTTTCTTCATTTTTTTCTGTTTAAGATTTTTAATATTACCAAGTTTTTCATTGGTAAATATGTAGGATGATAAAAATATTTTACAAAAAACATATTATAACCAGTAAATGTTTAAATGCTTTTAGTATAACAAAATCCTTTTTATTGGAATATTACGAAACTTATCCATTTGCATAATATCGGTGGTGCTTCGGTTGAGGTAAGCTGCTGTTAGGCAAATCTAGCAATTACGTTGTAAATGGTTCGCTGCAGAAATATATTTAAATAAAACATAGAATTATCGTACAAGTTAGAGAGCAGAAATTATTATTTGCATTTATACCTAAATTGCATGCATACGACTGACTGAGCATTCTTAAAGAACATAATATTATTTGAATTGTATTTCAATGGCCGGTTCACTGCTTGTCGTCAATTTCTTTTGTTTAAATTAGAGACAAAACTAAAATCTTAGAATACTCTCCGACGAATAAGCTATTGTATCTGTAATAAAAAAATAGTCTCTGAATAAATCATAAATAAATACACCCACCAGTCACATATATACATACACACAGACACACATATATCATAGTTCGGACCCCGACACTAAGATCGAGTCTTGTGTTGTGGGTATCAGACGCTACGAGAGACTTTAGGTCTCACAAACATCTAGACTCGAAACAAATACACAGAAATATTTCTTTTGTGCAGGAATCGAACCCGGGGCCTTTCATTTCACAGCCAGCGTCTTATCAACTACGTCACAGAGGCTGTTATATCATGTATGTATTTCTAATTTCTAATGCCTATCTACGACACAACACCCACATCATACTGCGTGTACTGTTTATAAGAATATTTTTTAGTAATGTATATGTCACGTAGATTTTACATTTTTAAACTAAATAACATAGCAAAAGCATAAGAGAAAAGGTGATAGAACCACAGCACAACACAATGGCAAAAACTTAAACACGTGACTACAAAATCGTTTCCAGTGAATTCGTACGTGATAAGTATGCACGACAAAACGTTCCCAGCCAGATAAGCGGTAAAATGCAATTTCTGACTATCGAACGAACAAATAAGAATATAATGTGAAGATCCCACTTACAATGCGAGCTCTTCTACGACTAAATCCGAAATGTATGGCATTATAGCACCGCTTGGAGTTAAGGATCTGCAAAAACAGATCTCGTGAACGTCTTATTTAAGGAAACCTTCAGATGGATTCTATTAACATATAATACGTTCTCTTTTCTATTGCGATTTCCTTTTCTAAATCATACGTGCTTACAAAAATTATGTTTAATAGGTATTACAGAAGTCGGTGATCATTTATTATCAAATACTTGTTTGCTTGTTGCTTGCCCAGCTTCTTCTTCAAACTATACGGGATGCCAAAGAGCAGTGGCGATCCATTACCAGCAAATGATTCTTTGTTTAAGAGGTCCAAGAATCTAAAGATTGACTGGTAGAAAATGCCGACGAATTAAACGTTAAGCAAGCAGGTGGATTTAATACCGTCGTTTTCTACAATTCTATTGTATACATTTTAAATAAATAATTAATAGATTATTGAATTCTAAAGAATTTTTGCCCGGAAGCATAACCTCCAACACTGCAAGACCGGTATACCTCTTTCTACTTTCATTAGTAGTGACTAATGAAAGTAAAATAGTCAGTGGACTATGAAAGCTACTAGCTTATTTGCCGCTTCTATCATCAAAATACTTTACATCTAACATCCCAGTAACAACATCTCCCTCTTGTACACGCGCTCCCAACTTTCGTTTAAACGGCTTCGGCTGTGAAACACTTTAAAATATCCAGATAACATTTCGCTTTACTTTTTTGTTTAAATATATTGTCCGCCGGCGCCCTTACACCGTGCCAAGGGATTTTTCTTTTGACTTTAATTTAAGTGGTTAAAAAATACTTTTAGCCTTTTGCGCTTTGTAAATACAACGACCTTGAGGCCATAATGGTATAAATATTGTGAGCGAAAATCTCAATCAAGATACAGTCTGGTTAAATAATGTTTTGTACTCTGCAAGGCTTCATATGGCTTCAATGTATGAGGTTTGTCATTTAATTAGCAACCAAAGCAGCCTATTATTGACGAAAATTGGTAGTTCCCAATTTACTTGCAAGTAAGCAAAGTACCTACGATTTTACTTTGATTAAGGCGGTTTTTCGGCGGCGGTAACTACTGCCGTGACTCGTTTATCCCATGTTTTCTATATACTGGTCCTATGACAGCCTCCATGGCACAGTTGGTTAGACGCCATCTGAAAAATGACAGGCCGTGGGTTCGATCCCCCCACCGAGACTAAAATTTGTGTGAACTACCAGTATTTGTTATGAGGCTGGGTGTTTATGAGATTGAAGTCTCTCGTAGTTCTTGACTCAATCTAAGTGTGGGTCAGGACTATGTATGTGACTGTTGGGTGTAATTACTCATTTATGAAATTACCTTAAAAATACTGAAACTTCTGTGCCTCATGCTCACTTTCACACTTTCTTTTCAGTTTTGAATGACATCGAACCCTCTAGAATCTTGTTTTTTGATAAAATTTATCCTTCAATTATCTACGTTGAAATTACGTCAGCTACCATTTCCGCTTCATAAATGACTAAAAAATTAAAAAACTCCTGACCAAGTTAGTACAGATATAATACTGCAAAATAATTCATAAAACACGGTATACATTACGAGTGAACGTAAGCAGGGCATTGTGCGGCATACAATGCTTCTTGTTAAGAGCAGGCTTACGCTATCAAACTCAAATACCTGCACTGTGCTATTTCCTACTGAAATGGGAACTCGATAGTGGCTGGCGTTTCACTAATTTTGCCTCATAAATGGAATACGTATAAATATTGAGTTGGTATAAAAGCAGCGAGAGTCGAGTTTTCACTGGTGCACGATTTGACGTCTAGGTAAGACTAGGCAAAGTTTTAATGCTTAATAATAGAGTTTATCTAAGAGTAATTTATGAAGACTTTTCCTGCTAAAGTAAAAAAAAAAATGCAGGACTCTGTATCTAGAAATATAACATAAAAATAACGTTGAATCAGCCAAGATCGCGGTATTTCAAAATGTCACAAATGGCTAAGAAATCAGTACCTACTATCAAAAACAGCCCTGAAACGCAGCAGTAGCATAAAGAAGCTGCTAAGTGGACCGGCATAATTGTTTCGAATGATATAAGACCACGGTTGTCATTCAATGTTCTATCTGGATGACAACGCGCTTACCATCAAGAGCACTTTCTACTTTTTTTATGATAATATTTTTTTCATGGCACGTGTGCCATATACAAAACATCTACTAATAAATGTGGCAATGATTTCACGAGCAATCTTTTAGAAGTAGCCTACAGATTTAAAGATACTTCCAATCTGTAGATGACGAACTTCTATTTTTATTAGTTGCAAATATAATTTCACTAAACATCTCTATAGTTTGAAGCGCTTTAAGGTAATGGGAAGTAATTAATCCCTTGATACTGTAATTATGTAAATAATAATCCGATACAAGTCTGTCATAATATAGCAGTGTGCATCTCATATTCAAGACAACACTCCGCGAAGATAGACCGCCAGCTTTGCATGTAATGTAACCGTTTACAATTTACGCCGAAACAAGGTTGGCAGGAAGCTGGAACAGAAATGTCACTGAGATACTGATTTCAGGTACGATAACATTAAGATTAGAGAATTTAGTATAGTAGAGACTATCTGTCTGTCTGTATCAGCCCATATACGTCCCACTGCAGGGCACGGGCCTACTCTACAATCGAGAATACGATTGAGAGTGGTTAGGCCACCACGCTGGCCTAGTGCGGGTTGGCTAGTAGAGACTATAGCACACTTTAATGGTAAAGTAAAATCGTGAGGAAACCTATATACCGTAGCAAATTTGCAAGAATATCTATGGTTATAAAGTCCGCCACCCAGCACAAGGCCAGCGTGGTGGATTATATGGCCTAACCACTCTTAATCGTACTCTTGACTGTAGAGGAGGCTCGTGCCCTACCGTGGGATGTGCATGAACTGATACAGTACAGTAATATTAAGATTCTCATATACACCTCCTATTATCTCCTACCGACCAACATTGACCCCTTATTTTTTAAAGGAAAGTGTTACGTTAGGATCAACAAAGAAATGTCTACGTCTGCCTATCCCTATAGGATGCAGTTGAATACATCTCTTTTGTTCCTGTTTGAATTACATTGAAGCCAGAGTAACTACTTCACTACAGACTTAATTTCTCATGATGGCGAGTGCAGTGGAATAATAACAATAAACAACACTCAACAGTCACATACATAATCCTGACCCCACACTAAGACAGAGTCTTGTGTCGTCACAAACACCCAGACCCGAAAGAAATATTTGTGGGCCGCACAAACATTTCTTCCGGTGCAGGGATCGAACCCGCGGCCTCTCATTTCACAGGCGGCGTCTTATCGCCTGCGCCACGGAGGCTGTCATATCAATGCCAAACATTTCTTTGCAATTCATGCTGTTGTTTCGTTTTGCTACTCCCATGAGCGGTCATAGCGCTTACCATCAGGCGAATGGCATTCTCATCTCGCCATTCGCCAAAGAAAATTTATTCTGGTTCTAATGACACCATGACATTCCAGTAGTTGATGATAGTTACATGAAGGCTATATTAAATTACCATGGCTCTTCAAATAAACACCATTGGAGTTTTGTCCTACGAATGTACTTTAAAGATGTCACATGGGTAGTTTTATGGGAATTCCAGAAAGTCAAGATTGATAGTAAAACTTTCAACACCCTGCGGACTTCGGAAGTAGACACATTAAGAGACATAGCCGTGTCTTTACCATTTGCTAATGATCATCAAGACTAAGAAATACTATAATGGCTTTTGTGAAAATATCTGTGTTTTAGTTCGTATTCACGGGGTACAGAGTACTAAAATATCTAAATTATTATGACAACCTCAAAAAAATGCTATTTACCAATGGAAAGAGAATGCATATGCGTGCATATTTTTAAATAAGTTAACAAATCAGTTTATTCCTCTTTTTGATGAATTGCATTGTTCGTCAAGTGTTAATGATGTCAGCAGCTTGTCAAAACAAATTACGTTAATAACTAGATCTCTCGTATACATCCCACCACAGGGCATGAGGCTTCCCTACAATCGAGAGTACGATAGAGAAGAGTTGTTCATTTCTGCCACCAAGCAATTGTAATTATTTGAAATAGCAGCCAGGTCATTTAGAGACTAACATTATTGCCAGAATAATTATTTTTCCAAAAGGTTGACTGTCAAAGAATGCCTATGCAATTCATTCCATAGGTACACAATGTACCTGTATAAAGTTTACATAAAGAAATTAATATCTCGGAGTGACGAGCGCAGTGGAATTCTTCGTAAAAATTCTAATTAAAAGGTATTTACTTAATAAAATACATTACAAGTAGTAATATTCAAATAGCATTGTGGCGGTAGCAATACGCCAACTTAGATTTAGCTTATAAAATAACACGCTTATTATTTGTAATTTTAACTTTATTTAAACATGCATTTCATTTTAAGATATTACTGCAGATGTTTAACCATAAAACATCGTTAATTTACAAAATATACAATAGTTAGTTCCTGGAAGTGAGTGCTTATTCTAATACCTACACTTATAACCACCAAAGCATAATTACAGAGGCGTTTAACTGGTAATCGGAATGACGAGATAAAAAATCTCAACATAAATTTTGAAGACACTAAAGGGAGTGATAATCTAATTGGATACTAAACTGATAAGACAGAGGTTGCAAGTTCAATATATCGCTGACTTTTGGAATAGTCTGTGTATTGCTATTTTATTATCGCTCACATCAACGATGGAAGAAATCAATAAGTGTGTAATAACTCTTTATAAGAATTTTAAAGGTATATATATTAAGTCGATCAATTCGTAGTTCTAATAGGAGATCCTCCTTTTCGAATCGATATCAATCTTCAAAGATAATAGTAGTTCAAGACTTAAAATCCAGCCTCGCAAACCTATAAACGTGCATATCACTTATTTATCCTTACTCACACGCTGATTTATCCTTACTCCTACCCTGACATTTTGAAATCCAGGAAAAAGTCTATTTCTAGGTCGACGCAATCCGCAAATACATCCAAATAAATACTAGATAGAAATTTCTCTCGCATTGTCAACCCTAGGACAGGCAATCCACAGTTTTAGAGATAGAACAGCGACGATGTTTGCATCGCATCTGACTTGAATTCCAAAATAAACAGCCACATTAACAGCGGGATGTTTAAGCATGATGAAACGAACCATTCCTTTAAGTGTACATCTATTAAACTAACTGCGGTTCGCCGTTTTGACTATTTATTAGTGTATACACGCCTATTTTGTTGCTTCGAACATGTGTGCCCTTATTTATGGAAGCTTGAAGAAAATTTAAGACATGATAATATTAAAAGCCGTAATTGCGCATTGTTTTGTAGTTATTAGTAATCCTTTATTTAAATATATTGCCTATAATTTATATTGTTATTGATCTAAACAGTTACGGCTTTATTCATAGACAGTATTTTTTTGCTGTTGTTTATCTTCTTCTCTTAAACTGAATTCAAAGGAAGTAAGAAAGGGACAAAACATGCTTTAATTATACTAGGTTTTAAAACTGTTTATGAATAAGACATTCAATAATTAGATCTTTGTCTGCCATTTAAAAGGTTAAAAGACGAAAATACGATTGGTCGATAGTTAATTCAATAAAGAATATTGGTGCGCCACACTAAAATAGCCTAGAATGGTTTACAAAAGCGGAATGACTCGACAGGTAAAAGACACAGTGCACAGTTATGAAACGTTCTATATACAGGTTCCATATACATACGTTAATCATACTATGCGACTGATTATATCGATGAATAAATCATCTACCTTAATTTGGTGTGTGGCGAAATTTTAAAAATATCTGACATTGAAAAATTTCTGTTCTACGCCTTGTTAAGACATTTTTTCATAATATAAACAACAAGCATTTATACTCGTAACCTAATAGTTTTATCATATCCAATAGAATAAAACGTAAAGTGAAACAGACTGTTCTTATTCTTTTGATTACAGCGCTCTCGGCGTCAGAAGATCGTAGATAATCTCTACATTTAAGATTAAAATTGTACTCTATTTGTATAGCATTCGAAATTTAAAACATTAAAGATAAAATAGAGTAAAGAATCCATACTTTGTAGCCACACAAGATAGGGGATTGTAGAAATATATGAAGGAGGTTTATTGCTAACTAGATTGTGTCTGCGATGCCGTTTCGATGGAGTTATGTGTATTGTTATACAAATATTGAGAAAGCTGCGAAAATAACAATTTACAAAGTGCAATGTTTTTTAAAAGGGCTAGAAACTTAGACTTCAACAGCATCTTCTTAATGAAGTTACATTTTATTCACCAAAGTCTTTCCAATTATTTTTAATACTTAATTTAAGCCATATATAAATATTCCAGGATTATTGCCATTCTTAAATAACATTGTGTCAGTCGTTACAGATTCAATTATAATTTTAAAATACTAAATTAATTATGATTCTTTGACGTATTTATGACAACGTTCTCGTCATATTTGTTATGATCAAATCATCGTATCTACAGGATAAATAAAAAAAATAATTACATTCTTCCCAGGTTTAATTGCGTTCATAAGTAATACTTTAATAGTCTCAATTAGTCACTGTATTTCTAGTGTACACTTCAGGGATTACTTGAGTATTTTTAGAATATACCAGCTCATACAGTTTCAGTCAGATTCAGTAACAGTTTATTTATTATATTCTCTTCGATCCATTTTCAAACACAGACAACGCGTCAACGGTAAATTGAGATTTGTGAAGGTTCATAAACGATGGCTTGCTTTTAATAACTCATAATAAATCAAATATTAAAATAGTAGTTATTTTTTTTTGTAAATCTATGAATTATATAGTTATGATTTTATAGAAATATTCTTTTTCTTCTGTTCAACCACAGGAAGACCATTTGCTAAACATAGCCTTCAAACAGGCAAGGTAAAGGTCATGGGAAGTCGTCGGATGCAAGCCACTTTTAACAGGTCGATGTAGACATCTTTGGGGGAGGCATATGTTCTAGAAATATTATTTATTCTTATTTCCCAATTTTAAAAAGAAATGCGTTATTACAGTACTAATATTTATATAGAAGTTCCACGTGACATTTGCAAATCATAAGTGCGGTTTGCTAATTAACGCTTTCTGCTGCTGTATACTTAATATTTCAGCTATTCACAAAGATAGTACTAATTAAGCAACGTGCTGCAAATATCCTTTTACCTTTGACCACTATAAACATATTCGCATAATCGGGGCCAATATTTGAAACCAAAGTCCACATCAGCTCATATAATTCAACACGGGCACACAAGAAATATGCAACATTCCGATTTCCCTTTAACCAAACGAGTGTATTTGCCGAAGTAGCGAATAGATCACTAACACGAACTGCGTACTATTAAACCGTTCGAAATAATTACATGCGTTCGGACGGCCGGGAGTAAATTAAAATGCGCCGACTAGCCGGATTAATCTCCGGTATATTAAAACGATTAACCAGACGGAGGGTCCTGTTAATAGGAAAGGTAAGGCGACGGCTGCAAAGGGTTACCGATGTTAAGACTGAGATTATTTCACAAAATCCTCCGTAAACCATAACACGTAAGCAAATAATTACTAATGCAGCAGTTTAAATGCAAAGAAACGCTCAGATAAGATCTATATAAGATACAATTGACAAGGTGCAGGTGTTTGCAATACAAATATTTAATTAAAATTTAGATTTTATTTTCAGAGTATAGACATTAGACGGCGCAACGACTAGAACAAATTCTAATGCAAATATAAATGTAAGTTTTAAGTACTGTTTGTTCTTGACTTTGTGTTAGGACAAGCAGGTTTGTTTTGCTTTCAACTTTGTTCAATCGTTTTGTTATTACTTCATTTAGTTAAGTAAGATTAAACATCATTCATCATTCTTAACTATATTATAATTTTCAGCAAGGATAATTCTGATTCCAGATTTATTAATATATCTAGTTAAAAATCTTGATTTGTAGTCTTTTTTTTATCAGGAGATCACGTTTTCTAAATAAAAATTATACTGGTATATTAAATGTTCATATTTCTATCGCGTTTTCCTAAATATATAATTAAAACATAAATATATTGTGGGTAAGTTTCCACACAGATGTAAGTTTGTTTTTTAAACTTACTTAGCCTTATTTATTCATAGTTTATAAACCTATTTTAGCTTTCAATATTTTGTGTTCTTCGCCCAAACTGTATTCAAAAGTCGTTTGACAAAACATTTGACAAATAAGTTTATGAACTATCAGAAAGTCGACTTTGTTTCCACATATTTTTGTATGTATGCACATAAGTATGCATTAGAAGCTAGTATTGCCGCGCGTAAACGCCCACTCAAGAGTAGTTTACTACTTGGCTGTTGAGCTTCTGACAATCTTACTCATAACACGAAACAAAATACCAAAGTTGTTACTTAAGATTCAACCTATATTGACTACTTAGTTAATAAACTTTTCTACTCATAGCTTAATGCTACCTGTATCTGTATCAGCCCATATACGTCCCACTACAGAGCACGGGCCTACTCTACAATCGTAAGTACGATTAAGAGTGGTTAGGCCATATAGTCCACCACGCTGGACTAGTGCGAGTTGGCAGACTTACATACCATAGATTTTTTTATAAAATCGCTATGGTATGCAGGTTTCCTCACGATGTTTTCCTTCATCGTTTTTGGTGCGTGGTGATTGACTATTAATACACATATGACTTCGAAAAGTCAGAGGCTACCTCCACGTGTTAAATATTAGGAGGTTTTTTTAGGTGACTGATTTAAAAAAATATATTTGTACCTACAGGTACCTTTCTATTGACAGATATCATCTCGACCAAATTCACGAAGAGTTTGGAAAAGAAAAAAATATAAAGACACTACTACTAAAAGCAATGCTTTAATAAAACATACGTTATAAGAAACGTATGCATTTATAATAGTTAATGTCAATAGGTCGTGGTTTTACATTCCGCGTCTACTGTTGAAGAATATTGCATATAATGTTGAAGACTCTAAATTCTAATTTAAGTTGAAAATATTCGTGGTTCGAGTACGTTGAAGCGCTACGTCCACTTATCATACAAATGCAGAACGTTATGCTGCTTTTGTCTGCTCCCTATCTGAATTTAGAGATAGTGTAATTTTATGTGTAACATTTTAGCATACATTGCGAGTTTGTGTTCTGAGTTAATCAGTTTGTAATAAAACAATAATATAAAATGATGTTAATATTTAGTTTGTACGGTTTTAATTGGTTGCTACCATCGTTGAAAATGCAAATAATGGCTCTAATGCTAGACCATGATACTGGGGCTATTAATATTTTGTTATTAGACCAGCTATAAGGCATCAAGTGAGGAAGTCATCGCAAAAAAAATACCAATTTTGATTTTTTGGTTGTTACTTTTCTCTCATACTATTGGATTCGTTTAATGATTCGATCAGTGAGATTTAAAAAGGACCATCCGAGCTAAAACAAATTGCACGTTCTTATACTACTAAAGTTATTCCAATATTTTTCTCTGTTATTGAAAACAGGAACATAGTAGCTTTATAAAACAACCCTTAAACGTACATAGAATGCTTTCATAAATCACTGAAAAGTTGTTCTTTGTCCATACATTTAGAACAAGTCAATACAAACTGGTGGAATTTTGGAGTAATGGTTAGTCTGGCGCGACATTTCCGAGCTATCCATAGGGATTTTAAAATTGGGCTGACAACTGCTGCCATTTGACAACCAGTGAGGGCTTAATATGCGCTTCGAGGCGTGGTGGAACTCTATATTTTTGCTACTAAGCTTTGCCTGTCTGTATCCAGAATACAAATTCTCTTAAAACAATTTTATGTGTTTCGTGATCATAATAGATGAAATAAAGACTTACACAGGGGAGGGTAGGAGAACAGAATTTAAAAAAACCATTAACTAAGCAAAGCATTATAGTACCAGAGATGACGACCAAAACCATGTATCATAGCAATACGGTCGAAACTGTATAAAATCGTTAGATTATGTGATTTTGAACCCGACTAGGTAGGTAGTAACGGTCAAAAGTGTAGCAATTGCATGTGAGCCTATTTCTGCTGTGTCCAAAAAAAAAGGCAGTCGGTATCATAGCAATACGTCTGATATTGGAAATGTACATACATTTTATAATTTTATGACGAATTATTTGTTTTTCAGACATTTTGCGCGTAGTATATAGCTGAAGCGAATTTTTGAAAATGTCATCAAATTTAGCCGACCTGTATTATAGCAATCCGAATGAATTTTTTTTCAATCATTCGTAAATTTGGCAGGATTGCAAAAAAAAAAAATTCAGACATTTTAGATGTCGCATGTACTCCCAAAAGAGAAAAGAACGTTTTGGAGTCGCTTGGCCGATGCCTGAGCGCTTCTTACGCTCCTGCTGTGGTGGGAATGGTTTTTTGCGTGTTACGCTCCTGCCACTCTCTTACTATACATAGTCACTCACCAGCTGTCCTAACCGTTGAAATGACGCTCACTTAAGGTGACAACAAACTATAAGTTGCTCAGGCGGACGTGGGTGTGTCGCTGATTGTCCGAGGGCTCGCAGACGTTTTTTTTTTCTTCTATTCCCAATGATAAGGCACGGTTTGCTCATCTGCCATTGACGATTTTTTTAGGGATGAAGAGTAGGTTTTTATGAATTCAAAATTATCAATTATAATAGACGTTTTTATAGCATAGATACGTTGTCCGCGCTCTATTTTGGCAAGACAAAAGCAAGGTGATTGCCCGACTTGCAATCAGTCACGCTTCAACACGATCGATATCGAAAAGTTGTCTCATATAATATATTTTTTTTTCCTATTAACTAATCCCAATTTACCCGTAAAGAACATTTTCAGACGGATTGCTATCATTATTTTTTTTGTCTCATTTTTAATTTTTCTAAATAATTTAATGGGTTCGCGCTACACTATTAACTTCTGAAAAATATGTTTTCGGTATTTTAGAGCTATTATACAAGTACAGTCAGAAAATCAGACAGATTGCTATGATACAGTCCGGTAAAATTTGTTGACATTTTTGAAAATTCAGTTCGGTCAAACGCTACGCGAAAATGTCTGAAATTGGTATTATCGAGTTCGAAATTATCAAATCTATCAATTTGATGCGGTTGTGGCCGTATTGCTATGAGACAAAAATTTTGGTTGTCATCTCTCGTACTATTAAACTTGGGAATCAGATCGGAATTCATTGATGGCATAGTTATGGTCTATCCAATGAGCCGGGGCGTTAGATCATGTGTGATTAGATTACAATAACACCCAATAGTCTCATAAACTTATAGACCCGACCTGGCAAAAATAAATTATTATGTCATGACAAAAATGATGAAAATATCGAATAAAAATAAAAATTCAACAGATTTTTTTAACAAATCAAATCAATGCAACAGTTCGAGATTATTCAGGTGACTTTTCACCCATCATATCAAGGAAGAATTTAACGTGAAACATATAAGTATTAATTATATAAACTTGCCACTTGAAAGTAATTTGACAAATTAGCGAAACACCAACGTAGCAATGATTAAGTATCTCAGCAGATGTAATTACGTTCTAATGAAAGCAATTAACATCAAATAATACGTAGACACGGAAACATAGGCTACAGCAAAGGTAACAGAGACATTAATTAAACTGTCAATCAACGCCGAAGAGCGCACAATGGTCGCTTTGATACATGCTACGTCAATTTTCGACGAAGCTCCCTGAGCTGTAGACGAGTGAGCATCATGGATATCACTGGACTGCAACGAGCTGTGCAACTGGCGTCCATTTTTGAAATAGAAGATGCGGAATGCGAGCTATTTTAGAGTTAGTGCTTTTGTTTCTTTTTTCTATCTCTGCGCGTATGGTTTTCGAGATAGACCATGGTGAAGGCACAAATGTTTGATTCAATTTTTGATGAGAATGCTGATGTGATTGTTAAGAAACGCTGTGTATTAAAATAAATCGGAGCACTCGTAACAGAACTGTCTTAACTGCAAATATGACTCATACGTGATCTGCTGCTGAGTAATAAGACTTTTTATGGTGTGAGTGTAGCAGTAAAAGGTTTGTTGTGTTGTAATAAAATATAATGTTATAATATTGAGCATTATAAAAGTCAGATATATGCCTACAGACATACATACATTAAGATGTTGATAATATTGTAAAATATATCTTAAAAAGGTTGAATAAAACATGAATCGTAAATCAAGCTTAAAATTTTACAATATTTTATTATTCTCAAGTGGTTTCAAAGATCATCTCGACTATGATAATAATCTATATTATGATTTAATAGAACGTGCGAGACTACAAATCCGATTACAGGGGTCTATAGTTTCCTAGAAATACAGCCCGAAAAATCTGAGATGGTTTACTGAGCGCATTATATTCAAACATATTGGTCTAGGCTTGGAGCTGATAGTGTAAAATCAAAAATAAACTTTGTAAGACTCTGTGGAAAGCTACGTACTTTGTGACCGAACCGGGAAGGGTTTTTGTTTTACGACTTTTGGAAATTGCGAATGCTTTTATATTATCCCTGTCTTCGTTATCCTGTATCTTGCTCAGGATTAATACAGGGAGACGTGTTTTGATTATAAATGCAATCATGATCGAATTGCGAAAATGGAACTACTCTGTTTTATAAGTCTGTTTACATACCGGGTATATTAAGACTGCTACCGAAAACGAAGCCGGGTGGTAGTTTTAGTGACTGCAAACACTATGTAACTAAAAATTTCGCACGGAACTATTCTACTAATTAGGACAATTTCTTTATATTATTTTTTTAAATATCGTCGAGTTTAGGTGGTATAAATCCATAGATTTTGCTAAAATAATTGTTTAAAGCCCTGCACACCATAGCATCTTTAAAAATAAAAAGGTGTACACTATTATTTAAGAAAAAACTATGTATAAAATACAAAAAAAATCATCACAATGTTTTGCAAAAAATTTAGTTGTATTGTATCTGAAGTCCCTAAAACTAACATCCAGCTTCTTTTACGGTAGCACTCTTGATATACCCTGTATATTACTCTCGCGCAAAATATATTACCTCGGGATATATTTATTTAGTACTATATGACTTTAGAGTACTTTTTCATCAACGATGGTGTTCATTGAGAAATGATATATCACTATATAAAACAAAGTCGCTTTCTCTGACCCTATGTCCCTTTGTATGCTTAAATCTTTAAAACTACGCAACGGATTTTGATGCGGTTTTTTTAAATAGATAGAATGATTTAAGAGGAAGGTTTATGTGTATAATACGTGCATATTATTGTAGAAAAATCTATATGCAACCGGGCGAAGCTGGGCTGGGCCGCTAGTACAAGAACAAAATAATTTTAGTACGGACCAATAGTTCCGAAGATTGACGAGTTCAAACAAACTATTCAGCTTTATACAGGGTATATCAGGACTACTACCAAAAACGAAGCCGGGTTGTAGTTTTAGTGATTACAAACACAATACAACCAATTTTTTTTAAATGTCATTTTGTTTGGGCAGTATATCCATATTTTTTGCTGAAACAATTAATGAAACCCTTGCATACCAAAGCGTCTTTTAAAATAAAAGGGTGTACACTATTATTTTATAAAAAACTATGTTTTTACCACCCAAATACGACGAAGAAAATCATGAAAACATTTTTCTTTTTTGGTAAAATTTACTTGTATTGTGTCTGAAGATACTAAAACTACCCGGCTTCATTTTCGGCAGCAGTCTTTTATAGCCTGTGTAAATATAATTACTATATACAAGCGGCCAGTCACAACTCGCCTGGTTGCAGATTTTTTTTTTTTCCTGTGTTCGTCAGGGATAACGTAAAATTTAAACAGTGAGGGAAATTTTAAAATTGGTTCTGTAGTTTCAAAACGATTTCAATGCAAACATATAATCAAATATTCCCTCTTTATATTAATTATTTATTAGTTCAGATGTATAGAGAAATTAGAACATTTATTTATTTATTTATATTTTTTTACAGAAAATATAACAGCCGAGGCCAATACGACTCTATATCAATATAAAAGAAAATAGCTTTACAAACTATACATATGAAATTAAAATGTTAAAACAATAAACATTCAAAATAAAATTAAACAATAAAAACATAATTATTATTCTAACATTCGTAACATCTCTCTAAACATTGTTGTGTCACTTCCGTGAATAGATTAATGCTAGACCAAATGTATTGAGTATGGATGAAAAATATTACCAATTCGCTGTTTGAAAAAAGATATTTCGATATAAAGGTATCGCGGGGATAATACGTATCAACCCCGCAACTAGCACCCCCACTCCACCCCGCGATTAGCAAGCAATAACATTCGCTTGCTAGTCGCGGGGTGCAAATGCTGCATCTGCTTCTACGGTGATTAGAGCCAAATCGCCATAGGAAGGAAAATATTAACATGTAAAGATAGTGCAAAAATCAAAATACAAATTCTGAGTCTAGCCTTCTGACTAATCATAAGCTTTAGAGGCAGATATGTCACATAATATACAGATATTTTGTCTGCGGTTTTAATGTCTTTTTCTCTCTTTTTCATTGTAATTAGGAACTTTTTTTTTTAATCTGGCGCAGCATAGTGGCCACATTACGCCTGATGGTGAGCGCAAATGCCGCCCAAACAGAGTGTCCACTGGCATCGGACGGCAGTCCCATGTCAATAGACACAATTATGCTGGCCTGCTAAGATGCCTCTTCACACTATGGCGGAAGGGCCCAGGATTATAGGAAGGAGGGAATACGTGAGACGGCAAACAATTCCACAGCCTCATAACTATTAACTTATCCATTTATCAACCTTTGAGGATATTTTAACATTTCTTACTTATTACCTCCATCTGCTTTCTACACAAAGGCGGAATAATCTTTTGGACAGACAGACAACAAAATAATCTCTTGAAGGCTGAGTTTTTGCTATAGATAATTCTCGTCTCGTCGCTTTTTATCTGCATATTTAACAAAAAATTATGAAGCTTTTTCCACATTACGAAGAAAGTCTTAAGATGTACAAGACTGATGAAGATTATTGTATCAGAACATATACGTGCCACAGCAGGTCCAGAACCTCCTCTACCATTGAAAGTACAAATGAGAGGAGTTAGGCCATATGGTCCAACAGGCTAGCTTAGTGCGGATTGGCGGACTTTACATACCATAGAAATTCTCACAAATCTCTATGGTATGCATGTTTCCTCACGATGTTTTCCTTCAACTTTATATTGCGTGGTGATTGACTAAAATTCAGAGTTCTGCCCTTGGATTTTTACCGCAGCCACCGTGAACATGTAGGCACCCGCACCTGGTCCGTTTACCAACAAGCCACAGAGCTAAATATAATAGAAGGCATGAATTAAGATTTTTACAGACCAGCATAATTGTATCAAATGACTAGAAATATCGCTCTAGCTATCTTATAAAGTCTTATTTTTCTACGATATGAAATGAATATCATACCGTAAATCCGTGCCAAATAAAAGAACAAAGATTGGGCCACCAAGTTCTTTTTTAATCGAGTGAAATACTCGAACACAAACAGAGCTCGATATCGGCTAAGCGACAAATGCCATCAGAAGTTGGTCACACGTTACAAAAATTACAAAACCCTTTGTATCGCGGAAATGACATTTGTTTTTTGTTCGCATGTTACCTTTTAATTCCTCAACACGGCATTCGTTGGCGAATTCGGTTTGCAGTTTGTTTGACGTAACATATTGGGCAGTTTTTATTCTGCAAAATAAATCTTTCTGGGCGTGGTATAATTAGTATGCAAAGTGTATCTGTAGAAAGATTGATGTATCTTGTCAATGAAATACATCAGTTTATGTCGTTAATTGAATTAAAAATCAAACACATTTATTCTTCGGTTAACAATCGGGTAAAAAATTAATAAACGAATTTGTTACATGAGTCAAAAATCCCTACTGAATGTTTGATATCAAGCTAAATGTTGGTACAGAAAATACTTAGAGCGATAAGACCGCCATTTGTACTTTGTTGTATATATACTGTCTCTAAACTGTTATTACTTTTTACTGAGTTCAATATAGAATTAAATAAATAAATAAATAAAAAACTTTGTATTTACCATCCTGATAGGATGGTAAATACAAAAAGAAATACCAGAAAAAAAATTTGTCACAACTTTTTGCACAAAATTTAGTCGCATTGTGTCTGAAGTCTCTAAAACTACCACCCGGCTTCGTTTTCGGTAGCAGTCTTGAGATACCCTGTATAGGCTATACTTTTACACAACTCTCAAAACCTATGTCTGTTTCAATCTACCAATATACTCGCTTCATCTACCTTATTTCGTTATTGATGGATTTTTGTAGCTCTCTCGTTCCACAATTTCTAATAGTCAGCCACCCTTACACGAACGCTCGCTAAGCCTCGTGTAGTAATACCTTGTATTTTGCATACATCATCATTCTCGTCTCACAAACCTACAATTTACAAGCGAATAATCCAACGTTTCGGTAAAAACGATCAATTTGTATTCATGAAGGGTAAGTAGGTGTTTTAAAACACGCTTCAGTAAAATATGCGATAATCTTAATGAAACACATGCTTCCGTTCTAAGATTAAGAATAAATAATGTAGAGGGTCGTAAACCTTATTCGCGTTAGCTAAAAAACCCACTCCGTCATAAAAAGTAATTGACACTCAAGACGCTGGTATCAATATTGTGATAACCTCGTTAATGCCGGCAAGGCTGGTAAATATCTTTTTGACCTAGTTACTCGTAAAATCGTTTTTGTACATTAATGAAAGTGGCCAGTTTGGTAACAGTTTTTAAGCCACTTACAGTTTAAGGGAACGTATATACGAACGGAAATATTGATAGTTTGATAAAAGTTCGAAATTAAACCATATTAGCAGTTAAAGTAATTAAAATCAAGTAACATAACTAGAAGTATCTCTCTTCAGCCACAGAAAGTCCACTTTTGGTATGGCTTCCTCCATAGATTCTCATGGATTAACTAAAACTATACTAATATAAACTACACATATAGTATATGTGACTAATATTAATTATGAATTTATTATACATTCGTTTTGAGACATCATTGTTCGTTATTTCCAAACATTGAAAGCCAGTAATTTTTAAACAATAATTCGTCATTTTTTTTATGCATCGCAAAGATAAATACATGTTTCTTGACGTTCTAAATTAAATCATCTCCACACCGGAGCTTCATTCTATTGTGGTTCTATTGTAATGCAATAGATTTATAGTCTAATAGGCTCTATTCTAGTTAAATATATTCCAAGTAAATGTAATATAAAACCCATAATCAAACTTAACAGAATTAAACACAGCATACGCGAATACTTGTTCCCTTGTTTAAGATGCAAAAAACGTACAGCGACACGTATACTCAATTGTTAGACGCAACAAGGAAACTTGATTACCAAAGTCTAACTCCTTTACGAAAAAAACTTGCAATGGCCACCTTCTCAGTTGGCTCTGTAAAGGTTATTGAATTTTAGCTACATAATCCGGCAGACGCCAGATGGGACCTCGCTCTCAAGCGAATGATCACCCATTTCTCTATTTACTTTGGTGGGCCGCGGCAGGGTGTTTTATTAAACGGACTCGTGTTTTTACTACATTGAGTGTTTATAACCGTTATTACGGGGAACTTTTGAATAATGCACGCAACGAAACGTAAAAAATAAGCGATGAATATTTTTGTTAAATAAAATTCACCTTTTATTTAAGTTTAAAAATGTTTTGTGCAGTCTTTTTTATTTTTCAGAAATAAGTTTTAACAAAAATATATTTCCGGCATCAATGTCCAGATCTAGGAAATCATATTCATGCATTCAGGTTTTCCGTTTCGAAATAGTGAAATTGATATGTGCCACGTAACTATTTTCAAGAAAAAGCCATTTTTATGATGATAGTAATATTGGCACATTGTTCATCATTAATTTAGAAACTTATATTGAATACTTCAGCGATAAAATATGTAAAAAATCACAATTATAGTATGAACAAAGTGCACCGCTATTTTATAATCAAATTAATTACAAATATTTACATTGGAATAGATTCATAACCTTGAATTTTAAAAGCCAATTTATATTCGCCGATGAGCGATTACATATTTGTTACTGGATAATTGAAAATTATTTTTTATAATTAATTAATTAAGAACAAACTTTTCCGTACCAACTAATTACCTATGCAAGTTAGCAAGTCCAATATTTATTAAGGAACAAAAGTTCCGGGCAGCCGCCCTGAACAATCTCCGAGGAAGTTATTCGCCTCAGCTACAGTCGGGAATCTAATAGTCTCGTGGCTAAGGCCTGTGAGCAGCGTGTGTCAATTACCCGATCGAATCTTAATTAAACAACGCTCTGCAAAAGAGAGTTATTATAAAAGTGACTTTGACTGATATTTAATTATTTATTTTTTACGGACTGCCTCAATGACAAGGTTGTACTGCAGTACGCTTGCAACTCTGTCTCAGGTTCGAATCCCGGATCGGGCAGAGTTATATTGGATTTTTCTAGTCATTATCACTACGGAATCAGGTATTTGTGCCCGAGATGGCGATAGGCTCGTATTCGCTGGGTGCGAAGTATAAGGTGGGGGAACCACGAAACGATCGCAGCGCGTCATGGCCAAAAAAGGAACTATCGGTGGCGGACGCTGTTACTTTTTACTAGCGAGATTTACGTTTTTAGTAAATAAAGATGAGTCACGAAGTTAAGTCTTCTTATTTAATTTCTTTCACATCTTGCACGTGTTGAGCTAAAACTAATTGTTTTCCTTTCAATGTTGTTTGTGGTTGGAAAATGATGTCGTGTGTGATTGGTCGGAATCCAGTTTTTATGATTAATTCATTAATTTGGCCATGTTTAACTGAAAATACATAAAAGGATGGATTATTGAGAGCACAAGCACTCATAAATAATCGTCTGCTATTTATATGAAATGCATTATTCGATGAAATTTGCTTATTTCTTTACTTACTTCTCATGACGACAGCCATGAAAAATCCGTAATGTACTGAAACACTTCTCTATTTTGAACTATTATTACTATATTTTTATTTGAAAATATTCTTACAAGTTCGTTTTAAAATGAAAATACAATAATCAAAAACCAAAAACCACACTCCTCCGTTTTTACATCAATCAAAATTAAAAAAAAAAAGAATACATTCATTGCATTTGAAAAGTTAGACTGCCAGATATAAATATATGCTAGTTATATAATTTAAGGTTGTAACAGTCGGCCATCCGTCACAATAACGAGTCCTCTCGTTTAAAGTTATAGTAAAGGCTTAGACTTAATTCTTATTTTATCACAAATCATTGTCACTCTATAAGCAGATACAATATTTATATTTCAAATGTGCAAGAGGAGCTACTTCTATTCTTTCACTGCCATCTTGCGTAAAATAACATCGAATTATCGCTCAATATCACTGGAACTCAACAAGTTGATAGCTACTTCTATTCTTTCACTATCAACTTGACTAAAATAACATCAAATTATCGCTCAATATCACTGGAACTCAACAAATTGATAGCTACTTCTATTCTTTCACTATCAACTTGACTAAAATAACATCAAATTATCGCTCAATATCACTGGAACTCAACAAGTTGATAGCTACTTCTATTCTTTCACTATCAACTTGACTAAAATAACATTAAATTAGCGCTCAATATCACTGGAACCCAACAAGTTGATAGCTACTTCTATTCTTTCACTATCAACTTGACTAAAATAACATCAAATTATCGCTCAATATCACTGGAACTCAACAAGTTGATAGCTACTTCTATTCTTTCACTATCAACTTGACTAAAAAACATCAAATTATCCCTCATGTCGTTTCTTCTACTTGTATAACTCCTGCTTCAATAGGCGTAGTCGTTGATACAGATCTTCCCTGTCCTTTGAATGTTCGTGATTAGAAGCCTGCCCGTGATGATCACTGCTCTGCCGCGCGTGGCTGGGGCTTGGAGGCCTACTTCTGGGCTGGTCACTACGCGGACTACGACTCCTACTTCGCATGTAATGCATACCATCTCGCCAACTACTACACCTATTACGACTTCGGCTGCGGCGCACATCTTCGTTAACCTCATCTCTCGTCTCTGGTTGGAGTTTCTCGCCGCCGTCGAAATTCGTCTCCCTCCATTCCATTCATCTGGAACTCGTACCAGGATTAATATTAGTTTTTTTATTTAGAGAAAAGAAATAAAATATTTTTTTTCGTAATATTTCAATCCGAAAAGATCATGTGGCCACATTGACTGCATATATATTTTAAAATTAATGGTATTTAAATATGCTTTCTATTACTTTCTATTACACAATATTTCATCGATTAACATTCCAATTGACAAAATATCCAAAGGCAGTACACGTCAGCAATCTTAATAAAATTTTATTCTACGGTTATACATGCGATTTTCACATTCCCGAGGCTAAATAGTTTCCATTACTCCCTCATAAACAGAAATCACAAAAAGAAACGTTACCTTGGTTCTCCGGATGATCGTGGGCGTTGCTATCCCTCTTCTGAAACTGAAACACTTCTCTATTTTGAACTATTATTACTATATTTTTATTTGAAAATATTCTTACAAGTTCGTTTTAAAATGAAAATACAATAATCAAAAACCAAAAACCACACTCCTCCGTTTTTACATCAATCAAAATTAAAAAAAAAAAGAATACATTCATTGCATTTGAAAAGTTAGACTGCCAGATATAAATATATGCTAGTTATATAATTTAAGGTTGTAACAGTACTAAGCGAAATCTATTGATTGTGCCATTTTAGACGAAAAATAAAAAAGACTTACCTTATATAGATTTAGAATATTTATTGGAATAAATGTAAATTACAATATTTAATTAAAATTGTTCGTTTGTAAATAACTCGTCGTCATGACAGCCGGGCATTTGACATTTCGGAGGCCACCGTAGTTGCAACCGCTAGTTGGCGCTGTCGTCGCGCACCCAGCGAATATGACATTATGAGACGGAATACACACCGTGAAACGTGGGTGTCCTTGGTTACTACTAAGGGAGGCGTGGAAAGGCGTGAGTTTAAGTATGTATGTTGTTTTTATTCGATTACTTTAATTGTTGAATTCCTGTTTGGCTCTTTGACCTGTACGAATAATTTCATCATAAGCACTTTCAACTACGGGAAACTTAATGATGAAACTAGGTGTTCCAAGGATTTGTATAACCGCATGTAGGGAGCGGCCTGTAACTAGCCACTTCCGCCAGCCTTTATTAGATTATCCGTTTACTTGATGGTTGGAGTCTAGTGCGAAGCTTGTGATTTTACGCTTTTTCTCATAGAACTTTAAAATATAATTTATGCATTTAAAAATATATTAGACCGGGTACATCCAGATTGCGACCGAAAACGAAGCCTGATGGTTAGTTTTTGTGCAAAATTGCAACGAGGTTTTTTGCATTGTTTTTAAGTTTGTGGTAAATACATATTTTGTAGCTTAAATAATAATTTAAACCCTTATGTACCATTATTACGACTGCCTCGGTAGCTCAGTGCTCGTGCTCGAATCCCGGGTTGGGAAAAATGATATTGGAGTTTTCTATTCATTATCAGCCCAGTGTCAGAAATTTGTGCCCGATATGGCGATAAGCTCGCCAACCATTACAATTTCGTGGGACAAAAGATAAAAGACGAAATGTGAATGTCCTGACACCTCTGCCTACCCCTTCTGGGAAAAAAAGGCGTAAGTTTATGTATGTATGTAGCATTATTATTTTAGCAAAACTACTTATTTGCCACTTAAACACGACGAGATGTAGACAACTACAAAAAGACGACGCTTTCTTTGCGAAATATTTACATGCAATAAGTGAGAATTCACTCAAAACTACCATCTCGCTTCGTTTTCGGCTGCATATGCGGTCTGTATATACCTGTCTGTATATTATATTATAATTTTAGCGGTATAATTAATTACAATATTTTGTCAAAATTATTCTTATCATACATCTCAACATAATAAACACATATATTTACTAAAGAAACATTAAATATGTTACCATTATTCAATTTTCCAACACAGATACAGAAAACGAGACAGCAGTTCGGTAAGGATTTTTGGGGTTTTGAGTAAAGTCACGGTCTGAACGAAACGCGACAGAAAAGCTGTTACTTTACGTCGTTTCTGTGAAGCAGTGGCACTACTGCGTTGCAGACGTTCTATTTTATTTAAGACTATACATAACATAATATAAAATATATTCAGTGTTCCCTAGACGTCCAGTTTCGTATTTATTATTGAAACTACTTTGAATCGGTACATCGAATTTTTCCGAGAAAGTGTTTTTTTTTATCCAGACTTATTTTATTATATATATATATATATATATATATTTTATAATGGCCTGGCATAGTGGCGGCATTGCACCTGATGGAAAGTGCCAATGCCGCCCAGGCAGAGTATCCATTGGCATCGGACGGCAGTCCTATGCCAATGGAAACAATTATGCCGGCCTGCTTAGGTGCCTCTTCACACCACGGCGGAAGGACCCAGGATTGTAGGAAGGAGGGAACACGTGCGCCGGCAAACAATTCCACAGCCTGACGGTGCGATATTGAGTAGTTTTCAGAAACGACTGAAAGATGGATAAACGACAGATGAAAAAATTATAAAAGTACGAATAGAATTTAGCCTTTTACCCATAGTCTTTCGAATAATCTATTAATAAATGACATAGAAGCACCAAAAAAAAACATATTTCTGATTATCACAATCGAAACACAATTATACCACAGAATAGCAAAAACATTTTACATCTATCGGATATTGTCTACAGACGAATACTAAAATAACAAGGGCCCTAAAATAGGTGGTTCCTTCGGAAAGCGGAAATATACACCGGTTTTATTGTTTGAAAATGTTTCTGTTGCGCTATAAAACGATCTCGCTTGTTCCAGAAATCCCATCTGCTTGCCAAGTTTCATTAAAATTGGTTTAGACAGTAATCATAAAGATTTCAAAGTGTTTCCTGCAGACAATGTTGTTTTATCAATTTTAGAATAGTAAACGGACGGAGTGATTTACTTAGCAATAGCTATGTAAAGATTGAAAATTCATCGACAGTTTATGAGACAAAATATGGCCAGAAAATATCGCAAAAGCAATTGAGTTTCACAGAATTTCATTAAGATTTAAAGGTGTGAATAGTGTGAAAAGTAATGAGGTAAAACTTATTTAAACACATTTAATTTAATTAGCATCGAAAAACAGTTTTAGTTTTAATATATTATTGATCCTTCTCCTAAAAATGACACTAGAATAATTAATTAAGATACCAAGATCAATATTTCGCCATAACGTCTGAAGTTGGAACATTTATACTATTTTTTTATATGTAATTATGAAGTCATAATTAACTGATATTTACAATAAAACAAAAAAAGTTGAAATCTAAAGTGATTAGTAGATTTTTTAGATAAAAAAGATGGATTGAAAAGTAAAAGCAATTGAAGCATATCTTATTGATAACCTTTGATGTTATTTCGATCTACACTACATGCTATTTAGGTTGTATTGATTAATTCCGTCTGAATTGGAGGGACCACGGCACACGTTTCCGCGCATTACACCCATACACCGTGTTGCTGTTCAATGGTCTATGTCGGAACTCTAATGGAATGATTCCTATCTACAACTTAATAGCACACGGAAGATCCTTTTTGTACAAACACAATGGAACGCAGTCTTTTTGCATTTGTCTGGACAATTGAGTAATTGTTAGTTTCTATTGGAGTCGTTAGGAACTCGTGAAATCCCTATCCCTATATACCTACATATCGACGGTCAAGTAGCAATGCCTCCTATCTGGATTTTTTTGGAGAAATTATCTTTTTTATTGTTTTAATTATAAAGGTTAATCCGATGTTTTAATGAAATCTCCTTACTGCATTTTCACTCTACATTTACAGTATAACTATTTCCCATTAATAAATATAACTACTTACTAATTTCAGTTGTGTGAATTTATGACTTTCTTAGATAGGAGTTATTGGCACTTCGCCGCCTATATATGTACATATCTATGCGTCAGGCAAAATATATGTAATCGGTAAAGAATTTGATTTTGAATATAAAACTCAAATATTTTGTTGAGTATTTTTATGCAAATGGATGATATAATAAAAGTGCTAAATATACAGCTGTTGTCAATTATGCTTATAATTCATAATGGAAGACATCTCATAGAAAAGGTGTTACAGAATTGTAGACTCAGAATATCGCAAATTATTAGGTCAAAAAGAAAATAAGAACATAAATGTACATAGAAAATAAAAAATCTACTTTGACGAACATCTTTAATCCTGGCACTTAAATATAATTTTATGAACATTAATGTAGGTAAAATTTTGTATTTATTTTACATCACGAACCTGATATTACAATAACGAGAGAAAATAATTGAAGAAGCGTATTATTAACCGGGCCCTTGTTAATATATATAATTATAGTGTTTTCAGCAACCATGCAGTGAATTTTCCAAACAAAATATTTTATTTTTTTATTTTTTATGGACGCGAATAGGTTGGTGATGATGATGATGAATATTTTATAATAACCAATTTAGCCAACCTTCACTAGTTGGAAAAGCACTGAAGAGAAGAAGAAGAATATTTTGCCTTCAGACTTCTGCATTATATTAATGGTATGAATATGATTTATTAGTGCAAAAATATCTTTCTCTCCTCTCCTTCTCCCTGAAGCGACAGGAAAATTTGTTCATAAAATAATCTTATCTTAATGCAACAAATGTTACTGGTCTCTTATATGTGAGAGGCCGTATGGGAAGGTACCACCGCAATATCTGTATCTACCTCCAAACAGCAGTTCCACTGTTGTGTTTCGATTTGAAGAACATTATAGCCAGAATAACTACTGGACCTATTGAGACTTAGGGTGAGTTGCAGGAAAAGTCCTGCTAAAGATAGAGGTAAAGTTAACTTTAGCAGTGTCTTTGACCATGACCCACTGAATTTGACAATCCGTCTGTTGCACCACTGTAGGAATTGCTAAAGGTAAAGTTAAACGGGTGACCAGGAAAAAAACGTTTCAACACCCCAAAACGCTACAGGGGTAATTTTTTTATCATTGACAACACTTCAATACAAATTTCAATTTTCTTTGAAATTGTGAATCTGTTTCATTACACGCTTTATATTAGCTTCACTTGTATGTTTGTTTGTATTTTTTTAAATCAAAATTTGTGCTTTACAGTTCACAATACTGTTTCAATTATAGGAATTTGCGATCGAGGATATTTAGATACTGGGAGTTGACAATGAAAACATTATGATGCCGGTTGTCGCCAATTTTGTACAAAATAATAACAAATGAGTGTAAAAAAAAGAGATTATAATTAATTGCTATTGCTATGCGGCTGGCCACATAACGTGAAAAACTGATGAAAAAAAGGAAAACCATGCAATAAGGCGATCTTGTACAAATATGTCATTTATGTTACTTCCAAAGACATAACCCAACACACTTTATTGAAGTATCGTCACTTGAAGTTCTCGATTCCCATAAAATATCTCGTAGTAAAGACATTAATCCATTTTAATTCTTCTAAAAAAGCTTCTTGGTTTTGATAGTTGACATTTTCCTATATATTGTATTATCTATGGTTGACATTTTACAGACATGTCTGTTACTTTAGCCCTTAACCGCCCGAAACTGTGGAGCTAAAGGTAATGTTATTTGTGACGTCATTTTGTCAAGAGTTAGATTTCTGCAACCCGAAAATGGCGTAACTGTAACTTTGACGGTTGATTTGACGTTTGCTACAGGCAAAGTTACTTTCTGCAACTCAGCCTTAATGTCTTATGTCTCAGGATGGCAAGCGCAATGTAATGACAAGCATTGCTTTGTACTTAAAGGTGTTTGGTTTTGCTACTGTTCATGATCGGTCGTATTGTTTACCATCATGCTCGTCTCACTGTTCAAAAAAACAAATTAAACTATTTTTGACTTAAGTTTAAATTGTAAAGTCGACTTAAATAATATCGGTTTTAGTAATTGTGCAAGTTGAATCTTACGTACATTTTTCATTTTCTGTATGGACGCTGAAAAAAAAGATAAGATAGAAATGCATACATTATAGCTAACAAACAAACAAAATAAGTCGGAAAATGAATACACTTAAACCATAATTTACATGTTGACAAAGCCGTATATTCAAACAACTTACTACATTTATATTTAAAAAAAAACAGCTATTTAAAAATGGAACACGAAAATTTATTTAACTTTTCAATTACTTCGACGGCCAATATTTTTGGCACAATCGAATTTGTACTTAATTACAATAAATTCAAATATCGAACAAATTGTACCCGGTTGTATCGGCGAGAGATTGATTGTTGTGAATAGAAACATCTGCGGGGTAACAGTTTTCTTCGTGGATGGAAATTGATATTTTACGTAATTCCGCTCTGGCGGTGGAAATGTTTCCACGTTATTTATTTCTTGGTTTATTTAAACATCAAACTCAAGTGCTTTTGTATTGATCCTTATCATTCACCGGCTATTTAGAGCGATACATTTTTCAACACGTTTGATACTTTTAAAAAGTCATTACTACTAAAATAATATATTTAAACTTAAATATTAGACGGTTATGATAATAATACCTTACATATATCTGCAAAGGATATGCAAATAACTAGACCAGAGAAAAACCCATAAAAATATGAAAAATGAAAAATAATGGATTTTTAAAAGAGATAAATTAACAATGAAAATAAAATTCAAAATGTAGTTTTTCGACTCTTTTGTATCTCGGTAACTACAATAATCATAAACTGCACTTTAATTGTTTAGGTTACAAACGTTTAGTAACTCCGACAAACATAGTCCCGTTCCAACTGCTCTTGTTTGTTTTTTGTTTAGTTTGTTACATGTCATTATATAAAAAAAGGATTGGTTGTCGTATACATCTCTGTATCAGGCATAAAACTTGGAATGAAACTGTTGAACTTCAACGGATGAATTTTTGCAGCAACTCGCTGCGTATCCTCTTGAATATTTTAAACAACATACTTATACTGCCTTCCCCAGTATTCTTTTAATGTTAACTTAATGTTTGTTCCGAGCCCGTGCTTTGACAGATTCATTTGTCTCTACGACAATAATTGATACATCTTTAAAATCACTTTAAGGTAATAATGAACTGGTCATATATCCAACAGTCACATACATAGCCCTGACCCGAGATTAAGATCAATTAACTCAGTGTTATTATGCATCAGAAGCTACGAGAGACTATTTAGTCTCATAAATATCCAAAATCGAGACAAATACTTGTGGGCTTCACAAACATTTGTCCTCGATGTGGGATCGAACCCGCGGTCTCTCGTTTTACAGCCGGCATCTCACCAACTAAGCCACGGAGGCTGTCAAATTCGACACAACTACAGACTATTTTTGGCATTGAAAGGAAAAATAAAGTGTTTTTTTGCCACTCAAATAGCATAACCACGAAAAGTTAAAGGTATTAAACACGAAACAATAAAAGAGAAGCGTATGAGCAGTAGAAATACTTTCCGAAAACGATATTCAAAAGATAGCGACGGCGACAAGCAATGCAAAATCTGGGATAGATGCTTATTGGAAATATTTCCATTCATCCGGATATAATGTTGGACATATGAATGAAATTCTCATAAAAATGAGACAAAGGACGTCTGATCTATCACTGAGCCATCTTTTTGGCGTTAAATCAAGTAAATTATTGAAAAATTCTTTCTTTTCTAACAATTGATGCTGCGCAGTGAAATGGCTGAATCGTAAATGTGATTTTCGTGTTCTAATCATACGATCCACATCAAAAGAGAATATGTGCGGAGTTGAAATCAACTGTCTTGTGGATTGTTGACAAAGAAAATGAGAATGTTGATGTGTCGTACCTTTTGAACCATTATTTCTTGTAATATACTCCACTGTGATGGCACAATCATGTCATATGATTATGTGTTTGTATTGAAATTTATTCCCGCAAGTTGACTTGTCACTTCAGTAATAATCATAATTAGGTAAACAGCTTTTAATGTATGGTAACCTAGTTTCACTTTAAAAAATCATTTTGTTAATTATTATTATTAAGTTGTAAAAATATCTTAAGAATTTGTAATTATTATAAAATATTAGCCAAAATAAGACATGAGAATTAAGCTAAATAAAAGATAATAATGCTATAACCACGAAACATTTCTAAACACGCTTAATTTGAAAAGTAGATTAAAAACCCTAAACTAATTTAAATATTTAAATTCTTTGAACAATCCACTCTGGGTTAAGACAATGATGAAAACTAACTCTAACCGCTGCATACATAATACGAAAAAATTGCTTTTGTAATACGAGATCTGGTTTCCAGAATGCTTAAGTCTTATTTCTTTGACGCCGGGCAAACAAGCAGAAGTGAAATTAAATTGTGCCGCCGCCTTGCTATTCTTCGCGGACAAGCTTCTCTTTGACCGAGCTCTGTTGAAATTTATATTGTAATATAGTTTTACTCGTTGCTGATATTAATGAGATGTTCAACTCGACGACAATAGTTTATCTGGAACAAAAGAGATTAAACAGCAGCTAAATGCAACTGACGCATTTAGTTGGAATGATTTTTGGATTGGATTGTATTTACAAACTCAGCACAAGTTTGTGTGATGGAGTGCGTAATAATATGATAATGGAATTTCGCGGATTAAAACAAGATTTAATAACAGGCATTCGGTAATTTCAGATACTTATTTTATTTCTTTTATTTTTTTATAATGGTCTGGCATAGTGGCGGCATTGCACCTGATGGTAAGTGCCATCGGACGGCAGTCCCATCCCAATGGAAACAATTATGCCGGCCTGCTAAGGTGCCTCTTCACACCACGGCAGATTATTATATTGGGGATATAAATAATAAATAAATACACTCTGTAGAGTTCATTCCCACCACCTGGAGGCGTACCGCTCCCGAACGGTACGTTTCCAGCGTTCTTTTCTACCACTTACGTGCAAGCTCTGGAATGAACTCCCTGCATCGGTGTTTCCTCAGCGCTATGACCTGTCCTTCTTCAAACGAGGTTTAAGGAGAGTACTATCCTTGAGGTAGGCAGCGACTTTGTTGTGCTGGTCCCCTGGCACTACGGAGGTCCATGAGCAGCGGTAGCCGCTTACCATCAGGCGGGCCGCTTGCTCGTCTGCCTACTAGGCAATAAAAAAAAAAAAAAAAAACTCAACAGTCACATACATAGCCCTAACCCCACACTGAGATCGAGTTTTGTGTCATAGGTATAAGGAAGTACGGGAGACTTTCAGTGTCACAAATATCGAAAAATATATCTGTGAACAAATAAATACTATATATTTTTATTAGTATTGATACATAGCTCATCGTGTTACTATTATCAATAACTATCTAACCAACTACAAATAATTCATTAGTAGACTCTAATGATACTGAACGGTACGTTCAGGTTTACAGATTAGCTCTGTATTGGAACTAGTGACCCCTGCAGCGGTGAAAATTAATTGCCCTTAAATATTTGAGCCGCAAATTGGAATGTCCAGTCATCGTAATTATTGGATTAACTCATACATGGACAATTTCATGTTTAGGTTCTCTTCTCTTAATCTTGAAAGATATGCTACAGCATCATTCATAGAAAGAAGTAAAAAGTAAAAAATAATAATTTTTCAACTACACCATCTGGCTCAAAGGACCAATGTTCACAATATACCGATTCAGGAACTAACATGGAAAAAACATGGGTCACATAAAAGCATTCTCATGTTCATGTATCATCCACAATATACCAACATAGATTAATTACCTACCACGAATTGATAAAATAGTATTTATTCTACGTGTTTAAAAGGATTTCACGAGAAGTAGAGTAAGCATTTCGCATGAATGCATCACTTTCACTCGGCGCTGGCTTTTAAAGCGGTTGCACGGTCGTCACTCAGTCGATAAATTTTCACACTTTTTATTGTTCCCTCCATGTTGAATTTCGACTGGTCGACAAAAGTTTTCAAGAATTTTCCAACGCCTTCAAGTAAGCTACGAACATCTTTGATATGGAGGAAATACGAGAATTAATGTATGTAACACAGTGTTTATTGAAATCTCACATCTATTTGTTTATGGACTGCTGTATGCTGGTAATTTTTGAAATTCAGAGTAATAAAGACAATTATTTTCGCTCAAAGGTAAGTTTTTACGTAAGCTACACTTTTTTCAGTAATTTAGCATAAATAGACAGGCTCGTCCATTGCGGCACCACTGTCTCAAAGGAGATCAACGTGAAACGGCAGTCTTTCTATCGCTTTTCATTTCGTGAGTAAGATTGAAGGATGCACAGTGCCCCTTTCTTCTTCCCATTCTTTTGCCTTCCCGATTTGACGGTCCGGCAAAACATCCACGATCCAAGCATTGTGGATATTCATGGGTGGCAGTAACCACAATCAGGTGACTTGTTCGCTCTTGCCGGATCTAAGCAATACAAAAAAAAGCAAGATAAGAATTGACAATTGTACAGTCAGCAACATAAGTCGCTACACATTTATGAAATTTCGAATGGTCTTATCATCCAAAATAATAATAATTCCCAATATCGTAAAGCACTTATAGACAAAGAAGACATTACTTGATTATACTTTCCGACTACTGACTAGTAATTAGATATTTTAATTCATAAAAGGGTTATCAAAACATATCAAGTGTGTAGCGACTTATGTTGCTGACTTTACATTCTATTTTTTAATTTTCAATAGTCTACTTGATTGTTAATTAACTATACAAGTAAAACAAAAATAAACTCAATATCAAAGAAAATTACAAAGCCTTTATCTTCAAAAAGGAAATTAATCATAACAAAATAAAATAAGAACAGAGTTAAAAGGGTATAAAAAAATGTAAATATTTAACAAAAGCTTAGTGACCGGTTAACCAAAGGATTTTTACGCAACAGGAAAATACAAAAAATAATAGAATCAGTTACAAGAAACGAAACGTTAACAACTCTTTTCTAATATTGTTACTGTGCCAGCTCAATAAATTATCTGAACAATAATCGACGATAAATTTTATTTATATTGGCTACAAGCTTTTGCTTATAAAAAAAAAACAATATTTATATAAATAAATCATAATTTTGTGTAGGTACAATAGGTCTAGCATGATTAATATATTTTTATATAACTTAGATTTTAAGTACCTCTTGAGTCACTTTTACTTGAAATGAGCAGTGGTAGGTCTCTCGTATTTGAGAGACCGCCTGGGTAGCTACCACTGCAATATCTATTTCTCCCGCCGAACAGTAGTGTAAATACACTGTTCAGTTTCGGATTGAAGGACATTGTAGCCAGAGTAACTACTGGCAATATTGAAATTAACATCTTATGTCTCAGGATGACGAGCTCAGTGGAAAGCCAAGCATTACTTTGTAATTCAAAGTGTTGTTTGGTTTTGCTACTGTTCATAGCGGTCGTGTCGCTTACCATCAGGCGAACGAAATGCTCTTCTCTCCATTCACCAAATAAAAATAAAATTAAACCGCAGGAGTATCTAAGTTCCCAATGGAGCCGTATATTTTTCCGAGATGAACGACTCTTTTTAGTCCAATCTCTGTATGCAAAAAACATTATAATCCAGAATTACTTTCCTTTGTAACAGAACAAATCAAGAACCACAATTTCCCATAGTCTTATTTTACTTCATAAAACAGCCTCTGTCTACCCATTTGTGTGTAGGTGTCAGCTTATGTGCCTTATCAGCCTATCCACATCACACTGGCACTGATTTATTCCATTATTTGATTGAGTTGTAATTTAATCCTCCGCGTTGATATAGTGCAAATGGAACACTTATAATTTACACATATTTGAAATTGAGTGGACAAATGTGATAAATTTACTTTAAAAACACAAATCGGAAACGTTTACTGAACATTTTTTCCGTTTATTTTCCTCTTACATAATTCCCACAATTCATATATAAAAAAAACAGGCGTGTCAAATAGTATGTAAACAGAAAACGAATTGCTTTGTATAAGCCAAGAGAATCCAGTTGAAACGTTGCCTACTGTATAAACATAAATATTGTGTATTGTGAAACACAATTTGCGTTCGTATTTACCGTTTCAGTTTACCATGGGCGAGACGAAAATTTTGCACCAGAGCGCCAGACATAAACAGAATCACCAACACTGTTACAACTACAAGTTTTTCAGAATATTGCTCGCTCTATTTACTCGCTGGCGGCAACTAAATAATCCGAACATCCTCCGCAGATGTAATCCTGACATGCAATCTCCGGCGCCATCAATCAGGACGGGAGGACACCCGCAGGGGGGGGGGGAGAACAGAGGGGCGCGGGGGGACACGCGGGGGAACACCACGACACAGTAACAGCATTATATCGACATAATTATCCTCGAAACGATCGAGAGATTACATACTTTTCTTTAAAACATCCACGGCGTACGAGAGCGTAATGCGAGTAAATATCCCAAATCGAGTTCTGACGGTAAATTTATTCAGCTTTGTTTGTATTTACACGAATCATGTGCGGCAATGAATGCGGCAAAATAATTTACCGAGTAATAATAGAGTGAGAGCGTAGAGCCGAGATGATGGCATCTTGTTCCGTGAATGACTAGCATTAATAATTCCTATTATAGATAGATGCGATGGTATTTCTCCGGCTACCTTCGTTACGGGGATTTTGGACGGAATTAATATGGATCGTTAATCAAATACCCTCTATGCGCTGAATGAAGAACGCCCTGGATGATATTTTTTGATATAAAGGCCATTCGTGTCTATTTATAATTGATTGATATGGCGATGTTATATTAAAGGCTCGCTATAATACGTTAAAAACATGTATCTTCTTTTTGTAGCACAAATTAAGGTTAAGTCCATTTCATGGTGACCTTTGTTACACTGATTATTAAAGAATTCTCTTTAAAATCTAAGATACGTTGGATACATGAGCAGTAAGATGCCGCAATTATCCAAATTCTAAAATCTGGATTTAATATCACAACTTTTTACTTTCCAAATAGTTTCCTGTACAAGTACTATTAAAACAATGCGACCCCTATTAGATTTCGAATCTCCAATTACAAAATTAATTTTGACCCTCCGGCAATCTCGGCGACAGGTCAAAATGCAGCGAAACTCTTAATTCACGTCAGTTTTATATGAGACAGTGGTAATTCTCGGTTGAGCCGACCCGCTCACGAACTCAAAACGGGTTGCGGTGTACGCTACTCGAAAATGTATTGTAGCTTTAAAATTTACGTTCCTCCTTTATACTTCAAGAAGCGAAGTTATAAAATAAACTGTGTTTCTTTCATCTTGATACAGAAAGCTCCTAGAGAAGGCCTTGAACCAGTTGCTTTGAATTTAATGCTGGCTACAGCGCCAAAAGCGAGGTAGCTCGACCAGTTATGAAAGCCATCAAAGGTTAACAGATTGAGTCCATTTAATAGAATACGTTAACATCTTAACGTATTTCGGTGGAATAAGTTAGAAGTTAGATTTTTAAACTGAAAGGTCACACACAATGACTAAATTGCATGTTATTTCGGACAAGTTTCCTTATAAATATCCCAGGAGATGCCGAAAAGGTTACACTATTATTTCTGACCTTCTAATACGGCATGCTTGCGTATATACAGACGGTCTAGGTTCCAATCTTCTATATCGGCATACGAGCTACTTTCTGCTACTTTCCAGAATGACCTTCCTAGCCTTCTAACGCCGATGAGTTATCTCGGTGGCCGAAAGGCGCTTTACTATAGCGCGCGATATTCGCTCAGCGCTTGATATTCCTGAGGGATAATAGCTATATTGTTTTCTCAAGCGTTGATTAAAGGATCTAATATTTTAAAAAATAATTTGCGAATTATTAAATGTGAATGGTTTGCTTCAAGGCGAAATTGTTGTTGATAACGATTCTGAGATCTCATGTAAGGAAGACTTATTTATAGGATTTATTGAAGTGGTGACTTCAATATTTTAGCTGTTGTTAATCTTGTTTAATGAAAGCGATTCCAACTGTCATCAATTGTGTTCTTTATATTTAGCCATCAACAGTCTCCCAATGCAGACTTCAAGCCCACATGACTACATTGTATAACTCCAATAATCCAGAAACTGACAACGAACAGATTCACCGCACACAGAAATCAACTCCGCCAAAATTGCACTTTATAGTTAGAGCAAAATTGGTTTTTGATTGCCACCAACTCGTGTTCCATAACGCTGACATCGTGTATAATAAAGCCATCTGTCTTCGTCACACTAGCAAGGCCGGTCTATTGTCTGTTGGTTTGTCTCAGTTACAGTAATTTTCGGGTTGATATCTTGACATGTTACGCAGCGTTGCTCGGTAACGCAAATGTATTTTTTGTTTTACCTTATTATAGGAGTAGGAGGTAAAAGCTAAGGGTAAATAGCATGCGATATTATTTTACATGGAAAATATTGGGAGCCAATTTTTCAAATTATATAAATATATTTTTGTAAATTTCTTGGGCTGTCTATATTATTGTCTTTAAGCTGCATATATGTATTGTGACTTTAACGTAATTGATATAAAATATCCCGCCATAATTATACTACATGACATGATTTAACTGTCTCTATAGAAACGGCACAAGTAAAAGTTTAAAAGAAAACTCACATTTTTAAACTTTTATTGAAGGAGCATGGTACACAAAAAGAAAATCCTCTTTACTTCGCGAATTGTGGAAAAATACCTGTACGCAGCAGTGAACATATATATTGATGGTAAAGATACAAGAGGTCCAAATTCAAGCACCAAACAGCCAATTTAATATGACCTACCATGTACTGCAACTTTCGATCTCTCAACACTACACTACAATTGAACAACATTCATGCAAAACTCGCGATCAAAATCGCGCTACAAAGCATTTTATCAAACAAATAAAATGATATTTTACAACAAATAAAATATATGCAACATAAATCACCGCCAACAGTTTCCATACAGAACATGATATGAAACGGCACACAACAGCTCAATAAGACCGCTGCGCCTTTGTACGCAAAATTTCGTGGTAAATATTCACTTCCACTATTCAAGTAAAATATCATGAAAACCGTTCAATCACTTACACGCCAGAACGCTTTTAAAATGTGGCTTGGGGCTGGCACGTTGGGGGTGCAAAATTGGCACGTCAAATAAATTCCTGTCACTCGTAAATACTTTGCATAAATTGGATTCAAGGGAATTCCCGCAACAAAGACGCCAGACGGCTGTTCCAATAAAAGAGAACGATTGGATCGCTTTTGACGGAAAGGCAGAGCGGCGATCACGAGTCCACCGTTGTTTCCCGTTTAGTTTTTTTTTTTGTTCCACAAAGCAAAGGAAAATGTAAGTAACGACTGCGCCACGCAAATCGAGTTGTTATTCCCTCGTTCCGCAAAAATCGAAAATAAACCTTGTATGACGTCAATTTTCTTTTATAAACAGTACCGCCGTTTCCTTTCAAGATTTCTCGAGGAGTTCCACAGTGTTTGTTGAACGTTCTGTATGCCTACGCGCTAAGTTTGTCGACATTGTTGTCGCAAATTAATCTCCTCATTATCTTCTGTGTAAATGAACTGCTTACTCGTCAACGTGATGTAATTTTGTGTCAGAACTTTGGATGAAAGCCGTGACACATCAATATGTCGTTTGAGGTAAATTAATTGGATTGGATTTTAATTGAAATATAATCGTTACATGCGTTCAGAAATTAAGAGCTCAGAATATCTATCTGTACAAAAGTAAAAAGTAAAATAATCCATCAAAACATATTTTATCTTTAACTAAAATCAAACTGATTACTTAAATATTTTACAAATTCAACTCGATTCGTAGTAAAGACAAAAAGTAAATGTTCATGCTTCAAATGTACGTATACAAACTATTAAAGAAAATAATCTCATAGATCTAGTTGTAGTAGTTATATTAGTTATATTAGTAGTAGGTATGCATTGCATGTAAAAATTGCGTACAAATCTTAGAAACATACATACATAAACACACGCCTTGTTCCCAGAAGGGGTAGGCAGAGGTGCCAGGGCACCCACATTTCGATCACAATGTGATAGGTGGCGAGCCCATCGCCATATCGGGCACAAATTCCTGACTCTGGGCTGATACTGAATAGAAAAATCCAATATCACTTTGCCCAACCCGGGATTCGAACCCGAGACCTCAGCTTTGTAACCGCACCGTAGTACAACTACGCCACCGAGGCAGTCAAAAAAAAATCTTAGAAACTTTCATCAATACAAAAGTTGAAGAGTGAATCTCTGAACAAAAATATTTTTAGAGTTGAAATAATAATAACAAACGAAAATAATCATTCAAGATACTGAAAAAGCTCTAACATGGAACACTGTGCATAAAAAAACATGAATGAATATTTCTAATCTAAAGTTTGAATCTTGAGCTTCCTTAGTTTCCTCACCGCTCGAAGTTCGCATAATGAACAAACATAGAAGTCGCCTTAACTCAATGACCTATTTATATTAAAAGAGGAATAATAAATAAACTTCCGGCCCATAAGTTTGCTCCTTAAAATATTCTGATTATGAAACTCTCGGCCCCAGGTGATTTATAAAGTTGCTTCACAAAGTTTCACTTGTTATGGACAACTTGTACTTGGCGAATCGGCGAGTGTAATTGTAATTTCCAGTAGGTAGTCATTGTGGCAAGTTTGCCATTATCTAAATGATTGTACAGTGCTTCAAATATAACTTTGTTATTGTATCTCAGTGTTAATAACTTTTCACATTAAATTATGAAACGTGATTCTGCCACTTTAAGCAAACAATGAAATACATGTTTATTATTTTAAATTTATAACAATCATAGTATCCAGGAGTCGAGACTACGTACAGACAAGCGCAGTATCGGACGCCCCCTACATGGTGAAAGATTGACCTGGTTAAGGTGTTGCAGAAACACGCTGGATGCAGGTCGCTTCAAACGTTGCTTGATGTGGAAATCCTTGAGGGAAGCTAATATTGAGCAGTGGACTTTCTGTGACTGAATAGAGAGAGAGGGTACCCAGTGAGATAACTATCACTAGGCGAGCATGGTGGACTATGATCTTACCCCTCACAATCGAACTCTTTGTTGTAGATAAGTCCTATGTCAAACAGTGGACGATTATAGGATTATGAACTCACGCATTATTAAAAAATCGTAGCTTCGAACGTCTACCATAAGGTACAAGGCTTACAGATGACCAGATAAAGATTGCGGAACGTTCCTGGATATAGGCCTTAAAACAAGTCCCGATGAAAATCCTTTCTATAAGTTTATTTCCAGTAGCAGATTACCTATGGCAAATGATAGTGATAATTTTTTTTATGTCTCAGGATGGCGAGCGCAGTGGAATACCAACGATTGCTTTGTAATTCATGGTGTTTTTTGGTTTTGCTAAATACTTACCCAGGCGGCCCCTCACATATTATGAAAGACTTACCACCAATAAAAGATGGAACAAGCATACAGATAAAATAAAGGTAAACGCTCTCTGAAGCCGCAATACAATTCCATTGGGACCGCAGGTACACTTCCGTCCAATGATGTTTAAAATGTTTAAATACGGCTTGAATTATTCGATTTCATAAATAACGCACCAATGTAAATTATTATAGCACTTCATAATTTTTGCCCACTTTTCCATAATTATAATATTTAAAATGCAAACAAAAGAGAAGGAAGTATCAGGTAAAATTTCGCTCAGATATATTTTACAGGGGACATTTTAAAGGGATATTCCCAAAATGATATACCCTAAGGCTTTACAAAGTTTAAAGAACGGCACTCGGTCTTTAATCCACGGGGATTTTAACGTTCATGGGTTACGGTAATCATTTGCCATTTGCCACCCGCGAGTATGGCTACCGACTTTCTTCTAAAAAAACTTTTCTAATCTCAGACAAAGCTAGATTTGAATGTAGAATCGCTTGTATATAATCATATATTCTAGATCAAGAAGTCTGTAAAATTTATGATATCTATTCAATGCTGGTATTGACTTTATTTATTACTATTTAGCACAAATGTTAAAGACCTAGTGCGGCATAAAAGAACATATTGACCGTAGAAACTCTTTTAAAATATATGTGCAAGTATCTTTGTTATTGCTAGACACCTATTAAACACAAAATGGAAATGTATTTTAAAATCAAATAGGAGATTTTATTATAGTTTCGATAAACCATACCTTTAATCAAATATGAATAAAAAGTATAACACGTTTTATAAACAATAAAACCTGAACGCTTGTCGATATTACTTCCCACAAAACCAATAAAAAACAATGATTAGCCGCTCACTAAGCTGCCAGAACATCGAAAGAATCGAGTCGGAAATAATTGAACATCCATCTTGATAGATGTTAATCAATCATAATTTCCATTTTTCCTGCGATAATTACTCGAATATTAAAGCAATCAGTCAATTAGGTAACAGGTCTTCGACGTTTGGCCTTCGCACGTAATTCTTGGGCCTAATTACATCAGAAAAATATTGCTCTATCACACTTCATGGGGAAAGGACCATTAATGATACATAAATCTTATTAATTAACCTCAAACGATGTTCACGTATTCATAAATTGAAAAGGGCTAAATGCGAAACTCCCTATTTGGGTAAACAGGGGAACCTTTTGGAACCGAGTGGTTATCGCGGTCTTGTACAGATATTTCGATTTGATTCAGAGATGTGGGTAAATATAATTTGGCACATTGAGATTTACGGTTGCGGACTTCACGAACAAATGGCGCGACGGAAGATGGTGTGCAGCGTAGGAATGATAACGACAGAAAAATATAAATATATACACCCAACAGCTATATACATAGTAACGACCCCACATTAAAATTGAATCTTGTTGTTGGTATCAGAAATTACGAAAGACTTTTCGGTTTTACTAACACCCAGAACTGGAACAATTTTTTTATAGCATAGGTATGGCAAACGAACCAGCAGCTCATCTAATGGTTAATGATCACTACCGCTTATGAACATCCACAACGCTTGATTCATGGATTTGTGGCCAGTTCCTCAGGTCAGGAGGAGAGCGGAAAGGAATAGGCATGGGAAAGGAAAGGGGTATTGGGTGTTCGGCAAGCACGCTCACTGCATTAAACTTGACAGCGATGTCTGCATGTCGACTTTCTGTGAGATAGTGTTACCGTCTCGGTCTAGCCTGTCCATTTATAATGCTTCCTGACTGGCAAAAGCGTGATTCTCTCTCTTCAGCAAAGCATAGAAAGTTTATTACTGAATATCTGAATATAAGCCTCCCCCAAAAACACACGGACCTGTCAAAAGTGGCCTGCTGCCAGCGACTTCCCGCAACCTTAACCAGGTCGTCCATCCATCCTTTAAACGGGCAACGGACACTGCGCTTGCCTGTATGTACGTCGTAGGTCTCTACTACTTCCAAAAAAACCTGTGGATCACACAAACATTTGTCTCAGTGCGGATTCGAACCCACGGCCTCACGTTTCACAGCCGGATTCTAATCAAACGCGCCATGGATGATAATATATCATATATCAATGAGTTTGAATTACGTGCCTTACTAAGGACTTTGCCATAAATGTTGATAACAGAAGTCAATTCTCGGAGTTTGGTGTCAGTTCGTGACACCTAATTATCTCGGAAACTACTTCAGTTATCAACTTTGTAGCTTTAATTGTTCATACATATTTCGATTATTTGATATTTTGTAGAAAGTACTTTTATTTACAGTCAATTAAATAATGCTACTATTTAAATTATTAATAAGGTGATACAAATGTTAGTGTTTACTTCTTTCTTTATTTCAAATATGACGTTTATTATAACTCATACCCCAAAGTTGAACTTGGGAAACCGGTTGTTGTTAAAATATCAATACAAATCTTTATCAGCACGAGAATTGGAGGCTAACATGAAAATATTGAACTTCAAACTAATCAAACAGTAGTACTAAACGAAGCGACGCTTATGCCTGAATATATTTTGCATTGCGAATCTTAGCAAGACTAATTAAGTCTGAAATACTTCTCACTATTCAATAAACTAAAAGATAATATGGAGAGTACCCCCTCGTCTTCACCTCACCTCCCCGCTCCGGCCCGGCTACGTCTTTCTCTCAATAAATAATCACTTGGGAAACGTCAACAGCTAAAGGACAGCCATTCTTGGATATTTGCATAAGTTGTGTCGAAATCGTCTTTACTATGCTGACGAAACAAAAGAATGCTAATTTGGACGACAGACAATAGGGTTTTCATGTTATAATTAATTTACCCTTGATGGTTTTACACCGAGCCCTCTTTTATCAAAATATATAGCTAACAATAATACATTAGTCCAAACCAGATTCACGTTACCTCATTTCAAATATAATTCTATAGTGCTGGCTGAAACTCTTTGAAACGAAAAAAAGATCCAAAACGTTATTACCGTGCGCAATTTAATAAATTTCCCCACATGAAATATTTTACACATAAAATTTTAATTAAAACTCAACAAGCTCGGCAATGATTAATGTGGACTCAATAAAATACATTAAAGAAACCCTTTGCCGTCTGCGCAATTCATGATTTTGTTCAACAACTCTAAAGGAAATGCGTAATTAACTTTACTCGCTGCACACGCACCAACTCATTATGCAGGCAATTAAAATGAGCTCGGTGCAATTCAAACGAATAAACAGCCAGGATTTTTTCCACTCGAGGTGGCACATTCGACAGGCGTGATTCAGGCCCAAACTCAACGCAGAATGGACATGCCGCTCTGTAATCTGTCCTGGCAAACCGTGCGCTGCATAAATTAGCCGTAGTTAAAAGCACCCTTTTAATGGGAAGGCCAAATGAATGGGCAGCGTCGGTTGGCGCCGAATTTCGAACGGACTAAGGCGTGTTCACATATGAATGCGGAATCGACGGGATGGACGGCCGAAGCCGCAGACTTACTAATCTGCGGTGATCAATAAGTCAATGTGCTTTTGCTGGGTTCGTAAAAGAATTTACGTGTGACGCTAATTTTACATGTTGGGATACTTTCGCCAGCTATATCAAAGATAATGTATCTATAATGTATGTTACTTTTAAATGTATTATAGATTATCAGTGAATTAAAGCTAAATTATGAGCTTAATGTGGTTGCGTCCTAACAGTACATCTACTGTGTGCCATCGCACAACGTGTGTGCTGACCGCAAGCATTTAAAATTGCGCTTTGCTTCGACGCGTCCTTGTTATCTACGTGAAACGGAATTAATCGATGTTCAGCGGACCAGACGAAGTATTTGTCGCTTTGTAATTACTTGAGTTTTATTTTTTGGCTGAAATACTTTTGCATTCACCAGCCTCCAATTGATCGAGTTTAAAATGCAGTGAATGTTACGTGGGTAAATATTTGTTTACTTCTTATTTTAAAACGTTTATAAGGGTGACAAGATCATTGTTGGCTCTTCAGATGTTGATATTTTATAACACTTAACAAGTACTGGTACAAGTTTTAAGTTTTACGAATATTAGTTTGTCTTGCAATAATAACAAATCTTTCTTATCCATGTTTTAGAATAAATTAGTTAACAATTTTATAATCGACCACCTACCCGGCATTGATCCTTTACAATACAATTCCTAGCCCAAAACGCCTAAAATGCTACAAACTGACGTTAGTAAAGTCGAGGTGACTTTGAATTTTTGTGAAGATCTCTCAAGTTTATAGGCTACATCATTACATTTTCCTTTTCCGTTAAAGCAAATTTGCGTTTGTTTTCAAAATGTTAAGTGCATTGCCTTTATTTCAATAGAATAACGTATTTAATAGAATCTGTTTTCAAGTTAGGTACTTTAACTATCTTGTCGTGCTTCAGTTTACTAAATTCTGCGAAGACATTTACTTGACTATACGGGAAAGGTTAAATCTACGCAACAAACTTGGTAAGAAGCTTAATTTTACCTGTACAACATAAATCCTATATGTTGTGTCTGAAAACTTTGTTTGCTGAAATGAATCTTATTAATTGTAAGTTATTGGTTAGAAACAAATAATTAATTAATACATACATTAACTCACGCCTTTTCCCCCAAAGGGGTAGGCAGAGGTGCCAGAACACCCACATTTTGCCTTGTATGTTTCGTCCAACTATGTGATGGGGGGAACCTATTGCCATATCGGGCACAAATTCCGAACTCCAACATCATTTTGCCTGACCCGGAATTAGAACCCGAAACTTCAGCTTTGTAGCACAAATCCAAGAAAAATTGAAAGTATATAATTTTGTTATGTTTCACTACGAGTACATATGAAATAAATGACTCGCGGCTTTTCGCTAGAAATTGACATTAGCAAAAAAATAATTCAATCCCGGAAAAATATGCTTGTTTAAACAAAACAGCATCGGGGATATTTGCTATTTCAACATAATGAGATTTCTTACCCGAATGCCTCTGAATATGTAAAAGTAACAAAGATATTTCGTTCCATAAATATCAATGAAAGTAATAAATTCTCATTATGAAATGTTATTCTCGGATTTGACATTAATTTGTGTTAATTGTTTAATGTTTAACATAAATGATTCAGACATTTTAAGAGTCTTTGTGAAATTAGATTGTGTTAAGAAGAGAAATATTTCAAATTCCGTATTATCTAGAATTAATTACTTGATGCGAATATTTGAGATGATACTTTAACATCTGAAATATTTGTCTTCAAATTATGATTGAACTGTGACTCAATTCAGATGTAAACTCGGTGACTTTTTGAAGTCTGATTAATAAACGCAATTAGACTAATTAGACTACATCCGTGTTCATAAAAGTTATTATCCTCACACTTTGACTACGAAATGTAGTTATGTATATTAGTTGCATTATGTTTGTAGTCACTAAAACTACCACCCGGCGTCGTTTCCGATAGCAGTCATGGTATATACTTACCGGTTTACTTAGATAAATGCTTATATTTATGACTTTAAATAATTAGGCAAATTGCCGAAGGAAATTGTTCATAAAATCCGCAACCGCCTTACGCCAAAGAAAACTTCGAAATTTCACGTACCATACTATATATAGACTATATGTATTTGTTTAATTAGCAACGAAGCATTAATTAGTTAAATGACAAATTAAATCTTGAGTCTTGTCTGCAGGTTTAAAGACACAAATGCAGAGACACATAAAGAAGATATTCTTCGTACAAGACGAGTGTTCGTGAGGTGATTGGCAGTAATTGAACGAGCTGAATCAAAGAGCAAGGTCAAAGTTCAAGAGGCTTAATATAAATTAGAATCAGTACTTAAATTCCAGCTTTGAAAAGGATAAAGGAGTGGAAAGGGCAACACGCGTGATTGTTCTATTATAGTGCTCTGATTTAACGATACCATTGTATGGTCGCTAATAAATTTGATCGAATTTTATGCGACGTTTATGCTAACCAATTTCGTCTTTAGAACTCATATAAATTTTAATTCAAATGCTCTATGATAATGTATAGTGATATAATGACAGTGGTCAAGTGTTGTTTCTTAAAATTTCATTACACTAAAATACTGAACGGTTTATTTGGTAGAACATCATCACCAATCATCAGTGTCCATGAATGATGTGAATTTAGACGGGTTTTTAAACCTATTGAATAATTAATACATGTTTATCAATTTCAGGATGTTTTCCAAGATTAACGCGAAAGTTACTAGACTTCAAGATGCACTGAGCTCCTTCGACGTAGATCGGATTGCAAAAAAAAAAAGAACCATTTAATATAACTTTTTTATTCATTAATTAACTTTTTTAAAATTTAATTAACTTTTTTAAAATTTAATGATTATTGTTAAAGTAGTTATCCACCCTTGGTTAAATTTAATAGTCACTGAGCCGATGCCTAATACCTCAGTGCACACCGCGATCACGAAAGCTGTAAAGTAATCAAAGCATCGGAATGTTAAAAAATGACAAAAATATACCAATTCCGTGATAAAATCCGTAAAAATAAGTTTAATTTCATTCAGTAACAAAGTAAAACATTAAATACTTCAAGTCCGGTTTCAATGAAACTGAGTATCTTTTTTATTTTTGTTGCAATAAATGGAATAAGCGATACGACCGCTCATGAACAATAGCAAAATCAAACAACATCTTGAATTACAAAGCAATGCTTGGCAATCCACTGCGCTGGCCATCCTGAGACCTAAGATGTAAAGTCTCAATATGTCTAGTATTTACTCTGGCTACAATGTCCTTCAATCTGAAATACAACAGTGCATTTAAACTGCTGTTTGGCGGGAGAAATAGACATTGCTATGGTACCCATACAGGTAGCCTCTCACATATGAGAGACCTACCACCAGTACAATCTCAGTCATCTCAGTTGGGCCAATGTTAGTGTAATTTAAATTAAAATGAATTAAGGAAATATTGTAACGCCATGACAATCAGATACAATTATTATTTATGTCATCATCATCAGCCTTTCGCTGTCCGCTACTGGACATATCCCTCCTCCAAATTGCGCCATTTCACCCTGTCTTCGGCTTGTCGCATCCAGCATCTGCCAGCGACCTTTCTCAAATCCTCACACCACCCAGCTATATGGCGCCCTACAATACATTTGCTTTTTGTATTTATGTATGTATATATTTATAGAAAACAAGACCAAGTAGTTATTGCCGGTGACATACCTTCACAAGCCAGAAATATACGTCACAATAAACATAAAACCACAATGTTTTGGCGCAAATTGTTGACGAAAGCAGAACCTTGTTCCCTTATTACACGTTTTGATGTTCGTTAGCAAAATTTCCAGTGAGAAGCAATTTCTGAAGGAAGACCACATCAAAAGATTTCGAGATATGCTAATTTGTCTCAGCGTCAATTATTCCATGTGTACATTGTTATTGTTTACGTACTTGATGGAAGAAATGTTATTAATAATAATTTTGTCAGCAAATTATAAAATACAAGCCTTGTTGAAATTCGTCTGAATACAGTTCAGTTAGCACTTTGTTGGCCTATTACGTGTACACAATATTCGCAACGATAGTAATAAATCAAAATTTCGCTTCCTCGCTCTATTATGGGTTAATATAGATTTCTATTGGTGTAGTAATTACTTTCACAGATTACCCTATCCACAGTCAAACATCAAACAAATTTAATCCCTCTTACATATTAACGTTATTAAAATTGAATTAATGTAGTAGCAATTACAATTATGTGTAGGTAAGCTAGTTAACATTTTAGATGACAGATCATACTAAATGTTAGAAGTTTAACTTATAAGATACTAGTGGTCCAGCCCGGATGCAGATACACTTTTTGAAAATATTCTATCGCCTATGTTTATCATGGATAATTTGAGATTCTAATGATGAAGCATCTTTTCAAAATAGTCTAGTAGTTACAGATAGGAGTTGGTAAAATGTACTCTGCGGGTACAGAGCTTATTTAATGCAAAAAAACAATCATAGCTTTCCTCTTTACAGTATCAACATTGATTTAGTAAGAGTTACAAAAGTACTTGAAAATGATACTACGACTACGGATGATAAAATCCTAAAAAACTTCAAGCCATACACGAACCTTGTTACATTGATAAATACATACATCTGGTATATACTCGTAAAAAGTAACACTCAAACACAGTAATAATCCTACATTCCCATCCAAACAAGTAAAACAAGCGGAAAATATCACGTCTACATAACGCTAACGATATGCAATAAAACGTTCTCAAAAAAGTAGGCGCTTCAATAAAAATTGTTTGGCACTTGAGGCACTTATCCCCTTTCTACTGCTGATACAGCACATTACCACGGTACGTTAACATTTACGAGAGAGTGATCCCCACTGTGATATAAGGACTGAATAATAAACCTCAGGTGTACAATGCTAATGCGGGAATCTTCGAGTAACGGAACACGCGCTGCGTTTACTGACGCGCGACATTTGTAAGGCTGCGTCCTCGGAGGAATTGCGGTATTATAAGAATATAGGTGATGATGGAGAATTTACTATTTCTAGTATTAACTCAATGGTAGATATAGTTTTAGAACAATCTAGGAAACTTGAGAATTAAAAAGTCGGTCGGGTTAAATAAATGTTCTTTTCAAGTGTTGATGCTATTTTATCTAGCCCTATACAATAATCATAACGGTCTACACTAAATTAAATGAGAAAATAAAATTAATATTATCAAAACAAAAGCCGGTTTTACTTCAATAACATTTCGCGACCTGGCCAAATTAATTTGCGTAAAACCTTTTCTCAGTAATGCCTCGAAAACACCTATTTTAATATATCCAAACCTTCAAAACACGAGGCGTAAATTCAGCCATGAAATATTAAATTATTTTAATTACACCGCCCAAACTACTTAGAACAAGTTCCCAAGATTCCCAAATTACTCGTACTAGGCTGTAATTAAACTTAACCTACCTAGGTTAAGCACTTTTTTCTCACTATTTATGTATTGAGTTGAAAAGGTAGCCGAACCCTTTTCGTTTGTGTTTCCCGCTCCCTTGGACTCGAAACCCACAGAGCCCTAAACTTTTCGTTTTAATGAGCGCAGTAAATGCGATACGTTTCTCCATTTGCATGCCGTGTGAGATCCAAGTGGCGCGAGCACGGACAAGCTATAACTCAGGCGTCTTTTTGCACTTTTTTATGATTATCTCCAGGGTTAGCTCTACCTTTATCCGTTTCTTTTGTGAAAATTGCTGGAATAGGGATGAGAATATTATCAAGAATTAATTACTGTAATGTAGCATTGTGCCTTTTGCCTTTACATTTCTGAATGAATAAACCTAATCTTTGGGTATGAGATTAATGTATTGATTAATGGATTGATTTTGAACATTCGTAAAATGAACACGCACAAACTGAAATAAGGACAATACTGAGCGATCACAATATCTGAAAAATGAGATGAATATTCAAAGGGGAGGAAATAATCACATAGAAAGTCTTTACCGTCCAATGTTTTTGAAATATGTTAGTACACATATTAGTCTCAATCTTTCTTTCATAAAAGGTATCAAATATCAACGTCGATATATTTTCTTTCTAAATATATCTAATGAAAGTATCTTTAATAAAAAATAATTTAATTAAAAATTAAAAGACCGACTTCAATGTGCACTACAAAGTAATAAATAATATATATTTCATTGTGCTAGTACACATTGATTCATTTTCTTATTGACTAGACTAGCCAACAAATCTTTAAAGTTTAATACGTAATATTTTGAAGGCGGGTCGCCAAGTGCCAAACGAGAACAAATTTAAGTAATGTAACACAGTTGAATATTACCTACTTGTAGATGTATCGTTGGCGCTCAGTTAGGTCCATATGTAAACTAGAAACAATTTAATTTAATATATTTATCCTACGTGTACTTTTGTTGAAATTTTAATAGAATTAATATGTGTCATATGTGTGATCTAATTTTAATGTATTGCATACGATCAAAGATACAGTGGTCAAGGGTTTCAACTCCAGGGTACACCATTGCCTTATTGGAGTCACTTGCATATTTATATACAATTATTTTAACAGTGATAGGTATCATAGTGAGGAAAGTATAAGAAAGGGAAGGATTGTTAAGTTTGTATGTTTCCCTCGATTGTAGATAAGTCCGATGCTCCACAATGTTGATTAAGAGCTGTTATATTAAGGACGGGTGATTTTTAAATTAATTATCAGGACAGGGACTGGAGTTTGCACCCGATATGACTATAGACTCTCGCCCCCAATCACACCGAGGGACAAAACACGCAAGGCGTAACGTGGGTGTCCTGGTTGATACCAGGAGAATCTCTGCATACCCCTTCTGGGAAAATGGCGTGAGTTTATATAGATTAAGACAAATTAATATTGCGTGTAAAATTGCGTGTTTTTCGCTAGGATGTTTTAGACAAATTAAATTTAAGTGTAGGTCGTCGTGTTCGTCACTTGGCGACCCGCCTTCAAAATATTACGTATTAAACTTTAAAGATTTGTTGGCTAGTCTAGTCAATAAGAAAATGAATCAATGTGTACTAGCACAATGAAATATATATTATTTATTACTTTGTAGTGCACATTGAAGTCGGTCTTTTAATTTTTAATTAAATTATTTTATTTATTACTTTTTAGTTTTCATAAGCATTGTAATGATGCCAAAGGTAATCATATAATGAAAACTGAAATCATTGTATATAAAAAAATGAACCATTGTGATCCTTTATGATTTCAAAAACGAAAATTAATATTTTATGATTTTTAAGGAAGCTACACTGTTCGTTTTTATTTTTTATTTCTTTTTTATGATAAAGAAAATACTAGAATCGGTTCGACCTGCTGGAGATATTGAGTACACTTATGCGTGGTAATCATTCGTTACCCCCTCACCTCTACACCTTTTTCACTTCCTATTTTTAATAAAACACATATACTTAACTTAATGGACGAAAAATCATTGCGTTTCTGCAAAGTTTTGACCTCCAGTCTGCTCTCCAGATATGTACCTATTCATCAGATTGTCACCATATTTTATGTGACCAACATTATGTATAATTCGTGCCGAAGAAAAGTTATTTAAAATCATTTTTTACTGTCGCAGATATTTAGTATTTATATTGGTATATACCCCCCCCCTTCCCACGCCCCTTTCTACTTTCCCCTTTCCATCCCCCCCTTGTAGTAATAAACTTATACTGAACCTAATGTAAAAAGAATTATTGCTGTACTGTTCAATTTTGAGGAGTTCTGCCCTTCAGGTCTAAAGATATTCATCAGGTCTTCACAATACTTTTTTTGGTCTAACTTATCATATAATACTCTTTGACAAAAAGTTATTTTTAAGTCGGTTAAGAACTGCCGGAGATATTGAGTATTAATAATTTTACCTATTTTCTACCCCCTCACCCCCCCCCCCCCCCCCCCCCCACCCTTTACCAATTTTCACCCAGCCTTTGTAATAATATACTTATACTTAATCTTACGCAAAAAGAATTAATGCTGGATCGTTTACTTTTGAGGAGTTCTGGTCAGCAGATCCTAAGATATTTATCAGGTCTTCACCAATTTTATATGGGACCAACCTTGTATATAATGCTTTCCGAAAAAAAAAAAAATTCAAAATCGGTTCACAATTGCCGGCGTAATCGCGTAACAAACATACAAAAAAAAAATTCAGTCGAATTGATTACCTCCTCTTTTGAAGTCGGTCAAAAACAGCGAACGCCAAAACAAATACAACAGAAGCCGGATGAGTTATCAAGCCCATTGTTCCGATTGGCCAATAATGGAAGTAATTTAGTTTCTCCCAGAACGTTATTAAACGTTAAATCCCGGTGGTTTCGACGACCAAAAGCTTTTATATAGAAACCGTTTTAGCAGCCGCTACGCACTTAATTTATACACAGTAAATTTATTATTGCTGATCGGAGCCAACGAGACCGCGGAAAGAGTTATTGCCATAAATAATGCTAAAAGAAACTTTAGTTATTTATTTTGTTGGTATTTATTTTCAAATTATATGGTCAAATATTTTATAGGAAATATAAAAAGATATTGTATCTCTTCGGACGAAGCTTGCGTACAATTATGACGGTACTATCTAATAAATAATAGAAGAGTCGTACGGCAGCCATTTTTATTCACTATTTCAATTATTCGTACAGACAACTGAACCAGACAATGAATCAATACCCAGCAACTACTGTAGTACAAGTTGCATATTGCGCACATATTAATACAAATCATACAGATTACTTATTACTTTCATATACAACACTTTAATTTCCTCAACTTATTATTATATCTATATATTATGTATAAAACTTTCATTTATTCAAACACTGTTCATTACTACGTCAAAACACAAAGTTAATTTTAAATTAACTTAATGAAATTTAAATAAATAAATATTAGGAATCTTCCAGATTCATAAATTAAAATACAACAATATACATATACATGTTGAGAAAAAAAATATTTAAAATACATTAAAGGCAATATGACAGACACTGAGCCCTAAGAAGGAACACACAGTTCAATGGATCATAAAGTCGCATCAACGACTTGACGGTAAGCCTTGTTAGATGGATCAATGGATATTGTTTGAATGTTTGTGATTTCAATATCCATGTAGAAAACGACAGTGAATTTCTGAGTTAAACACTTCAATCGAATCAAAATTATTCTTAGAAGATATTTTAAATATTAGAATAAAATTAATGACACATAAATATTACTAAATTGCTTTAGATAAGATCTAAAGCGACATATGTTGCCTTTTCCTAATTAGTATTTTAATATCCAGATCATTTATGACGTTGTTGAGTGTGTTTATTTATTGAATTAGAAATTAAATTTTATTGGTTATCCTTTGAAATCTTCCTAATTTTGTATAGAGAATTAAATAAATGGTCCAGAGACACGACTTAGGACGAAGCCTAAAGGAAGGCGTCCACACATTAACATCGTACGTATCGGCCGCATCGCATCAAACATCAACGCATATTTTTTGTATAATAATTCATATAAGCGCGTCCATTTATCCGTATTGAGATCACTTGAAACTATGAATTCCTGTACAAATAATTCTATGCGATGCGTCCAATAATAGGGTATTTGACTCCATTTATTATGGTATTTTTATCAAAAAGTATTCATAACTATGGTCCACAGAACAGATGAATCAACTGTTCTGTGTTATGGTCTAACAAACAAAGAATTTTATAAATCCAATCAGAATGAAACAAGTAAGAAACGTTTTAAATCTTGTAGTGGAAGTAACAGAAAAGAAATGCAAAACCAAGATAGTGACGTCAATAGGGTTATTATACATTACAGTGTGCGCGTGTGAAAGAGACAGCAATATCTCCCCACTACACCCGTACTCTTTAATTTTAAATATTAATATTTGTCTTACGTTACAAGCTACTTTAATAATTTTTTGACAACAAGGCTTTATTTTTAACGTATTTGTGTATGTAAGCGAAATAATACCAAAAAACGATTATAGTAAAATACCCTATTACGATGCCGAAATGTGGACGCCTGCCTTAACAGGATTTAATAAGCGTAAAATTTACGAAACATTTATAAAAAGTTATTTACCGATTTGTAAGCTTAAATATAGAAAAACATAAAATAAGTGTTTCGTGTTAAATATAGAGAAGTCTTAGGCGATTCAACATTTCACGCGTTGTAACTTTGTAAATGAAAGAAGAAACAATCTTTTATCGCCCATTCGAGCATCTTTTGGTACAAAAAGGAATACTTATATACCTCTGCCGCTTTAGTAAAAAGGCTGAATTTTAATGTAAAAAAATTGTATTAGGAAGATGTCTAGGTAACTTTAATCTGATAAAACGATAAGTCGGTGGTTTTCTTTGAAATCCACGAACCTTGGGATTATTATTAGTGTTTTGTTAATAAAAATCGGCCTATTAAATATCATCAACATGTCATCCTACCAGAAATATCTATTCTATTGACCTCAACTCGGTACGTGCTGCAAGGCGCATTGTTTATACCAATTCCGTCAGTCTAGTTAACAACGATAAAACGCGATTCACATGGGCTTAGCGCGTCAGGCCTTTGTTATGTATGTTGACGTTTAATCTCCTCCTAGAATAACGCGGTTAGGAATGCACCCGACCATTTCTCCACGGGAAATAAATACGAGCGGTGGAAAGTGCTCACTTTGTATAAATTGCAGTAGACGCTTGCCAGGCTCCTCACTTGTTATAAAGAACTGCGCTTCCGACGATGCCGCTTCAAAAAGTTCAAATGTATTCAGAGATAATTGTGTGTAATTGCATTTGCGAACTTTCCAGTTCAAACCGCGCAAACAAAACGATCCACTCAGTAGTGTGTGAAAAACTGAAAATTAAAATGAATCTCGTTGGTGATGATTTGTCGGTCATTAGTGTCTTATTCTTTGTTCGCCGAGTTTTTTGAAATTTATTGGTACAACGTTTATTTTCGCTGTGCATTTGTCGTTTATTTTTTATTAGATGGGGCAATATAATACCAACATTTTTCCTGTTAAGTAAATTCTCTTTTTTTTATATTGGACATGCAACAATATATCATTCAATTATATCACATTCTCAATGCTTATTTTGATGTAAAATAAGCCTATAATATTAATGCTTGTGGTTAACCATTAACAATCCATAATGTAGAAACACCCTGAGATTTTGTCAAAAATCTAAACCGCTGTATTTCCACAATAGAAATACAGTTGGAACAGAATCCCATTAATCCTTGAAACCGTAGCATAATCTATGAACGTTCTTATTGTCATGGTCTTGATTCTGAAATTTACAGCATCGTTTATTTCTTATCGTGAAGACTTTAAAATACCTTACAGAAGCAATATGCGGGTTGGCTTATCGATTGCGTTTACGACATTCCCCTCGCAATGTCCGTCTTTTGGACTAACTACACTGAATTGGTCTTGTCATATTCAATTATTCATTTTTGTACTCGACTCTGTATCTATTTTTATTTTGAAATGTTAAAGGGACGTCTTCTTAAAGCAGTAGAAACATTTACACATAGCAACTTATTAGATTTCTGAGGAACTTGTCTTTTAAACAAACAAGTGCTACCAAAACATATTTGAAATATTGACTAAGGCTTTCCAATGCAGGTTAATAAACAAACGAACTGTTTGTTACTCATGTGTTATTTTCTCATATTATCTAAAAGGTTTAAATGTGACGTATACTATTATTGTTTTGACTCTTGCTCAAATTTGTTTTTCGTGATCTAGACAACTCCTACGTTGTAAACATAATTGGTTTTAAAATATATAGGGCGTTGTAATTAAGGAAATATCATATTCAATTTAAAACATCCTATGTAAAGATAATTAAACTGGAATCATTTGCAATCAGTTTATTAATTATATCAATGGAACCTTCCAAATTTACTATCAAATTTTGACATTACAGTTTCTTCAGTGCACCGATGCTTCACTCTGGTCATCGTTACCCTGACTAAAGTAATTAGCTTCTAATTACTGTGCAGCTAATGGAAAGCTTGTACCAATTAGTCAGCAGCCTGTTCACTAAAACATAGCACAACATCGTTATAATAACGTTACCAGCACACTCAACAATGAAGCTAAAGCAATTTGTTTAAATTGTTGGCACTTGCGAAAATGCCTATGCTGCAAAATATCTGTATAATGCGGAAATATATTAGCATTTTAAAGAGATAATTATAGCAAAATAAAAGTGCGTGGTGGCCTGTTGGTAAACGGACTAGACGCGGCTGCCAACATGTTCACGGTGGTCGCGGGTTCGAATCCCAGGGCACACCTCTGACTTTTCAGAGTCATGTGTGTATTGATAATCAATCACCACGCACTAAAACGGTGAAGGAAAACATCGTGATGAAACCTGCATACCATAGCGATTCATAAGAATTTCTATGGTATGTAAGTCCGCCAACCCGCACTAGGCCAGCGTGGTGGACTATATGGCCTAACCACTCTCAATCGTATTCTCGATTATAGAGTAGGCCCGTGCCCTGCAGTGGGACGTATATGGGCTGATACAGATATAGCAAAATATTGTTTTAAATATGTGTACTTTAGTGTGCAAACATAATTGGGTCAAATGATATGAATCACCATCTGACGTCATTCAATGTTTATTCTGGACGCCTTTGCACATGCCATTACGTGCACTGCAGTTTGAATTTTTAAAAAAGGAATTAAGTAATGATTACGATAAAATATAGGATAATTATTTGAACATGATATAAAGAGCCTTCGTATATCATAATATCTCTTCAACTATTGAGGACAAACCTCATTTCACATTGTTAATATATTAATAAAAGTTACTTAAATCGATTGAGTAAAATCTTAATTAACATTCACTTGCGCCATGACAAAAGTTTGAAACTACTATCAACTAAGAGAATATTAGATTTCGGCAGGGTTGTGGCAGCATGAAGTTAAGTCCGCCCAGTGGTCAAGGGGCGCCAGAATTCCACCACGGTATCCCCTGCCTGTCGTAAGAGGCGACTAAAAGGGGTCATCGGGGTCGCTAAGCACACAGCGGGGGCTGTGTGCTCACGTCGGGAGTGACCCCGAGATGGGCGGCAGAACGTGTGGCCTCGTGTCTGTCGCGGACGCCCATCTCACCATGGGCGTCCGAAGTAGGGAAAGAGGGGGCATCTGCGCCCTCCCAACATGTGAGGAGCCATATTTGGCAGTGCGCCGGGTGACACGGCGAGTTAAATGGGCGCCATTCGCCTGTCCACATCGCCTGTCACCCATAACGCGCGTGATGGCCACCGAGAGGTTTTAGTCGGTATGCCGGCAAAAGATCTTTTTAGATCTCGGTAAGGACCCAGCCTGATAACAGGCTGGAAGGCCGGAGACCCCGACACGCCCCTTCCGATCTCCCCCGAGTGTCGAAAGGAAGGCTAAAGGAGCTTTACTCTCGTTAAAAAAAAAAAAAAAAGCATGAAGTTAAGTAACACGATCGCTACGAGTCAATCGACATACTTTAAATTTGTTAAATTACGTATCTCATCCCAATTAAAATTGCATACTGTGATAATCGTCGTTCCTGTATCCTATAGGGTCAGAGACTATGTATAAGCACTTTGCTCAATCCTGGCATTACTTTTGCTTTATATATTTACATCAACGTCTTTATGCGTTTTCATTGGTTCAGAGTACTGCAGACCTGATCCTTGATCAGTGTCTAAACGATTTGGCAAATGTAATTTCGATGAGGTCGAGACATGCTGATTCTTCCATACATATTCCTCTTGTACATATATTTGAGTAGTATTTTTTGATCTATCCTCTATGTTGACTATATCACCTAAAATCGCAATATTCACCGACTTTGTTAAAAAAATACCCGGTAACGACACCTTCGAATATTTTAAATAGGTATACGTAGCAAAAAACAACTAAACTATTTTTAAAAGAAACTATTTTTTTTCTCTCTTTATTGGTTAGGGGGGGTAAGGGGAGAACGGAATACAACATCTTATCCGACCCTAATGTCATCCTCACCTGCTCGCGTTGGTGGTTCTTTTAGAATAGCCAACGGCGACGGTTCTGCGGCCGTCGCGGTGCCCCCTGCTAGATAACCGAAGAGGCTCTGACGACCGAGCAATGACGGTATAACCATACACCCAGTTAAACCACTAACTGGAAGAGGCTTCAGTGGCCTAGGGGAGTAAATTTCCCCTGAAATATCTGGTGCAGAAGGCAACGGGAAACCACTGCACTAACACTCCCTAGTAATCAGCTTACATATTATGAATAAAGTCCAGAAAGAAATGGCCCCGAGTGCCCGGCGTTCCTTAAATGGAACAGGGGTGCGAAGAATCCCCGGGCGGAAAATTTATAAAATTGCTACATGGAATGTAAGAAGTCTCAAAAGTCCAGATAAAATCTTTAACGTTAAGAAGGAGATGCAACGATTAAATATTGATATTCTAGGATTAAGCGATGTGAGATGGAAGGGTAGTGGTATACATCGTATTGACAAAGAATATGTAATGTACTATTCCGGATCAGATAAGACCTCCAATAAATATGGAGTAGGAATGATTATTTGTACAAGAACTATACAGACGGCAATCAACTTCATTCCTAAGTCCAATCGTGCTATGATGATGCAGATTCAAGCCAAGCCGATGAACATTAATGTTATACAGCTTTACGCGCCTACTACGGATGGTACAGACCAAGAAGTTGAGAACTTTTATCAGGAAGTCGAACACCTACTTGAAAGTATCAAAAACCATGATATTAATATTATTATGGGGGATATGAATGCCAAAGTGGGGAAAGGGGAGGTTCCAGGAGTAGTGGGGAAATATGGTCTGGGTGAACGGAATGACAGAGGTGACACGCTTGTTCAGTTTTGTCAAGAAAACGACCTCGTTATCACAAATACCATCTTTGAACTTCCAGCTAGAAGGCTGTACACCTGGACATCTCCAAAGCATAAACCTGACCATATCATGCGAAACCAAATTGACTATATACTGATCAACAACCGATTCAAGAACTGCATAAAGAGCGTAAAAACATACCCTGGAGCTGATATACGATCTGACCATAACCCTGTAGTCGCTGTGTTGGCATGCACTCTCAAGAAAATACATAGGAAGAAACATACCAAAACTAACATCCAAGCTATTAACGACAAACTTATACGATCTAAAGTGTCAGAAGAGATAAATGAGTGGGCATTGGACAACATAGAGAAATCACCAGATACTGTGGAATCAAAGTGGAAGACGTTGAAAACTAAAATTACAAAAATCAATGACGAATTGCTTCGACCGAGAAAATGGAACTATAAGCAAGGTTGGATGACAGATAAAATTTACCAGCTCATGGAAGAGAGAAGAACTTATAAACACACAGACTCTGAAAAATACAAAAGCCTAGACAGAGACGTACGAAGGGAAGTGCGATTTGCACGAGACTCCTGGCTCAAAAAGAGATGTGAATATGTAGAAGAATTATATGCAAAACATGACGCATTTAACCTACATAAAGAAATAAAAATCATGACTGGAAACCGAAACGACTCACAACACCCATTAGTTGACGCAAACAATGTACCGATTCTTGACATTGCGAAGAAAATATCTATGTGGGAGCAATACATCACTTTTCTGTTTGCAGATGATTCTAGAAACGTAGTAACACCAGTTATAGATGACAACGGATATAACTTTTTAAAAGAAGAGGTGGCAACAGCTTTACGCCGTGCTAAATCAGGAAAATCTGCTGGACCAGACAACGCTTACATAGAAATACTCAAGCTTATTAAGGATAAACATCTAGGTGCACTGTTGAGTTTATTTAATGATATATATAATACCGGCCACATCCCCGATGACTGGCTTAAGTCGACCTTCATTACAATCCCAAAAAAGAAGACCGCAAAGAAGTGTGAGGAATTCCGTACGATCAGCCTCATGAGTCAAGTCCTTAAACTCTTTCTATCAGTAATACATAACCGAATAAGAAACAAATGTGACGAACATCTCAGCGACAGCCAGTTTGGGTTCCGAGCCGGAGTAGGCACAAGAGAAGCTTTGTTCTCCGTACACGTTTTAATTCAGAAATGCAAAGATATGCAACAAGACGTCTATCTTTGTTTCATAGATTATGAAAAGGCATTCGACAGAGTGCAACACGACCGCTTAATGGAACTACTCAGAAACATAGGATTAGACGGAAAAGATATTCGCATAATACAAAACTTGTACTGGAACCAGAGAGCTACAGTCACGATTGATGGTGTGGAATCCAAAGAGGTTGTGATTAGAAGAGGAGTGCGGCAAGGCTGTATTCTATCCCCCACACTGTTTAATGTATACTCGGAAGCTATTATGGCGGAAGCTTTAGACAACCTGGATTGTGGCATAAAGGTTAACGGGCGCCTCATCAACAACTTGAGGTATGCCGACGATACAGTTCTCATAGCTTCTACTGAAATGGAGCTACAGAAGATCGTAGACAGAGTAAATGAGTGTAGTGAAAGGGCTGGTCTTAGAATGAATGTCCAGAAAACCAAGATAATGGTGATCTCAAAAGATTGTGGTCTACAGCCAAATATAACGGTATCTGGTCAAAGACTCGAAAGGGTTAAGAAATACAAGTACCTGGGTACCTGGCTTACAGACGAGTGGGATTGCGACACTGAAATTAAGGCTCGCATTGAAGTTGCTCGAAGTGCGTTCAGTAAGATGAAAGGGGTGCTCTGCAATCGCAATCTTAAGATATCACTGCGCACTAGACTTCTTCAATGTTACATCTGGCCGATAGTTCTTTACGGATGTGAGGCATGGACCATCAAGGAACACCTAGGCAAACGCTTGGAAGCATTTGAGATGTGGACCTATAGACGTCTTCTATTAATATCTTGGACTCAGAAAGTGACTAATGAAGAAGTCCTACGACGAGTTGGTCAAAACCGCAAACTTTTGAAAACCATCAAACAAAGAAAAGTTGCATATTTAGGACACGTGCTTAGACATGATAAGTACGAGCTCCTTCAACTTATAATGATGGGAAAAGTAGCTGGCAAAAGGAAAGTAGGTCGGAGGAAAAAATCATGGTTACGAAACATCAGAGAGTGGACAGGGATTGCGAGCGCCGCAGAACTATTTCGCCTCGCACGAGACAAGGGACAGTATGCTGAGCTGACTGCCAACCTTCACTAGTTGGAGAGGCACTACAAGAAGAAGAATTGGTTAGGGGTTTTTATCCACACGGATACGCCAACCCCATTGTACCTTATCAACTGTACACTACATAATTGTCTTAAGAGCGTTTATACCCTGCACGCGCTTTTTGGCTTAAAAACAGGATTTTTCAAATGAGTTAATAACCACCAATAAACAATTTAAAGGCAAAATAATTAGTACTTATTTTAGAAAAGGTTGTCATCTAGGGATTTTGGTGGAAAACATTATAGATTGATGGATAATTTGTGAGTACTATACGGATTACTGAACACAAGTTTCGTTATTTAGGCTTTAAATGGCAATTTAGAAGCTTAAGATATCCGAAACCACTAAATATAAGATGAAAATAAAAATATTATCAGACTAATAAGACCCTTATGGAGGGATTTTGCTGAGAAAAATAATCTTTTTGTGTTTAGTTCCTGAAAAATAAAAATTTAAGCTATGCGAAATTATTCAGAAACTCTCGTCAAGAACATATTTTTTTTCACTAACTTATCGTACATAATTTTTTATAGCAATTGCATATTATAATAGAAGAACATCTTATCAATAATTACCATTTTTATATTTCAACAAAATTAGTTTTCATGTTTTCTACAAATATTTTAAAAACCACTATAAAACACGCTGTCCGACGTGGATCAAATCAGATCGCCGCAAGGCCTTCTAGAGGGAGGACGTATCGCTCGTCGCTCCGGCCTGGCTGCAGTCGATTATGCCGCGCGTAGTAAAAATAGCCACGCGCGGAATGCGATTACCACATCTTAGTACTTTGGTAGTAAAATATTTAATTATTTTTATTACCTACAATGATTTTGTAGTGAGTATAAATAATGTTTCAGGTAATATAATGGGATATAATTCCGAGGCTAAATTATGTTATGTATTGTAATATAAAATTAAATATATTTCGTAATTGTAAGGGGTTGTAAGGCCCCTAACACTATTTATGTGTTCGAACACGAAATGATTAATAAAACGTCCGTAGTGTCTACTGATTGAAGACTGATTTGAATGCAACTTAACAATGTAATAATAACGAAAATATGATTAGTATCCAAAAATTTTATTATTCTTTGCTTGCACAGTAATATTTGTCTACTTATAATGCAAATAAAATATTTTTGTGATATTATATTACAGTTACATTTCAATTGAATATTTGAAGCGCACGGATCAAAGTTGTTTGAGCCGATTGTATAGCGAGCCGACGCGGCAGCTCTACGCACACAGCTTTGGTCGCTTATGTGTGCGTGAAATTAACGAAGAAATACCTATAGTTGACTTTGCGCGCAAGGTGTATACGCTCTTAAGAGCGTAAAAGTAAGTAAGTAAGCGTTCAAATATTCAATTGAAATGTAACTGTAATATAATATCACAAAAATATTTTATTTGCATTATAAGTAGACAAATATTACTGTGCAAGCAAAGAATAATACAAAGGACAATGGCGAAATCGTATTTGCATGAATAACGCGTTTAGAAATGTCATACTTGATAATAATAATATTATTATTTTTCATGAGTTTTCAGCATACTAACTATAGTTGTGTAACGATGTTTAAGTTTCACAATAAAATAAAAAGCTTTATTGACTATTATGTATGGCCGTCAGGTATTTTTCAGCAATGGCGTAAGGTCTTTTAAGCCGACCAAAAATATTTTTCATCGAATCTCGCAAAATCTGTTACAAAAAATAGCTTTATTTGGTAAAACAAGTGCGGTAAATATTTATTTCAAAGCCCTACTTCACCAAATAACATTTTTAAGAAAACAATAATATTTCAATTGGAAATGTCAAATAGAACATAACCTCAAAATCTATAAATTGAAAACGTTTAGTAAGTAATGTAGACTTTTTCAGCAGTATTTCTCAACACATTATTGTTTAGGAACGGCAGCGGAATTCATTTACATTTTTTTCACCAATAAACGCTCTAAATTTACATCAACTAAAATCATGTATGGAAATCTGCCATTGTCCTTTAGATACTAATCATATTTTCGTTCTTATTACATTGTTAAGTTGCATTCAAATCAGTGTTCAATCAGTAGACACTACGGAAGTTTTATTAATCATTTCGTGTTCGAACACATAAATAGTGTTACTTACCTTACAAACCCTTACAATTATGAAATATATTTAATTTTATATTACAATACATAACATAATTTAGCCTCGGAATTACATCCCATTATATTACCTGAAACATTATTTATACTCACTACAAAATCATTGTACGTAATAAAAATAATTAAATATTTTACTACCAAAGTACTAAGATGTGGTAATCGCAGTCCGCGCGTGGCTATTTTTACTACGCACGGCAAAAATCGACTGCAGCTAGGCCGGAGCGACGAGCGATACGTCCTCCCTCTAGAAGGCCTTGCGGCGGTCTGATTTGAGCCACGTCGGACAGCGTGTTTTATAGTGGTTTTTAAAATATTTGTAGAAAACATGAAAACTAATTTTGTTGAAATATAAAAATGGTAATTATTGATAAGATGTTCTTCTATTATAATATGCAATTGCTATAAAAAATTATGTACGATAAGTTAGTGAAAAAAAATATGTTCTTGACGAGAGTTTCTGAATAATTTCGCATTGTTTAAATTTTTATTTTTCAGGAACTAAACACAAAAAGATTATTTTTCTCAGCAAAATCCCTCCATAAGGGTCTTATTAATCTGATAATATTTTTATTTTCATCTTATATTAAATGGTTTCGGATATCTTAAGCTTCTAAATTGCCATTTATAGCCTAAATAACGAAACTTGTGTTCAGTAATCCTTATAGTACTCACAAATTATCCATCAATCTATAATGTTTTCCACCAAAATCCCTAGATGACAACCTTTTCTAAAATAAGTACTAATTATTTTGCCTTTAAATTGTTTATTGGTGGCTATTAACTCATTTGAAAAGTCCTGTTTTTAAACCAAAAAGCGCGCACAGGGTATAAACGCTCTTAAGAGCTAAATAATAAGTAGAGATGGATATAGGTCGGATGAAAATATAGGTAGACAAAGTATTTAATTACACAGGTTAACTAGGAAAAAAAAAAGCAACTAATGGCGAGACAAACGTTCCATTCGACTGATAGGAAGCCATACGACCGCTCATGAATAGTAGCAAAACCAAACAACACCATGAATTACAAAGCAATGCTTGGCCCTTCCCGGCGCTCGCCATCCTGACATAAGAAGTTAAGTCTCGATATGTCCAGAAGGTACTCTGGCTACAAAGTCCTTCAAACCGGAACACAACAGTGTATTCACACTGCTGTTTGGCGGGAGAAATGATATTGCGGTGGAACTTCCCACACGGCCTCTCACATATGAGAGACCTCTCAAAACTTGAAACTATTTTCAAAATACAAGTATATTTCACGTGTCTAAAACAGCAAGTGGAAAACTATACACGATGCTCGAATAGATTATATTTAAAGCTAACAATTGAAACTTGAATATTGCAGTCCAGATAATCAAACTATGAATAGTTTGAACACCCTGAATTTTGCTGGAAATATGAAAGCCGTATAAAGTCTTGCTGATATTGAAATACGTTTCTGAATTGATAAAATTCCCGTGTCTGACAAGTATGTGTAATATTTGATGAAATTTGAGTGATAACTTAGAAAAATCCCTTCTTAAGGATTTCCTGGCGAGTCAATAACATTTAGAGTCGTCTACTTCTTCTGATACCTATAAGGACAAGGACCTCTTTGTCCTACGATCATATATATGGGACCAACGTTTTTTATTTATACTCATATTGCAGAGTAATCTAGTTTATTATTGCACAAGTTGTTGCTCCCCAAACCATTATTTTAACAGATATATTGACCTAAATGATAAATAAAATAATGCAAAAATAACTCAAACGAATCCTGGTTTTATGACTTAATTAAAAGGGATTAATAAAGAAATAATTAATCGTTCCATTTGGATATCCCGCGAGCGTACAAACTTCGAACCAATTCCGAGTGTAAAGAGCTTAAAATGTTTCAGTAATTTATTAATACGAAAAAATTGATATGTGCAAAAACGTTTTATTAAAGCGCGTTTTACATCGCTGCATATTACCTTATAATACAAATGTTTTCATTTCACAAAGTATGCGGTGGTAATTTTTCCTTTGGCTGTAGAGGAAACGTGTTTTTGTTTTATTTCCACACTTTTACGACTGCAATACAAACACTGGCTTCTGAGACTCGGTTCTTAGAATTGTTTTAAATATCACTTTAAACTGGTTTGTTTGTGTAAACAGTATTAATATCATGCTTATGTGTACTCGTTAAGTTTTATTATGAAAAACTTACTCGTATGTGTGTCAGAATGTTTTCCATGGTTCATCTTTGGTCAAACATCATAATTAAATTTACTTGACAGTAAAAAAATTATTCAAATTTACAAAGGACGGCTGTGAAAATTATGTTAACTTATACATTACAAATTTAAGTAAAAAGCACGATAGATATATCTGCAATGTTTTTCATCGTTACCATAAAGAACTACTGAGCGCCATTTGCAATTTCTTACACCAGTATCACATTCCACTATAAAAATAAAATAAAACATCTCCAACCCAGCTGCATAACAAATCTCCAAGTAGATAAAATTACATTACAGTGAAATATTTAATATTTTCCGAACAGACGTGTGTTTGCCGATATGCTACCGTTCGATTCGATAGGGGCGCCACTGCACCAGGTAATCCTATAAAGTATAAACCAAGAACCGCTCGCTTTCACGAACTTCATAATACTGTTATATTCTTCCGAGGCATCACTGAGCTGAGTAACTATTCGTGATAGTTATTGCTAAAAGTCTGCTCAAAGGGGTGCAAAACTTTTATCTTGCGTACGTACCTATCGACTTATAAATTGTTTTAGTCTATTTAGTTGTTGAAATTTTAGAAAGAATATAAGTAAATTGATGTTATAACGACGTAGGAAAAAGTGTTTAACAATAATATATTTTGATAATAATATAATTGGTAATAATATTTTACTGGTGGTAGGTCTATCATATGTTGCCATGGATTACCTGGGTAGGGACCATCGTAATGTCTATTTCTCCCGCCAAACAGTAGTGAAAATGCACTACTGTGTTTCGGATTGGAAGACATTATCAGCAGAGTAACTACTGGACATATTGAGAATTAACATCTTATGTCTTTGTAATTCAAGGCGTTTTTCGGCTTTGCTACTGTTCATGAGCGGTCGTATCGCTTACCATCAGGCGAACGGCATGCTAGTCTCGCCATTTATCTATCTGTATCTGTATCTGTATCAGCCCATATACGTAGTGCGTGTTGGCGGACTTACATACCATAGAAATTTTATAAATCGCTATGGTATGCAGGTTTCCTCACGATGTTTTCCTTCACCGTTTTAGTGCGTGGTGATTGACTATCAATACACACATGACTCCGAAAAGTCAGAGGTATGCCCTGGGATTCGAACCCGCGACCACCGTGAACATGTGGGCAGCCGCGTCTAGTCCGTTTACCAACAGGCCTCCACGCACTATGACATCGCCATTTATGAGAATAAAAAAATGCGTATTGTATGTTATCTATAGTACAATTATTTGACGAATTTGATGTCTACACTACAAGATAAATACTTCATTCTATAGCTTCCATAGCCTTTATTTCACTCGATTTCATAGCTCGAAACTAATTACTCTTAATAATTAATATCTCTAATGGAATAAAAATCTCTCATAACATTAATTTTATTGAAATAAATCGCCTTTCCTAATACACTTAGAAAACTTTCATTCATTAAATTGTTCCGTACTTACTTTGCCTGCGATGCAGTACTGAAGTTCAAAGTTGACTAATCGGATCAACCTCTCCAACGAACAACAAATTTTCAATCGGCTGTCAAAAATTTGTTACATTAACAAGGCTTAAAATTACTAAAAACGTAGTAAACAGTATTTTAAATAAAATAAATTTTCATTTTTTTTTCTAGTAATAATATGTATCATGTTATACATTCCGAATTATTCGGTTCAAAGAGTGCCAAAATCAATAAATCGACGAAAAGAATTCTCCAGGTGACTTATTTTGTCAAAACCTGAATTAAATATTTTTTCTTTTTGAATGCACTGTTGGACAAATCCATCCAATTTTTCCAGTGTCTGTAGCCAACGTTAGCTAGTTTTTCTCCGAGGTCATCGCCCGTCGTCAGGCACCCATTTTGTCACTTTTTTGGCGCATCTGTCAGGATGCATGTGGCAAATCTGACCCGCCCAATTCCATTTAAGCTTGGCGAAGTTATTTCCTACGTCAGCTATGCCAGTTTTAGATTATTCTCGCCCTTAACTTTTAAGCAAATGATCTTCAATTTGGTATATTTTTACAGTATTAGTATTAGTCCTGGGTTTCGCGTTTTACCGTATATCCCGGGATACCGGCGTTCGGGAGAAAATCCCGGGATTACATGTGAGATTGAAATAAATCAAATATTATTGTTGTTCTAATATACATGCACTTTTTGAGACGAAAAACGCGGAACATTTTTTGCCATGTCAATTATGACTGGTTAAAAAGTATGTTAAGAGTAAAACTGTAACAGCTATTGCAATAATGGTAGTAAAAATAGATTTGTATATGCTTTTTACTCGATTTATAACATCACGGGATCTCGAGATAACTTTCCATCAAGCCCGAGATTGAAAACAACCCCAGGCTCGACATCCCTAATTGTATCTTTTTAAGTTAAGGCATTTAGGTTTTCAAATATACACTGTAGCGCAACAAGCATCTACATGAACTTTTACGTTCCCAACTTCAATAATAATGCGTTGCACTATTCAAGTTAGAAATGTGGAATATGAATTTCCATACAAACTTTTATTCCCTACTTAGTCCCATTTAGGATGTAATTCGAATTGACAAAAACTGTTTTATGTTCTCATTTACGTTAAAGTACAGTCAGCAACATAAGTCACAATACTTTTACGACATTTGGAATGTTCTTATCATCCAAGAGAATAATTATTTCCAATATCTTGTAACAGTTTCGATTAGGGTGACTTTATTTAATTCTTTTTACAACTACAGCTATTTGAAATTTAAATTCATAAAGGACTTATCAGAAAATGTGAAGTGTGTAGCGACTTACGTTGCTGACTGAACAAGCAAATGGTGGCCAGAAAGAATGTGTGAGAAGAGAGACCAAGGTCTATCATTGCTTGGCACTTTATCATGACCGCAAAGTCCTCACAATCAGATACAGTGGACTCAATTAGCGCCAGCCAGTCCAAAAAAAATACAGTAAAAATTCTGGACCAAGCGGTTTAGGTTATCTAAAATTCACTATATTAAGGGTTATTTCATATATAATTTTACATCTTTACCAGAAAGGGTAGCCAGCGGTGCCAAAGCACCTACATTTTGGCTTGTATATTCCGTCCCATGATGTAATAGAGGGCCTTTCGCCCTATCAGGCAAAAATTCTTAACTCCTTGCTGATAATGAATAGAAAAATTCAATATCACTTTGCCGGGGCTTGACGCGAAACCTCATCTTTTTAACCGTATCGTAGTACGCCACCGAGGCAGACTATTATTATCTATACATATAAATAAATTTGAAGTGTCTGTTTTAAAAGTGAAAATAAAAAAAATGTCCTACTACATATCGTTATATACACGATACCTGGGCGGAAAATGATCTTTAAAAATTTTTGTCTGTCTGTCTGTTTGTTCCGGCTAATCTCTGAAATGGCTGGACCGATTTTGACGGGACTTTTATTGTCAGGTAGCTGATATAATAAGGAGTAACTTAGGCTACATTTATTTTAGAAAACATATTTTATTTTAGAAAAATTAAGTTTTTGTTAAATTCCACGCGGATGAGGTCGCGGGCACAGCTAGTTATACAATAAAATACGCAATAGAATTAAAATATGATGTAGTTGTAATTTTATAAGACCATGACCACATGAACTGAAAAAATACAATTTAAAAACAGAATCCATTTGTTATGAATATACAAACATCACATGAATACTTGAAACATGCAGGACGTAAAACAGATGCGGAAGGGGAACATCAAGTGCCACTTTATTCCGTCTGCGTCTTTCGTAAAGTGTTATTAGATATTATACCGTGCCTCCTCAGTCCTCTGCTGTTGATCTCTTTGCTTTGCGGGAAATAAACTTTGCCGTGTTACGTAGACTACCTCAGTGGCGTAGTTGTACTCCGGTACGGTTTCATAGCTGAGGTCTCGGGTTCGAATCCCGGGTTGGGCAAAGTGATATTGGATTTTTCTATTCATTATCAGCCTAGAGTCAGGAATTTGTGCCCTATATGGCGATAGGCTCGCCACCTGTCACATCGTGGGACGGAACATATAAGGCGAAATGTGAGTGCCCTGGCACCTCTGCCTACCCCTTCAGGGAAAAGGCGTGAATTTATGTTATGTTATGTGTTACGTAGTATGTATGTGCGTGATGGCAGTTGGTAAAACAAACTAGCTGCGACTGTCAACATATTCACGGTGGTCGCGGGTTCGAATCCTAGGGCACACCTCTGACTTTTCGGAGTCATGTGTGTATTGATAGTCAATCACCACACGCTAAAACGGTAAAGAAAAACGTCGTGAAGAAATCTGCATACCATAGCGATTTATAAAAAAATCTATGGTATGTAAGTCCGCCAACCCGCACTAGGTCAGCGTGGTGGACTATAGCATCAACAGTGGCACGTACATATTGCAATGACAACAAGGATTGAATCTCGGCGAGTCTCCGGAAAAACTTGTCTTTAGCCCGCAACGAACTCAACCAGAAAGTAACATTAATAGGAGTTGGAAATAAATTAATGTCTACATCCCTTCGCGTTAAAGCGGGTTACAAAACAATTAACTAGATAGGGTATATAACCTCATAGAAGACGTTTATAGCCGGAGAAGTCAACTGTAAAGAATCATGGATCAACTCATTATTATATTTACATGGGACCTATTATGTGAGCTGTTATACTTGATTGTTTTTGTTTGTGAAACAATTTTCCTTTAAGTTTTGACGTTAGCACCAATAAAACTATTTAATACGAATAACACTGTGGCTGGTGAAGGGACATCATTCTTAAAAGCGCTACTCTTGATAAGCAACGTAGGTGCCCGCTAGTTCAATGGTCAATGTTTTCACCTCTAGTATCAGAACTTTTGATTTAAGTCATAATATATATTGTCTTTAATAAATCCTGTCTGCTTTAAAGAAAAAATGCAAACAGCATTTCTGCAATAGTATTTGATTTATTACGAGAATACAAAAAACCTTGCAATTTTATTTAAGTTTTCTTTTTTCTCATCTCTTATTCCGTTTTGTTGCAGATTCTGTTCCACGACTTTCAATCTTTCAGTTCACCTTATCTTGTGCTCTGTTGTGAGACTAATAACTATCGTATAATTTTCCTTGACAACATCGAGCCATTGCCTTTTGCCCCAATCACAAAGCGTTAGCCCGTCATGCTAAGACTCAAAGATGTGTTGGCGAAGTCCCCAGTGACTTCCCATTTCTTGAATTTACCAAACTAATATATCTAATTCGATCCTAATACGATAGACTCGAGCCTTAATAAAATCGTTACAGATAACATTATAGTGTCTGTAATATTACTATATACTCGTATGTAATACGTATTTTTGTTGTTAAAAGTGTAAAGATTCAAATGAAATGTAGTATTTTATGATTCAGAGACATATTTTTATTGTACTTAATTAAGACTAAAATAAAATTAATTAGGAAAAAAGAATAAAAATGCATTTATTGATCAAAACTTGCGTCATATTATTTTGTACTGGATCAACCCATATACGTCCCACTGCAGGGCACGGGCCTCCTCTACAATCGAGAGTACGATTGAGAGCGTTTAGGTCATATAGTCCACCACGCTAGCCTAGTGCGGGTTGGCGGACTTACATACCATAGATATTCCTATAAATCGCTATGGTATACAGGTTTCCTCACGATGTTTTCCTTCGCCATTTTAGTGCGTGGTGATTGACTATCAAGACACTACAATATTTCTTAATAATATTTGGATAATCTAACGCTACGCTAATTATGATTTATCAAAGTTTTATCAATTAACTCAATTCTCAGAAAATTTTCCGAACGCTTACTATTTTCTTTATTGAATTGTAGATTTTACGTCTCATTCGTCCAAATTAAAATTTCGCCTTTCAAATTTCACTCTGACAACGTTTTCACAAACCAATAGACAAATATACTGAACATTTACACAAAGCAGACAAAAAATAAAATAAAAAATACAATCCTGGATAATATTCCTGTTCAAAGCAGTCCACAATTTTCTTTCATAAGCATTAAATATCAAATAATAAATTGCTCTGCGTAGCTGTGAGATAAGGTTCGTTTGTGCATCGCCAATATTGAACAGCATTGTGCAAGTCTTGGAATATTCCTTTATTGAAAGTCAGCTTACTTCGTCCTAGGAAACTTGACAATGTGATCAGAAACTAAACTTAGTTGTTTGCCAAAATACTGGACAGCTGAAATCTAGTAGGGCTACTTGAAGTTGTTCTACTGTATGCATGTAGGTACATTATATGTAGATATATATTTATCTCTAGTTCTCGCTTTAAGCTTCGTAACTCTCAGGTCTCAATATAATCTGGTGACACAATAAAAAAAAAAACAAATTAAGTAAATAACATTCGTGTGACTTTTATAGAGTTGACTAATGATCTATTGAATATCAAACACAATAACGGTGTCGAAAATCGAAATTAATAAATTATTATACCCTAAATTACATTTAAAGAATACAACAAATACTCATTAAGTTAACAAAATCAAACCTAAATGCCGTAATAACGCAATGAAACGTATTGGGGTGAAAACAAATTATCACGGAAAAATCCGCGCCGTAACGGATGAGCGTGTGATATTACACCAATCAGCGTAATCGAGTGTCGTAGGACGGCGTCCCGGGTATAATAATTATCATGTGAAAGTCCATTCCCGCGGGATCCCGGCGTGGCCCGGGATTAGTCGCGAGATCGCTCCAGGCACGATAGATAGTGGCGCGGTTGTAAATTCATAGTTTCCCCAGGCGGTTCATTCTTTTTGTTGATTTGGACTCCGCCCACAATAGATACCGGCGATTTTCTATTCTTGACTCGGATCGAAGATATAGGGAATTTTGAAAGGTGTTTATATCAATACGTGTTTATATTTAGATTCGAAAATTTGATAAGTCACTGACAAAGCTTTGATATAATCCTACAAACCTGCTCAATCACTGACGGAAGGTTTAATTTGGTATTACGTACACAGTCGTCATCACAAATTCCAAATTAGACGTATACATTTTTTTTTTACGAATCCTCTGTCACTTTTATTAAGAATTCCACCGTAGTGTGAAGAGGCATCTTAGCAGGCCGGCATAATTGTGTCTATTGACATGAGACTGCCGTCCGATGCCAGTGGACACTGCCTGGGCGGCAGCGCTCACCATCAGGCGCAATGCGGCCACTATGCCGGGTCAGATTTAAAAAAAAAGAATCTATGGGACTAACGTTGATTTGCTATTATTTCTGGGTAAGTCAATGGCGCCGTAATATATCTCTTTCGCATCCAGGGAGAAACATACTTTTTTTAATTGCAATTAATGGCGAGACGAACATGCCGTTCGCCTGATGGTAAGCGATACGACCGCTCATAAACAGTAGCGGAACCAAACAACACCTTGAATTACAAAGCAATGCTTGGCATTCTGAGACATAAGATGTTAAGTCTCAATGTCCAGTAGTTACTCTGGCTACAATGTCCTTCAATCCGTAACACAACAGTGCATTTACACTGCTATTTGACGGAAGAAATAGATAATGAGGTGGTACCTACCCAGGCGGCCTCTCACATATGTTAGACCAACCACCAGTAAAAGACCTACCTTCCTACCTACCTACCACCTATTCTTCCTCAGGCAATAAAAATGCCATAAAATTAAATGCTATTCTCTAATAACAAATTATTAAATGTTATTTACACAATAATTAAATTAGGTATAATTACAGTCACAAAAGGAGAATACGCGATCAACTTCCCTGTACATAATGAGGAGATGAAAAAGCCTTTTGTCTAATCATTTTATTACGGACTTCACTCACTTTACACAACTTTAAAGGCAAAGGTTAATTTTTCAAGCGTAAAAAAGTCTCTTTGATCTCTTTGAAGTCATTTCCAAAGCATTACGATTGCAAATTTAAATTAGTGATTGTGCCTAATTATGGAGGTATTATTTAAGTATGCTTTTACAATGTAAGGGGTTAGAAATTAGCCTTGTTCCTCGATTACGATATGATACAAATGTAACGATTGATAGACCATTACGGAAAAATTGCGTTCCCAAGCATGATTTATCATAAAATATATCAAAACATCTGTTCTGTCACTTGCAAAGTAACTGTACAATATTATAAAACTATTTCGTCAAATAACGCAGAGGCCGTTTAAATTATCGTGATATATGTTTTTAGCACTTTAAAATTTATTTCGAAATATTTTCAGATGACAAGTATCGCAAGAGTATTATAAAATTAATTTTTTTAAGGTTTGTAATATTAAAGATGACAAAAAAACTAAATGAAATTACATTTTCTTAAGTGATGTAATTAATTGTTTCATTTAATACAAGCCATAAAAGTTGAAAAGCAATATACCACATGTTATTAAAGAAACAAACCATTACTCAAAGCACGCATTGGAAAGCAATTTATCACTTCAAAAGGCGTCTAAACACCGAAACTTGAACCGAAAATCCCATTGTAAGTCAAACTAGTCCGTGCAGGGATCAAAATGAATGGTCAAAAACAACTACAGCGAGCGTTGATGCAAAATGATATACCACTACAGAACGCGGGCTCCATCTCAATTGTGCTCCCGACTGGCCAGACAAATTTATTGCCAAATTTCACTCTATACCAGATACTCGATCATGTCGTCTATTTACCATCTGCTACGTTGAATGACTGCTAGTAATTGTTGGCGCAATCGGGACGTAATCACGATGTGATCCGGAATGTTAATCACCGTGAATAATGCAACAATTTGGATAATCAATAATCCCGATCGATCTTCCTTGCACCGCAAATAGATAATGGCTTTGAAATCAAATTGCGCGTGCTTTTTGATTTAGTTGATTGTTAGTTATCTATTTTGATTTAATGGCTTGTTTGGTATCGCTGCCAATACCGCAGTAGTTTATGTAAACAATTATCTCTCGCTCATTTCGATTGAAAAATTGCTTGTTGTTGTAATTTAGGCTGCGTTTTGTTTATAAATGATGAGGTAATATGATTACATGATGCTGTTTGTGTCCATAATTATTTCATACACGCTCCTATTCTGTATCAGGCCATATACATCCCACTGCAGGGCACTTACCTCCTCTACAATCGAGAGTACGATTCAGTACGCTTCTATTATTTTACAAATAATAAATGAATAATTACTAATAACTAAACTTCATATTCTAATTTGGATAATACAAAAACTCTATCCAACAAAAAGAAGCTAAATTAGAATTTTGTTATGTTAGTACCAAGATTGAAACATAGCCCTGCATGGTTTTGGATCACCCCCATCACGTCTTGGCGGCTATAGATTCGACAAATTATGGATTGCACTAGTAATGCTCCTACGGATCGTGGGGATTTATAATTTTAAACGTAATATGAACATACACGCATCATAACAAAAAAAATAAAGTTCGATTTAAAAAAAAATCTCATCTAATCTAAATTCAAAACGCCGCATAAGACAAACTATCTAAAACCAACCTATCAAAGGGCAGATAGTGCGGAATTAATAATGTCTTCTGGGAGCCTTCAATAGAATCACGCCGATCCGAGCAGGTACTTAAATAAGGAAGCAAAGGAGCTTTTACTTATCTTTTCTTTACTTTGTCCCGAAGTGCTGAAAGTACCTAAAAGGTGATTAAGATTCAGCTGATTAGTTGAACTTGAGAATAAGATATTGCTTTTACTTTTGCTCCAGTTCAGGGGAACAGATAGCTGGAATTAAATTTTGAACGTTTTCCTTGTCGACACTGCGATCATGGTGGCTGTGAATGTAAATGTGTGTATATATTATGCGTGCGATACAAGGAATGTTATTGCAGAAATTTTATAAAAAAGTTTTTTTTTGAAATGGGTTTATCTTTACTTAGTTTTTCATGAACTCACATGTTTTTTCCAGTGACAGTAGACAGAGGTGCTTCTAGTACAATGACATATCACTTTGTTTTTTGTATTATTAAGTGGCGAGTCTACCGCTATATCAGGATGATAATAAATAGAATAATCCAATATCAATTTCCTCGACCGGAGGTTCGAACCCGAAACCTCAGCTTTGCAATCATACCGTAGGACAAATGCGTTACCGAAGCAGTACTCTCGCCAATGGACAACTACAACGCTTGGATATTCATGTGTTGCCAGCACATAAAATCGGGAAGGAAGCGGGAAGTAAAAGGGATAGATAGGGCAAAGCGATGTTGGTCATTATATAGGCATTATGTATTTTACCAAGTAATACGGACTAAGATAAAGCGACACTGATTACAAAACGCGCAATGATGGGTCACAAAAAATATTTCCAACTTTTCCTAATACTTATTTCATGATTAATTTCGTTGCGGTTTAATGACAAGTTAGACATTCCTGGAGACTCGTGTAGCTTCAATGCTCGGTGTCATACCATTGCATGCCACTGTCGATCCTGGCTTACAGGAGTTTCAGTGGTGGGTGTGAGGGCAGGACAGTCACCTATAGTATGGGTCACTGTGACATGCCTTTCACGGTCGTATAGGGCTATCGTTGTCAGGACGGATAACCTATAAATAGCGTAAAATATACATCTTTTAATTATTCTCTACGTATAATATCGGTTGGTCTATCTCTGTTTCTCTCTCTCTCTTCAGCATCACCAAGTCCGCTGCTGAACATAGCCCACATATGGATCGACATATAGAAATGGACGACCTACTGATGTGTTATATATTTTTAGAACCGACTTCTATTGCTTCACTCGTATTATGAGATTGATTTGATTGTAGGAACCTACGGCCTTACGTTTCGCAGCCGGTAAACCAACTGCACGGAACCACAGAGGATGTAAAAAAAACAATTAGTTTTACTATCTTGCTTACACTTATTTTACACCTAAACTTATGTAACATAATTAAATATATAGATATCATCATTTATCATTAATTAATATATAATCTTCTTAAGTAAATTTGTGTAAAGCTGCCTGTTTAATCTTATTAACTTATTAGTGTTTACAAACACTCATCATTTAATGTGTTGAAAGCCATGCTTTGACTTAACACCTAGCTCAATTTATTACACCCAATTAATAAACGGGTATATAGTTGAGATAATTACTAAATACCGGCTTTGCTAATGACCGAATCATACCCGAACAGGAGGTAGCAGATTAATATTAGAGGTAATTAGTGTAATATACGACTCTCAGAAATATGAGCCAAATAAACAACGTGGAGACTATTAAGGAAAACAGGAATTTTTGTTGGCATATCAAATATTTTCTTTGTCTTGTTACATTTTTTTAGAGAATAGTGCTCTGATTGCTTTCGGATTAAACCTAAGATATTGAGGTTCACAACCCATAAGTAATGACTTTCTTGCCACCAGACCAATAAATTGCAGGTTATTGTATTTTTATAGCCAAAATACTCATATCTAAATACGATTGATTAAAAGCATTGAAAGCTAAAATCGCTATTTTTGATAAAACTTTTTTAACTATTTAGTAAATATTTATCAAATTTGCTACAATGTTACCTGGGTTGGATAGGAACATGTGATTTAAATTAAATATCACATGCTATAAAAATATCTTAGATCAATTGTCAATATCATAAAATGGTTGCCAATGAGTCAGCAAAACTGCGTCAACTAACAATGGTTATTCTGAATGACTCGACATTTGCAGTCAAGTCCATTGTAGTCTTTTCATCCATTAAAAATGCAGTTCTATCCAGCTTGTTGCGAATATCAATCGGCAGTCTGCAGCATGACAGCTTGCAAAACAAAGAGGCCAACGTTTCCCGTACTTCGCGTCAAACTAACTCTTCCGTACTGGTTCCGGACGTCAGTTGTTCAACGATATTTGAGGAGAGCGCTGTCAAGCCTGCCCTATATACGATGTCCCAGTATGGTGTTACTGAAGGGATTTTAATATTTTACTAGTGGTCTAACAACGAATCTACGCAGTCTTATATTATATGATGGTAATCACTCATGATTAGTTGAGCCGTTTGTTAATGTCTAGTTCTTCCGCCAACCAGCAGTCTAAAAGTACTGTTTTGTCTGGGATAAAAGGAAATCGTAGCCAGAGTAACTACTGGACATATTGTGACTTAACATCTTATTCTTAACTCTTATTGTCATGAATTCAAACCATGCATTCGCACGCCAAATCACCATATAATATGACGTATTAAACTTACAATTAACATTTCTATGCGTGCATGTCAAAATACAATAAGATTGATTACGTCACGTGCATTGTGTCCTCATCAGCTGTCAACTGAATATTCATATATCCGTATATTATACAGATATCACTTTCTCGCAAATCCCTTAAGGTTTCACTGCAGGAGGTGGCATTCGACTCCTTATAATTGCCAAGGCATTGTATAATTCAGTCGGGTCGGCTGTTGCACTGTTCTATATTCTACGCCACGTGAGATCGAAGTAATCCCTTTTAGCTTTAATAGAATGGTTGAATTACAGTCTGACGTCATTGAAATATTGTTTGATAGGAAATTCTAGATTTAGTGTTTTATGTTCCATTTACTATTCCAACAAGCGGTAAACCTAAAATACACAATGTGATTTCATTTATTTTTCAAATTCAAAACAGCGGATTTGCATTATGTCGCTTTACTATTTTTCTAATATTTTTATTGGCCGGTAATGAGTTTTTACTTTTGTATCCATCTACTTCAATAATATTGAATCAAAATATATTAACATTTTACTTTTACTATACTGAATACTTAAATAAATACATTAAATTATAATTTATATTTGCTTTATTAAACAGGCTTATCATCCCGCTAATTAATATAAAATTATCATGCAATTTTATTCCATTTCCACTTTTGTAGCCTATACCGCAAAAATCCGAAATCTATGAATTATCACTATCACTATATAGTACAAAACAAAGTCGCTTTCTCTGTCCATATGACCCTATGTCCCTTTGTATGCTTAAATCATTAAAACTACGCAACGGATTTTGATGCGATTATTTTTAATAGATAGAGTGATTCAAGAGTACGGTTTATATGTATAATACGTACATATTATTGTACAGAAATTTATTTGTACCCGGGCGACGCTGGGCCGGACCGCTAGTTTCAAATAAATCAACAAGATTTTCTAGAGAAAGCAACACAAATCAATCAACTCTCGTAGTGATTCTACGGTAAGCTAGCTCGACAAACACGTGGCTGCATAAGAGCTAGTTGGGTTTTGAAGCGAATGAGCCTCTCGGTGTCAGTTCATCTCCCGTAGTTTTTACTCCAGTAAGTGACGTATATCTGAAGGTTTAGTTTACAATGGGAAGACTTTTAGATTGTACGTATTTTTATTTTCTTTACTGGCTTTAATTATTTTTTTATTATTATTTTTTATTCCAATGAATGGCGAGACGAGCGTTCGCCTGATGGTAAGCGATACGACAGCTCCATAAACAGTAGCAGAACCAAACAACACCTCGAATCATAAAGCAATGCTTGGCATTCCATTGCACTCGCCATCCTGAGACAGAAGCTGTTAAGTCTCAATATGTCCAGTAGTTACTCTGGCTACAACAGCACAGCACTTACAAACCATTTTTAGTATAACCTGTCATTTTTCCTTTCTGCTCTCCTGCCAATGTTCCAATTCCGGCGAGACATGCATGGTCCATTGTTGCGCAAGTTCATGGGCGGCAGTGATCTCTTACTATCAGTTGACTGTTCGCTGGTTTGCCGGACGTAAGCAATAAAATAAAAACACAATAGGTCACTTTGCTGTGTCAGTAGAAAAATACCAAGCCCTCAAACATAACTAGGAGAGGCGTTGGTTCCCATTGGGACGTGTATAAACTGATAAAGATCTATAAACGTTTCATAATCGGACATGTAAAGGACATTACGGCGATAATTTCATGAACGAACGTATAAATGACATTAAAACTTCACGCGATTGTAAATAATGTTACTTGTTTCTTTCACTTTATAGTCCCAATTGTTTTGTTCAATGTCATGAATATAATTTTTATAATGATGACTATAATTTTGATTTAGATTAGATGAATATAATTTTTATAATTATGACAGATGAAAAATATGTGGTGTTTGGCTGAAAAATAGCTCTTACGTCATAAAAAACCTATCGTAGCCTAAGCTTATAATATCACATTTGACAGCCTCCGTGGTACAGTCGGTAAAACCGGCTGTGAAAAGACAGTTCATGTGTTCCAAACACCACAACATAAATGTATATTTTTTGCGACACTGAAAAGTCTTTTGAAGTTTTTAATTTTATACCCACAACAAATTTAAATATATGGATAAATGGAGATAAAAGATATATCAGGCTTAAATGTATTACTGTGCTTGCGTTAGGCAACGACCTTTTGCTGAATCGATTCACGTAACAAAACAGAAGAAACAGTTTGCGTCCATTATATTCGTATAAATACTTTGCATTCTAATAAATGAATAATGAATACACTTGGTTCCTATAACTGAAAATTGATTACCCTAGATCTCTACCATTTCAATTAACTTCTATTATAAAGGTTTATTTAAAGAGGTATGTGATATATGATATTGTAAATAAAATATGATTCACTTTTAAAAAAACGTAGCACATAGAAAATAATTATTAAAAATATAGGGATTTTAAAATTAACAATTTAGATTACGTGCCCTTGTTGATCCAGCGTATTAAAAGTTGCAGTAGCAAGTGTAAGTATGGGACATTCTCCAAATTCCCAATTTTAAAACTCCTTTCTCCGCATTTAATATATTTTATAAAATTAAATATTTAACGCAATGTTTGAGATATGTTTCATAATATAAACAACAATATATTACATTTAATTTAATAAAATGTGAAGATAGAGACAACAACACATTCGGACGCCAAAAGACCTCAGACGATCTACACTATTGTTCAAAATACATCTTGATACCCTTTAAAAAATTATAGATTTAAACATACCAAAGATAGAACTCACCCAAAAAATAATTTAATAAAACAATTATGTACTGTGATCGGATACTTTGACAACGATACTGCACCTCCGTCAAAGTCACTTTGCTGCGACACCATGTGGCCAGACATTTATTATTAACCCGTGCGTATCCCTCCGTAATGAAAGTGATTAAAGTGAAAACAATGATCGCGTGTCTCGCACGACATAACCCTTTTTTGACTTTCTAAATTCATTTATTTAAATAGTTGAATGTCATTACGGACTATCGGTTTTTATTTCGCTATTGTTTCATTCCCCTTGATGAAAGCTGTCACATTCTACAGTGCTGCTATTACAAAAAGATGGTAATTTTAAAATTCTGGATTTAATAAAATTAAGGGTACCATTAACACCACTGAAAGCATATGTTTGAATTAATAGTTATTCGTGGGTGTTTTAGTATGGATAGGCATTTAAATGACGAAGAGGTGGTCACATAATGAAAACAATATGTTCTTTCCGGTAAAAAAGAAATCACTAAAATCGATAAAAGATATGGATTCAATTAATTTTCTCACTCATCCTTTCCTTCGCCGCATCTTCTCTGATTATAGTTTATTTGGTTATTTATTTAAAAATAAAGTGACTATAGTTTAACTTTAATACTAAACTTATTGCAAATAGAACCATTGGAATCCTACTCAATTCTGAGGAGTTCTATTCTCTAAGCCCGAAAATATTATTAATAGACCAATGTAGCATTTTATCTGTATCAGTGTCAGCTCCATTGCAGGGCACGGGTCTCCTCTACGTTACGCTATAGGTATAGTCCATCACGCTGGCCTAGTGCGGGTTAGCGGACTTTAGTTACCATAGAAGTTCATACAAATCGCTATGGTATGCAGGTTTCCTCACATTTTCCTTCACCGTTTTAGTGCGTGGTGCGAGGACTATCAATACACACACACTACTCCGAAAATCATATAATTAATATTCCAAAATAAATTAAAATACACAAGTTATCCCAGCGGTTGTCTGACATACACAAAATCAAATCAAAATCATTAAGCAACATTTTATTCCCAGTTAATAGGCGTTTAGCAAACAGTAAGCGTCTACATTCACTGGATTGTATTAATCTGTGGCTAATATATCGGATTAATGACCGCTATGGGCGATGGCTGTGGTATTTGTATAAACTATTCTACAAATTGATGGCCGTGTTTTTCGTATGTTAATTTTGTATCTATCTATATATTTTTTTATCAGTAAAAATATTTCGAAATATGTGTGCAACTCTGCCTACCCTTTCTAGGAAAAAGGTCTGAGTTTATGTATGTACATTGTTTCCATTGTACTACGAATGCATAGTATACTAATATGGTGATTAATATTCTATCTTATATATATATATATGTTATAGCCCATAGGAAACGTAGTTGTAATGATATGCTAATTACTTCTTGATCACAATTTTGTTTCTGCGTTGTCGAACCCGTATCTAATTTTACTGTTAGTTTCTCGCCTAATGCGCCACAGACACCGTGCTGTAGACGCAATCTTAGATTTATGGTTTAGGCTGTACCACTGTGAACATAATATTAACAAAAAAAAGGTAGTGTGAGGAAGTAAATACATGTCATGTTGATCCCACGTTTGTTAGCAAATATTATTTTATTGCACTGACTGGCGAGACGAGCTTGCCGTTCGTCTGATGGTAAGCGATATGAACGCTCATAAACAGTAGCAAAATCAAACAACACCGCGAATTAGAAAGCCATGCTTGGCATTCCACTGCGCTCGCCATCCTGAGACATAAGATGTTAAGTCTCAATATATCCAGTAGTTACTCTGCCTACAATATCCTTTAATCTGAAACACAACAGTGCATTTACACTGTTGTTTGGCGGCAGAAATAGATATTTCGGCGGTACCTACCCAGGTGGCCTCTCACATATGAGAGACCTACCACCAAATATGAGACGAAAAGACCGCGCACTCGACAAAGTTAATCAAAACCTGTCTTTGAGCCGTTAGTTCTTCATAATTCACACCGAGGAAGTTTTAAACACACCGACCGGCAAATATCACAGGAACGAATAGCTCAAACAAAAGCTATTTGAATTTGAAAACCTGCAGGTATCCGGGTACTCATACATAATACCGGAACGCGAGCCATCGTTCACTGAGTTATTGTGTTAAAAGCCGAATACATTTTTCATAGAAAATAACACATATTTCACAATGAAATTCTTGTCGATCGAGCAGCCGCTTTGTCTTGCTTCTTTTCCTTTCATTTTTCCCGCTTGATTTGTGTTCTATAAGTGTTCCGTTGCACTCGGTCCGCTCGCCTCGGGGAATATTGGATATCTGTCATAAGTCATAAGATTTCGCATACCGACTTTATAATGTCCCGCATATAGTTCGCATACGAAATGCGAATATTTTATTGCAATGAATTGTGTTACTGTCTGTTCAGTGAGATTGTTCGATAAAATTGTCTTAGTGCAGAAAGCGTGTACTTTTGTTATTGTTCGGTCGGTGATACTCGCAACAGACACGTCTCACACAAAATGTTGCGCAAAAACACTAGGGAACGCTGTTTCTTTTCGCAATATATTTCGCTCCTTTATCCGGAAACGACTGCGACTGAGAAGAGTCAGCTTCAGAAATGTAATAATATCTTTAATATCGCCTCAGAGCGGCAACATGGATGTGTAAACATTCTCACCGGGCCTAGGATTATTATCGCTCGGTCTGAATAATCAAATATAATATCACAGTTACCGTAGCCCACAAACTGTACAATACTTAATATTATAGCGGAGGCTTTTGTCGGATTTTAAATTAAATTAGGATCCCCGAAATGATAACCACATTCAATTAGGAAAAGTACCGCCTAATATAATTTGCCCGTTGTAATATAATATCCACCTTCCACGGTCGCAATTTATAACATTGTAAGGGAATGTGACCCGTCACTGCTCAAATTTGTGTCTCGTAATGATGGAAGGTATTTCAAAGAATATAAAGTAAATGGTAAACAGTAGGTACGAGAGCAATAACAGGAGAAGCACTCAAAGCCGTGCTGCAGGAAAATATTGCGATACTGAAACACTTAATGAATATTCGCTAGAAGTGGCCGTGGAATGAACCGGGCACAAAATTGAACGCTTCAAACTAAGTGATACATTTACGCTTTTATCATAGCTAAATAAACTTTATAAAGGGAACAAGATAATTGTATTTGAAGTAAGATATCTCGGAAGACAAACATACTATTTTTATAGCTTACGTGTGTTCACCTAATAGTAAGTGAATCATAATTAATCAGGAACAACGATATTAAAAGATGCATTGATATTTATTTGTATTTGAAAATTAATATTGAAAGGAAACGGAAAAGGGATCTAATGATCGGTCCTCCTTTAATCGTTCTAATTAAGCTGAATATTTACATAAACCCTGTTATTTTACATCGGTTATCATTTTTGTTTTAATTTTGAATGAAGATGAAATAAGCTTCTTGTTGCACAGTAATTTGATTGCTTACAATATCCTTTAAGCCGGAACAATTTTATTGTTTTCTAATACTTGACATTAGTGGAGATGCCATATATGGGAAAGGCCCATAATTTAAAAAAAATGCACTTCTTCTGAACAAGTCTTTAGGTGCGTATACATACATACTGCTGTTTGGTGGTCGACAAGATAAAGCAATGATATCTACTAAGATGATACTACTACTATTGATAGTCACTCACCACGCATAATAACGGTGAAGGAAAACACCGTGAGAAAACAGGCATAACACTGCGATTTGTAAAAATTTCAAGGGCATGTAAAGTCCGCGAACCCCCACTAGGCCAGCGTTGTGGACTATATGGCCTTACCACTCTCAATTGTGCACTTGATTAGAGGAGGCCGGTGCTCTGCAGTGGGACTTACTAACATTGCCTCTCGCTTAGCATATCAGCTAATAAACTTTCCATTTTTTTAGTATCTCTCCCTATTGTATTGAGAATCATAAATAACAATACAGACACCAAAAGTCTAACAGACTTATTCATAAGAAACCATTAATTAACCATATAAACCTAAATTAGTTAAATCTTATCAAGGGAGCTAAAACGTATTGCTACATATTATTTAAAGTAATTAAGAAAACATCGTGAGGAAACCTGCATACCATAGCGATTTATTAAAATTTCTATGGTATGTAAGTCCGCCAACCCGCACTAGGCCAGCGTGGTGGACTATATGGCCTAACCACTCTCAATCATACTGTCGATTGTAGAGTAGGCCCGTGCCCTGCAGTGGGACGTATATGGGCTGATACAGACAGATTTAAAGTAATATTGCCATTTTACAGAAAAAATGATTTCATTCGCTTGACAATAATATCAAACAACCTGTGTGTCCAGGTGACAGACATTCGCCATTTCTCTGCTTAAAATTTGCTTAAAAAAGCGGATCAGCTATTTTAAAAAATGAGCTATTAAATAGCTGATTAGTGATTTTTGACGTCTATGAATAGCTTTTTGAGTCAGGCCATATTAACGGTATTTGAAAACTTCTTTAAATCCTTATGAATAAGGGAGTAAAAATTTTCATCTCATCCCAAGCATCTCTTACTAAGCTCAACAATTTAATAAGCATAGAACTATTTACCTACAAGATATAATTTTCAATCAAAACTAAATTCCAAAAACAATACAGGCAGATTCGCTACGGAGCTTGAAATTCATAAAGCCGGAGTTACTTAACGAACCGGAACAGTGGGCGATGCAGCGCGCAGTCCGTACTTATTAGCCTAGTCCATGGACATAGTAAATACGAGTACACGAACACCTGGCTGTTCCTGAAACTTTATCTTGAAGTTTGGTGAATTTCCCAACGCCTTCTTTGCTTGAAATTAACTTTTATAAATATTTTTTAACGGAATTACTTTAATGGCCTATGCAATGAACGTCCTTTGGCAGAAAGGAGGGAATTACTTTAATGTTATGATAGTTATTTTAAGGATGAAATTGAATTGGATTAAGAAATGTAGTTTGGAGTGCGGAAATGCGTTCTATTGGCAATAAATTAAATAGTAACAAAATGGTGAATTTATAAATACTATAATAAAAAAAGTACGTTATGAGTTACAAAATACAAGTTATAATTTAGTCGTTAGTTAAAAACTTCTTTATGTTCAAACATGTATTGTTAAGAAATGACGTGCCTTAGATAAATTATTAAAGCGAATAATAATTCTTCTTTCTTTCTTTCTAATTTCTCACAAAAATTACACTATATTATTAACTATCATGAACATTATTAACTATCTTCTCGCCTTTTCAAGATCTCTGTCATTCTGTACGATAGTAAAAGAAAATAATATTTAAAAGAAGATTTTCTTAGGGCTGTGAAAAACTATAAGTACGGGATCCTTTTAGAACAGTTGATGTGGCAGCTAATAAAAATTAAATTCTTATATATTCTTGATAAAACCATGTAAACGTTATATGTACACATATTTCCAAAAAGTAGCTAAGTTTGGTAGTAGACCTATTGCTGTTAATAATAACAATTAATAACAAAAGTCAAAGAATCGCTTTGTTGAAACGAAATCACAAAAAAATACATACATCAATACATAAACCCACGCCTATTCCTAAAAGAGGTAGGCAGAGGTGCTAGGATACCCTCGTTTCACCTTGTATATTACGTCCCACGATGTGATAGGTAAACAAATAAATATAAACAGCACCCAAAAGTCACTTTCATAGTCCTGACCCCACAGTAAGATTGAGACTTTTGTCGTGGGTGTCACGAGCTACGAGAGACATATCGGTCTCACAAACACCCACCCGTAAGAAATATTTTGGGCCGCACAAACATTTCTCTTGGTACGGGGATCGCACCCACGGCCTTTCGTTTCACAGTCGACGTCTAACCGCCTGCGCCACGGAGGATATTTAAAAAGTTTGCGAGCCTATTACCATATCGGGCACAAATTTCTGACTATGGGCTTATTATGAATAGAAAAATGCAATATCACTTTGCCCAACCCCGAATTCGAACCTGGGACCTCAGCTTTGTATCCGTACCCAAGTACCACTACGCCACTGAGGCAGTAAGAAATAATCAACAAATTAAGAAGTAATAGCCGTTAGGGCCGAAAATTTCTGGAGTGGAGGCCACGTACAGGCAAGCGCAGTGTCGGACGCTCGCCTACAAGGTGGACGGACGTTAAGGTTGCATGAAGTCGCTGGATGTAGACCGCTTCCAACCGGTCGATGTGGAGATCCTTGAGGCAGGTTCAATAATGGGCTTCCTGTGGTTGAACAGATAGAGAATCAACAAATTTCTTACAACATTTTCAATATCTCTCAAGCTTTAATTGCTACAATGATGCCAAAAGCACTAAATTAATCCAACCAACGTTCCCCTTCCTAAAATAATCGAGAATAATCTTCTTGCAACAGATGTGCTGAAATATGGACTACACACGTTGCACTAGTAATTCATTCATTAAACCGTATACGTTACTCGGTGCTAAACCGGCGAATCCCTAAAACTGAGGTATTAAAGCGAATTCATGCAGGTTTCATTAGTGATACACTTTCAGCTTGGGATTCTGAATCACTTATACGAACACTATTGTGATATTCATTTTAGCACAATGCTATGATTTCGGCAGAAGTATTTTAGATGTTTAATCAGACGATAAGTACTTTTAATTGAATAAGCTGCTCGTATAATATGTTGATATTAAAATCTCTAAGAGTTCTAAGACTTACTTGTGATAGTGCAATAGTAATCTTTAAGAAAATAACGTACGACTTTATTACCGTCAGAGCTAGAAACGCACAGACTCCTTTGATATTATGGGTATTCATGGGAGACGCTGACTACTTACCCCTTGGGTTTGGGTTGGAAGACTTTACATACCATAGCCATTCTTATGAATCACCATGGTAAGCAAGTTTCGTCTCGATGTTTCCCTTCACCTTTATAGTGTGTAGTAACTGACTATCAATACACATGACTCCGAATAGTCAACGGTGTGCCCTGGGATTGGAACCCGCGACCACCGTGAACGTTATAAACAGGGCACCACGCATCTTTGTTTGCTCCATAATGTTCAATAATTCATGAACGGCGTTGATAAGTTACAATATTTTAACTACTTAAATATATTCATGCCTATGTCTCCGAGTGTTGGCAGAAATGCTATAAGAAGCAACCATATTTTGTCGAGTTTATTTAGATACCATATTGTGGTTGTTATCGCTATAACAAGCACTATCGCCCTTAGCAACTAATATAAATTTACCTACACTGAAAAACTCAAAGAAAATGGAATCCATGGCCTGGGAACGGAACCCTGGATACCATAAATTACAACTCATATACGTAGCCTATCAATAACATGGTATTAAAACATAAGGGGTAGTGTATAATTCAATTTTTAAAAATCTGTTATAAAATCTATATGCTTCTAAAAATAAAAAATAATTATCTTTAAAATGTGTCGTTAATATCAAATTATGAGGCAATCAAATAATTGCAATAAACAATATTTATTAATAACATAAAGAAAATGCAAGGAATGGAATGATTAAACATAAAATTATACATTCACTCTATTCGATAGGAAATGGCATGTAATCAATCGGATGAGTGTGCAGTGCCTATCTTGAGCCACATATGAAATTGCTGCAACTGCGCAAAGCAAAAGTCAATATTGAAAGTTCGTTCAAATTGGAATGATGGAGGAGCTCCTTAGCTTGCTCCGCGTGGTCAGACTTCAAAATCATATTAGTTTATTATGTTATCGAACATTGGAAGACGTAAATTATTTGAATTTATGGATAAAATACAAAATTATACAGATTAATACACTGTCAGTTATTCGTTTTTTTTTTTTTTTTGTTGTAATCTTAGACTTATTTTTTACGCTATACCACTGTGAACATATTATTAACAAAGAAAAAGTAGTCTAAGTCCGTACATACATATTTTTCCCAAGTTTACTGTGTGTGCAATGATCAAAATTCACGAAGGCCTATCAAATATACGTACAAATAAACGTAATTCTCGGCATGCTGTACGCACCTGACATGGTAACGCCTTGTCTTTTGACTTTCTTGTTATAAATTTGCGTATATTTCTCTGTTATTGTGTGTCCAAAAAAATTATAAATTAGGCTCAGACTCTTTTCATAAACGAAACATTTCTTATTTGCTCTACGATATTAGAGGTTTTGTGTAGCTTCATTGAATTTGAAATAAATAAATTATATTACATTTGAATAAATCCTTGCATTGTAGCAACAATTATTTTCAACTACAATATAGCATCAACAAAGAATGTAGATGAATATTAATCCAAATTATTCATTCTATCAAAAAAGATAATTAATAAAAAGATACTGACAAAGACAAGTTTTCGAAATAAAAGTGCTTATTCACAACTCCAGGACTGGTCTTTCACCCACAATGTGTACAACTTCCTCATTTTATTATAATTGCAACCTTATTCTATACGTTGGAAATTGTTGTATGAATTGTTATATGAAATATATTATGGGCATTGTTGATGACCTCATTGAGCTGCAAAAGATCAGTAAATAAAATATTTGTTTTTCATGAAAATAACATAAGACTTATAATGCCTATACACCAATTAAGAGAATAGAAAAACAAAGAAATAAAACTAGATAATTAATTTATTTCGAACTAATCTATAACAAAAAACTTTTGAATCAGACTATTATTAAGAACTTACGAGACTTATTGTTTGGCAGCCATTAACTTTCTCGCCTTCTAAGGTTAATAATAATTGACAGGCTCCGTGGTTAGACGCCGCTTGTGAAACTCGAGGTTCGATGCCCTCACCGAGAGAAATGTTTGAGTGTCCCATAAATATTATTTTCGGGGATAGGTATTTGTGAGATCGGAAATTATTTCATAGTCCCAAATACCTGATCATACTGTTGGCTTAGGAATAAAACTACGACGTTATTATTTATTTGTAAATTTTCCCTTCGATCCCGCCCCAGTATAAAAAGTAACAAATATAACTGAATTCTTTCCTCACCCCACAGGAGCACTGCATTTTTCGAAATAAAAGAAGCCTACGTGTTAATCCAGGGTGTCAGCTACCTGCACACCAAATTTCTTAGTAATCTGTTAAGCCTTTTCTGACTTCATTTTTGTAGAACCCAATTATATTACGTTAAATGTTGGCTGGGAGAAAATGCCTCAGGCATTGAGTCCGCCTTTATTATTTGTATTTAAAGCACATATAAATAAATAAACCGAGTCCCAAAATATTAATTTACCTCATTTATATTCCATGTTCTGTACATCGATCGGTTACAAATTTATTATATAGATTAAGATTCCCATTAGGAATACAAATCAATCATAATACATTAGTGGATAGATTTTACTTAGCTGATAACATTGTGATAGTTTACCCATGTTTGCCAATTTCTAAATGACTTTCGGCAATCACATTTAAAACGTTTCTTGTATATTATTGTATTTCCAGGATATAACTAAAATGTTTTGTACTCTGCGTATTGGTGATCGTCTTTAACCTCGAACTAGCCAGAGTAACTACTGGACATATTGAGACTTAACATCTTATGTCTCAGGATGGCGAGCGCAGTGGAATGCCAAGCATTGCTTTGTAATTCAAGGTATTGTTTGGTTTTGCTTCTGTTCACGAGCGGTCGTATCGCTTACTATCAGGCGAACGACACGCTCGTCTCGCCATTCACTGGAATAAAAAAAAACTTTAATGGTGAAGGAAACCATTGTAAGCATACCTGCCCACCCTAGAAGTTTTTCTTATAACTTTATGGTAATGTGGGGTTCGCTGAACCACAATAATTTAAGGCGGTGAATAGAAAAGTTCAACCGTTTTCAAAAAAATCTGTCTTTAGACTGTATCATTGGTGCAATGGTTTTACGGTAAAATTACAATGCTCCGGTCTGGGGTCCAAATCAGAAACCTGGTAACACCTATGCTTACCTCTTCTAGAAAATAAATAGAATTATGAAGATGTTTATATTTTTTCTTTTTTATAAAGTTGTTATCAAATATGACAATGTTAGGAACAACAATGTCCGTCTTGTTAACTTCAAAAACGTAACAACCTAGTATATTAGTAATACAAAATACTGCAAGCTTCCTTTCCGAGCTCGTGACAACGCCAAAGGCAAATAACGACATAGGAAGTTCGATTTCAAAGTATGTTTTCTTTGGTACCCATTTTTTAATTCGTTAACTTGTGAAAAGCTGAAACTTGTTCCTTGTGTTTCTTGTTAAAAGTAAGAAGAATCTGCAAATTATGACTACAACAACTGTATTATTAAACAAGAAAGTCCAATGCTAGATAGAGACCCTCCACTAATTATAATTCATATTTTCTACGAACTCCTTAAATTATGGACTACTATTTATTTAAACAGCAGTATTCCATTTGACGCATCGCATGCAGGATGCGACAAGCCAAAAGCAGGGTAAAATGGCGCAATTTGGAGGAGGTCTATGTCCAGCAGTGCACAACAGTTTAGGCTGATGATGATGATGATTCAATTTGATTTGACTCTGATCAAAATATGACATAGACCTGCTATCCTCCAAGTATTTCACTCAAACAGAAATTCGTTTGAAAATACGCCAACATTATGACATCACGCAAAGCACGGGTTTTAAAAACAGAGTAAATAGCCTGGAAATAAAAAACAGCTAAAGTGTTTTACGTCACCGCCAATAAAGACTTGTTTAACACGACTTGTTTAAAGGCTTTATATCAGGTCTCGTTTGTGTCATACTACGCAGACGCATTATACAAAATAGACATTAGACAACCGTTCACATAATCAATCAATATTATGAATCGAGTACTTTTGGGAGGTTTATGAGTAGCGTTGACCATTTATCTTCATGTTGATGTCTCATACTGAAAACGTACTTAATAGATTTTTTTAAATCCTTTTTTGTACATACATACATAAACTCGCGCCTTGTTCCCAGAAGGGGTAGGCAGAGGTGCCAGGGCACCCACATTTTGCCTTATATGTTCCGTCCCACAATGTGATAGGTGGCGAGTCTATCGCCATATCGGGCACAAATTCCTGACATACTGAACAGAAAAATCCAATATCACTTTGCCCAACCCGGGATTCGAACCTGAGACCTCAGCTTTGTAAAGAATTATTTTTTGTACACCAAATAAATCTTAAACTAAATTAATATTTAACATAAGAGTACAAGTGGTGGTCGTATCGCCCGAGGCAATGTGTTACCGACTATCATGGAATGGACATACGAGAAGGAAGATAAAGAGAGGGCAGTCAAAAGTGTTTTATATTATGTACGGAAGTTTTTTTATTGCTATATATGGCAAGACGAGCATGCCATTTGCCTGATGTTAAGTGATACGACTGCTCATGAACAGTAGCAAACTCAAACAGCACCTTGAATTACGAAGCAATGCTTGGCATTCCACTGCGCTCGCCATCCTGAGACATTAGATGTTAAGTCTGAATATGTTCAATAGTTACTCTGGCTACAATATCCTACAAACCGAAAAACAACACTGCATTTACACTACTGTTTGACGGGAGAAATAGACATTGCGGTGGTTCCTACCCAGGCGGCCTCTCATATATAAGAAACTTACCACTATTAAAAATTGTATATATTAACGCAGTGCGAGGTGGCCTGTTGGTAAACGGACCAGATGCGGCTGCCAACGTGTTGACGGCTGCGAGTTCGAATTCCAGTGAACACCTCTCACTTTTCGGAGTCTTGTGTGTAATAATCAATCCCCACGCTCTATAACGGTTAAGGAAACCATTGTGAGGAAACTAGCATACACAGTAAAGTCCGCCAAGGTGCACTAGACCAACGCGGTGGACTATATGGCCTCACTCTCAATTGTACTCTCGATTGTGAGATCTGTGCCTTGCAGTGGGACGTATATGGGCTGATACAAATTATATATTCTTTCACATATGGGTTTTGTTAGATTAGAGATAAGTCTGTATTAGATGTTCATGGGTGATACTAAATGTCAGTATTTACACACATGGAGGTTATAGAATCTTAAACCCTTCATATACTAATCAACAATACAAGCAATCCAAAATCGTTTCTCAAGATCCTGCCAAGACGGTATGATTTTTGTTAAGATACCAAATTCAAAAGCGATACGGCATGTGGAACTTTGAATAAGTGTACCTGAGTGTAAGTACATATAGGCGAGGTAACGAGTCGCGGACTCCTTTGATCTCGCCGCCATCCGCGTCTACTTTGCGTTTCTTTGAGAACTGATTGAGCGCACTACTCTGTGTGCATATGAAAACGTCTGTGCCCCAACTCTTAAGGATTTACGACATTTTTCTATGAAAGAAACTGTTTGCGTTCCAACGACTTTGCGGTGAACGAGCGTGTTTAGTGGCCTGTATTATGGAATGTATAATTTGAATTTAATTTCAACAAATATTTGTTTGTCTTTTAAGTTAATGGCTTATTCGTATCGCAATAAACCCCAGCTAAATGACTCATACGAGGGTGATAAACACGTAGAACCCCATATGGATTTTGCTTGTCCATAAGCAGTTTTAAACGATCCGGCAATTTTAGCGTTCACTTTACCTCGTTTGTTCCGAACTAAATGGATTGTTTTTGCCGATGTAAGTATAAATAGTATTTTAGACATTTATTTTTGTCAGTGTCCGATAGAACATAGTTCAACTAGTATTTCCTGATTAAACTGTCGCTGCACTATAGTATACAATAAAGATACAAATGCTTCATACAGCTCAACACATGGTTGATGCATTCATGATTATAGCTCTTGTATATTAAATTAATTACTACTTTTTGTATCTATCACTAATTGTTAGAACATATGTGTAATGGTCATATTACCTTTATAAAAAATCCTTTGTTTATATTTCCTGTACACGTCTTGCATAAAACCGCTCTATATAGTCGGATGTCATAAAAGTGTCCTGCAAGATGAAGTCGCAAACGGGAGAGTGCATTGCCGCATTCCACTGAGTGAAATTGGTGCGAGCTCATCGCGACACTACAGTGTATATGTCATGTACTCAGGGTTCCTTATCTTCCTTGCTCTTAATCATTTTTGTGGTGTTCTTGCGGCATGATTATGGTAAAACTATGTGCCTAGTATTCTAACATAAGATTGAATGTGTATGTGTAAGGTTATTTAAAATCAAAATTTAGTTGTATGTTATGTCCCTTCGAAATTTCTTAGAGTTGTTAATTTATTTGGAGCGAAGAAGATACAACATTCGTTACCTGCAATAGATTTTAAGACTGTCAATAAATAAGCCAGTGAAAAATATATTTCATTGCTGCATATTGTCCATTTTTGTATTCTACTGACTGAAATAGGCGCGGGCTCATCGTGAGATGGCGGTTATATCACATTCTTACTATTCCTAACTTTTTAAAATTCGATTATGTTCTTAATTCGTGGCTATGATGGAACTTAAAGTGGTGTTTTACGGTATACTAAGAATAAGATCTTTTTGATTTTGATTCAAGGCAGACTTTAAATTAGGTAAGATTTAAACATTAATAAACCAACCATTTACTTGATGAAGCAATGAGTTTGCATATACGTTAAAATATTTATTTTGCCTTCTGTTACATATTTTGGACGCACCTTCTGTATGAACAGTAAGTTTTGTAGATGGAAAAATAAAACAATATTTTTCATGCAACAAGCGTTAGACAAACATGAAACAATAAAAATCAGATTATACGCAACAACTATCAACAAAACCTTTAAAATACCAAACGCACAAACAATAGCCGTAGATCTATAAACTTGGAACGTTAACAAAACGGTTTGAGCGTTATTTTCAATTCCACATTTCAGTAAGCCGTACACAAACGCACCGCAAACTCACAAATGTCCCCTTACAATATCCACAATGACCGACTAATTTCCAGTTATGTAATAAACGAGACACAAAACAGAGCCGGAACGAACCGTTTCTATGCAAGTACCATGCTATTTCGTTGTATGCTAATAGACGTGTAGTAGAAAATTTTAATTGATTCGCTGTAACTGTTGGTAAGTACAGTCCTACATTCAATAAAGAATGCATTATCAAAATTATATCGGCCAACTCGAGCTAATTTGACAAAACCTAAAACGTGACACACATGCAGTAGTATACTCGTAGTAGCTATTACTATCTATATGCAAAGCTTTCTTCCCACAAATCATCATCAAAATTAGAGAAAGACACAATTACTACTAGAAGGTAACGGTCACGGCGTGTCCCTTATACTTTTCTACCGAAAATGAGAATCAAAAAATTCTTTATTCAAATGGAAGGACCATTTGACACAAGATCTTTTGAATCGATAATTTCTGCTACCACCGCTTCGGAACGTGTTGTAGCTGTGTAAAACAAACGGCGCAAGAAACTCCGTCAGCAACACGAACTGTCTTCTTTTTTTTTTTCTTTTTTTATAGCACTAAAAATGCCCCAATTGGCTTATCTGCTATATAGGGAAGAGTAAACCCATTCGCAACCTTCTGTCTTTAGACAAATGGCGTGAAAAATAATATTGCCTGGTTAATTCGTCATCTGTCACAACCAGGCGCGCAAGATTGGAAGAGATATCGGATTTTAATTAAAAAGGATATTCAACTGACTTATTACACTTGATTTTGTTCGCAATTAGTTGTGGTTTTATAGGTCAAGGCCGAGCCAAGTAAATAACCCTTTTAGAGATTTCATCTCCAAGTAATAGAATTATTCCATCAAATTATTTCAATTGTATAAATAAACTTCGATGTTGAACTTGTTTTATAAGTGGTAGATGCGGTAATGGAATATTAATTATTAGTATTCAACAACATAACTTTGTATTAGTATAAGCTGAAAGATTTAATAAAGTTTGCGAAGAATCTCTAGATATAGGCCACTTCAGTCATGTCGCTGAGGTAGTTCTTAGGAAAGGATTATGTTCAGAAGAGCTCTTATTTTGTCTAATAGAATAGATAATGGTGTTAATAATACTAATAAGCCCCAAAAACACCATTTGTTTCTTCTAATACAGGGTTTTCTTAAACTTTTTGCAGTCACGGACCATTAACAAAATTTAAAATAGTTCACGAACCCCGCCAAAAAATATTTTAGTAAGAAAAACAAACCTTGTATTATTTTTTATTGAACATGGACTTTCATTAGTTATTTACAATAGTTTAGGGCCTATGCCTTTCATTAATAATTATTTCTACATATTTGGTACTTATTAAGCAAACCGCCTTCAATATGTTACGCATATATTTTGACTTGTTGGCTAGTCTAGTCAATAAGCAAATTAATCAACATGTATAGGTACAATTAAATAAATATTCCTTTTTGATTTTCAGTGGAATTTTATTATATTAATTCTTTACTTTATAGTGGTTTTTTAGTTTCGAAGTTTTTTACTTTTTATTACGAATTTTAGTTGTATTCTTTTTAATATTAATGGCCATTTAAATGACTATTTTCTGATAAATATATTAAAAGTTTTCTGAGCTGCTATGGACCCCTGGCACACATGTTACGGAAACCTAAGGGGTCCGACCCCACTTTAAGAAACCCTGTTCTAATATAAAACAAATGAACCAAGCTTTATGTAAGAAATCTATAAAGCAAGGCCGCAGTGGACATTGTCTTTACGACACTTATGAAAGCCAAACAAGGGGTGGAAAGGGCCTTGGAGGAAGGAGGTAAATAAGACAATTAATGAGGTACCCGCGCGTACAAGCCAACTCTTTGTTTTCCTCTCAATTGTGACTAGCCTTGACTCGCTGCTTCCGTTGGTTTTTATTGGAATTATTTTTATACCTACCCATATTTTGTTGATTATTTTCTGTAAAGAAGCAGTATAAATATGCAGTATACTGGTTCATAAATAGCAAATTAAAAGTTCAAGGACAAGACACACACATCATACTTTTAGGAGTGACACGTGTGTTTATATTTAAATACTATATATTTAGTGTATTTATAGCACTTACTGGGAGAATGGGGGAAATCATTGTGTGGAAACCTACTTATCTGTGCATACAAGAATTTCAAAGCATGATCAAGTTTGCAAATCTAAACGAGGCCAACGCGCCGATGCCAACAAACGGAATGTATCTAACGGTAAATACTCAGTCATTATACTATATATCTAGGACTATAAGTACATTTCTGACCCTTAAAAACCTACAGTATAAAAACTATATTAAATAAATCAATTCATTTAGCCTTGTTTCAGCTAGATTTACCAAACCAATTCATACTGTGGCTTTGTTCTTTTAGTGCAGCAACTATTAGTTTAAAACCCTGCCCATCCATCAATTGATACTCGGCTGCAATGACAATAGAATTTAGACAGTTAAATTCGACAGGCATTCAATTTGTCAGTAAATACAAAGTGAGATAACTCATAGTTAGTGTTAGTTTTTTTATCACAACGACTCAGGAAAAGTATAAGCAGTCTTTCTAACGATAGTATCACCCACCGCGCACCTACTTTTGAAATGAAGAGTCAAGGATGTTGTAACATCTTTAAATAATTAATTAGTAGGAAATCAGAGGTAGGAACGAAAAGGATTGGACCTCAGAACATTACATTGACTGAAGAGGTAATGGAGCCCATCACACCACCAGTATGTCGTTTCTGATCATCGACAAAGCGCGTCCCCTCGCAATTATGCTAGCTTAATAATAGGTATTTGTTTGCATAACATCTCAAGGTATTGAGTGGAGTGTACATATATTGGATATGTTTGGTTTATATATGTGTAGAAACTAACCTTGACAGAATTCCGGATGATATAACAAATTGTTTTTGTTTATTCCCCCGATTAAACTCACGCCGTGGGAGGAAATCGCTCGTGTAGCGGAAAAAGCCTTTTCGGTTGTTTGTTTAAAATTATAATTTATGTTTTATGAGTTAGGTATATTTTAAAGGGGACGAACAAATTGCGTTTGTTTTCGTATTTTGCGTCGAATCGTGGTAGCTTTGGTTGTTATTGTTCTTATAATGAAGATTTGTTATTTTTTTTTATTAAATACTAAGCTGAAATATGTAGGATCGGCACAGTATACCGAGAATAACTGTAGACTCTATTATAAAGATATAATTTTTCTTCTACTTCTGCTGCCTATCGGTAACCTATGCTTACCAAATGGGACAATAATATGACCTTAGTTTTGTCTTAAGCTATCATTCGCTTTTCTTTTCCATCAACAGCCAGTCCCAAGGTCATTGCCCACAATTGCTCCATAAGTAAAAATAAACATACAACCCCCACAGCGTCCAAATAGATAACATCAATGTATCTACTACATCGTCTGATAAAGCGATAGGTTGACCAACCGACAGTGAGATATAATTTAGAATTCCAGCCAGAGATGCTATCACTACAGTTTGTGAGAAAAGTGGTAAATATAAGATTTTTGATACGAAATAATGTGGACTTCGGAAGAAACAGAAACATCTGGTTAAACAATTTTGCTATAAAAAATTATATGTCGGGTGTTCTTATGTAAGACTCATATGCTAAATAATTGTAAATCGGCCATCAGTAATGTACGGGTAGTTGTAGAAGTAATTTTATTAAAGGAAACCCGATTGTGGTTCTATTTCACTACCCACAGTCAGACTGAGTGGGAGCATGACAGTTTGCAATATAAAGCGCGTCCGGATCGTAGACAATGCATATTCGAGATCCAGCAGTCGGCAGTGAAACAGTGACAAACGCGTGTTTACTAAATTGTGTGTGTAAAGTAACAAGCTGTCGCAGATATTTGGATAAATCGTTAATCCGTTAATTATAACGTGTGGTGATAATTATAATTAAATAATTAACACAATGAGTTTTATATATCCGTCATCCGACATCAGAAGTGGGATCGTCTTACGTTGTAGCCGCAACCGCTTGGTTATCAACATCAGCTGGCGCAGATTCTGACGTGAGTACCAGAACTAATAACTTGAGGTATATTATGATGACTGGTGACTGTTATGTGTAGCTGTCGTGTATGACTCTCGTGTGTGATTGTCATATTTGGCCCACGTATGTGGCTGTCATGTGTGGTTCACATATGTGACTGTCATGTGTGACTCATGTGTGTAGCTGTCGTGTGCCTTTCATGACTATCAACATTTAGATAAAATTACTTCGTATAGAGAAACTATCCCATACAAATGTCTCGTTCGATTTTGGTAAAAGTTGAAACTAAATCGCTGAAGCGTAGAACAAATAATTAGTCGTCTAACCAAACAGTATAACCATGCAGCGCTAGATCGCTTTCAGGATGTAGTTTTCTCGCGACCAAAAGGTCGAAAGCGCCGCGAATTTCATGGCGCTTACGCGTTTTTGAAAGATTCGTGTACGGTACATGCACTGCACCTAGGTGGGACACATTTCTCACAAATAACGTCTTATCTAGTGTAACATTGATATCGATGACTATCAAATTGTACTACCTACATGTAGGAGTTATACAAAAAAAATAAACCTACTACTAGAATCAATCAAGAAAGGTTGATGGGCATCTGTTCAGCTGTACCCTTGGTATTGAAATAGCCCATGTGCTGCGGTGACTGCTTACCATCAGGTGACACACCAACTCATCCGCCTGCCTAGGCCATTAATTGTTATTAGGAGCAGTGACATGGAGCTGTGACTGTGTGCCCTGGAAGTTCCAAGACACCTGCATCTTCACAGGAGTGTATCAAATTGGTGAGATCTTCCCATATTTGTTTGATTTTGGTTTATCTATTCTACGTGTGTCATTCCGTAGATTAATGTATTGGTGTACCCGTTATCGATTCCAAGAGCTCGTATGGTCTTTAAATAGAAATAGAATTTAGTAACAAGGTTTTGAAAGGTTAACATTTTCATAGACCAAGTTCACACGAAATAACTTCGTCGTTATTATAGTTTTGGAAGGGTTAAGCTGAACCTGGGACCATTAAGCTAAAGGGGATTATCCCGGTCTAGTAGTCCAGTCGAGTTTTCAACCTGAAGGGTCTAAGACACTGGTCCAGGTAGAAAAAAGGTTAAATTGTTGAAGGGTTTAACTGGTCCAACAACCATTAAGCTAAAGGGGAACTATCCCGGTCTAGCATAGTTCGGTCCAGTTTTCAAACTGAAGGAACAATCTGTGCACTTGAAGGGTCTAAGTGACTGGTCCAAGGGAAAGTTGTTGAAGGGTATAGCCGGTCCAACAACCATTAGGCTAAAGGGGAACTATCCCGGTCTAGCATAGTTCGGTCCAGTTTTCAAACTGAAGGAACAATCTGTGCACTTGAAGGGTCTGAGAGACTGGTCCAAGGGAAAGTTGTTGAAGGGTTTAACCGGTCCAATAACCATTAAGCTAAAGGGGAACTACCCCGGTCTAGCATAGTTCGGCCCAGTTTTAAACTAAAGGAACAATCTGCGCACTTGAATGGTTGTCTGAAGGGAATGCTTTCCGGACCAGACTGTATAATAATTATTACCGTTTTGCGAATTGTTATATTATGTGAACTGAGTCAGGATGAACGAACAAATGATTTCCTTGTCATCAAATGATGTATAGACACACACACGAGGACGTGTGCACGTCAGTATGGCCGTGTCGGGTGTTCTTATGTAAGACTCATATGCTAAATAATTGTAAATCGGCCATCAGTAATGTACGGGTAGTTGTAGAAGTAATTTTATTAAAGGAAACCCGATTGTGGTTCTATTTCACTACCCACAGTCAGACTGGGTGGGAGCATGACAGTTTGCAATATAAAGCGCGTCCGGATCGTAGACAATGCATATTCGAGATCCAGCAGTCGGCAGTGAAACAGTGACAAACGCGTGTTTACTAAATTGTGTGTGTAAAGTAACAAGCTGTCGCAGATATTTGGATAAATCGTTAATCCGTTAATTATAACGTGTGGTGATAATTATAATTAAATAATTAACACAATGAGTTTTATATATCCGTCATCCGACATATATATATATTTTTTAAATTTATTTATTGGCTTTTAGCGTTATGTTTATTAACGATTAGATTAGGAAATCGTTTTCTAAAAATGGGTAGTTGTGATAGGACTCATATCGATCTTAAACTGGGCGAAAAAGAAAAAGAATAAGTACAGTAGGAGGAAAAAAATATTGGACTTTAGGCATTGAGATATTATACTAGAGGGGACAATGCAAACAAAATGCTTGTAACAAAATGAAGGGTACATTCTATTTCTGTCTCTGTCACGCCTACGAAGTAACACATCTTTCCTCTCGCTTCAATGTGTACCCTTGTGCATGCACCATACGCAGAGCTTTTGTTCCCGATGTCCGCTCTAGTCTCACCTCAATGACTTTAGGTAATCTTACCTTCCATATGAAATGCAAGAGCCCATCTGTTACTTTAAATCGATTTGAAACTGTAGGAATCACACAATTGAGCCGCTTTGTGTACTGTAGCTCTAACTACATCAAAGCTACCACTACGAGTCACGTGTTTGTTTGAAGTTAATTATTGCTCACTTAAAAGGCGAAGGAAATGTCGTAAGGAGTATATAATGTGTATTACCTCGCAACAATTTCAAAGGAATTTGAAATTCACCAACGTACAATAGACTAATGTAGTGTATAATTTACTTAAGTATTTCTCTTTTCTACCACAATAATCTGATTACCAGTATTCTTCCAGACTATCCATTAGCCCGAGATGATTATGTCTCGCCGTATACACAGTACGTTTTATTCTATCTGGACATCTGTATCAGCCCATATACGTCCCACTGTAGGGCCCGGGCCTCCTCTACAATCGAGGGTACAATTGAGAGTGGTAAGGCCATCTGAACTTGCACGGCATGAACTCGAAACTGTTCCATAGGGCATTATGACGGTTTCCTAACCGCTGCACTGTGTACCGGGGACGCTACGCAAGCGAATAATATCGTCAGCAAATTGTAGAAATCCGTCCAAAAAACCAAATGGTATTAAACTTAAAATTAATAAAATCAGAAGGGGTAATATAGCTTAGACTGTGCCGCCCTCTCATTCACCATTGCAACTCCTGCAAACCAGGATCAACAGTAGCATGCATTTCAATGACACTAAGGCTCAATTGCACAAACTAACTTTGCCAATACCTTTGCCCTTGAAACTGTCAATTCCATACATTCGCAAGGTCATATACGTCTCAAATGTATGGCGATGACATTTTCATAGGCAAAGGTATTGGCAAAGTTACTTGGTGCAACTGGGCCTAAGCATTGAAGCTCGGCGAGCATCCGGAAATGTCTGACTTATCTTTAACCCGCAATGAAATTAATCATGAAGTAAATAATAGGAGGGATAAGTGCGTGGTGGCCTGTTGGTAAACGGACTAGACGCGACTGCCAACATGTTCACGGTGGTCGCGGGTTCGAATGACAATGAAATGACAAATCAAAGGACTAAAGAGGTAAATAACCTCTGATAATTACAGGATAATATAGCTGTAGATATATTGAATATAGAATCATAACTTTAATCAAAGTTCAAATTTTCCCAAAGCGAATGTAATTGAATTCAAGACACGCTAAACCACGCGCCAATACCGTCACAAGGTATCGCAGAGCAATTATCAACGATCGATAGAACACCGGCAGTATTATTTGCGTGGAAGCAAGGCAATGTAATTACCTTACGATACGACCTCTCTCCGGTGTTACTGTAGTCAAATTCTCCAATTTTCCCTTAACCTCGAACAAGGCTCGACAGCGTACAAAGGACTAATTGTCAACTAACCGCTATTCTGTGACGTTCAACTCGGATTTTTTGTATGTGGAAGGTATTTTAGGGTGACCTTTATTGACGCCTGTTATCCAGATTTATGGCAATGATTTGTCTAGTTTATAAAATTTATTTTACTTCCAAAAAATAAAACTAACTCATCGTACAGTTCAATTTATAACCCTAATATACTCCTAATAGTTTCAATTAATTGGCCATTAATATAAATCGTCATAGCGCTAAAAACCCTTCATTATTTAAATCAAAGACAAGTATATTTACAATTTTCACCACAATTAAATTATTATTTATTACTACTACGAGTAAAATATAGATTCATTATTATTCATTAGTGAAACAACTTGCGCTAATAAATCTAAGAACGTCACAACATCTTGCATACCGGGAGAAGTTCTACCGCTGCAATAACTTAATGAACTTATTGTATCGATACCAACTTTATTCCAGCATTGTTGAATAGTTATTGCAGAAATGTATGCAAAACTTTACTATGGAATTTGTATGAAATTAATGTGATTTATTGGCTGTTAGTTATAGCAAATATTTAGATGAAGTTTTTTTTTATTCCAATGAATAGCAATACAAGCATGCCGTTCGCCTGATGATAAGCAATACGACCGCTCATAAACAGTAGCAAAACCAAACAATGCCTTGAATTACAAAGCAATGCTTGGCATTCCACTGCGCTCACCATCCAGAGACATAATAATGTTAAGTCTCAATATGTCCAGTAGTTACTCTGGCTACAATGTCCTTCAAACCAAAACATAACAGTGCATTTACACTGCTCTTCGGCGCGAGAAGTAGTCAATACAGTAGAACGCACCTAGGCGGCATCATTAAAGTAATTGCCTAGTTTTCATTGATTGAGTCTGATGTTCAGTGCGTTGTTCCAATAAGAAAGGTTATCCGGCTACTACCACATTGTCAATATCTACCGCCAAACAATTGTAAGCACTGTTGTGTTCCGGTTTGAAGTGCATTGTAGCCATTTAGTACTGGAAGTAAGAGGATTTTGACAGTCTCCGTGGCATACTTGGTTTGACACCACACAAACAAATATTTGTATGAACCTTAGGTATTTCATTCGCGTCTGGGTGTTTGTGAAATCGAAAATTCTCTCGTAGTTTCTGTTAATCACGATACAAGAATCGATCGTTGTTCAGGACTTTTTATGTGACTTTTCAGTGTATTTCTTTATTTTCTTAATATTCTCCAGGCGACGAGATCATTGCGGTGCATACAAGCATCCGAAGGTAATAAAACAGTTTTAATAAAGCATTACCTTTTTCGTACATGCTTCTATACTCACTCCTCTCCAACTCCATTCTCGATAGCCAATTTTTTTTTTCAGGAGATAGTTATTATAATAACATGGCTATTATTATTCTCATGTAATATATAAGGTGCTTAAGCCTTAACTTTATAAGCAAAGTATATAAGTGTATTGTTTTGGAAACTTCATATTATTGTTGTTATCGTTTTATTTTTTTTCACTTTGTACCTATTTAATATCAAAGTTTAATATCATTATTGTTTGTCTTATTAGCCACACAGAACTTGTTTACGCACCACTAGCCAAAAACTTACTATAAAAGTCTTGTTATTGGCTGTCAGTCTTCTCTTCTACAGTTTATTTTTGGTTTATATAGCTCTAAGTCTTCCATTTCACGATATAAAATAAATAAATATATAATTTATATTGGTTAGTTGTGGTTTATAAGACGGTAGACTGAGCCCTAGTATCACCATAAGGAAATGCGACTGAAATACGTTTACTAGTAACATCGATAGCGCTGTTGGTGTAGCCGTCCTCAACTCTATAAGCCAGATAGGCAGATCCTAACACCTCTTAGGAATACTAAATTATGTAGCCTTTGCATTGAAATAGGTTAAATATTCCGTACGAATGACGCAAAACTAGCTATAATATATAAATAATAATCAGATGGTCACCAATTTTTTATTCAGATTAGTGTTGTTATACATAAATAAGAAACTTTATCAAACAGGCATGTAAGGAGAAGCACATATTTTATTTCACATAACTATTAATAATACTATAGTTTTCTAATGAGACGAATAGGTACATATTTTGTACAATATCCGTATTTGATATCCGTAGCTTTTCAAATGCGTTCAGGAGCATTTGTAATAAAATATTTTTTATTATGTGGACGCTCTAACCACATGCTCATATGACTGGGAATATTTTTCGTAACATTCGTAACATTTCATGCAAAAGCGATATTTGGCGATTTTTAATTGCTTTTACTATAACACCAAAACAAATTGCAATGATACTCGATAGGTCATTCCGCATGAAAAAAACATTCGATTTTTTTTACTTTTGTAGTAAATTCGTTTTTAGAGTTATTCTTTTTTATAGAATGTTTTGGCAACGCGTGTTGTACGCTGAAATAGTGGCTAGATGTATATTACGGTGTGACCGCAAACTACTGACCATGTTTGATTTTCTGCCAAATATTAGGGGAATGTTACATTAACGAAGATACTATTAGAGAACAAATAATATTTTGAATTAAAAATATGAATCCAAAACCTGAACTTCAATACTTTTGCCGACTGATGTAAATTGCTAGTGCTAAATACTTGTCATGTTAATTACTTTTTCAATTTCATCTATCAAAATTTTGTTTAAATCACTTGCCGATCGACACAAAAATATATCAGCCTCAGGCTTCATCTTCTTCCTAACTTAGATATCCTGATTATAATCTCCTGTTAAAATCCTTCTGTATTCAAAACATGTTATCAAATTGCTATATCTATTGTGCATTTACATGTGACTAAAATCACATATTAACAAATAACTTATAAGACTGGCTTTTATCTTTAAAAAAATGTTTACTGTGCATAAATATACGAGGCCAGTTCATTACAAATACTAGTTACTAGTTGTTTTCTAACATTTTCTTGTGCATTTTATTGACCGCTGCGGCATAGTGGGCGATCTTGTGGTGAAACAAGAGCTCGCGGTTTCGATACCAAGATAAATAGTTGTTTCTTTTCCGGTTTTAACACTGCAAAGTTTTTCATAGATCTTGGTTTTTACGCCAAAACAATTGTATTTTACAGAGGAGTTATGGTATTTTATTTAGGCATTAGCTATAATTAGTATACTGTTTAATGTTAATTTTTTACTGTATATTCTCAACTTTTCTATCTTCAGCTATCGGGAGGATGTCCTTCTAACCCAGTTAGATACTTCGTTTAGTTTAATCACTATTTCTACGGACCACAGTTTATTGTTAGTACAATCGTAAACTTTTATGCTAAAATAATAAACTCGCATGCAGTCCACTACTTTCTATTCAATTTCGTATTGGAAAATATTAACGACAAATGTTCAGCTATCGACTTCCAAAGACTAAATAATAATATCTTGATGAGCCATCTAAGTAATACACAAATACGCTTCTTAACTCACTTTGTACTGTATGTTGTCTATAAGCCTGTTGGAGTTTTAAGTACATATTTACGAAGCAGATTTTTAATGCAAAGAACAATCAGATGATCAGCTCGCGAAACTGATATCGCAGTGATTTCAATGAACACAATGTTAGCACTGCCACCTGACAGATGCTAGTTGTACAAGCCACTGTCGCTCGAATTTCGAATAGCAGTTCCATTATTATTAATTTTAATATACATAGCTCAAACATAGCAGATACCTATAACATTACTTATGAAAAACCTGAATACGTTAATTAAGCCCCTGCCTTAACAAGTCAACAATAAAATGTACATTTCAGAATATAATATTATTTTCATTAGGATGTTGTATAATTTAATTATACGCGCGTTCAGCGACTGTTGTCGTATTAAGTTTATCGTAGAACTTAGTGTCCGAAATTCACTAGCAATTTTTTTTATTAAAAATTTAATACTGCTTCAGGTAAGTTCATCAATCATCATCAAAGTCAAAGCCACAATGTTAAGTACACCTATTTAACGTAAAGAGCTATCAGATGATAGTTTCGCGTACCTTATGCCGTAATTTCGATGAACACAATGTTAGCACACTGCCGCCTGACAGATGCTAGTTGTACAAATCACCGTCCGCGTCGCCCGAACTTTGAATGGCATGTTGGAATCTGTTTCATGTCCCACTTTGCTTTGTGATTGATTTACTGTGCCCGAGCGGTATTGTGCCCATATATCTTGCTTAGATTTATAACAAACAATTTATGTATCGAACGGAACCGTTTACATTTTTTCGGGTGAAGGAAGTTGTGTTCAGAAGGATTTGTATATTTTTGATACAAAATAGGCTTCACTTTTCAAAAAATGTTGTGGATGATTTTTCTGGTTCACGATTTTTGTTATCTGCTTTTCACTCCTAGTGTACACAAGTTGAAAGGTAATCTAACTTTAAAAATAACAAAAAAAATATTTTATAACAATCAAGAGAATTATTGTTACGTGTATACAGAATAATAGTAAATAAATAAATAATGACGAAAAGAGTGTTTTAACTATTGTCTTTTCTGATCGAACAAAAACCGAAGACAATTAACAAACAGAAGCTAGTTAATGAATGATTTTCCATAATGAGTGTGTTATTATACAAACAAATACGTGCAGCCATCAGCGCTAATAACACAAAGCCTTACTATTAAATGTTGTATACTAGTAACTACCTAGTAATCTGTATTGACCGAAATGGACCTCTTAATAATAAAATAATATACACATAATCTTGCTGTTGATATATTCGTATCTCCTTCGATAGCGACCACCATCAATAGGTGGAAAGCCCGGCATAGTCTTAGCCCCTTCATCTAGGCTTTCTACGTGAGCCAACACTAGGCACTTCGGTACCCATTCTGTGGTGGTCTTTGCCCACATTTCTTTTGGCATACGATAGACATAACCAAGTCAGCCCTAGTCAGCCCCACTTGACCTAGTCCACATTTTAACGAACATCGACTATTTGATTCCGAAGCGTATTTCAGTATTCCTAAATTCGGGCTAAAAGATAGAGACCCACAACACCCCAATGCTCATTGGTAATCGCAGGCTTAATTTTTGGATATTAGTGAACGACTATGTCCTGGGTATCGTATGTGAGAATGAGTGGTATGTACACGTGGATGAGTTTGCTCTTTAAGGAGAGCGGCAACGGTCCTTATGACTTGGAACATACCAGCACAATGATGTCAATCAGTGCAATAAAGAAGCTTCTCACGGATCGATACTCTCTGCAGCGACTGGATGCATCAAGCAGCAGACCGGACTCTGTGGCGTACTTTGGGAGAGGCTTGTGTCCAGCACTGGACTGCAACGGGCTGATGATGATAATGAAAAGTTCTCTACTTATCCCACTCTCCACTTACTCAGTTGTCAGTGCAATTTCGTGGCATTATAAAGAAAAAAATCGTAATAATTTCATTGCAGTTCTAACAATACTTAATACGGTTCTGAAAACAACGGATTATATCCACACACTAATGATAATTATACGTGTTGATATGCAATATATTTACAAAAGAAATTCTCTGAAAATATATTTGCTGAAGCTCAGCGAGTCTTTAATAATAGCTGAGTTGTCTTTCATGGGATATTAAATTAATCAATTAGAAAAATGAATATAAAGGTTGTTATATAATAAGACTAGTTTCAGAATGTTGGTAGGCACAGGTAGTTTTTAACAGTTGGCAATATATATAGGAGTGACCTTATATTCAATAGTAGGCTTTGTTTGGTGGTAGTTGAAAATGAATAGGTCTGTCTGTCTGTATCAGCCCATATACGTCCCACTGCAGGGCACGGGCCTCCTCTACAATCGGGAGTACGATTGAGAGTGGTTAGGCCATATAGTCCACCACGCTGGCCTAGGAAGGAAATAATAAATAGGTATTGGTAATAAATTATATAAAAATTATATATTTATTATTAGTCTCCAAAAACTTTATGATTTTTTAATAGTCCTCAGTTACATTTTTTCGAAAGTTATTCAATATGGTATACAATAAAAATGTCCAATTTATGATTGAAATCCATAACCACAAGCCTCCAAGTTTACTATGATGATGAAAATAAATTTACTAATAAATTGCTATATAAAATAAATTAAAACAATAATACCGTGTTGAGAATGAAAAAGCTTGAGCTACGATGAACAGCAATGCTCATCCAAGACACGTTATGAAATAATAAATTACATTTACAATGTTTTATTGTTGAGTCGTGTTAGAAGCGAATACTCTGCTGCATTCAGCAACAAATGCTGTAAATATGTTTGTAAAATCAAAGAAATATGAAATTGGTATTGTAAGTTCAAATATAAAATGATTTATTGGGTTCATACGCTGTGGAACAGTTTCTTGTCTGAATTTATAACATCTGCTTTAAATGTGTTTAGTATTCAAGTGCGAATGCCGAGGCGACGGTTTGCGAGTTCTATAAAGATTTATAAACGACGCGTGTAATTCACAATTCACATATAAAATCACGAAACTAAATAAAAAGGACTTGATAAAAGGAATATGTCTTCGAGAAAACTGCACACCTTTGAATTCTTGATATGAAATCCGAACGAAATGAAGTATATCAAACTACTCTGGATGAGTGTGAGGCACGTGATACTTAGAAGACACCCGCTTTGTATATTATAATAAAAGAATTATTATAATATTGTCGTATACAGGGTATATCAAGTGTTTGTAGTCCCTGAAACTACCGCCCGGCTTCGTTTTCGGTAGCAGTCTTGAGATACCCAGTATAAAGTTAGAATATTTTGATAAAGAAGCTAGAGCCGTAATTATATTTGGCCGCCGTTTATCATAAATATTTAAGCGCTTCGTGCTATTATTTTTTAACGTGTGGGGTGTACAATAACGTATTTATAAATTAATATCTTTCCATGACGTTATTGACCGACCACATTCATTATGTATGTTTTTAAAAAGATCCATAACAAATATTTATACGTCTCTTTGCCTTTCCAACATATTTTACGACAATAATTACTGTACAAACTCACATTTTAACAATACTATCAAATGCTGAATTCTATATAACTAGCACACACGTTTGAAACACATATAAATTACGGGATAAAGCAAAGTAAAGAAATATCAGAAGACCATTAAACACTACACCCAGACAGCCATTCTTTTCAGTACAAAAGTTAACCGATAAGAAAACGCTGTAAAGATTTTCGAAATTTGTTTTTAATGAGTTATCTAAGGAAACGTCTTTCAGTCCCTGAACCCTTTGAAGAGTGCGAAGTTACGCCTACCCGAAAGTTTCGGTCTCGGCATGAATTCCGACTTAATTAACTGTTACCGAGCTAGGTGTTTGTTAACACAAGATGCTTGTATTTAATCATGTGGCCGTCAACAAATATTACAAGTTTCTTTGTTATTATATTTTAAACAATAAAGTTAATCTTCTTTTGTTTAGTGGTTTTGTTCTGCTTTTTTATACGAGCGCTATAAAGAATGCAGTACACTGGATTGTAAGGGAAATACAGTCTGTACAAGGTGGATCCAGACTGCGACCAAAAACGATGGTGGTAGTTTAAGGGAACTAGACACAATGCAACTAAAAATTCACAAATAAATAATAATAATAATAATAATAACTCTTTATTATAACACCATATACAAAAGATAAACAAAAGACAAAAACAAAAGAAAAAAGAAGAAAACAATAGTTATAGAAACATAAAGTTGGTGATATAACTGGCGGTCTTATCGCTTTAAGCGATCTCTTCCAGACAACCGGTTGGTAAAGGAAAGATCCAATGGTTATGGACGGTGCTTATTATTAACAATAAACTTACATACAATATAAATATATAAATACCGATATAAACGAATAAATGCAAGATATGATACACTTAAATACAATATAATACATAAACATACATATATACATAACAATAATAGTGAATGATGATAAATCTATTGCGAAAGGTAGAAAGCTTTCACCCTTGATTTAAATATTTCCAGCGAGGAAGATCGCTTAATTGTAAGAGGCAAAGCGTTCCACAGCCGCACTGCCTCAACAGTAAAGGAACGGTCATAAAATGACGTCCTATGTGCTGGAAACTGCAACATCAGATTCTCTGATGACCTAAGACAATGTGAATTAGCAGTATGTAGGAAGTTAAAACGTTCCTGAAGGTAGCGCGGAGAAGAGGGATTAAACAGAACACTGTAGAGAAGAGACAGGATATGAGCATTTCGGCGACGACGTATAGGGAGCCACTTGAGCCTGTTACGATATTCAGAAACATGGTCATATTTGCGCAAACCAAATATAAACCTGATACAAAAATTTTGAAGGCGCTCAAGCTTATTTAGCTGGGCCTCAGTAACATCGAGATAGCTGGTATCGGCATAGTCGAGAATAGGGAGCAAGAGAGCTTGTGCAAGCGCAATCTTAGTGGTAGTCGGAAGAAAATTACGCAATCTACGCAACGAACCAGCAGAGGCAAACAATTTACGACTAACTGCCACTATTTGAGGGCCCCAAGTTAAACTGCGATCGAAAATAACACCAAGATTTTTCACAGTGTCGCTAAACGGGACCACAACCCCTTCTAGCAGCACGTGAGGCAAAAGACTGGTCTCGATCTTGCAGATAGTTCTTGGGCTTCCTATAATAATGGCTTGTGTTTTCGTTGGGTTCAATTTAAGGCCATATGCTTTACTCCACTCGGATATTGCATGAAGGTCGCTATTCATCAGACGAATAGAGTCATTCAGCTGGTCGAGCGGAGATTGACGATAAAGTTGAAGGTCGTCTGCATAAAGGTGGTAGGAGGAAGAAAGATTACAAGAAATTGAATTAATAAACACTGAGAAAAGAAGGGGAGATAGGACGCCACCCTGAGGAACACCGGCAGATGTGTTGCACCACGAGGAAACCGAATCCCCTAGGCGAACACACTGACGGCGACCAAACAGGTAACTATGAAACCATTCAATCACACTTGGAGATATGTTGAAGGAGCGAAGTATAGCTATGAGAATGTCAAAATCAACCGTGTTAAATGCATTGCTAAAGTCTAGGAGTGTCAGCACAGTTAACTGACTGTTTTCCATCCCCAGACGAATGTCGTCGGTGATTTTGACAAGTGCAGTAACTGTGCTGTGCCCAGGACGAAAGCCGGATTGAAGGGGATTGAGGAGATCATGTTTGGCGAGGAATGAGCTTAACTGGTTATAGACCAGACGCTCGAGGACTTTAGAAAGAAAAGGAAGAATGGATATTGGACGATATTCCGAAAAAGATTTAGGGTTAGGTTTTTTTGGTAAAGGAATAATCTGTGCTTCCTTCCAGGAGCAAGGAAACACAGCATTCGAGATGGAATAATTTAGTATATGACAAAGGACAGGAAGAACGGAATCTAGGATGGGAAGAAGCATATTGCGGCTGATGCTATCCATCCCAACTGCATTAGATGCTATTGAGACGATACTCCTCCGAACATCACAAGTAGTAAATTGACGAAACACAAATGTAGAAAGGCCAGGAGCAGAACTTTGTGAAAGGAAATTAATAGTGGATGCTTTAACTGCATCATCAATATGTGAAGTACAGGAAAAGTGCTGGTTTAACAAATTAATGTCCAAATTGTTTGGAATAGTCTCTTTACGAGGTTTACCAACTCCTATTGACCTCAGGAACTTCCAGACTTTAGCCGAGTCCTCGACTTGAACAGAATTATGAATATGGCGTCGTTGAGCGTCCCTACACACCATATTGCAGCGATTTCTAATTTTAGCGTAACGTGCCTTGTTTGCCTCTGTTGGATGCAACTTATATCTGCTTTTGGCTGCAGACTTCTTACACTGGAGGTCTTTGATGTCTTTTGTAATAAACGATGATGTTTTTGTAAATTATGTTTCAGTAACTTGCAAACTAAAGCAACGTGTTTTTAATTGTTTACGTATCGTCGTATTGGGTGAAAAAAGCATTGATTTGTATAAAAATACACTCTTTTATTTTTAAAGACGCAATGGCACACCTAGTTTATTTTAATATCCATCGCCGCAATATGGTTAAACCCGAGGGCTTGTTTGTATCTGGATTTACTATATCCAAATACGAGTATATTTATTTTTTCGTGCTTATGCCTTATGTTATTTAAATCTATAACATCAATTGATAATATTTCCGTCATGGACAGTTTTAAATTTTTATTTATCGAATGATTTGTCTGAATACAACCTCAAGTTTCACAATCTTACATACATTCATGAGTATAATATGACCTTTTTCCCAAAAGGGGTAGGCGGAGGTGCCAGGACACCTACATTTCGCCTTGTATGTTCCGTTCCACGATGTGATAGGGGGCGAGCCTATCGCCATATCAGGCACAAATTCCTGACTCTGGACTGAATATCACTTTGCCCAACCCGGGATTAGAACCCGAGACCTCAGCTTTGTAACCGTACCCTAGTACAACTACGCCACCGAGGCAGTCTCAATCTTTGTTGTTACTAAATCAATGACTCGACAAATTCATTGTATTCTCGTAAAATATTGTTACAATATTAAATCAGTCAACTTCAGTTTCTGAGAGGCTCAAACAAAATGTCAAGTGGCATCAACGTTAGCGTGTAAGCGGGTGTACTTCCGGGTAATAGTTTGTCGCGGAAGTTGCTCGTGATACATTAAATAAATTATGAAACCTACATATAGTTTTTGCTGCAGTTACTTTAAATTCGCGAAATGCAAAATCATGACAACGTTTCTTCGAAAAGTCGACGTGAAAATACACACAGGATAAAACCTTTTGTTAAGGAGTTTTCTTTTAAAGCCCTTTACAATGGAATGAAATACTTCGTAGTAGATACAATTCCTGTGATTACAGCATATTTCCGAATAAATAAATACATAAGTCGCACGCGATATAGGAACGTAATCATTTTTTGCGCTCATCTTACCTGATACAGGCACATCAATCACATATGTAAAGGAACGAACCACAAACTTTCTAAAAAGGTGTCACTATCTCCCTCCAGTCCGCTCTCAAGTGACATGACTTTGATAAATTATTTGCGATGAAAACGCTCCGTGGCGAAATGTGTACTCTATCTATTATTCAAAACACCGTGATTGCCGCCACTTAAATTTATAATGGCTGTATAATGTCGTGCCTCACTACCTTTGGCAACTTCACGGAAATTTACATCAAATTGGTGCAATTGCTTTGGTTATAGATTTTTATTATGGCACTAATTGGAGCAGTAGTAATTTATTAAAGAAGTATTTACCATTCTGAAACGGAGCGATGTGATTTTACACAAATTGGTTTTTCTGTTCAAATAATTTTAATTAAACGATCTTGCATTGATTTACTTTAAGCAGTTTTTTTTCGTTTTGCAGCAGTGTAAATGCTCTGTTGTGTTCCGGTTTGAAGGACGTTGTAGCAAGAATAACTACTGGATATTTTGAGAATTGGCATTTTATGTCTCAGGATGGCAAGCGCAGTGGAATGCCAAGCATTGCTTTGAAATTCATGGAGTTGTTTGATTTTACTACTGTCCATGAGTGGCCGTATCTCTTACCATCAGGAGAATCGCATGCTTTTTTTGGCCATTCATTTCAATAAAAAAAGATAAACTATCAAGTGATCCGCCTGATAGGTAGCGGTACCTATTGTTAATGGACCGTCACAGTGTCAGGGATCTAGCACAACTAGAGCAAAGGGAAACAAAGTTTGATAAAGAAATATCAGTTGTTAAGCCAGCTTGACGCTAGGGCTTCATATACAGTTTCCACCAAGGCCTTCTGAAATATCCACGTTATTAAACATAAAACCCCCAACTCTAGAGAAACAACTGATTTTATAATTATACGCATATAGTAACGTATATCGAATGATTTTCTTTTATCATTAATTTATCACCAATAACGACATGTTTATCCATACGAAAGCCATTCCAAGAAACCCAGCGACTTTTAAAAGTTATTTCCCATTTCGGGAAGTAAGACACATTGATGGATGTTTGATGGAAAGATACGCGAGTGATCTGCTATCTGTGCCACTCCGACTTTCAAATGCGACGGATTTACCAGCTCCAGACATCCGTGTGTAGATTTAACTTCAAAGGTAAAATTCAATTTTAAAATTTCAAACTCGCTTCTTTGAAGTTTATATTACTTTTCAACTTAGATAATTATTCATATATTATATTCGCGATATATTTTTTTATAAATTATTTATGTTATTCAGAGTAATTACCATCGTCATATTTAGCCACGGCACCTTTTCCGAAAAAAGATGTGAATTTATGTATTTATGAATCTTTAGCCACGGGATATCCACTGTTGAGCATAGGCCTCTTTCAAGGATTTTCAAATATTATAGGAGACAAACGAATTTGCGGTTCACCTGATGGTAAGTGACCAGATGGTAACGCCTATTTTTATTTATTATCAAGTTGTATGCATATAATAGCCTTCTACAGAGAAAGATTCCAAAAATAATAATATATTTAATATTACTAATTTAAAAAGTCTAGTACTAAATTACTTTGACTTCTATATATTTTACTTGAATTCAAAGCTTAGCGATGTCGAACACACAGATGCATCAATACAATATAGAGCCGATGCTACGTGTATCTTCCAATATAAATTAAATTCACGCGAGTTTCCAGTTCACAAAGCGAGTAAATGAGCTATGTAAGCCAACTAATAGTTCATATAACCTCTACATTAAACGTGATTGGCTTGTAGCGCGCTAAATTTAAAGGTAGAGTTTTGGAAGTAATAAACATTTGACGAACTCTAACAACGGATTCTTTCAGTAACCGACCATGGCATTATATGTAACTATGAAGAATTAATAAAATAAATAACTACACTCAACAGTCACATACATAATCCTGAAAAATTCAACCCACATTAAGATCAAGTTTTGTGTTGTGGGTATCAACTTCTAGAGACTTTACGGTCTGACAAACGACCAAATCCAAGACAATTATTTTTTGTGGGCCTCACAAACATTTGCCTCGGTGCGGGGATCGAACCCCCGACCTCTTGTTTCGCAGCCAGCGTCTAACCAACAGCGCGATGGAAGCTGTCACTGTTATATGAAACAGTGAGAAGCAATTAATCACTATGGGTACCTGGAGTGGTCTTTACTGAGTCCAGGCTTAGAAGATAACCTGCAATAAGTTTGTATCTGTGAAATCTAAAATTAAGCTCTACGAATGTACATCTAATTTTAGCAGCTCATGACTTTTATTTCACCTTTAAAATCTTTCATTTTCCTTAACTTTTATATAACTAGCATTATACTCGCTGTTAAAAATATAAGCTTCAGTATTATTTAAACAAGGAGCCTATCCAAAACCTAAAAATACGTAAAGAGCTTTCAAGATCCTTTTAGGAGCTCTGACCTATATACATATCACGTGATGCATTGCTACTTTGCGCACCAGTATAAAAAAGGTTCAAATCTTAAAGTGAAACGAGAGGCTACGGGTTCGATCCCCGTACCGGGAGAAATATTAAATATTTGTTCGGCCCACAAATATTTCTTTCAGGTCTTGGTGTTTGTGAGACCGAAAAGTCTCTCGTAGTTCCTGATACCCACGACACAAGATTCGATCTTAGTGTGCGATCAGGACTACGCATGTGACTGTTGGGTGTTATTTATTATAATTTATTTATCTTAACTACTGCTCTTCCATAGTTTTCAACTAATGAACACGAGAAACCTCTACAACTGAATGTTCAGTTGACAGCAGTTAGGCCATCCACCACATACCATACATAGCTATCGTCATTAATAATCATTTAAAGAAAATGATAGCTCAACACAATTACATGTTGCACATGAATCGAAGTTGATTCCGGCGGATTTCCTGCTGCGGCGCATTTCCTTTCACCTCCTGCACGCTCGTGAGAATTTCAATGAACTGTATCCTTACATTCTTGTGTGTCCATTAGCATAAACTGACCATAAATATGTACCTTTGTTGTGGTTTCATAGATAATGATGTTGCGTTGGTATATATTCATTTTAGAGGGGAAGGAATTTCAAGATATTTTCAATTACATATCACAATAATACGAGTGATTAAGTCATTTTTTACAATAAATATGGGTCATAAATCATTCCTCTACATTTTCTATATTTAAAAGGTTAATAATTCATACTTTTATGTAAACTATGTGTATTTGTATTTGTATTTACTGGTGGTAGGTCTCTCATATATGAGAGGCTGCCTGATGGGGTACCACTGCAATGTCTTTTTCTCCCGTCAAACAGCCGTTTAAATGCACTGTTGTGTTTCGGATTGAAGGACATTGTAGCCAGAGTAACTACTGGACATATCGAGACTTAACATCTTATGTCTCAGGATGGCGAGCGCAGTGGAATGCCAAGCATTGCTTTGTAATTCACGGTGCTTACCATCAGGAGAACGGCATGCTCGTCTCGCCATTCACTGAAATATAAAAAAAATATGTTGTTGAACCTCAAATAAATCCACCCTACCGTGACATACATAGTCCTGACCCCACATTGAGATCAATTAAGTCTCGTGTCGTAGGGATAAGAAACTACAAGAGACTTTGGTCTGACAAACACCTGGGTGTTTGTTTGGGTGTTGGACCCAAGACAAATATTTGTGTCGGTGCGGGGATCGAACCCGTAATCTCTCGTTCACAGCCGGTGCCTAACCAACTACGCCACGGACGCTGTCAAACATTATATTATGGCATCTTATTATATGTGGATTGATGTGCAGATAAAGTATTAACTATGCAGAGATAATTTGCCGATGGCCGTGGATGCGGGCTTGCACATAGTCGAATGTACACTGAATTCTGGGACGCGGCATACTTTCCTGAGTCACTACACCTTACATCTAGTGTACGGTAACCTATATCCCACTGAGAGTAATTTTAAATTTTCAGCTGGAACATAATTAAATAAAAAAGTGCTTTCATAGAGTGTTCAGTTTTAGTAAATTCCCTGCATATTCATTATTACACTATAAAGCGTAAATCTCGCCCTCCACTTTATTCTACTCTGTCAATGGCTTTACAGAACCCTTGCCCCATTTAAATAGAAACCAGATCCCGAAATTCAATTCCAATTAGTGACACCTTGAAAATGCAATTAAAAAAACAAGTTACAAACCAAATTGTTCGTAGGGGAAGTTATTAAGCGCTAGTTGGCCAAGTCATTTGCAGCGTCTTCCCCCAACTTTAATTTACTTTAAGGCATCGACTTTAGGTTTTATAAAAGGGTTGTAGGGTGGTCACTGAGCGTGGTCCAAGTTAAGTGGCGCTTTGTACAGGCCACCGCGTGTAAACCGCCCGGCAAAGACTCGCTTGCATTTCATTTTTTCTTTCATTTTTATTTTCTCTAAAAGCTTTTACACAGGAACTGCGCTTTAATCAAACCTTTTCGTTTTGGCGGCAAGTTAAATAGATGTAGCTGATTGCTCGATTCTGCAAACAGTTAAGACACGTGTGCTTTTATTTTCACAATAATATATTCTGTTTGTGAACTTGTGTGTAAATTGTTTACTGATAGTTTCTTAACTTTGTATAAAGGGAATGTTAAGACAAGAATTTTATAAATAAAATGACAGCAAATTTTCATTCACAGTTAACTTGGATGAACATTGATGGATTTAAACGGTAACAAAATTCTTATAAAAAGAAAGTAATGACAACCGAATTTTGAAATAATATAACGCCTTTTAAAAAGAGAATCTTATTTACATTATAATATTTCTATTTTCAAACCAACATTAATGACTGCAGCATTTTTCCAAAACCTAATTTTATCTACTGTCTATTAAAGTTAAATGGATTATTTTTACTAACCTTGCCACCTTGGCACTTAGTGCGCGCGATGTTTCAATTTGCTAAATGATCCGGCAAAGCCAAAAAGATTAAAAAGTTGTTAAGCTGACATACTAACTCGTTTTGCATTTTGTTTTAATAAAGGTGAAGGTGGGTTGTGTAACTGGTATATCATGACCAAGATAGTGCACACGCATATTTACATGCAATTGTTTTAATATGCTTTTTTGTGACTAATTATACAGGGTATATCAAGACAGCTACCGAAAACGAAGCCGGGTGGTAGTTTAAGCGACTTCAGACACAATGCAACAGAAAAAGTTGCAAAAAAAAAAGACAACATTTTTTTTTTTCCTATGACTATTTGGGTGGGAAATACATTTTTTCCTAAAATAATAGTGTATACCCTTTTATTTATAAATAACCTAAGGTATAAAAGTGTTTAAATTATTATTTTAGCAAAAACTATGGTCAGGGATGCTCCTATCTAGTGGTCATGGCCTGCCCTAGTATAGGTGCCACGAGTACGCGACCTCGGCCCCCGAGCTACTGCAGTCACCTTAACTTTCCGTCCGTGACTGCAGTATCCACTCCCTCAGGCCATACTCTCCTTTCCTATAACATCCTCTACCCACAAATCCTATTTCCTTTCCCCGGTTAATGGCGGGCAGCAGCGTCATTAACGCCAGTCCCCCTACTGCGCTCGCCAACCCGCCTGCCAAGCGTGGCGAGTATTGGCAAATACCCCCTTAATGGCGACACATATTGAGACCAGGCCCCCAGTCCCCGGCAGCCCCACTATTCCTGGCTATGGTAGCAGTCATGGTTACGGTGGGGCAGGGGGTGCTAAGAATCCCCGGGTTGGCCCCGGCTACCACCCCCGACGACGACTGGCCCTGGTAACACACAACATTCGCACATTGAGGACAGACGAGAAGATTGTCGAACTGGAAGAAGAATTGAGCAGGTTACACTGGGATATTCTGGGGTTATCGGAAGTCCGAAGAATCGGGGAGGATACGATAACCCTGAAGTCTGGTAACCTGCTCTTCTACCGGGGGGACGACCAACAGTCCCGAGGAGGTGTCGGATTTCTCGTCCACAGGTCTCTCATCAACAACATCGTATCCATCGAAAGTGTGTCGAGCAGGGTAGTATACCTTATACTCAGAATATCCAAAAGATATTCGTTGAAGGTCATACAGGTATACGCGCCGACCTCGACACACCCAGATGAAGAAGTAGAGGAGATGTATGAGGACATAAGTCGGGCCATACATACTTCCAAAACCTACTTCAATGTTGTTATGGAGGACTTCAACGCAAAGTTGGGCAAGAGAAGCGATGCAGAGTTGAAAGTGGGGCAATTTGGACATGGGCAACGGAACCCCAGGGGTCAGAGGCTGGCCGACTTTCTGGAGAAAGAGGGACTCTTTGCGATGAACTCTTTCTTCCAGAAGCCGCCTCATAGGAAATGGACCTGGCTGAGTCCTGACGGTTCTACGAGAAACGAGATAGATTTCATCTTGACGACGAATGGACGGATATTCAGAGATGTCTCTGTGATCAACAGGGTGAAAACCGGCAGTGATCACCGAATGGTTAGGGGCACACTGAATATCAATGTCCAATCGGAAAGGCGTCGCTTGATGAAATCTACGCTCCGACCTACTCGCGCCCATATCCAAAACCCCGAGAGCTTTCAACTCGAGCTGACAAATCGCTTTGATTGTCTAGGAGAAAACCTTGCAGTGGACGAGCTAAACAGCGGTTTGGTAGAAGCTGTCCATACGGTGGGATCTAAGTATTTTAGACCTCGCCGTAGAGATAGACCACAAAAACTCTCGATCCACACTCTTGACCTCATGGCCGAACGTCGATCTTTAGCGCTGCAGTCTTCCGTTGACGCCGAAGCATATCGGCGGCTCAATAGACGGATCTGGAAGTCCTTGCGACACGATGTCCGTGCTCACAATACTGTGAGCATTAAGGAGAATTGAGCGGAACGGAGGCTCCAAAGTGTTGGCAAGAGACTTATCTATTGGGCAAAGCCAGTTGTCTAGGCTGAAGACGGAGGACGGCCGCGTGGTATCGACGAGGGCAGAGGTATTAAGGGAGATCGAGAGGTTCTACGGACAGCTTTACACCTCGGTTGCCAAACCTGCTGTTAGCTCGGCCGAAGACCCGAGAGCCGAGTTGATCCGACACTTTAGCGATGATATCCCGGACATCAGCCTGTGTGAGATTGAGATGGCCCTGAAGCAACTTAAAAACAACAAGGCGCCGGGCGAGGACGGAATAACTTCAGAGCTTCTGAAAGCGGGCGGAACGCCGGTACTGAAAGTCCTTCAGAGGCTCTTCAATTCCGTTCTCCTCGAGGGCTCAACGCCAGAGGCATGGAGCAGGAGCGTGGTGGTACTGTTCTTCAAAAAAGGTGATAACACTTTGTTGAAGAACTACAGGGCCATCTCGCTCCTGAGCCATGTCTATAAGTTGTTTTCGAGGGTCATCACAAATCGTCTCGAACGCAGGTTTGATGACTTCCAGCCTCCCGAACAAGCCGGTTTCCGAAAAGGCTTTAGTACCATAGACCACATCCATACGCTTCGGCAAGTTATACAAAAAACCGAGGAATATAACTTGCCGCTTTGTTTAGCGTTTGTGGACTATGAGAAAGCCTTTGATTCGATCGAGACTTGGGCTGTGCTACAGTCTCTCCAGCGGTGCCATATCGACTATCGGTACATCGAAGTGTTGAAGTGTATATACAACAACGCCACCATGTCGGTCCGAGTACAAGATCAGAGTACGAAGGCTATTCCACTACAGAGAGGCGTGAGACAGGGAGATGTCATATCTCCGAAACTGTTCACTGCCGCGCTGGAAAATGCCTTCAAGCTCTTGCAATGGAAAAGATTCGGCATCAACATCAACGGCGAGTATATCACTCACCTTCGGTTTGCCGACGATATTGTAGTCTTGGCAGAATCGCTGGAAGACCTTAGCACTATGCTCGAAGACCTCAATCGAGTCTCCCAACAGGTGGGTCTTAAAATGAACATGGACAAAACGAAGATCATGTCGAATGTCCATGTTGTGCCCACCTCCATCGGTGTTGGGGGCTCGACTCTTGAAGTTGTTGACGAATATGTCTATTTAGGACAAGTGGTCCGGTTAGGCAGGTCCAACTTCGAGAGAGAGGTCAATCGTCGAATCCAACTCGGTTGGGCAGCGTTCGGGAAACTACGCGACGTCTTCTCGTCCAAAATACCTCAGTGCCTTAAATCGAAAGTCTTCGATAGTTGTGTGTTGCCAGTGATGACTTACGGCACCGAGACGTGGCCTCTCACTATGGGCCTTATTAGGAAGCTCAAAGTCACTCAACGAGCTATGGAGAGGGCTATGCTCGGGGTTTCCCTACGAGATCGAATCAGAAATGAGGAGATCCGTAGGAGAAATAAAATAACCGACATAGCCCACCGGATTAGCAAGTTGAAGTGGCAATGGGCAGGGCACATAGCGCGGAGATCTGATGACCGATGGGGTCGGAAAGTGCTCGAATGGAGGCCGCGTATCGGAAAGCGCAGCGTAGGACGTCCACCCACAAGATGGTCCGACGACCTGATAAAGGTCGCGGGACGTCGCTGGATGCAGGCTGCCTCCAACAGGTCTCTGTGGAAATCATTGGGGGAGGCCTATGTTCAGCAGTGGACTTCCTTTGGCTGATGGATGGAAAAACTATGGATTTACCACCCAAAAGTGACGATATTTAAAATATCATAAAAAATAATTGTCGCGTTTCTTTTGCGAAATTTTAAGTTGCATTGTGTTTGTAGTCACTAAAACTACCACCCGGCTTCGTTTTCGGTAGCAGTCTTGAGATACTCGGTATAGTAAGTCGGCTAACCCGCACCAGGCCAGCGTGGTGGAATATATGACCTAACCACTCTCAATCGTGCTCTCCATTGTAGAGGAAGCACGTGCCCTGTAGTGGGACGTATATGGGCTGATCCAGAAAAACATACAGTTTCTTATTACATGGATTGAAACACTACTTAAAAAGTGCAGGTGCCTTTGTCCTAATTTTTACACACGCTACGGGCACAAATACTACAAAAGGCTTCTAATATTCGGTTCACTCATCCATTTATTGATAATGGAATAACTCGCTCAACGCTTACCGAAATGCGATCTTCACTCTAGAATTGGATTATTTAAATCATCCATTTCAGACAATTTGTTTAGATGTAATGCGTATTTTTAGTATATTGTATAAAGGTACAGACTAAATTATATCAAGTAAGTATTTTTAAGACGAAAAACATTGTATATGTTCAATTCGGCTGATTTAATTCCCCATAATTTAAAACAATGCTTATTTTAGAAGAGTATTCGTGCTGATTGCAACCTTTGTACGTAATTTATTATATAAAAGTGTTATAAATATAAAAATACAACTATTATTTACGAATTAGGCTTTATTTTTCACATTTTTAACTTACCGACGCGATATTCCTATTACTTTACAGCTATCACGGTGACGCGACGGGGCGCTGGCTGACCACGTAAAATTTTGTTTTGATTTCAATAGGTAACATTTGCTTAAATCTAAGAAATTACTATGCTGTAGATATTAATGATATCCACAAATATTTGTTTCGGTTCTCCGTATTGAGTGACTAAAAAGTCTTAAGAAATTTCTCACTATACAAGAAACAAAAGTGAGAACTTAAGCTCTAAATATGGGCTCAAGAATATAAGGACTGTTGGATGTTTTATTATTATCACTGGAGTCCATAAAAGTTTGACGCGTTTCAGAATCGACCATTGTACATTTAATTTCGGGCAGGAATTGTGTCACTCAGTGCGAAATTATCTGGACCGTATTGCCTTTGCCTTCAGTTGCAGCGCAGACGTATTGACGTGACTGTTTAAAATAATTATATTATCAAAATAAGACTACAAAATAAGATATTTTCTTCCATTTTGAAATCGAAAATAATTTTGTAAATTCATTTAGAATTAAACAAGTCATAAACTAAAGTGTATGATGGCCTGTTAGTAAACGGCCTAGTCGCGACTGCCAACATGTTCACGGTGGTCGCGGGTTCGAATCCCAGGGCACACCACTGACTTTTCGGAGTCATGTGTGTATTGATAGTCAATCACCACGCACGGTGAAAGAAAACATCGTGAGGAAACCTGCATACCATAGCGATTTATAAAAATTTCTAAGGTATGTAAGTCCGCCAACCCGCACTAGGCCAGCGTGGTGGACTATATGGCCTAACCACTCCCAATCTGTCGATTGTAGAGGAGGCCCGTGCCCTGCAGTGGGACGTATATGGGCTGATATAGAAACTTTTTTAATCTTTTGAATACCTATAATTAAAAATAATCGTAGATGTATAAAAGTTCTTGCTTATTCTAATCTAAATAAGCTGTTGTTAAATGAAATAAGATTAAAGAAAACGAAGTCATTCAAATTCACATTTTAAACAAATGTAAATAATGAAATCTTATCTACACAGGTTTAATATTATCTTACTCTGCTGAACATTAATTAATTTTATTTTTGTACCACTTTGTAAATGGGAAGCAAATGGGCATTCATTTCATTTATAGTTTTTCAAGCGTCATTCAATTTTCATTCTTATTATTGTTTCCGTTCTGTTTGCCCCTTATGCCTATCTTCGTAACAGTAATTGCTAATATTTTTCCTGTTATGTATTTTTCCTAAATAATATTTATTACAGATTCGTAGTCTATGGCCCTTTGAAGCGCTTAAATTCGACGAAAAATGTAACTGCGCACTATTAAGTAATTTTTACTGTAAAAAATTAACTCGTTATAATAATTCCCTTTTCTTAGGAAATTCAGACCAGCTGAGATTATTACACGAGGTGTCATTAGATCTCCAAGTTCAGTAACAATACAACATTTTTTCACATTCATCCAAAGAAAAATTTTCTTTTAAAAAAATAGAAATGTCGTTGGCGCCTTTGTTTCGAGTGCTTTCTCTGGGATGGTTAAATGGCGGACCGTTTTAAAAGGAAGCAAATTTTCCCAAACTTGCCTGAATCTTATTGAAGCCAACGAGTCGCTCTCGACAAAGTTAGCGTTTCGAAATCGAGTTAAGATCCATTAACTATTCGCGGTTTAATTTTCTCTGAGATGAGGTTTTAATTCCACTTTTACTTGAAAGTTGTTTTCTTGGAATTTCTCACAACTGCTGTGTTTATTAAAGATGAAAGGCGCTTATTTATGATAGAAAAACGAATGGAAATTCAATGTTAACCCCGTGTTAACACGAAATAAAGTAAATTACTCACGTCTTGCGTTTCATGTTTCGCGAATCCTTTCAACTCGTTTTATTATAAAATAATATGGGAGTTGTTCGCTAAATGTACGAGAGAAAAAATGTTTTTCGTACATTTTTATAACTTACGAGGAAATATTAAACATAAAACAAACAATGAAGCGAAATTCGGAATGGATTCCGAGTAAATTCGTGGATGAAATAAGCCGAGTACCCAATCATCTGTGTCGGTGATGTAAGATTTGTGATAGCATTTATCATGTACAGAAAACGTTAAAAGTATCATACCTGAAGAAAATAATATGTAAATATTTTTATTTTATGTGTGCTTTAAAGTCCTTGCTGACCAAAATGAGAAACCAAAAGAAAAGTGAAGTATGTGCTACTAGCACTATGGCCGCGCCAAACATCAAGGGCCACATTAGCTATGTACCACATTTGCAAAAAGCCCTTTGCTTAGAAATACTTACTTAAATACATATTTAGACTATCACCATCCACTGTAGGAAGCCTCTTCAAGTAAACGCCAACCATCCTGGTCTTGAGCAGAACGTATCTAATTTTATTGGTGGTAGGTGAGAGGCTGCCGTGGGTAGATACCACCGCAATGTCTATTTCTTCCTCCAATCGTCAGTGTAACCAGAGTAACTACAGGACATATTGAGACTTAAAATCTTATGTCTCAGGGAGGTGAGCGAGTGCAATGCTAAGCATTGTTTTGTAAACACAGTGTTGTTTGACTTTCCTAATGTTCATAAGCGATCGTAGCTTACGATCAGGCGATCGGCATGTTCGTTTTGCCATTCATCGCAATGAAAAAAATCGCATATATTTTCTTAGGTGAGTTAAAAAAAACTCTTAAGTACCTAAATACAATACAATGTACAACAAAATAATTCATAAAGTAAATTAAATTTATATTAAATGGTAAATAATATTACAACAAGCGCAACAATAGCTGCTGTTCGAATAATAATTAATACTTAAAATATTGGATGAAATTTACATCGACATGACATTGTAACGTTACTTCCAGTGACTGACTCTTAATGCCAGGTAAAACGTTCAGCTTGCAAATAATGGAAATTGTATCGCGGTTTCATACTATTTAATATCGCTTTGCAAATTATTTGTAAAATACACTAACAGCCGGCCCGCAAAATTTACAAATACAGTATTTAATGCGCTAATAAAATTACATTTAATGCAAATGATTAACTCTTCAATTATATTATTAATTAGAGAGTTTAGTGCCAATTTATCTTCTGGTTGTCTACTGTCCTGTATTTGGTTCGTAGACGAGCAAAAAGCACTTGCAAGTTGAAAGTCTTCCACAAGAAGTATTGACACCACTTAAGTAGCGTAGCTTGAAATTATTAGTCAAGTCAGGACAACAAAAATAATACACCGTAAAACAATAGTCATACACATAGCACTGAATCAAGTCTTGTGTCATGAGTATTAGAAAATAAAACATAGTTTTTGCTCTCATAATCATCCAGCCCCGACACAAATACCTGTAGATGACATAAATATTTATCTCGTTGATATCAAACCCACGGCCTCACGTTCGATAGCCGACGAAAACATTATGAAACACTTGTTAAAAACGGAGCTAATTTTTTATCCGTTTCAATCCGGCGATTTTATTCACCAATTGTCGTTTAGGATGTTTCGCCATGTACGCAGGTTAAAAAGCACTCGTAAAAAACGCACATAAATTAATTCAACGCTGTCAAAAACATGGCCCGCGCCGAAATACCATTCGACGTAAAAACATACGTTAAATTTCGATCAGAGTGTGTAAAGCACCAACTAACAAGCATGAAGTTCCAGTTCCGAATCATTTTGAAACGATCCGCAAAACAGAATGGCATTAAATTTGTCGTGCACATAAATTGGCGTGTGTAATAATAGGGTCAACTGCAAATTTATGCAGATTGACTTCGTTTCATAGCTTTGCTGTGCGTTGCTATATATTTTGCTGCCGACGAGATAACAAAGGATTTATGTTTAAGACTACATTACGTCACGATGTGATGCCGTGCTCTCGCTGACTTGGCACCGGCCTCAAGGCATGTTTTGAGCAAGTCGCCTCCAGTTACACCGACCCGCTTATAATACAAATTGACTAATTCATACATATATCTTCCAAATAAATTCGACAAAAAAAAACATATCTATACGGGCAGTAGTTGTAATATAAACCTAAAACCTATGTAAAGATAATATGTATCGCAAGCATAAAACATTACGAAATAATTTTCACGAAATCAACTATACCAACCAAGGCATTTTTATATCATACCCCGCTTATACTCCAATGCGCCATGAAGACTATCAATTACCACATTATTCCAATATTATCCTAGTCTACGCATATTGAACGCGAAGAATCAATCTCGGTAATTGCATCCTGTTATTGTATCAGAAAAACGTTATAACATTTGAGCGTCTGCCTGAAACTTCCCGGAAATATATTTTGTATACACGAGTGTTCGATCCAAGTTAATTTGATTGTGCAAGGGAATTAATTTAATTGTGATTGTAACAATAATTTTTACGAGTGCGCTCGAGCCGGAATTCAGCTCAAAATATTTCACAAAAACATTTCGCGATCAAACAGCAGGATCGCGTCTCACACGCATTTACGCGTTATGTTTGTTCAATTTCAACAGTAATAATAACTCTTTCCGCTATGAATAACATTAAATTGTGAGAGCAAAAAACCGACGGATAATAAAATATCTGTGTCGCGTTAACCGTGACGACGCTCCTTTTCGGGGCAAAATTGTCTTGATGTCGAGCGTTTATTTCTATGTGCAAAAGACAATTCTGCAGATGCCGCGAGGGATTGCTGATATTTTAATCATCTCGCTATTATATACGGCTCTCTACTCCCACCGCTCTGTTAAGAATAATAACTTTTGTAACAGAAAACCTTGATAGACGAGCTTCTAAATTGACGTCACTTCTAAATTCCCAACGTGCTTCATTGTTATGAAATTTGGCAGCTTAATAATTATTTAGGACCAGCACTCTGCCATGTTGGAACATCGCTTTGTTTAATTTAGAATAAAGAATGAATTTGTGAACCGATTATATTATTCAATGTCCCTGGAGATATAATTATTTAGTCTATTCATTAGCATTGTAATATTTTGTGACATTTATACTTATTTATTTAAATCTGTACATGTGAAATAGTACAAAGGCAAACTTAAGCCTATATTAATTTCCAAAAGTCTCCCTATGGCTTATTAAAATGAGAAACACTAGTGCAATTTAAATAACTTGTCATGCACCGCGAATTATCCTCCAAATAATCCAACATTATTTTCCATCTATAATATGTTTTCGATTCCTTGAATCATATAAGCTTGATTTTATAACATTGTGGCAAATTGGTAATTGATTTTCGTGGAAATCGACTGGCACATGAATGTTTGACGAGGCGTTAATTATTCCAAAAACCTTTTAACTCTCAAATGTTTCCACTGCAAAATTCCATTGCATATCAGGCAATCTTCGATTTCAATTGAACTTTCGATAGCAGAGTCCGGTGTTTAATAGTACGCAAAAGTGGGCTGATCCCATTAAGGGATTGTAACAGAATAGACATTGCAAACAAAATCTGGCCGCGCTTACACGTAATCGCTTAAGCAGGATGGATGATAGTGTGACTGCTCAGGAGTGACAGAGACAGAAATACAAATTATGGCGCAATTTTATTAAAAATATTTTGTTTGCGGTGTGCACTGTGCGCCCTGGTACAGAAGACCGTCCTTATTCATAACGCGCCCAACATAAGCCAAGACACATGGATATTTACGTCACAATCTGTTGTAATGGTGGTAATAAATCCAAAACAAACGCCAATCGGTGTTAACAAAGGCAGTATTTCATTGTAAAATAATAGGTCGGATGCACATTCATTAACCGTGTAACTGCGCCGTGCGTCCGCTCTCACCGCGTTAGGGTCTGTTCACACGAGTGGCGCGTCTTACTAACGAGCCAACTCCGGTATTTCTTAACATCTCGTCTATTGTCACTAGTTTATCACTGTGGGACTTGGCTTATATTTTTTGCCAGAGAGTTAAATTTCGAAATGGGCCAATTAGTACCTGAATAGTTTTTTTGTGAATTTATGCGAGTGAAGTAACCTTTTTATTCAATATAGCTAATAAGCTAACTATTTAGAATATGATCTATAATTCGTAGTATATTATTGTGAGATCGTATGTTTATACGTTAACGCAAAAACCACTGAACAGATATTGATAAAACTTAACAGTACTATGCTTTTACTTCAGAGTAACACATAAGCTATAATTCAGCCAACGAGATCAAGTTGGCGACACATGTGAAGCGGGTAAATATTTAGTATAAAATATACCCTAGACACATCAACCGCGACGTAAATAAAAATTCCTACCAAAGATGAGCTCACAAAATCCATGTTTACGCAAATATGGCACATACCAGCTTACAGGTAATCCTCATGTTTATGTGACGTTTAGTAATACGCTGACGTGTTTAACCTTGTTTAAACACACCCTAACGTGTATTAGGATAATGGAATATTGGTGTTGGGCTCAAAGAATGGGTGTCTGGCTCCAAGCCAACGCGGCCTGAGCAAATCGCCGCCTTGTCTTTCATAGCGTTTCATATCACGCCTGATCTTAACCTATATCTGATGATAGCATTACGGTATGTGGATATCGTACTAATGCGTCAGGATCAACATTTTATTCGATTGTTTTAAACCTTTCCTGATTAAAGACAAGGTAGGGTCTAGGCGATTTCAAATATCATAATTATTCCTTTGGTTGAGTATGTTGATCCTAAATAGAAATTGCAGGGGCATATGTGTTGCTAAGTGTGTGGTGGCCTGTTGGTAAACGGACGAGATGCGGCTACCAACATGTTCACCTGTAACGGCCTAACCACTCTCAATTGTAGAGGAAGCACGTGCCCTGCAGTGGGATGTATATGGGCTGATACAGATGTGATCCTGAGAAACCCGTTTAGTTTTCATGCTCCGTGGGAAAGTAGATGAAAGTCATTATGGGCTTCAGAATTTTGTGAACGAAATGTTCAAAGTAATGATTTGGATTTGATAATGTAATTAGTTTTATTATCATATTTACCTCAAAAGATTTTAATATTGGCGGCCACAAAAGCCACGATAAAAATACAGATATCTATTGTACAATTCCATAACTCAAAAATAACTCTACATCATGAGTTACAAAAGATAATAATCGAAGACCCTTTTTGTGTTCATAATTTGATACCAATCCTTTGAAACGTAGTTCGGAAGTGGAGCCGCATCGATGCACATCCTGTGTATCGTACGGGATACAATTTCCGCCATAATAAGAAACGGTTCCCGCAGGATACGGCTTAGTTCGTCTGAACAGAGTAAATAAATTTATACAAAATGTAGGGGATGCAAATAAATAGAATGAAGCCTGGCAATTATTGCATTAATCTATATTTTAATTTAAAATATAACTATTTATGACCCGTGGCATAGTTATCCTATGGTATGTTTACAAAGCTGAGGTCTTTGTTTCGAATCCCGGGTAGGGCAAAGTGATATTGGATTTTTCTCTTCACTATCAGCGTGAAGTCATAAGTTGGTGTCCGATATGAAGATAGGCTTACCCCTTGTCACATCGTGGGACTGAATATACAAGGTGGAATATGGATGTTGTGGTTGCATCTCTGCCTACCCCTTCTGGGGAAAAGTTAATGTATGTATATACATATTCTAGTTATTGAATGTTTTATCCCTTTCCAATGACTTTTAGATTCAGTTTGAGCGAAGAAGACAAAATACTCGATAACTAAAATAGATTGATAAACTATTTCTGAATGAGGCCCTAAGTCTTTGTTTACCACGATAAAATTAAGAGCCATGTTTGCCAAAGAATTTCTTAAAGAACAAGTTTTAATTGAGTGTACTATTATAAAGTTATATATTACTGAACATAAATCTTTAATAGTTTCACTCAAAGCTTAAGTTCAAAACAAATCCACCGAGCCTCGTTAGCGCAGTCAAAAAGTAATAAAACGAACTTAGAAATGATAAAAGTAAATAAGATTTGTGAAATAACCATCGTTCATTAATTATTATCTGAGTCTATAGTGTCGTTAGTTTTTGGCAGTGTGCTAACCTTTTGTCCTGAGCTCAAATCGAGTTGCTCATTCCATTTAACGTTTTTTTTTTTTTTATTGCAGTGAATGGCGAGACGAGCAAGCCGTTCGCCTGATTGTAAGCGATACGACCGCTCATAAACAGTAGCAACATTCCACTGCGCTCGCCATCCTGAGACATAAGATGTTAAGTCTCAATATGTCCAGTAGTTGCTCTGGCTACAATGTCCTTCAATCCGAAACACAACAGTGCATTTAAGCAGTGTTGTTTCACGGGAGAAATAGACATTGCGGTGGTACCTACCCAGATGGCCTATCACATATGAGAGACCTACCACCAGTAAATTTTAGGTAAGAAAATTTTGAAATAAATAACTTGGAACTGGTGGTAGGACACTCTTATATGAGGGGTCACCTGGATAGGCCCCACCACAATTTCTATTCCTCGCGCTAAACAGCAGTGAAAATGTACTGTTGTTTTCCGGTTTGAAGGACATTGCAGCCAGAGTAACTACTGGCTTGACATCGTATGTATGGATGGCGAACTCAGGGGCATTTCAAGCATTGCTTTGTATTTCATGCTATTGTTTGGTTTTGGTGCTGTCTATTACTGGTCGTATCTCTTTCAATCAGGTAAATGACATGCCCATATTGCCATTCATTGCAATTTAACAAACTGGATTTCATTGATTTATTTATACTTTATACAATATAATTCTACAGGCGGACTTAATACCGTCAACATTTTCTACCAGTCAACCTTTAGGAGATGCAGAGATGATACCATAAGGGAACTTGTATACGACATGACAATAAGACCCTAGATTCTATCCTCTATTAGGACAGAAAAGGCTTAGGAAATGATGTGTCGCAAAAATTTTACATCTTCCCACCTTCCCACCTGTTCGGGCATAGAGACATAAGCTGATATATTATGTACGTTTGTATATATATATATAATCTGAATATAAACGTTTAAAATTAAAAGCATGAGATACCCGTACTGTGCCAGATGACATTCATTCGACCCAGTAAACAGAGCTCCCGGTCCTTTCTGGAACAAAAAGGCAGCCGGTGAATATTTTATATCAGTTTTGAGTTACTGCCTCCCGAGGGCGGCTATTGTCTTTTCACTAACGTGCCTATTTCTGAGTAATTATTTAATTTTATATCATCAGTTTTGTTACGAAATCCTTTTGAGTTTACAAGTTTCTGACTTTGTAAATTGTGTGACCTATATTAAATAAAAATAAAAAATTGGTGATAATTGACACAATTTAAATCAGTGCTCCAGTTTCAATCTCTTAGAAGAATGCTTAAGTCAGGTCGGTGGTCATTTAGATGATGTTTTGTTTAAAAATTAAATTTCAAGAGCTTAACCTGCATACAAAAAAGCCTTTTTAAATATATCGAAGTGCTTTTATTCTAAATTTTTTAAATGTTTTCTTGGCCCATCCTGATAATAATATATCCCCATATTATAAAGCATTAAAGTGCATATGTAGGTACATATTCTCAAGAATAAAAGTTTTGTATTGTTACCTAACCTTGTAGGTATACATATATTATTCATTTAATATTAAAGTAATATTTGCCCTTTTCATATCCTATTTATAACATACACATAAGGAAACAAAAACAGGCATTCAACAATGGCAAACAAAAACACCCAAGCCATCGGTAGTTAAGAACCCAAAATGCGGAACCGCCCCACAATACGTGGCTGGTATAGCAATACTGCCTTCTGAATCTGGACCTTGACACAACGGCCCATTGTGTCAAGAGCCTTTGGAGATTTTGATCCAGGGTCTTCGGTATTAACCAATGGGTAGAATCGACAATAGCAACAATAACGCCCGAAACATACTACTGAAACGCCACGTCACGTGACTCAACGCGACACGTGTTCAATGAAATCAATTCGTAGTATTTTCAATGACTAGAGTCTAGAACCACACTACGAACACGCCACGCAACGTAGCATTGTGTACCAAATCTTGATATTTATACATTTTTATTTTTTCGGCTGTAAAGAGGTTATCGTCATGCTTAAAGGTGACGTCAACATATTTATAATTAATAATAATCGATTTTGCGAGCACACAATAAATAAACAATGAATAAGATTTGCATACTTTTGTTAATTTTCAGTGAAGCGTCCAAGGTTTCCAAGAAGACTGTTAAGTTCAACTTGTAACATTGCTTTATCAAGTCGCCCGTATTGAAACTAAATAACAACACAAACAAGCCAACAAATACAATGAACAATCATTACAAATAACAAAACTTTGAAATTAATCGAAGTTACAAATTTCATCCTATGTAAACGCTATTTCAGCTGCCATCTTCCTAGAGTTCTTGTGCCACCTGCTTATATACCATATTTAATACACTCAATTATTATATCTGATAAAAGGTCTCTCATATGTAAGCTGCCAAAAAGTAGTGTAAATGCACTGTTATGTTCTGGTTTGAATATTTTAGCCAGAGTAACTACTGGGCTACTAATACTAATACCTTATGTCTCAGGATGGCGAGCGCAGTGGAATGCCAAACATTGCTTTTTATGTGACCATGGCGTTTTTAGTTTTGCTACTGTCCTTGTGCCGTCGTATCGCTTCCACCAGGCGAATGGGATGCTTGTCTCGCCATTCATAGCAATAAAAAGACATTTCGAAACTAAAAACTGACATAAATTAATTTTAATAAATTTCATGCCGGAGTAAATTAGCGCGTTTTGTGTAAATTTTTGAGGCGTATAATAACACGCAGCGTTTAAATATGTGTAATATGCATGTGTAAATTATAAATATTTTTTCCCACCGAATAATGTCCGTACCCTGGTCCTAATTTTGTGTGACACTCTTATCTCGGTCCCGAAACAGTGGCCCGTTGTATCCGCCGAGATGTCGGATATCCTGAGATAACATGCGTACTGCGTACGCATCACCGCTCTGTTTGTAAGGTCACGGAATATGTGACGTCATTGTACACATGCGTTCGGAAATGAAATAAACACTTTTCTTACTTTGTCCATCACAAAGACTGCGTTGCTTGGAGCTTCACGATATATTTTATCAAACAGCAAATAAACCAGAACAAGTCTACGTATTATTCATACATATACATATAACCTCATGGCTTTTTCCAGAAGGAGTAGGCAGAGTTACTACTTGTCCGAATCATAATTATAGATTCTGAAAGAACGTTATTAATAATGCAATGTATGGTCATGAATTCTTAAAAAGTTTCCTTTTATTGCCATGAATGGCTTGACGAGTTAATCACTCGACTAATCGAAGGCGACCGTAGGACCGCTCACTTAATGTGGCAACACCATGAATTACAAATACCTGAGACATAAGACGTTAAGTCCCAATCTGTCCCATAGTTCCTTTGGCTAAAATGCCCTTCAAACCAGAACACAACCATGCATTTACACTGCTGTTTGGCGGGAGAAATAGATATTGCGCTAATACTTGCCCAGGCGACATCGCATATATGATAAACCTACCGGTAAAATTACCACCAGCTTTCGATACTACACCACAAATTTCACTATACTATTATTTCTAAGTGTAGAATGTGCGTGGTGGCCTGTTGGTAGACTAGACGCGGCTGCCCACATGTTCACGGTGGTCGCGGCTTCGAATCCCAGGGCACACCTCTGACTTTTCGGGGTCATGTGTGTATTGATAGTCAATCACCAAGCACTAAATCGGTGAAGGAAAAAAGTCGTGTGGAAACCTGCATACCATAGCGATTTATAAGGATTTCTATGGTATGTAAATCCGCCCACCCGCACTAGGCCAGCGTGGTGGACTATATGGCCTAACCACTCTCAATCGTTCTCTCAACTTTATAGGAGGCCCGTGCCCTGCAGTGGTATGTATATGGGCTGATACAGATAGATAGAATGTACAGAAAAGACCTGAATGATTCCATATTGTTTATATTCTTCGTCTGTCCGCTATGGACGATTACTACAGAGAAATAACAATAGCCGGCAAGTTAAGACGCACTCCCGCCTCATATTCCCATATTTCCGACGATTGAGCTCCACTAAGCTCCCGAAGGACTACTAGATTTGGATGTAAGCCCATTTTATAGCCCTCAGATATCCTTACTCCACCTTAGGAGCTAAACGACGACACAAATCCAAGGAATTGCGTAAGAACCATTACGCCAATTAGATGCTTAAATTTTTTGTGGAACAAAACACTGTGTATCTACTATACATTTTGTGTCATTAACTTGTTTTATTTTCCTTTTATTTATACCTAAGTTAGTTTTGGTTCAGAAATAAGTCAATTACGGATTTTACAATCCCCTAATAATATTAAGAATGTATGTTAATGTCATATTTTTGTTAATATTTGTTATTGTTTGATTAAACATTGTACTCACACTCGCGGTAGGCCTCTTGTGTGTATGACGCCGCCTGGGTAGGTACAACCACAAATCTATTTCTCCCGCCAAACAGCAGTGAGAGTGCAGTGTTGTGTTCCAGTTTGAAGGACATTGTAGCCAGAGCAACTACTGGACATATTGGGACTTAAAACCATTCATACATAAACCCACGCCTTGTTCCCAGAAGGGGTAGGCAGAGGTGCCAGGGCACCCACATTTCGCCTTGTATATTCCGTCCCACAATGTGATAGGTGGCGAGCCTATCGCCATATCGGGCACAAATTCCTGACTCTGGGCTGATACTGAATAGAAAAATCCAATATCACTTTGCCCAACCCGGGATTCGAACCTGAGACCTCAGCTTTGTAACCGTACCGTAGTACAACTACGCCACCGAGGCAGTCGAGGTATTAAAACCATATACGTATATAAGAAACAATGTAATTACTATTCGATTTCCTTATATAAAAAAATAAATTAATGTATCAAGATATCGAGCGCAGTGGAATACCAAGTATTGTTTTGTAATAATTCATAGTGTTGTTGGTTTATGCAACTGTCCATGAGTAGTCGTATGCTTCGCACCTCAATAAAAAAATAAACAAAACTTAACAAGAAAAGAAAAATTTTCTCACCACATTTTCCTTACAAAGCCGTTGCCTATTATCACCACTATATAAGAACAACACGGCCAAAATCAAACTACGATTGTTAAATTAGTGTCTAATTTTACGTTTTTCAAGTCATGCCCGGAGACAAGAGACTACTGTCTTTGGTATAATTGGGTCGTCAGTGTCGTCATAACCTAGTAACCTATTGAATAATACAATATGCAATTATGACTTCACACCGCTACTACGGCATTCATTCCGATCTTAGCAAATTGGTATCTATTCATCGAGAACAAATTATGCATGTTCCCTTTTGTTACCCGTGTTTGCTTTTCCTTTTCTCAGTTTGAATTGAATACGATATCTTCTGAGTTTTGTTTGGATGTTTTTGCCTATTCTAGTACTGTGGCATCTTTGTACTGTTCTATGACTACATAATATAAAGATCATGCGGTGACCTCATCGTAAGAGTTCAGATGCAGCTATCAACATGTTCACGATGATCGCGGGTTCAAATTCCAGGCACACCTCTGACTCTACGGAGTCATGTTTTTATTGATAAAAATAAATATTCTTTCTTTCTTTCTGATAGTCAATCATGACGCAATATAGAGGTGAAAAAAAACATCCCGAGGAAACCTGCAAACCGTAGGATTTTGTAAAAAATTATCTGGTATGTAACGTCAGCCAACCCGCCTAACGCCTCTCAATCGTACTCTCGAATATTGGTCGTGATCTTGAACATTGAGGATGCCCGTGCTTTGCAGTTGGTCGTATATATATATAGGCCGATACACTACAGTATATATTAATTATAACCAAAACACTCAAAATATTTTAGCTCTTTACTGAGATATAATATTGTTTCGTGCGAGAGTATCTAAATTTTTAAGGGCTTGAAAATGACCAGACCCGAAATAAACGTATTTTGTAACATTTCTCTCAGAGCGGAAATCAAATGCATAAGTTATAATACCTCTCAAACCATATTTTTCTGCGCTCACTATTTTTAGTCATTATAAATATTTTATTATTTGAATGCGTAAGGGTATTTATCTGCATTAGATTCATTTGAGCCATAATCATGAAGAAATACTAGATAAATAATAGAGAAAAAATTAAAAGATGTTACAATTCCAGATTTAGAATCTCTATATTTACGCATCAGAAATTGGAGACATCGTGGGCGACCACCTACGCAATTCGAAAGACTTTGCGTGTTTATGTTTAGGAAGAATCTCTCAACTCATGAAAACATTTAGGCAAGCGTCAGTAACACAAAAAACTTATTAAATTTTACCCATTTTACCGACTGCCTTGTGCGTACTTGTACATAGGGTTACAAAGATGAGGACTCAGGTTCGAATCTCGGGTTGGTCAAAGTGATATGGGATGTTTGTATTCATTATTAGCCCCTAGTTAGGAATTTGTGCCCGATACGACGATAGGCTCGCCCTCTATCACATCGTAGAATGCCCACCCCTTCTGGGAAAAATAATACATGTATTATAATGTTTAATTACATGTTTAATTATCTAGACTTTTAATCAAGTATTCGTACACCTACTTCATCTCATCTCTGCATCACCTAAAAGTCGACTGGGTGAAAATAGCACAGGCATTAAGTCTGCCTTGTATACATTTGTATATGAAGCTTAATACATAAATAAATATGACTATGACTCATGAACAAAGCAAAACCAAACAACACAATAAATTACAAAGCAATGCTTGGCACACTGCACTGACCGTCCTAAAACAAAGGATGTTATGTTTCAATATTTACAATACTTACTCTGCTTACAATGTCCTTCAAACCGAAACACAATAGTGCATTTACTCTACTATTTGGCGGTAGAAAACGACATTGCGGTGCTACCTACCCAGGGGCGCTCACATAATATGAAAGATAATAATTAATTTCCTTCTACCTCCCACGTCTGTATAATTTTATTTATCTATATAAATATATTTAATAAATATAAAACTATATAAGTAATAATATAAATCCTATTCACCCAAATATTCATATCCAAACATGGAATAACAAACCAAGAATCTATCATTAAAATTAATAATGTATGGACGGATGCACAAACGCTCAATCGCCGAGTTGTGGTTTTAATTCGGGAGTTAATTACACGCCCTCTAGCCCATGACAGGAGTAGTCGTACCCTGTGGTATAGAACTTCGACAACACGGTGACGGTATGAACGTACATTGAGAGAATTTAATGAATATCTGCTGTTAATGAAGACTCTATACCATACTTGAGGTAATTATTTTGGCTGGTGTCCAGAGCCTAATGTTCATTTCAATAAAAAATAAGAAGGTCGATTCGTTAGAACATAATATAAATACTTCCTAAAGCAAAAATGTATTAAAAATCTGCATTTATTGCTGAAAAAAAAACTAATTTTACAAGATGCGTGAATTAGTGTAGTCAAGTATAAAAATGACCGTTTATTCCTAATAAATACACGCAATATAACAAACATATCGTAACGTTCCATACCACACAAGTTATGCGCTGAAATAGTCAGGCCATATATAATAAAGAAGACAATATGGAGCGAAGTTTCTCGACGCTATCCAGAGCACTTCACACGCTACATTAGGCCCACTCACGACAAATAAAGAAGAGAAAAAAAATATATTTCCATTGGCAAATACGTGCAGACGTGTTTGTCAGCGAACTTGAGCTAACTTTGAAATACACTTACAAGACTAAGTTCGTATTTGACCTCAGCGTGCCCCGCCAAATAATGCGATGTGTGCGGCCTAGCAGACACCCGCCTCCCCATGGAACAAGTTTGTACCTAGCTTTAAAGTTAATTAAGTGTCTCTCTGCCTGACTTGGGCCATGTTTTGTAAAATATACGCCGCTCGGGGCGGGATTGGCAGACTGCTCGCATACGCGACGAGGACAGATGTAATGGCGAAAAATACCAACACTTTATGGTATTAACTTGCCAAATACGGTCGTATTATGGTTGCGAATTCATAATTTGTTTTTACATGCAAACTAAGACAAAAATGAGCCAAATTACTTGCATGTAGGGCGTTTCTGTATAGTTTGCCGATCATGGTTTTTTCGTAACAGAATATGAATTCGTCCTACTTTCTGTTCACTCATCTGCCATATTTGAATTTACTCAGGCTAATTTCGCCGACTTCAATTTTAACGTAAGTGGTGTGATATCATAAATCATAAATATATACGAATTCCATATGATAATTTCCTTAATTGCTAAATCAAGCGATTACTAATAATTAATATAGTGTACACCTAACTCTGACATACAGCCATTGATGAAGTGCACAACCTACTTCTTAGTAGTCCATAATGTCCCCACGTAATCACTCAAACAAAAATTAAAAGCCTATAAAACCCATTAAACACTACCGCAGCACCTTCATCATTAAACCCACACATCAGTCCATATCACAAACAAATCCATTTACCATTCAAACAGAGAACCAAATAAACCATAAAAGCCAGTGGGTAAATGTGAAAAATCACAGACAAACCACACAAAAATCATTCAAGTTAACGGCGTACAACGATCTGCACTTCGCCGCTCGTGACCTGTGTGACTCGTCCATTTTTCCCGCTTGCACCGACTAGGCCTCGAAAAACAAGCAAATGGACGCACAGCGGAACTCACTCGCTCCACTGATATTGAAAACGATGCCGACTACTAGCTTATTTGTAATTGTTCACTTCACATCACTGTGATGTGTGCTCTGTTGTAATTTGTTGCGGTTGGCTTTTGTTTTTAAATGGATAGTGTTTTGGATTTCACTGTATCTACAGAGTATATCAAGACTGCTACCGAAAATGAAACCGGGTGGTAGTTTTAGTGACTTCAGACAGAATGTCAATTAAAAATTTTGCAAAAAAAAAGGAACATTTTTTTCTTTCGCCGTATTTTGGTGGTAAATACTTAGCTTTTTCTAAAATAATAGTATACACCCTTTTATTTAAAGACGCTATGGGTTGCTGTACGGGTTTAAATTATTTTAGTAAAAACTATGGATGGATACCCAAACACTATGGTATTTAAATATTCACAAAAACAAATTTCTTTGCGAATTTTTTTGTTGCATTGTATCGGAAGTCACTAAAACTACCACCTGGCTTCATTGTCGTTAGCAGTCTTGATAAAACCTATATAGGTATAAGGCACTAGATTTAGGCCCCTACAGAGTAAGTTGTGGAGAGCCTCTAGGTCAGTTTTCAATAATGGATTTGCTATGACTGACACATTATTATGATACACTTGTTTACTTACTTCTGTATTAGCCCATATACGTCCCACTGCAGGGCACGGACCTCCTCTACAATCGACAGTACGATTAAGAGAAGTAAGGCCATATAGTCCACCACGCTGGCCTAGTGCGGGTTGGCAGTTTACTTACTTACTTGTGTAATTTAATGTCTATATGACATCTTATATTTTCTAGCACGGACGTCCCTTAACGAAATTTTATCCAGGACCAAAATAATCTATTTTACACTTTTCATAAATCACTCAAAGCGAATTAAAATAATTACAAATCGAACTTAATAGAATGTGCACTGTTCCTTGCGATAGTTCATTTTTGAATAATTAACAATGTGACATGTGATAATGCCGACACTTTTACTATTATTTTTATTGTGTAATTTCTTAACTGTATCTCGGTAAAGTGCAAAAATGAATTAAACAAATAAATAGGTACTAAATAAAGAGACAGTATAAATATGCTTAAAAAATAACTGACAATCACAAATTAAAGTATTTTATAAATGCAATCCCATCAAAATAAACTGTTCGGTATTTATTAACAAAAACACCTCAATCAAATAACAAAGATAATTCCTCAACTCGAAGGTGTTAAAGTTTATTCAAGGAAAACCGATTGTAAACCAACTGTCATTAAAACCCGCCTCAATACAACGCTAAAATACAAACCTAGGCTAATTTTATTGAAATCAAACATTTACTTATAAACGACTGCGAAATACTAAAAATATAAAAGAATGAGTAGGTATTCAGAGGTAATAAATCATTCAATTAATTATCTTGAAATAATTAACACGATCTCTTTAGTATGTGCACATAAAGCCTTTTGTTTGCAGTCCAATTAATCTTTCTATCCAACTAATTATCTTCTTTTATAGTTTGTTGTACAAAAGAAAATAAATAATTGATATCGAAGAATAGCTATTTAAAAACTTTTTTGTTTAGTTTTAATGATTCTTTATTAATTCTTTCTTACATGCCTTTATCGACGCCATGTTTATAAAATCTTGATGGAAATATTTTTATGTTTTAAAGCTGACCGCTCGACTAAACTTTACACCATTCAAAATACAAAATATATGATTTTGTTTATTAGTCTTTAGCGCATTGCATAGTCACGGTTTCAAAATTTCAGTTGCTTTGAAATATTTCCTTTGATACAACAGAATTGAATAACATAATTTGTACACGTTTTCATATCCAATGCACATGTTGATGGTTTTCACGCAATAATGCGTAAGAAAGCTGCATCAATACTTCTAAGACTGCGTGGTAGCTCCAACAGAATTCTGAAAATGATTGCAGCGCGTAACGATTGCCCTTTTCAGAGGCACTGGGTGGATAGAGTGATAGGAGCTTTAAAATAAAAATAATAAAATTAAAATTAAATTTCTGATTGACTAACATAGTTTTTAAGTAAATCTTTTATTACTAACACACATATGGACATATTTTTGCTGAAATAAATGTTATTATTATATCGTTTGTCGTCGCACAAGCTCTTAAAATCGTTGAACAGAAAACACATTCACTAACTCTAATTTCACTGACAACAATCCGCCGTTTTCTGAGCATAACAAAAATGTTTTTGCATAATTTCGCATTTTGCTTCCATTTAGACGAGTTCACGCTCACCAATTCAATAAAGTCTGTATTAAAAAAGTTAAAAGCCGTCTGTTTATATTTTAAATTATGTTTGAGATTCCACGTCATTTCTTTGTAGAAATATGAACTCAATGAATTAGTTTGCAGTGCTTCAAATTAATATGCATTGTTTTGATCAATGAGGACTTTGTAAAAGAAGCCTTTCTGATGAAAACAATCGAAACCGGTTTTAGTTTAGAAGTTAATGTCTAGATTATTTTAGAGGATCAAGTATCTTATTTTCGAAAGTTCACACATCATTTCGTAGACCGTTAATACATCTCGTATAGCAAATGCTAATTCAGAATATCCTATCTAAACCCCATGTAAAAGTAACAATAGCAATTCTGCAATTCGCACAGTGCACTTCCAATACGGCTAATAGCATTTCGCCACACGGAACATATTGTTATGACCATGTTAATGACTTCTAATCTCCTTCTGATAGGGAGCAGACGCAGTGGTACAAAAACCCCGGCACTAGATAAGGATTTATGTTGCAATAAACCGGCCCGGGTTGGACCAACTCCAGGCGTCGAATCTATTTGCGCACATAAAAGGTACCAAGCGCAGAATCCTCAATTGCACACGAAACTTCACACCCTGCCGGCTCTAGATACGATGCAATTTTCACCTGCACTCAAACGAAAAATGTTATATTTCTTAACGCTGGATTTTGTTTAACACGTGAGGCTGGAGCATGTTTTTTTACGTATAGCCTCTCTTGCAGTTGCCTTTGAATTGCTTTCGTGTATATAATCGCTTACTTTGAAAGTTTCATAAAATATAGGTACTATGTTCTCGTAAGAGTCATCTTCTTCATTGCTTGCATAAAAATTATATAGAAATAATGCGCTTCTCGTGAATCTTATTTTGACCATTAATTTGCTACTTTTTGGCATTTAACCTCCTTCTTCTTCTAAAAATTAATCTGTATCAGCCCATATACGTCCCACTGCAGGGCACGGGCCTCCTCTACAAGCAAGAGTACGATTGAGAGTGGTTAGGCCATATAGTCCACCACGCTAGCCTAGAGCGGGTTGTCGGACTTACATACCATAGAAATTCTTATAAATCGCTGTGTTATGAAGGTTTCCTCACGATGTTTTGATACACACATGACTCCGAAAAGTCAGCGGCAGGCTTGGCAGCCACGTTTAGTCCGTTTACCAACAGGCCACCACGCACTTAAAAATTAATACTGTACAATATTTTTATAGTTTAGATAAATAGTAAAACTAGTAGTAAACGAACGTTGCCGACAACTAATACCCTCAATATCAACAATTAATCGTAAATCCTTAATCAGAGCATAGTACTTACATTGCCAATATTCATAAATCCTTTAATTATATTAATAATTCAACACCAGCACGCGCGATTTGTAAAGAACAGACTACAAAAAAAATATTCATCGCATAAAATTTAATATCCCTGCCCGAACGCCCAAATAGTTTCATCAATATTGAGCCTTATTTAAAACGCTTAAAATAAACTCACAATTTATGCATTTAACATTTCTGTTTACCTAATCGACTTAATAAAATGTAAATGAAAATTAAATGACAAAATTAAATTTATCCGCTTTTTAAATTTAAAACGAGGTGCCGAAAAGGCCGTTAAGCTCTTAATAAAGGTATTTATTTAAAGCGAACGGCCGGCCGCTATCATTTTGCATAAAATATAATTGGCAAGGTTTTGGGAGACAAGATAAAAATATTTAAATATACAACTTAATAATGCAGGCTTGGTGAGTGGCAATTTTCATGAACTTTATTTCATAAACAACTAGCTGACCCGGCCACGCTCCGCCGTGGCTTAGTTAATATATGATTAATATTATATTCATTTATTAAGCATTGTAAAACAGACCGACCCAGCTTCTCCTGGGTGCATATATTTTTTGATTCCAATCTACACCAAATACATGTTATTTTTCCTATAAACTCTGATGTACCTAAACTTGACGTAGCTATCCTACTGTCCGGCTCAATCTCGTCTCATCCGTATGTTCAGTCTCTTCCCGATCCGTCCCGTCCTTTCTCTTTATTATCCATCCCGTCTTGTAACGTGCATTTACATTTCGTCCTATGAAATCTGTCAGCTATCCCAGCCCTCTCCCGTACCTTCCACTCTATTATATCCCGTCTCTCCATATACATGTACATATAAAGATTGCCTTATGAAATTTTTACATTAAAAACTTTAGCGTTTTTATTGTCCATCTAATATTCCTTCCCTTATTTCAGCACCAAAATGCTGTTATTCCAAATAATATTGCACGCCATTACTTTTTGTTAGTAATAAAGTAAAAAAAACCATTTAAAAAAAAAATTGGTCGAGGCGTTGTTGAGTTATGCGCTTACCAACACATTTTGCGATTCATTTTTATATTATAGAAGAAGATATAGTCCACCCCGCTGGCTTAGTGCGGGTTGGCGGATTTTATTTCACTTAGAAATTAATCCGAAAAGTCCGAGGTGTGCCCGGGGATTTGAACCCGTGACCATCGTTAACTTGTTGGCAGTCGCGTCTAGTACGTTACCATTATATACAAATTAATAAAACCTTCATACTGCCTTACCAGGTGACGTAAGTAATAGAACGTCTGAAAACAATACTAATGCGGAATTTAAATTTGTCCCCCAGCGCATCTAAAAGTATTAATTCAAGTATCAATGACCTTTATGAAAACGAAAAATTATAATTAGATATATTTTGGTATACTCCGGCAAAACGCTTCGATAGAGGATACCTTATTTAAAATTGTTGCAATAATCTCAAAAAACAATGGGCTATTTTGGTAGATATGGACTTCGTTTTATTTTTCATTTAACAAAATTACGCGCAAGACGCCGTATCTAGATAATATTATATACACGATGTACAAATTTTTTGAATTTTGTTCTATTTCGTCAGCCGTCGATGAAAAACAATGGAAACATAGATCATTTTACGTTGGATGTTAGTTGTAGCTTGACCGTCTTTTACGTCTCCCGTCAAATAAACAAAGATCATCCTATATTGGCTGGACGGGTCACGCTTGAACGATACCCATAAAAAAGGGATTTTGGTATCTTCCTTAGAAATTTTCCAATTTTTCTCACTCCTTAAACCTTCCCAGGACTTCCACGAATATTTCAAGACCAAAATCAGCCAAATCGGTTCGTGCGTTCTGGAGTTATAGCGTCAGGAAGGAAAACCCGACTTATTTTTATATAATAGATTCCGGTATACGTAGTTTATATGCTCGTAAATCGTAGAGCGATAGTGCGTAATACATATCCAATTGTATTGAGTGTAATTAATTGAATCCCAGGAGCTGTGTAATTTATTAGATATGATTTATTCATTGTTACATACGTCATGCGTAATTTAGATGCGATCTTATCTTCACGCATTTGTTACATGGATGAGCAGACCACAGACCTATTTCCAAAGCATTATGTAACAGTTCAAATTCTTTTCTTCTCTATAATTTATTCTACAAGTGCTCATGTGGTTGTGAACGCTTACCATCGGGCAAACTTATATAAACATCCAACAAACATTCATCATCATCATTAGTCCGTTGCAGCTCTCTGCTGGACATAGGCTTTCCCAAGGTAGGCCTTAGAGGTACACAAGCTACAACAAAAAGTTGGTTCTTGCAACAAAAACCAAATGTGTAAGTGTTATTTCACGCCAGTTTTTCGTAATACATTGCTACGGTCCCGATCGAGTCAACCCGTTTACTGTAGCTTTAACTAGCTACAACAAGGCTCGTATACATGCAAACTTACTACAAGCTTACTTGCAAGAATACCAAAATAGTTAAACTGTACCATGAAAATCAATAGCAAGACATGAAATTCTCATCCAAGCTCTCAAAGGCTTCACGTTATCAAACATGGAAGCTATAGTAAACCTCACTATAATATATTGGATAACTGAATTACCATGCATATAATACCCGTATTTAAATAATAATATCCCATACCAGGTCCATTCAGCGATTCAATAACTAAAGGGGCTTATTTCCTAAGGCTTTCATCGTACGGCATTCAATTTTCCAAAGCTTACTTGACTACGGTAGTGATATCACGGTTTACATAAGCACCGTCTTCAGTATATACGCGTATTTTATTGTTAAAAACTTGGAGCAAGTTCGAACATTTAGCTGAAGGATAAAAAGCAGTGCTAACACAGTTTGCAGGTAATGGTCATAATACTTAAGCAAACGACTCACCTACTTCTAACGTTTATTTTATTCTGCAAATGATAAGGTCGGAGTTGTGATAATATTTAAAGAGTTATGATATGTCTGTTATACCCAAGATTGAATATCATTATATTATCACATTTAATCTCTATCTATGGTATGTAAAGGCCGCTAACCCGCACTTAGGCATCGTGGAGGACTATATGGCCTAACCACTTTGAATCGTACTCTCGATTGTAGAGGAGACTTGTGCCCTACAGTGAGACGTATATGGGCTGTTACAGAATATATGATATTATTATTCTTACACCTGACGCTGCCCAACTTTCGTTCTTTTCTCTTATATCCATGGTTGCCTGTTAGTTATTTCCTTCAGCGATAAAACCGACAAATATACTTTTTTTCAGTTTCTTATTTACCTTTTTGATGTGTATCTTTTTTGTGTAAAATAAAGCTTTAATTAAATAAATATCTTAAATTGTTTGCTTTATGTTGGTAAGTTTAGGAAGGAATTTTAATGTTGTGAAATTATACCCTCAAAAATCCTACTTCTTTTTTGTTTTATGAGTTCCCAACATGAGGGAAAATGCCTAGCTAATTACTATCATTTTTATCCGTTCGTATACCGTTATCATACAATGCTTAATATGCATAACGCTTATCATCAAGCTAAACTTAAAAAAAAAACAGCTGATTTTTGTATTGCAATGAATGGCGAGATTAACATTTGTCTGATAGTAAGCAATGCGTCCGCTCATGGCCAGTAACAAAACTAAACATGACTATGAATTACAAAGCAGAGACTTTAATTTAAAAAAAAAATAATAAGTTTCCTTGTGTCCAATAGTTACATTTCACTGATGAAACCAAAAATAGTTGATTCATTCACACCTAATAAACTTTTTAATCTCTAATACTGCATCACATTTGTAGCCTTTTCGTCCCTAATCTAGCAATAAAAATATCGTAAAAATTTCACCATTACCACCAAAACGCCCCATTGAAATGGCCAAAGGCGTTCAATATATCAAGTGAAACATTTTCAAAGGTGGATTACGGCAGCAAGTTTCAGCAAGCAGTAATTCAGAGTTAGTGTCACATTATCGTTAGCATAATCAGGGAACAGCTGTGGCTCCCACTACCTTTTTGAGGCTACGAAAACATCAAAATGAGAATTTAAAGTGTTCCGTAATGGATTTCTTTTCATTGGACCTCGGCTAAGTTTTACACGGAACTGCAACGCAAATAATAAAAAACTCGAATTTCTGGGTATTCTTAATGGAACGTGCATTCAGTTTTTAAGAAAGTTTTGTTAACATTTATAATTTAATAATTTCAACGGTGGAGTGGGTTGGAAATCCTGATTTCAAGGAATAATACGGCCGAGTTAAAGTTCGAAGTACGTCAAGAATCGGGGGTATAGAGTTTTATGGAAAGCGAAGGAATTTTATTTTAATGTTGCAAAGCCATGCGTTCAATTAAAAATCTGACTATTATCAATATGTAAGTAATCCTTTATACCCCAACAGCAACAGATTATCCGACAAAAATATACAATTTCAAACAAACATGTTAAGTGCATTATTGTTACGATTTTTTTAGCCTACAATGTGTCCCACTGCTGGGCAAAGGCCTCCCCTTTGTTACTCCACTTGACCATATCTTCGGCGAGCTCTTGCCATATTGGCTCGAATGTCAAACTCTTTTTTGCATCACATTTTCGGTCTTTCGCTATTGTAAACACACGATGAAATAGACATTATTTCTTAATCCCAAAAATTCAGATTTAAAAACGAATCAAACTGTTAACGCATGTGCGAAAATACTGCCAATTATAAAGAAACACTGGCAGTTAAAGCTGATAAGACAGACAAACACATAACGTTACTTCTAACACGCAATGAGCAGCAATTATTGCAATAATTACAGATAACTTTTATCTTAAAAGTTGTAAATGTGCGAAACAATTGCAGGCCGGGTTAGATCAAAGCCGCAGACATACAAGGTAATAAGCAAAAGTTAGGCGTAACATGAAGACGAAAGCGAGAATAATGCTCGCTTTAAGGTGTAATGGGGTACAGCACTTCGCTCTATGCTCTAATGACTGCCATTTCGTTATAAATGAAAACAAGTGGCCTTACCGAGACAGAGCCTAATGATATTATTAAGGTCCCGAGGAGAGCGGGTGGCCGCAAGCCAAACGTGATATAAAACTTTTATATCGCCGTTTAATTAAAATTCGCCCTGATGGGATACACCGGACACGACAAATTCCGCGCTCAAACTTACATTTCCTACTTTTTCCGATGACTTTTTCCGCGGAATTGGATTTCAACACCGGTTACGTATTTTTGTTAGCGCGTGTTTTTGCAATACAATTTACAAATTTTGCCTTAGTTGGGAGGGAAACGGATCGCTAGGTGTTTTGGACTTTTGAGTTCGATCGTAAATACAAATAGGTAATTATTTCTCACTTGAATGAAGAAAGAATACATCGTAGGGACATTTTCACACTTAACAGATAACGAAAAATATGTTAGTTCATGCGTGGTCTCATCGACGCGGTGCGCAAACTTATTCTACATTTTTATATTTTAGTTTTCTATCTTAATTTATGGTATGTGAGTGTGTGCGTTCTATTGTTGTGACAATTAAATCTGATTTTCTTCTTTCTTCTTCTTCACTTTAACTTGTGGGTTTTGGGTGGTAGAAAGGCTCCCGTATTCATAAGAAACTGCTAATCAACCACATAAACTTAAATTAGTTAAATCATTTTAATAGGAAATAAAACGTTCCGTATCTTTTGTTACTCATATTGGTTTTTCTACATATTTTAAGTAATTTTATTCACTTGACAGTTATATCATACGTCCATCTGACATACATTCGCCATTTGTCAGCCTAAAATTGCATAAAAAAGGGTCTCGAACATTTTAAAGTTAAAAAGCTATTATATAGCTGATATGTGATTTTTGACGTCTATAAATAACTTTTTAAGTCAACTCATATTAATGACATTTTTTAACTGTGTTAAATCCTCGTAAATAAGGCGGTGAGGTTATAAAATATAATATTAACAGTAAATAAAATAATTGCAAGGAATGCTCCATATCTGAAACTCTACAAGAATTTCAAATGTATGTGAAGGCCAACCCGTTCCGGGACAACATGGTGGATTGAAGTGTCAGTTGAATATGAAACGAATCTCGAGACATACGTATGCATATACAGGTTATATCCAGACTGCGAGTGAAAATGAAGTCAGTTGGTATTTTCAGTGGCTACAGACATATTGCAAATTAAAATTATGCCAATCATATTTTTATAATGTATGTTTCCTGGTGGTAAATCCATAATTGTTGCTAAAATCATAATTTAAACCCTTCCCATAAACTCTTTAAAAATTAAAGGATGTTTATTACTATTTTAGGAAATACTTCGTGGTTTGCGGCCAAACACAATGACAGAACAAATCTTACTAAAAAAACACTATTCCTTTGCAAACATTTTAGTTGCTATGTGGACGAAGTCACTGAAACTACTATCTAGCTTTGTTCTCAGTCGCAGTCTAGATATACCCTGTATAAGTATAGAAATAAAAAAAAATCTCAAGATACAAAATATGATTTTACTTATCAAATACATAACACGAAATGATATGATTTAGCAGCACAATATATGGACAATTTAGTACAAATTGTCAACCGCCATAAATTTGAAGCTTATCTAATAACACCATCGAACCAAACACACTGATATAAAGGGCAAGAGTCGATATCATTACACATAAATTTCACTTATCTCCTCTCGGTACAATTTGCCCGCTCACCGCGCTTGCACCGTGGCTAATACAAATACACCATTATTTTTGCTCGTAACTTCCTTGTGACGTTGATGTGGGAGAAAACAATGAGCAAGAGGATTAAGCAGGATTTTAAATGAATAAAAGAATAATTTTAAAATAATTGTATCGTTTTTTTGGTCGATATAACGTGAATGTAAATAAAGCTACAGAAGGACAATTCCAATGCTAAAATAAGTTGTCTGTTGTTTGTTCGTGTTCGAAAAATGACCAATGCTCTATCGGGTGATTCGGTAATTACTGTAATTGATAAACATCACTACGAAGTGATTCGTAACTGTTGCGGGGCGAAGAGTTTTATTTCTTAAGATTTATTGAATTTTATTTGTTGAGGTGAGTGAGACGCTCCGAGACAATTTTGTGTGAGATTCACCAATATTTGTTACGGTATTGCGAGGCTAAAAATTCTTCCTTATTTTTAAATGCCATAACACATTGCGTACTCACGTTACTGTTTAAATAATGTATGTGAAAAAATCCTTCTTATAGAATTTAAAAAAATGTAACTTGAATTGCTTTTTAAATTTTATTTTTACCGCTCTCAATTACTTAAAGCCGTTTTAAACCTTGTAAATAAATTCAATACGCCGCAGCGAGCAATTGAAAGCATAACCTGAATTTCCTATTAACAGCGTAACTTATACTTTAGAGTAATTTTCTTCATCCGACTGTTGCGGAAAAAGTTTCATTTTAATTGGTACAACTGTCTTGAGCGTAACTGAGTAGCAAATAAACAATGTAAAAAGTTTGTAATAAAATTATTTCTTGTTTTATTTTTAGAAAATACCGACTAGTGTTTCTGTACATAAAATCTACTTTGTATTGCGCCGGGCCGCCTTACTAATCCGTCGACTGTTTGGAAGATTTTAATGAAATTTCAAACTGGTGTCATCCGACGTTCAGTATAGCCTGAAGTGTATGCAACTAGGTTAAACTTCAGATCTAGAAATCAAGTTTGTACTATGTACTAAATTTAAATTGAAATGAAATTTTCCTACGTATTACATTTCCGGTCTGTTATAATTTTCAATGTTATGTTTATGGAGTTATATTATTTATATTTCGAAGTTTATTGGTCCGAATCACAATCTATAATCAGTTATTATTTTATCAAGCGAATATAAAAAAAATGTGTAAGTAATCAACCTATTCCCGCAAATATTAATTATACTCTGATATTATTAACTATAGTACGTACACAACATCAAAATACTGGTAAGTGGTGGTAGGTCTCTCATATGTGAGAGGCCATCTGGGTAGGTACCACCGCAATGTCTATTTCTCCCGTGAAACAACACTGCGTAAGTGCACTGTTGTGTTTCGGTTTGAAGGACATTGTAGCCAGAGTAACTACTGGACATTTTTTTTTTTTTTATTGAAACGAATGACGAGACGAGCATGCCGTTCGCCTGATGGTAAGCGATACGACCGCTCATAAACAGTAGCAACATTCCACTGCGCTCGTCATCCTGAGACATAAGATGTTAAGTCTCAATATGTCCAGTAGTTACTCTGGCTACAATGTCCTTCAATCCGAAACACAACAGTGCATTTACGCAGTGTTGTTTCACGGGAGAAATAGACATTGCGGTGGTACCTACCCAGATGGCCTCTCACATATGAAAGACCTACCACCAGTTGACATATTGAGACTTCACATCTTATGTCTCAGGATGGCGAGCGCAGTGGAATGTTGCTACTGTTTATGAGCGGTCGTATCGCTTACCATCAGGCGAACGGCTTGCTCGTCTCGTCATTCATTGCAATAAAAAAAAAACTGTTAAGATAAGCAGGTAAAATTAGCATTTGTTTAGAGAGCTTTCTGCCTACACACCCAACACTGCAAATCCTGACAGCCAGGATCAAAGTGACACACACCGAGACACGTTCCGGAGCACGGCGAATATTTAGAAAAATCTTTAACCCGCATTAATAAATCAGAAAGAAAAAAATAATAATATAGGTAGTTGGAAACAAAAAAATTACCACTTAATAACTGTCCCATTTGTAAAATAGGCTGCGAACACTAGTACCATACGCTAATGTTTTACGTTACGAGATTAATCAGTCATCAATTCAGCTGTAATTTGGTCACTTTACCACAGTTATTTAAATAAAAAAGTACAAATTATTTCTACACTCAAGACACCAAGAAAAAAACCATCACATTGTTATAAAACGAAATTTCGCGATGGTTTAATTTTACAGCGATGCTATCTGAGTTTACAAGAGAAAATATAAATCTGTTAGACGGAAAAACACGCGACGTAGTTCCTACTACTGAAAGAGCTTTTATAGGACGAAAAAAACCGTCCCGGTAAGTGGCGACCATTTTGTTTAACTTCAAGAAGTGAGGCGCTGAGTGCCGCTAGTATAATTAAAATTAATATTTTTCTACGAATTGATGTTACTAGAGCAATCCAATACGAAGTGACATTTGTTTAAAAACATTTTGTTCTTTTTGTTTAATTATAAAAACACACATGTTGAAGGATTCCGACACCTACTAGGCCAGGGTGGTGGACTATATGGCCTAATTACTCTCAATCGTTCTCTCGATTGTTGAGGCCGATGCCTGATATAGAAAGATGGATTCTTTTTTTTATACATTAGCCTATTAACGCCCACTCTCACGTCCTTTCCTTTACAACCGCGAAATCTACTGAGAAGTCCATAACCATAGGTCGCCACACTGGCTTGGTTCAGGTTGGCGGAATTACAAAAGAATTTTTAAAATAACTCTGAATGTAGTAGGTACAAGGGTAAAACTTTAGTGTATCTGTCCAAGATATCAGAGTTGGGAGGGGGTGGGGGGGGAGGGGGAAGGTGTCCCATGTCCCCTGGTACCACTCCCATGAAAAGGTGACGCACCATTCCCGAGAAAAACCAATTAATGTAACCTAACCTCAAAACACTTGTTGTCAGAATAAATTTACTTCTGCAACGTCTCCGGCGCTGCGGGAAGTGCAGCCCCTTCGCCCTTGCGTAACAAAGGATAGGCACCCATGGTCACCTTCGCAGCTTCGGCTTGCTGGTCGCCTCCGGCGACCAGCCTCAGCCGCTACGGCTCGCACGGTTACCTATCCTTCGTTACAGCGGGCGGGGGCTGCTCTCCCTCCGCGCCTCCGGCTTTTATATACACTCTAGGGGTGGTAACCAAAAGTCTACGTGAAGTCGGGGTGCTCTAAGTCGGTTTTGAGACAAAGTCGACCTATTTTTCCCACAAAGTGGGTACACTAACTACCATCGGAACATGATTTCCAAGTTGTTTAAAAAACAAATAAAACAACAAGCATTATACAAAGTTCATTTATTGAAACTAAAATTTATCACATTAATTAGTTCTTCGAAGGGATCTTTATTATATTTTTCCACTTCTCGTCTCCTTAATAACGATTAATAACGTTCCGTTTTACCTAATATGTGATTTCAGGTTAGAAAATATTTTCATTAATTTCTCGAAAAATATACACCACCTTTAAATAAGAGTGGTATTGTTGTAATCAGGGACTCAATCCCTACCACCTGTGATCACTTTCGCCGCTCTGTTTGTGGCCAAATAAACTAAAGTCTAAACTAAAGTTAGGTTACATTAATTGGTTTTTCTCCGGAATTGTGCGTCACCTTTTCATGGGAGTGGTACCAGGGGACATGGGACACCTTCCCCCTCCCCCCCCACTCCCTCCCAACTCTGATATCTTGGACAGATAAACTAAAGTCCATCCGGTACAAGATGTACCGCGATAAAAAATATAATACATAAAAAACTGTAGTTATTTTGTTATTCTTTCTTTCTGATAATTTTGATACGGTTGAAGGCAGCCTATCATTTTTAAGAGGTAATAGATAGATTTTAAATTGAGCGACCACCAATATCAAAACAGCCAATAGATTAGGCTTAACAAAGGATACGTGCAAAATCTAAGTTTGTACTTCGCACGGACTAAATTAAATCCGCATAAATGGCCTAGTAAAATAGTCAAGAACTACCTTAATAACTAACACAGCTTTAATTTAATTTTCTAGCTATTCATAAACATTAACGTAATAAACCGTGAAAGTGCTGGTGTGAACGACAGCCGCAAGTGTTACAGTGTTCGGTGCGAAGTCTAATGTCTAACCATTCATCTTTAATTCGAACACAGTAATCTTATTGTAATCAAGAGATTGGGGACGGCAATACATTTCGCCGAATCCTTGTGGCTAATGGCGCCTGACAATTTCATCGTAAGCACATTACTCGGCTTTTTGCGGGTAATGTTTAATGTGATTTTCTGATTGAAATGATACATTAAAGCAAATCAGAGCTATAATTTATTGTGTCTTAAAATATTTTACATGGAATTAGAATCATGAAAGGCAAAGAAATGAAATTATAACCTATTGATAATTATGTGTATAATAATTTTCATGTTGGTTTTTCGATTGTACTTCATTTATTCTCCTTTAGATATTATAACTGTCCCATATTTTAATATAGGAAAAGCCGTAACATGTATAATAAATATTTCAGGATTTGTTATTATATTATCTGAAAATGAAATCAATAGTCAAGTGACAATTAACATGTATCTCATAGGGCGGAGCCTCTAGATCGCCACTTCGCTAAATCCTGACATATTACTTCCGCTTAATCCACTTTCATCAACTCTACCATGCATTATCGTTGGTACAGGGTTATTTCTAAGATACAATACTTTTTAGACTATGTACTTTCCTCAACATTCACAGTATAAGAGAATTATCTCCGTAATCAGATTCATACAAATATATATCGACGTAGGAAAGCGATTTTGTCGTATCTCAAAAAATGCATATGTGCGTTTTGTATATTATTTAATTCATAAAAAAAGTACCGCATTGAATTTCCTTGTGAAAATGTAAGGTTTTATTTTAAAATGTTATTATCAAAGAAATGGTATTCCTAAGTTTTCTAGTTTAGAGGTTATTCATTTTTTAAATATTTTTATTTTTGATCCTGGTGTAAAATTGCTTGTTTCCTGCGTCGATATTTTAAGTAATTAAATCCCCTAATTCCATGTTGGTGAAAACGAGCATGAAATTAGTAAATGGGTGTTCTCATCTAATAAAAGGGAATATCATTTTCCAAGCAATAATTTTCTGATGTATTCCGAATGAGCGATAAATTACGTGTTACTTCAACGATTCGTGACTAATTTCTTATATGGAATTACTCACTTAAATTATACCATGTGAAAAATTCCTTTAAATAAGCAATATCATACTAATTACTGATAATTATATAAACGTGAAAGTCGATATGGTGGTAAGAAGAAAAATAAGAGCATAATTAATGCAATACAACAATGAATTTTTTATTTTCATAAAATAATATAAGACACGTTATTACGATCCCCTAAAACACAATCAATTCCAAAGCAAGAAAACCCATAACATTTAAACAAACAAATCCTTTAAACCTATAAATTTTTCATTGATCGTGTTCATAAGGCAATGATTCCACCATTGTGAAACCCTCAATGTCAAGTGATTAACTTAGGCAACATGAATAAGTTTGTATCGGCAACGTGCCTCTCGGGACAAGTTTCCCCTTACATAAATTATCGGCGAACAAGAAGCCCGCGAATTTATGAGCCCCGCGCTCCCCCGATACGGTGCTATGTTTAGATTCACATAATTCAATAATCCATTCTGAACTGGTTACAATTGAGGAGTGATAATTCTGCATTTTTATATTTATAAAACAGGTCAATAAAAAATTCTCCATTTTTGTTTATAAAATATAATGTCAATAAAATGTATGTAAGGGCCGAATAAGAAGCACTGGAAATCGTGGAATGAAGATATTTATGGAAATTGATATAAAGCGATATACTTGGGCCGTAGCATTTAGAATTTTACAATCTCTGCCGACCCTAATGGGACACAGGCGTAACATTATAAGAGTAAAAACTAATAATAATATGCATAAAATTATCGGCGAACAAGAAGTCTAAAACATATTGAGATTCGCATAATCCGTTCACAACTAGTTAGTATTATCGGGAAATCAAAATTATATATCATCAGGTTTATACGACAGAGCGTTAAGTATCAACGAATCCAAGTCGGAATGCCGACTGAGACTGTAGTCACGAGTTTACATTCCCAGGCCTTCCTCAAAATTCGCGGAGTCAATGAAATAAAAAAATTAAAATCCCATCAAAAACATCCTGTAAAAAAAATCCAAGTCTCGCAGCTCAGGTTTTCTACCGCAAAAAGTTGTCAGATGCATGTAATACCAAGTCGATTAATTTATTTAGTCCTTAAGGGACCTTCTATATAAAGTTATTACGTTAGTTATTACCATATCAATCTTAAAAATTCTTTACGATTTAAATAAATAGATCGACTTGGCCAGCAGCATTATGTATAAATTGTACGATACATTATGTTTTCATGCGATGGCCAAGTCGATCCATTTATTTAAATCGTAAAGAATTTTTAAGATTGATATGGTAATAACTAACGTAATAACTTTATATAGAAGGTCCCTTAAGGACTAAATAAATTAATCGACTTGGTATTACATGCATCTGACAACTTTTTGCGGTAGAAAACCTGAGCTGCGAGACTTGGATTTTTTTTACAGGATGTTTTTGATGGGATCTCACGTCTTTTTGTAGAGTCCTACTTTTTTCCTTTTCGGTACTTCTTACTTCTAGAATATCACTAACGATTTTTCTTAAAGCCTCTGTCTTATGGATATTTCTTATTTTTGTAGGTATCAATTTATCACAAATATAACGGATTTGATTATTAATGTTCTTTCTTTCATTGTAATTGATATTTTCGAGCTATTTAGTCTATTTATTTGCAAGTTTTTCTTCGTCATTTTTTTCTAGAGGAATGTAGTACAGTTTCATGGGCTGAATACACCATTTCCCTCTCTATATCCCCTCCTGTTATGCCTCATATATATAGATATCTATCTACAACTATTATTCCATTATATACGGGTACAAAGATGCATTAACTGCAAATGTAACTTTGTAATCCTATATATACATTTATATGGGATTACAAAGTTATTTACGCAGTTGGTCTATCTAGAAAACTAGACACAAATTATGAAATGTTTGAATTTTCCCTTACTTTAGACACTAAACACTAATTATATTCTAAATTTGAAGGTTCTATGTCTGCTAGAAGTGCCTTAGACTTTTGATGATCGGTCAGTCAGTCAGTGAGTGACAAAATTAAGAAAGTTTGACTAGTTACAATTATTAAACTACTGGTTCAAATTGAATGAAATTTTAAATATACCGTGTTTACACAATGCCTGCTTAGTAACTGAAAATTCAGGCTTCATGCTTTAGCCACAACGAAGTTATAGGGGGTTGAAAATGGTCTGAATTGCTTCGAGAAAAGAATGTTACGGCCTATAGCTCGACTTGGACGGGGGCTCGGCCGCGCCCCCAGATAATACACACTTTTAATAATTGTCTGAACCGAGTTTTCAATTAATTGAAAATGACCCCACACTAAGATCTTAATAAGATCACTTTGTTGTTTCTAAAAATGGATTAAATAAATATATAAGTTCTAGTCTTGTGTCACGACACCTACTCACGGGTATTAAGATCTACAAAACAATTTTCATTGTCACAGACACCCAGACCCAAATACGCTAATATTTGTGTCGGGTACAAATGCTAGGGTCACACAAACATTTTTCTCGGTGCGGGGAACAAACCCGCGGCCTCTCGTTTCACAGCCGGCGTCTAAACAACTGCGCCACGGAGAATATCACTATTTTTAGTCTATTACCGCTTGATTACCACGCACTTCCATACTAAAGGAAAACATCATTAAGAGACCTGACCATGAAAGATCTTTCAAGAATTCCTATGGGCGTGAAATCGGCTAACACACAATAAATCAGGATGGTAGACTATAGATTCCATCGGGTCTATACCTAAACCCTCTTAAATTCTCCCCCATTTAAACATACCTACATGTTATATTACATTGATTTTACCAGTTTATATAATATCATGCAGATAACAATAAATCATTATTGGTTAATAGAGACGTGTCCACAAATTCACAAGTTTGTTCTGCAATAACTAAATTCCAGATACTCCGCTAGTTCCAGTAAACTAAATTGACCCTAAGCAAACTATCACAACTCACTCTCAAAGTTGAATAAGGATTTATTGGTTCTTTTAGATTGGAAATTTACTTTAATCTAGATTTAAAGGGGTTTTATAAAATTGCCTACAATTATTTCAGTACAATCTGCTGAATTGCTATTGCCTTATTTAAGAAATGCTTTCAGGTGAAAGATTACATTTGAGCGCGATAAGTAAATGGTTCTTCGTGGTAATTATCTTAATGGAAACAAAGATTCCATTACAACGATTGACTATATTTTGTTATATTAAAGTTTGAACCGGAGTTATAGGACTGCCTTACAGAAAATAAACTTATGTAAACGAATTTGTGTATTAATCGATATATGTTTCCGGACACTCTATAGCTGCTGTAGGAATTTCGTATCGGCCCTGTTAGCAATTTATACATTGGCGAAACTCCATGAAAGTGATATAAGCAAATCCGTATTTAAAAAAAAACTTTTATAATATAAAAATAACTTTATATCTTGCAAACTATCTCATACTTAACTCGTGACCAAATTCACATATTATCTTTTATTTAGCAAAATTTGCAAATATTTGTCATTGTGCCTGAAACTATAACCCATTGTCTATCTCAAAGTATGTTTAATGCACGACAAAATGTACGAAATAATTTTTACCCATACCATTAGAAATAATAGGGGCAAGGGTTATAGATTTAAAAGGTGATGTAGACAAAAGCCGTTTATTTGGCAAAGCTATGCTGACGTACGGGAAAACCTCTAACGTGAATATTTGAAATCCAAATCTATACAAAGTAACACTTCTATTACCTATATCGAAATATATTTTTCTCTCATTACCTCTCAATACCAATTAAGTATTGACTTAATATACTTCTTGAAAAATAGAGATGATCTATTTCCATGAAGTTCATAAACTCCGAAGCAGAATTCCTATCATTTGATTACCTCAGTGGAAATAGAACAATGGAACTTATTGTGAACAGAAAATCAATAATTCTACGAAGCGTCCTATATTTACAAATACAGGGAATTCTAAATTTAAAATATTCCTACGACATTATTGAATTCTATCTTCCAACCACGATGACAAAGAATCTTTGTGAAGAATACTTTAAAAGGAAGTGAATTTCAGCTGGTGGTTGTATTTTCGAATAATGAGGACAATACACGATGTAAGTACCTGTCATATTGAAACATGTACGTCGCGTATCGGGTTGAGACTGCATATATTTGCTCTTGAACCGGCATAACGATGTTGATCGACAAGTGATAACCATCGTGCATTCTCGGACTTTTCATTTGGTTTACACTGCCACTGGATCGTGCTGGTAAAAAAGGTAGGAATAAGGTACATTCCTTCCTTTTTAAATATAAAAATGAGTTTTCTAAACATCGAAAAGGGGACTGTATTTTCCGTCTTATCAATTTTACTAAATATTATTTTATAAACGACGGTAATTTAACTGGAATGAGACACCGTGTGTGGCATATATGGGGCGTAAACAACATAATTACAAACCAACCCTTCTACAAGGCTGCCTGAATCATTTATTAAACAATTAAGTAATCATCTTTCTCATGAGAAATCCAAGATTGTGTATGCTTTTCTCAGTCTATTAATATGAAACCAATAGAGTGAATGTTTTTAAATGAAAGTGGTAATGTTATACCCGTTTTAAAAGTATATCAATTTATTGTCTTTTAAATATTAACATACACGAACTAAAAGAATAATGGTAACATTAACACGGTTTTATATCCATTTAGAAGGCAATTTATTTTTGCGTAAAAACAATATTCGGCTTACTATAAGAATTTAAATAATTCCCACATTAACTGCCGAGACAGATATTGAAAATAATGGGACTTCATAAAAGCGCCATAAAAGTATATTTTATTTAAAAAATGTGCATTCGTTAACACTAATATTTCTCCGACGCTCCTATAGATATGTAAGTTTTGTTAAAAATAGTAATAAATAACAATTTTCCACGTCATAAATCGTGTGTAACAACAAGAAAACTGCAAATTTATGCAGATTCGGGTAGGAAGCCGCGTGTCGCCGGCGTGCCACGGACCGATGCCACGATAACACTCACTTCAATGTATTTATGTAAATATTGCCACATTATGTATATTAAACCGAGATTTTTCTCTAACAATTCATGTATGGACGGAAAAATGTCGAGTCTCTCACCGTTGTATTCTGTGGTGGCAAAATTTACATGACTTCAGGAATAACCATCTTCGATACAAACACTAACTTTGTGCTAGATTAAAGGTACTTATTTATTGTTTTTTCCCTAAAATATATATAAATAGGTAAAATTTGATACAGAATAATTGTAAATAAAATAAAATAATAATTATTAAATATAATCTTAATCATATAGACAGTAATATTATTGAGACTTAACATTTTATGTATCAGGATGGGAAGCGCAGTGGAATGCCATGCAGAACTTTGTAATTTGAATGAATTGACTCATAACGATAGTTTATTTATAACACGCGCCCCAAATAATTAACTATGTACCAGTCTACTACTGAAGTGCGCGGTGGCCTGTTGGTAATGGACCAGACACAGCTGCCAATATGTTCAGGGTGTTGCGGGTTCAAATCCCAAGGCACACCTCTGACTTTTCGAAATCATGTGTGTATGATCGTCTATCACCACGAACTGTAACGGTGAAGGAAAAGATCGTAAGGAAACCTGCATATATTAATTTCTATGGTACAGTCACGAGCATAAATATATTACTATGGGCAGATTAGCAAAAATATCTGTCCCAAGAACGAGTTCAATAATATATGTCTGCACGTACGCAGCAAAAATATCTGAAGTCATCAGGCAGCATAATAAAGTGGCATCAAAATTATGTGATGAAACATGTACATCAAATAATTGTGATAACCTTTCGAAGCAAAAATATGTGACGTTACAGGTGGCAAAATTTTCTGATCCCTTGTGGAGAGCAAATATATGTATCGTTTTCTATTTCTGTAATTTTCATTGATTCCTCACGAAAAGCATAAATATGTGACATCAACTAGGTGGCAATAATATCTGACATCCCTACAATTTCTTCTTCTGCCTGGCGTTATCCCGGCCGATGCCAGGGTCCATCTTCCAGCAAATTCTACTCCATTTCGCCCGATCTTCTGCATCCTTAATAGAAAGGCCATTGATCCTCATGTCTTCCTTGACGGCATCTAGCCAGCTTTTCTTTGGTCTGCCCCTCGGTCGAGGTCCGGGAATATTGAAGCTCAGAGACATATTACCGATGTACTCCTGTGGTTTCCTTAGGACGTGACCATACCATCTCATGCGGGATTCCTGGAGTTTATCTGCCACATCGCGGACACCAAGACTGCCACGGATGTGCTCGTTAATGATTCTGTCCAAACGCGTAACTGTTTGTTCTGTGCAAACATCCACCGCAGCATCTTCATCTCCGCGACGTGGACCTCCTGGACGTGCCGCTTAAGGGCAGGTCACGTCTCAGTACCATACAGGAGCACAGGCCGCACGATGCTTTTATAGATGATAACTATAAACCTCATCGGCATCCTGCGGTCGCAGAGTATGCCCGAGACCTCCCTCCACTTGACCAAGCAGCGCCTATACGGGCTTTGACGTCAAGATCGATGTCACCGGACTCATGCAATATGGACCCAGGGGATTTGAACTTGTCCGTCTTCACGACAAATTCCGTACTCCCGCAAGCCATGTCCTCGGTCTTCGCCACATTTAACTTCAGACCACCGCTCTCAAACGTCTCCTTCCAACGATTGACCATACCCTCCATTAGTTACCGGTCCTCGTCCACCAGCGCGATGTCATCGGCATACTGGTGGTAGGTACCTCATATGTGAGAGGCCTCCTGGGTGGGTACCACCACATTGTCTATTACTGGTGATAGGTTCCTAACATGTGAGACGCCGCCTGGGTGGGTACCACCGCATTGTCTATTTCTCGCGTCAAACAGCAGTGACGAAGCACTGTTGTGTTTCGGATTGAAGGAAATTATAGCCAGAGTAACTACTGGACATATTGAGACTTAACATCCTATGTCTCAAGATAGCGAGCGCAGTAGAATGTACAGCATTACTTTGTGATTCGAGGTGTTGTTTGGTTCTACTACTATTTATGAGCTGTCGTATCGCTTACCATCAGGCGAACGGCATCGGCTCGCCATTCATTGGAATAAAAATAAAAAATAAAATAAATACATCAACAACAAAGGCGCAGGGTCCTGGATGTGTGACGTAATGGCGTCGAGCACAACACTGAAGAGGAATAAACTCAGCGCCTAGCCTTGGTGCACACCGACATCGATCGATGTCTGTTCGGTCTGAAAACATAGGCTATATTTCATCCCAAAAAATCCTAGCGTTACCCTGGGACAGCGGCGTGCACAGGATTATGACACTGGGTATGCGGCGGAGTACTCGGTCACAAAAACTTTTTTTTTTATAGTTTTTAGCATAGCCACAGCCACGCGACGGATCTCTAAGTCAGAAACCATGCCAACATAACAAGTCTTAGATGTACTACTATTCATGTCCATCTTCTACGGCAACGCAGACAAAACAGCGATCGATCGTCGCGGCGGAAGAAATTCTAATAAGTAAAATAAAAAAACTCACCTAGTCGGCTTCAATTTTCACATATTCAAGGTCCCGGTTAGTTGAGATTACTATACCTATCCCGGCGTAAATAAACGCAAGATTTCGGCCACCTCATTCATTCATTTGATAAACATACATTTTTAACACAAACCTCACAATCAAATAACATTTGAAAAAATAAACAAACACACTAGTAAAAGCAAATGACTACAATTAATATCGAAACTTAAACTGTTAAATGTACACACTTTCAAATGTTAAAATGAAAAATCTTTTAAGAAATCAATTTTTTTTACAAACATACTAGTATAAAATAGTAAACAATGCAAAAACTCATAAAAAAAAGCAAAATGGCCCCCGCGAAACACAAAACATTTCTATTTAAACAAATAAAACCTTACTAACCAAAAATGCATAATGTGCATAGGTGATTTATTAGATTCCAGCCTATTAATTTTACTCCCGACAACTGCCGAACTCCCGAGGCCTGCCGCAGGAGTCGCGGCTTTCAATATTCATGGGTGTGTGCGTTTGCGACTGTGCACGGACACCAAAATTACTACACACATGCAAACAAATGTCATGCGGGACGCGGCGGCATTACTTGGTTGATTAGGTACATTATTTTGCTTTGCAGCGCCTTTTGCTTTTCGCGTGGCAACCACAATGTTTGCGTGATTGCAAATAGGTGCTATTTATAAAATATTAGACGTTTTTAAGTTATTATATTTTGTTTATTCATTTATTTACTATAAATTAAAGTCATCTAAAACGTACGAACGTTATAATAAAATATCTGTGAATGGCAAGTAAAGCACTGCATTTCTGCCTACAAGGAGTGCACGCCCCTGCCCTGGGATGAGTCAGGAACTCAAATATAAATTTGTGGTACTCTTTCAAATTAGAATAGTTGGCACGAGATAGGAGAGGACAGGATTGTATGCTTTTTGTCAAGAGACTGAATGAAACGGGACATAAACCGGATATAACGGGACGGGGAATATAGTCGACGGCGCGCGTAAAATATTACCCGTTAGTACCCGAAATAATATGTTGTTGAAGTGGACTGGACTGTGGCTGCAAAACATCCGGGAGTGCTCAGGCAGTGGGATCGTTAACGGGACGATCCCGCTCGCCACCTGCAAAGTAGAACGCGCCGGGTAATAAATGGCTAAACCGGCGTCTTTACCCTATGGTGGTGCCAGAATTCCGCCATGTTATCCCCTGCCCGTCGTTAGAGATGACCAAAGAGGGTCTTCAGTGTCGCTGAGCAAACTGCGGGGGCTGTGCACCCTCACGTATAACGACTCCGAGACGTGCGATAGCGCCTCGTCTCTGTTGTGGACGCCCGTAACACCTTAAACGGGCGTCCAAAAAAATAGTCGTAAGTGGGGGTCATCCGGGTACCCCTATAATGGATGGACCAGCAATGGTTTTGCGCGGGGCGGTAACGCGTAAATCGGGGCGCTTTTCGTCCAATGCCGCCACAATGCATGTGACGGTCATCGAGGGGTTTTTGTTCAGTATGCTGGTGCAGGTATTGCTAGGGACTCAGTTCGGCCATAGCATCCACATTGTGCCGGGTTTGAAGACCAGTGACACTGATAGACCCGTTTCGGCCGGGAGGCCGCGTACCCCGGGGAGCTTAATAGCTTTTTTCTAGATAAAATAAAACAACAGATTATTGCCACCTAGTTGATGTCACATATTTATGCTTTTCGTGAGGAATCAATGCAAATTACAAAAATAGAAAACGCTACATATATTTGCTCTCCACAAGGGATCAGAACATTTTGCCACCTGTAACGTCACATATTTTTGCTTCGAAAGGCTATCACAATTATTTGATGTACACGTTTCATCACATAATTTTGATGCCATTTTATTATGCTGCCTGATGACATCAGATATTTTTGCTGCGTACATGCAGACAGATATTATTGAACTCGTTCTTGGGACAGATATTTTTGCTAATCTGCCCATAGCAATATATTTATGCTCGTGACTGTATGTAAAGTCCGCCAACCCGCACTAGGCCAGTGCAGCGCGGTGGACTATATGGCCTAACCACTCTCAATCGAATTATCGATTGTATAGTACGCCTGTGCCTATACAGATACAGACTAGTCAACTAGTACTGCACGTGTTTATCGATTTCCATCCCGCTCACATTGTTCTTTGTGTATTATATTGTTTTGTACAAAATTCACTGTAGTAGCTTTGAAAGTTAAGGGGGTATTCTGGTTTAGAAGCCCGAATTTTAGGTATTTTTTCTGACGCGATAAAAAAAAAACAAAAATTATTTTTAGTATCCATTTTTTTACAAGATTTTTATTGATATTTTAAGAATACAAAACATTAATAATATAAGAAAAAAAATTAAATTTCAAGAAACTGCAGGTCGGCGAAGTGGGGACTGATGGAAAAATGGCTTGTCCTGGTGTGCAGGATATAAATCCTTCCCATGACCTGAAATGGAATTTCATGAAGAATTCATAAAGAGGAAGGGTGCAGTTATCGCACTACGAAAAGTTTTTGAAAAAAAAATTTTTTTTCACCAAATGGCGGTGGTTTGAAAAAAAAGTTTCGTATTTTCCCTGTTTTTTTGTCGTTTGGAATTTTTTAAAAATACAAAAAAAAATTTTTTTTTAAACTCATCGTAGTGCGATACTATAATGTATAAAGAAGCTCTGTGTAAAATTTCAAGTGAATCCGTCGAGTAGAATTAAAGATATCATGCACACCGTTTCCAGAAAAGTAGTTACGAGAAAAACGAGTTTAAAGTTTGAGGAATAATCGCGCGCACTCGGAGCCGTTTACTGACGTTTTAAACTCACTTGTTATTAATCAGCTATCCCTGCTCCGTACAAAGTACCTTCTTCGACTTCAAATGTCATGTTTAGTGAAGCTCTTTCAGATGATTTAGCTTTCGAAAAATCCTTTTAGGGACATTTTCTTGAAGGGTTATACTATAAAAATATGCAAAAAAAATAAAATCGATTTTTTCGAATTTCTAAACCAGAATACCCCCTTAAACAAAAAACAATAACTCATTCTTATTGTTACGGTTCTATTACTTTATACAGTCCCCTCATATTAGTTATCTCATATATCTTCCATGTTCAGACATTGATCAGTTACAAATTATAGATAAAATATTTTGTCATATTGCATATAATTTGAACGAATTTTATTATTTTGTATAATATATTATATTAGTATAGTCTCTGCTTACCCCTAAGGGATACAGGCATAGCTCTAATGTATGTATGCATACAATAAACTTGACTTAATTATTTGACTTTTAAGTCATTGCGTAACAAAAAGGGTCGATTTAAACTACTTGGAAAAGAGGGTCAAACGCCTAAAAGAAATAAGAAATCCACACAAAGAGTTATTTCGCTCATCCAAACGTTTTAAACTGAATAATCTTGAGTAAATTGAAATACCTAAATAAGAATACTCTCAACCTTATTTACTTATGGAATCTGGATAGATTAAATTCCTTCGGGTCTTCCCAAAGCATTCGCCTTGATCGGAGAAAATTTGACTAATTTTACTAACAAGAGCGGTTGGCCAGCGTACCGTCTAATCCTGACATAGCTAAGGGTACACTTAAGGAATCCTTATTATATAAACTGTATAAACGTGGCTTTAGAGGAAATATTCAGTTTGGAGTTTGTACGTTATTCGTACTAAGATAGGTGTTTTATAAGTAAATTAAGTAGGTTTAAAAGGTGGCCTTTTATTGTGCTTTGTGATTTTTGTCCGGTAATAGCAATATTTTTCCTATTTTATCTAAACTGATACCGTAAAGTTCGAATAAATCCTAATTGTATTATTCTAACAAAGTGCAGCATTAAATTTATAAAATAAAGCATTTGAATATTATTCAGTGATTACTAGATAAGGTTTTATATACCATATTACTTACAATAAAGCCTAAACGACCCAAAAGTATTACAAATAAAATAACCAAGAAACCACTCTTATCAAAACTGTCTAGTTAAATTCCACGTCCATACTAAAAAGGTGTGGGAAAATAAAAAGGGATGATAATTGGCCTAATCACTAGTATCGCACAGAATACAGCACATTTGCGTTATACTACTGTATATAGTTATTAAAAAAGTAAATACTTTTATCATGATTCCACGAACTAAATCTGATTTTAAGCAAACCAGTTTAGAGTTAATGAAATACTAAAAAAGTTGTGATTGTAAATCTCGCGTTAAGAGAAATACAGGGCAAAATATTACAAATTTAAATCGTATGTTACACTGGTGCAAGTATTTAAACCTGTACTGCACTTCATGCATATTAAACTCAATCGGAACGTATGTACGTATAAAAAATTGGGTTACTCGGAACCGAAACCAATTTATTTTTCATTGGTGCCGCTACTTAAACATCATTTATTCATGTAAAGAGGTCTCAATCCAAACGCTCTGAGGGGATTTTAATAAAAGCATTTCTAATAAAAGCGGTTTAATGCACGTCCGTTCGCCGTACTTCAAACACTATGGACAGATCATTGGCACGCCTCCAGAAAAGCTTTGCCTTAGGTGTCGGTTCAAGACTATGGACATAGTAAAAACCTATTAAGTACTAAATGTAGGAAAAATAAAAAATATTTTTTCGACAGTATATAGAAATTTTTACATCACCGTTCGGGGTGTCATGTAACAGCGGATTTTCACCCTACCCCTGCTTTCAAAGAAACATAGTTTTTGCGTATTTGGGTAATATTTTACAAACAGCCCCTGGCATATCGTAACAGTTCTTAGAAGTAATCCGGTCGCGGTAAATCATGTTTATCAAATTGGGAAACAAGCACATTGAACCTTTTTATTGAGTTGACCAATCCCGTTCAATGCCTTCATAAATATTTACGAGTATATTAATTACAAAGATAAATAATATAAGTAATTTTATTTTGTTGAATGGATTATACATATTATTCTATTTTTGTTGTATTCACGAACACAAATTTTTAGTTTGCTTGATGATAAACACCACCCTTCCATTAAATAGGGACAACACCAGTGGGAACTTAACATAATTAAGCACTACATAGCACTGCATTGCCCCCACCAACGTGATACATTTGGTGTTAAGTCTTAATTATTTTATCAGCCAATATTTATACCATGGCAGGGCACGGCCCACTTCTACAATCGAGAGTCCTATTGAAAGGGTTAGGCCATATAATACACCAAGCTGGCCTATAACTTCTTTACATACCGTATAAATTCTTTCAAATCGCTTAGGTATGCACGTTTCCTCACCTTGTTTTCCTTCACAGTTATCGTTAAGTCTTTATTCCTAGTAAGGACATGCTACAATTTCTATGAAACAATGAAAGTAATAGAAAAAGCGAAGGCACCTACCTCGACTCTTACATATAAGAAACCTTTAACCATGTATAGAAAATAAATCATTTAAAATATATCTTGGAATACTTCTCTACTGCGACTCGAGAAAGTTCAAAGGAAACGGTGTACGCGTCTTCAATCCCATATTCACGAGCGCAGTTCTGCTGATTCGAATTACTCGTATTATTGAAGCGCATCGCTTGGAACAATGTTTGTAAGCATTGCAGAAAATGTGGCTGAAAATTTCATTATTAAAATTCGTGCTCCGAGAATAGAATTAAATGCTGCCGTTGGGTTAATTTGCCATTAGTTATTAGTTTTATATTAGGACAATATTAATGATAGAAAAGAAATAGTATGGTGTAAAAATTACAACAGACAACGTATTAACATATACAATATGCAAGCATAATTATCGAATGTTTAAAGTAAGACTGTATTTTCTCTTCGTTTTGCTGCGTCAATATGAAGCAGAAGTAAACCAGAGCAAATGTCTCCTTACCTGCAATTATTTCCCCATTTTTTCCTGTTTGTACAAAAAATTGTATTGAAATTAGAAAAAAATACGTATATTTATTGCATCTCTAATTCCTTTTACTAAAATCTCACTACCTTTTTAAGAATAAAGGAATGAATATATTTTTGTTGTTTGTTTGACCCATATCAACCCATAATATGTACGTCACACTGCAGGGCAAGGGCCTCCTCTAGATTCGAGAGTACGGTTGAGAGGTGTTAGACCATGTAGTATATTTTAGAAGTGTTAGAGCCACGCTATTGTCAGTCATGAACTCAAACTCAAATGTACTCAGAATGAATGTGCAGACTGTGAGTGGTATCACTATCTCACAAAAAACGACGTGAAGCTACAGCTCTGCTATCATGTTTCGTTCTGTCAGTGAGATCGACGGATGCCGAACACTAATTTTCTCTTCCATCCTTTTTCCTCCACGCTTTCTTTCCGATTTGACGACAACGCGTCCTTGATTCAAGCTTTGTGTATGAGCATGGGCGAAAGTGATCACTTACTATCAGGTAAACTGCTCGATTTTCGGATGTATGCAATAAAACAAGTCCACCACGTTGGCCTATTGTGGCTTGGCAGACTTTACATACCATTTAATTCTTATAAATGATTATGCAATGCAATTTTTCTCACAATGTTTTTCTTCACCTTTATAGTAAACAAATATACGAGCAACAACCAAAAACGAACCGTTATAATATCACGCGAAAGCCATCCGCTATGGCAATGAAACGGCAAACCATCTGTTCCTTCTTATAAATCACACATGTCTTTTACATTACACCATTAAAAGCACAGTTTTATTATCGAACTATAAAAATATTTTACTGCGTCCAACTGGAATAGGAATGAGATAATAGTCACTAAAACTTTGGTGTAATATCTTGAAATATTTTAATATATCTTGGTATAGGCGGGAACATGTAAGTAGTCGTCTTGCTGTTGGTTATTCAACCTACAAATGAGTTGGTTAGATTGAGGTTGTACCACTGTCTCAATATACACTTCAAGTAACAACTACGCTGTTGTGTTTTGTTCGATATGTGAGATTGCCGGAAACCTAAAATAAAGTGGAAGGATATTCTAATCTCTAGGAGACAAAGAACGTAAACGATGAGAACAAGTCGTCATAGAGACCGACATAGGTGTATCGCATTTAGACCTTAACAGGGATTTGCTTACACCGATAATAATAATGGACACATAAATATAAATTAAAATATATTTTTCTTCTAACATAATACAACGACAATGTACAATATTCTAGTAATAACTTACAAGTTACAGTTTTCTAAAAAATCATAATAAGTACATTAAAAAAACAGTCAATATTAAAAATATATATTACGTTGCTTTTCAACGATTATTTGGTTGATTCGACCGCCAAAACTCGATTTCGTTTAAATTGCGCTGGCTGTATGCATTATTACAGTCTCTTAATGATCAAGTTTACTAAATACACTCAAACATAATCAAAAGACGTCATCAAAAATATTTGAATGCTGTTCCTTCTCATTAGATGGACCAACGTATATGGCAAAGGTAAACAAAATTAATACAATTTGTCCTCAGTTCAAACCAAATAAAGTCAAATAATAACAAAATAAGAGTATTTGAGAACGCTTTATATACACCCACTGGTTAAATTAATACAATCTTTCTTTAATACATATAGCAATAGCTGGAAATATGAAATACTATAAAGAATATAATGTTAGCAAGCAATGTTTCATTATAAAAACTATCTAATAATGCATCTTCAAGCAATATCCCAGGCGAGGCAACTTTTTATTTTCTTTTCCGCCGATATTTCGCTCATCCGATGTAAGCGCCTTCAGTAAAAAAAACTACAAAGCTAATAATCTCGCGAGTTACGACTTATTTACGATATTTTATAGCTGTAAAAAAAATGGTTTATTAATTTAAATAGCTTTAAATGCGGGCCTTAATAAATTCCCGAGAAATAATATAATCGATGCAATAAGGATTTCTGAAAGCAGTGGTAACTTGTTTTCAAAACTTCGGAAAGGTATCGAATTTATAATTATTATTGGGAATACTATAAGGATATATTTCCTTATCATGCCACACATGCTTGCATTAAGTATGTTTACTATATAAATATGAATATAAACATGTAAAGAAAATATTCTAAAAACTTAAGCAAAACATAGGGAAAAGTTTAAAATAAAATAGTCATATATTATGCATAGTTTTCCGCCGTTCGCCGCAGCTGAATTCAAGAATTCTCTCTTTCAAGCCATTAGCTGATGCTCTTGAGCAAATCATACCATAAAAGGAATTGTTATTCCAACAATATAATCTGCGTTGCATTGTAAATATTCCAGTAAAGCTTTACATTTGGAACACGTTTGTATAATGTATTAAATAATTCAATTTACATTACCAAAATTCATAATGATTTAAATATTTAATTCATAATTAAATTTACATTACTAAAGACTAATGAAATAAATGTTACTCATTTTATCGCAGATTTGGTTTAATTTTTACATTTTTGAAAAATTCGCATAACACATGAACACATGAAACATTCGCGTAAACCTAAGAAATCAAAATGTTAAAGTTGTTAAATCTAACAAAGATCTATTACTTTTTTAAATATTTCCTTGTCCACAATATACCTTCTGTAATCTCTCGCAGCGAATCGTCCGCTTATGCTATTAAAAGAAGATTTTTTAATTTAGTTTTGGGTGGAATAATCTGAATTTTATCCTTTGAGGGATCTCAATTTTATCATTTAAATTGGCGTCGCCTAGAGCGAGCGGGACTCTGCCAAAGGCAGTTGGCGTCAGACGCCAACAAGTACTTCGAGAAACTTCGATTAACGAGTTCCGAAGATTTAGTGGCAATGTAATCGCATAAGAATTACGTCTTTTGAAACTTTATCGTGTTTTTTCCTTCAAAATTTATAGCGACTTTGTAAATGGACTGTTTACTGTATGCACCATATTTCCAAGTAAGATAATATCTTAATTGTACTAAATGTAACTGTTTGAAAATTGTGAGTTGAAGTTTAGCGAGGACGCCGGTTTATTTTTGTCGTAATATAATGCGTTGGGACCCCTGTTTGTGGTATAAGTTGGGAACTTATTTGCGCAAGTACGATTCTCAGAATTCCTCAAGAGTTACACAAGACGTGGCGATATTACTTTGTGTGACAAACTCCAATCTCGGAGGCTTGATCTTTGAAATTAGCTCGCTCTACTAATTATCATAAAGTTTTAACTACGGCCAACTTTTGGCAACACTATCAACGTTTTAGCTAGGATTTCTGGTAATGTTTGAATATTTAGTAAGGTTTTTTGGCTCGCGACAGGCATTAATGTTAATATAAACATTACAATGAATGACGGCCTCCGTGGCGCAGTTGGTTGGTGAAACGAGAGGCCGCGGGTTCGATCCCCGCATCGAGACAAATGTTTGTGAGGCCCACAAGTATTTGTCTCGGGTCTGGGTGTTTGTGAGACCGAAAAGTCTCTCGTAGTTCCTGATACCCACGACACAAGACTTAATTGATCTTAATGTGGGGTCAGGACTATGTGTGTGACTGTTGGGTGTATTTATTATTTAGTATTTATTAATGAAGTAATAATTAATTAACATTTTTATCGACGTGAATTTTTTAAGAAATTACTCAGAAATTATCTTTATAAAATTATTAATCTTTAAGGAATAAGGAAGAGTACTTATAATCAACAGAATATTTGCTTTGCCTTAAAGTTATATAGACTAAACATTACCTAGTTATAAGTATTTTAACTCCACCTCTTTTCGTAAGTCTCCCAAGTTGAAGAAATACATTTTGCGTTTTTGTAAACATCCAGACATCCTCTTTAAAATGGAAGCGTTGCATAAGTTAACTTGCTTTCAAATACTTTGTGAATAAAATTTTATTTCAACACAGTTTGTAAATAAGATAGTAACTAAGTTTTCTGAGTGGAGTATGGAGAGTGCTGGAAAATTATTTTTTTACGGCTAATGCATTTTAAACATTCATAGTGATTATCATAAAGAAAATTCATAGTTATGGACGAGTTAAACTTCTGTTTTACACTTCTGAAATATTTAAGAATTGCGCTGAGGAAAATCAGTCAGTGGAGTAAAAATCCAAAACATTGCATGTCATACAAGACTCTCTCCATCTTTGTGTGTTATCGGGGCTATGTTTGTGACTGGTGAGAGTATTTATCTGTTAATCATTTTTTAACAAACTAAAATCTCATAATTATGCGTATAAGAAGACATTTTCTTTTTAAATTTGCCTTATTCTCGATTTGTATATTTTTGCAACATCTATTTCATACGACTACATAAACCCCACACAAATTCATTAACAGCTTATCAATCTCTTCTAAATATCAAAAACCTATTATTCCTTGCAGCAAACCGCACTGAAGTTAGCAGCTTCCTCATTTTGAAGTTAATTAAACGGCCTTCACTGACATCTCCATTATTGGCTCAAACGCTGGCGTGTCTAGCGAAACTTTACTATGACACCGCACTGAAGACTATTGAAATCAATAGTAGAGAACTCGCTCTCACGATGATATATAAGATAATATTTTATCTGCGACTAGTTTTCGCCTGCAGCTGTGCTTGAGTGGGCCTTATATCAATGATCATTCCGGACTCTGATATAGGAATTTAAGGATTATAGATTAATTTTTAAGGTGGATCGACGAACTTATCAAATTTCAGGAAGTCTCTGGATGCAGGCCGGATTCAATTTTCAATTAAAATAAAGCTAAATATTATGAAAATGGTCTATCGATTTTTTTATGAATTTATTTATATAGAATAGAATAGAAACTTATTATATACTTATAATATATTATATTCGACAAGTAATATACTCATGTTTTTTGGAGTAGCATATCTAACTCCCTGTATTTAAAAACCAACACAAACATCTAACTAAATAATCATCGTGTCGGCTTCAATATAATATCTAATAATATACTAGTTTGCAATAAGTTCTTATCAACGTAATATGCCACATGCAGAGTGACCTAATAACTCGCTTAATCACCATGATTATAAACTGACTCAAAAATTTATATAAAGATATTCTCGTGTTGACTCTTCACATACTTGAGTTTTTATAGCGGAAACGTATGTGACTGCACTGGGCCTATAGTTAGGTACAGTGCTATCTTATGATGGCAAAAAATTTACTTCTCTCGAAACTAAATATAATCCAAACAAAGTAATTCCGAACTGTAATACATTTCGGGGCTTCTAATATACCTAAAAATGTATATTAAAATTGAAATTTCAAAAAATGGTACGTTTGATCTTATCGTAAGGTTTAATTTATGAACAATTATCCAGCCCAAAAAAAAAGCAAAAAATTATATTGCCAATCCGGTCACTTCGTTCTTTTTATATTCTTATGGGTACATACTACTTTATCATTTATGACGAATATACCAAGTTTATTCGCTTCCAAACCAAAAGCGCTAGATATTTCAATTAAGGACAATTGCAGCCTCTACGATCACAAAGCTAAACCCGTAACATCCAATGATGAAATTCACGATCGCCACTAAAACCAGAATCTATAGGGGCTCAAAATTCTATTATTCAGCTGCCCACTAGTCGTTCATACAGCAAATGAGCAAAGCACTTATCTTCACGATACGATTATGAGAGTCTAGGGTCTAGTCACAAACGTATGATTATACTACGGTACGAGTCCAAAGCTAAGGTCTCAGGATCGAATCCCAGGTCGGGAAAATTGATATGGGATTCGTCTATTAATTGTGAGCGTGGAATCAGAAATTTGTACCCAATATTGACTATCACATCTAATCCTGGTAGCACACCTACGCCTTCTGGGAAATAAGCATAAGCTTATGGTTGTAGGATTATGAGCCTACTATTATTTAACACAATGACCATGCTATGACCAAATGATGGAAAACTCACTTGAACATTCCTTTACTGGCCGTTTCGAAGAATCATCTTAAGATCAATTTTAGGCCTGATACCTTCAAAGCACAACCATATTATGTTTTGCTGCAGTAGCCAAATATCTTTAACACGTTCAGTGATTTGGGGATCTAAAGGGTCTCTAATGAGATTTTCAGCCAGTGCGGCGTGTAAAATAGAGTACCTATACCAAATTAGGACGGTTACGAGACCCAATAAGTCTCTAACGCACTGTATGAAAGTCCTCTAAAACGGTGTCGCAGCAAATGCTTAATCTAAAGAAGCATCTACCCATTCGACTTAGAAGTTTAATGAAATGCATGTACCAAACACAGTTTTCATTATGTTGTGGTCTTATAAATTCAAACTAAACAGAAATATGAAAAGTACTAGCAAGTAATAATTTTAAAAGCACCATACTTCTTTCAGACGCAAATACTCTTTTATAAAATATTGCAAACAAAAACATTATTGTTATACAATGCTGTGTGGAAATACATTTTATTAAAGAAAATAATATTAAAAATTAAGTAAATGTATGCTCCGGAGATAAATAAAAGCAAGATAGATTTAAGAGAAACATTTTTACTACGGCGGCTAAATACATTTTAAAGCGAAACAAGCAAATAAGCAATAAAAACTATATGAATTTTATTTTATTTGTAAATTTTATTAAAATCGCTGTTTATTCTCGTGTTGGTCTGTTTTCATTTATCAAATACATTGTTAAAAATCTAATAGAAAATGTGAAATTCATTACAATACAAAGCATAAAGAAAATTTTACCATTATGCTTGGCTGTAAAGTTATTTATAAAGAGTCTGCCGTATTTGCATTGGACACAGCCATTATTAACTTACTCGTGAATTTAATAGGGTGCGCATCAGGACATTTTCCATAACACGTTTTCAGCTCGCCAGTAGCCGGCGTCCTCGTAAACGCCGCGTCATCTTTCCTTTAGAAAGCTTTTCAAAATAAGATAAACCTCTGGGAACTCCCCATTTCGGAAGAGCATTTTACGAGGGTCCGACAAATCCCCGGAATGGTTCCGCGTGGTGCTCAAACTTGCCAATTCCTGTACCCCAACCCGCGTTTCAATTTGCCCCTTGTACAGTTTGTCGTCCAAAATAAAACATGGCATTTTGTTTTTCAACAATCAACCGCCCGATCTGTTATTTTTATGTTAGGTATGTTACGAGTGAATTTTTCTATCAATTTGGCCTATAGTTTGGAATGAAAAATTAAATGCGATACTGTGTTTATTGTCTTAAATATATTATTTAAATAGCATGAATTTATTAAGAACGGAATTATACTGAGAAAAATAAACTTTTTTTTCTGGTGGTTGGTCTCTCATGTGTGATAGCCTGCCTAACTAGGTACCACTACAATGTCTATTTCTCCCGCCAAACAGCTATGTAAATGCACTGTAGTATTTCAGTTTGACGGACATTGTTGCTGGAGTAACTGCTGGACATAATAAAACCTAACACCTGATGTCTCAGGATGGCGAGCGCAGCGGAATGCCAAGCATTACTTTGTAATTCATGATGTTGTTTGGTTTTGGTACTATCCATGAGCAGTCGTATCACTTACCATCAGGCGAATGGCATGCTCATCTTGCCATTCATTGCAAAAAAAAGAGTTTTGGTATAAAATAAATTTAATCTTTTAACAATATTAAAATAATATTTATGTTTGATACTAATTGAATTGGTGGCGTAGTGACTGCCTCGGTGGCGTAGTTGTACTACGGTACGGTTACAAAGCTGAGGTCTCGGGTTCGAATCCCGGGTTGGGCAAAGTGATATTGGATTTTTCTATTCAGTATCAGCCCAGAGTCAGAAATTTGTGCCCGATATGGCGATAGGCTCGCCACCTATCACATTGTGGGACGGAACATATAAGGCGAAATGTGGGTGCCCTGGCACCTCTGCCTACCCCTTCTGGGAACAAGGCGTGAGTTTATGTATGTATGTATGTATGTACTAATTGAAACTTTGATACTAATTGAAAAAGTTTTTGTCTTAGCTGTTAAACATAAGGAATGATTTTCAGATAAAATAAAAATTCTGCATAATAGTAGTAGGCAATAAGTAAATGATAATATATTCGAAAACAAAAACTATTAATACTTAGTAAAAAACTAAAAATTATATTATCGGCCTTATTCATAGACAGTTTCTAAACCTTTTTTAGTTATCAAATGTTAGGTCTTCTTCGCACAAACTGTATTCAAAAGTAATTCAAAAGGGGCAAAACATTCAATAACTTAAATAAATTTATGAACTCTATGAATAAGGTTGTTAACAATATAAAATAACAACAATTTTAGATCAAGAAATGACCAAAATTAAAATTCAGTAATTACGCTTGAATATACCTATTAATATCTATATCTTAAAGCCAGTCGAGTTTATCATTCTTACAAATTATAATAGATACAATATAATAATGTCAAATCCTTTTCAACTTTGATGAGCAATAACATATTTCTTGGTCACGTTGCCTGGACGCATCAATTTTAATCTGAAAGAGGAAAAAAATAATTAGTATTGGGTTATAAGAATTGTTATGGTATTGAATTTAAACGTATATTATTATAACACAATACATATGTAGTCGATTACGAAATATAGATTCTAATTTTAGTAATTCTTCCATTAAATAAAATGTTAATAACGTAAATTAACGTTTATATTGTAAATCAATAAGAATATAGGAATAATACCCAAAGAAAACATGTCATCACTAAAGCAATTATAATAAACACACGACAAGACACATTAATAAATGTAAACATACAATGAATACAACATTAATTAGTCATAACAATTATCACTACAATGTACAAACAAAACAAATCTAAACAAGTCTAATCTCATTGGCAGCAATTAAATCTTTGTTTTATTTACCTTCATCAATAAACAAGAATGAATTGGCGGCTAACTTCACGTCAGTCGTCGGTCGCGGTGACATTGCCACACAATTATCGACCGTGTTGCCGAACAAATGATGTCATACCTTATCGTCACGGAATATTTACCCAACGATACAAATTACTAACTATTTGCGTTCAATCCAAAACAAATAGATTAAAATGAACGCAATGAATAATAATACAAATAAAACTCACCCCTCTTAAATCCCCTCATCATTTTTCTGTCATCGTCGGTGTAGTCAGCGAATTTATTTATCCCGTACGTCGCACTAGGATTGAGCTCGTTCAACCTATTTATCTCCTTCAAATTTGTCACGAACGCTTGGTAATGAAGCTCTTTGTCGGCTTCATCTTTGTACTCCCTGCGGTGGTCTTTAATGAACGTTTCAAATAATTCTTTAGCGTTATTAAGATCGTATTGCCTTGTTTCTCCGCCGGACGCCATTGCGATCGCTGTGAGTAGCGCTGCTACACTGATTACGTTCATGGCAGACCGCGGAGAGCTTGCAACCAGTTTCTTTGTTTGTTATTCGAAAATAGGAACGCGATGACTGGACTAGTGAGTCGTTTATATAGTCCATTTATCACTAATTATTCATCATATGTTTTACATACTAGTCACTGATTGTATTGTCATTGCAGTTCAAAGTTCATTAATTTTTAATAATATTAATAATTAAAAAAACTTAGGTATAAACTTATGTAGGAAATTTAATAGTAGGATTATTTTTATTTTATGTTTTATGCTAAAATATGAATTTTGTTTATATAGTTGAGGACAGGTAAAGTAGCTATGGTCGTTGAAGACAGCTAGTAACTTCTATTCATAATTACCAATAGAAGTCCAGCCTGTAAATTTATTTCTGTTCTTTGAAGGTCTATGAGCGAGCTCGTTCACTATTGTATTTCGGTTTGAAGGATATTGTAGCCAGAGTAAATACTGGACATATTGAGACTTAACATCTTATGTCTCATGACGAGCGCAGTAGAATGCCAAGCATTGCTTTGTAATTCAAGACGCTGTTTGGTTTAGCTACTGTTTTTTTTTTGTTTTGCTACTTTTTTTAATGAGCATTCGTATCGCTTACCATCAAATGACTGGCATGCTCCTCTCGCGATTCATAGCAGTAAAAAAACTTTGTTTGCTACTTAGGTTAAAGAAAGATATAAACTATTTCATTATTATTATTTATTATTATATCTAGATACAATCAGACTGGCAAATTGATTCGACCGGGTAAGTAAAACATCTTGCATCTGTTCATACTGTATTTGGATTTACTGCACTTACCGACAGACGCATTATAATCACAGTCGTGACAAAATATAAAAATAAAATTTTAAAGGATTTCCAATTAATTTGTGGCTAGAATTATAAATGGCACCTTGACCTACCATTTTAAAAATACTTTTATATTTTTATTATATATATAATTTTACTGAAAAGGATAGTGATGTTTAAGAAGCAAACCTTTCGAGAAGACTTGTATTTAATTAAATAAAGAAAATATCATTACTTTATTGACCATATAAAACCAAAAATGAGATATAATTACATTGTTTGCATTAAATTTGGACACGTTTGCAGTGTTATAAAAATCTGAAGAATGTCTTGCTACAGTTTTTCCCATTACATCTCCCCAAGTATTACTTCCGTAGTGCTGAAATTAAATTATATTACTGACATTTTAAAAAATAATATATACGGGCTTCTATTATAGCTTCAAAACTATTTTTTATGAATTTTATTGTGGCTTATAATTGTTGATGGTTTGAATACTATTCAGCCTATGGCACAGTCAGCAACATAAGTCGCTGAACACTTCACATTTTTTGATAACCTTTTTATGAATTAAAATTTGTACGTACTACTCTGTAGTCGTAAAATATAACCAAGTAAAATCAGCTATGCCGAGAAGTGCCATACGATATTGAAAATAATAATTATTTTGCATGATAAGACAATTCCTAATCCCGTGACTGTGTAGCGACTTATGTTGCTGACTGTAGATAGAATAAAACAAACCATTAAGTCTTCCATCATGATGACCTCTAAAATTACATATATAAATTATACTTTAACAAATGTAATCCACACATATTCTTTTTTTATATTAGGTAAATTATGATTGTTTTATAAATTTAAATGGCAAAAGCTTACCGCTTACGATTGTGTTGGAAACATTTTTTTTCTTTCTTCTTCTGTCATATCAGCAAACTGATTAATATCGAATACTGCAGAATCACTTAGACGATTGCTCTCGTTGATAACATGCAATGATTGTACGAATGCATCGTAATGTATCAGCAAATCGTATGTGTCAACATAGGATTTGTTATAATCTTGGATAAATTTCACGAATAATTCTGGTGCTTTGCTTTCATCGTAATATGGTTTCTTTTGCTGGCCGTGTCTCCCTCTCTGAACGGCTTCTGACAACGTTGCGATTGCAAGTAAAGCGAGGAATATGTAATACTTCATCTTAACAGTTTGTATGCACTAAATGTGATGTTGTTCCTATTTATATGATTCTGTAAGCCGTGTCGATATTAACAAGAAATTTAAATTTACCGTAATCTTCACGGTTATATTTTTTATGGCTTGAAGTGTAAATTTATTAAGCAGGCGTTGTACAAGGTGAGTTTTTCAAGTGAACGTGTATGGCCAAATCCGAATCTATGAGAATAGCGAAAATACTGAAAGGACTTACGATAGTTATAAAATTCCTTTACCAACGCAGGGAGGTCAGTGTGTGTTAAGAAAACTGAAGATAAATCTGAATGTTGCTTAAAATTACATATTTCCTTTTATTTGACGTATGTCATTACTTCCCAGAATTTGATCCCTATTAGCAACATTATAGAATGGTGTAATAATGTATGTGTGTGTTTTTTCTTTCAAAACCATTGGGTTGTGTTCTTAGCTAGGCATATTGATTTTTTAAAAATCTAAGTATGCAGTTATAGTTTTCATCAAAAGCCCGATTTCGTAAGTCTCGATTTGTAAGTCCTTTCAGAATTTTTCGCTATACCTTATAGTTTCGGATTTGGCCATCCACGCCCACTTGAAAAACTCACCCTGTATACTTTTATTAATCGGTTAGTGTATAAAATTTATAATATAATTATTTATGCTTTTTAAAAAACAAATTACGTTAAGAAGCCGAACGTGGAACGAGAGGTTCAGCTACAATCCCTGTGGTATTTTCTAATGTCCCACAAATATTTGTGTTAGTCCAGGGTTTCTAAATGTATAAGGTCTGGTAATTTTTGATAACCACGACACAAGACTTGATATTCTAATATGGGATCCAGATTACCCGTGTGAATATTAGCTAAACAAAAACGCGGTGAGATTCTACCTTTTCTTAAACCTTAAACTACAACATAATCATCACAGTGAAAAGATTTTATTTCGTTCTTTTAATCAATCCGAAAGAAAATTATATAATAGGTGAAAAATTACAGCGATGTTAGAAGACTTAAATTTATTTGATTAAGTATACTCAAAATCAGTTTAATTAAGGAGAAGAACTGACTGAAATAATATTATAGCACCTACTGCTTAATCGACAAATAAAGCAAGAAGTTTAAGCCTAATAAAATGTGTTCTAAATATTTTTGCTTATTAAATGATGCTTATATATTTGGTTCGATAAATTTGTTAAGAAGGAGGGTCAGTGATTTTATAATTACGTTTCTGTTAGTTTGTTGTCTTACCCTGGTTTACCTTTTTAAGGGTCGTCCGCTTGTTTAACTTTTCTATTAATATTATTGCCGGATGGTCTCTAAATAAAGAAATAATATTGTTGCAAATTATTTCAATATGGCACAATAAAGAAAAGTGCTTTAAAATATTAAAGTCAATAAGTGGAAGAATAAACTTGAAGAAACCTGCATAATTTCGTTTCTTTTAAATCCCGTGCTAAAAATATTTCCCTTGAATTATACATAATTAGAAAACAATATTTTCAAAGTGGGAGTAAAATAAAACAAGTGCGTAAATACACAATATTTTTATGTAGCTTGTGACTTAAACTAAATACATATAATACAGGTATTTCATTTGTCTTTACATTCGAGGTTCGCACATATACAATAACGGCGTATCATAAAATTAAATAAATATTTATATATTACTTTCTGCTTGTTTACATTACTTACAATATATTTGATTGTGACTAGTCTTGACTGATTGGAAAAATATATAAAAATTATTTTAAAACAAACACAATATCATATTTTTTCACAACAAAGAAAGAAGCCGTTGCTTTGAAATTAATTAAAAAATATACGACTTAAAGCGCTGTAATTATGTTATGTATGATTTTTAATCAACCTTCAATTGACATTACCTTGATCATATACGAAGAACATTGCACGAGCAAACCAGTATAAATCGTTTAACACCATTAATGTCGCCATAAATTATACTTTTTACTTATACGTGGAATGCAATAGCATTCCTTATTATTAGATGAATCTACGGAAAATTTCACATACCAGAAAAATTTTTGTATCTATTACCTCATATCTGTTATGAAATGTGGAATTTTTATCGCTTGCCACGTGTAGCAATCCTTTAGAGATATCGATGAAAACAATATTTTCCGAGATAATATTTGCGCTGTATTACGCTTAGCCTAAGCCGGCGTAAAGGCTGTAGTAGTAGTAGTATATGGCTTGAGCCCATCGGCGCATAAAAGCGCACTCATTGCAGAATACAATCTGCCTTCCCCTTTCAAACATAACGTAGGCAATATCTAATATCCAATCAATCAGTACCAATACTATAGAGTATAGAATCTATTCATCAAAATACACTAGATGAGGTTTCGACTTTGAGATTGACGCGCCGAGCTAAGGCCCTGACACTGAAGACCTTTAAAACTAATTTAAAGATGTTGGTAACAGAACTAATTACAATATATCACATCGTCTATTACAAAATTTAGTCTAAACTATAGAGCGGTATATTAACTATTTACACAATTAAGGACGGAATGACAATTTTACCTACTAAAATATGGAAGTATTAGAACACAAAGGATCTTAATATGACTTAAATTGATAATTCATGATTGTCCTACTTATATACTAGCGCATAAAAATGTTTCTAAGAATTTGCTTCTCATATAAATCATCAATTGTTTTACAGAACATAACAAAACTATAGAAGGAAATCTATTCAATGTTGTACATTATCTTTATTAACAATTATAAATACTATTCTTATATTAAACGTACATACTATGTTGTGATATTGCATGTAGGAACAAAACTACTGACGGATACATAAACGAAATGTTTTAGATTAATAAAATCTTTGTATTGGATCACAATTTAGAGCGCGTATCGTTTGATTGAAATGCGCTGTAACAATGGCAGCTAATTACAGCGGCGTATCATTAACATTACCCGCTTGTTGGTCTTCTATCAGTGCACCTGTAACAATTAAGGCAAATTGAAATGGAACGTCAGTACAAGCTTTGTTGCAGTCAATGTGAATGCACCAACACATCCGATCCTCACCAATACAGCGCTGGGATTTCGTGGTTCAAACTCATTAAATTAGATTGTTTCTACGTATTGCGTCACATTATGTGCTTAAATGACCATGCGATGTCTAGCGTGTCGCATAGAGACAATAAAATACTATTTCTATTTGATTCTGGTACGTGAAACTGATAAACATGTCGCGTTAACTCTACTATGTTGCTCTATTTTTCCTAGGGTGAACATTTAAGGTGTAAAATCTTCGAGTTGGTTCTAAATCTACTAAAGTAGAAATTGAGATATATTTTGATATGTATGTATGCGTGGTAACATATTATTGCATGTATCGAGTGGTGCTATCGCGAAAGGTCAATTAATTTTAAAATTACATTACCGCACGTTAACTAAAAAAAAACTCTAATTTGGTAGAGCAATGTTATTATTATGTCTGCCATAAAATTCAACAACAAACTTATACATGTTTCCACAAAATTAACAAGTACCAGTGCCTATAAATGCAATGGCTTTAAAGCTGATAACACAAAGTTCAAAACCACTCCACACTCTGCTGAAATCCTAGGCGGTTTTACCATATGGCTATTATCTATTACGAACAGGCGCCCCCTAAGATTTAGTATTTCTTACATGCATTAAGTTAGAACAACAGATTATTAGTCCTATCATATTGTGGAATGTTATTAATCATACAAGTATGATTAAACCACATTGTTGTCATAAATATCATAGATTATATTGTAAACAAATTAAGATTTGACTGAATTTATGCAATATCCGTATATATTTTAATTTAGGCTGACGAGGTCGAACGAGTTATGAAATTTAATCAAAGTATTCCTGTATTAACAAAATGCTTCACTTGGCCAATCTAAAAACGTTCCAGTTTCCAACTCTGCCAGTAGCGGTGGCTATAACTTGTAGATAACCAACAGAATTATTGTGATTGCACATTAAGCCGCCGGCTGGCGAGACTCCAATAATAAATAAATTCAATCGCGCCATCAATATGTCACAATTGAGTTCAAAATTAACACACTACAGAAAGAAATTGGCTATTATGGTTTGCAAACATGCTGTCGTGGAGAAAATAAAAATGCAAATTGCTACTTTTGGCACTACAGGGTCACTGCGCTTCAGAGTATCGTAACATGTAATATTCTTTTTCTCTATAATGGTTTTATTAGGTGCGTTCCTTGTATTTCTCCTTTAGTTAGAATTTATTATGTGTAGTAGACTTACGCTATTAGCTTCTAGTGGTTCTAACACCTCCGCGATATTTATTGAAGAGCACACTTCAGACAGAATAATATTTGAAAATAGGAGTTACGAACTTAGGAGCGACCCTTTGAATGACTCCATTCTCGACCTGAGCCTAAGGTAAGTAATGTTCACAGGTAGAGCTAAGAGTGTATAGTTAAAAGCTGAAAACGCAATAAGTCGTCGTATGCAATTATTTTGTAAAAATTTAATATTTAAATAGTGAATAATGTCTTTGAGCCATTAACTGTGGATTTCATCGTTATCTTTTAAATGTTATGATGGGTAGTGTTGTAAATAAATTTTGGTAACCAAATACCAAATATTGATCTATTTATAGGCTCTTAAAGTTTGAAAATGAAACATCAGTGCCCCAAGCAGGAACATTTGGCTCTATAGTATAGTAATCGTAATAGTAAAATTTTGTATGGGAATTTGATCAGCGCCATTGTGAGCGTATTTGGAACTAAATTATGGCAGCGTATGGTAATCGTATAGTCTAGCTATAGTTTTACTATACAAATGTATGAAAAGTGGTAGCACGAATAATTTTTGACGTATAGTATCGTTGTAGTAATAGTATAGTAATCGTTGTCACGATACTATTACTATACGATACTTCAAAATGTTCCTGCTTGGGGTACAGATTGTATGTCGTTTTGATTTAAATTTTTGCTAATTTTGATTTAAATTTTGCTAATCGGATTTTTTTTCGTTTGATTTTTATTGCTTTTTTTATGTTAATTGTAAAACAAATTTTGGTCTGCTTTTATGTTGCGGTGTATTTCATATTTATCAGTGAAAACTTTACTGGTCTATGTATTAGTTACACCATATTTAAAGTTATATGTATTATTGTACTGTTTGTTTTCCAAAAAGAATAAAAATAAAATACTAAGCCCGCTATCATGTACATTTAATTGTTTCATGAAATATATAATATTAATTAATAATTTTACTTCACTTCATAATTTTCATCTATATAGGTCATATCATAGTTCTGTGTACTCTTAGTGTCTTATTACGCATGCACATTATATGGCAATTAAGTAATATTTTTTTGCAAATAATTATTTTTTTATTTATTATTTTTTTGCCAACCCGCATTAGGCCAGCGTGGTGGACTTTATGGTCTAACCACTCTCAATCGTACTCTCGATTGTAGAGGAGGCCCGTTCTCTGTAGTGGGACGTATGTCGTATATGCGCTGATAAAGAATTAGTAATATTTTAGTTCAAAATCCTATATTTATATGAAAAGATAATACAAAGATACGTACAGTTGAATCTGTTATTGTCATTGAAGTACAGCGGGAAAACTACATTTCGTTTATGATAATGCTACTCTATGATCCCTAATGCATACATAAAGCCGTTAGGCTCGCAACCTACGCTTGGGATTGAAATGGATCACACAGAACTGTCAGTAATCACCATAAAAGACGATCACTCGCATGTATACACAGATATAGCTCTTATTGCCATGTGAATAGGGTTACACTAAAAATAACAGAGCTGTTATTTTCGATATTAATTTATCTAAATGTATTAAATTACCAAGCTTTATACCGGATATCTTTGTTTATTAAAATAAAATTATCAATTCGCCAGAGCGTTTAACGTTTTTACTGCTGTTTTGGCTATGTTAATAAAATTATTATTACTTTTTTAGAATTCTGTAAAATATTCAATTATAAATTAAGCAAAGAAGATACATTTTAAAAGCTATACTATAAGTTAAACCCTTTTTCAGATATAAAACTAATCTTGTTGAAAATCTTCAGACGTGACAATGAATTATTCGTAACATTTGAACATTTATATTAAATACATAACATAACTCTGGCAATGTGTTGGTGGTACTAAAGTATTCTGCCTAATAGTGTACTGTGTAATCTTTGGTACGTAAGGTGCATTGGGGTAACACCGTAATACAAGGATCGAAGGGGTAGCCCTTATGCACTTCTAAAAACATAAAGAAAATAGTATTGTTCTACAACGACCAATTTATCAAAGAAGTAACATCTCCAATCAATTAAATTACACATAATTACGAAAACTATCCTTGATTTACCATACGTTGTTTACATTAAAATCACGTATTAGAACGCAATACTCCTTATTTATAACGTTCGGATTACATTTAACAGAGCATATCGCATTAATGTTCACTGCCAACTGAGTAATGCATTTCAAATGCATGCATAACCGATTATCGTTGGAATAATTGAAATGGATATCGAATATGATTTTGATGAAAATCAATCTATTAAAACTACGTATGCGTACGGAATTATCGTGATCTATGCTATAGCTAGGTTCGTTAATGAGTATAATACAAGTGAAATAATAATGGTTACAATGTTCAAGTTATTGCAGCTTTGTATATGATATGTGCAATACAGATATACTTAATACAACCTTCTGGGTTAAATTATGCAGTGTTAGAAATTATTTGATAATATTTTTGACTAAGTAAATCAAATTGGGTATAATGTGTATTTCATGTAATATTATAATTATAGAATTGCCTTGATGATTAAGATTCGTTACAGCAATTAAAATTAAAAGCAAAATTGTTTCCATTTATTAGAATTCGATTACAAGTACCTTTTTTTATTAAATGATTATTAAAATACGATTTGATATACCTACAACAATACATATTTTTAAATAATATTCTTAACCAACACCACAATTCATTTTAAATAAATTAATATTTAACATAATTTTCAACCCTCAACCTTGACAGCTCATTCCTCAAGTAATCTATTAAGCACTCTTAAAAATCAAAAATAAATCAACAAGAAAATTATTTTAAGCAGTTGTTGATAGAAAAAGCAGTTTAGCAGCACGTAGCAAATAGGCATTATTGCGTTATTTGGTATTCCTCCGATTGTTATGCAAACACTCGCCGTTCACTAATAAACTTATTGTCACCGAGTTATTGAAGTTTTAATACTTCTGTTATTTATCATTGGAATGTTAGTAGTGCAATTTGTACCGGCTTTCAAAGGCTTGAAAATCTTTATAATAAAAGTTATAATTTTTTTCAGTATTAAATTTATTAAGAATTCAGGGATATAAGTTCATGCTTGTAACCGCAACGGGAGGGGGCGGGCAGAGGTACCATTAGAGACTCGTAACTGTCGCCGAGCTTATTTCAGTCGCAAGGTGTAATAAGAGGTTAGCTTATCGCTATACCGACCACAAATCCTAGTCCCGGAAAACTCATAACACATTTCGCAAAGTGTAACACGTGTATATATAAAGGGAAGTTATAATATGAGACGAAGGCTCTGAAAGAAAGAAAGTCTGAGAAATACTTGCAGTTAATGCTACTATTAAAAATTGAATTCAATAATGTAGCTAAATCAAGATAGTCGTCTGTGTTTACCTACTCAATAAAAATGATAGCTATTTTAAATACTCAACCATAAAGTTTATTACTATGTGCGCAGTGTTGAAAAATTTGGTAGAATTGTGATGGAAACGCAACCATTTCTGACTTGACTTTAAAACCAGCATTAAAATATCGTAAAGCTCTAATGCACATTTAAACCTGAAAACTACGGTGTCATTACCATTCACTATTAGAATACCTTTTAAACAGTACAATACTTAGGTAAGATATTAAAACCCGTTTAACTGCTCTCTACATTTACTTTAATATTATATGTCATAAAATACGATGAGCTTCGCATTCAAATCTTATTTATTTTCATTTTGTTTCGGCATTTTGTATTTCGAACATTAAAGTTTATTACATTTACAACATCATGCATATTTTATTAAGATTACTAAAGTTTTTCTCAAGCTTTTAAATAAATTCTTATTAACTATTCTGCTTGAAAAGTGTTCTGTTAATTATCTGAAATGTTTATTCCTTGACTAAAGTAATTTTAATTTCACGAATATATTTTGCATTACAAAAATACAATGTATGATGTCTTTGTTACCACAAATCCCTAAGGGCGACAAGAGCGTTAAAGGAATTTTACATCACTTTAATATTTATGCATTATGTGTTCTATATAATATTTATTGTATTTTCTTTACTAAAAGGTTGGCATGTTTAAAAATTAGCAAATAAGATCACAGTAATATTTTGTTCGATTTTAAGAACCTCTATAACCCTGCACTATAATTTTTTCTAAGTTCTATATAAACATATTGTCATAGGCAAGGCAGGCAAGACATAGGCATCTTACTGATTTAATATTCACAGATATCTGAGTTTTTAACCGAAATTTGCATTCTAATTTGTACCCGGACAGATACCTGAATACCGTATCATCCTGTGTATAGAATTCTTTATTTGAGTTAATATACACAATTTATGTATACTTAAACTTGAGGTAACGTTACAATATTACATTGAGAAATTACTTCCTGATCAATGAAATATTTCATCGACATTTGTATGAGGGTAAAATTCAATAGCAAAGAAATAAATCATAACACACGTAATTGTATCCTTTACCCGACTAAGCTGAGTATTCACACAGCGTGTATAAGGCGTGTTGTGAATATATTAAACATATGTATTATATTGTTCACAATGGCGGACAAACTAGATCTAAATTAGGATTCCTTGTAATATGCGGTCTCTGAGACAACTGTGTAGATAAATATTTGAGACGTTACTGTTCACTAGTTACTGTGAATTCTGTTTGAAGTTGCTTCTAATTGATGTAGAGTCCGTGGTTGATGTGGTCCGTGATTGGGTCTAAATATAAAGATCATCTTTTTTAAATGGATATGGATGGCTTAATCTTTAATGAATAGAGAAATACGTTGATTGTAGTCACGATTTTGATTAAAATTAAGATTTACTACTGTATATTTAGAATTTTGAAAAATCAATGTGCATAGCTCAGAATTGATCGAACCCTTATGACTTTTTAAAATAAAGTGCGTTGTGTTTTATTACACCATTCGACAATGGTGCTAATAAGGTTAAAATTCTGAAAAGTAACACTTCATAAATTCACCCCGTATACGATCTACCTCGTCTTCAATTAATCAAAGTTAAGCTCAAGTCTACGCTGATCTCGTAAAGGTCAATAAACTTCAGATACCCTTGAAATTCTAGACGAAATATTTCAAGTGCCTTCCTCCCAATAATTTCCTCCATCACTCAGGGAAACGCTTAAAAATATTAAAGACAGGTCATAAACTTGAACTTCGGATTTCAAGTGCGTCAGTTTTAGCCTAATATTGCCGAAAAGTAAGAAAAGCCGTGGTTTTTACCATGGTAATAAATATGATAGAATAAGGAACGCAATTACACCAACACTAATAATGGAATCAATGCGTTCCCAGTACATTTTTGCAGCAACAGCGGTAAATTGCAGAAACACGAGATCTCATTAGTACATTCCACAATTACAAGCCAGATTGTTTCGTAACTAGAATTCCAATATATTCATACGTGGCATAGTTTGTGGAGAGAGACTGACATATCAGCATCCGCGGCGGAGTGGATTGAGAAGCTGACTGTTGAACACTACGCCGAAGGTTCGAATCCAATCATTCATTCATTCTCCTTAGGTTATCCCGGCTGGTACCAGGGTCAACTATCCAGCTGAGTCTCCTATAATTGACCCGGTATTCAGCATTCTCAATAGGAAGGTTCAAATCCAGTACAAAGACTTTTTTTGTATGAACTATGAACCCCAAATATTTTTTTCGAGACTTGAGACCTAAAAGTGACTCCTACTTCCTAATACCTTTGTAGGTACCCTACATTTGTATTTGTGCACACAAACTGAGAGATTCTTTTCTGCACTACATGAAAACGAAACTAATTATTTCTAAATGTGTGTATCTGTCCGGCTGCAGCTTACGGGCCTCTTATGCAATCAATTAGTATTAAACAATTAGTATAATTGAGAGAGGTTAGGCCTAACTTAGCCTAACTATATAGGCCACCTCGCTGGCTTAATGCGGATTGGCGGACTTCACATACCAAGTAAATTGTTACTTATCGCTATGGTATGCACTTATTCATCTTGGTGCTAGAGTCGATTATTCTTTTAAAAAGCTTCTTTAAATAACCGGCTATATCATAGTTATACAAAATAATTATGAGAGAATTTAAACAATATGTTAAAAATAACGTATTAAAGTTCAGTGCTCATAAAACTGTTTACTACTTTTTTATGACCTATGTATTTACATTCCACTAATACCAAGCTTGTTTTAAAAGGCTTTAAAGAAATAGCATTTTTTCTTCTTTACCTTAATAACAATATATTATAATATGATACAAATTAATCTTACATACAAATTTACTTAATAAACAAAAAAGGCATAAAATATAGAACTCACCAGTTAACAATATTCTAAGCTGGTCACTGTCGCAGAATATTGGGTCTTGTAGCACATTGACTAATTGTTCCTTGACTTTTGGAGAAGCGTTGCACCAAAGGATACGCCCGCCTACTGACCATTCCTTTACCAACATTTTTACACTCTGAAAATAAGAAAAAGTACGTACACATTATTATTTTCGTTGTTTTATTTAACAGGTATTAATTAATATCCACTGATTTATTTGTGAGAGTCGCTAAATAAAAGCCCATTATAATAGAAGTATGCGCGTCTAAATATCTTACATATTTGTAACCCGTACGTAATGATTGCTATACGTAATGATAGAGAACTATTTAATTTGACACACTCAAGTGAGTCGCGTTTTGGATGCACCTGTGTACGCGCGTTTTTCAGTAGGCCAGAACAATAATGACTTAAGAAATAAGGACATTGAAAAGAGAGATTGGCTGGTTCCGATACTCAGAGAAAAATCAGTAGACATAATACTCTTTCTATTCATTCATTTAATGTAAATAAATAAATACACCTAATAGTCATATGCATAGTCCCCCACTATAGATCGAGTCTTTTGTCGTAAGTAGAAAGAACCACGAAAGACTTTTCGGGCTCACAAACACCCAACTCGAAACAAATAATATAAAGTTCAGACAAACATTTGTCTCGGCGCGGGGATCGAACCTGCGGCCTCTCGTTTCACAATCGGCGTCTTACTCGGCGTTTTCGAGATACCTTTAATATATAACATTCCTCGACATTACTATTACTGAAATACGTATGTATCAATTAGCGTGCATCACTTTACTAAGGACTAATGTACATATCAGAAACCCATATCGGGGCACTTTGTTTAATTTGCAACATATTCCACGCAGGCATTCATTAACATAATTAATAAGCTCTTTATGACGAAATGGTATACCGATTACGTTATTTGCAGCGCATAGGTATATTATGAGCATTTCTATGTGTAATCCATAGGTGACACCTGTGGCATCAACAATTTGCTAAACTTTAGTCCTTAAATTATGTATAAGGGGATTAGATATGCTAGACATAAATTCCATAACTTGTTTTCATTTGAAAATTGTATATCTACCTATCTACACCAAGAATATATTCAAATTAAAACTGTATAAAAACAAAGATCAAATTGCGGTCTAATCGTACTTAGGAATTTCTTACAAAAAACCATGAGATGGATATAAGAAAAAAATATCAGAAAGAGCAGACAAAAGTGTCTACTTGTGAAATTTTGTAAACCAAGAAGCTTAAATAAGTAGAAAGAACTTAGAATTTTAACGCAATGCCCCATGTTTCATAGTCTGCTAGGCCTCTAAATAATACAAGGTATATCAAGAGTGCGACCGAGAAAGAAGCCAAGTAGTAGTTTTAGTGATTTCAGATACGATGCAACAAAAATATTGCAAAACAAAGCGGCAATGATGATATTTAAACATAATAAAAAAATGTTTGCAAAATTTTAGGTGCATTGTGTTTAGACTCACTAAAATTACCACCTTGCTTCCTTTGAGTTCGCAATCTTGATATACCCTAAATAACACCTAAGCAGTGTATTAAAAGGTAATGTTCTTACATTACACGAAGAACAAACTTATTCAAAGTATTAAGGGATGAAAGTATCACTGTAAGTAGCAGGTGTACGAAGTCAAACCTTTTAGGAAAGATTTACCAAGTATTGAATGTTCGTTGCTCCCGCATACGAAACACTTTTTTATGCTGTCAAAAAATTACGGTATTAATATCGAAGGTTTTTGTATACGTCAATTGAATACCGAAAATATTTGAGGGGAAAATTTGGCATTTTAATTAATTTTCATAGAAAATAATAAGGAGTAAAATAGAAAGTAGAGCATTTACAACCACTTTTACATTCTTTATCTGTCTGTCTGTATTCATTTACATTATTAAGACAAGATTTATGGTCTATATTATTATTTCAAATCGCAACCACTAATTAAAACGATCGAAATTTAAACCGACCCAGACATCTCAAATATATCTCAGAAAGAGCTGTATTAGTTGAAAATCAACCAAATCATTAAATTGATAAACCGTGATCACTAAAAGGCATATTAGCAAACATTGATACAGCCGCACACGAGACCTCGGTTACAACATTTAACATGAAAACCGATCTGCAGACGCGTAATTGAATGAAAACAATTAGCGGTACTACCACAAGGCCAGTGTAACGAGACCCCTGTCGAAATTAACAACAAAAATTAATTACAATGTAATTTTCAATAATAACAGCATAAGTGCAGATGCGGTGGATATTTAAGCTGGCGTTGTGGTTGAAACGTCAACATTGCATGCGATTTGACGTTTTGGCTTGCGGCGGACTGAATATTAAATTGGAGCTAATGCCAGACTATATGTAATTGTTGACAATGGTTTCGTTTGAATTAAACCTTTTGACGTAACGCAGATTACTGGTGTTTTGTATTTAATGAGATGTTTAAAGTCTGCGGTAGTAGCTTAAATGTAATTAAGTTGCCAGAATACGAGTAATAGTGTACTTAATTAAATATTAAGTAAATATTTAAGTCTAGGCAGTTAAATAGACCTGAAAATGATTTAAATATTTCTAATTTACACTATTACTCTTCGTCTTAGTCATCAAGCGGATTTTTTATTCATTTACCTAATCAATACGATAAACACATTTTTTAATTACACATAAATATATTATATTAGGTCAAGCATCTCGCTCGCAACCACAAGCACTCGGTAATCCTCGTCCATTCATCCGCAAACAAATCACATTCAGGATTGATGTCTAGCAGAGCATTAAACGTGGTTAGTATCCGCAGTATTGTGAGAAGGCACGCGATACTCTACAACACCTTGGTACACCAATAGTGCATGTTGCGGTTTTAACAATAGTTTTTTACTTCTACATCAATTTTAAGTTTTATTTTTTGTTCAAACTCGGTTATTGCAGAAAATAGTGGTTTGAATTGTGAAATTCTTGAGGTCTTGGATAGTCTATCAATAAAGGCTACAGGCTACTTTTAATCCTGGAAAAAACATCACCATAATCAATCCATCCATCAGCCAATGGAAGTCCACTGCTGAACATAGGCGTCCCCCAATGATTTCCACAGAGACCTGTTGGAGGCAGCCTGCATCCAGCGACGTCCCGCGACCGACACCAGGTCGTCTGACCACCTTGTGGGTGGACGTCCCACGCTGCGCTTTCCTCTACGTCATCACCATAATATCTACAACCAATACTACTCGTAGTAGAATCAAAAACTCACTTGCAAAAATGTATAATCCAATCTGTGCAATGCGTCACAATATATCACCAGCAGATTGCTAGTTCTCCTCACATTGGCTACATCACCAACAGCATTGCTAGGTTCGTGATTCAGCGTAGCTTCATTACCATTGACGATTACTTCATTTTGAATCGCACCGTCTGGTATTATTGTCAGTGTTTCTAATGTAGCCACTGGAGACACTTGGTTATCACTATCTTTCAATCCAGCCACCTTGGACCTAACTCTTTCAGCACCAGCGAAGTTGAAGTTTCCTACTAAATTTATAGCGTAATGTGGTGGTAGGACTCCGTCCTGCAAAGATAAATAATACAGAGTTTAGAAGAAGTAATATAGAGTTTAGAAAGAAGTATTTCCAGGTTTAACAACTATTAGACTTGACTTTCTAAAGATTTTAGATATCCTCCACGACGAATCCGTCGATGGTGCCCTGGCTATGCTCTAGATTGCGCATGAATGTAGCTGGTAAATCCGACTTAAGTTATTAAATAAAATGTGTTTTAGTGCTGCACTTAAATATTCTATTAAAATTGTCAAGGACTAGAAACAAAGTTTCCAAATTTTAAAACAAATCATAGGTGTCTTAGATATACCAGACATTAATCTAAATATATTTTGTAGCCCATTGTTTGTTTTATGATAAATAAAAACAGACAATATCACATTGCGCGTTAAGTATCATCTGTTCAGAAATAATGTCACATGTTTTTTGTATTATCTTCTAAGCCAATAATAACAAAATTTATAAGCCACATCGCTGTCACTAAAATATGATATGCCACAAAGAGATTATTATTCTCCTTCAAAGAAATAATTGGCCGCTTCTGATATAATCATGCGACATTCATCCAACAGGACAAAGTTTACGATAGCGTAGACTAGTTTCGTCTTATTGCGTAACTGGGATAAGATACACAAATTGTTTTCCGTAATTTTGTCAGCAACTCCGGATTATTCATCGGTATTAATTGATGCTATAAATATTGAATATCTGGTTAAACTTGCATGTTTGATAAATATTTTTGAAGTGCTCTAGTCTTTTTACATTATTTTCCTTCAATATATCTCGCTTCGCTATAAATCTTCGCTCAACAATACTGATCTAAAAATCTAGGACAATAATCACGAATGCAATTTTTTTGGAATCTGCAGCAATTGTGATCTTAATCTTTTATTGTAACCACAATCGTTTTCAATCAAACCACAACACAGAGTATTAACATTTCATTACCTCCATAAATAGCCAGTCAAGATATTTGAACCAGTCATTTTACAAAACCAAAAATATATTTTTGTTACTACACACATATTTCAACCGCCAGATTAGGTTCCACTATTACTAGGACTATTTCCTAACTCCTCTCAATCGTGAAAGACACCTGTAACCCGCATTAAATTATATTTACTGTTTTAATATTGTAATATTATGACACACTTACATCAACATATTTAATATCCAACGGAGGTCGTGAGTTGTAGTACAGAAGTAGAACCATATCAATCGCCACGCCGCATATCAGTCCCACTTCGATGCTCAGCGCGAGGCAACACGCGAATGTACCGACCAGAGGAATGAGATCCAACCCTGCGGATACGAGGCTTACATAATATATTTATACGTAAAGGAGTAATATTACTATGATTAAGTATGCATAAAGGGGTTGCAATTGAATGTATGTGGTAATGAATGTATTAGGTAAAGCAGAGTTGATGTGTCTAACATTGTGTTTGTAGCGTCATAGGTACTAAACTAGTATATTTTAGCATTGTGTATAGATATAACTTACTTGAATTTAATGTCAAATTGAAATAAAGCCGGATTAAAATAACATTTTGATAGCTATAACACAAGAAAAATATATTTTATTCTATTGTTTTCCTATATGTGCCTATGAAATATTTTCAACTCATTTCGGTTGCGATATTAATCAAATATGTAATAATAATTGATTTATATAGATAATGAATCGAAGACAATTAAGTGACACAATAAATATTTCAATTGTATAACAATTCGTGTCCGAAATGAGTACATTAAGGCGTTGATAACGTGCGAATAAGTGAGTAATGGCAGCTCCCGCCCCGCCAGTTGTTTTGATGACAGCACCCTAATAAACTGAAGATCAGCTCCTTTACCGAAGTAATAACAATAACTTTCAGCGTAGTTGTAAAGGTCGAGTCCAAATCCTATAGGAATAATTTGATGAGACGCCCCTTTCCGACGGCGACCGTCCGTGATGAAATAACTGAATTACTCATTATAATCTTTAGTGAGATTATACAGGGAAGGTTAAGTACCAGCCTGAATATCAAATTCGTTTTGATGGAATAACATAGTAGGCAAATATCTGAGCTCCGCATAAGTAGCTTCTTATGTGGCAAGTGTTCCAGTGATATGAGGTCACGGCACTCATGTGGATTTTTTTAGTGTTTTTCAAATATTCAGTGCCGGTTGAAAAATCGTCTGGAATTTTTACTGAAAATTGTTCACTATTTTTTCCAATGTGTTTTATTACAACACACGCTGTTTACGTACGTATTAACTACTACCCTATATTCTAAGAAAGTATGTATAGTTGAAAAAGTAATTATAGATGTAATTAATCTAAGTACCAATCAATTTTACATGTGGTACTGCTACTCCTAATAATTTTCACAACCTGAGTTTTTTAAACACATTTCCTACAAACACAAAAACTGAGTTAAGACAAAACCTGAAACGTTTGGTAAACAAAGCGACGATAAAACGCAATTTCACGCACAAAACGCTTTAAAAATTGGTCAGTGCATTCTATGTCCGAAATAAAATTGTCTGGCAGTGTGCCTGGTATAATGTATGGTGTACTTACTGTTGGTGTTCCACAGTTTCTTGAGTATATCAGTGTCGACCATATGCAGCACGGCGCAGACTATGACGGCGGCGAGCGCGGCGCGCGGGATGAAGTAGAAATACGGCGTCAGCAGTGCCAGGGTTAGAAGAACTATTATACCTGATGACGTTTTAATTTTAGTCAGTAATTGTGTATTATATAGAACTTATTTTGGCAGTTGGCTTAAATCCCGTGTTTAAAAATAATTAAATGAATATTTTTTAATATGCCCTCTGTGAGCCCTATCACAGAGTGCAGATGCAGTTTTTTGAAGATAATGTATTTTTAATCATATTTTTTTTTTCAAATCACTGCAGTAGCTTCACAGCCTTTGATTGATTGCATTGAATACAATGCAAACAATTAAATCTTTCCTCTCTATAATATTAGTACAGATAGGTCCGGCAAACAAGCCAACAATCACGTCATAGTTTGTGATCACTGCCACCCGTAAACAACCACGCTGAAAATTAGTACAAAAAAACCAAGCTTTCCCACGTATAAAATGTGTTTTATAAAAAATGTATTCATTGAATGATATTTTAAAATTCACAATCGCATTTTAAATGAAGCTCATCGATACACACATAATTTAAGAAGTTTAGAAGACAGCCGAACTCGAGCCGTGGACGCGCAACTTTCACATTTTGTATAAAATTCTGAATACATAGGACAAGTCTGCGCGAAGTATACGAGTATATTTGAAATTGTAAAACCTCCACGGAAACTTAACTGTGACGGTAAACTACGATGTAAACTTTTAGATTTATGAAGTTGGTACAACATAGCCGCGCGCCGTACCGCACGTGCCACCAATGATTTATACGCTGGATTTACATTTGTCTTAGTACAAATTTTACCTAGTTCTGTTAAAACTAATACCCGGATTAAAACGCGCCGATTTCGAACGTCGCTAAAGAGGGCCCATAAATCAGGTTTGCCGTTCGTCTAGATTTAATTCGATCAAGTTTTAAACGGTCTCGGAAACGTCCGAGATATATCAAGCTGTCGAAACTTCAACATTATCATGATTGGACGCTAGATTTAACGCGGAAACGCTTTATGAATATTTTCTTACAAAAATGTGCCGCGCCGCACCGTTACACACTGGAATTGTTATATTGAATTTCCGAAAAGCTATTGAAATTCAATGGTGCCGAGTAAATATTCATTGGGATGATCTTTGAATAATGCAAATACCAAACAGCTGAACTTTGCTGACGGAATGCGACACACGATCTTTTATAAAGCCCTAAAAATCAGGGCTGCCATATAGACCAATCAATACTTTATATTTATTTGAGATTAGAATTCAATTGTATGTATATTGAATTAATAAATAAATTCTTTTATAAAAATCAATAAACATCCTTTATTAAACTTTAATTAGCCAAAAAAATATTTCTGCATATTCCACTCCAAACATATTACATACAGAGAGCGCAATATTTACAATAAAACCTATACAAATGAACCTTTTGAAAATGGAACTGACTTTTTTAATATATCGCTCCCGCGTCCCTAATTGAAGGCAATCTCGACTGCGTGGCGCGAGTAATCAATTCAGTAGATACGTTCAAGTTTTAATCACATTTTTATAGAGGACGGCAGTTACCCACCCGAAGCTTATACCTACAATATTACAATCCGCCCGGCCCGGGCCGCCTCAATTACCACCAAAACTCTATTACACTTGGTACTGAATATATTTAGTTGAGTTTATTGTGGGATAATACAAGGTAAGTGTAATATACCTAAATGTTTTTTTAGTACTGACAGTGTATTAGTTAGTAGGTAAATATCGCTTTAAATGATGTACACTTAACACGCAAAATATTATATTTCCAATTTGAGTCAAATACATATCTGTTTCTTCGTTCTATACGTGTCTTCTTGCGTTTAGAAGATAAAGAGAGGCTTTTCAGTGGCAATTTTGCCCATAGGCCATAGCGCTAAAAACAGCGTTATCTCAACTAGTCTTCGCAATTTTAACCGATTTTGGGGCCTATAAGACCATTGACTCATATTTTTCATGCCGACATCAAGCCTTAGCGTCTTTTTTCCGAACTCGTCCTGAGTTCTCAGCTAAACTAGCGAATATTTTTAATCTCCTATGATTTTCCTAATGCAAAGTTGTACACGTACAAAATAAAGTCAGATATTTATAAGCCAATACACATATAAATTTGTATTTATTGATAAAGGAAAGCTAAGCTCATGTATCTTAGACTAAAGACGTGGAAATGCGCTAAGAGAGAGCCGACACTCTAAAGTATAAAATATTCAGATATTTTATGTTCAACGGAGCAAAAGTTCAAAACTATCTATTTGAATAAGTAATACCTAAGACTCGGATACATCGGAAAACTGTTAAGTATGAATTTGATGCATAGAGTTGCAGATGTGACCCAGTAACTTAATTTTTGTGTGGTATAGTCGGCTTCTATAAGTTTTCAACACAAAAGTCACACTACAATGCGATTGTATCAAAGGAAATGTTGATAATATTCTTTATGAAATGAGAATGCCAAAAATCAATTTAAAATCAAATTATTCTTGCATTATTAATTTTCGTTTAAAAGTTTATAATTTAAATTACAAAATGTTACTAAATAATGATAACAATTGTCTATAAGCTTCTTATAGTCAAATACAATTAATGTTGAATAACTCTAACAATAAAATTCGACAAAGCCATTGAACACCGAACAATAGTCGACCAAGTGGCCACCGTTACAATAACTGTTAACAAATTGTTACAAAGTAAACAAAGAAGTGGTAAACGGGAAACGAACGAAGCGCCCGCGCTAACTCAATTAAATCAATTAATTGAGAACCGTCCAAATATGAAGATGTTACTCGTGAACAAACTTGTTCATTTTCAACTGGCACGCGGAATCGTATTGAAAAGTTCGCAGCGTGTAGTTATATCTACATTGGTTGCAACTTTAATTTTTGTAGCTTTTAGTTTTTAAACACAAATATTGCAGCTGAAAAACTATACAATTGTATTCTTGGAGTGCTGGAAGTACCGTAGATATGCAGATATTATTCTAGGTACAATAACTCTACAGAATTACGTTTATGCTAGGTACTAAGAAATGACGACTAAACTAAAGAAATGAGCACGACGGCTGCCAAAATCACGCCCACTTCCTTTATTACTTCTCGCTAGACTCAAAGGACCAATAGACATTTTATCAAAACTCTTTTGTAAAACTATGTCAAATAAAAAAGTGAAGATGGCCAAAGATTTTCAATGCGAGATAGCCAGTATGAAAAGCATTTTGCTAGTCTTTGAGACGAAATTAAACCGCTTTTATTGATTTGCGTAAAAAAAAAGAAGCTGCGCTAACAAAAGCAATTTCAATTAACAAAATTTCGTAGTAAAATATACTGTGATAGTAGACAATATATTCACCAAAGGTTTGGAAGCATCAAAATTTGTTCGGTAATAATTAATTTCAAGCGACTTAGGGAGTAGATCTGTTTGTACAATTAAATCAGATGTTTAATATTAATATCGTTAACCCAACCAATTGGCTATATTGATTCGCAGCGTTGTTTGAACATAGTTTCACATAGAACCTACAATTTTATAACTTTTTTTAAACTTGTACTGTTAGTTTTTATTTCGGCTCAATACAGGGGTGGTTACTCTATTATCCGAAATGAAGATCGAATGTTCGTAGTAAGTAAAATCCCCGAAGTAATTTATAAGATTTCCACTTCTAAAAATCAATACTATTATCTATTAAACTTATCTTTCACTCCGAACTTAGTCTATGGTAATGATACATGATGTACATTCGTACAGTTTTACGTGCTATATTACGCAGATTCGTACTACGTCTCAGATTATAGAGTAACCCCGCAGTTTTACATATGTCTAGCAAAAAAATTTCTCAACCAATAACAATGTATTAAAACTTAGAAATTCAATTTAGTGTGTTATATCATAGTAATATAACTAAAATGAAACAACACCGAAAGATAAATTAGTCACAATGTATCTCTGTAACCGAGCGCCTTCGAAGCTAGTACGAGTAATAATCCAATCCAATCTTAAGACGCCACGTCAGGTCAACTTCTATGATCTAAGACACCCACCTGTGTAAAAGCCGGCTGCCGGTGACCTCACGCCCGACGCTTCGCTTACAGCGCTTCTTGTGAACGACCCGTTTACTGGGAACGATCGGAAAAAAGCGCCGCCTATGTTACAAGCGCCTAAAGCGATGATCTCCTGAGTCGCGTCCAACGTTCTTCCTTTAGCTGAAAATATACGAGCTATCAACTTTGTTACATTGAGGCTTGTTTTAATCGCCACCACCGTTGTCTTTAAGCGTATAATGGATTATTACGACTTATCTTCCAATTGTTGCGATATTTTAGAACCGGTATAAAATGTTGCCTCAAATAATAATTGGTATTCTATGACATTGTTAGCAAGGTAGCTAGTTTTGCTGCTTTGATTCGATGCGAAATGGCGTAATAAAAGGAAATGTTTCTAAATTTAAAATCAAAATTATTTTCCGGTTCAGATAAATAATAAATTATTTGTGTTGTAGACTGGAGCTTGTCTAATGAATTTCATACGTCCATTAACCCACATTAAGTCACCGTGGCGGATTAAGCCGCAATCCCCAGACATATATGAGGTCAGGGTTAAGCCCAAGAATGGGACGTGTCATATCACACATTATACAGGGTAGGTATGTGTTCACGTCATACAACATTAAGGCCAATATCCAACATCCAACAGACACCCACTTCAAACTTGTCACCGTACAATGACAAAGAGACATAATCCCAAACAGTTTGATGCACGAGTTCATTAAACTAAACGCTGAGAGTTGCGTTACAGAAATCATAAGAGACAGCGACATATTAAAGTTTATCCGTCACCACTAAACTCGTGTCGAATTTACGTTGAAAGTACTTAAAAGTTTAACAAGAACTTTTGAAAGCTTTCGCATATATTTTCACATAAGTGACATTTAATTTCGTGGTTGCTCTATTTTCACCTTTCTAAGTAATTTCAATAAGGATGTATCTCTGAAGTCTCAAGACTATATAGGGTTGCCACGGATCGCGATTCTCCTGTACCGGAGTCGTATTATGTTCTGTTGGAAACCGGATCGATGTATGGGATTAAATGTAAATTGTTTACCTATGCCATAAATCTTGTGCATATCGAGCGATATATTCTAGCTTGGTATGGCAAGTATAAGTGCTAACATTGCATAAACTAATAATGTTCATAATTTATGAAACACATTCAAGCTACCATATTTTTCTTACACAAACTTTCGATGCTGCAACAATTTCGCTTGTTCTAGTTTTATAAAATTACAAAACATAATGCATGCATCGTTTAAATCCACAACATTGTTTATTACGACTAATATTATTGAATCACATCATTCAGTGTGCCATGTTCGACTTCCAAACATTATCCTGTTAGCTAACTATAATAATAATTGCTGCGTAATAAATTCTGAGGCTCCATTACAAATACATCTTGTCCTACACTTACTTAAGCATCTAAATCAACAGAACTTGTAACGTTAACTCGCTAAATTATCAATTATACAAGTTATGCCTAGTTAACAATGGCCTGATCGAGTCAACAACTTGCGAGAAAATGTATACATAATCCTCCAATCTGAATTGTCCATTGAAGTGTAAAATATTCTACTTTTTTACATATTTTGTTTTATTGCTTTTATAGTTTTATACAAGTATTTATTGCACTACAATAGATCTATATAGTACTAAGATGATAGAGTATCACTCAAACACTCAGATCAGTATACCTAAAGATAAATTGACGATGTGGTGGGATTATTCCCACGCCTATCAGTGTTTTCAAACATTGACTACCGTAGAATTTCTCTAGTGTCGTTGGTGTGTCAACGAACACAAATTTCGCACAATCACCCAAAACAAACTAATAATTCAGTAACTACAGACAACCAACTAATTTCCCAATAAATTGATTGCCAGTGATGCGTAATATTACTTTTTAGTTTATTTTCTTACGCCGGTCTATATCTTAAACTTAAGTTAACCCTTTCTGCACAAAGACTTTTTGATCGCCTCCTCCTAATGCGGATGAAAGACTTCAGACCCCTTATGGATTCTATTACTTTATACTACCACTTAATATTGTAACCCAATCATAGAGATTTTCTCACAAAAAACACTCCAGAATTGAGCGAAAGAGCCTGAATTGAAAAAGTAAGCAATGTTTCAATGGATTAACTCGAGCACCTGGCGGTTTTGCTATCGCATTGCGCTATTTTACTTCAATACTAAAACCGTTATATTCGAAAAAGCGATAACATACAAAGTAATACTGTAATCCCAAACGAAATCCTTTTTAATGATAGCTTAACGTTTGAAATAGTTATTTAAGTTGTAAAACTCTGACTCTATCTAAATAATGAGGTTTTTTTATCACTAAATTCAAACAGTGAATATTATTTTCATAGTTTAAATACGTCGTACATATTATAAAATTATTGCTTAAATTAATTATTTTGTGTCCATACTAACGTTGTTATAATTAAATATTCGAGGTAATATCAATTTAAACTAATATAGTATGCAAATTGTCGAACTAAAATGTAAATACAATTTGTAATCTTCTGAATAGATAAGGCATATTATTATCAATAATTTATTAGCAATTTAAAGAAAATGGACAATGAACTATTATAAAATATAATAATGCATAATTAAATATTGAAACAATAGATTTTTATGTACCAAGGTTGATCCTTCTACAAGGTCTAAGTCAAACACATCATTATTTGTGATGATTACAACAATACAATTTAATATAAAATTTCAGAAATAAAATCCGTTCGACAAATAATAAAGATTTTAAATGGAAACGCAATGATATCTCGGAATATAGTGAAAATATCCTCCTGAAACACAGCAGCTTTGCGCGGAAATCTCAAAGGATTTTATTTAGGTTTACTGTTTTCGTCTAATGTAGATAGCGTGACACTGCGAGATTCTCGACGCAGACAGCTTACGACTAATCTGAGTAAGTCCGAATATATAAGATAGAGTAATAAAATAAATGTACTGCTTTATATGTAGAACACTTGATTTCATGAAAATAAAAGTACAGAGAATTTCTAGGAATATTCGTCAACGTTAGGTCTTCTTCGAATGGTTTAGCTCCGACGCTACTGTAGTTTTAGAGGTCGACCTTCTAATTTCAAATAAAAATTTTGTTTATGCTACATAATTATCTAACTTGGCAGTATGTTTTGTGATGAATTAACAAATAAATAACCTTGTATCCTACATACTGTGTCTACTTGAAACAGATCTCTCAGTTAAATTATACTATGAAATATATATTATTACTTAATCGGCACTTATTTGTAATTATTACAACAATATGATTTAATTTTTATTTTATTTTATTTATTTATTAGGTCCTTGATAAGAGGTAAATAATTTTATTTCCGCAAATTAACTAGAATTTTTAGTAGGTACTCAATAAATGACTAAAAATGATCACTCTTTTTACATAATATGACATTTATACTAACATGCCACGAAAATATTAATTTAAGTATAAATCCTAAAATTACTTTACACCTAAATCTAATTTCCACTGATACAAAACGTGATACTTACAGAAAGCCTTGGCGATGGCGACGTTGGATATGATCCCGACTAGTGGGACGACTAGGAGACCAGAGCCGAGATGGGCGAACATTTCTCCAGCGGAGTATGTAGTGTTGCCGACCGTTGTGTGGAAAACTGGCGCTTGTGGCGTTGGCAGACCAGGTGTTATGCTGCCTGAGAGTTTGATAATATTTTTGTAAGTATACATTTTATTTATTGCAGTGAATGGCGTGATGAGCATACCATTCGCCTGATGGTAAGCGATACGACCGCTCTAGAACAGGAGCTAAACCAAACAACATCTTGAATTACAAACAAATGCTTGGCATTCCACTGCGCTTGATATCTTGAGACATAAGATGATCTTATGAGTCTCAATATGTTCAGTAGTTATTCTGGCTATTGTATCCTTCAAACCAAAACATAATAGTATTTGAGCTGCTGTTTGGCGGGTGAAAGGGGTATTGCGATGGTAACTACCCAGGCGGCCTCTCACATATGAGAGACCTACCACCATTGTCCTTCGTAAAATATGAAAAGTCGTACCAATAACCTCTGCAGCATTCGCACTCAAAGAAAGTACGATGCTGAAAATAAGCTCAAGATTTCTACAACGGTTACAGTAACTAAATTATTATAAATCATTTGTGAACTGCTCTGAATTAAACGAAGCTACAACTCCGGTATTCTCAATACTCAATATCTTTATTACAAAGCACAATGTATATTTATGCACACTTTATAACATGCCACAATGTTATAAAAAGGTATAATCACTCTATTGTAAACTTGTTTTGAAAACAACTCTAGAATTTGTGCTCTTTCTTCTCTGGTGTAAAAAGTCTTGTGAACCGATTGGTACATATCGCTCATCAAAAAGAGCAATGCGTAATCACATTTTAGCCGTTTTTCGGAAGAATGTTTTAAAAGTTTGGGATCCAAAATGTTATTTATTTCCAATCATTTTGATGAAATTTTTTAACATTAATATTGTGTGTCACTTTATTATGAACCATAATTCATAATAATTGCGAGTGGAATTTCAAGAATTAAAAAATAATCTAATAAAACAATTTTTGCTTACGTCGATGTTCTATTAGATATGCGATGTAGTTACTCCGAAAAATAGTTTATATTGAGTGCTAATTATATGCTTAAGGCGTTGTCTTAAAATACTTGCATATATTTTTATATGTACATATTTTTATTTTTATACCCATTGGCAGGTGCATTTTGACTAAAAGTCAAAACGACTATCCCATTACTTAGTATCTATCAATTCCATATATGTATTTGCAATGAAATATTTGGAGCCTGTCTGCTAACAAGACGCGTAACAGATACCAATAGATCACTTCATATTAAAATCCCCGTATTTAGTCACAAATACATATAAGGCAAGAACATGTTTGGCTGCATAGCAAATAATATTCGCAATAACATATTCCCGCAGAATTAGAAGAATCTGAATTAAGTTAGCAAGTTTAAACTATTAATGACTAAGACCCAGTGGCGTAACAATATTGGTGTGGCATAGTGCGCAAAATGTCACGGGCCCCCGACCTTAGGGGCCCCCGGCCCGGGAGACCGTAAGCTGAGAAAGAACCTAACTAATTTATTACCAACAAAATTGATAATCAAAAACTATTTTATTAGTTTCCATTAAAGATACCAAGGTTTTTTTTGATACATAAAAATAATATTAATGGTTCTTTAGAGTTACGCGAATTATACTAACTTTTTTTTAACATGTACAGATTACAGTGCGGATTTGGTTTAAAAAAGAACGAAACTTCAATATAGGGCTTCTGAGGGGGCCCCATCCTCATTGCTGCGTTTGGGCTCTGGCTACGTAGTAAATATATTACGACGACTAATTGATCTCGTTGTGGAGTTTTGTTTATGGCTTGCCGGCATACGAGCATACAGCCCGCCTCACGGTCAGCGGTCACCGCCGCTCATACTTTTACAGATTCAGGGATTCAGCAAAATGAAGTCGCTTCTTACCGTAAGGAGAGCACTTTCTTAGAGCCTAGTTTAAAGAAGGACAGGTTATAGCGCCCAGGGAATACCGAAGCAGGGAGTTCACTCCAGAGCTTGCACGTGCGTGGTAGAAAAGAACACTCGAAACGTACTTTCCTGGGAACGGATAGTTTCCAGGTAGTGAAAATGAATTCTACTGTGGTGACGGGAAGTGTGATGGCAGAATAGCGACAGTGGCACCATCTTCCTCATAACACCTTCCGTGGAACAATTGATAGATTACACAGAGAGACCCAAAGTCTCACTGCAATCCTAACGGCTCCACATTTTCCGTGAGATCGGGATTATCGATGATTCGAAGAGTTTGGCGCTATAATGAGTCAAGTGGGTCGAGCTGGTATTTTGGGGGCTTCTACCCAGAGGTGAGAGCAGAACTCCACGTGTTGCCGGATTGTCGCATTTATAGAGCAATAACCGATGAACCGACGAAAAGTACCGCTTGGCTCTGTTGAGAATCCTTAACTTTTTGCTGGTCAATTTGCCCTTGCCTTCCAAATGACACCTAAACTGCAATTTTATCAATAATTCGGGTCAATGAATACTCTCGGATGCTTAGAGAAAGTGTCTCCACGACAAAAGGGGTCGTCTTGGTTGTACACGAGCAAACTTATATCTTCGTGGGGTTACATTGTGCTATGGTCAATTTACCCCATTGAGAGGCCTGCTCCAGAGAGATCTCGACTTCCGACAAAATTTGAGACCATCTTTCCTTAACGGATCCCTAATAGAGATTCTGTAGTCAGATGTATCTTGCCTCACTTGCACTAGCATCTGCATAGCAATGCCAGATGGTGATAGACAACATGTCATGGATATGCAGGATAAACAGGGTCGCGAAAGCACCTTATGGAACACCAGAATTAATGGTCTTGGTCTCGATGCGAAAGCCGTCCAATACGACTTTAATGCTGCGATCATCCAGAAAGCTGGCGATGTATTTTCAGAGTTCCTAAGGTTGAAATACCAGGCAGGTAGCTTCACAAAAACGATGCTATGCCACACTTGATGACAGTTTCAAAGACCTTGGAGAGTCAGCATTTGACAGCAAACGACCTGCGATTCGAAGGATCCGACCGGTCACCCTTCTTGGGGATTAAATGAACATGGGCGATGTCCCTATGAAGCCGGGCCTAGGTTGTTTTAATAGGAAAGACGCGTGAGTACGGGGGTTATCCCAGGGGCGGACATCTTAAGAACCACTGCAGGGACACGTTCCGACTCACAGAACTAGTAGATGTGCAGTACCGCCCGAAATGCGGAGTTCAGGGTTTTATTCGGTATGCTAGAATTTTGTTAGGAACCTGCCTCGGCCGCAATTTACTGGCAGGCCAGTGACACTAATATATTCCTTTCGGTTTTCTCCGGGGTACCGGAAAATAAGCTTAACAGTTTTCCTCTGCATACAAAAAGGGGGGCCCCCATCCGATGATTTTGCCACGGGCCCCAGATGGTGTAGTTACGCCACTGCTAAGACCTCAATTCTCTTAATTGACCACATGACCATGCCCAGTAGTGGGTTTGCAATGATAATATTATTATTTACTTTAAGTTATAGTAGTAAGATACATATCAAGTGATGGTAGGTTGGTACCACCGCAATTTCTATTTCCTTCTCTTAACAGCAGAGTAAATGCACTGTTATGTTCCGGTTTGAAGTACATTGTCCGGTATCTTATGTCTTAGGATGGCGATCGCAGTGGATTGCTTTTTAATTCGTGGTGTTGTTTTATTTGCTATTGTCCCTGGGCGGTCACATCGCTTACCATCAGGCGAATGACACGCTCGTCATTCATCACATCAAAAAATATATAAGTATTACACATTTTGAAATTATTATTTATTAAATTTCCCAACAAAAAGTTTATCGGTCAAACATCACAATACTTTCTTACATTGTTCACTGTTTATTTTTACATACAACTAACAAGATAAAGGAATTCCTGAAAATGACTCACCAGTTAGTATGAGAGGGTCGCCCTTATCTTCGTGAACCATGTATGCTAACACGGCAGCCAACACAACAACCACAGCGTTCCTCGACACTCCAATAAACCAGAAGGATCTTTGTAGCATTAATGTTCCACGGCGATTTTTCTCGTCTCTTACCTCTTTGAATTGTATGTCTTTTAATGCCTGAAATTAAAATTAATTAAATAAGATTATTTTTTTTTAAACTGTATAATAATATTGCGTAGCCATCGTTTTTTCAAAGAAAAAAAACAGGATTTCATCTTTACACGCTTCGTTCTTGACATACGAGTATTAAAGTATCCACAATAATCCTTATTTCTTAATGTGTATAGTTTTTTTTTTATTTATTTATTTATTTAATACTTCTTTGCACTGTACAATGAAACAACAAAGAAATAATAATAATAATAGTACAAGTGGCGGCATGGGATGGATATTTAAATAGGAGAAAGAAAGGGCAGTCAAGGGCATAAATGAAATAAATATAATCTACCATGAATAATAACCTACATTATTTTAATACCTTTAATATAAATGCACATAATTAATGATTAAAAAGCATTCTTATTGAATTTAATATTAGTTAAGTCTTCCAACGGGTCCCGCTGGTAATCCTTGTATTAGGCATTTCAGCAGCGAGGACTAGTGCTGGATTAAATGGCAATATAATAGCAACCACAAATAACAAGTCAAGTCTATAATAACATTTCACAAGTTATCTTAATAATCTTTTTTTGTGATTTGCGATAATGATTCATAAATCCGATCAGTCCAATATTTTTATAGGATTTCGTGTAATATATGAAGAAATGACCATTTTGTGAATGATTGAATGACCCATTTTAAAGAAGAAACTGAACAGTCAATTTTGTGTGTATAATTTTATATGTGACTAATTAGCAATAGCAGAAATATAGAGCATGCTATGGCTTCAGATATAATAAACTGATGCAGTTAATTTGAAATAGCAATAATTCCCATTAATAATGAGGACTAAAGCTGAGGATGATGATAATAATATTTAAATTCTAAGCACCCGTAACAATCTTCTAAATACATGATTGTTTGTTTATTGTAAGTATCCGGACTTTAACTGTTTTACGAGTTGTTTACCGAACTTACACGACAAATAACTACGATTAAAGTTTACACTTCAGCTGCTCAGTTACCGGATAAAGAGACTAGAAATGTTTTAGTACTGTAAACTGCCACACCGCACTATAAAGAACGGTATGTAAAACAAATGATTTAATTTCCTTTGCTTGAAGAACATTCTTTGCACTGTCGTAGTGTTTATCTTTTAATAGCATATGTAGCGTAGACGAGAAATCGGTTCTCAAATGAGAGGCTACAAATTCTGTCCCTGATACAAGACGATTTTTGTATAATCTCAGCAAGGACCCTTATCTGATAGATATACTCTACGTACAACATGGCGATAAAGACACTTTCTGCCTGCATTAAGACGTTGTAAATTAGTCAGTAGTCGATAGATCATTATTGAATTTACCCGAACGCCCGAGCACTTATTCACAATTCTTTCAGATTCCTGGATTACATCATGCCTTTACCTGTGTATCTACACTGAATGACAAAGGTTGCATATCATTGCTATTATCATTACTTAAAGCAATATATTAGATACATATTATAGTATAATATTTATATAGATAAAAATTAAGCGCATTACATGACGTGACAATTATATGTATCATGATCGATTGCGTCGGAAGATTAGGTCAGGACTAGAGTACTAATTCGTAACTCCAACTTGTTGGTACAGGATTATTACAACGTAATCTCTAACAGCTGTGAAAATTAGTTCCAAAGTAAACTTGGGTACATCGGTCGGAGTATGACTTAAGTAAATTATGGGTTAATCGATGCCAGCGGTTTATTTCAGCGGAGTTACTGACACTCAATAGAAATTGAATAAATAAATGTGTATTTAACTCAAGTGAGTTAGGGCTATCAAAATAGTTGCTTTTTAAATAGGCTTAGCAACCTCGACACCGTTTGAATGTGTTTTATATTTATTCTTACTAATATATCTAATAAATGACGTGTGTATAAATAAGATATAAGAATTGCGACCCCAATTATTAAGCCTGTTCTGCTCTTGCAAATAAAATAATTTCACCGCAATGAGAATGATAAAATACTTTGGAAACCATGAAAGTTGTAAAAAGTATACACAAAAATGTTGAAATATCGGTAGGAACATTGAAGGCTCTTCAACAAGACATAATGAAAATATAATTACAGCCATCTCCAACCTCTACCTTCAAGATACGATTAACATTTTCTATAAAATCGACTACCCATCCCAACATCTATAAATAATGTTTATTATTACGTCAACCACTAATTACGATGTGTTTCTATGGATACGAACGACATTGTATCCCCAGCCCGTGTAATGTGACATAAAAGAAGTTACGTATTCGTTATATTTTTTACTAACCTAACACGTCGTCACCTGCGTACCAGTCTCATTTACCCACAATTTTATGTGACCCTCGTATCCTTCCCGACCCAATATTGTTTAACTCATAAATTTTTGATTTATTTATGTATTGCCTTCCAACAACGCGACCTGTACTACATATTTAGAGGAATAACATAAGCATGTTATATACATAGTATGTATTTACTATTCAACACCTAAAATAAGGATTTGATACTATTATTTCTTGAAAAATATTTCTCCGAAATGAAAAAAAATAACTGCAGGTTGTCGATCACAATTTATTATTGCAATAACTATCATTTCGTTTTAGTATACTTAAAAAATATTTGCAATAAAAGTATTATAACACATCCATGCGTAAACAAAACACAAAACTTATACAAGAAAAGCAAAATTTGTTTTCTTTCCATTTTGTATTGTGCATTACGGTTGTAGGTGTTCTTTGTCCGCCCAAAGCAGTCGTATTTGATCAAATTGTGTTACCGAATTCGTCTTCTCCGTTCTTCTATTACACTACATTGTGTTGTGCGACAATCGAACTGTATTTACTTTGTAACGGAGTTTGCGAACTTGCGGAGTGTTTGGTCGCACTGTACAAGGACAGCGTCGCTTTGACACGAAATTAACAAATATACGGTCTAAGTAACTAGCTAGCTAACTTATCTCTCACGGAATCGATCAATTACGTAGCAGAACATCATTGAACATTCTTGAGCCAAGTGGTTATTCACAACGTTCTATTAGAAATAGTTAGACTGCCTCGGTGGCGTGGTTATACTAGGATACGGTTACAAAGCTGAGGTCTCGGGCTCGATTCCCAGGTTAAGGAAAGTGATATTGTATTTTTCTATTTATTATCAGCCCAGAGTCAGGAATTTGTACCCAAAATGGCGATTGGCTCACCAACTACCACATCGTGGGACGGAACATTCAAGGCGAAATGCGCTGTCCTCTTCCTAGCGTAAGTTTATGTATTTATGTGTGTAGAATGGTTTGAGAGTTTTTGGATATATCATCAATTATATGCTATTAATATAAAACCCGAAATCCGAAACCTTTATCTTTATAAAAAACCTGAAAGCCATTTATTTATAGAGCGGTACCAGTACTATGTGAGCCATCCCCACAATATTTTCGGTTTGTCTAGCACTGTATAATCTCCCATTCGCTATCCATATAGAACCAACAACTTATCCTCGCCAGTTACTTCTACTTCTTTTAATTTCTTTATTGATGAATGGTAATACAAATGATGTATGATACAATATAATTTAGTTTAGGTATACGACCTTGGTTGGAATACTATAACCATAGTTAGCAGATTAGAATCTATTAGATTGTTTCAGCTTTACAGATTACAAAAAATAACCTTGAATACAAATAACAAAACAATACAAAGTAACAACAACCCAAGCCATGTAAAACGTTGAAGGATTATAAAAAAGAAAATTATGTTACAAAAAAACAAAGGCACCGAATTATCTCTCAACAAACAAAAATTTTCTGTCCAATAGATTACCTCAAGAACATTTACGTTCTTTACGCATTTTGCACAAACATTTATTTTATTAGTTCTAGCATTTTAGGTGAAGGACGACGGCGACGGATATTCCAGCTTTTTCAGATTAAAATAAAACATTATATCTAATAGGTTTTTCTGTGAAAAGTGAATATTCGTTTAAATAATCCAAAATGCCGTGCAAATCGTCGTAGTAATAAGTGATTGTTTTATTAATCCAAATTATAAATTCGACAAATTAATGAAAATTTATATAGATAAATAGTTTCGTAATTATTTTCTAATAGCAAGTAACGGACGTATATGATAAGAGTATCTATGTGATGCGACATGCTCCTGATTTTTTAAATAAAACAGCATTTTCTTTTAAAATCTAGTGTGCCGAACCAATCATATTGTTAAGACTTCATACAAATAATCTATAATCTACGAACAAGTTAAAAATGTATAATTTTTTGAGATATTGTGCTTTCATAACATAAGCAACAAGCATTTATACTCTTTATCTAATAATTTTATACTGTCCATTGTTGTCGAAATGTAGAGACAAAAAAATCTAATTAATTTGAAAACTGTGCTTTTGACGAAAGAAAATCATAAACGGCGTGTATAGTCAATAGCTTGACTATACTAGTCACGCTACTTTAAGAATATACCTCCCGCTAAGAAAACATAACAAATTAAAGTTTGTTTTTCTCTTTTACTTCTAAAGGGAATTTGAAAAGTTGCGGATAAAACCTTTAATTTTCTTACTCAGTTAATTGCTATCAACGTGTCACGTCATTAGGGAGAGACTCTGTTGCGTAAAAAGTTCAAACGGACGGAGCGGTGGAGTTTCAAACTTTTTAGCTATTTTTGACTTAAATTGAGCAACAATATTTAGATTCGACCAATTTCCAGAGCAATCAGGCATATTTAATTTATTTTTCTGTTAAGTATTTTAAAGGGTTTCTCTTTGAGGTTTTGATGTCTTTCTTAAATCCCTGTCGTTGAGTTTAAGTGGGTGTACCCACAATTTGATACCGTTTTTATATAAAATTATGTTAAGTAAAGAATATTTACTTGTCACTATTGTGTACTCGATGATTTCAGCGACGCAAAACTCCACAGATATATCCAACTTCAGATGTGATAAATTATATCTATTAACACGTTAAAGCAAAATTCCTAATTTGATAACAAATATTTCTGACATTTTTTCGGCATTGTTTCAAAATTATATTTGTTGAGCAAATTCAGGATTTTTCCGTTGTACGCGCAACAATATGATGGCCGGTTATTTTTATTTTGCAGGCTTTCAGTGACTTTTGTCAGCTTTTGAATACCATATATTTTTGTATGCAGTGGCGGTTCAGTGATTTATGGAACGTTAAAATATACAAGAGCACAATTTTATTCCCGACTGGGCATTTTTTGCTGAAATATGTGTGTTGTTATTAGTTAACGTATATTTAATTTCGAGTCGTCAATGTGAAACTGAAATATTCGTATGATTCATCTTTCGTTTTAAAATGCTGCATCGCGGTTTTGGGAAAATAAACAGTTGAAAAAATGACTCTCAACATAAAATGAAACATAGTAACAGCAAGCTTATAAAAATAAAACATAGTGTACATTATAATTATACTTTTTAACCCTTGACATCTTAAACTGTTATATTAGATTAAATTCAAGAACAATAGGAAGCAATTACTTTTTTCGAGCCAAAACACAAACAAAACTATTTAAGTGATAACTAAAAGACGAATAAGAACCTACCTTCATTCCCATTAGTACGATGCAACACGCCAAACTAAGCAGGGTGTCTTGCATCCTTGTCTCTCCGATGTGCTCGAACAGTCCTCTCCACGTCGATATGAAGGTTTCTGCGCTAAATTTAAGCCCTAAGAGCCCTTTGATTTGAGAGGAAGCTATCGTGATCGCAGCGGCTGATGTGAAACCAGATACTACTGGTAATGAGACAAACTCCACCAGGAATCCTGAAAAATTGAACCGATTCTTAGCATTTAAAGTTAGTTGTAAGATATCTAGGCATATTTGTTTGAAACTCCACCTAATTATTTTTCTTTCTGATCAATTTTGATGCGGAATACTCCATTTGAACATAGCGCTGGTTACCATCAAATACAAATGTTGCTAGTATAAAACAAATTTACACGAACATACATGATTCAGCGTTTGTTTTGGTTATTCTGGATCCACATCGAATTTAGAGATAATTCAATTATTTTACATTAAGAATTAATTATTATGCTATCACGCAACATAAAAATGTACACATTAATTTCTTAGATAAAGAACGAGTTATTTTACGCATTCGGTAACAAAACACAAGAATAAAATAAATAATAATGTCTTACCGAGCTGCGCAATCCCAGCGAACATTTGGACTATGCCAGCGATGATACATAGTAACACAGCGAAATCTGCGTTAGTACCGCTGGTGTATGTGAAAGTGAGAAGTGATAGTAGCGCAGTAGGACCGATGTTGATCTGAGGGCATGTGCCCATCACCGCGTACACAAACCCTCCAATGAACGACGCGTATAACCCATACTGAAACAGAAAACAGTCTCATTAAATGGCCATTATGATCTTTTTATAATTTTGTAAATTTCAAAAATAGTTGGAGTTGATTCAGTTTAATGAGGCTATTTTAAGGAATTGCTTTGTTTTTGCTTTAGGTATATTATTTATTATATATTATAAGCTACAGTATTATGGCTAGCCTTGCAAAGATACACTCGTGCCTATAGCGCCAAAGAAAATGGTCAACATTTTTGCACCACAGAATGTAGTAAATTGTAGTCAAAAAATCATACAGTTAAAATGTAATATTAACTAGCGAGTGACATGGCATGTCTCGACGGTCGCCACAATCCTGCAGACCAGCCCAATTGCTAATGTAATAGGGGGACCCAGTTTTCCCAAGTATGTGCGCCTCATGATGTATGCGGGTCAAAACCATCGATAACTCGAACAAGTGCAACACACCTTAATTAATATTAATATTCTTCGACTAATAAACTCAGTGGTTCACTCTACCAGGAAATAAGCCCCGTAATAAAGTATTTTATAGCCTAATTAATATACTGAAAAATAATATGTGCAAGAAAATAGAAATACACATCGGAAAATAAACTCTACAGTCGTATATTTTCCAAGGACAAAATGCGCGTGACATAATGATGGACTTAGTTGCAGAAATAAATACTGCTCGGCGTTTCCTTGCGTGATTATTTATATCAGAAAACAATCTGAAGTTCAATTATAATATAATAGGAAGACCGTTTTGGACTTCAATTCTGTATATTTTTTCTCTATGTTCGCGCTTGACTTCTTAATTACGGACCAATTTTGATTAATCCTTTTACATGTTCTTCATTGAGGCCCCAAATCAACCCCACTTTTATTTATTTAGTTATGCTATATATCAGGAACAAAAACTATTTAAAACTAATCAGGGTTGCGATGATTGTCTGAACGAAGTGAATTGCGTCGGAAATTCAAAGCATACTTATTAAATGTGATTGCTAGCCTAACGGCACTTTAGTCTGTAACATTAGGTTGTAATGAGTAATAAAAAATATTTACATAGAACCTCCGTGCTCCATTTTGGAATGAACAATTTACCCTGAAAATGTCACGGTCGTTCAATAGCTTACGTGAAATGAATGCAAACGACAGCATTTCTCACTAGTCTCTGAACTGAGGGCATGATTATTAATTATGTTATAAAACAGTGTCTGAGAGGTAGTGTCAATGACCTTGTGCCACCGGCGCTCTAAATTGAAGTACTGAGTATTTCATGACAGAAGTGAATGGATAAGACGTTTAATATTACATACTGTGATGCCTCGACTTGTAAGGGCTACCACCTCTCGATTTAAATTATACATTACACAGTTCCTCGTTAATCCTTCATATAGATCATGACTCATGAATAATCTTCAATTTACGAAATTAATTATGAATAAAATCAATTATTCTAGACAAAAAATAATATCGTGTAAGTAATCCCGGTTAGGCAGAGTCTGATTTGAAAAATACTCACTTCCTTGTATTGTTACGGATTTAATTAAGTACTTAGACCAGAAGAATAGGTAATTACTGTATCGGTGCAATTGTCACCGCTTTGTAGTGACACAATCTTACGTATTTTCATTTGACCTTGAATTTGATTAATTGCAACAAAAGCAAATTTTCTTGTGAAAAAGTAAGCGAAAGAACGATATTTCCTTCGTCAAATAAGAAAATTTAAACAGTGATAGGTTATTTGTTATAAATGATGGTTAAGAAACCCGATCATAGAGACCCACTCTCGTACTATTTTGTGTTTCGGGCTCAGCTAGTGTACGTCCAATTATGAGCAGGGCGGCATAATAATGTTAACCGGCAACAAATGGCAATGACTTCACGGTGGATATTCTATTTGGAGATTGCTCTTACCGTCAGGAACCTTATTGATAGACATCGTCCCAACATTTATTAGAATTAAAATAACAAGGTTATGTTACAAAAAAATAATGAACTAAAAAATAGGACGTAAGCTAATATGGTGACATGGACACTTATCATCGTAAATAAATCGTACTCAATGATAAAAAACTAGGAAATACGTTAAAATATTCGCTTAAATTTGAAGGCCTTTGAATAGAATAGTTAAATAATTCAATTATTCCATAGTTATATTTAAATGTAAATAATATGCAACCTTCCAATATAGTATGGTCGTTTTTGCATTTGCATACTTAATAAACACAATTTAACTGTCACGTAGTATTCGTGCAGAACACTAGTGCATTCGCCAGCAGACTAACTTACAATACTAGAGGGTGCAATACAAACTTGCTCTTCACTGGTCATAAACTAAACTCGCGTTTTATAGAGAATTCGAATCATAGTAGAGGTTACTTCATGAAATATACATCATGTTTCTGCACGAAAATTGTTGTATAACGTACATTTCTAATAAGAACGGAAATGCGACGTGTATCTAGTATAAAATCGTATCTGAAATATTAGTAGTATTTTTGTGGTATCTACTAATATTTCAGATCGTTAGTAACACGTTTACTGTTGAACTTACGCTTTTCAAAGGGCTTCTATGGCAATCTATTGAAATCTATTAAAAACATCAAGCGATTTCCTGCAACCATCATTATGTCGCTCCGCTTTTCCTAATTTATACATAAATATTATTTATCACTGTCTAATCTACTAGTATGGCCATGCAAACCAAAAATATAGTTCCTATATTATTACGTGTAAGCCACATGAATAATAAAGTAAATACCATCTTGTTTTGCAATACGAATTTGTCCTATAGAACAGCAGATGAAACAGTTGAAATAAGCACACGACTTGCCAAGTACTTTTTCCCTTGACACCTGCAAAATATCAAGTTCTCCCCAAATTTACCCGGAGTCTCAATAACATAGCAAACATATGTATTTCTCATGGATTCAGAGATATGCATTTTATAAAACAAAATAGTTCCAGTCAAAGTTTATGCACACATTTACAAATTATGTTTTGAAATTATTTATCTGCGAATTCCTACTATCTGCGTTATTTAATTAAATAAGCAAAGAGTTCTAATTAAGGTACAATTCAATAAAATGTAAACAAAACAGAATTTAAATTCTATAATTATAAATTGACTTAGAGCTATTTAAAACTCGAATCCTGGGATGCTGATATCTTGTCCTAATGTAAATGTAAGTTTCTCACAATTCAAGGTCGCTCGCCAAGGTGTCTATGCGTGGAGTTACACAATGCAATTACTAATAAAGCATTATCAAGTGCAAGGAAATACTCCGTGTTATAAGAAAATAAACTGATTGAACTGATAATTCAATTGTAAGGAAACAAGAACATTTTCTTGGGAACAGCAATTTAAGATCAATGTCAAGTAAACAGATGGGATTAGGATCAGTATTATCAGTGAGGCTGACGGTAAAAAAGGCCTTTGTAAAATACATCATGGCTTTTCGTGTGGTAGTAAAAGTTTTATAATTTACCCAGATCTACTAAACAAATCAGAATTAAGATGTTCTAAATTTTCATATAGCCGCTAAACAAAACCATTCCTCGAGAAATGTTATTACAAATTTAAAAACAAAATAAAAATGCACATTTTCGACATCAGGTACTGAAACATTTACCAAATCCATTTACTTTAGTCTCGTTACAGGACGCTGTATTCACATTGCGAAAGAATTCGTACTATATCCCGGCAAAGTACTGCACTGCGGTTTGAGTGTATTCGCTTATTCCCGCAGTTAAATGGCATAGAATATACAAAAATGCACTGCGAATCCCTATTGACGTCACCAGAATTTAAAGTACTGTACCTTCTTAATTAAAATTTAAAAGACTTTTACATTTTTAACAGCAGATGATTCATAAATATTCTTTGGCATCTACATATTATCTAAAGACTAAACGAAGACTTCACAGTGTTTGTTCGTTTCATTTTTGAGTTGTTACCAGTTTTTTAACCTATATTAGTAATTGTTTTCGGAAACAAGTGTGTTTACATTGACACAGTTACTCATGTAAAAAATTTGTTGAATTTTATAAGGTAACATAATTCGCGGAATGTTTAACTTGGATGGGAGATATCGAAAATTCCATTCCTTGCCTTTATTCCCAATTATAATATTTTATTTCTACTCTTCTTGTATGTGTCTTTTTATATACCATTATGATAATGATACAAAACCACATTAAATTTTTCAATGTATAAATAATGATCCATTAACCGCGATTGGGTCACTAATATTGAAACAATTATACCAGAAATATTTGGTATACCAATTGCATTGGTTATACTATAGTAATACATTACCTGCGGTTCGAATCCGGCAAGCGATGCGTACGCTATTGACTGCGGTATCAGCGTTAGAGCCACCGTGATCCCGGCAATTAAGTCCCCGATCGCTGTCCTCAGGTCATATGTCTTCGACCACCGCAGAATTGGGAAGATGCTTCCGGCTAATCGTAGGGGATCTGGTAGCTTCATCATCTGTTCTGAATGGTTTAATTTAAAAATTATTATTCGTAGTTCTTTTCGTAGTATTTGTAGGACGAGCTAGCGGTCTTCCTGATGCTTAATTACCTTATCACCCTATTGTAGGCTGTAAGATAATGCCTCAGGCCTCATTCACCTGTATACTATTTATTATATTAACCTTTTAATACATAAATATATGAAAGGCTATCACAGCTAATGGGGCTTAGCAGAGTCCCTATCTACCGAAAGAACAATCGGGCCATCCGCATTGTGAATGATACAAACGTTACGAGCAACTTAGAGTTCCTACAACTCCAAAGGGATGTCGCCTCTCTAAGCGCGTTCTACCGCCTGTATCACGGTGAATGCTCTGAAGAATTGTTCAACTTGATCCCCTCCTCTCCATTCCTAACCAGAACCACGCGTGCTGGCTTGCGAAGCCATAGCTAGACGAAGCGAACCAAACGGTTCTCAAATTCTTTTTTGTGCCGCACCGTCAGGCTGTGGAATTGTTTGGCGTCTCACGTGTTCCCTCCTTCCTTTAATCTTGGGTCCTTCCGTCGTAGTGTGAAGAGGCATCTTAGCAGGCCGGCATAATTGTATCTATTGGCATGGAACTACTATCCGATGCCAATAACAATAACAAGGCAACCTGTGACTTGCGCGGATATAAATAAAGTAGTTAATAAAATGAATATCAACAAGTCACCGGGAAGCGATCTCGTACGTATGTCGGATCTCAAAGTTATAATAGATAAGATTAGTCCCGTATTAGCCAAGCTCGTTAACCTGTCTGTTAAAAATAATATTGTCCCCGGAAGTCTCAAAGAAGCTATAGTGCGACCTGTGCATAAGAAAGGAAACCGTAATATTTTAACTAACTATAGACCCATAGCTATACTCTCTAGTATAAATAAAATAATGGAGAAGTGCATAGTAAAACAACTGCAAAAATACTTCCAAAAAAATAATATAATTAACGAATGCCAACACGGCTTCCTAAAGGGAAAGAGTACAACCACATTATTATCTAAGTTCACAAATGAAATAAACAGTTATTTACATGACAAGAAGTTTGTAGTTGCCATATTTTTCGATTTTAAAAAAGCGTTCGATACTTTAGAAGCAGATACTCTGCTCAACGCAATGAGTGAATGTGGTGTGAGGGAGCCACTGAACAAATGGTTCAGAGACTATCTCACATCGCGTTCATACCGGGTGAAGGTTGGTGATACTTTCAGTAAGTTGACAGACGTACGGTGTGGAGTGCCGCAAGGCTCTGCGTGCGGACCCATTTGCTACCTCATGCACGTGAACAGTCTGTGTGACGTGGTGCGTCACTGTTCTACATACATGTACGCGGATGACTTGTGTGCGCTTTATGCCGGCACTGATGTTACACAAACCTTTGCCCGAGTGCAGGAAGATGTAGACGCGATCGTGAAATGGTCACATGATAATGGAATAGTCTTAAACTCGGAAAAAACTCAACTGCTAATTATACACTCACCTTACATTCGCCCACCTGTTTTGCATCCACCATTAATAACTCATGAATATACATGTTTCCATACCAACTCAATACAATGCAAATGCAAACCAATTAAAAAAACCAATTGTGTAACATATTTGGGCGTAAAAATAGATGAAAATTTCTCCTGGTCGCATCATGTAGATTATATAAGTGAAAAGCTAAGAATATTATTGGGTAAATTCTACCTGCTGAGCTATAAAGTACCCATTAAAACATTAAGATTATTGTACATGTCCCTAGTTGACTCCATCCTAAGTTATGCTCTCGATTGTTATGGTTTAACTTTTAAAACACACTTAATTAAATTAGAAAAACTTCAAATTAGATTTCTTAAGTTACTGGTTAGTAAAAAAATTAAAAATAGTTGTAATAATGATTACTACAAACTGTTCAAAATCTGCAATATTTTGTCCGTTAGACAAAAGCACAAATATTTATTGGCTACCAAACAATTTAGCAGTAAAGACCAATATCTAATACCATACTACAGAGACCATACAACCCGGTCTGTAACCGGTGGTAGTTTTGTAGTTCCCCGAGTTACCAATTATTATGGCGACAGAACTATTAATAAACGATTACCCTATATAATGAACAGTTTGCCACCGGACATTAGAAATGATCCGGTATACAATAGTTTTAAAAACAAATTAAGAAACCACCTTTTAACATGTTCCTACTAGCAGCCATAAACATATTTACTTTACTTTTTAGGTATACTTACAGATACAGTTTATTTATTTTGTTTAGTTGTAATGCATATTGTTTCTCATTTTATTTTTTTTTATATTTTTTTTATATATTAGTTTAGAAGTGATGTTTTATTTTCTACTTAAATTTTTGGAAAGTGATATTTTGTTACATTTTACTGTTTATAGTTATGTTTCATTTTATTTTATAGTTTTATTTTATCATAAAGTTTATAAGTGTTTGTATATTTTTGTTTATAATTCTGACTTCATAAGGGTTATTTTGTTTGTTTAATGTTTAATGCAAATTTTATGTACATGTGTGAATGAGACTCACCAACTCCACGGTCAAACCGAAGACCGGTTTCGTGGAAACAATAGTTATTATTTGTTTCTAACTCTGTATTTATAATAAATAAAATAAATAAAAAAATAAATAAAAATGGATATTCTGCCTGGGTGGTATTTGCGCTCACCATCAGGCGCAATGCGGCCACTATGCCGGGCCAGAATAAAAAAAAAATAGAATTTGTGTGATTTATTGGCTTTGTGATATATGTGCATATTAATTAACTTCTAAACAATTGAGTCCTTAATTCGATAAACGGGTCAAGGAATTTGCATTTAAGAGAACATTTCGATTAGGAGAGGAATTATTTAAAGGACGGAACACTTTTTTTTTTAATTTATAAATTCTCTATTGAACACCACTTACGTACTAATAATAAGACAAAAATTGGCGGTCTTGTCGCTTACCGCGATTACATACATAATTATTAAATTGCGGCAACTACATGAAGATCTGTGATATATTTTATTAGGTACGGTATTCGTATCCGCCCGTATGTCGACCACCGTATGCAATGGTGGAAAACCCATAATACCGATACACGCAACTATGTAGATCACATGTCAGTTTCAGTTTATATACATATATCCGGCTTCATCTGGTAGGTCTCTCATATGTAAACTTATAATACATTTTGACGAATTAGAACAATAACAGACAGTCAATCACCACGCACTATAACGGTGAAGAAAAACATCGTGGGGAAACCTACATACAATAGCAATTTGGAAGAAATTCTATGGTATGTGTAGGCTATCAACCCGCATTAGGCCACCGTAGTGGACTATACGGCCTAAGCCTACAATCGTACTCTCGATTAGTGAGGAAGTTCGTGTCCTGCAGTGTAGAACAATAGCAGATTCCGATGTTTAAATATTTGTCTTTGAGAATTTGTTTATTTAACAATGCTTTAACAATACTGGAGTCTGAAAGCTACTTGCATTGCATAATATTATCACAATTGAAATATTATGTGCACTAAAATATTTCAATTGAATAATTAATCAATACAATATGCGTTTATTGAAATACAAAGCCCAGTAAGGAATATAATTTAATTCAGTCCAGTAGAATTTGGAAGATAGATTCTGTATGTAAGTCCATTCTCATGTAAGTATGTGTATCAAATCTCATTGTGGTTTTTTATATCCACAAACAATACAAAGTAACGTCCAATACCACTTACAAAAATTACATTTATTTCCAAATCACGTTTTAATACATTAAATCATTCCTTTTAAAATAACACACTATGACTAATCTGTGAAAAAGTAGCAAATACCGCACGTTGTGTTCTTCGTTATCTATTATCTTTGCTCTTGTGTTTTGTTTGGTTTAAACACGTGCGTGGCTCATAGCTTAGCTAAGTCGTCAGTCACGGTTGTTCATATTTGGCAATGGTAGCGGTTAGTAATAGCAATTCTGCTGAACAACATAGGTTAAAAACATTAATACCAGACTTGTCACTACTTTGAGAATATTTGACTCGTTTCGTAACATAGGCCATAGATAGGTATGTATCAGCTCATATACGTCCCACTGCAGGGTAAGGGCCTGCTCTACAATCGAGAGTACGATTGAGAGTGGTTAGGCCATATAGTCCACCAGGCCTAGTGCGGGTTGGCGGACTTACATACCATAGATTTTTTTATAATTCGCTATGGTATATGCAGGTTTCCTCACGATGTTTTCCTTCACCGTTTTAGTGCGTGGTGATTGACTATCAATACACACATGACTCTGCAAAGTCAGAAGTGTACCCTGTACCCTGGGTTTCGAACCCGCGACGACCGTGAACATGTTGGCAGTCGCGTCTAGTCCGTTTACCAACAGGCCACCACGCACTTCTATAGGGTATTTGACTCCATTTTTTTTATTATATTTATCAAAACGTATCCATGACTATGGTCTAACAAACAAAGTATAAATCCATTCAGATTGAAACAAGTTAGAAACGTTTTAAATATTGTAGAGGGAGTAACAGAAAAGAAATGCAAAACAAAGATAGTGACGTCACTAGGGTTATTATGCATTACAGAGTGCGCGTGAAAGAGACAGCAACATGTCCCCACTACACCCCTACTCTTTAATTTTAAATATTAATATTTGCCTTATGTTACAAGCTAATTAAATACTGTTTTAACAACAAAGCTTTATTTTTAACGTATTTGTGTTTGTGAGCGTAATAATACCAAAAATCGATAATAGTCAAATAACCTATTATTGCCGGTTGGCACTGAAAAGATGCTGACAAAGAGACTGCGGATTGGATCCGCAAACATTTATCCCGCACCGTGATAAATTTTTGACCAACAAATAATTTGTTTCGAGTCCGAGAGTTTTGAGGCCAAAAAGTCTCTCAAAATTTCTAATACCTACGACACATGCTTTGTATTTTAAAAAGGGCCTAACGCGAGTTTAATTGCGTAGATTTAAGCCATCATCCGCCACGCTGGGCTATTCTGGGTTAGCGGGCTTTAAATATCATTGAAATTAAGGCAAAGGTTTTCTCACGTCGTTTGCCTCACCAGTCACCGTTAAACTTCGTGATAATGAATTGTCAATACAAATGATATTTTGAAACATAAACTATGACATCACTTTTTAAACCACAGACATTTGTTGTAATATGTTAAATTCTTAAAATAAACAAAAATAAGCAAATGATTGTTTTTAAAATACTATCAAAGTCCGATAAACTGTGAATATAATTGACACATTATCGAATAAGTGTGAGAATATTACAAAAACAATCGCAGATATATTAAATTATTCTAATTATTTGCGCTTCGGACTATAACTCTACTAACTAGCCATTGTATGAAACAAATAAAAATGAAAGAAATTAATATAGTAAGAAATTAATATAGTAATAATACATAAATTAACTACGAACAATTTGAATTGTTTACATACGTAAGTACTGAATATTTAATAAATAATTTCATGAGTAGGAGTTACCCAAAAATAAAAAGGAAAGTAGAAAATGGAACTATGTGTTTTAGGTAACCCGTAATATTTAATGAGGTGTGCAAAATGCAATTAATCTATTTTAACTTTTAATTATCTATATTAACTAACGCATGTTTAAAACCTACCGATATTTTTTATATTTTGTATTAGGTAGTAAATATATTATAAAATATTGCCGCTCACTCAAAAACTGGTGCTATAGGATATGTTAGAAAATTCGTATCCGCCAAGATAGTGACCGTCGTATACGTTGCTGGAAAAGTCGATAAGTATACGATGCTCGTCATAGTACGACACGCAAGTGTGTGAGGTTTCGGCCAGGTTGGCATAATTATTTACAGCCGTTCTCAATAATCTATCTATCTATCTTTACCAAGCGACTTCATTAGATATTTAAATGCATTTTATGTTTCAGTTAACAAAGATAGAGAAGTAGAGATATGGTGAAAATATTCATATATAGCTAGGTAAAGCAAATAAATATGTCTATCTTTGTTTAATGAAACATACAATTGTACCGACATAGTAATCGCAGCTATTTTAACCTCTTGTTAAAGATAGATAGAATATAAAAAACGGCCGTTAGATTGGTGCGAAATAACCATTGATAGAAATTTCCTTATAGATTCTTCTAGATTCTATCTTTATAATATCATATTCTTGAAGCAATTCATTAAGATGGAGTTTTTCTAAAAGCATAGAATATCCCTTTGAATATCGTAGGGACCTACTACCTTAACTTATTAATAATCTCTTTGAAGAACACCTTCGAATATACCTATAACCTTTAATGGCATTTAAACTAGTCCGATTGTAACATGTTACTGCAGGTAAAAATATATTTCAATATATTTACATAAGACAGACACGATTCGTATTTAAATATGCTCTCAGAATAAATAATTATAACGATTTGTATAAACATCTATCTATCATTGTCACCTTTCGAAGAACAAGTAAGCTTTTTGGAAAGGGCGTTCCAAATACACAATTTTCAAGATTTTTCCATACATATGTTAGTGTTGATACGAGGAAGATTCATTAGAATACATAGTATTATACCGGGTATCTCAAGACTGCTACCGAAAACGAAGCCGGGTGGTAATTTTAGTGACTACAAACACAATGCAACTAAAAATTTCGCAAAGAAATGCGAAAATTATTTTTTATTATTTTTTAAATATCGTCATTTTTGGGTGATAAATTTATAGTTTTTGCTAAATTAATAATTTAAACTCTTTTATACCTTAGATTATTTATAAATAAAAAGGTATACACTATTATTTTAGGAAAAAATGTATTTACCACCCAAATATGGACATAGGAAAAAAATAACAAAAAAAAAATGGTCGCTTTTTTTGCAACTTTTTCTGTTGCATTGTATTTGAAGTCGCTTAAACTACCACCCGACTTCATTTTCGGTAGCAGTCTTGATATACCCTGTATATACCGTTAACTATCAACAACGATGTCAATAAAATATAACAAATCAATGTTACATTTTCTTTCTACTTCGGATGCTGTTCAAAGGTTTTCAAATAGAGACAACTCTAAACCAAATTCTTACTCGCTTACTTATGTATGTATATCACATTTATATTCCGTATACAAAAGATTCTCAATCCGAATGTGTCTAATCTAAACGCTAAAGTTAGCGTGTAAGGTCGAAGCTGTTAAAACGTTTATGATTTACCACTAAATTAGCTCTCGCTTCCTTATTATTTTGTTATAAAATTGTATCGTAGAGTTATGTACAATGTACTTTTTTATTGTTATAGTTTATAATTTAAATAAATAGTGGGAGTAAGGAAGTGAAGAATATCTATAGGTTTGATATAGCCTTCATTATTTTGGAATACTTTATGCAGGATTAAATATTTTAAATACGTATCCATCCATACCTGGGCAATGAAATATTTATATATTTTTTTGGTTTCAGGCTACTTGAATTTTTCAACCTAGGATTTGAACTAAGGACCTTACAGTTAACAGTCCACTCGTAGAGAACAAACCAATGAGACTTCAGTTCTACCTGCACATTTTGTACACTGCGCAATTATAAAGTTAAAATAAGTTTGGCTGTGTGATAAATAACTCTCCGTGGCTATACTTAACATGATAGGTATAATTGTTAATGTTTAGTCATCTTGTCCGCAAAAGAGCAAATAGCGAAGTAAAGTAAACACCTCAGTTTACTTAGTTTTTTATTTACTTAATCAATGTTGACGTTCAAAACTCACAATGAATCATTTCATAAAGCGTTGGAATTTCGTTGGTTGGAATTTCTGTGGGTTTATTTCTACATTAGCAAATAAATATAATAAATATAAATACCCAACAGTCACACACATAGCCCTAACGCCACATTAAGATCAACTAACTCTAGTTCCGTGGAAAGCTACGACTACGACTTTTCGATCTCCCAAACACCCAGACCCGAGACAATTGCCTGTGGGCCATAGCCTATATAGTTATATACCCCTATCTGTCCCTTGTCTTTGATAGCATTAGCGTCCGATTGCATTCTTGAAGCAGAAAACATTAATGTCGAGTTGCAGGGTAATAAACAATAACATACGTTTTCTCCATACAAACTTCAACACAGTATTAAACCCCCGTCTCATTATGATGGGTTGATGGTACTTTGTTAGATGTCAGCATGTGCACAATAACTGTAGCTCATAAGTTCCATTGTAATCATATGAATGAGTTAGAAATGCGAACTGGGCAGAGGAACATTGATCTTTATATGAGATTGTAAACTTTTTGTAGAGGAGTGGACTCTTTTAATTTAATATCATCCGGAATAGTAGAACAATGGGTGAAAAGCGGGCTGGGAAATTTGAAGCCTTTGTTTCAATCGCCGCATCGAGACAATTGTTAAGATCTATAAAAAAATGGATTTAGGCATAACGCTTATACCATTAGATGAAACATACTTTTGTATTAGTAAGACTCATATAATGCATTAAATATTGTGAAGTTGAGTCTACACGTACTGATGACTATGAATAACATTTACTACATGAGCTCCATTTCATACATACATACATAAACTCACGCCTTTTTTCCCAGAAGGGGTAGGCAGAGGTGCCAGGACACCCACATTTCGCCTTGTATGTTCCGTCCCATAATGTGATAGGTGGCGAGCCTATCGCCATATCGGGCACAAATTCCTGACTCTGGGCTGATAATGAATAGAAAAATCCAATATCACTTTGCCCAACCCGGGATTCGAACCCGAGACCTCAGCTTTGTAACCGTACCTTAGTACAACTACGCCACCGAGGCAGTTCCATTTCAGTTTTCTATTATACCTTTTGCTACGTAAGGTATAAAACTATTGTATTTCCGACAATTATACATATTTACTCATAGAACGTGCACGTAGTTACATAATAATTAAGTGCAACTTAACTGTCGAGTAATTAAAGAGTGATAAGTTTGTTATTGTACATTTCATGTTGGTTCTCGTAAATATGTACACAATACATATACTGGTGGTAGGTTTCTCATATGTGAGAGGCCATCTGGGTAGGTACCACTGCAATGTCTATTTCTCCCGTAAAACAACACTGCGTAAATGCACTGTTGTGTTTCGGATTGAAGGACATTGTAGCCAGAGTAACTACTGGACATATTGAGACTTAACATCTTATGTCTCAGGATGTCAAGCGCAGCGGAATTTTTCTACTGTTCATGAGCGGTTGTATCGCTTACCATCAGGCGAACGGCATACTCGTCTCGTCATTCATTACAAAAAAAAACCTAACATACTACCTTAACCAGAAATTACCAGTAACACAATATTCAAATAATTCGCCTATATATATAAAAAAAAATGAAGCTAGTAAAGCATGTACTATACAGGGTATCTCAAGACTGCTACCGAAAACGAAGCCGGGTGGTATATTTAGTGACTTCAGAAACATTGCAACAGAAAATGTAGAAAAAAACGACGATTTTTTTTTGTTGTTGTTTTTCCTAATGTCGTATTTGGATGATAAATTCATTTTTTTCCTGAAATAATAATGTATACCCTTTTATTTATAAGGACTCTAAGGTAAAAAAGAGTTTAAATTATTACTTAAGCAAAAACTATGGATTTACCACCCAAAAATGACGATATTTATAAAATCATAAAAAAAATTGTCTCGTTTTTTTGCGAAAAATTTTGTTGCATTGTGTTTGTAGTCACTAAAAATGTGAGAGGCCGCCTGGGCAGGTACTACCGCAATTTTCTTTTTCTCCCGCTAAATAGCAGTTTAAATCCACTGTTGCGTTCTGGATTGAAAGTCATTGTAGCCAGAGTAACAACTGAACATATTGAGACTTAACATTTTATATCTCAGGGCGATCGCAGTAGAATGCCAAGCATTGCTTTGTAATGCAAGGTTGTCTTTACTTTTGCTACTGTTCATGAGCGGTCGTATTGCTTACCATCAAGCGAACTACAAGTTCTTCTCGCCTCTCATTGCAATAAAAAAAAATTGTAATTAATTTAATTTCAAGATTGAATGTAAAAAAATCAACATATTAATAGAATAATAACGTTTATTTAATTATTCATTTTATAACCTAACTTTATTAATTTTGCATTAACTATTAACCCAAGGCTGGAAATTGTGGTGTTCGGAAGTGGAATAAAGCATTTTAAATATAATTAATACATAAAGAGGACGATGTTTAAAAGGTTAAGGATATTTTCAATCTATCTGCTAGATTTGATAAATAAATCTTAAAATATTTATTAAATTATATCCTTCTATAAAAATAATATATTCCAATGATATTGATAACAAATTCTAGAATTATTAGGTTCCAAAACCATTCCTAATTAAAATAACATTTGTGTTACGTAAACCGATATTGAGTTAAAATATTCCTTCTCCGTATCCTCATGAATAATGAACAGAAAGATAACTATGTATATTCCAGGTACTCTAGTAACTAGTATACTGAAATAAACTTGCTATATTTCTAAAGCCCACAGACTCACCTGTTGGACACAAGACTTATTAAATTATTTATTTACACCAATTTTGCTTAAGGCTGCGTGCTGGCTTGCGAAGCCATAGCTTGACGGTCCACACCATCCCGGCGCGAACCAAACGGTTCTCAAATTCGTTTCTGTGCCGCACCGTCAGGCTGTGGAATTGTTTGCCGGCGCACGTGTTCCCTCCTTCCTACAATCCCGGGTCCTTCCGCCGTGGTGTGAAGAGGCACCTAAGCAGGCCGGCATAATTGTTTCCATTGGCATGGGACTGCCGTCCGATGCCAATGGATACTCTGCCTGGGCGGCATTGACACTTTCCATCAGGTGCAATGCCGCCACTATGCCAGGCCATTATAAAAAAAAAAAAAAAAAAAAAAAAAAAGGCTTCACTCGCAATAACATAGGTTTTTTCAATCTTTGTCTTTTTTTTATTGCAATGAATTTCGAGACGAGCAAGCCGTTCGCCTGATGGTAAGCGATACGACCGCTCATAAACAGTAGCAACATTCCACTGCGCTCGCTATCCTGAGACATAAGATGCTAAGTCTCAATATGTCCAGTAGTTACTCTGGCTACAATGTTCTTCAATCCGAAACACAAAAGTGCATTTAAGCAGTGTTGTTTCACGGGAGACATAGACATTGCGGTGGTACCTACCCAGATGGCCTCTCACATATGAGAAAATCGAAAAAAAAAATATATTTTCCTCGGTTTTTTTTAGTAAATTTATGGTACCTTAATTCCATTTCTTAACGCCTGACATCGTGTATTCAAATTTTCGGAAAGATCGGCTTAACAATTAATAAATGAAAGCGACTGTCAAACAATCAAACCTATAACCTGATAGTAAATTATCACATCGTCCATGGAAATGAACGTTTGGATCATAGATGTATTGCTGGCCCATCAAATTGGCATGGGAGCAGAATGGAAAAAGAATGGGAAAAGATAGGAGGTATTTTTCTTCAGACAATCACACACGAAACGCAATGCGACAGCAAAGCTGTCCCTGCAAGTTGTTCTCTCGTGAGACAGTGGTACCGCCCCGGGCGAGCCTAACCATTCATGCTGAGTGGTCGTGAGCGTCGCTTTAACACTTCGCAGAATTTATGCAAGGATACTGATACATCTATGATTGCCTAACACAGGTCAATAAACCTTAGGATTTTGTTAAATAAGTGGTCTCTCTACTTTACGAGTATTTATGCCACTGGCACCGACAAGACTTGATGAGTTCTGTCATTGTGAAAGACCCGAGATTTTCGGCTAACCGTGCTTGGCGCAAAGAGATGCGAACATTTTCGCTCTAAATTTGATTATTATCTTTTCTGGAAACCTTCACAGCCACATCAACGAAATGCTGTAATGATAATGGGTTCTAGCAACTGCTATATAATATCTTAATAGCTACAGTAAAACTATGAACCTGGACCAAAATTAAATTCAAATTATATGTAACCCTCGAACAAGTACAAACGGTGTGAGATAATGAGATACGACGTGGCTTAGAAAGAATAAAATAACGATACCTAGGGACAAAATATGTGAATTTAAAACAGTTCGAAAAACCATTAACAAAATTAATTAAAAAAAGATTAGTTTGTCGAAGTGCTGAATGAACGTGCTTTAATGAATTATCCTGTCCAAAAATCAAAAGCATTCAATTATTTTCACGCAACTCAAATGCTTAAGATAATCGATATTTAAAAGTAATCCCAAATAAAAAATATCATTTGGCCCTAATTTCCTCTGACATCTTTCCACGCTAAATCAACACAAAGGCAACTAAGTAATACTACTTGGTCTGTGAAGGCAACTGACACTGACAATAACATACAATAGACAGGATCTTCTGTAAAATAGGTCGTCAGCATTAGGATGAAACCAATTTACCAATGACCGACTAATTTATAATTTGGCTTAACAACTTCTCATACTCTATAATCGTCTTAAACAGAATATTATATTTATGTTCAACTAAGTAATTAAAATAATAATCCTCAATAATGATATTGAACAAAACTTACATTTAAATAAATTCTTCGCGTAGAAACTAAAATTCAATTTAATTTTACCACATCACGATAGGTACGTCAGCGTACAATCCATGACTATAAATCCGTACACATAAACATTGTAATCGAATCTATAAAATCACATTATTCACCACATTCCGTAAAATAAAATATTATTTCGGTCTATTTTCCCGCGCTTTTGTGGCCGCAGTGCGCATGCGTTAACTTTTTAACTGGCACGTTGGACGGCGCCTGTATACAAACTGCTTGGTGGCGAACTACAATAATCGCGCAATCTGTGTATTTCCCTGTCACGCTACGTGAGTTTATTTACCATAAGTTTACCAGTGTGACATATTTCGACGTGGTTCTCAATGTATTCAACTTATTAGCTGTTATGAAATAGTTGTAAAGCAAATCCATATTAGTTTAGGTTTTAGATCTGGTATTTTTTCGCAGGTATATTGGAAGTACACGTACGTACGTATAGATCTAATGTATAGAGATAAAATCTAATATATTTAAAATAAACTATTTTTAAAAGTGCAATATTATTATTTTTAAAGAAACAATTGCAGCAATTTTTTTTTAATAAAAAATTGTGACTTTCGTGTATCTAATTCTGTCCTTTGATACTCAAGTAACATTTTACCTGCTATGTATTCTGTACTACCTAATACCCAGTGCTTATATTTCGGTGCATCAACTCGGATCGCCAACCTACTTTTTTGCATAGGATCTGTGTGTGTCTGCCAAGACGATAGACTTGCCCTTCAATATCTTAGGAATAAATAAGCCCGGCAACACCACAGACCTCAGCACATTTTCATGTATAAGGCTCGCAAATGCCTAATGCGCCTGGTTTCCATTATAATAGGTATTATAATCTATGGTTTCCGTGATGGTGAGGTCAAAGTGAAACGTCAAACTGGGTCTACGCTACAGGAGCCGAGCATGAGTGAAGCACCAACCGTACGTAGCCATCATCCATCCGTAGCATTTCTGAAGTGTTCGGACTATTCCATTGTTGTTAAGTTTTGATATAACTTGTTATTACCATGTTAACTTAATTAAATATTATTAACTCGCTTATGTATGCACTAACTTCAATTTTAATAATTTGTAATTTTATGGTTATATTAATGATAAAAAATGTGACATTTATATACTTAGCCTTAACATGATTATAATAAGCGGATTACGTTATATGGACTTTAATGTGCAAGCTCCCGATGCATCACCAATTTGTGGGGTAATACCACCCTTACTATATGCATAATAATAATATTTTTTATTTAAATAGGTAGATACAGTTTTTCAAACATTGTGTGGCGGAACAATTTCACAAATACGATGCGTCAAAACATCGTTCGTACGTAGACGGATGTCTTTCAATATCATTTGTTTGATAAATTAAACAGTGTTCGATCAAGGTACGGTTTTTTTTTTTCAATTATTCCACGTTTCTTATGTGTTGCAATTCATTTATTTCGCGGTCAAACGACTTTTGTAATCATTGTCGTGTTTTTTGTTAGACAGAGTCTGCACAAAAAGTTTCCAAGTACTTCAATTACCACCAATCTATTTATAAGTTAAGAGAAAACGCTAAAGGAATGAATGTTTTACAGCCAAACAAATGGAATAATATTATACGTTAATAAATTATAACTCTCGATATGCAGACACATGGAAATTAAGCATCTAATTGTAAATGAAAATTAATTATAATGTATTTAGAAAACTATTTAACCAAATTGAGTAATTTTGTTTTGTTAGTTAAACGAGTAAATGGCTAAAGTGATAAGGTTAATACCTCAGACATAACGCTTTGCCGGTCTCTCAAAGGGAGGGTGTACAGAAAGAAAAAAACAGCACAAAATTTTTTTACATGATTGCCAAGCCATCGCATCACTTTTTTTTTAATGATCAAGTAGTATAGCACCTCCATTGAACCAGCTCATTTCTATCGTCTTCCAAGGTAACAACATCGCGTATCTATCACCTAAAATTACTATTGAAATATTAACTAGTAGACCGTTCTAGCTCGGTCTGGGTGCAGATGATTTTAAATTCCATACCAGACACTATTGTATTTCTAATTCAAGAAATCTCATTTGACATTTCACACTTTTATCATAAATAACTTTGTGAAGACGTAACTCACACAATTTCAATAAAACTTTCCGTAAAACCATAGAATTATGAAGCTATTCTTATTTTATTACAGGATTTACAATCCATAATAACTAAATTTAAATATAAATCCTCTAAATAAAGCAAAACAACAATTTTAAACAACATACTTTTTTACTAGACGTCATTACAAAGTCACGTCGTTAGGTCTTCCATGTGTAGAGTTGAGACTATGCAAACGGATTTGTATACGCATAATCGGTAAAAATATAGAAATAATCGAGCAATTTTAATCCAGTTGTTTTCTAATTTTAAAAAGTACTGAATTATCAGCTAATAAGCATACTATCACCGAACAACCATCAGTAAATAATGTAATAATAATTTTAATAAAAGGCAATAATTTAACAATTTAATAATTTAGCAATAATTTTGTGTATGTGGTGGCCTGTTGGTAAACGGACTGCTGAGACGCGGCTGCCCACATGTTCACGGTGGTCGCGGGTTCGAATCTCAGGGCAGACCTCTGACTTTTCGAAGTCATGTGTGTATTGATAATCAGTCACCACGCACTAAAACGGTGAAGGAAAACATCGTGAGGAAACCTGCATACCATAGCGATTTATAAGAATTTCTATGGTATGTAAGTCCGCCAACCCGCACTAGGCCAGCGTGGTGGACTATATGGCCTAACCACTCTCAATCGTATCCTCGATTGATCGCTAGTAATAAATAAATCATTGCTTTTGTTCCTTGATACTAAAGTGACTTATGCAATTGTGGATGTCTCATTAGGATAAAGATGTACATAAAAAAAACGAAATAATGTAAACTAAAAATATAAACTGTAATCGATTAAGAAATACAAACAAATAGTATCGATATCTCGTTAATAATCGGATATTGTACTAACCGATTTATTTGACATCATCCCTATTTCACAATTTTGAGATATGTCAAATGGAACTTTTATAATTAGATAGATAGTAGTTATTTTTTCACACTCGGAGACTTTGTATTTTATTACACATATACCTTCTTCTTAACTTACTCTATCTATTAAAAACTATTACATGAAAATCTATTGCGTAGTTCTGAAAATCTAAGCATATACCTATATAGGAACAGACAGACGGGAAGCGACTAGACTTATACTATGTAGTGATCATACTATTTACATTATACCTCTATAGTGGGTTTAACAAGCATCACAAGGATTTGATGTATGACTGTCATGCCAATAGCGTCTGGATGTTTAACTAATAAATACCCCGGGTTTTCGCGAAGGCCAATTAGTGATACTGTTTGTTAAAGTCAATATTTTCCATGGCGGACGTCCACAATACTCTTCTAAGAATACCGAATTAGCATTGTAATAAAAAATCTAATAATATATCACCAAGAGTATGTTTATTTTATTGACGTAAAATTTGACGATAGCTTGCCTTAAAATATGATTTTGTTCTTACTTCCCGTTGTAGTATAGTTACTAGTTAGTAATCACATTTAGTTTACTATTTTGTCGAAATATCATGAATGTATCACTCACGGATGGAAAACAAAGTAAAGAGTAATTTTAATTTGGAATAACTACAATTATATCAACTATATATTTATGTATTATATATTCTTTAATACAAAATTCAAATGGTTTCTCGATGTTATTTACTTACAAATATTATGTATCTTCCTTATGCAAAAATATATAATTATTGTTTATAACTAGATAGTACATTATTCGTGTGCGCATGACAAGTGTAATTAATATTTATGTTTTGCGGTATAATAACTAACTATTAACAATTTAAGTGGTTGTCACTTGTAGTTACATTGAACTAATGTATTTCTTGTATCTACATGGATAAGCTCGATTTGGTTTTGTTGTCATGTTTCGTGCGGTGAGCGAGATTGCTGTTTCTAAATCCCGGTTCCCTCCTCCCAGATTTTTCCTTTCCACTCTTATTTTCGAAGGCCAGCAACGCACCCATGATCGAAGTGCTGTGGATGTTAATGGACGGCAGTAATCCTTCACCAACATGCTTTCCTCGTTTGCTGAAACTTTGCAATAATTAATAAAAAAATAAAAACCGACTTCAAAACAAAAAACCACTAAATCCCAAAAAATAATAAAATTATGAATACCACTGCAAAGCAAAAAATAATATTTATTTCATTGTACTTGTGCATGTTGATTAATTTGCTTAATGACTTGACTAGCCAACAAATCAAAATATGTGTATGCGTAACATATTGAATGCGGCCCGCTAAGTACCCCTCTCCAGGTCCGAAGATATTCATCAGATCTTCGCCATATTTTTATGGGACCAAATGACAAGCACCACCGGAATTTAATTTAAAACTGTTCTCGTTAATAAACGATTCAACTTGTATAAAAGTTGCTTTTTAAGCTGTTGCGTAACAGAAGTCAGTTATTTTCGATAGGTGATATTTTGTACAAAAATGTAAATTTATGTAATTAAGAGAAACGGAATTTTTATTTTGCCTTCCAACTAAGGGAAATATTTTTTAGAATGCTTTTAATATGCATACATATAAAACCATCTATGAAATAATAATGACGACGAACAAACAAGATCGATCAAACAATGCTTCTATCAGACAGATTAAGTCTAAAGTGAAATGAAATGAAATGAAATGTATTTGAAATGAAATGTATTTATTGGTTACGTAGGCAATTTAAAAGCTCTTATGACAAGTCAATACACATAGAACTTAATCTCTATATACAATATATTTCCTATACTTAGTATTACTTATTTTAATTTCTTGGTTTAATTAATTTATTTATGTAATTTATTTATTTTAAATAAATTTTATTTTTATTTAGAATTAGTTTTATTTATTTGTTTACTTTTTATTCTTATTTTATTTAAAGTATTAGTTATGACTTTATGGTAATTTATTTTTCAAAGAAATACAATATGTACGTTAGTCAAATTAAATTAAATTAAATTAATTAGTGGACCATGAATATTATTACAACGGTGCGTAGCGGTTTATTGTTACCACCGGATCCAACGCGGCCCTTCCTGAGAAGACCCGGCGAAACAAACTCAGTGGGCTTACACTACCACTGGAACTACGCGACGCGACCCAGTCCTGAGTATATCCAGCGAATAAGACTCAGTGGGCTTGTTTTGGGTCCAATTTAAGACAACGACCATAAGTATTTCCGAAACGTCCCGTATGTTTAGGCTTACTGCCGGATCCAACGCGGCCCTGACTGAGAAGACCCGGCGAACAAACTCAGCGGGCTTTACTTTACCACTGGATACTACGCGGCGCGACCCATTTCTGAGTAGATCCAGCAAGTCAAACTCAGTGGGCTTGGTTTTAGTCAATTTACTAAAATAAATATTTGTGACTTGTCTTCAAAGATTTGCCATATTATTATTTTTATTTGTTTTCTCGATCGGTCGTCATATGATTTTAATTGGCATTAATTAATCACTATATATTTAGTTATAATTTAATTGATTAATTTAATTGTATATTGATTAATTTTTAAGTTTAAATTTTTTAGTTATTTAAATTAGGGGATGTAATGAGTGAATAGTGCAGGGCCCCAGGAGGTCGCAATGTGCAAGAGAACACCTAATCCCAGGCTTTTTTATCCTCAATATATTCCTTAATATTATAATAACCCCTAGTCATAACTTCCCCTCCCGCGGGTGCACAGTGTAGTGACGTGTTTACGTGCTCGTCATTATTAATTGTGTTTTGTGTGTTTTAACGGCGATTATCGGTTCGTGAGTTGTTTATTGTTGTATGGTATCGTATTGTCAGCAGCGATCTGTAAGTTTTTTAAAGTTTTATATAGTTTATTAGTGGATTTACTCAAATTTATTTCTCGGTAAGTACTTTTATTTTTCTAAAGTGGGTATTGCGAAATAAAATATCGCCCGGCCGGTCAGTCAGCTGATTTGTTTAACGTTAATTAGTTCGTTTTAGTTTACGATATATATTGTGAATAACTTGCATTTTATTTCTGATAAGTAAATGTCGGTTCAAAATGACGATCCGCCCGATCGGGGCCCAAATCCATTCGGTCAAAGTAGACTCACGCCTCGGTCACCCAGTTCGGCCAAACGTTTATTTAGCGATGTTAATTCGCCCACATCTGTTTCCCCCGTTCAATCGAAACGTCTGCAATTATCAGAATCGGCAGATACTTCGTCTGTAGACAACGGCAGCGACGCGAGCCGCGCGGACTATTGCGATATGGTGTTGGAAGTATCGAGTTATTTGTCAAAGATAAACGAACTCGTCAATGACCAGGGCTCGCGCATGAATATTGCAAATAGGTCGGCCGTGTTAGATATTACACAACGCGTAACTTCAATTGTTTCGTTACTGGCTCTAAAATCATCGTGTAATGAAACCAAGATAGCTAATATGCAACGCGAGTTGGATCAATGCAAACGCGTTAACGTGTCCACTAGTACATATTCGGATAATTTAAAATTGCGTTTAGCGAAACCCGCTCCGGTAGTGCAGCCGCGCGCCCCTGCCCCGTGCGTAATAGCTTACCCGACGAGCGAACGGTCAGCTGATTTGCAGACGTCATCCGCGACGAAACAGGCGCTCTTTAAGGCAATTAATCCTAGTGACGACGGGTTCCAAATCGTTGGGGTTAAAAAAACCGCTAAATCTGGTGTTGCTCTGCGTCTTGCAAATGACAAACAAATAAAAAAATTGGAATCAGTCGACGCGATAAAATCGGCGGGGCTGCGTCTTGAGAAACCAAAGGGTCGCCGCCCTCGTATTTTAGTTAAAGACGTGCCATCCTCCATGGAAGACCGCGCTTTCTTAACAGCATTATATCGTCAAAACATCAAGGACGAATTGCCCATAAAGGAGGATGACTTTTCAAAGTCCGTCAAAATAACTCGCAGACGTCTTTTAGATAACGGTCGTAAATGGATAGGATTAGAATTGGACTCAGAGATTCGCAAACATTTGATGAATACAAAAGATAAACTTTTCATTGATTGGGCCACCTGCCGTTTTATTGATGACATAGAAGTAGTACGTTGCTTAAATTGTCAATATTACGGGCACGTTCAAAAATTTTGCACAGTTAAAACACCAACGTGCGCCATTTGTGCTGAGTCTCATGAAACTAAGACTTGCCCGCATAAATCGAACCCGGAATTTAAGTCAGTGTGTGCGCCTTGTAAAAGATTTAAAAAACCACATGACCATCGTTGTGGGTCTCAAGAGTGCCCAACATATAAAAACAAAATCGAGCAATTACTTCTTTCGACCCAATACTAAAAAAATATGGATAAATTTACAATCGGTCAGTTAAACCTTCATAACGATAGGGTAGCGACGTCAGAATTAGACACGTTAATTCATGATTATAAATTAAATATCGTTCTAGTTCAGGAGCAATACCAACATGCGCGATTACGTAGTAAGGTAGTACAACTCGATAACAACTCACGAGCTGGTATTTTTGTGTCGGGTTCACATCTTACCATTACCTCAGTGCGTAATCTTATGACGTCACACTGTGCTGTCGCTGAGGTGTCTAGTCCGATTTGTAAGGTTTATGTTGTGAGCTGTTATTTTCAATACTCAGATCCTGTGGGTCCTCATCTGCATCACCTCCGCTATGTCTTGCGGTCCCTCGCAGGACATAAAATTATTATAGGTGCTGACGTTAATGCGTCATCTGTCCTTTGGTATGGCAAATATCGCTCCACTGATACCGAGCGACGTTGCGCTGTAGAAGATTTCATTGCAGAGATGAATCTCGAAATACACAACACCCCCGATGCACCACCTACTTACAGTAGCCCTACGGGCGAATCTTCTATTGACGTCACACTTTCTAGTGGAGACGTCCGTATTGATAGGTGGCGCGTCCTGCCGGACGCGTCGTGTAGTGACCATCGCCTGATTGTGTACGAGTTCTTGCCTAGATTGACACAGGGTCCGATACAGAATAATTTTAATTTTAGATATAAATCTAGAGGTGCTAACTGGGATTTATTTGGCTCGCTATTTGCTCGGCATGCTGGGGACTTCACTCGCAATGATCTATCAGCTGAAACCTGTGCTGAGATTATGTCGGACACTTTTACATATTGCGCAGACATTACCATCGGTCGAGGTTCCATCACTAACACTCGGAGGTGCGATTGGTGGAATGACTTACTGGTCCAACTACGTCGGACTTTTCGCAGAGCGCGTAGGCGTTTCAACGGGCTTAAGAGACGTTGTGTCACAGGGGAAGCAATTACATCTGCTTTAAATAAACTGAGAGTTGCCAGATCACATTATAAAGCGGCCGTCCAAAAATCGAAAGGTAACTTGTTACGTAAAATTGTGGCCCGGTTAGATAGTGAGGGTCCGTGGTCTCCTTTATACCATGAATTTAAAGCGAATAGGTCAATCAATTTGGCTTATATTGAGAATTTAAAAATTGACAACAACTTCACAACTGGTATTGAGGAGACAACGGAGGCTCTGTTACAATCGTTAATTCCGGATGATAATATTGAAAATGATACGGAATACCATAAGCAGATTAGGATGTGGGCCTTGGAGGTACCGAACTCCTCCGATTCAAATCTCGCGTCGTTTGATGAATTTAGCGAAATTGTACGAGCTTTGCCCCTAAACAAGGCTTCCGGTGACGATAAAATAACTAATAAAATGATCAAAGAAGCGTGTAAATCGGCCGGCGATGCATTACTCACTGTTTATAACAGATGTATTGCTGAAGGGGTTTTTCCGCGGGTATGGCGTACCGGTTTCATTCGTATAATACCCAAGGGTGGCGATAAATCTCCACATGATCCTAAGTCGTATAGACCTATTACACTCTTACCGTCTCTAGGTAAACTTTTAGAACGTCTTATCGTCCCTCGATTGCTACCGGGTGGACCAAAGTTTCATGAAAAACAGTTCGGCTTTACAACGGGTAGGTCAACTATCGACGCGGCAATATCGGTTAGAAGAACTGTAAGTACATCGGCGCGCAAATATGTACTCGGTATTTTCCTGGACATATCCGGTGCTTTCGACAACGCTTGGTGGCCGATGCTGCTTCTTAAGTTGAAATTACGAGGTTGCTTTAAAAATATATATTCACTTATTTACTCGTATTTCTCGCACGGAACAACAAAACTTAAACTTGGACACTATGCTGTGTCGAAACCACTTACGATGGGCTGTCCACAAGGTTCAGTTTTAGGTCCTTATTTGTGGAATTTAGGGTTCGACGATTTTCTTGCAATTCCCTTGCCGTCAGGGTGCTCTTTGACCGGATATGCGGACGACGGCCTTTTGCTTATAGAGTCAAATAGTAGATCGGGATTAGAAATTATGTCGGACGCGTGTTTAAAACTAATATGTGACTGGGGCCATCGAAATCGCTTAACCTTTGCACCACAAAAAACTTTCCAATTACTTCTGAAAGGAAATTTAAAATCACAGCCGCGAATTAAATTTAATAATATCAATGTTAAAAAAAAGGAATCGGTTTGTTATCTTGGTTTAATTTTAGATAGGAATTTTTCCTTTCTTGAACATATTAAGAACGTCGGGGAAAAGTCGAAAAGGAACTTTTTTGCTTTGACAAGAATATCAAAATCAACGTGGGGGCTATCTTTCAATACACTAAAAATCATCTACGGAGCAACTTACTTAGGATGTATCTGTTATGGATCTCCCGTATGGGCTGATAGGGCTACTATCGGTGCTGTGCGAAGAAAACTGCTCCAGAGCCAACGTTTGGCGTTGATATTCTTGTGCAAGGCATATAGAACTGTTAGTACCGAAGCTTTGCCTGTCCTAGCGGGTATACTTCCAGTCGACCTGGAGGTGCAACGTCGCGCCGCGATGTATTACTCTAATAGAGAGAATATGGATAAAAGTTTTTTCACCGCACGTGAACTTTTAAAAGTTGACAGATTATTTAAACCGGTTTCAGTGGTATATAGCGAACTATTACATGAATGGCAAAATAGATGGGAGGTATCTTTGAAGGGCCGGCATCTATACCAATTTTTTCCTTGCGTACGTGATCGTTTAACAAAGACGTGGCTAGATGTCGATTATTGCGTATCACAATTTCTCACGGGCCATGGTAACTTTAAGTCTAAACTATACTCTTTTAAGCTTGTTGCGTCGCCTGCGTGTTCATGTTCAACACCTAATTGCGAGTATGAGCAGTCCGCGCATCATATACTTTGGGAGTGTAGTCTTTGGCATAATGAGCGTAAAATCATGCTAGATAGTATGCAAATATCATCTGGAGTTGTATACTACATGGACCTTGTAGAGACTAGAAAGAACTTCCGTGCTTTCCGGCGTTTTTGCCATACCTATTACTGGAATCAAGCATAACAGTTCACATAATAGGTCCCATTTAAATGTAATAATAATTTGATCCGTGGTGCTTCACAGCTGGCTTCTCCGGCTGTGAAAGTCTTTTTGCGAGGTTATTTACCTCTTCAGTTCAATGTTTTGTCACCCGCTTTGCACGGAGGGAAGTGGACAATAATTTATTTCCAACTCCTCCTATTAATTTAACTTTCTGATTAATTTCGTTGCGGGTTAAAGACAGGTTAGACATTCCCGGAGACTCGCCGAGCTTCAATGCTCGGTGTCATTACTTTGCGTGCCACTGTTGGTCCTGGCTCACAGGAGTTACAGTGGTGGGTGTGAGGGCGGGACAGTGTCCTTTAGTCATAAGTTTGTTTTTAATATGTGCCCTAAATAGTTTGTCCGGTAGCTGCGTTATCCTATTGGGAAGTTTATTATAAAATTTAATACAACTACCCAAGAAATATTTTTTTGACTTTTCTAGTCTAAACGAGGGTATTGCTAGTTTATTTTTTTTTCCGCGTATTAATAGTGTGGGTGTCACTGACCTTATAAAACTTATTAATATTTTTACGAACGTGCATTATATTCTGAAAGATGTATTCAGATGACACGGTTAGTATATTGCTTTCTTTAAAAACAGATCGCAAAGAATCGCGGCTCCCTAGATTATAAATAGCGCGGACTGCTCTTTTTTGTAATATGAATATGGACTCAATATCAGCCGCTGATCCCCACAAAATAATGCCGTACGACATTATACTATGAAAATAAGCAAAATATACCAACCTAGCCGTTGCAACGTCAGTTAGTTTTCTTATTTTTCGGACCGCGAACGCTGCGCTGCTAAGTTTAGCCGATAGTCTCTCAATTTGTGGACCCCATTGTAATTTGTTATCTAGAGTGATCCCTAAAAAAATTGTGGAATTAGCTAAATTTAGAATTTCTGAATTTAATTCAATGCGCGTGTTTACACTTGCCACGTTCGGTAAAGCAAAACGGATGCATAATTCAAAACAAGTTTTTTAGAGGAAAGCTTTTTCCTGTTGAGTTGGTGTGTAATAAAAATTCAGCCTGCGTATGCCCGCGACCCTCAATAACAACAGCATACCTACTATACGAACACTCATCTGTGCGAAGATCGAACGCAAAAACTGAACACAGAAAGCAAACTGCATCGCCGGTGCACCGAACATGAGTCCTGACTCCTGATCCTAATACAATAAGTCTTCTATCGAGGGCATCAGCAACTCCGGGATACTTTTTGTTTTCAACATTAGATGAGTTACCCTGTGATTCGAAATGAAGTTTGAATGTTCCAAGTCCAATGTAAGTTATAAGTTTTTCACATTTAAAAATTAATACTATTTTCTTTGACACTATTATTAACTATGCTTATAATTTACGATAGGATGTCGACATACGACGTATGTAAAACTGAACGAATGTATATCTACTCCACAAAATGTGCGACATCCTATCGTAAATTATAAGCATAGTTAATAATAGTGTCAAAGAAAATAGTATTAATTTTTAAATGTGAAAAACTTATAACTTACATTGGACTTGGAACATTCAAACTTCATTTCGAATCACAGGGTAACTCATCTTATGTTGAAAACAAAAAGTATCCCGGAGTTGCTGATGCCCTCGATAGAAGACTTATTGTATTAGGATCAGGAGTCAGGACTCATGTTCGGTGCACCGGCGATGCAGTTTGCTTTCTGTGTTCAGTTTTTGCGTTCGATCTTCGCACAGATGAGTGTTCGTATAGTAGGTATGCTGTTGTTATTGAGGGTCGCGGGCATACGCAGGCTGAATTTTTATTACACACCAACTCAACAGGAAAAAGCTTTCCTCTAAAAAACTTGTTTTGAATTATGCATCCGTTTTGCTTTACCGAACGTGGCAAGTGTAAACACGCGCATTGAATTAAATTCAGAAATTCTAAATTTAGCTAATTCCACAATTTTTTTAGGGATCACTCTAGATAACAAATTACAATGGGGTCCACAAATTGAGAGACTATCGGCTAAACTTAGCAGCGCAGCGTTCGCGGTCCGAAAAATAAGAAAACTAACTGACGTTGCAACGGCTAGGTTGGTATATTTTGCTTATTTTCATAGTATAATGTCGTACGGCATTATTTTGTGGGGATCAGCGGCTGATATTGAGTCCATATTCATATTACAAAAAAGAGCAGTCCGCGCTATTTATAATCTAGGGAGCCGCGATTCTTTGCGATCTGTTTTTAAAGAAAGCAATATACTAACCGTGTCATCTGAATACATCTTTCAGAATATAATGCACGTTCGTAAAAATATTAATAAGTTTTATAAGGTCAGTGACACCCACACTATTAATACGCGGAAAAAAAATAAACTAGCAATACCCTCGTTTAGACTAGAAAAGTCAAAAAAATATTTCTTGGGTAGTTGTATTAAATTTTATAATAAACTTCCCAATAGGATAACGCAGCTACCGGACAAACTATTTAGGGCACATATTAAAAACAAACTTATGACTAAAGGAGACTGTCCCGCCCTCACACCCACCACTGTAACTCCTGTGAGCCAGGACCAACAGTGGCACGCAAAGTAATGACACCGAGCATTGAAGCTCGGCGAGTCTCCGGGAATGTCTAACCTGTCTTTAACCCGCAACGAAATTAATCAGAAAGTTAAATTAATAGGAGGAGTTGGAAATAAATTATTGTCCACTTCCCTCCGTGCAAAGCGGGTGACAAAACATTGAACTGAAGAGGTAAATAACCTCGCAAAAAGACTTTCACAGCCGGAGAAGCCAGCTGTGAAGCACCACGGATCAAATTATTATTACATTTAAATGGGACCTATTATGTGAACTGTTATGCTTGATTCCAGTAATAGGTATGGCAAAAACGCCGGAAAGCACGGAAGTTCTTTCTAGTCTCTACAAGGTCCATGTAGTATACAACTCCAGATGATATTTGCATACTATCTAGCATGATTTTACGCTCATTATGCCAAAGACTACACTCCCAAAGTATATGATGCGCGGACTGCTCATACTCGCAATTAGGTGTTGAACATGAACACGCAGGCGACGCAACAAGCTTAAAAGAGTATAGTTTAGACTTAAAGTTACCATGGCCCGTGAGAAATTGTGATACGCAATAATCGACATCTAGCCACGTCTTTGTTAAACGATCACGTACGCAAGGAAAAAATTGGTATAGATGCCGGCCCTTCAAAGTTGAATTCCCTACCTGTTAATCAAACTCAGAACTTTACTAATAAAAATATATATACGCTGACACTAAACCGCTGAACATCGAGATTGCGTAATGGGCCATAGCTTCACTCATAGTAATGACTTAGATGAATAAGTACGATTTTTTTTGTTGTGCCTCTACTGCAAATATTTATCGTAAACGTAGTTCATCTTACGTCATTTTAAGGTAAAATTATAGAACCTTTAGACGCGTGCAAATAGCGCCATTGTTGTGACGCGGTGCATCACGGAAACTCTTGAATGGCGCCGCGGTTAAGGCGCTAAGTGATGCGGGTTTGATCTCACGAGATAGATTCATACACACAAACGTTTTCAAAGAAAACAGAATGATTCAAAGTTCATAATTACTTATAAAGTTTTATAATTATTTCCTATTAACACTTTTACATAGCCCATAGGATTAGCAACTTGAAGTAGCAGTGGGCTGAACACATGGCGAATGGAACCGATGGCCGTTGGGGCCAAAAGGTTCTACAGTGGAGGCCACGTACGGGCAAGCGAAATGTCGGATGCCCACCTACAAGGTGGATAGAGGACCTGGTTAAGTTGTAAGAAGTCGCTGGATGAAGGCCGCTTACACAGGTCAATGTGGAGATCCTTGGGGAAGGCCTGTGTTCAGCACTAGACTTCCTGTGGCTGAGATGATGATGATGATGATTATTTTTATACTAGGGCATTTAGTTACTTGAGGAGTATCTATGAATTCTTTATAACCCTGTACTATATTTATTCCTTTGACGCTAAATATGAATAATGGACTGAACATTCCTACAATATTTGTCGAGGTATCCCTAAACTGAAAGTAGGAGAAATTTATATTCACACAGAGGTTCCGAAATTGTGTTGGGCATAATGATAACTTCCTTCTTAGGGTTGCTATTGTTATTATTATTAAGTCGATAGAAAATCGCACCGTTCATTCTGACTGTTCTTAAACGAGTAGTTCTAATTTGATAAGAATATATTTGTGGCATAAAGCCCAAAAAGTAAACAAGAGTGTAAATGCACTGTTGTGTTCCGATTGAAACGGCGTATCACTTTAAATAATATGATTATAATACATTGATAAGTGTTGTTAACTTTTTACTGATGGAATGAAATCTTTCGAGTGGATAGTAACGATCTCATAAGTTTATAAATACATGCTTCGAACTCGAGACACAAAGGGAAATCCCCAAGACATGGATAAAAACATGCTACAAAAACTTATATTACTTTTCGAATCTACGTACAAACGTAACTCAACTATTTTTTACCGTGCAGCGTTTACAATACGCATCATAATTATAATTAGACACTCCCAATTGTGTGAAGAGATATTTTATCAATAATATTCTTGGCTGGTTTTCACAGCGTCATCAAGAAGGTAAACGTCCGCGTCTCTTTATGGCAAAAGCTAAAAACGGAATTCCTATAAATATGACGACAAATTCACAATAGAAATCGTGCTCAACCACTACAAACATCAAATCTTCAACAATCCATAATTTCGTATGAACACAAAAAGTATGAAAATGTACTTTTAATGTTAAATAAAACTTAATTTTTGCCGGTACTTTTTGTAAATAATGTTGGCACGTTAATACGTTGTGTAGGCTATCCGTTTTAAAACTGTAACAGAGTAAAATATATCTCATATTTCACAAGACTTGGTTATAAACGTTAGTGGCGTCTTTTAATCTGGAACGCATTTTGCTTTTATTTGCAGTTTTCCTTATTTCCCCCGTGGTGAAGCAAGGGCTGAATGAAAGAGAGGTTAGAGCGCATAGCCGTTCGGAATCCGCAATGAGGTGAACAATGGATCATCCGGATATTGCCTGTCAACCGAGCTACCTACACGAGAACCACTAAACGATACTAGGTCAGCCACTGGACCGCGGGAAATGTTTCCATTTAAGATTAACTTAAAACAACACGTGATGCTCATGTGCACTTTTATCCCATATTTCATGGCTAAATGTTTAATAGATGTGCAAGTTATATTATTATACATAATATGAAATATAATGATTATCTATGTGACGTTGATTTGATAATTAAGTAAATCATTTTATTACCCAGCTTTTTATTATCAAATCAAATCGTAGATGTTTCTCGACGTGTATGGATTGTTAAGATATCTTAATCTAATAAATATTCACTAGATTTCATTTTATAGAAACTTCGAATTGTGTTTAAATGTTCGTTTTTTGAGAACCGGTGAAATACCTACATAAGTAGAGGTTAGGTTATTAATTACTACATAAGGTTATTAATTCATTTTAAAAATCAAAGCATTTCATCTACAATTTTCTTAGAGTAGTCAACTATTAATAGATATAAACAAATTTTAATGAAAATATAAACAACATTTTGTAAACGCCTAAGTTCGTACAAAGAGATATGAATCAGTATCGAGACGTTACAGAGACTGACGTAAATAAATGATCCAAGACGTCGAGGACAATCCTAGGGGAAAGGGTCATCTGAAACGCTTCAAGAATTCACAATGGACGACCTCGAATATTTATTATTTATTATGCTGTAGTTACACCGCATCTACACGACTCGTTAACTGCTAGGCCGAAAATGCTTTTATGTTTATAAATGTTGCTGTTTAGGATGCAGCGTGCAAATACAATATAATGGATTGAATTTGGCACTATATTTTGGTTTCACGTTCGGAAAATAGATGCGTAGTTACTAAATGGGCTTAACATTAATAAAACGATATCATCTTCAGCCACGGGAGATCTATTGCTGATCAATAGATTGGGTTTCTTCAATAATTTGAGACTTTCTACAAACGGCTTCAATGCAGCGAATTACTTAAGAGCGTTTATACCCTGCACGCGCATTTTGGCTTAAAAACAGGACTTTTCAAATGAGTTAATAACCACCAATAAACAATTTAAAGGAAACATAATTATTACTTATTTTAGAAAAGGTTGTCATCTAGGGATTTTGGTGGAAAACATTATAGATTGATGGATAATTTGTGAGTACTATACGGATTACTGAACACAAGTTTCGTTATTTAGGCTTTAAATGGCGATTTAGAAGCTTAAGATATCCGAAACCGATAAATATAAGATGAAAATAAAAATATTATCAGACTAATAAGACCCTTATAGAGGGATTTTGCTGAGAAAAATAATCTTTTGGTGTTTAGTTCCTGAAAAATAAAAATTTAAACAATGCGAAATTATTCAGAAACTCTCGTCAAGAACATATTTTTTTTCACCAACTTATCGTACATAATTTTTTATAGCAATTGCATATTATAATAGAAGAACATCTTATCAATAAATTACCATTTTTATATTGCAACAAAATTAGTTTTCATGTTTTCTACAAATATTTTAAAAACCACTATAAAACACGCTGTCCGACGTGGATCAAATCAGACCGCCGCAAGGCCTTCTAGAGGGAGGACGTATCGCTCGTCGCTCCGGCCTAGCTGCAGTCGATTATGCCGCGCGTAGTAAAAATAGCCACGCGCGGAATGCGATTACCACATCTTAGTACTTTGGTAGTAAAATATTTAATTACTTTTATCACCTACAATGATTTTGTAGTGAGTATAAATTATGTTACAGGTAATATAATGGGATGTAATTCCGAGGCTAAATTATGTTATGTATTGTAATATAAAATTAAATATATTTCGTAATTGTAAGGGGTTGTAAGGCCCCTAACACTATTTATGTGTTCGAACACGAAATGATTAATAAAACGTCCGTAGTGTCTACTGATTGAACACTGATTTGAATGCAACTTAACAATGTAATAATAAACAAAATATGATTAGTATCCAAAATTTGTATTATTCTTTGCTTGCACAGTAATATTTGTCAAATATTTTTATGATATTATATTATATTTTTATGATATTATATTTCAGTTACATTTCAATTGAATATTTGAAGCGCACGGATCAAAGTTGTTTGAGCCGATTGTATAGCGAGCCGACGCGGCAGCTCTACGTACACAGCTTTGGTCGCTTATGTGTGCGTGAAATTAACGAAGAAATACCTATAGTTGTCTTTGAGCGCAAGGTGTATACGCTCTTAACCATTATATTTTTTTTCGTCTAACTTGGTATTGAAAGTCCGACGCTATGCAATGTGCTGTCGATAGGTGCGTTTCAATCGATTGATCAAGTACCAACAAACTAGGAACTCATTATATTTTAGAATTTACGATATTTGAGAATCCTGGTGCCTGCAGTTAAGCCGCTAGAAGTATCGGCCACAAAGGAAACGCTACAGCTGATAGTAAAATTGTTGCTTCACGTCGGTTTTCTTGTTAGATTAATATCTAACAACAAAATTCTGCCAGCCGTGACAAATTAAGAATAAAGGCAAACCAATGCAGGCTAATAGGTAATTTAAAAAATAACAAAAATCATGGCTTCGTGTGTGATTTGTGAATATAAATTATAATCACAAAATAAAGTACATGCAAGAGTCACTGCATGGACAAAAATTAATCAAGCGCGAATTGTATTACAAAAGGCAATGGACAATGGCTGGTTACGGTCGGCACTCGGTACCTAAAACTTTTGTTATGCCCACACCGGACATAAAGGCATTATATTCTCAATTACACTACATTGTAAAATCCAAGTTTCGAATAATCACAATCAAAATAGTGAAAACAAGTTTGATATTACGCTATTAAATTAAAGTATCTTTCACATAACTCCTTCTTATGATACTTCACAGCCTTAAAGAAATAGAATTAAAAAAAAATATTCCTCGGAAACAAAGCAATATTATCAGGCACCTTGGAAATTAACATAATATGCTGCTTGACGGACATGACTCACTTCGATTCCCCCTATACCTAAGTTGCACTCACAGCAATGTGCTATCAGGTTTTAGTCGATGCTGCATATTTACCCCCAAAGTTTCATTATGGTACGTTTAATCTATAAACTATGATTATTAACTCTCGACAGTCAGCTAATAAAACAGCCCTGCACGAAAAACAAGATAGGTACTTGCGCAAAAGCTTAACCCGAAATGCGACTCACATACGTAGACGGTGGGGCACTATGGCTGGTTTTCCGACATATTATGCAGGCAGACAAGAATATCCTGCAAATATCGCACATTCGACAGGGTTTTGCCAAAACCCAGTGCATTGCGCATATTCACAACTTAGTTCGTAATTATAATTAGATCCTTCCAATTGAGTGATAAGAGATTTGACAAATAAAATTCTCGTAGTTTACACAACGTCATCAAGAAGCCAAATGTACGTTTGAAATAGAAGCTAAAAATGGAATTCCTAAGTCTCATGGTTAATAAATCGTGAATATTATATTATCGACAGGAATATCCAGTGATTAAATTTTAAAAGATAAATATAACTCCTGTTCGGAAGTAGGACGAAAGCCGGAGGTTGTATCTTTATTTTAGGGTTTACCCTGACCGCATAGTGGATAGTGTAATCCATTCAACTAATTATTATGCTATTATGTACATACATATTCTCGCCGATCGATATTCTATTTGGATCGCACTACATACATACGGATATTATTTTAATTTCATTTCATTTCATGTATAAGCTAACGTCTGCATTCCCCCTAAGAGAGTAAGCAGAGATGTCACCAGTACCAGTCATAGTTCGTGCAGCACATAATCCGTGGAAGATGCGATACAGGCACACCCATCCTCATCTCCAGCTCAAGTCATAGTCCCGGGCAACTTACCAGACCAGGAGTCGGAAACCAGCGGCTCGCAAGCGACATGCGGCTCTTTGGATGGGAAGATTTATCCTCGCTTTTAACCGCAACCCTTCCCCGTGACATGCGTCAGACAAAAAAAAGTGACTCTTTAAAAACTTAGAATTGTAAGTTGTAATTTAGGCCCTTCCTACTCAAAAGTTTGCCAACCCCTGGCCTAGACGGTCAGTTAGCAGACCTCTGACGCAATGCATAATTTATTGCTGATGTGTTTTTTGCTATGCTAACTTTTAATTTCATAAATTAGTTTTAATACTTGGCGCCTAACATACCTATATCAGCTCATCTTGACAACAAGGAAAATACGTCAATGCTTTTTATTGCATAGTAAATCGCCATAATATGCACTTTTTCTGCGCGTTTTTACAACTAAATGTTGTTAATAGATATCGATTATGAGGAAAACGTTAGCCAGAGCTGATGTGTGAAAAAGGTAGTCCTACTATCATGATTACATGAATATATTTCAATGTAAAGCTTAAAATATTATAACAATTTGTCTTTTTAAGAAATAAAAGGACGAAAACTGTATGTAGAAATGAAAAGGTATATTAAAGTGACATTATTTTTTCTAAAATGGACATTATTTATCAAATTAAATAACATGCGTAATCGTGAATTCATGGGACATCCGTGTATAATATTATTGCTAGACGTACTGAATATACAATGAAGCCAAAAATTTAATTAGCCACATCAACACCCAATGGAAATTTAATTCCGGCAGGAATTTATAATTAATAGATTTCAATGTTTTTATTAAAACAAAAGTTCGACTGCATTCAATTAAGGCTAAAATAATAAAATATTCATGGCTTTAACCGGATTTAACAGGGATAAATAACTAGGTAGAGCCAGTCGTTTGGGAAATCAGCAATGCAGTTTTAAAGACAAACCAAACATAATTATTTAATTAGTGAAATATAAAAAAGTTTTTAAAACGTTATTGTTATGACAGATACAAATATACGAGTAGAAACGGAGAAACCAATTTTAATGAAACTATGAAATTATTATTTATTTTAAAAACTATATATTGAACGTTGATTATTAGATATATCAAAATCGATAGAACAAATGAAAACAAATGAAAATATTAGAAAACGTTAAAACTTTTTTCTCTTTTTTTTTCTTGAAGCTCACATCACCGCCTTCGACCACATTAAGATATGATGAATCCAATTAATAGAACTAGAAGCTAACTAAGTACCACCTTTGCATTTAAGATGCGGCTTTACGCTTCTATAGATATATTTATGATATTTTAAACAACTGGTAGCTAACAGGTATAAGTCTTACTTCCGTAGTCGGACAAATATTTTGTAGAGACCGATTATGGCAATAAACACCCACTTTTAAATATTCTCTAATGTCCTACTTACTTTATTACTAATTGCTATACGGTTGTCTGTTTAGATCGCTCTTAGCCGATAACACCACCACTATTGGTAATTTTTTCACTATTATGTAACTATTTTTCACTATAAGGTTTATCTATTATTTTTGGTAGTTCATGTTATGTGGTGTTCAATAAAATGATGTGTATCTGTATCTGTAATGTCAACATGACTTATAAAAGCTTAAATCACAGATGCTTTTTTTATTCCAATAAATGGCGAGACAAGCGTGCCGGTTGCCGGATGGTAAGCGATATGACAGCTCATAAACAGTAGCAGAACCAAACAGCACCTCGAATCACAAAGTAATCCATGGCATTCTAGTGTAATATGTTAAGTCAATATAGTTACTCTGGCTACAATGTCCTTCAATCCGAAACACAACAGTACTTCTACACTGGTGTTACATATGACTTATGAGAGACCTGTGTTTCTACACTACTGCTGCTTTCAGTGGCGTAACAATAGGGTGGCATAGTGCGCAAAATGCCACGGGCCCCCGACCTTAGGGGCCCCCGCCGGCCCGGTCCCTCAGGCCCGAGAGGCCGTAAGTAGAGAAAGAACCTAGCCAATTTATTACCAACAAAATTGATAATCAAAAACTATTTTATTAGTTTCCATTAAAGATACCAAGGCGTTTTTTGATACATAAAAAAATAATGTTTCTGTAGATTTACGCGAATTTTACTAACTTCTTTTTAACATGTAGAGATTATAGTGCGGATTTGGTTTAAAAAAGAACAAAACTTCATTATAAGGCTGAGGGGGCCCCATCACCATTGCTGCGTTTGGATTTGGATTGTCTCGTTGTGGAGTTCTCTTTATGGCCTGTCGGCATACGAGCATACAGCCCACCTAACGGTCAGCGGTCACCGCCGCTCATAGACTTTTGCAGATTCAGGGATTCAGCAAAATGAAGTCGCTTCTTACCGTAAGGAGAGCACTTTCTTAGAGCCTAGTTTAAAGGACAGGTTATAGGGCTCAGGGAATATCGAAGCAGGAAGTTCACTCCAGAGCTTGCACGTGCGTGGTAGAAAATAACACTGGAAACATAGTTTCCTGGGAACGGATAGTTTCCAAGTAATAAGATTGAATTCTACTGCGGTGACGGGAAGTGTGATGGGAGAATAGCGATAATTGTACCATCTTCCTCAGAACATTTTCCGTGGAACAATTGATAGATTACACAGAGAGACACAAATTCTCACTGCAATCCTAACGGCTCCACATTTTCCGTGAGATCGGGATTATCGATGATTCGAAGAGTTTGGCGCTATAGTGAGTCAAGTGGGTCGAGCTGGTATTTTGGTGGCTTCTACCCAGAGGTGAGAGCAGGACTCCACGTCGTGCCGGATCGTCGCATTTATAGAGTAATAACCGATGAACCGACGAAAAGTACCGCTTGGCTCTGTTGAGAATCCTTAACTTTTTGCTGGCCAATTTGCCCTTGCCTTCCAAATGACACCTAAACTGCAACTTTATCAATCATTCGGGTCAATGAATACTCTCGGATGCTTAGAGAAAGTGTCTCCATGACAAAAGGGGTCGTTTTGGTTTTAACGAGCAAACTTATATCTTCGTGGGGTTAGATTATGCTATGTTCAATTTACCCCATTGAGAGGCCTGCCCCAGTCTCGACATGTCTCGACTTCCCACAAAACTTGAGACCATCTTTCGTTAACGGATTCCCAATAGAGATTCTGTAGTCAGATGGATCTTGCTTCACTTGCACTAGCAGCTACACAGCACTATCTGCATAGCAATGCCAGCTGGTGATAGACAACATGTCATTGATATGTAGGATAAACAGGATTGGTGAAAGCACCTAGCCTTATGGAAACCAGAATTAATGGTTTGGTCTCGATGTAAAAGCTGTCCAAAACGACTTTTATGCTGCGATCATCCAGAAAGCTGGCGATGTGCTTTCAGAGTTCCTCAGGTTGAAATACCAGGCAGGTAGCTTCACCAAAACGACGCCGTGCCACACTCTACGATACAATGCCTCCACCTGATGGTGGGGGAGGTAAACGAGAAGATCACCATCCGAACGACCTTCAGTTGGTGATCCTCAAGATACGTCAAGAGCTACATATTTATAACTCACTCCAAGACCTTGGAGAGTCAGCATGTGACAGCAAATGGCCTGCGATTCGAAGGATCCGACCGGTCACCCTTTTTGGGGATTGGATGGACATGGGCGATATCCCATGAAGCCGGGCCTAGGTTGTTTTAATAGGAAAAACGCGTGAGTACGGGGGTTATCCCAGGGGTGGACATTTTAAGAACCACTGCATGGCCACATTCCGACCCACTCCACTAGTAGATGTGCAGTACCGCCCGAAATGCGGAGTTCAGGGTTTTATTCGGTATGCTAGAATTTTGTTAGGGACCCGCCTCGGTTTTCCCCGAGGTACCAGAAAATAAACTTAACAGTTTTCCTCTCCATACAAAAAGGGGGGCCCCCATCCGATGATTTCGCCACGGGCCCCCGATGGTGTAGTTACGCCACTGGCTGCTTTTGCCCAAATCCAACAGTAATAACAAAGACAATTATTAGATACTGAACATGCGGGCGTAGAGGACTTCCCTAAGACTTCGCAATTCTTAACTTCTAGTCTTTCTAATGCATCAAGGCGCCACTGAATATGAACACAATAGTCTAGCGTTCCAAGTAAATTAAAGCGAAAAGGAAGGCTTTCGTATATTACGGAATTTTGCTTGACGAGCTTGTCAATATATCAAGTGACGCTGTTTAATACACTCTTTGTGTTTCAGAGTAAACCGCGTATTACTGCTTTCCCACACCTTGGGTGATATTTCCATAAATAATAATCCCAAGACTGAGTATTTGATATATTATCATTATTGCGTACCCCAATATGTGTTAACACGTGCATTCGAAAAAAATAACGGTTAATCTACAGGTTTCAACATAATAATCATGATTCGTAACCGACAGCATGTATTTTAAATATACAATTGCATTTTTCCTCATTGATACCATACCAGCTGTGATAACTCATCCAACATTGTTTCTAACAGCACCAGAAGAAGTCATTATCTATGGAAAAAGATTAAAGAAACACAAGATACACTTAAAAATATTTTATTTATCACAGAAAAAACATCGTTCATGTGTAGTTTCATAAAAATGGCCCCCATCCGAAGTACATCTGGCAGAGATTGTCGATACTCGTCGCTTCTGCTATTAGATGTTCCACTTGACCTTCTGGAGATAGTGAGAGCGATAATTGCTTCGTTTTTGTTTTCACCTGCAACCAAAATATTTATTGTTCTTGAATGTACAGTGTATAACACAACTAAATTGCGTAATTTTCACCCATTTCTTAAAGAAACAGGATATTTTAAGAATACTATATTTTTTAAATATTTTAAGAACATATTATGTAAGGCTGGGTATCGACATTGCAAGGTTGGGGAGGTTACTCTATGCCGAGACACGACGACAAATGTTCGAACATCAAAAACGCAAGTACATTGTAATCAAAATAGTAAAAGCCTCTCGCCAGGCTACATAATATGTCGGCTTGCTCGAATCCGGATATATTCAGGCTGAACCGGAAGCGCGATACAGTAGCGTGCACCATCTTGTACGATGGTCGCAGTACGGTGGGACACGATATATCCTTCCAAATAGTAATGTGTAACGACCTTATTCATATACAATTTCAAATATTTTAGTTACCAATGTTTGTCCTTTTCGCACGACTTTTGAATTCAGTTTGAGCGAAGAAGACAAAACATATGATAACTAAAATAGGATTATAAATTGTCTATGAATAAAGCCGTTCATGTATAGTAATTTGTTTCTACAATGATACAAAGTCATTTACGTCTTTGTTTTGTAAACTGCAATATTATGTCATGGCTTACATAATATTATGGATTGTTTTGTAGCTTCAATCAAAACGCATTGTTTTTGTTACGCATTGTTCTCAAAACATTAATATATTGCCATAGCATGTTTACAATATTATTATGACTACACTAAAATTTAGTTTTCAATGTCTACCTCTAAGATATAACTATTGTATTAGCTCTGACGCCCGTTACGCGGAAAATAATTGCAAATCTTACGATTATCCTGTCTTGAATACTACTTTTCATTATCATGGTCGAGACAAAATAGTGTCACTTGTTATCACGTGACTTATTTAAAATAAATAATTATATAATATTATGTTATCTAAAATATATTGGCGTATGGTGAAATTTTGCGTTACAAATATAATATACAAAATATCTATTAATTAACACACCGTTTGAGATATGTTTTTGTAACATAAACAACAAGCAGTTATACTAGTTATCTAATAGTATTGACGTGTCCAATATAATAAAAAGTAAAGAGAAAAAAAATGTTCATAATATATTGACAAAAACGGAATCGGACGCCAAAAACGATCTTCAATATGAACTTCACTAACTTTTTTACGTCATATTTCTAAGACATGCACGGTACAAGGTAAAAACAGACGCGAAAACTTTTAACATGTAGCAACTAGAGGAAATGTCATGTAGACTGCAGTTTTAAATCGTAAACCTTAACGAAACTTGTACTTTTCAAGGCCATCTAAAGATAGGTTATTATTTTCGATACAAGCTAAGAATAAATTCTATTAATAAATAATAAGAATCAACAACAGTTATCAAGGTCTACGATACTTTTCACAATAAAACCCCATTAAGGAAGTGCATGAGAATAAAATTACTATTACAATTGTAATTATTGGAAATTCATTATACGGAAATACGTGATTTAGTTATTGTTGAAGGATAAGATTCCGCATTGCGTTCAGTGTGTTACTTGGCCTGTTCTAATGACGTTAAGCTATTAATAAATAAGTAAATACACCCAACTGTTACATACATAGTCCTGACCCCGCACTAATATCTAGTCTTGGGTCGTGACTATCAGAAATTATGAGATCCGAAACAAATACTAAAGTACCTGTATCTGTCTCAGTGTGGGGATACCCCAATGCCACTGTGCCACTAACGGCCGAATACGGACGCCTTTTAAATAATAAGTCGCTCTTAACAGCGCACGGCCCACTTAACCAGTACTTTTAATCGGGATTAACGTAGTTAAGCGCAACTTATATTTAATTTGCGTTCCAGTATACGGTAAGCCTGTCAAATATACAAATTGCGAGCAGAAAATCAAGTATGTGTAACTAATCGCTATAGCAGGTATAAATAATTTTTTTAAATTGTGCTCGTGTTGCACGCTGCACGCATTATCGATAATTTTAGTTGTGTTATAGAAAAGTGCAAACCGAGATTTATGTGGGGGACATTTTTGCTCCCCAATGAAAGGAATCAGACATGGTTCCGCGCCGGGCGATCACAGGGAGGACTCGGGACGTTTCTCGCCCTGACGTATCCAATGTCACGCAAAATGTGCGCAATAGCCAATGGTTATAGAAAAGTAATATAGTCCAAAAATAGTTTATACAGGGTATATCAAGACTGCTACCGAAAACGAAGCCGGGTGGTAGTTTAAGCGACTTCATACACAATGCAACAGAAAAAGTTGCAAAAAAAGCGACAATATTTTTTTTGTTAATTTTTTCCTATGGCCATATTTTTGTAAAATAATAGTTTATACCCTTTTATTTATAAATACTCTAAGGTATAAAAGAGTTTAAATTATTATTTTAGCAAAAACTATGGATTTACCACCCAAAAGTGACGATATTCAAAAAATCATAAAAAATAATTGTCGCGTTTCTTTGCGAAATTTTTAGTTGCATTGTGTTTGTAGTCACTAAAACTACCACCCGGCTTCGTTTTCGGTAGCAGTCTTGACCCAGTATAATGAAATTGTTTGGTGGACTATTAAGTAATTGCGTAACTTATGAATGCTTTAACTGATCATCGACATCATCGCTTATACCTGGTGTCGGTCGCGGGACGTCGCTGGATGCAGGCTGCCTCCAACAGGTCGCTGTGGAAATCATTGGGGGAGGCCTATGTTCAGTAGTCGACTTCCTTTAGCTGATGGATGGATGATGATGTATGATATAATGAATGTACTGTTTAATACGTTGACTGCTTTGGTGGCGTAGTTGTATTAGGGTACGGTTACGAAGCTGAGTTCTCGGGTACGAATCCCGGGTTGGGCAAATTTATATTGAATTTTTCTTAGCCCAGAGTCGGGAATTTGTGCCCGATATGGCGATAGGCTCGCCACCTATCACATCGTGGGACGGAACATGCAAGGCGAAATGTGGGTATCCTGGCACCTCTGCCTACCCCTTCTGGGAAAAAGGCGTGAGTTTATGTATGTATGTATATATAACAGTGATTCTCAACCACTGTGCCGCGGCACTTTTGTGTGCCGCCAAATTTCAAAAGTGTGCCGCCAAATTTTGCAAATATATAATAATGTTAATATTATTAAATTATATCATTTAAAAAGAAAAATATTTTTAACATGAATATATATTTAAGTCCACATAAAAGTTAATTATTTTATTATTTGCTTTGCAACGCGTTTTTTCTTAGTGCCAAATTATGATGAAGCGGCGTGCATAGCAATAGGAATATGTCTCAAGTCGGCGTACACTTGCCACTTCTGCGTACAAAACGTGTTGTTTTAGTGATAGTTGGGATTCACAAGGTGTTGCATAGTAGTTACTGCACCTTTTCTTTACGATATGAGAGTAGCATTGTCATTTTTACGACCGAATATAAATCAAATTACCAAAAAAATCAAGCTCAAATTTCGCATTAAAAATATTTTTATTATTAGCTTGTAATTAATCCCTTAATAAACGTTTAGTTATTATTGTAGTATATATTAGTTTATTTCGTATATTTAAATATTTTGGCATAAACTATTTATGAAGTGTGTTGTAGTAAGTAAATAACTTTTATCTTTTTCTTTGTGTGCCGCCAAATTTTGAAATCGTTAAATGTGTGCCGCCAAATTTTGAAATCGTTAAATATGTGCCGCAACAAAAAAAAGGTTGAGAATCACTGATATATAACAACACGTACCATGCCATTAAGCCGCTGCCGTATATGCCTGAGGTTGTGCATGGCCTGCTCGTTGGTGCGCTCGGCGGCGTCGTGTCTGGCGCGGCCCCACGACACCAGCGGGTCGTACACGAACGGCTCGATCACCGACATCAGCGCCGCCGTCTGCGCGCGGAGGGCACGCATCACGCACTCGCTGCTCTTCCTGAGTCACACGTTATTATTATTTGTATATGATAGCCTCAGTGGCGCAGTCGGTTGGACGCCGCCTGTGAAACGAGAGGCCGTGGGTTCGATCACAGCACACACAGTCATGAACATGAAGAATATATAAAAACTCAATCAGATTAATAGCTAATATGTCCAATATAATATTTCCAAAATAAATGCCAAGACAATTATAATTCTCAGTCGCAGTAGTTCCATTGATAAAGATGGACTGCCTTTACAAATTTCCTTTTCCTCTTTTCTACAGCAACCTACAAACTCGTTAGACATTTACCACATCACTTACCAGATCTAAACACATCATCATCTCTTTTAATTACTATTACCGCATCAACTTAACTTGACTTCAGTACCTACAAAAAACCGGCCTATTCTCTACTATGTTCACTTCCAACTTAACCTATCTTCACATTATTGATATAAAACTATTAACCACCTGAACATTCCCTCGTGTTTCAAAGGTCCCATGGCGGCCTCCATGTTGTGTGTGAGACGGAACGGTACCCTCTCCGGCCATTGAAACGCCTCGCCTCTGTTGAACAGACAGTTGAAGTCCACGTGCACGGTGTCGCCGTTTGTGGAGTCGAATGATATGTTCTCGCCGTGACGGTCGCCTAGACCTACGAATTAGTAAAATAATGAGTATATTGGGCAATAGTATTTCGTTGAGAATATTTTTATAAAAAAAACGGTGATACAATCAACTAATTAATAAATAGGACAAACGAAGCGGTAAAATGAATACTTTTACCACTTAATTTTCTAATGAATGTAACCCTTTAATTATTTAATAGATTTAGTAAAAATTCTAAAGATTATTTTGATTTTGACATGTAAAATAGTTTTGGAGTATTATTCAAAAGTTTTGTTTTCAATAGTACAACAGAATATCGATAAATAAATTTCCTTTGTAAGCATATCCATAATTTCTCGTAAACTATTACCACCATATAAATGAATAGATAAACAATCTCACCCAATATATATCCAACCATGGACATGACAGCCGATGTTCTAATATACGCAGACCTGGCCTGGTACCATCCGTAAGGGTCGGAGAACACTCGCCTGAACCACTCTTGAAGCACGGGCGGGTGGCGAGGCAGCAGCTGTTCCACATATATCCGTCTCTTTTTATCTAACGGGTCGTTACTGCTGCACATAAGCTCTTTTAGCTCTCGGTTTGTTGTTTGTATACCTGGGATACAAAGTAGAAAAATTGAGTTTAATTTGGGTCCTCTTGCACAGCTTGTGGGAAAAATATATTTAAGCAAGCTTTAAACCAAGTGAGGCAAGGTATGTATACGCTAGTAATACCGATTTCCTTTAACTGTGTTACGTTAAAATAATGCTCCTGTCAAAGATTTTTTATCAATTATTGAAACCGTTACGACCGCCGAATTTTGCCGTAACTTTAAGCGCCTTGATTTTTAATGGTGTTTATTTGTGGTGAACAATAAACATCATAAAAAAATTATCAAAGATTTCGACCTCCATTGAGTAATCACATCAAAGATGGGGCACCGTGAACTGAGTATTTGTAGCACAACCAAAGCGGTATTTCAGTTTCTATCAGTCACTCCTATGCACTCAGACTCTTTTACATCATTATCACATCTTTATCTTTAGCAATTTCCTTTCGATTTCCTTGGCAATATCCAGTGTAATAATACCTTATAGACGTAGAACCTACCTTTCTGTTTATAAATATGTATCAGCGCAGGCCTGAGTCCCACAAGACTCGGCACCCACTCAATAAGTCCGCACTCTTCGTTGAGAGGGAGCACGCTGTATGTGCGTATGTACAGCCTGCGTCGCCGAGTATCGGGAGCATCCTGTAGGAAACGGTTGACCACGCCGTTGAACTCCATCAGCCGGTAGTCCTTACGCAGATCATCGCGGGGTTTCAGCATTATTATGTAGCTTTTGCCGTCTGATCCTGTAGTATTGAAGTTAGTTTAATATAGATTAATATTTTGCGGTATAGGTCTGGTTGATCAAACTATACTACTTGACTAATATTCTAATCCTTAATATAGGTCCTCCGTGGCCTGCCAGCAGGTCACGCTTCGCATCATACAGGATTAAAGCTAACGTGATTGTATTATAAATAAAGTCCTTAACTTTTATCAATAAATTAATTGAGGGGATTTTTGTAATAAAAGTGTTTTATATATAGTCTTTTCTAAACAAAAAGAATAAAAAGAAATAACAATAACAAATGTAATATAAAAAATACGAGATCATTAAAAATATAACAAATTTTTTTGAAAATATAATTTAAAAAATGAAATTTACCTGTTAACGTAACTTTTCTAGGCTTCTGCAATGAAGGCAGAATGCTGACGGCTTCTTTGATACTGGCGATGTACACTGGCGGCTGTGTAGGGATGTTGAAGTCAATGCGCTCTTGTCGCGCCGCCTTGGATGGCAACACTATCTTGCAGAACTCTTGGAACGGCATCATTATGTGGCTGAAGTCTTCTCCTTTTAGTAGACGTGGTAGTGTTGGCACTATTGCTGATACTGTTGTGCTCTGGAAATAGTTTTATTTTGAAGGGATCCATAGCATCAAAGAATATTAGGGTCAGTATGTACAGGTATTTTGACATTCTTCTCGGAACACCGTTGTCCAAGTAAAACAAATTACATAAATACAAAAACAATACTAAACATTTTGCGTTTGTTAGCTTTGATAATAAATTATTAATTGTATTTTTTTCTTTAAAGCATGTTTCACGGCCCAATATTTGAAGAGAATGAATAACATTTTTAATTACTACGGACATATGAATTGGAATTGTTGCAATTATTCTGAACGTAACATTGTAATGTTCATGAATATAAAACAATTTGAGACTAGATGCATGCAGATAGGGAGCGTAGTCGCTATTGTTTACATTCGTAAAAAATACGTTTGAATTACTAATACGGCGTAGTATTTTAATGACTTATATTGCTAATTTGAATTCATAATTATTATAACAGATGTACATAAGTCAAAATGCAAAATGTTGGTTTTTAAAGGCTCATGTGTTTTGATTAACTGCTCAAACATTTGAACAGAATGTAATTTAGTGATGATTTACAACCCACTAAGATTCTCTGTACTGTGTTATAGTATCTCAAAGCAGCTTCTGTAATGTTTTTCTAAAGGTAAGATCTTGCTAAATATACTATCTAGTATTTATACATCATTTATTTTCCTTCTCACATTTACAAAACGTTAAGCGTAAAATATTCATATGCACTTTTTGGGTCGGTACATTTCATAAAAAAGCACGGTATTTTCTATTCTAATGTAGAAAATATTATGTCAGATTATTCTCTAAATTTTTCAATCTCAGTTCTAAAAAATATCCTATTACTGCTTGCTAGATATTATACAGAACTACCATATGCATACTAGCTAATGAATTTATAAGCGCCACAATTTTGTATAGCCGCGTACTGACGTGCCTCGGGCGGGCGAGGCACGTCCCGACTAGCCGAGCATTTGCTTCGCGCGGCAGGCCTCGCGAGACTGCTCGGTCAGTCAGTACGCGGCTTATCACGTACGCTTATGACATTCGTTAAGTAGAAGAGCAAATAATAATATGACAATACGTTATTTTACAATTAGCACCATCGTGTTAAATCTAATCTGAAGGTTATTACGGGACCTTGGCAGTGGTCAATAATACGTAACGAATTATATTCTCTACGACACTTCCTACTGAGATTATTTTTTATTTAAATGAGATTTTCAATATCCAAGGTTGTATTTTATAAAAAAATCTATATTCTTGTTATGTGTACTGGAGCGAAATAAATTCGATTTGAAGTTTGACTGTGTGGATTAAATTATAAATGTTACTAGGAATGTTCGACGACTTTTAAATTGTTAGGAAAGTCGACTTTCCAAGCGACGTTATTTTAATAAACAATGAATTTAGCCGTCATAGTTGCGTCGAATGGCGAACAACCACATTAGGCTGACAGTGTTTCTGGGTGGTCTTGCATTTACCATCCTGCGCACTGCAGTCATTTTTCCGAGCCATACTAAAATTATTCTCAAAAATCTAAAACCTCACTTCATTTATTTTTATTTTATTTATTAGGGACAAATACAGTTGTATGTTACGGTAACATTTTAGTTTTCATAAAACATTTGAAGCGATAACACAAATAGTACGGAATGTATCCACTGGTACTTACATTAACATGCCTGTCGATATCCTTATTGCACAGCTCGATAAGTTTCTCGGCGAGTATAGTGAAGTCTTTAATAAGTTTGTTAATGGCGGGTTGTTTGAGACGCGAGTCTGCCAGTACTTCACTACAACGCTTGATACGTTGTGGGTAACTTGACTTTATCACTGACAACATGTTCCATAGTGTGTGTTGAGGGTATGCCAGGATCAACTTCACTATTATAGCTTTTAATTGCTGATACACCTGCCGAATATAATATATTTATACTATTTTATGAATAGGATGTTAGGCATGGTGGTATCGATATGACACAATCACTTGTTGTTTGGTAAATAAACAGATTAGGAATGAAATGGTAAAAGACTTGAAAATGAAACTCGCGGAATGCCTTGGATGATGGTTAATAGTTGCCGCCACACATTTTCATCATATCGATAATCAGTGCATCATTTCGAGATGACATCAATATCGATAGTTTATGGCGTAATAAAGTACCCTAATCATTGTAATAAATACCTCCTTCACAGGGTGACATATCCTTGATACAATTTGCGAGAACGCCGTCAAGTAAAGGTAAAGCGGAAGTTTTTCTGAGTACGCTTGTATGATCTCCGTCATTTTAGCCAACATTCTGTATGAAGATGTGTCCGACACTGATACTTCGACGTCTAGCCTGCAATAAAACGCGCAATTTGACCAATCTAATATCATCGATGTGATAAACCTTTTGAAAAACCCAAATGGAGTCTTATATTAACGGAACTGCTTTTCCATAAGACACTCAACAACATTTAACAAAAACCAATATTAACAACTCATAAATAATTAAATGCACCTATAATAAAACCAAGTAAGCGATTAAAATTATATGGTAAATAAAATATAGATATTTTGTGTTACAAGTTATTGATGTGTCGATATGAAATATTAACCATCGAAATCAATAGGAAGAGCATTGCGACCAGTAATCAAAACCGTTGCTTTGTCAATTTCATCGTATATGACTATATGTATGACAAAATACATATCGATACTCTCCATCACCATCTCTTAACAGTACGTACCATAGAGACAGCATCCTGGGCATGCTCTGGTACAAGTACTTGTGTCCATACTGCAACGCTTTGCCGTAGCTATTGAGCGCATGAATCCGACGGGACATGTCCTCGCTTGTATTGGACGAGTCTTTGTTGCTCACTTTCTCGTAGTAGGCACCCAGGCATACCTGGAACAAGATATTGTCACAATTGTATAAATACTAAGTAAAAACGAACAATGGAACATGTGTTCCACTGTGACAAAATATCAATTTTGGATGCTTATGAGTAAAATAAATCATTTCGAACAACAGAGAAAATTACCATCTATTCCCTAGCTTATAGTTATGTGCAGCATTTACTACGACGCGACGGTCAATATTAAAACGCTACAAATATAAAATAATTCACATAACTTTTTACAATATTTAAATTGTAAAGCAAGTAAATGAAGAAACAGCTCCGTAAAACGCGTAACATAGGGCAATAAGAAGTATACTTACCAAGCTCTTCTCCCACTGGTTAAACACTTCGACAGATTCCTTGTAATATCCTATGTTAACGTCGACATCCACATTAGTAGTCTCATCATTGTATTTAGCTATTAGAAGCTTTGCCTTAGCGCATATTTTTCTATAACAAAATAAATACATTTTGATATAAACTGTCTTGTTCTGCTTACTTATAGTCAGTTATGAATATTTAAAAAAAGTGACACACGCACACACATCCACGAGACGTGCACGCGCGCGCACAAGCAAATACGCAAACGCACAAGTTATGTGTTTTCTACCCAACGCGTGTGCGAATACCGCACACCACGCGTGTTATTTGCATACATAATACTCCCAAGCCATACTGATGAATCGCATATCAGCCATCGGGCTTTGGGCATTGGGCATTGGCCCAATGCCCAATCTGTATCAGCCCATATACGTCCCACTGCAGGGCACGGGCCTCCTCTACAATCGACAGTACGATTGAGAGTGGTTAGGCCATATAGTCCACCACGCTGGTCTAGTGCGGGTTGGCGGACTTACATACCATAGAAATTTTTATAAATCGCTATGGTATGCAGGTTTCCTCACGATGTTTTCCTTCACCGTTTTAGTGCGTGGTGATTGATTATCAATACACACATGACTACGAAAAGTCAGAGGTGTGCCCTGGGATTCGAACCCGCGACCACCGTGAACATGTTGGCCAATGCCCAATATTGTACAGGATTGTACGGTTTCTACGGTGGGACGTATAGCACAGGCCTCCTGTACAATCGAGAGTACGATTGAGAGTTGTTAAGCCATATAGTCCACCACACCGACCCAGCGCGGGTCGGCGGACTTTACACACAAAAGAAATTATCGTCAAGACGTTTTCCTTCACTGTTATTGCGCGTGGATATTGATTATTAATACACACATGAATCCGAAAAGTCAGAGATGTATCCTGGGACTTGAACCCGCGACCAACGTAAGCATGTTGGCAGCTGCGTCTGTTCCGCTTACCAGCAGGCCATCATGCACTTTTGATAAAAAAATGATATTGACATATGTATCACTGTATCAGCCCATATACGTCCCACTGCAGGGCACGGGCCTACTCTACAATCGAGAATACGATTGAAAGTGGTTAGGCCATATAGTGCACCACGCTGGCCTAGTGCGGGTTGGCGGACTTACATACCATAGAAATTCTTATAAATCGCTATGGTATGCAGGTTTCCTCACGATGTTTTCCTTCACCGTTTTAGTGCGTGGTGATTGACTATCAATACACACATGACTCCGAAAAGTCAGAGGTGTGCACTGGGATTCGAACCCGCGACCACCGTGGACATGTGGGCAGCCGCGTCTAGTCCGTTTACCAACAGGCCACCACGCACTTCAATATCACTTCACTTCAATGTCATATTGACATATCAAAAGTGATATTGACATACAAATTGAAAGTTTATTGATTTGATGCCGCAATGTAATGAGTGTAAGCAAGATATTAAATTCCTCACCTCTGTTCATTAGTAAGTTGTTCTATTGATGGATATGAGTCGTCTAAACCTCGGCGCAGCGTAGTAAAGGCTTGTTCGTGCTGTCCACGTGCCCAGTACATCTTCGCCTTCTCTATGAACAACTCTTCAGGGTTATACTCTTCTGCATTTAATATGTACATGTATGCCTGGAAGAAATAATAACAAAAGGCTTTTAAGTATTTTTAATGTAATAAAGGAACCTCAAAAAATCTATGGAAGAATAAAAGTAGAGTGATTTTAGTGGGTCAAGAAAAAATAATCCATTGGTAGCATCTGTTGCGAATCCGCTAAAGAGACTAGTTATGATACGAAAGGATGTGGGTTTGTATCCCGACCCGAGACAAATATATGTATTAACCCATAAGTATTAGTTTTAAGTCAGCATTGTAAATAAATAAAGATAAAAAAAAACTTGTACTACCTGTTGGAATATTCCCGCTTTCCTAGCTTGTTTGGCACTTTGCAACCATAAATCGCCAATGCACGCTTTCAGACCATTTGCAGTGTTCTCATGTGTCGGTTGAAGCAGTTCCTAAAGTAGACAAAACATATATCGTTATTTGATCATTCATTTATTCATTTAATACACACATTGAGTCGAACTTTCAATTATAAAATCTATATCATTCGGCCACTCTGCTCGATTCCATAAATATTCTTTGTAAAAATAATCTTTCATAAGATCTTCTAAATCGTTCTTTATAAATACCACCGCTTCGGAACGCCTAAGCATTTGAAAAATTAACGCTACAAGAAATTCTTCAACACCACCAACTGTCCCCTTTTATACTCTTTTTTTTAATAACTTGTAAGTTTTAAGGTTATTCAATGTTACCTTTGTTTGCTGCAACAATATCCTTCTCTGTCGCAGCAATGGTTCGATAGTTTTGACGTCAGACTGAACCACAGATAACCGCCGACGCCATTCCTCTAGCAAACGATTTATTATTTGAAACCCTTCTCCATCTCTTAATCCTTTTAATCTATAAAAACAAGAACATATCTTATAAAAATCTCCATTTTAAATACTAATTTATTAATTTCATTTCATCAGTTAATTTCATAATCAGCTATGATGTTTTTGTGTTAAAAATAAAAACATCGATATTTTTTCACTTTAAAAGATATTTCAAAATATCGATAAAAATATCGACAATTCTAAATTCAATATTCAAGTCTATACTTTAGATACGTACTTATTCAAAGCTTCTTCCGCGTGTTGCGCCTCTGCGATCATATGTAGTCCCAATACACTTTGGTATCCACTTCGCAGAGCGCTTTCTCCCTTGCTCTCCCCGTCCATTTGCGACAATAGTCTTATGGTGGCGTCTTTACATGAAGTTGTAAAGGACTCGTGATCTTCTTGGCGATATGACACTAGTATGCGGCCCATTAGTAAACCCCAGTTTTCTTTACATGATGGCTGTAGGAAATTAAGAAGAATTTAAAGTTTTCATGAATGACTTTGTAAAATAATGATAAATATTTCTACTAACAAGTTTCTAAATAGAAAACGAAAATTTTAGTTAGTATTACAAAAAATAAGTCTGTGAATGATGGACACATACTTATCAATTAACTTACTCATGACTTTTAACACCATAGACATTAAACAAGCAATGTGTAACCTGACAAAAAACAATATGACGTCACCAAGCCATTTACTAACCACAGGTCGTTTAACCAGCTCATCCAGTTGTTCGAAGCGTCCCAGCCTCCACAGAGGTTCAGCAGACAACTCCATCATATCTTCAGAGTCGTGTTCACTGAGCAGACGGTACGCGGTGAACGGCTGGTCCAGACCCAGGTAGCAGTCTATCATGCCCTAGGACACAAACAAAGTGGTATAAGACAAACACACGAGTATCTAATTCGAAACCTTGATAGATCAATCCAAAATAGGACGAAAATATCACAGTTTACAATGATCCAATTCCAAGCATAAACCCTTTTCTACAATATGGCTTTAATGTTCTGCCATCATGTTAGTCTAGTTGGCAAGACAAAATGACTTAACTTAGCCTTTGAAATGGTTTCAGATCACTACACACACACGCACATTACAATTAAATTCCACATTATGTTTTATATAATTATTATATGGCCAGTTAATCCCTCAAAACATTCATAATTTAACATTTCTTCCTTCACCGTCGAAACCAAAGATAATCAAAAACACATTTGAGACCTATGTTAGTCTAATCTAGAGTTTATTAAAAAATATAATCTTACTTGCAAGCTATGCTTATCCAAGTTTCCTTCTTGCGCCAGTCGTTCGTAACACAGTGCTGCGTCTTGTAGGCGTCCAGTCACTACTTGCGCCAAGATCAACTCCTTCAATGATGGCTCAGATCTCTTCATTGACAGAATTCCTACGAATAAAGTAAGATGTAAATTGTCCGTATTTATGCAAAAAGGAACCATGCAGCAAAAACGCACTTCTGAGATATCAAAAGATTTACAAAAACATGTGCAGCTCTGTTAGATTAAGTAAAATTACTATTTATTTTATTTAAATTTAGTGATAAATTACTTATTTAACTATGTGTATATAAATTTACTCTGAATACTCTTAAACTTTCTAGATATTTAAGAAAATGTGCATGTGGTTCCTTTTAACATTTACTAATTGATAGGTTTTCTCATATGCAAAAAAGAACCACAACGCAGGGACTTCCTGATATAAATGAAACTATGTATTTATATTATCGTAATAAAGCTTTAATTTAATAAAAATAAAAAATAATACATATACGCCTTCAGAAGCAGACTCTTCTACGATAGTACGCCTCGATTTTCCATTAGGCAGCCTCATTTTCTTGCTGCCAGCAACTACTATATAACCATCTTCTGATGAATCTGATACATAGTCAGGACTTTTAAAGGGGGACAAGTTTTCGAGCAGTTCTAATACCGGCGAGGAATATTCTTCTAAGCGATCTGGCGAAGTTGAAATGTTGCTTAAAGGTGAAGAAAGCTTATCCAGAGGTTCCGATGTACCAGGTTCTTCGTTACCTTCTGCTGTAATAAATTAAAGCTTTAAAATTAAAGCAACAAAACCGTAAGGTTTTATATATAAATGACGATAGCTTATAAAGCTCTTCTTATAAAGCCGTGTCCCCACTAGGCGACATTAGTCGAGCAACGTGTGTCCCCGGTGACATCGGGTGACGACGTTGCCAGGCGGGCGACATGGGGAAATATCGCCTAGTGGGGACGCGGCTTAATGTCACTTCAAAAAGTATGTTGTACATGAGCCTTGTATAAAAATCATGCAAAAAAACTTGTTAATTTTTTGAATTTCGCGGGCTAAGGCGTAGCTAACCTTGTTCTGCACAAAACAGCGGCCTCATGAGTATTAAAATCGAACAAATAATTAAATAGCTATCTCGGCACCGCGACAAACCACAGACAATTAGGTGACTCACTCCACAATCGGGAATAAATCAAATGTGGATAAAGCGTACAACTCAGATTCATTAAGTACTTAAATGCACTAAATAAAACTACTTACCTGTTGTATGTTCAAAATTATCTTCGATGTTCATCTCCAATGCTTTATTTACTAATTACTTGCTTCTACTCAACATTTTCACACTTAATTTAATAAGAAATTAATAAAAACAATAGAACTTTCTTCGCGGAGAAAAATAACGGTCGTCACTCATTCGAACTATTTCGTTGAATGTCACCTATTTTGACAGATGTTCGACGTTTTACTTTAAAACTTTGAGTTATTGCACTTTGAGCCATATATGCAATGGAATAAAGTTAATATTTCGTTGTTTAAAGATGAGAGGCATGTAACAAATCATGTCATTTGGTACCTTTGAGCGATGATGGGTTTCAAAATGTTATATGCATAATGGAATCACATGCTAGTGGTTCTACTGTTTTACAATATTTATTAATAAATGATAGAACCGAATGCTCGTGATTCCATTTTGCATAAAAATGTCAGCAATTAAAATATGAATTTATTTTACGCATAACCATATCACAGCAACTTGGTTCCATTTGGGGTATTAAAAATAATTGTTAATAATAGAAATATGTGTAACGTATAATGGTACCAAGTATGTGTGGATCTGTTTTGTATAAAATGACGTGGTATTAATATCGTTTATTTGTTTGAAGAATCGAGTTCCATTGTGATGTGGTTCGGTTTGGCGTTATGTATAATGTTTGTTTCTGCTGTTGGTTCTATTCAGCTTTTAGTATACCTTGTTTTTAAGGGAAAAATCGTGTGGTTCTTTTTTGTATAAGAATTTAGAGCACGTTTAAATTAGTATTCTTCAAAAAAGTAAAAAAACGATATTTGTCGTGTGGTTCCATTTTGCATAAATACGGACAATTATAGTGACCTTATTTATAGATGATTTTAAACTTTTTTTAGTTATCGAAGGTTTTGTCCCTTCCGGACAACTTTTGAATTCAGTTTGAGGGAAGAAGAGAAAACATTCGATAATTGAAATAGATTTAAAAACTGACTATAAATACGGCCGTATGTGTTTATGGATTAACTACTAGCTTGTTACATACGGCTGGGAGTAACTAAAAACTACTAGCTTGGTAACGTGACATATTTCTTGCAATTGAATTTATAAAGCGTTACAGCAAGGTCGACAAAAATCATAATTATATAATTGAAATTTATGGTTTAGTTTTTTTATATAATGACAATATTCTAATTAATTAACTATAATAGTACTGTTTCAAAATAAAAACAGCAAACATATGTGACTATCCTTTGTCCTGAAAACCCATAATTTACAATACACACAGTCATATAGTCCTCAGCAAAATGGTAAAGCTAAAAGAATGAATAGGACATTAAATGACAAAGCAAGAACAATGATTATGAATCTTATTCAGTTTACTGTATGCTTTCAGTTGATGATGATCCACAATCATATGAAGACGCTATACAGAATGAAGAATGGAGAGATGCTATAAGAAATGAATTAGAATCTCTGGAGAAGATGAATACTTGGAAGGTTACTACTTTACCAAAAGGTGCTAAAGCGATAGATACCAAATGGGTTTTCAGGACAAAGGACAGTCACACATACAAGTACTTTGATAATATATGTTGGTATAAATAAAAGATCAACTTATCTATAAGGTTACTGCTGTGAACTATATTTTGAATATGTTATTTTTTATTTGCTGGTATTCAACACACTAATGAATAATATTTCCATACCTGCAACAGAATCTGGTTCATCCAACAGCGCGTATATCTCAGCCAAGAAGGGCAGTTGTTCTTGCATGCCTTCTTTGTTCTCTTCCATGTACAGTTCTAAATACTGTAGGGCGCGCTCCAGCTCGCCGCAAGCGAAGTTTCCGCGAGCGATCGTTAGTTTATCGAACTTGTCTAGGAATGATGATATAGCCCTGGAAAGAACATGGGTACGTGGCATTATTAAGGATACAGCAAACGGTATACGAAGAATATACAAAGGTTTATTCATGAGACTACAAAAGGTTTAAAAGTGGTCGAGCCATGCTGTTGTCAGTCATGACTCAGTATGATTGGGTAGGTTCGTCCGGGGCGGTACCACTGTCTCACAGGAGATCGACGTGAAGCGACGGTGATTGAGATTGTCAGAAGCCCAATTCCCGTACCGATTGAGATTTTAAATACTTATATATTTTTTCTTTGTTTGTTTATTTTTTGTAACTGCCTCAGTGGCGTAGCTGTACTGCGGTACGGTTACAAAGCTGAGGTCTCAGGTTCGAATCCTGGGTTGGGCAAAGTGATATTGGATTTTTCAATTCATTATCAGCCCAAAGTCAGAAATTTGTGCCCGATATGGCGATAGGCTCGCCACCTATCACATTGTGGGACGGAACATACAAGGCGAAATATGGGTATCCTGGCACCTCCGCCTACCCCTTCTGGGATATAGGCGTGAGTATGCATGTTTTTCTTTATCATTTGATCCCATTATCCATCAAAAATGCAAGATAATATACGTTTCGACACTCACTTGTAATTTTCGTTATTTAAAGGTTGCGGCTGTGAATCACACCACTCCATTGTCCAGCGATTGAGGAAGTCCAGTAATGTGTATATCATTTTACTGCATTTACTCTGAAAAACAATGACAAAGTATAATCTTAATTTCTAAGTTTCACGTCTTCACGGGACTAACATTTTCTTTGTTCCCCTAAATTAATTGTTCAGATCACTATAAATAAATAATAAATAACACCCAACACTCAAATACTTAGTCCTGACCGCACTAAGATCGAGTCTTGTGTCGTGGGTAATAAATAGGCCTCTCGTTTCACATGCGGCGTCTAACCGACTACGCCACGGAGGCTGTCAAAAAGCTTTCTATTGGAACTGGATGTTTCAACGTAGGAAACCGACATACATTTTAAACATATATTTATGTGTAAGAAAAAAAAATACCTGATTCCCTTCTTCCGTCTGCACGGAGTTGATAGTCGGCGTCATTCTAATGTGACGTAACATTTTGAACTTGTTTCGTTCTATCGACGACGTTATTTCATTCTCGAAGTTTTCTAATCCTGTTCAAAATTAATTCTACCATAAGTCAAATATACTAACTAATAAGTTGTATTACGAGTATAAAATAAATACACACTACGGTCATAAACATAGCCCCCACACTAAAGTACAGTCTTTTGAAGCAGATATAAAGAACTACGAAAGACTTTTCGGGTCCACAAACACTCACAGCTGAGAAAAAAATCTGTTGATCACACACATCTTTGTCTCGATGCGGGGATCGAACCCGCGTCTTCTCGTTTCACAGCCGTCGTGTAAGCAACGGCGCCATCGATATATATGATATGAATAATAATGTAAAACTTATAGTAATCTAAATTCATGGAAATTATAATCTTCTTCATACATTGTGGGTACAAAAATATTAAAAATCATAATAATACCTATAACGGCCATGATTTCCTCCTGTATGTACTGCAAGTTGTTGTTTGACATGACAGCGTGCAGTAACACGTAGGGTAGGAACAGGAAGAGAGTTCTGACGTCACGCCGCATGCTGGGGTGCACTACACGTAGGAGCTCTCGCACTCGCTCGCACGACACCAGCGTTATTAGCTGACCTGCCCAACTGTACAACATTATAATTAGGATAATTATCATCGTTAGTGTCCTCATCATTATTATTGTTATAATCTTCTTGACATTAACATAATTAAAGCCCCCATCATGATTCTCACTATCATCATCTTCAACCACAGAAAGTCAACAGAACATGCCATTATTTTTCCATTGGCTGGTAGCAATGTTTTTTTACAACTGGACAGTGAATTAGGGTCACTAACAACTAATAAAATATTATTAACTAAACCTTCTTTATATTCAGGCAAGAGACATACATACGCAACCAAATCGCAAAATAGAAACGATAACTTTGTTAAAAATAACGGTAAGCTTACTTGTGAGCCCATTCCAAAAACGTTGTGGCATAACTCGATCCGAATAATGGATGCGCTTTTTTTGCTTGCGATGGATAAGCTAGCGTGTACCTGTAATAATAGAAAAACAAATAATACATTACATATAGAGCATCTACAATAGGCGACAGGACGAGATGGCAATCGGTCTACAAGGTGACAAGGTCCAAGGACTCGTACTCTTAGTGCCACAGGAGTACGCATGGACGTTTATGGATATCGATCCCTCTCACATTGTTCTTTGTGTATTATACTGTTGTGAATTGACTGCGGTAGCTTTTAAAGTTAGAGAAAACAAACAATAATTCAGTCTCATTTTTACGGTTCTATTACGTTCATATGACTATATGAGTGTATTATCAGGGTGTCCCCTCATAATACTTTTTCTCTTATCTTCCATGTGCACACATCGTTACAAATTGTAGATAAAATATTTAGTTAAATTGCGAATAATAAACTTGACTTAATTATTTTTACTTTTATGTCATTGTATTGAAAAAAATACATCGATATAAACTACTAATTTATACCTGGAACTGAGCAACGGAAACATGATCTGATGCATGTGCTCGGGAAAACTGTCCCATACCTCTTTCTTTTTCCCATTTGGAGATATGTTATAAATCTTTAGTATCTCTTGTATTGTCAACGCATAACAATCCATATTCTGCAAGTAAATCATAATATTTTTTGTTTTAGTAGGAGGGTAGTAATAGAAATGTAACAATGTAGTTAAAACAAATATTTTTCACTTACTATAGTATCTTTTTCATACTGAAACGCTCTTGTAAGCTCAATAAGCGCTGTGGTGGCGAAGCGATCGTCCTCTATAGTGAAAGCGAATGGCGACTTTTTAGACTGTACGTATCGTCTAGGCAAGTGTCCCGCTTCTATGGCCCCGAGCTGGCCCAGGCAAGCACCACTCGCTGCACTTACTAATGGATCCAAGTCTTTACATCCTGTGAAATATAATAGTTACAAATGAGTACAGTTGCGATCTTGTGTCGTTTCTAGCCTTTATTTCACAGTACAGACAACGCGGATTCTCTTAAAAGGGGTCATCTTAGACCGTAGTCCATCAGTTTGAACTAGTGCGAACTGGCGAACAATATTACTAAATTAAATCATAAAGTCGTGAAGGCAACACCCAAAAATACTAGTGGGTGACACAAAAAATTACCTTTGTGCGAGAATCGAACTTTGTGGAGATCCGTAGGAGAACTAAAATAACCGACATAGCCCACCGGATTAGTAAGTTGAAGTGGCAATAGGCAGGGCACATAGCGCGGAGATCTGATGACCGATGGGGTCGGAAAGTGCTCGAATGGAGGCCGCGTATCGGAAAGCGCAGCGTAGGACGTCCACCCACAAGATGGTCCGACGACCTGGTAAAGGTCGCGGGACGTCGCTGGATGCAGGCTGCCTCCAACAGGTCTCTGTGGAAATCATTGGGGGAGGCCTATGTTCAGCAGTGGACTTCCTTTGGCTGATGGATGGATGATGGATGGAGAATCGAACCCGTAGCTTCTAAAAATTGCTCCTGCTGTATATCAGTAGTATGGGATTTTTTTTAAAACTTACCGAGTAGAAGCGAATCTATAAGTTCCACAACAGTGCTGTCAATGGTCTTCCCGCCGAATATGGCTTTGTGTATCTCAGATCTATCACTCTTCAACAATTTATTCAAGTGATTGAACGCGTACACTTTGATCGTTGGTATATCTTGATCGAGATGCTGTAAGTACCACTTTATCTTGTCCAAAAACCCTTCTGGTTGTGTTCTGTTCACATGCCTTCTTATAACCAGTTTTATCTTCAAAGATATTTGAGTGTCTTCCAGGAAGAACAAATCGGATATGTGAGCACTTAATAAGTTTTCATTGTTTATGACCAGATATTGGAATATCTTGTTGATTTCTTGTGGGGCGTGATCGAACTGCTGCAGTAATGATACGGCAACGCTTGACAACAAGGGACCCAGGCACATACTATGTATATTGTGTATGAAGGCGCTCCACGCTTCAGCTAATATCTTCGGAAACTCTTTAGCCAAAGGAAGTGCTGATCTTAACGTCGCGAGCACTTTATACCTCAACGGTGTAATATACTTAACTCCCATCAATTGTAGTATATCAGGAAAACTTTTTAAAGCTTTCCTTTTCACTGATAACGCTACCTTTCCATTCACCAACTTGTGATCGAAGTACGCCAGGACTCCCAAGAATTTTGGGTTTAGAAAGTCAGCTATTTTAGTAGTTGTCATATTACTACTTGCACTGGGTGTAGAGACATCTGGATCATGACACGCCAAATATCTACAGGCGTTCAAGACTTTCTCTGGGTTACAGCAGTATTGAAGCAAGAATTCCGTTAATATCACTCTAAAGTGTTTATTAATTAGAGTAGCTATCGACACTTTTGTCAACTTTTCTATAATTGTATAACACTTTGACGACACATCGTCTCTTTCATTCAAATAAACATGGACATAGATGTGAGGAAACCTTTCAATCAGAAAATCTGAGACCGAACACTGCACCAACGAAGCTATCTCTTCAATCATTGAAGGCACTTGCTTGATTTTTACAGCATAAGGTATTAGGTACGGTAGAAAGTGGTGCACATCTTTTGAAATAAAATCCCTGTATCCAACGAACCCGAATGCTCTAACAACTTTCAAGAGAGATATAGCAAATTCTTTGCCATTGTACAAACTGCATTCAACAAAAAGTCTACAATAATCCTTTTTATATCTGTGATAAACTTGATTCGGTGTGTAACCATGTGCTTCACATACATCTCTTAAGAACACAACTGCTTTTGGTCCTAAACAACCATATGGATGCATGATGAAGTAAACCAAGGGTTTTGTAACTGGTAATACTGTTTTCTCGTTTTTGCATAGTCCAAACCGTTTTATGAGATTCAATATATGGGTCTGCTGGCCAACATCATTGCTTTGCAGGCTAGATTTAGTACATTGTACTAAAGTTGTAATGCATAGGTTTACTGCAATATCTTTGTTCATGGCCCACTCGGGGTCCTCTTCCTGAAATGGGTTAATAATTAGTATAACATAAGACCTTCTTATAAATCAGTATTAGTGCCTGTATGTAAAACAATAAAGTCCGAATATGCCAATTAAAAATTGTGTATCAATAATTTTTATTATGTAATAATAATAAATAACACCCAACAGTCACATACATAGTCCTGACCCCACACTAAGATCGAGTCTTGTGTCGTGGGTATCAAGAATTACGAGACACTTTTCGGTCTCACAAACACCCAGACCCGGAAGAAATATTTGTGGGCCGCACAAACATTTCTCTCGGTGCGGGGATCGAACCCGCGGCCTCTCGTTTCACAGGCGGCGTCTAACCGACTGCGCCACGGAGGCTGTTTTAATTTACATATTCATACTTGTCATTCTTATCAGACCTACCGCATTTTTTAAGCCTGATAATTATGATAGTATATAAGCTATAAATATAAGCTTCCGATAATACAAGTACTCACCAGATTTGCATCCGCATATGGCTTCAACCCATTTAAAATGTGTTCACAATTCTGTGCATTGGCAATTTCATTTGAAACTCCATATTTGAACACATAGAAATGCAGGCTTAATCTGTTAAACATGTTCCAAAAACCACTGTCTTCTATATTCACATACTGTTTGTGGTTCAGAAACTTTGCAAACAAATTTCTCAGACTTATGTATATGGTCTGCTTATTCGGTGAAATAGTATCCTCATTTGTGCACAATTCGTAACCCTTCATTCGAACTTTGGCAAAGAAATTCTCTTTGCTTAGATTGCATCTCTCTAAATTGTGGCATTTGGCACATACTACTGAAACTGACATATCATTTGATTTAAATATGCTATGCCCAATGTTCTCTTTTGTGAGATGAAGTGATGTCATGTTGAAGCTTAAGGACATACAAGCAATAGCTGGTAAAACATAAGTCACTTCATTTTGGATGTCTGGGATCTTGGACAGGAATGCTGGCATAATTATATCACCTATGAGTTTACTTGGTGTGTATAACTTACATAACAGAAGCAATGGACACAACTGTAGTATCTGAAACAATAAATAAATACATCCCATTAGTGGCCTGTAATAAATTCTGAAAATAAAATAAAGTTATAGAAAATTCTAAATTTTAAATATTCCATTCTTAAAAAGTATCTTTAACACTCACTGTGGGTTTCTAAAGTGATTAAATGAACATGCTAAGGTATTGCTGTGCTCGATTTACATAATGTGTACTTACTTCTTTGTAATTCTCAGTCTTGTTCCTGATCAAAAGTTCAATAAAGTAAGTGATAAATGTTTGGTATGTTGGATCAAATTTTTCCTTCATAAGTATTTTAGCCACTAATAAGTACTTCAGAATCAGTGATTTGGTAAAATCACCATAATTCATCTCATTTATTGAGAACTGACATTTGGTTTGAAAGCACATGAGATGTAATACTTTATTACATTCATTTCTAGACATATTGTTGTTCACAACTATTGTATGCACTAGTATATCCAGCACTAATTTGACACAGTTGATGTCGTCCAATAATACATGTTTGTTAAATTGTATTAATTTCATTACAGAATTCAATATCAAATTGGAATGTTCTTCTAGAAGATTCGATAATTTAATATTTTGACTATCACTCCCATTTAGATTAACATGTTGTAATATATTAAGGGCACAAAGTGTCCTTTTAAGATGGTGGTTAATGAGAAACACATCAATTTTAACGTCTTCACAACAAGTCAATGACTTGATTACAGATAATGTTTGATTATAACACCAGTTGTCTTTCCAACTGTCTTGCCTCCTGTTACACTCTGTTACTATGTTTTGGCAATAACATTCTGTGACTGCTTCTATCTCATAGCCACTCATAGATTCAATGCACAACAGCTCTTTAGGAAATTGTAATTTTCTACTCAAAAAAAGGCACTGATGTCTTAATTCTTTACTATATAGTTTGCTGCTTCTTGACTTAATAATTGTAGTACAAATATTTAACAAAGCTTCTTCATGTTCTTTGATGATATTATCTTCTATACTTTTTATAAAATTAGACACAAGTGTACAAAATTTCATTAAATAAATATTGTCAATTTCTCCTTTATCATGGAACACATTGATTGATTGGACCATAGTCTCCAAAAATAGGACTAATTCATGATATATTTCAGGAAACAAATTCTTATATTTGTTTATACCATACTGATCGAAATTTTGTATTATGGTTGAGAAGAAATTTAAAGATATTAATTTGAGATCTGCATCACAGTACTCAAGAAGATATAATGCATGGCGAAAAAGCTTTTCATGCTCAATTTTATTTTGACTTATTTTTAACGAGTTCATTGCAGTAATTTCTGACAAAACTTGGAGTGTTAAGTCTATCATAACCTTGCAGGTCTTTATATCTGTGATTTTTACATAGATAGGTTCTAAATTAAGCTGTACATCAGGCATAACTACATTTTCTGGTGTAAAATTCTCTAAAATTGATTCATCTTGTTCATTACTCTCTTTGTAGTACTGTATTAGTTTATACAGCACCGAAAGGTATTCCAAATGAAGTTTGTTATAAAAAGAAGCATTGTTAACACACAAAATGTTTAGTATTTTCAACTGAGCATCCTTGCTTGCAACATGTATCCTAAAAAGGAAACATAAATTAGAAAGAAATCTAATTTGAATAATTATCATTATCAATATAATATTATAATTATCGTAAAAATATATTTCAAATACCTGTTTAGTTTTTCCACTGACCACACATAAAATAATCGTCCTACAAGCCAAGTGTTAAAAGCACTGTAGTATGAATCTGGATACTTGGATGATCCCACTCTAGGTACAAGAACTTCAGAAAAATCTCTGCAAGAAAATATGGTAAAGATTTTGTATTTACATCATGATCATGATGATCATGTACTACAGATTATTTGAAAGGCCCTAATATTGAGTCTGCCTGTTGACTAATTATTAGAGCAAAATAATAAAGAACTCAAAAACTCCATAAAGTTTACTCCAATAGATACAGTCCTCCAATAATAACACTAAATTATTACAATATTTTTTAACAAACTGTTTCAAGTTAAATATTCTCATTCAATATGTAATGAGATGTTAAAAATATAGCAGTTGATTCAGACTATTTATGCCTATAAGTTATAACACTGCTTACCCAGAAAGTTTTAAAATTGAAGTCAATAATCTCTCAAGACCGTCGACAGCATGATCTAAGTTATTAAATAATACCATTGTAGGTGCATTAAACATTTGCCATACTGTAAATGGACCATCTTGGTTATCATCTTCCATTATGTTTAAAGTATTTTATTTAAACCTCTTTAAACAGTAACGTTTTGTCATAAACCTCAGCAAACGTAACTTTTATATTTTTTACTGTTTTTCATCGGTACTTTACCGTAACGAAACCACTATATTTATTTCACTTGCCTGACATTGACATATTTTTCTTTTTGATGTTTTTCACAGACCATAGAAATGTTTTTCCCGCGCCCGAAACCTTGGTGGGTACAGAGTTGCCAATAATTGAAAATAGACGCCACCTCAAAACAATGTACTCATTGTTCTGTGACGCCACTTAAAAATTTATTCATAAAAAAAGATATATAAAGGTAAAGGTCTACGCGCGCCAGTACCGGATTTAGGTATTTTTCGAGGCGGAACAAAAACTGAAAAATGCCGCCTCCACCTGCCTATATTTTTATCTTAATCATCTTCATCATTTTTAGCAACCACACAACATTTTTTAGCAACAATACAGGCCTTCGGGAAGGGATGCTATTTTACCACCAGTTTAAGCATTTTTTACGCGCTTTATATTGGCTTCACTTGTATGTAGCTTCACTTTTAAGGGTTAACGTCGCTCGAGTCCGTAGGCTTTAACTCTAGTTTCAATACACGAGACACCTGGGTAGTGCCGGGTAGCGACGAAAGTTCACGGGACGTAAGGCCTGCCATAGTGATTCCCGTAAGGGACCGGTTTCCGGGATCAGCCCGTGTTATTCCGGTTTTCGAGGAGTTTGACTCCGGGCATGAGGTTGTAAGCATGTGTAAAACGGTTGTCTTCTGGCCGCTCGCGGTACAGTACAGGGGCCCAATCGCGGCTAAGCACCGCGAAAGGTTGCCTCACCATGCAGCGCATTATTTGGTGACCGGATGTGGGGTCTTGGTGGCTCATCCCGTGACAAGGGCACGTGGGCCTTTCCATCCAGCGGATCAATTCGCCACCTGCCAACCCTTTCGCACCGGTGCCTATTCAGCCTTCTCAATATCTGGACTTATGCTCTTCGATGCCCCTTCATCAAACCTATCCCCTCAACCGCATGACAGTGCAAGTAAACAGAGCAGGTCCTTCAGCGATGCAGAACCCCACCACCGCGTTCACTTTGGAGTTCACCAACATCCGCGGACTCCATACGAACCTCAATGCCGTCCACCATGATCTCGAGAGAGCCTGCTTTGCTCTTCTTGATGGAGACGCAGAATCGTTTGTTTTTCGTCCGGCCAAAATTCCTATCTGCTGTACCCCGGTTATTCGCTTAAAGAAAACATTAAGCCGAAAGCTGGGGTATGCTTGTATGTTCAGACGGACATCTGCTGTCGCCGTTTGTGCTGCATGGAGGACCCTTCCTTCTCCGATCAATATTAGTTCCCTCAAAGAAGCCTACAACCGAGCCACGAAGGCCTGCAAGAAGGCCTACGTTAGAGCGGATGCCCAGCGCGTTAGCAAGATTAGCCGTGCGTTGACCAATCACCCAACTAGCAGTTGTGCTAATTGGAGTTTAGCCAGGACCGTTCATTCTAACTTCTGCCGTCCAGCGTTGCCACCACTGAGGTATCTGGATAGGTCGCTGGCTCACAAGCCACAAGAGAAAGCTGCATTACTGGCAAATCTCTTTGTGGCACATTCCTGCCTCAAGGACCGTGGTTCCCAGACGCTGCATACACTTTCTGAAGTCTGCGGTTTCTCAAATTTTGGAACGAGGCCAATGTGCAATCGATCCCCAAAAAGGGTGATCGGTCAGACACTAACAACTATTGCCCGATCGCTATCACCTCAGTGAAGTGTAAAGTCATAGATCGAATCATAAACTCTCAATTGATCCGCAACTTGATCTGGATAGGGGCTGGCATCGTGGTCTTTTTTCCAAAGTTCCGACATATGGTCTGCCCAACAACCTGTGCTCGTGGGTTTCTGGCTTTATGCATGGGCGTAGAATACGTATCGTCAGCGACGGATACGGCGCTCATGTCGGTAAATGCCGGAGTTCCTCAGGGCTCGGCGCTGCTACCCATGCTGTTTATTCTACATATCAATGATATGTTGTCGCTAGGCAACATTCATTGCTATGTAGATGACAGCCTCGTTCTTGGGCGGTACCACTATGGGTCTCCGGCTTGCCGGATCGACACTGTGAGGGAAGATCTTATCATTGAGCTCACATGGGTTTCCAGGAATATAGTTGAGTATATAACGCCAAAAAAACCAAGGCGTGTGCGCTCACGCGCAAAAATACCCATTCTCTCACTTCCCAATTTTTCAGGGTGCTCCCCTCTCAATGCAGAATGACCTGAAGCTCCTTGGTGTCGATATAGGCTGTGATCTCAATCCAAGGAATCACATTAAGGGCGTTATATATGCCACAGCACGCAAGCTTGGAGTCCTGAACCGGGTGCGTCGGTTTTTCACACTTGGTCAACTTTATCGCTTGTATAAAGCGCAGGTCCAGCCGGGTATGAAATACTGCTCGGACCTCTAAGATGGATCCGCTCAGTACCTGCTGATGCCTTGGATGGATTTCAACGGCGGGCCATCCACATTATGAATGATGTTGACGTTACGAGCAACTTAGAGTCGCAACAATTTCTCTTTTCTCCGTACTAGAAATTTAATATTGTAACCACTGCCTTGAATTGTTTGGATACAAATCCAATTTGTCTTGAATCCTAACAAAATAATAGTATGATTGTTTTTTAATATTCGCTATAAGGAGTTAAAATAAAGGATGCTTTCATAGCTGAATACTAGATGGGAAGGACCCAAGAGAATGTTTTATGTTGCTTTCTGTAAAAAGCTTTCGTAGAGTTTACAATGTAATGTAGTTCTAGCTGTATATCACAAATTGAATATTTGAAACCAAACGTAGTCGTTGAGATCGATGAAGGAGTTTCCAAATATAGCTTTATCTCTTTTTCACACGCCCCTATCGCATATTCATCAATATTCGCGTGAAAAAAAATTAAGATCTACAGTGCCCGTGTAAGTGGTGTTACGTTATTGGTCAGTTGTGTAGCAGAACTTGTCAGCCGGGGCACAGACCCCGTCTTGCCCCCAAGATCCGGGCCTGATCTATGCTGTAGGTACTTTGTAGGTCGGGACTTTGTGTCTAAAACGAATATTCGGTCTAAGTTTGCAAGGTATAATAATGTATATAAATATTGTTTATTATATTTTTCTCTTATTAAGCTATTGCATAGCTTCTATCGCGGGCCTTGAACGTGAAGACCGAACCGAAGCTTGGGGGAGTTTGGATGTCACTTGTCGGGTTCTCCGGCCTTCCCACCTAGCGCGCAGGGACAATTGTCGAGCCGTCGTAGATAGGCTGGCTCCCTACCAATATCTAAGATCTTCGCCCGCATATCGACTAAAACCTCTCGGTGTGATAAAAAAACTCGCGCATTACAGACAAGAGGCGATGTGGTCGGGTAACACCCAATTGACTCCCTCATCGTGTCCCCAGGCGCACTGCCAGATATGGCTCCTTACAACTTCGGAGGGTAAGACCGTAAATCATTTTGTCCTGTTACACTGTTATGATACCAACTAGGGGTAAAGTACCTACTTGAAAGGGTCGTTGGTAGCCGGGTTAGCCAAAATTTAATGATCTCGGCTTTACGAAAGATACATGCAGAGTGTCTGACCTATTTTGTTTTGTCCTCCGATATTGCTGGATGGGGGCCATAAATGAGACTAGAACACTGTAAGGTCTGATGTTTAGCGATTTTGTCTGTCCTAAATCAAAATGAGATCAGTATAGAAAATGTGCACCAGTAAGAAAATCAAAAATTATCATCAATTTTCAAATTTTTATTGGTATTATACATCATATAACTTATTGTAAAATATTATAACAAAAACAATTACCTCAGCAATGAAAAAATAAAACATAAGAATATTAGAATTTCTATTTTTTATATTAATGACTAAAATATACTACGAAAGATAAAATATACTTTTATACATTTGCATTTACATAGATTACATGTCTACATCAAAATAAGTATCACTACAGCAAATTAAATGTGATGATTTGCTCGCAATTTAAATCTCCAAACTATTTTAACATTTAATATTGACTAAAAGTACTTTAAATAAACTTTAAACATACATATGTGACAAGCAGATACACTTTTCTTATAAATGTTTCTTTAATAATGGACTAATTGAAACTTCTTTTTTACAAATAATGAACTATTAATAGATTAAAGTGGACAAAACCTTATTTCCATACATTTTTTAAGGGCTGAGTAACTACAAAAATGTCAATTTTAGAGCTAAATGAGTTATTAAATATTTTGTTTCAACATTTCTGATCTGCCTAAGTGCATATTTAATATTATTGCATACAGTCTTTATTACATATTTCGCCGTAATATAACAAACATTTCCTGTTATTTCGTATAATACACAGATCTTTTTATATTTTCGCTTTAATCAAAACTTATCAACTCTGCTGTGTTGTTGTTATGTTCTGATTTAATGGGAGTCTGAGCTTGCTGTGTTTGGTTGATCGGAGTTTGTTGTTGTTGGTCTTGGGGCGCATTGTTGAAGTTTTGTGGCTGCATTTTTATTTGGTTACCAGGTATATTTTGTTGCATGGGTTGACTTTGTGGCATTCCTGGTTGCATTTGGTGAGTTGGGCCACCCATGGGTATTTGTCCTTGCATCTGCGGCACTTGCTGCTGTTGCATTATATTGCCTTGCATCTGATGGCCTGGTTGTTGGCCAGGAATCATTTGTTGACCTTGGCCTGGATGCATTTGCCCTTGATTAATTTGTTGGCCTTGCTGAGGCGTGTTCTGACCCTGAGGCGGCATTTGCTGTCCCGGCATCATCATTTGTTGGTTTGGTGGTTGCAGTGGCTGACCCATCATGCCCACTGGCTGTCCATGGTGTGTCATGATTGGTGCTGGTTGAGATTGAGTCATATGTTGGCCTTGAGTTTGGGGCATGTGGGATGGAGTATTTTGATTTGTTTGAGGAATGTGATTAGGATGTGACATGGCTTGTGGTTGGCCTGGTAAAGGTTGACCTTGAATCATTTGCTGGCCTGGTAATGGAAGGGGTGGACCTGAAGTAGGTATTTGTGACTGTTGTATGTTCTGGGGCTGAGAACCAGGCTGTTGATTTTGCATGTTCATTGGATATCCTGGCATAGATGCAGGCTGATTTGGGTTTGGCTGGTTACCCTGCATGGCTGGCATTCTCATGTTCTGCATTTGCATGCCAAGCATTGCATTATTTTGATTCATGAGAGGTTGGCCTATATTTTGTTGACCAGTAGTCATAGCAGGCATCATTGCATTTTGCTGCTGGTTTGGAATGTTTTGTTTAGCCAAATGAGCATTTTGACCATTTTGCTGCAGTTGTGGTTGTCCAGGCAACCCATTAGCGATGTTTGGTGGCATCATCTGATGCATGCCAGGTTGAGTAGGCAAGCGCATTTGATGCATTTGCTGCATCATTATTTGTTGCTGCATGGGTAATTGTTGGCCGAGTGGCTGACGAATGTTTTGCTGGTTCATTGGCGGCTGACCACCGACATTTGGTTGACCAATGGCCGCGACAGATGTAGACAAAGCAAAGTTGTTCGACATTTGAGGCATTGATTGGGCCACTGTAGCCATTTGGTTAACATTCATAGGTGCATTGGCCTGTGAAACTTGCGCTTGTCCAGGCATAGGGAGTGAGCCATCTGTGGTCGCCTGTGGCATCATCTGATGAAATTGGGGATTGCCATATATGGGTTGGTTGGGATAGCCAGTTGGGAACTGAGGCATGGACACACTTGGCATGAAGTAGCCACTGTTAGCAGACATCATGTACTGGTGCTTTTGTTGCTCCTGTCTCATTTGCATTTCTCTTTCTTGTTCCTGTGAACAATAATTTCAATATAAATACATTAACTCACACCTTTCCCAGAAGTGCTACTGGGACACCCACATTCGGACTTGTGTATACCATCCCATAATGTGATAGGGGGCAAGCCTATCACCATATCAGGTACAAATTTCCGACCCTGAGCCGATAGTGAATTAATAAAACCAATATCACCTTGCACGACGCTCGAAACCGAAAACTTAGTTTTGCAATCATACCGTAATACAACTGCGCCCCAGAGCCAGTCAAATTTAATATAATTACATAAAATTAAAAGCACACAGATTCACTGTGATCCGCAACTTGCGTATATCCTGTGTTAAATATGCTAGTATTGTGTCGAGTGTCGACTATTGACAGTCGTTATATTTTTACATCAGTAAATACTATTATATGGACCATTGCATGTGCTCATATTAGGCATCAAAGCAATCCATTTACCATGTAGAAATAAAACAATCTAGTTACATTACCTGTACGCGTTGTAGGGCAAGTTGCCTCTGGTATTGCAAGTATTCGTGCTTTTTCTTCCTCATGGCCTGCAGTTTGGCCGCCATTTGCATTTGTCTCTGTCGTTCGGCGGCCTCGGCGGCGGCGGCCAGCCGGGCGGCGTGCTCGGCCCTTAGAGTATCCAGGGCTGCGCGACTGTCGCGGATTTGGGTCACCTTGTCCTGGAAATAAAATTTATATACATATATAAACTCAAGTCTTTTTTCCCCTAAGCAAAGGTGCCAGGACACCTACATTTCGCCTTGTATATTGTCATATAGGGCACAAATTTCTGACTCAGGGCTAATAATTAATAGAAAAATCTAATACTGCCTCGACTGCCTCGGTGGCGTAGTTGTACTCCGGTACGGTTACAAAGCTGAGGTCTCGGGTTCGAATCCCGGGTTGGGCAAAGTGATATTGGATTTTTCTATTCATTATCAGCCCAGAGTCAGGAATTTGTGCCCGACATGGCGATAGGCTCGCCACCTATCACATCATGGGACGGAACATACAAGGCGAAATGTGGGTGCCCTGGCACCTCTGCCTACCCCTTCTGGGAAAAAGGCGTGAGTTTATGTATGTAAAATCTAATATAAATTTACCCGACCCGGGATTGGAACCCGAGACCTCAGCTTTGTAACCGTACCGTAGTACAACTACGCTACCGAGGCAGTAAAAAAAACAAAATGTATTTATTAAATATTTGGAATGTAGTCCGCCAACCCGCACTAGGCCAGCGTGGTGGACTATATGGTCTAACCACTCTCAATCGTACTGTCGATTGTAGAGGAGGCCCGTGCCCTGCAGTGGGACGTATATGGGCTGATACTGATACTGATTTGGAATGTACCTTTAAGTTTAAATTACCATCGACGCGATATATTTTATTTTTTGCACAAAAGTTTAACTTACATTCCAACCAGCGTGTAACTTAAGTTATAACAATTAGTGGGGCCCGAAAATTTTAAAAGATATACAAGTTTTAACTTTCATGACCTTTGATTGTTTATTACTAAATAAAATATAATCAGCTATATCTTACCTGTAAACTTTCTAAATAAACACGTTTATCATCTTGCTGTTGGATATATTTCAAAAGACGCGAGTGCATGGCTGTTATGTTCATGAACAGAGTTTGAACTGCAGTGTCGTTGGCGATAGATCGGCCTCTGAAAATGTACAAACAAAATTTGTTCAAGTCATAGAGAGAATTCTATAATATGAGTGTTAAAAATATGATAATGTGATTGAATAACATACCGTGATGAATTGCTTTTCATTCTGTTGACGAAAATCTCCACTTGAGATTTGAGTGATTCTACAAATTCGTCAATTTCTTTGTCTTCTGCGTCATCATCTTGCGTTTTCCCAGTGGGTAACTTAGGGAAATCCTGTAACAATATGCAAACTATGAATTATTTCACAGATCATCAATTTATTTTTGTTAGTTTCAGTGCTTTTATAAATTCTTGAAGGGCATTTAATTTAGTAACTGGATGATTGCAACACTAGGAATATACACAAGCGTGTTTTACGCTTACATCAAATCTCCAGTTGCAGTTGCGGTAACTACATTGTTTTAGCGTCGCACTTAATTAAGTTTATCAAAAAAGTTTAATTAAATTATTTCTAGATAATATGCCATTCACCACTAAAGTTGTTAATGCCAATATCAACTAGAAGTAGTAGAAAGTGAAGAAAGCCACTGTGAAACAATCATTTATCTCGGTCTCTGTCCCAATTTTTATTTTTGTCCCTAACTTATATTATTATCATATTTATTATCCCTAACTCATACCGGGTATTTCAAGAATGCTACCGAAAACGAAGCCGAGTGGTAGTTTTACGGCCGATGCCAATAATCAATCGAAAAAATTAGATAGAAGTCAATCTGGATTGTTTTCTACTTTTCGATTTGTCATTTACCATGTTGCCATAGTTTTTACACTACTGAGATTGATTATTGGCAATATAGTATCAGAAAAAAGATTGAGCTGTCAATCTCAAACGGCAAATTTTGGATTGGGATTGTTTATTGGCAGCGGCTGTTAGTGACTACAAACACAATGTAACTAAAAATTTCGCAAAGAAAAGCGACAGTTCTCTTTCATATTTTTTTAAATATCGTCGAGTTTGAGTGGTAAATTCATAGGTTTTGCTAAAATAATAATTTAAAGCCTTGCGTACTAGAGAGTCTTTGATAATAAAAGGGTGTATACTATTATTTAAGAAAAAAACTATGTATTTACCACCCGAGTACGACGATAGACAAAAAAATATAAAAAAAAAATCGTCACCATTTTTTGCACAAAATTCACTTGCATTGTGTCTGAAGTCACTAAAACTACCATCCGGCTTCCTTTTCAGTAGCAGTCTTGAAATACCCTGTATTATTGCACTTATATATAACGACCAGTTAGATAGGTTAAGGCGCCGAAACCAAATAGTAAATATGTGCTCAGTGCAAGACAAGAAGTGCAGGGACAAATATTGGATACTTTTGGGTACTATACTCTGCCTGGACGGCATTTGCGCTTACCATCAGGCGCAGTGCTGTCATTATGCCGGGCCAGAGTAAAAAATAAATAATCCTGGTGTGAATATACAATGTATGTAGTGCATTACATCAGCGGTGTCGTTGGAGGCGGTGCTGGCGGGCGCGGGCGCGGTGGGCGCGGCGCCCGACCCCGTCGCCAGGCGCTGCTCCCAGTAGCTGCGGTCCAGGTAGCGCGACAACTCAGAGTTGGCCGCAGTGCTGTGCTCGGGCGACGCGCTCACCGACGACGGAGTGGGGGACACTGGAACATATCAATTTATGATTTAATAAAAATTTGCTCTCACTTTATTGTTTTATTATAAAATGTTATCTTAGAGTTATGTAGATATACGTTTTTTATTGTTATAATTCTTAATTTCGGTGAATAATGTGAGCAAGGAAGTGATATCTATATATCAGGTATAACCATCATTATTTTGGAATAATAAATATAATAGAATAGCCCATAGAATTAGTAAGTTGAAGTGGTAATGGGCCGGACACATGGCGCGTGGAACCGTTTGGGCGAAAGATTCTAGAGTGGAAGCCACGTACAGGCAAGCGAAATGTCGGACGCCCTCAGCGGGCGTCCGGTGGACGGACGGAAGGTGGACGGACGACCTGGCTAAAGTTGCAGGAAGTCGCTGGATGCAGGCTGTTTCCAACATCAATGTGGAGATCCTTGGGGGAGACCTATGTTCAGCAATGGATTTCCTGTGGCTGAGATGATAATGATGATGATGATTATGAATAAATAAATACACCCAACAGTCACATAGTCCCAACCCTACATTAAGATCAATAATTATTATTAATATTCTTTTGTCGTGGATATCACGAACTACGAGAGACTTTTTTGGCTCACAAACACCGATACCCGAGACACATATTTTTGGGCTTCACAAACATTTGTCTCGGTGCAGGGATTGAACCCACAGTCTCTCGTTTGGCAGCCGATGTCACCAACTGCGCCACGGTGGCTTTCAATTTAATCAAATAATGGCTGATAATACACACACACACACATTAACATACAAAATTGCTGAAAATGTGTGTCGTGGAAATCAGAAAATATACGTTTCCGACGTATAGAAAATCAATAATTTCGACTTACATTTTTTACAATCTCCGGTTGCTTGTTCAGAAAATAAGACAGTAACACATTAATACACAATAGAATTGTGAAAAATACATTATGTAGTTGTTTATGGTTATGTAGTTTGTATGGTTATGTAGTTGGTTATGTAGTTACAACACAACTCAGGGTACTAATGTCCACTCATTTAGAACAAATAGATGAATACAGAATGAATAGATTCTCTGTACCAGCCTATATACGTCCCACTGCAGGGCACGGGCCTCCTCTACAATCGAGAGTATGATTGAGAGTGGACCATTCTCAATGAATAGATTGACAATACATAAAAATTGGTAATGTGCTGTAAAGATTATATGGTTGTTAGTAACAAAACGTACACATAGATTTACCAGTGGGTAGATGTGGTGTGGGATCTGGAGCAATGTGGGCTCGGGACTTGCGTTCCTTTTCCTTTTGTTCAGCTTCCGACTGGCTGAGAGCGAGAGCCAACTGCAACTCTTCCTCCTCTTGAAGTTCTTCGGCAGTTTTACCACCTGGCCGCTTCTATTAAAAGCATGTTATTTGCTTTAATAATCATCATTATTATTATTCAGTCTGTAGCTTGCGACTACTGGGTATAAGCCACACTTATATTATGCTACTTTGCTCTGTCCTTTGTAAGTCGCATCCAGGGGCGTTACTCTATGATTCTTCGAACCGTTCGAATAGTATATTGCACGACATGAGAATAGTATTGATTTTTAGAAGTGAAAAACATAATTCTTCGGACATCGAACATCGTTTGGGATTATAGAGTAACCCACTCTGGTCGGCCTGCGACTTAATGTAGTGACTCATCTTGCTTTGATATAGCAGCAATTCATTTATTGCAAACGAAAGAAACGAAGCGTTTAAATTACATTAAAAACAGAGAAATATGTTTAATGTATAGGTAATTTCTTTATCAGTTCAAGTTTCTTTAAATATCAGTCTACTCAATTTGAGCCTGAACAATAAGACTTGAAAGTTAATTGACATAAAATGATATTATAGACAACGTGTCGCATCATTGATAGATAAGGGTAAAAGTCATATGAGCAAGAGGAAAAAAATACTGATAGTGATTATTGTGAATTATGATTTATGTTAGGTAATTATAAGTGTCCACAGCAAACCTTTTCGCACAGTACCTGTTATTCTAAATAAAAACAAATTATAATTAAAATGGTTTTATTATAGATTCTATATTATAGGCTAGTGGAAATTTGTAAAATTATCATAATGAAAGATAATCAAGTCTTAACTATTAAATATAACAAGATCAGATACATGTCAAAGTATTGTAAAGTAATCCTAAAATGTTAATAAGAAATTACATAATTGGAAATAATAGGAATTAAAATAGACATTATACATCTATATCAATAACACAATTATCATAATCCATATAATTATACAACTTTACACCTGAAAAGTTTTTTCAGTATTATCACTATTAAAAACAAATATTATAAAGCACACAAAAATCATGTCACCTTTTACCAGGTGTAAGGTCTTTATCTATTTGTCACAATAATCCTTTCAGAGAGAACTGAGTGCCCCTTCGAGTTAGTCTCAATTTGCCAAAATCACAAGCAATCCATGTGAAAGTTAACAGGTCAACATAATTATATTTTTAGATCAATACAATGTTATGTATACATTAGTACTTTTTGAGTCTCCTAACAAATGTTGGAGTCTCAGGGACTGTAAGGGGTGCAGAAGACTTTTCCGGTACAAAAGGTTGAATCGCTGGCACTGGTTTGGCATGGTGTATTAGTGTGGCTCTAATCTCTGCTTTTGCCCTCTCCTCTGCTTCTTGTTGTTCCTTCTCTTTCATTAATCTAATCCTTTCCATCTCTTCTTCTTTCTCTTTCATTTGTTTTTCAAATCTCTCCCTCTCAGCTGCACGCTTTTCTGTGGTGAGTTCAAATGGTGCGGGCTTTACATGTGAAAAATGTTGCAGAACTGGTTTAAAAGGTTCTTTGTAAAGTACTACTGGTGGTTTAGCCTCAAAATGGAAATGATTTTCTTTATTTTCTGATGAGGTAGCCGAGGAACTGCTTTTTGCAGTCGCACAGCGCATTTGTTTCTTTACTGCACCGGGTAGAGGCTGGGCCTTGAACTGAGAAGCTTGTTTCCGTTCTTCTTCTATTTGGCGTTTAATTTTCTCTTCCCTACGTCGTTTCATTTCTTCATCACGCTTTTCGAAAGAGAATGGCTCTGGTTTGACTGGTCCTAGTCTTTGAGTATGCTTATCTGCAGGTTTTTGGACATTTGGTTTAATATTCTTCTGTTGATCTACAGGAGCTGGCTTTTTGTAATGAAAATTGGGGCTCATCGGTGTGGTGAGGTGGACTAATGGTTTCACAAATACTTGAGCTTTTTCTAATATGTGTTTTGGTGCAGGCCTTGCTTTAAACTTTTGAGGGGGTGTTGTTGGAACAGGCTTTTTATGAACTTCAGTTAAGTGGAATGGCTCAGGTATAGTTAAAGGCTTCTTAGTCACCTCCGGCAAATGTTTAGGACCTTCTATGACAGATTTAGGTATAGGTTGTGCTTTATGTTTAAACTTTCTAATCTCCTCTAATTCTCTCTCTTCTTTTTCTTGCTGGGACTCGATGTGTTGAGTGCGGGAACGCGTTTTGCAGCGCAGTGTAGGTGAAACTGGCACTGTCAAACCTGGCCGACCTGTAGCTCCTTGAGAGCGGAATGTCTGCGGCTTTTTTGAATGGAAACGTCCTGGTGTGTCTCGTTGATAGTGATATATAGCTTCGGCCATGGAAACAAACTTTGTTTTAGATAATTCTTGGAAGTTTCCAGTTGGTCGCCTACATTTCAGATAGCCATCGGTGTCATTGAATTCCATCTTTACAAGGTCTTCGCGAAATCCGGCGATGTCGTTCATTGACATGGATTTTCTCATGTAACCATACTCATTTCCAAACGAATTATCTAAATGATTATGATCACCAAAGTCTTCTTCTATTGGAGTCACTGGTTCTTCTTTTATACCCATTTTACCGTTTGGTGTGAAATCACCGCGAAAGTTCGTCACATGATTTCGAGCCATATTATTGCAATAGATTTTTGAATAAACACAAATTTATTCCAGTCAATTGTTATTGTGTCGAACGTTGTTAGCCAATTTGAAAAACTTTCAAACCGTTAAAGTCAAACACCGTAGAGTATAAAATAAAAAGACAACAAAAGTGTTGACAGCCCAAAAAAATATAATCAATCAAACAATTTATTCTAAAGCTAATTTATTGTAAAAAATGTAGATATTTTCACGTATTTCTTTTTGTTAAATAACTGCCTAAAATCTAGATATTATTAGTAAAATAAATATTTAAAGTCTTCTTAGAATAAATTGATAAAATATGTCGCGTTTTTTCTCACGTGAGTACTTGCGTTTCCGAACGCAATATGTCAAAGTCGATGTGACAGTAATGGCGGAAGTTTTTTTGACAACTTGAGAACACGATGCTATTTACCTACCACAAAAAAGTAGAGAATTTCGCTATCGAGAATTAAAACAGTTTCAGAAGAAAATACAGAGAAAAGAATATCTTCGAACATTCAATATGGCACAAACATCTCTACCAAATCCCAATACATTGTTACCGCTCGAGTTGGTGGACAAGTGTATAGGTTCGCGCATTCACATAATTATGAAAAACGATAAAGAAATGGTGGGAACCTTACAAGGCTTCGATGACTTTGTGAATATGTTGCTAGATGACGTCACCGAATATGAGTCGACGCCCGAAGGAAGGAAAATAACGAAGTTGGATCAAATTTTGTTAAACGGAAACAACATAGCAATGTTGGTGCCCGGTGGAGAGATGCCGGGTGAATCATACGACGGACAGTGATTTTAGTTTAAATAAATTAATGTACGTAATTATAAGGATAACTAACTGTTTTAATTAACTTATATCCTTCTATATACATAACCTTGTGAGAAAATCTTACCTAATTTTAAAATATGTTCAACAGATCACATCAAAATAAATCTACCAACTAAACAGCTGTAATAGATATTTAAATTGAAGTCTAATATTAGGTATTAGATGGCTTTAAAAACTAAATATTAGAAACTAAGTCAGGTGCGGGAAATAAAAAAAACAGTTCCTTAACTGAATATTATGTTTTTCAATTAGTGTAATAATTATCAAAACCAAAATACCAAAAACCAATTAAAATTGGATGTATAGTTGTGAATTTAAGAACTAAAGTTTAAGCTATGCAATTAAAGAAAAAGAATTAGAATAATTAAGACTGCTGACAAGGATGAGAATATTAGCTTAATCTTCAATCACACACACTCCATTTTATAAGACCTGTGATTGATCCTGGTTGAAAAAAACATGACGTCTAGTGTAATCATAACTTTAAGAAAATTTCTGTATTATGCATGTAAGAAGATAGACTACTTTAATGACATATCAACTGTGGTTATCACTTAATAGTGTGTTATTTCCAAAAATATTAAAACAAAGTCATAACAAAATTATTAAATTGAGCTGTTGAAAGCTAGTGCAATGTAATGGGGAGCAGTTACCAAAACACATAAGACATTTGCAACACTAGAAGTGACACACACACATGATCCCATTGGTTTTACTAGCTATTTGTTCTAGTCATATTAAACTATTTAGTAGTACAAACAATAAATATATTAAAAAGAAACAATACCTGAGCCTGGGGGGGTCCATAATCATTGGCTGTGTCCACAATCTCCAATTTGGCAGAAGATGATGGAGGCCGGCTGACTTTGTCATAGCACGCATCACACACCCGAACCTATATTGAACAATTTTTTACATGTAGTATTTTGTCATTGCTAAAATGTAATTCATATAATTTAATTACAATAAAGATAAGAAGTAATTAGGATAAGCAACTAGTCAAGACACTTAGTACATAATATTTTGATGATGAATATAAAACTGATTTCAGCCATGACATCTGTTTGACTACTCAGATGTAATTATTTTTATATTATCATTAATTATATTATAATTGTGTACTGTACATAAGTTATTATTTTAATAATACAATACAAGATTGTGTCACTCACTTCTTTCTCAATTCCATACTTGGGCAAGGTTGATGTTTTTGAGCTGCATTGCTGGCAAAACACTTGGCCACATGCACGACAGTGGTGTCTTCTTACTATCAGCGAGAAAGCCACGCGGCATCTTCATGTTAATAAAAAACAGAATTATTAAAATGTAAATCTTATACAAAACAGTACTTGATTCAGAGATTTAATGAAATTAAAAATATATTTGAACACAAACCTATGGCAAACTTCTCCATCGGCCCATTCTGGTGCAGTATCAGCAGAAAACATCGCATCTGATTCTTTTAATGTTGGGAACTTGTATCCTTCGGCTTTCAAAATGTTCACAGTATCCTATTTAACAAAACAAATTATACAATTATACATTGACTGAATTAATTAACATTTTCTTTAAAATCCGAGACCGAAATTAATGATAACCTGCTTTGGGCACAAAGAAACACCGTTGTTGTTTTGTTTTGTCTGTGAATTCTGACAAATGATTCATACAATCTGCTGATAAGATGTGACGTGTACAGTGTACTTGGCGTGACGAATAAGTACGATACCTGCGCTGCACACGTACTGCACTGCTTACGTATTTGAAACGTGGGATTACGAGCCAAAAGCAAATTAATTCGGAATATAATAAATATTATTAAACCAAATAAATCAAAATATAAATATTTATAGAATTATCAGCCGTTGACATTCATGTCGAGGTAAACAGAACAATTCACTTTATTTGCAACAGACCAGCTGATTAAACGGTTGCGTGTGTGCGTGCGTAGGTGTTAATAACAGCAGCGCAGACTGAATATAGTATAAACCTAGCATTTATGCGGTGTCGCAGTACGGATGTTTCACCGACATTTTCTTATGTGAATATAACTCAGCTGGTAAACACATCTAATTGAATTATAAAAGTGACCAGATCAATAATGTGAAGTGGCAATGAAGTCTAACCTTGAGGTGAACAAAAAAGTTCAACAACCTCTAACTATCCGTGTTGGTTCTGTGAAAATCTCATTATGTTGCTTTGATAAAAATCTACTGTTATCGCAACTAAGCAGATGGCAGGCTTACCAATGTAATATATTATTCCGTAGTTGCGCTGTGAAAAGCATTTTTGCAATATATCTTTGCTAACCAAATGTTAGTGCAAATTATGATTGAGGATATTAAACGACAGCATTGGCAAAAACCTTGATGGGCTTCCCCATTCCTCAGTGAAGACTTTAATCTATGGCGGCATCTTATAAGAATTTGTTATTGGCGTATTCTTATTAATATGCTCATGTTTGTATCCCCAAAGGGGTAGGTCTCTACCTATCCCTTATCTCTATACTACCCATATCTAGTTGAGCTTACTTCCGTCATAAGATGTGATAGGAGTTGAGTTGATGATTTTAGCCACATTAGATAAAATTCCTTATAGGGCAGCTCATACAGGCACTTTTCTGAGAAATCAAAATCTCACACAAATTCGAATGTCGGACTTGAGTATTGTAATCATGAAAATTCCCCAAAAAATTGAATTTTTTTGTTTGTAAATTTTTGGTAAAAACGGAAATAATACCGAATTTTTCCATTTTAAAGTCCTAATTTGTGTTTTTTTTCTGAAATACTTTAACCATATCGAATATCAAAGACAAAAATAAACTACACGTCTAGTTTAAAAATCAATTTTATTAACTTTTCTTTCATTACAATTATAGATAAATAACGATTTAAGACTATTTTTGTCCTAAAGCTGCCATGAAACTGGAAGCCCATTGTGAATTTGGACTTTACAGTACGGATGTTTTCTTTTCTAGTAATTTAAGAAGAATATAAAAGGATAAAATAAAAAGGTTAACAAGCACCATAAAGCTCAGAAACTTTTTTGTTTTCCAATTTGAAACATTTCTGAATAATTTCCTGCCTTGCTTTCGGAGAATGCGAGATTTTCCCGAAAATTACACAACACGCGACTAGGGCTTCGAACCCAGGAACGCCCTAATCCATATGTGGTCACATTGTTTGGGTACTGCTTCATAGCCAACAAGACTATGGGTAGTATGTGGTGGCGAAAAAAAACCGCAGTCATTGTAGTACACAGATAGTCTTAACACTCACTTGTCTTATATCACAATATAAACAAGGCACATAGCGACAAAACTAAGAGAAACACCTTTAAAATACTTAAAAACTTGCAATAGTTTATAAATCATTGTCTATGTACCACAATTATTATATTACCTCTATGGTTTTACATAAAATAGGATATCAATTGGTTCAATTTTGTGTGACACCTAAGAAGAAGAGTTTTAAAATATTCAACAGTAGTTCAAAATATGTTCTATGGTTGATTAGACATAATAAATATAATTCGTAATTTTCTATTCCAATATAAAGCAAAATATTATTTATCAGGAAACCGTATGTATTTAATAATAAAAAAATAAAATTGTTACATACCTGCACTGCTCTGTATTTTGGTGTGTTGCGGAAAGCAAATGCCCATGCTTGTATCAGTTCAAGGATCTTGTTTCTAAGATTTTCATGCTGGGTTGTCTTCACTAAGTCACGTAACATCTCACAGAACGCCTTTGATGTCACTTCATCATGTACACCGGAACCTTAGCAAAAAGAAATAAAAGATATTATGAAATATATTGTATTATTGTCTAAATATGTGCACTGATAGTTTACAGATTATATCATGGATTCGGTTTAATTTTGTCATTTTTGACTTTCCAATGTTTCGATTACTTTATAGCTTTCGAGGACATGCGGTGGACTTAACCAAATCCGCAATAAAATACGAAAGTAATAGTTGTATTTTAATGTATATTAACTGACTGTGTTAATTGAGTTGAAATTAATGAATGAAAAAAAAAATATATTAATATATCGCACCCCCGGTGCAATAATGTCACTTTTGCAAAAATGCAACTTTTCAGGAAAAATATTTGAAACTTTGACATCGTATAAAAATATGATATTTCAAGACATAGACAAGTTAAACAGCTTCTATCACAATATCAACATTTAATTTACCCCAAAAAAAATTATGACCACATAATATTCTAAAAAATATAAGATGATTTCTTTATACCTTCCAACCTTGCAATTTTTGCAAAAGTGACATTGTTGCACCAGGGGTGCGATATGTATATATAATACTAATTAATCTAAAACATCTATTTGTTAGAGCAAGTATACAAATTGTAGGAAGCATCTGGATGCAAACTATTTCTAATAGGTCACTTAGAAAATTCTTAGGATAGGTCAAGTCCAGTAATGTATTTTATAGAGCAGAAGTTGATGAGAGTTTGTACAACATATGTAATGTATTTTAATGACATGCAATTGAGGCCTATATCCAACAGTGGACTACTGAACGCTGAATCTGTTGATAATGATAATATATTTTCTTGTTTTCATTTACAGTCAATTATAGGTATTTATTACTCATAGTACTTATCTCCAAATTCATAAAGTTGCTGTAAACATTAATCTTATCTTTCCAGTATTATCAAATGTTTGACAAACTCTCAAAATTAATTTAATAAATAAGGTTTTTTTTTTAATTTTAAAAGGTAAAGAGTAGTTTCATAGTATTTTCATTATCACATTGTCTTAATAAAATCTAATTTGTTTAAGTTAATATTATTACTTGGAAAATGACACTTACCACAGTTTTTGACAATGCTCTCCAGGGTCAGAAGTGCAAACATGGCCTGGTGTGGATTCTGCGAGTAAAGCTTCTTTTTGACTCCTGCCACTGCATATTTTGCTCTGAGGGAAAAAATATATTAATTACCTGAATAAGCAAACCTTGCCAACAAGTTGCTTTTATGGTCTCATATCTACATAGTAGGCCTATAAATTGAAGGAAAGTTATTAAAAAAATATTACCAATTTTTTCAAGTTTTTGCATTTTTTAAACTTAGAAAAAACTGTTTTGTACCCTTCACTTATTATTAAACTAGCGGCACACTTTATTTATTATTAAACTAGCGGCACCGCCCAGCTTCGCCCGGGTACAGATAGATTTTGCATATAAGTGTTCCTCTTGAATCACTCTATCTATTAAAAAAAAACGCATTAAAATCCGTTGCGTAATTTTAAAGAATTAACCATACACAGGGACATAAGGACGGAGAAAGCAACTTTGTTTTATACTATGTAATGATAATGCTTACTGCCTCACAACAAAATTATATAAGTCAAAAATGATTAACATCAATTTGTTCATAAACTTAAAACATCACTCATCAGTCTCTAGGATGATTCATTCGGGTTTTCCTTTAATATTTTATAGTACATTGCATATAAGCCCGCACTAGGCCAGCGTCATGGACTATATGGCCTTACCACTCTCAATCATACTATTGATTGTAGAGAAGGCCCGTGCCCTGCAGTGGGACCTATATGGGCTGATACAGATTGCATACAAGTAGTACATTCAACTTCAAATATTATTTATTTGCTAAAGTTTCTGCCTGGAATTAATTGGATATAAGACATGTTTTAAGCAATGAGGCACTATCAATTGGATTCAAACTTTCACAGTTTTTTAAGCTTAGAAATAATCTAATGTTGTAACTACAACTATTATAACTATACTGCAGTGGATGATTAAACAACACATAGAATACAATTTTGACAAAGAATGTTTCAGATTACAATATAACTAATATATATTGTCAGAAATCAAAGCTTACATAATGACTAGGTATAACAAGTAAATGTTTGTTTTAATAATGCCATTAATTTAATTTCATGTTTTAAATGTTATCTACAAAATTAATGCCTACATAAATATGTGCTATGGAAAGGACCTGGACAGTTTCTGCCTAGTTACTTTTTATCATGTACAAAAACATGGCAATAATTGAAAGAATATAAAAAATCAACTATTAATTTAAGAACATGTCATATTTCTGTAGAAGTTTAGGGAGTAAAATAAAGTTTAATAAGATTTTGCATTGATATGTACCCATTTCCGCCATTGTTGGCCCCGCATAAACGTTTCGTTCGCAGTAAAGCAAGTGCAGGAAAAAGATAATAACTTTGTCTAAAATATTCCTAAAAATAATCTATAAGTAGGTAATAAGTCATAATAATTAACAATACTAAATATATATAAAGCAATGTTTGCCGTATATACTTACACATATATTCTTCTCATTTTTACACACTTTCATTGCAACAACTAAACGCTGCAGTAAAATACTTGACACTTGACAGTTGCTTGACAGGAACCATGCTTTGTTTATTTATCTTTTTTGTTATTTGTTTACATTGTGGTACAATTAAAATACGTCTCGGTGTATATTTTGTGTAAATTATAAAATAATAGTTAATGTAAATTCCAAATTCGATGATAAAGCATTTTTGTAAACGTATTTTTATTCGATTCAATAAATTACAAAACCTAACCTACAAAACCTAACCTGAAAATAAGATATGTTTTTGTAAATATCTAAAAACCCTGAACTTCCTAGGCTTTGTAACTTTTCTGTATTAATCTTGGAACAAACTTTACCCCAACAATGCAAAACTAATTGATGTAGACGAGATTCGAAGTACTAGGCACAGCGCCATACAAAAACTGGCCATGTCCTTTTCATTTTTCAGATTATGTAATTTTAATCACAATTAAAATCAAACTGTACAATATTTGATGATGAGGGTGCATCTATTCTTACTAATGTTATATTATAAATTCAAAAGTATGTTTGCAACAACTCAAACACTAATAAGAAGCTTGGTAGTAGAGTAATTGCATCCGAGTAAAGTCAGACCAAATCTGTATGTTATATGGATTAGTTTATGAGTAATAAACATATAAATAATAGAAGCTTTTCTCAATTTTGAACATTTTCTTTTTATAATAAAATCATAGATATCAATAATTTAAAATAATAAATCTGAGAAATGTTCTTATTATAATGAAGAAAAGTTTCCACTATTAAAAGAGTATTTAACTAGTGTACATGATATCTTTTACAAATAATAAGTGTAAATACATAGTTATATGCATGTTTTTCATTAATTAGGGTCTGTCATACAAAGCAACTAATATTGAACATGTTTGTTAGCAACACAATACAATCTCGATAATTAGCCTTTATTCCTTATCTGAACGTGATTCAAATACGAATGTGCAGGAAGTACAGAGAAAGTTATGGAGGCCTAGTAGCTTTAGAAATAACAATAAACAAATAAAATGTAGGTACCGAAAATTACTTACGAGCAATCATTTTGCCTAATCAAATCACAAATTTGTAGAATCGTAGGCCAATCAGGGTCTAGACGCAGATTACTTGTGGCTTTATCTAGAACAAATTATTTCACCATTATTAGGAGAGAAACAGTCATTGACATTGTCAAACTACGTTATTCTTAGTATTATTAATCGATACATGGGAAAAACATGTATTAGTTATCACCCATTATGTTTTCGTTTTGTAAAAAGAGACTAGAAAGCAAAATGTTAATCGGAGAAAACTGCATCGAGTAAAAATATAGTAGTTAATACGTGATAACATTTTTTCATCGTAATGTTTAGGTCCATTGTTAACAATAATATTTACAATTACTTACCAAGTAACTTGTCAAAATTATTGCTTTTAAACATTTTACCCTATTAGAATAATAAACTTTTGTTTTAGAAAATCAACAGAAATCAGTTTTAGGGACAGAAAAATGACAGTACAATTTTGTCAAATTGCTTTTTTTTGGGTGTTGGCAATATTAAACGTCATTTCAATACGATCACAAACACAGACGACTAAAAATACAGACGGCCAACTCCATACAAATTTTTTAACACGTTATGAAAACTCACACAACGAAACCAAACATTCTTTTCTACATATATAATTCATTCAATCTTCATCGGATCTTTCTTTCTTTTCATTGATAATTTTGTCACTGACCAATAGTATTTAAGAATTTTGTTCATCGTATTTGAGCCATCTCTTTCGCAAGTTATACGTATATATATTTAGATGCGTTTCGCACCAGAGCTGGAAATCGGTACTTTACCGAAATTACCGATTTTGAAATATTTAGGGATGTACGTTAAATTTTCAGCAATCCGATTTTTACTACCGAAAAATTACCGGTTTTTTATTTGGGTTTCATGCTTATATGTTTAAATATTTGGATTTAAAATGAAAATAACAAATAAAACCAAGTTATAATTCGAAACCTTTACTCAACAATATATTCTTTGATTTATTTGATTTTATTTTAACATTCTTATCTTAATGAATATTATACCTACAATATTTTTTATATTTTTTTATACATCTTCAGATTCATTTAAGCATTTCCAATTTGTAAATATCAATTTTCTTTATTTTAGGAACAATAAAACAATGCCAAATCTAAGAACATGACTACAGAATTGAAATATACATTGACAAATAAAAATTTAAATGCAAAAACTAATTATTGCAAATTATATTTTACAATACCATGAAACAGCACATGATTGCTTTGTTTGTAAATTTTATCCAAGACAAAATTAATATAAAGTAAACAACAAAGAAAACGATTTGGCTTACTTTTGGAGAAATGGAAAAGCAAAAACAAGACATACATAATTAAAATAAGCTATCAATTAACAAATAATAATTAGTCAAATCATGGAACACATTCAATGCATGACAGCTAAATACTAAAACTTTTTTGATTCATTATTATAATATATTAAAGGAATAGGCATAAAATATGTTTGGAGTATAGTCATTTTAAAGAATGTTAATGCTATTACTATTATAGTATGCACAATGTAGGTCTGTCATATATACTTTAATAAACTACTGCATTGCACTGGATTAGAAAATATAACAAAAATCTTTAGCAAATGCATTTTTATGAGAATTTTAATTATTATATCAAGAAGTATAAATATTATAAACAGATTATTAATGGACATACATAATTACTTCTGTTGTGATTTAATCTTCACCAATATTAACATATAAACCTACAGTGTAATGATCCTGCAGACACAGTAGAGACTTTCTTTGTACTTCCAACGATGAACCCATTTGCCTGCGAATTGCTTGGAAATTTGACCCGAGTCTAGCCTAGAAATTATAAAACAATTAATTAAAAAATAATTATTATAAGGGCACAATCTGTTGAAGTTGACTGCTTTCCTGGCTTTAAATACATGTAATCATAAAACTTTGAATAACTATCAATTAATATGTTATGAACTCGGAAATACCTTTACTGACAATAGCTTTAATCTTGCACTGTACTGTACTGGGTCGACTCATATACTTTCCACTGCAGAACATGAGCCTCCTCTACAGTCGAGAGTACGAATGAGAGGAGTAAGGCTACTTAATCCATCACTCTAGACACTAACAAAAAGTTAACCTTATCACATGTTCAGAGATCTAATAAATCTGTATTTTAATAGGTATTTATTTCAACTCATTGTTATTTCTTATATTCCTGTAGCAGATTAAACTAGAAATAGGGTCACAGCCAGTCACAGCGGAATAACAAATTATTATATTTACCTTCAATAAGTCAGATGAGGTTAGATTTATGTTTTTCAATAATATGGTATTTCTTGCTCCGCCAACATAGCTGTTCACTTATTAAAGTGTTTGTATATTTTGTTTGTGAAGGCTGCACAGATATTTCTATGTTTTTTTCGTTTGTGCACTCGGGAACAAAACACATAACTAAAATTAATAATTATCACGTAAATCACAAGTTTTTAGATACGATTTACACAAACAAAACTATATCACGTTTGTACTGTTAAATATTTACGTTACTGATTACAAAACAGATGAAATAACATGCAATTAAAATAAAATAAGCAAATCCAAACTAAACAACAATCGACTGTTGAAAAATATGGCGGCAATATGGCGGCCACGGCGCACGCCGGCACACGCACACATTCATAAAAGTGAAAGAGATGGGGCGAAAACGACATATGAGAAAGCGAGATAGAAAATTGGGTTACTTTTTATGCCCGAGTTAAACCGGCCTGATCACAAATACGATGCAGACGAAATAAATGAACTGGTATTCTCTATATAAACACAGATTAGTACCGGATAAGCGACATCTAGCAAAAAATCTGAAAGCTAATAGTTCTCTATAGTGTTAAGAGATGGCACTTTTTGCACAAAATTCAGCAGTCGAATATTGATAATTTATTTTCATGTAGAACTAGTTTAAAACAAGATTGTTTAGATATTTCATTATAGTAGAAAGGTAATTGGTTGTAATTAGTTTCTAAATGTTTCTGATTGGTTGGTTGCGTTGGTTGGTAAGTGTGTGGTAACAGACCCGACCCGGCTGCCAACATGTTCAGGTGGTAGCGGGTTCAAGTCCCAGGACAGACCTCTGAATTTATGAGTCATGTGTATATTGCTAGTCAATCACAATGAACGATAACGGTGGAAGAAAACATCGTGAGAAAACATGTACATATACCATATGAACATAAACCATAAGCACAGGTTTGCAATTTGTAAGAATTGATACGGTTTATTTCGACCGCCAACCCGCACCATGCCAGCGTGATGTTCTACATGGCCTAATACCTCTTAATCGTACTATAAACTATTGTAAAGGAGGCCTGTGCCCTGAGCAGGATGTATATGGGTTGATACACTATACAGATAGGTATTGATTTTAGGACAGAATTTAAATAATTATCAAGCAATGTAGTAAATAAGGAATTGAGGCAGCAATAGAAGCTAACTCATTATCTTTGCGACATTCGATATATGTATTTTTTTATTAATTGGTAACACTAAATGCAATTCGATTTTTAGCAGTTTAAAACCGATGAATACAGAAATAATCATTGTAGTATAAAACTGGTTTGTGGTTAGGTATGTTTTATTTTTTTATTGCTAACTGGTCACATATATTTATTTGTACATGTAAAGGTTTTTCGTGAAAGATTTAAATCTATAATAATAATCTCTGTATTTGCTAACCTTCAGATAGTTCTGTATCAAATTTTCGTATCAGTCAACAACCTTATCTTTCTTCTTCATTACACACCGCAATAAAATCGTTTGGTATCTAAAAGTAGTCCATAGAATTATAACTTTAAAGACGCATCGTGTTTTTACGCGTGACAATAATACACCAGTAAATATGTATTATATATTTTGTGTTTGAGTGTGATATGTGTTAAATACAAAAATAACAATGACATTTATTTTAAACAGTGAAATATTGTCAGCTTTTAAAAAACAATATGAAATAAACAATAAAATACTTTCTAAGTTTGAAGAGAATTTACAAAGGTGTAATAACGAGTTAGCAGCTCTCAAGATGTTTGTGACGACGCTACAATTGCAGATGACTGCAATGCAGGCCATGTACAGAGATTTAATGGAACTTAGACAATTAATTGTAATAGCACATCCACACCTACGAAAACCGAGGTAGATTTTATAGGTTGATGTCTTAAGCGTTATCAATAGTATGTTGGAATCATAGATCCATATCCAAAATTTCCTTTGTAAAACATCTTAAGTTTTTCAGCCGAACATAAAGGAGTGTTAACTCTGTAACTTTCGTCGAATTTCAAATAGTTGATCACAAAACCCTGTTTATTTTCACTGTAGTCAACAACTGGAACGAATCTGCGGCCCCATAAGATTTCCTGGGCTACATAGCTTGATTTTGCTTGAACCGGTCGGCCCGTTGATTCGATAACACCTTCAAAGACGATCAACAGTTCCAGTTTTGACTTGAGCATGTCATTGGCAGAAAGTGTGTAGAATGGACTGCGCTCATCTATTGTATGTACTACAGACATAGGAAACATGAATGACACGTTTTCACTTGAATCAACTGATAAGTTCAGTTTGATTTGCTCATTCAAAACGTCACCAGACCTGACGCACCTAATTAAATAGGCGTGGACACTGACGTCGATAATCCTTGACTTCCTGGTATTTCCAATCCTGAAGATGAGGCACATATTTCCGTCTCTCTGGTTAACGATGGCGTTTTTGGAAAAAATCAAAGTCTGAACTCGATTCTTTGGTCTCGTTAATTTTGCGAAAACTATGCCCACTATGAAAGACTGGGTAATTGTACCAAGAATGCTTTCTATGCACATTGTCAGCCAAGCTGCGGGACACTCCAGGGTGATCGATCTACTACCGTAACCAACAGTGGTGTGAACTTCTACGCTGAAGAGGAATATGGATGTAAAACCATAAATTTCACGGATACAAGGCGTCCACGTAGAATTTGTACCTCCTGGCAAATTTTCTTCTTCTAAATCACCATGGGCGTACATTATGATCCACCAAATCATTGAGAAGAGAAGCCAAATGAACAAATAAATTAATATGCTATAAATCAATGTCCACCTCCATCGTGCTTCTATGAAGGCCGTCACAATATCTGGAATCACGTGATATCTGAAGACCTTCGATTTCTCCAAGTTGAAGTGTCCTGATTTCGTAACAACTCTTTCGTTCTTTTTCCTGCGGCTTGAACTTCTTCGACGCGTATGTCTATAATGTAATTTACTTTAAAATATTATTTCGTCATAAATAAATTGAAACGTATTGAACTGTCCTTACCTGAGTAATTTTAGTGATTTTTGTGGTGCTACTGTTACAGCGGCTTTTTCAACATCGACCAAATTATTTGCATTCACTGGTAAAAGTGATTCTGTATCGTAAGTTCGCATTTTTTTTAGAGATTTTGAATAGGTGGTGTAACTAATATTAAATTTATTTATGTATAAAATATGACTTTATTACGCATTGTACTATTAGTAAATGACAAACAAGTGTTTTCCGCTATGACATGATACGTTAAACAATGATTAAATACGGTATTTGAGTGTGAGAGATAATATTACATGTGAGAGGTTTTGTATTTTAAGGCTAAGTTTCATTATCACTGTGTACCTAGTTGATAAATTATTCATAGCAACAATAAAAAAAATTGAAAAAAAAAATCATTTTTTATTATGCTTATTTGAAATAGCTAAAATTTTCAATAGCATATTAGTAGGTACATGTTTCATATTGGTTTTACGTTAACTAAAATTAGTACATAGATACTAGAAGTTATTAAAAAATATATTCACTCTTTATATATTTTTTGCTATGGATGGCGAGACGAGCACACCACTGAACTGGTAGTGAAGCGATACTATCTTCATGGACAGTAGCAATGCTTGGCATTTCACTGCCCTCGTCATTCAAAGACAGATTTTAACTTTTAAGTCTCAATATGTCTAGTAGATACTCTGGAATACAACAGTACGTATAGTCCGCTATTTGGCGGGAGGAATAGACATTGAGGCGGTGCCTATCCAGACTGTCTTTCTCATTTAACAGAAGTACCACTAGTTACTACCACTTAAAAATAAAAAGCCACACATCAATCACACAACTTTATTACAGCAGAGTGTAGATGTATATTACTTGCCTTTAAGTAACAGTACAAACAGATTTATCTGGTTTCAGCTAGTTTCTAATATCCTGGTTATTCCACACATAGACAGAAAATGTTATTCATGTATATAGTTACTTTAAACTTTAATGGATTCTCTCCATAACCCTCATTTTAATCATTAGGTACTTCAAAATAATTGGCTTCAGGTAGCTCTCGGTTTTGGTATTGACCTGATAAATAATTAAGTGATATAGAATTATCTGTATTTGTATCAGCCCATATACGTCCCATAGCAGAGTACGGGCCTCCTCTTCTCACTTCAAGAATACGATTGATAGAGCTAAGGCAATACAGTCCACCACGCTGGCGTAGCTGGTTGGCGAACTTTACAAACCATAGAAATTCTTACAAATTGCTGTGGTTTACAGGTTTCCTCACAAATATAGCATGTAAAATTATAGTAATAATACCTATATTGTTCTAAATAATTTTGAAGGAAATAATCAAATATTGATTAAGAAGACGAATAATAACATGCTTCGACAGCACTTAAAGGTTTTACGTAACGACAAAAAATGGTTTTATACAATTAACGGATGCCTTAGGGATCGCGTTGGGAGTTTTTGAAATATTATTTTTACCAATTTGACCAAATAAGTGAGTAATAAATTCTTATGATTGGAGGACGACAGATTAAAATAAGCTGTGAACAGAAGAAAAAATGTGACGGAGCAAATTTTTAAGAGCTACATTAACCATTCTCTACCTAGATTCGTAGTAGTCTAATTTGAAGTTGTTTATAATTCATAGTTATCATAAGCCAGAGAATACCTTATACTTTTCCAAACACATTTAAATCACTTGTTATAATCTAATATAAGCCTAAAATCTAATATGTTTTACCTAACCAGTTTAGATTGTCTATTCTTGTGGTGGACGTTCAATTCTGTTCTAGCTAGAACGTGATCTCCACTCATGAAGAAACGTCTACTCCAAACAAAGCGCATCACAACCCAGTAAATGTATCATGCATGCAGCACGCCAAGTGACGGGAAAAAGCCAGGTCATGGCATTAATACATAAGCTCATAAAACAGCGGACGGGGATGCTTTGGCAAGGCAGGAAAGAGCAGCGGCCATGACAGACGAAAGAGCATACACACACGCAGGGAGCGTAATTCGATAATAGGCGTGCTCTTGAACGCGCCCGCGTCGCTGTCAGACCATCTGTCATGTTGATAGACTTTGTCAATGAAGAGTGTAATAGCTGTTTATGAGGATACCCCGTTGCCGCATTGCGATGTGTTCTAGATCCTGCAGCTGTGTAACATGATGATATATTAGAGCCTTGAATATCCATGTTGTATCTTTGCCTCATAATCATTCAACTTCTATTGACCAAAAATAGCGCCCCTATCGGCGGTATAGAAAACTAGACAACAAATAGATATGATGATGATAATAAACGTTTAATAAATTACATTTTATATGGTTTGTAAAACTTTATTAAATCACTCTATGAAATGTATTTTAAGACTTAAAAGGTGTGTGCCAAATTAAATTAAAGGAATAATATACCATCAAAAACATTACATCGTGTCCCAAAAGGTTTCTAATTCAATGGGTTGACTATGGGCTGTTAAAGATATATTTTTTTTGTAATATATAGATCTGTGCCCAACTACGTGTCATAGCTTCTATCCAAAATTTGGAGTTGGCAAGGGTAGAATTAGCAACATTTTTATATTTACATATTGATATGCAATTTCTTTGGTCGTGATGATTTTCCTAAATTAAAATACATGAGATAATGTGGCTGGTCCAAAGAAAATGTATAAATTGTAGTTCTAACGTCCCTCTTACACGCAACTCCGGAATCAGACGGTTGTGAGACTATTTTCCGTCAAATAGCAGGATGTGTGACATCCTACATTCCTAGTTCCTTCAGGAAGTTGGCCGTTTCATCTCGACGTTCCAAGCTTGCGGATAGTCTTGGACCTTGTTCATTATATATTATATAAATATGTTAGGTAAGTATTGGTACAAGGCATTTTATTGGTACAAGATTCTTGATTACCTAAGTATTAGGCTTTTGACTAAGGTTGTATCAGTCAAATAGACCGCTAGTCAACATTATTTCTAGATAATGCTTTGAGGCTTTTTTTATTGCAATGAATGGTGAGGCGACTATGCGGTGGTACCTACTCAGGTGGACTCCCACATATGAGAGACCTGCCACAAATGATTTGTGATTTTTTTTTCATTTTTGTATCCATCATCTCCATCAATGTCATATGATCATCGTTAGCACTATTATCATCTTAATCACCTACAGGAGCCGTACTGCTGCAAAGATAAAAAAGTGGGCGCATCGATTAATTAATGTCTTACATTTGATATTTTTCTTACTTGGGCATTATTATTAGAAAAACAATGTGTAAAAACTGGGTGGGTGCTGCGGTCAGGGTTACAACGTTTTTCAATCTTATAAGTCAAAATCTAAAAAAATCATAATTCTGAAACATACCAAAATTTAATACCAATCCCTGGTAAGAGTGTAAGGCAATTGGAACGTTCTTTAAAAACGTTGTGTTGCTGTAGCAATTTATATTGCTTTTGCCGCATCAGTGGCAATAACTTACTTCTTAACGCATAATCTGCCAACGATGTCCAATTCTACAATAAAATGACCAAAGGCCATAAATAGCACATATCCACGCGTTGTATCTTAATGGGCAAACAAAGGGTCAATACCAACTTTGCCTTGGACCATTGTAGCCTGGTTTCATTGTTCGCCAATCTGTGTTTTCTCAGACATATTAAAAGATAGGGACGTAGGCAAATTCATTCAATACGCGATAAGGTGACATGTTTCATTTCTACAAGGCTGTACCGAGTATTTATGTTAAATCAGACTATTGTTATTACTCGGAAGGATTGGGAAACAATTGCAGATCTTCACGATTCACAACTCGCCAACCTGCCAAAAAGACTAAAGGGATTCAATGGAACTGTAATCAATAAATTGCCCTCTGCTTATCCTTGTCCAACATTCATCCCATAGTTGAAAGACATTGCCTTTGAGCGATAAGAGCGTTCATTCTAGTTTTATTTTTATTAATTTCCTGATTGTACTTATTTCATTTTTATTGTGTGCAATGAAGTTTAAAAAACATATATACAATACATACATACATAAACTCTCACCTTTCATTTTCAGAAGGGGTCGGCAGAGGTGCCACCAGGACACCCACATTTCGCCTTGTATGTTCCGTCCCACGATGTGATAGGGGGTGAGCCTATCGCCATATCGGGCACAAATTCCTGACTCCGAGTCCATGTGTATATAAATAAATAAATAAACTATGTTGCACTCGCGTCAATCAGTGACAAACAGGTAACGTGTATTTGAAAATAAAAAAAATATCGATGTCAATAATGCAATGCATTATTTATTTATAATATGTAATTGGCTCATAATGACCGAGAACGGTCAAATAGGTCGTGGGAAGTACTAAGGTGAGACAGGTCATAGGATGACATTGCAAATCTTAATTTAAAGTTTTAACGGATTAATTTTTATTTCTATTTGGTTATGGGGCCTAACTATAGCTATCAAACTCAGCTTAGGCATACCTATTCGTACAATTTTACGTGTGATGTTCATTATGGACATTATTATCATGGACTATGTGGCCTAACCACGCTAAATCGTGCTCTCGATTGTAAAGGAGGCCTGTGCCATGCAGTGGGATTCGTATGGGCTGATACAGTTCGAACATTCATCACCATGTCGGACTACAGAGTAAACCCCTGTGCTGTATCAGCCCATATACGTCCCACTGCAGGGCACGGGTCTACTCTACAATCGACAGTACCATTGAAAGTGGTTAGGCCATATAGTCCGCCATGCTGGCCTATTCCGGGTTAGTGGATTACACACCATACAATTTTTTATAAATGGATATGGTATGTAGGTTTCCTCACGATGTTTTCCTTCACTGTTTTAGTGCGTGGTGATTGACGATCAATACATATATGACTTCGAAAAGTCAGAGGTGTGCCCTGGGATTCGAACCCGCGACCACCGTGAACATGTTGGCAGTCGCGTCTACTCCGTTTATCAACAGGCCAACCCCCTGTTACTAGGTAGCTTTGTCATTTGTATGATTCGTCATCAACGTCATCGTCATTGCCCTTCGCGACAATAGTAAGCTCATCTTATCTCAGCACCTCCTCCAAGGATTACCACAGTAAGATTATATTTAATTATAAATTCATTTGGATATTTCAATGAGATGTCAGCACAAAAACTATAGCTACCAATTATGTAAATTAAGAAGATGACCTATTTATGCTGGTCATTGATTAATTCTTTTTGACTTGTAAGTCGATGACTGACAAACGACATTCATTTCTCTCAGTCATTTTACTCATTAATTTTACGAAAACTGACTGATTTAAATGGTCATGTTATTTAGGTTAGAATGACCGAGTAAACTATTATAAGAGGATAATTACTGCTATTATTTTCTCTTGATATAATTGCATGCTTTACTTGTCTCAATTAACTACAGATCAGGATTTATATAGAATGTAAAATAAATGAATAAATAAGCACAATTTATATACATGAACGGTCCTTGATATATTTGCCCTTGGCATCTTCCATATTACTAATTTTACGCAACAATCATGTAACGCAAGGAAGAATCAGCAAGTGACTACATCAGATTTTACAAAAGTCTCTTCTACCCTCGTTCTTCGGTCTTATTTCATTTGGACACAGCCTATATACTTGAATAGGAAAATGAAGGGACACGTACAATTTTATGTAAAGACAAAAGGCGGCCATCAATTGTTTCCAAACGCGTGGCCAGTTAACGAATAATCGCGAGTCACAATTGGCATAGGTACCCGACGGGCCACTGTCGACGCACGCTTCGACCAGACCAGTACCAGTGATCCTGGCGAACGAAGCGCACACGCAGCCACACGCTATGGGAATTTGCGTGTCCCAGCCTGGAACAAATAAAGCTTAGATAAATATCTAGTTATATGTACTGAGTGTTGTGTTTGTGTTGACGTTTTTGTGCAGCCATGTGCCCAGCTGATGACTGTGGTGAGTGCCGGTATTTTTGTTTTGATACACTTTTTTGTGTTTAGCCGGATAGCAAATATTGTTTGATGTTAAATGTTCAAAAAACGGATATAGATAAGATTATCCTCGCCAAATATGGAGACGTGTTTTTATTTTTTTTTAATTTGTATTCGAAATTGAGTACCTGCTGTGTAACGGCTTCTATTCAAAGAAAACTTTTGTTTTCACTTAATACACATGCTATAGAGTAAAAGGTAGTTATAAGTATATTTATGGTAGTAAACTTTTCAACAACAAATCACATATAAATACAACTACAAATTGAAAATTACAGTGATATAAGAAGGTATAAAACGTGATTTATGTTGACCTTTGATTCAGGTAATAAATGTTTGAATTGATTAAATAAAATTAGCTAATCTGATGATACATTAATTAACTTTGGTCATCTTGCTATGAACGCGAATGGTGAGCGAAATATAGAAAATGTTTGTTAAATATTTGTGATATAAAAAAGGTAATCTTATGTATCAATAGTCTCATGAAAATCAATTAGTCATTTAAGTAAAGTACAACCAGATTCCACAGGTTGTAATTCCAATTACTAGTTTATATATTTTATTCAATAACAGCAATTTGCCACTTGGAATTCAAGACCTTTTAATTTCCAAGAAGTACCATTATTTAGTAAGATATCTTAAAGATACCTACATTGATTCCGTTAATCGACCAGATAGTAATACCCACAGATAGATTTTTATCTTCAAGAATTTTTCAGACACAGTTACATGTTTGGGAATAACCAGTAAAAATGCACCAAAACAATTGTTCGAATTTCAATGCAAAAGTGCAGGTTGTTTATGAAATACATGTATATCGACGATGCTAAAGTTACACTACAAATTATTTTTTAAGTTTATACGCTTCTAATTTCATACTTTATGGTATGTCTTTCACTTTGTGTTGGTGATCCTTTTACCTTGACTATTGATCAGTATTACTATCAATTATAATATTGTTGTTTTAAACGGATAAAGATAGTTATAATTTATAACAAGCCAACAAACATTAACATCTGACTAACAGTATTTCTTATATTTTAGTTCCTAAAACCCTTATCTGTTTTATTTCTATCATTGTGTTCTTACATTATATAGATAGCAAATCGGATATTTATAGGGCTGTAGTTTTAAGGACCAATCACCTTAACTTTTATTATAATTCACCCTCTAAATATTCAAAACTATAATACTATTTCCTACTTTCTTGCTAATGGATTCACGTATTTGTTTTCAAATGTCATGACTGAGTACTGGATAGTTGTTACACGTTTTCAGTCGAATGCCAACAGCCACTCATTTGAATTTCAAATGCAACGTACATATGATCATGACATATTGTTTATATCTTCGCAAACAATACACAGTGATAATGTTGATTTGTGTGATAGATTAAACATCTCATAGAATTTACATTGTAAATCATATTTGCGATTTACATCATCGACTACAGGCGAAGGAAGTCTAGCACTGAACACTTGCAATATATATTCATAAAATTAATTCCGGATTTGCTGAAGTAAAAAATCAATATAACTTTAAAGTGAATCAGGAAAGTATCTAAAAATACCAGTATATAACTATGCACTGGAAGAACTGTTTTATTGAAATATTTATTTATTTATTTTATTTACTTATCCTTTTTACACCATATATAGTGAACTATTTACATTAAAGAAATTACAAAATGGGGTTAGCTGTAATATTTTCAGATACAAATGGTTTTTCCTAAAAACATTTGTAAATTGTGTTTCATTTGATACTTAGGGGCTTCGTATGCAAGAATTCGTTTGAGAAGTTAACAATGTACTTTCAATTTTCATTTTTTCTCTTTTGGAGACTGATCCGCCTTCACACCCGCCGAGTCGAGAATCAACAGCTACGAGTGTCAACACTGGCTCGCATTTTAATGACACAGACTGTCGAGTTGTTCGTTCAGTTCAGTTTGGATAACCTAAAGGTTACTGCGCATTGAGCACACTATTTTTATTAAACTCATGGCTGAAGACGAGTTCCATGCTTAGCAGTGGGCAATTATGGGCTGATACAGTACAGTATAGAACTGCACAGAGTCGTGGACTGATGAGCAAGGTAAACTGCCATACTGTGGCTAATGATCTGATTGGTGTCTCTATCGTAGGAACAGAACAGCACAGCGCCTTGGATTGACGAGCACAGCGCAGTTCTAAGCAGGGCTTTTCATAATAATATAGGTAAGGAGTACACAGGTTTCCTGATGGTAAGTGATTACTATTGCTCATGAACAACCATATTATAGATTTGTTGCCAACATATCAAATCGGGAGGGGAGTGGGAAGGAAAAAGGATGGGAAGAGAGAAAGGGTATTGGGCATCTGGCAATCTCACTCACCGAACGAAAGGCGATAGCAAAGCTGTCGCTTCCATCGATCTCCTATGAGACAGAGGTATCATCGATGAGCCTGTTCATTCATGTCGCAATTGTTTATGGGCAAATGTATCTCTTACTATCGGGGTAGATAATTGCTTTAATCGTCTTGATTATAAAACAAATACAGCTTATATAGCTACACTAGGATACACGTGGAAAAGAAAATTCTTTATTGCAGATTCAGTATTCAAGAATGATGTAGTAATGAGCCAAGTATTTTTCCTCACCTTAAGTAGGCGCTGAGCAAACTTCCTCGATTGAATAATGTAGAAAGTCGACGGTCAATTCGATTGCGCATTTCGTTCATGTCTGACATACAACGGCTTTACGATAATCGCATTTAAACTTAGTTCAATACCAAGGTTTTGTACTTAAACTGGTGCTAGGTCTCTCTTATGTAAGAGGCCGCCTGGGTAGATCATAGGCAATGTCTATTTCTCATGCAAACAGCAGTGTAAATGCACTGTTGTGTTTCGGTTTAAAGGACATTGTAGGCAGAGTGACTACTGGACATATTGATACTTAAAATTTTATGTCTCAGGATGGCGACCCCAGTGGATTGCCAAGCATTGCTTTGTAATTCAAAGTGCGGCTTGGTTTTGCTATTGTTCATGAGCAGTCGTATCGCTTTCTATAAGGCGCATGGCATGCTCGTCTTGCCATTCAGCTTTAAATTGAAAATTGGAATATTATGATATATTCCTACATTAATTAAAGAAATTTTATTCATGGAGTTAACAATATCTACTTTAGCCCTCTTTATAAAGTTTTCCAATTTTTCATAATACAATCTTTGATTTAGCAAAATGTTTAATTGATAAACATGGAATATAAAAATTGATAATACCTCGCCAGTTGTGATTGATGGACTGAATGGATGAAAAAATTGATTTAAATTTTTGAAAACAGTTAATGAATTCCTCTAATCTGCACCTGTAAGTCACCGGGGTGGACTAAGATTTAATGCATTTTTATAGTTCATATATATATATTCATAGGTTTTGTGATTAGTATACTAACTATTCAGCTACAAGAGCACATTAATTTATTCACAAGCAATTATTTTAAATTCTATTAGCGTTTGATTTTAACGTCGATGGTCTAGAACAGTGGTTCTTAAAAGCATTCTGGTGGTCCTTAGAAGCATTCCAAGTGATCCTCAAACCTATCCTAAAGCCATCCTTAAAATAAGTTTATTCGTTTTATATTTATATTATGTAGTCAGAAAAAATCGTTATTAATTTATATTTCTGTACTGAATTTGCACACAACTAAACCAGTCAACAAACTGAGGGATTAATGATGGGTAGGCAAACATTTTGTCAAATGGTCTCTCATGACTAACAGGTTAATACCCACCTGTCTAGAATTTGGTTTAATGCCACTCATCCACTATTCTTCCTTAGATTATATTTTAATAGTGACTGATGGAAAGGTTTAAAATTCTAATCACATTACAGAAAGACATTACCTGGAGGACGTAAGCCCATTGAATAAGTATAACAAACCTGTATGCAATTTTCTTATTTGAATATTCACATGGGTTTTCCCTTAAGTTTTATTAATATCAGTTGCTATCCTCGACATATTATTATAAGATATAAAACATTGTCTATAATTAGTAATAACTCTATAGTTATTAAGCAATTGATAAAATGGCTTAGAAGTAATCTTAATGAAGCTAAATATGTATGGTCCTTGAATATTTCCAACCTGTTTTAGTCTGTGTGTTTTACATATTTGTAAACCTGAACGATGTGTTTGAAAAATGGACACAAAAAGAATAAACAAAGCACGGGCAAACAATAAAAAAATGAATACCTACATACTTTAGTGAGTAAAACAAAAATCAAAGTCTTGCATAATAAAGAAGTAGATGCAGATCTAGATAAAGTATGTGATCTAATACTGAGTTTATTTATGCATATGGAACTACTGGTGATTACAGTTGGAAGTAAGTAGGTGAGGTGTCGCGAGCCGGCGTGTTCCCGCCGTGACATCTAATTTTGTGTTGACTCACAGCGCTTCATTAAAGTGGGTAGATGGTCATACAGATAGAAATTCCTATTAATCATAGGTTTATTTGTATAGCTCCACTAGGAATGTAAATTACTTGTAAGGACCTCCGTAAAATTATTTGAAGCGCCTGCGTAAATTGCCATTTATTTTCAGGTGAATTTTGCCTATATACTTTAAGATAGAATTTGATAGTAATTGATTGATGTGGTTAAAACCCCCAATATAAGTACACACATAATAATTAAAAGTAAGTGAATAACTAAAAAAGATCATTGAATTTGTCAATTTCTAGTTATTGTAGTCGTTAAATGCGAGATTTGCATACGCAGGGACAATTGCTAACAAAAACAGTAAGTAGGCCTTCGTTAGGCAAATGTTTAGGTGTGCCAGCTATGTCGACGTATACGTTAAAGGCACTCTTCTTATCTGGTTTAGTTTGCAATGCAAAACAAATTAAAAATAGGTATTAACAGTTTCGAACCAATATGTAATTCAAATAGATCAATCATAAAAAGGGAAATACACCCATCGCATTTTCAGTAAAAAATACACTTTTGATGAATCCATAATTTACACAAATATTATCTTCTTCTTTAACTTACGCGCTATCCCGCCCGGTGCCAGGGTTCGCCTTTCAGCTGAGCTTACATACATTTCAATCAATTGTAAGTCCATTGCCTCTCATATCTTCCTTGACGATATCAAGCAAGCGCTTTAAAAACATAAATAATGTTTTAAAACATAAATTTAAAAATGTTTGTCATTTTAGGTATATTTCTTGTATCTAATTAAACAGAACATAACAAGAAATCCTAAAAAAAGTCATGGGCAAACCACCATTAGTAAGTGTTACAAAACCTTATTTACTTCTGTATGGTTTAATAACCTTTAGAAATATTAATCCATTAACTGCATCAACAACCCTAGTTGTAATTTGAATATTACCCAAATATCATCTTTGTTAAGATTAGCCAATGAGGACTAATCAAATCAGAGGAGTTACGCGTGCTCTCGTAATCGGTGCGTGGTACTAAACTTGTGTCCGAATATAGACGCTTCCTGGCTCAATCGACGACACGTTTTGTATGCTCAATGTCATCCGAGGGGTCGTTGGTTGGTAACACGCAAATTGCTATCACGGTCTTAGATTGGTTATCCATATTACAGATGGTGAGAGTTATGAAACTTAGTTGCTAAGTGCCACGGTTGGGAGTATAGAACGTTAGATTTCTGGAGCTGCTGTTGCTATGAGATCTGTATGTACATTAATTAGATATGGGATGGATTTGTTCCTGAATATGAGTTTCTTGGGAATTCTGATAAAGACTGGTTTATTAACCATACCTTTAAATGTTATAATTTTTGATGGGTCTCGTCTAAATTCGTGTTTAATTTTTGGACTCATTATGAGTCAACACAATTTTTAATCCACTAAAAACTAAAAAGTTAGTAGATTACTAAAATTGGCTATGAAAATCTTCCTCACAGTTGTAATGTTTACGGAGATCAACAAAGTTGTACTACAAGATGGGCGGGGTAACCGCAACATGTCCACATTCATAGATCCGTACGCACGAAGGTCGAGTACAATTACGCGTACACAGCAATTAACGAGGACTTGTGCTGGCTACTTCACTCGACACTTGATCAATTGCTCTGCGTTTATTATGTTTACGACCTCATTGCACTCGCTTGCAAGTGCATTATCGATACTTAGCATAATGTGTCAATGAAATTGTTGAGGTTAATGGCGCTGTATTCTCGACTTATCGTACGATCTGACAGCTTACCTCATTATATGCAGAAAATAAACCGAGTTAGAACTTAAAGATTTATTCTATGAATAAGTATGAAAGGCGGTTAGCAGTAATTGACTTTGTTTAATGAGTTTTTATAAAGTACTAGATGCAATGATGGTATCTATAGATTGATTGATGGATATATCACTACTAATATAGGAAATAACAAAGTGAACATGGTGAGGCTAAGCTGTGACTGACTTTCAAAATTTACGGTATTATCAGTATTACTTCGTAAGTATTTCTATTAAGCAAGCGAAATTTTTAAATCTTAAATGGTTTCGTGCCTTGGTGATAGTTTAGGTGTCGGTCTCAACAGTAACAAAGTAGAGCGCGGGCGATTGTTTAGAGCGCCAGAAATACAGACACCTATAACCCAGCTTTTTTTTTTCGAAGTAAGCATTGTATATGGAGGGCGCCGTACCAATTTCACCCAGGGAGCCCTGCAGTACCGCCCTGAGTATCACCATTTTCAAAACCAGTACTAGATCCCGGTAAATAATATTAGAATAATCAATAACAAACCTTACCAGTTTTCAAGTGTCACAAATGTTAGAAAATCAAGTTGTCCATGAACTCTCATTAATGTTTAAAAAACTATTGATGTTAAGATTTTTATTTCAACTTATACTGATTAAATGTATGTTATGTTGATTGTACATGAAATCAGTTTTCGTTGGCAATTGTTAAATCACATTGCATGTCGCGTGCAATGCGTGGTCAGTGGTCACGCTATGGCGTATAATCTGATTAATAAATACATATTTTTAATGTAATGTTGATCGTCTAATATATTACAGAATCGTAGAGTCATAATGTATATTCATTAATATTATTCGGTTTAAAATATGAAAACATAAAATTACCAGGAATTAAGAGTATTTGCTATTAAAAATCGAGAGGGTACTGTTGCTTTTTATAGTTCTTTTATTATAGATCATAGAGCCATCAGTTGTACTATAAATAGCTTGACGCTTTCCGTGCTTGCTAGCTGCATTCACAAATATAACTTAAAAAATTAAGGATTAGATCACAGCGCTTGAATTTCGTATAGTTTTAAAAATCATACAAAGGACATTACAAGCAAATCCAAATTGATAATGTTAGTTATAAACCGTTTAAATAGATGGTGTATGGGCGACTAATGCGACAAACCATAAATGGTTGAATCGCATCACATTGTTGGGTAATAATGGCCATTATCGTGATGCTCCATTATTACTTTGTGTCGATCTTTTTATTTAATAACAGGAAATTATGACAGCCTAAACAAGAGCATGGTGGTAATTCATTAATCGTACGCACATAAAATAGGGCAAACAGAATACGTTTTCGTAAATTTTTAAACCGCCACGCTGATTTGTATTACTCTTATATCATTTTGATTTTGTATAAGCCCATATCCGTCCCACTGTAGGGCACGGACCTCCTCTACAATAGAGAATACGATTGAGAGTGGTTAGGCCAAATAGTCCACCACGCTAGTCTAGTGCGGGTTGGCGGACTTACATATCATAGAAATTCTTATAAATGGCTATGGTATGCAGGTTTCCTCAGGATGTTTTCCTTCATCTTTATAGTGCGTGGTGATTGATTATCATACACACATGATTCCGAAAAGTCATAGGTAACTTTGATTACTAGGTGCTATTTCCTGGGTCATAATGCAATAGTGCTTAGATCTGAGTTAGCCAGCCGGACTAAGTTTTTTTTGGATTAACTTTCGGATGTGTGTAAGAGCCTTTAACTTAGCATGATTCTGATGAACAGGCTGGTGATGCAATTCATTAAAAACCTGACCACTTACTTTAGAACAGGGTTTCTTAGGGGTCCGTAACATGTGTGCCAGGGGTCCGCGGCAGCTCAGTAAACTTTTAATATATTTATCAGCAAATTATGATTTAAATGCCTATCTATATTAAAAAGAATATTACTAAAAAGTTTAACAAACCCTGCTTTAGAATGTCCTCTGTTTATTATTTTTCTCCAATACATAATATGGTCTGTAAGACATAGCCGTTGAGCGATAAGACCGCCAATAGTACTTATAAATATGTCATTTATATTTATTGTATTTGTTTCTCTTTTTCGTGTGCAATAAAATCTTTATAAATAAATAAAAAGCGATATGAAGGATAGGAAAATATCTTTTCTGCTTTGACTCCTTCTCCTCTAACAATAAAGCTTAACAACTCAATAATTTTGGTTTCACAAGTACGATATTATAACGCCTTACAGCCGCTGCCAATAAACAATCCCAATTCAAAATTTGCCGTTTTAGATTGATAGCTCAATCTTTTTACTGATACTATATTGCCAATAATCTCAGTAGTGAAAAAACTATGGCAACATGGTAAATGACAAATAAAAAAGTAGAAAACAATCCAGATATATTTCAATATATATGTTTCCTATAATTGTTCTAGTTTTATGTTAAGGCTCGCTTAGATCTCATTGTTTGCTGTAATTTCTTTACTTTAACTATGTTATATGGTTGCGAAAATTTTATCATCTAATACTGAAAATGTCTCTAGATTATAATTATTATTTCTATTTTTATTTTGTAATACGCTCTATTCAATTTTAGTTAATTTGTTTTAGATTAAGTTGTGCTTTTGTATTGTTAAATAAGATAATTTGTAATGCTGTCTGTATACACCTATAAAGGCTCGTCACCTTGCACAATACTTATATATAACAACATATAATTTTATCGGTGGCGCACCGATGGTGTATCGATTTAATAAATAAAATAAAAAAAAATAAAAAATATATTATTGGCATCGGCCGTTAGTCTTTACTCAAAAGTCATTTGAAAGGAACCAACATTAGATAGCTAAATTTGATTTTAAAACTGTTTATGAATATAGTCGTAAGATGGTAGCTACAACCCATATCACCGAGTGAATCGCGATTGACGATATCCAAAAATAATATATCATATCGATCTAAAAGTTGTCTGTAAGAAATCGCCTAGAGCGATAAGACCGCCATCTGTACTTTTTTAAATTTGTAATATCTTTAAGCGTTTTTCCTCTTTATGTGCAGTAAGAATAAAGAAATAAATAATAGAGCTTAGGTAACAATAATTTCGCTCAAGAGTGCTAACATAATCCTAACATAAGAACTAGAACATGTAGTATTCTCTCGCAGCTTCTAATTTCAATACAAACGAGCTGACACGTACAGACAACACGTGCGTATACTAGAGATAAGTGGGCAACTTACATTAACTTAAAACGAGGAAGTTCACTCCAACTAGTACAGATTACCAGATTAAGGTTGCGAAGTGCGCTGGAGTGGCCTGATTACCATGCTAGGGTTGTCGATATCATATTTTTGTATTTAGTTTTGACAGATGTCCTCAAGTCGCTACGTATTTTTTTAATCTATTTTATCAATATTTACTGTGTCAATATTGGAGATTCTTATTTAGGGTATTTTTTTAATTAATTGCAGTAAATATAAACTTTTTTATTTATTTATTTATGTTTTTTATACATACTATAAGATCAGTCTTAATGCCTGAGGCATTCTCTGGCAGTCAACCTTTGGATGGTGCAAAGAGAAGACAAAGTAGGCGTTAAATTAAAGTGTGTGATGATAGAGAAGTTATTTATTCAAAGGTATGGCATGGGACAGAACGGGATTTGACTGGACGGTAGGGAAAATCTGTATGGTGAAGGATAGTTACATTGTTTAAATATGAAACAGTGACAATACGACATAATATAATAATAATTAATTAGTAATAGGTAATTTATAATAACATGCAATATATTAGAAAAAAACATACTGCAAATAGCAATATCAACGACTGTATAACAATTTACAAATGCTTCATTGTAGCCAAGTACCGTAGTAGCATACATAATGTCACACAAGGATAATCTAGATTTTTATCTGTTATTATATTTATGAGTACCCCACTTCAACATGCTTTCAACATTGTTAGGTACTGAAACATTATTGTTTTAATCGTTTATCATTTTTTACAATGGGACGGCAAAATGACTGCATTTACTGCCTCGGTGGCGCAGATTTACGGTACAATTATAAAGCTGAGGTCTCGGGTACAAATCCCGCGTCCTGCAAAGTTATATTGGATTTTTCTATTCATTATCAGCCTGGAGTCAGGAATATTTATTTATTTATTTATTTATACACTTTATTGCACAAAAAAAAAATACAAATAAAATAAAAATCACAATCATAAAAGTACAATTTCTTATCGCTCAAAGGAATATGTGCCTGTATGGCAATATGCCCTATTACAACGTGGGACGGAACGGAAGGCAAAACGTGGGTGTCCTGATAGTAACTCTGCCTACCCCTTCTAGGAAAAAGGGGTATATGTCTGTGTGAATTATACGCAAATTAAGTTCGAGCAATAGATATAAAAGTTAGTTAGGTAATTTGAGGCGCAGTGTTTTGGCATTGTTTCATGTCATTTGCCTTGGATGACTCAAAACACATATCACCTTCGAAGTTAGGACATACGATAGGAAAAGAAATATCATGGGTTGGACCTGCGTGAATGGGATATTACTACCATTTCGCAACACATCGTTCCACAAGACTACAGGACACTGAAATCAAACTAACTTTAACAGATTTCATCGCGGATTTGGTTTCATTTATACATTTAACTTCCTGACGTCGACGTTTCGTTTACATTACAGCGCTCGTGGTCACGGACTGCCAGACTGTCTACGATACAATCCGAATTAGTTTTATTTCGATGGGTACCATTTGCGTATATAATAAGAAACCAATAAGAATATAGACCTTAGAATACCATATAGTCTGGTGTTCGTTAGTAAACTTCACAAACTCAACATGCTTTTAAAAATGCACAAATTTTACCTGCAATGTTTTCCAATTTCCTTCATCTAAGACAGTAATAATTAAGTATCGATATAGCTTGGAAAAGTCAATGGTGTTTGGCCTGGATTCGAACTTTAAACCTGAAGAGATAGTACTTAATTAGGTTATCGCCTAGTGATTTATGCATGTAATTACATGAGTAGGAAAAATATTCTCATGTCTTAAATATTAATAAAGTACTTGGACGTTTACATGTGATAGAGCCACGCTGTTGTAGGCATGATTAAAAGAGGTGCATGTGATGTAGACTCCAAAAACTTTTCATTAGCATGAAACATGAAATTAAATAATAACCTTTTTTCTGTTGTTTGTAAATGCTTCTAAGAGCGTCAATGGCACACAAATTACCACCACGTGATAAAACAAGGGGATTCCACCGACTCGTCTATCGATCACATAAAGTGTACATAGGTGGTAATAATTCTTTACTATTATGTGACCAGTTTGTCATTGATTTTCTTTGCCATTAAAACAAAAGTAAGAAGTTTTATGATAATGACAATTCAGTAATTTATTAATTATTACTAATTAAATATAATTTAATTAGATATAATTTATATTTTTAAATAAATATAATTTAATTAGTATATTGTATATTTCTTCTGTTATAAAGACATAATTCTCAAAAAATACACTGATGTGTGTTAAAAACCCGCACTAGGCCAGCGTGGTGGACTATATGGCCTTACCACTCTCAATCGTACTGTTGATTGTAGAGGAGGCCCGTGCCCTGCAGTGGGACGAATATGGGCTGATACAGAATACAGTGTGTAAAGATTTCTAGAAAATCACAGTTAAATCAAAGACTCGAAGGGAATGATTAGAATTTTTGATCATAATACTTCTTCATATCTGTCTCCAGAAGGTTGCCTCCATTAAAGCGGACATTTAATACGCACGTTGTATAGTTAGGTACTTTTTAAGGAACATACTCCTAATTAAATGAAACACTATACAGGATTTGTCACGTAGAAACTTTGTTCGTATTTTTTACGTTTTTAAATTCGTCCTTTTGAGCATGACAACCTTCAATTGCCTGTACTACTTACATAATATATAGTGTATAACTATTAATGTATTTAAAATGTGGATTTGTTTGGCAGTGAATAATTATATTTTTTTAATTGTTTCTGTATAGTAGTTTAAATTTGTGTACCATAACGATTTAAATAATAATATTATATAATAATACAGGGTATATCAAGACTGCTACCGAAAACGAAGCTGGGTGGTAGTTTTAGTGACTTCAGACCCAATGCAACTAAATTTTGTGCAAAAAATGGTGACGATTTTTTTTGTTATTTTTTTTCTATCGTCGTATTAGGGTGGTAAATACATAGATTTTTCTTAAATAATAGTGTACTCCCTTTTATTTTTAAAGACACTATGATACGCAAGGCTTTAAAATATTATTTTAGCAAAAACTGTGGATTTACCACTCAAACTCGACGATATTTAAAAAATTATAAAAAAAAATTGTCGCGTTTGTTTGCGAAATTTTTAGCTACATTGTGTTTGTAGTCACTAAAACTACCACCCGGCTTCGTTTTCGGTAGCAGTCTTGATATACCCGGTATAATAGTGAAAGTTGATCGACTTTACATATTTTTGAAATTGGTGGAAATCTGAGACGTTTCCACAACACATCTTAGGAATCCTCAAGTTGTCACTTAGCGAAGATACCTTGACTGTGCTATGAATGCGTCAGGCAAAAATATTTAGTTTTGCCTGACACGTTCTTATTAGTATGGACATAAACAGCCGGTGGAGGAATGGTGTTACTATACCGCTACCTATTGGTACTTGATAGCCTTCCAACTTTCGTAGTAATTCCAAATTTAAACTTAATATTTTAAGTTTAATACTTAAGTATGTTTAAATGTTGTCATGGGTAGGGATCTTTATTATTACTGATGAGTAATTGTGAGTAATGCAATTATATTAAACATATTACTTGCAAGAACCAATTCTTCAGAATATTACATATAAAGTCAATCTTCATCCCAAACAATCGTGCGCTCATATTAAATAGGACGCTAGGCGCTCAGGTGTAGGGTTATTGGCCTATTGTTATATTTATTGCATATGAACCAATGAAGCTGGTAGCTATTTTAAGATGATTTAATAGATTGAAACATGAGATGTAGTTTTGCTTCAATAATTATAGTAACTACGTAGAATGTATAGTTCAACACACGATTTAGGAGTATTGGCTTAAAAGTAATACCATGAAGAATGGTTAAGATATATTAGTAATAGTAAGAGAATTTATGGGCTCAAAAAATATCACCACAAGTCTGTAACTAGAACAGACAACAGCCTATATATAGAGTATAGACATTAGTCTCTCATTGAGCCTACATTAATACTTGGATTTATCAATTGTGAATTAAATCAATAAAATAAATGATTAATTCAATAAAAAAACATTTCGGTGCGTCGGTGGCGTAGTTCTACAGTATGGTTATAACACTGAGGTCTCTGGTTCGAATCCCAGTTCAGTCAACGTGGTATTGTATTTTCTATTCATTAGCAACCCGGAGTTAGGAATCTATTCCCAATATAACACCCAACAGTCATATACATAGTCCTGACCCTACACTAAGAACTATCAGGAACTACGAGAGATTTTTCGGTATGGTATATAATATGATTCGCACAAAGGCGAAATCTGGGTGTCCTAATACTCCACGCTCCTCCTAGTAAAACAGCGTGATTTTTTGTATGTGTGTATGCAAATATTCAATTTTATTACAACATCTGTGCAAGTATGCAGCATGTTGTAGAATAGTCGACGCGTGCGAGTTGCCCACGGTCTCAAAGCAATTTAACGACAATAAAAAGGAACGGCCCTATTAATTCCGCGTCATCTTTACACAATGCGTTGCAAACACGGAATAAAGATTGTTTTACGAGGTTTTCCGCAATAAGGAATCGCCAGTGGGCGGATGTAAAGAAAGATAAACACTTCCGACAACCGTCATCGGGGCGTTAACTGAGTAAAGTGAGATCGACCACATCCTAATGAGTACAAGGACGGAATGTGTCAAATAGAACACAGAATTGAGCTATCTGGAAAATGGCTGTGATATCCTTCCTGTGTGTGTTTAATGTTCTTTATTTGTGGATGAGATTAACATCTTGTACATAGCTTTTAAGAACGTTGTAAATAGTGGCATATAACATACTACAATTGACGATTAATTTTAGAAGCCAGCGCTTAAATTCAATGGGATTAGTTTTATTATTACGAATATAACTTAAAATAATATAATATTTGCCAATTTAAAGAAAATTCGATTACGAAAATAAGATTAATAAATACAATAAGTTTAGTTCCGCTATTCGACAATAGATGGCGCTAATAGTGTATTCCATATATCAAGAATAACCCGCTATTGTTGAATACAATACATTTATTAAAAAATGTATTCAATATTTTAATGGTTGGATTTTTAAATTGTAAATACTGTTGGACATATTTTGTTTTATGGACATAATTAATTATTAATTTCTTTACAGATTTATTGAAACACATCAAAACAAACAAAATGACATAATGGCATCAAACATATCGGTCAAAATGGCCCTCATAAGAGCAAGTGTAGTTTTGTGACATTCGCTAACACCTCAAAGATGAACGAGCCAGATTGTTCGTACGAAATGCGAGTCAGGAACGATGATGAAAACGACGGAAAAGCTAAACTGTCTGCGGGCAAGATATTCTATAAGCCCGGTATCATTGAGGAGGAGACGGACGCGACGAGCGTGTTCGACAGCTCCGTGGTGGAAACCCCGATGCTTTGTAGCGCTAGCGGGTTCCTGAGGGCACCTAAAATACATACTTCGAGCAGTCTTCATAGAATACCAACGTATAGCAGCTCTATTGGACAGAGTACGGTGTACCGACAAGATACCTGCAGGTAATGAATTGTATTTGATATTATACTTGTATTTAATTAAGGTGCTAAAAGTTATAAGAAGATTGCCAAGATGGCGTTGTTGTAAATTACGGTACGATGACAAAGCTATGGTCTCGGGTTCGAATCCCGGGTCATGTAGCAATATTGCATTATGTATTCATTATGCGCCCGGCGTTAGTAATTTTTGCCCGGGCTCGCCTCCTATCACATCGTGGGACGGAACTCATGAGGCGAAACGCGGGTGCCCTGGTAGCATCTCTGCCTATCCCTCCTCGGGAAAAGGCAAGAGTTTAAGCCAAAAAAATATAAATAAATATACCCAGCATAGATAGTTCTGACCCCATACTAAGATATATATTTTCTCATAAACACCCAGACCCGAAAGAAATATTTGTGGACCGCACAAACATTTCTCTCGGTTCGGGGATCGAATCCGCGACCTCTCGTTTCTCAGGCGGCGTCTAACCGATTGGGCCACGGAGGCTGTCGTACGTAAATGCATTCTAGTTGGAAAGGATTTATTTGTTAAAATGCAAATTATTAATCAGTTAAGATTTTTCTCTTGAAAAGACTAGATAAGTCCAAACGCGTAAAATCAGTGCGTAAACAATTAATTGCAATACATTTATCGTTCAGTAGGAACGCTTAAACTCGCGACTGTCGTGAATCAATCCTTGAGACGCCTATCTAATCACAATAGATAAATTCTTTACTTATCACTTATAGTTTTGTACAATTTCTAATATTCGCACATTGGAGCACTGTGTATCGGATTGACCGCGCCTTAAATCAAGTCTAAATTTTTATACGTATTGTGTGTAGTCTAAGAATATTTTTAGTGTTGAAAATGCCTTTTAGGATCGTTTTAGTGATGTGATAAGATATCAGTGTTGACCAAGTTTGTTCTACTTTCGTGAAGTGACAAGTCTCGCGTTGTTCAAAGAAAACAATGGTCTCATCGCACTGTTTGATGTTCGATTAAATATTTGTGATTTATGCCAGGTCATTATTAATCGGTGTAATTAAAGAATTTTGCTATTTGTCATTCGGAGCAAGGTAAGGTTATTGAAATAATTAATTTTGAGGAATCATAGTTGCCCTCGAATGAGATTATAGTAAAGTCAATAAATAATTCTAAATCTTGTTGACCCACACTAATTCATAGATAATAAAAATATAAATTCCGTATTGTAAAACATGACGTTATTAAGACGTACTTTCGACGTAATGTTTGAATAGACAGATTTCTTATACAAAAATAATTTGTGGCCGTATATTTTAACCTAACAACTGATTATGTCCGTATATTTAATTTAATATTTTTTATGAATTAATCGAATATCCTAATAACCTATTCCTATTTATAATACTTACAATTTCAGACCATGTCATATATATTCGAAAGTATAACTGTACTAAAATCAGAGTAAATAAACGGTTATCAGTACGTCTAGAATATTCTAGAATTTAGATAATCTTTGCGTTATCTTCTTACGTACCGGAAGTAACAGTTACACAGAAATGAATAATTCGGATTTGAATATCCTGCATAGTGATTATCTTTTAACAGGAAAACTGGCGGTACGGTACTTACAGGGAATTCGCTTATATGAAGTAATCGATAGAATATGAAATTTCGATGGAGGTTCCAAAAATAAAAATTCTAAAACAATCTTTACTATGTTTCTAAATATCACTTATATATTATAAAACCATTCAATGTCCACATGTTTCGTGAGATCGTTGTATGTGCCCTCCAACAAATTTCCATAGAAGTTTAAGGATTAGTATTACGTCAACGATTATAATAAAGCTGAGTCATCACAGCTGGAACCCGGGTCCGAAAATGTTACTTAACAGGTGAACTCATACTTAATGGATGACCTCAAAAGAAATCGGAAATGGAACAAGCATGTCACTTAAAAAAAAATATTTAATAACTCGATTCATGAGACACAAAGAGGTTTATTATCATCATCAGCCCTTCCACGTCCAGTGCTGGACATAGGAGTCTCCTATGGAACGCCACTGGGCTTGGCCTTGAGCCTATGGTCTCCAACCGCTACCAGCCATCCTCGCATATAGCCGATATCGTCGTTCCACCTGGTTGGAGGCGATTGCCGAGGCGTGGTCTCCACTCAAGAACACTCAACCCGAGGCTTGTCGGTTCTCCGTCAAATGTGACCGGCCCACTGCCACTTCAACTTGTTAATTAGTTGGTCTATATCGATTACCATGGTTCTCTGTCGGATAACCTCATTCACGTTTCTATCACGTTTTTTCAGGAGAAGTTAAACCGTTGTTATAAAAGGGCGGTAAACGACCTTTTTGCCGAAAAGGCCCGTGTAGCCGAAAATGGGACCAAATGGGACCGAATGCAAGCCGTGCTCATTTTTTTATACTGACGGATACTCTCAGGGGAAATACACATTGCTTTGGAGCTCCAAAGCAAACTAACCTTTTTGAAAGCGTAGGTAGTGTATGCCGCGTACAAAACTTAGAAGCCTCCAGCTTTGATAGCAAAATACATAAAGCATTAAAATCTGCAAATGTTGCAGAAAGTATGCAAAATCCTAGATTTAAAATCGGTATCTGAATCGACCCAAATACGTCTGACTGCAGGGCACGGGCCTCATCTACTATCGAAAGTAGGTACTATCAGGGGTAGTTAGGCCGTATATAGTCCTTCAAGCTAGCCTAGTGCAGGTAAGTAAATAAAAAAAAATTAATGATAATCAGTGATCAATTTTCTGTTTATACACTTATGAAGCAGACGTGACATTACACATAAAGAGAATAATGTTGCTCTATTGAAACTGCAATCAACATCAGTAATGCAATTTTACACGACTCGCTAAGGCAATGAAGATATATGGTACTCCTTTTCCGGAACAATTACGTCGGGTCGTTTTTCTTTTATTTATGTCTTTACTAATGGTCCCTAATGGTATTATAGTTTGCAACATATTTACAGTCGGAAAAACCACACGTAGTTGTGTTGTAGTGTTGTCCAGTACGGCTACAAAGATCATGTTTTGGATTCGAATCCCGGGCCGAACAAAGTGATATCTGATTTTTCTTTTCGGTGTCAGCCGTGTCAGGAAACTGTTCCCTATATGACGATAGGCTCGACCCCTATCACATCGTGGCACGAAACATGGAAGGCGAAATGTGTATCCTGGCATCTCTGCATTTCTCTCAGTGATTTGGCTCAGTTTTAATATATCCTACGATCTTATGCGAGCTTATTAGGGTGCCGTGGACAAAAGTAATCCCATGTCAAAAAAACCGGATCAATTTATACGCCTCCACTTTTCGTGTGTTTTATTAGGTTTTTGGGATACATTTCTTTTAGTTTTTCAATTTTTGTTCACAATTATGATTTTTCTTCTGTTATAAAGTATCTATTTGATCGTAGAAATAAATATGAGTAATAAAACAATGCTTACAATTTTAGTGGTATATTTTGAACTGAACCCGAGCAAATGAAGGCACATACAATTCAGAAATCGTGACATTTAAATGCGTACCTACTATTCGATAACATACATGATGTATTGAATCAAAATAGAGCATAATCAATGATGATATAGTACCTACGCACAATTTTTCAATCTCCCTCCATACACATTTCAATGTTCTTGACAATTACTTTAATTTCGTTTTATTATCGTAGTATTTTACTTCCGAAATTACTATAACTTATAATTACAGTTTTTGCTAGTACGACCACTGTTTATTAGTTGTTTACCCCTTAATAAAAGTAAATTCAAAAACGAAAACTCGTTCTTCCAACTGAAGTTTACGTTAAGAATATAATAATTTTCTAATAGATATTATAATATACAATTTATATATATTCTGAAACATTATCTCTCTCATTTCAATGATATTTTTAAATATCATAATCCAAATCACTTTAATCCCTTCCTAATCACAACTCATACCAAATGGCACGTTTTATTTTGCATTTGTAGCAATTTGTAAATCTTTTGAGGCTTTCCATAAAGCCAAGTGACTTTATCTTATCATTAAAGATTATTATTTCAATCAGATCGTAAGTGAAAATCAGTTCAAATAGCCGCTGTTTCACGACTAGACACAACTTTGTTGATTTGATTTTATAAATATTAATATAATTCGTTTGTAATACTTCCGATATTATTCTAGTTCTAAAAATAACAAATAAAATAGGGTCAGCTTAGTGGTACACTTTATAAGCCCATATACCTCCCACTAAAGGGTATGGGCATCCTTTACAATCGAGAATACGCTTGAGATTGGTTAGGCCATATATTATGTCACGCTGGCCTATGCGGGTTAGCGGACTTTACATTCCATAGAAATTCTTACAAATTTGTTTGCAAAGTTTCCATACGACGTTTTCCTTCACTGTTAAACTACGTCGTAATTGACTAGCTATCAATACAGACATACCTCCGAAAAGTTGGGGTGTGCCCTGTTATTGGAACGCGCGACCATCATGAGCATGATGGCAGCCGCGCCTGGTTCATTTGCGTACCGGCCACCACGCACTTTATTGATATAAGCTCCCTTACAAGTCTAATCTCCTAGTATGTTTAATATAATAATTATATATACTAAGCTTCGCCCGGCGGTCATACATACACACATATAAACTCGAGCCTTTTCCTAATTAATTGCAGGTAGTCATGCTACCAGGTTATTGGTTAACCACGTTCTTCCTTATGTATCCCATCACACGATGAGATATGGGGCGACCCTATTGTCATATCGGCACAAATTCATGCCCAGCTGATAATAACTAGAAAAATCCAAATCACTTTAGCCGACCGGTGCAGTGATTCAAACACCAGACGTCACCTTGTAATCGTACCGTTGAACAACTACCGTAAAAGTTGGCAACTTTGCCACACAGGTTAACATTGCCCTAAAATCATTTTTTTAACAAATCCGTTAATATGAAAAAAATATTTAAGTCTATGGCATCATTTATTATTTGGTAGGAAAGTTGATTATATTTGTGATAGCACTGTAAATCGCAGTTATTCCTGAGTTTATTTAGTAGCTTGTGAGAGCTTGTCAAAAAAGGTATGTCTTTTGGCGGGCCAATTTCGTCTGAAAAATATTCGTGGATTGTGCGTCATGACGAGACCGCAGATAGATTATTTTAATGTATGTCATAGAATATGAATTATTAAGTATTTTAATAACAGTTTAGTTATCTAATCGTTAAAAAGTCATTAAATTTCGGGATGGGCAATTTTACCCTGACTTTTTCAGACCTATGCTTGACAACATTGCCCATCATCAAAAAGTACCTAGGGTTGTCAATATCTCGATAAATTAATTTGATAAAATCTAAAAAGGTTTCGACGCCTGTTATTTTAAAGATCAATCGAATTTAGAAAGGTGTCTTTTTAATCGACTTAATAAAAGAAGGTATTTACTTTATTTTGATTGCCAAATAGATCAAAACTTAAGTTGACATTTTGTTTGTAGCATATTTTAAATTTATTTAATAAAAGATTTCTATAGCGTGCAATGCTTGATTTAATTACCACTTTCATATTATGAAAAGTAAAAATGTGAGAAATTATATAAAGTAAAATCAATTTACTGTAATGTGACAGCCCTAAGAGTTTTTCACCATTTTCCAGAGTTTGTATGGAAAAAGTAAGAATCGCTAGGTAAAATTGCCCATAATTTTTTGTTACGAGAATCTGTAACTTTAAGAGTTTTTTTCTAAACCACTGCCAAGATTGTTTTTTATACTTATTTCATTTTTAATTGTGTAATAATATGGTCATATTTGGCAGATATCAACATGGGCAATGTTAGCTGATCGCCACATAACTTTGCCCATCATTAAAATAATAAAAAATAAATGAAAATATTAATTTATTTTAAATATAACATAGCTAATAGTAGCATATGGTTATGTAGTTGATGTAAATGAAAAAAATATATAGGTGGTTATAGAAAAAATATGAAATATAGCAGATTTTTATCAAAAAATCGGGCAATGTTGTCGACTTTTACGGTACGCCGCCGAGGCAGTCGATAGTTAGATAATATTATTCTGTGAAATAAAACCATGTAATTAAATATTGAGATAATTAATGTTAAATCATCATCGGTTTTATTCTTATTTATTTTGTATTATTTTTATTATTGGTTTAAACTGAAATACATTATTTACAATATAGCTGCTAACAAATCACAGAGGTTTATATTAGGAGTTAACGAGAGTTTAGTGTCAAATAGTACTCAAACGTCCCGACCCTCAATTTTGTCAGGCCTAATGTAAATAGAAATAGGGTTTATTTTAAAAATTTGAAATTTGACATTGACAGTGGACGTGTAACTAGTTGTATATCAAATAAAAAATATTTTATATCAAACTTTACTATACAACACGTGTTACAGTTTTAGTTGGGGTGGAACATTTTCGCTGCTTCTTTCTCTCTCTTTCGGGTCTATGTAATAAGCGGTGTAGCATCATCCTCACCTACTTAAAATAATAAAATAATAAATATCTCCCTGATTTTTCTTTTTACTGATGGTGGGTCTCTTATATGCGAGATACCGCCTGGGTACTACCGCTATGACTATTTCGACCGCCAAACAGCAGTGTAAATGCACTGTTGTGTTTCGGATTGAAGAACATTGTAGCCAGTGTAACTATTGGACATACTGATTGAATGAAAATCATTACTTTGTAGTTCAAGGTGTTGTTTGATTTGCGTCTGTTCATGAGTGGTCGTATCGCTTACCATCAGGTGAACAGCATGCTCGTATCGCCATTCAGTAAAATAATTAAATAAAAGTGTGTGCGAATTTGTTATCGGTCATTGAGTCTCAATCCAAAGTAGGTACGTACTCGTAGTACCGTTTGGAACTTGCAGTACAATCCCCAGTTCATGATTCAAGCAAGCAAATCTGAATTTGGAATAATAAGATTTTGTCGTAATTACGGCGATATAGGTGATGTTAACCCACGCCCGGTCATCAAACTTCAAATCCAACTTCACATCAAAATAATGATGCCAAATACCCGCAATTAACCCACCCAATAGGTTCTTATAGGTGTGAGTTTTATTCCAAAATGTATTCTACTGCCTGTGCTATGTGTGTTTTAATTACAATACAACTGTTTGTTGACTATATTCAGAAATAGAAATATTACGCAAAAGTGGCGCCATCTGTTGGCGAGTTAAATGACTAATTTCAAACATTAACCTTGTTGCCGAAGTTTTATTTGCCAGAGACTTTCAATAAATTTCGATAAACCTAAATACTTTAAAGTAAAAACGTTAAACTTTAAAGGTTCTTACCAATTAGTCTATTTCATTAATTATATTTGAATACGAGTACTTATCAGATATAAAGACTGATAGCCTTGGTTACAGAAAAATGGACGAAGGAAATGGAGGCCTGTACTCTGCTGTGGGACAGTACAGGTTAGAAATAAAAACTTCATAAAATTGACTGATTCAGCAGTAAGTGAAGATAATGTGGGCTACTTTTTGTAACACAGACATTCTGATTATTTCCGTGAAAGACTCGTCGATTCATTGCGTCGTTTTATTGTTTTTTATTTTTTATTTTATAATTTTGTTTTTTTTTTTATTATTGCATTGAATGGCGAGACGAGCAAGCCGTTCGCCTGATGGTAAGCGATACGACCGCTCATGAACAGTAGCAACATTCCACTGCGCTCGCCATCCTGAGACATAAGATGTTAAGTCTCAATATGTCCAGTAGTTGCTCTGGCTACAATGTCCTTCAATCCGAAACACAACAGTGCATTTAAGCAGTGTTGTTTCACGGGAGAAATAGACATTGCGGTGGTACCTACCCAGATGGCCTCTCACATATGAGAGACCTACCACCAGTAAAGTAAAGTTGTGTTTATCTATTTCTTTCTTGCTTTTTTTTAATTTTACGTCTTTAATATTGTACCTTGTTGTTAGTTATATTAAGTAGTTGATTTCCAATGTCACTTGTACGCTACATGCTTTTATCCTGTGTCTGTGACCAATAATTTTTTTTTTTCTTTTCATACATTCATCGATTCACAATAGACTTTTGACATTTTCATGTTGTAATTAATGATACAATTGTATAGAAAGCGATAGTCTTGCTATTGCTCGTCATTGCGATCATTCAAACAGAGCGTGAGGGAAGCCGATGACTCGATGTATTGTACGCACGACAATACGTCACACAAGGTTGTCGAAGTGTAAACAAATTACAGCCTCGGGATCATAGTTAATCTGCAAATCCACCAAAAACCTGTACACATTATACGTGTCTTTTTAATCTTGATTAATCACGTCTAGGAAACCTTTCCACACTCTCAGTAAACAGTTCAGTTTCAGTCTATTATCCTGTTAATAAATACATACTTACTATGCTAAATACTTATTAGACCGAATGAAAGTACAAAGTAATTTTGTAAAAAAAAAATAACGTTTTCTTTTATTTCAATAGAAACATTATTTTGGTTGGACCAACTTTCGAGCTTTGCTATAGTTTCCCATATCATTTGAATTGCATGTAAAAGTTAATTTTACTATTTAGTGTTATAAAATATTATAAAACTCCAGTATTTTATTATATAAATATTATTAAGTCTGTGATTCTTGTTAACCAGGTTATTGAAATACATCATACCTTTCTTAAAAAGTTAGTTTCAATTTGATAGAGTCACGCTGTTGTCAGTCATGGTTCGTCCGGGGCGATACTACCGTCTCACAGGAGAGTGACGTGAAGTGACAGCTTCACTGTCGCAGTTCGTTCGGCGAGTCAAGTCGCCGGATTCCCAATACCTCTTTCCTCTTCCCATGCTTTTTCCTCCCCACTCTCCTCCCAATTCGATGAGCCACTTACCATCAGGTGACCTGCTCTCTCGTTTATTGGATCTATTGTAAAATAAACTAAATGTTTCAAAATATTCAATAACTAGCAAGATAAAATCATACTTTGTCACCATTATGAGAAATATTTTTTTCATGATTTTCATTTGTTTAACAAATCAAACATCGTATTTGTAAAGTTTTATTGGGATTCGGGGAATTACAATATTTGAGTGGTGTTTAAACCGCATGCGTTCTAAACATACAATATTTTTACGATTACTGATGTGTGACTCAATAGGATATGTGTTTTACGGTAAAAACATTTTTTAAGGAAATAGGAGGATAATCAAATACCAAATTTGAGTACACATTCGCATACATATTTTAAGAAGTTCAATCAAGCAAAAGATCAGCAAGAGTTACTATCATTGTCTGTTGTATTACAATTTCCATGAACATTTAAGAAATTCTAAAGACTCCATTTGAACTTTAATATGTTCAACATTAATAGGAGTATGTAGGAAAATCTTTAATACGCCTTATTCCTACAAGGGGTCAGCAGAGGTGCCACAAGGACACTCAAGTTATACGTATATAAAAATCCAATATCACTTTGCCCGACTCTGGTTTCGAACCCAAGACCTCAATTTTGCAATCATACCGTAGTACAACTGCGCCACCGAGATAGCTTCTAATAAATCCTTTAACTTTATAAAACACTAGAAAATATAGCAAAAATGAAATCAATTCGTTTCCCTCAATTGTTCTATTTCAAATCCTTCATGCATACTTACATTAACAATTTCCGATAAAATACTTTCATGATTTCATTATCACGGCTAAAATACAATTAAAAATTATTCAAGTAACACTTATAGCCCAATCGGATTATAGAGGCTTAGAGTTGGCTCCTTCCAACATGTCGATGTGGCGATCCTTGGGAGAGGCCTATGTTCATCAGTGGACTTCCTGTGGCTGAGATGATGATAATGATGATGAGAGTTGCTAGACCATTGCGTTAATTTTTCAGGTGAAACAATTTTTATGACATTAGAAACATTGTTGCTTCTATCGAGTCTGGATGTTGTGGCATGGAAAAGTTTGTTGCAGTTTCTGATACCATGTGGAATCGGAACTATCATTTTGGGTCTATAATGGAGCTCTCCACGAGTTCGGATTTTAGATTCAACGTTATTCGATTTTTGCCTGATTTAGCAGCTGTCTTACTTTATCTCCCATCGAGGGATTAAAAAAATGCATTTCCCATACAGGTGATACATTTTAGGTGCGTGCGTAGGTTCGATTGAAATCATTTACAATAAATACAAACATGTTTTTTTTTGTTGTTTTAAAACTAAAGAGTCTCCTGTAATTTCTTATCAACATCAACTTGCCATAAGGTGCAATCAATGAGCGACTGTTAAATATATAACAGTATGTTATATTTTAAATATACACTATTTAGTAGATTTTAATTATATTAACCAAAATACGTATGCTGTAATATATACAAGGGCGCGATCCATCAACATGTGACTTGCACCGTCTCAGGGATTTCTTGGTAGACACTTCTCGAGATAACGTTGATTTGATCATTCAATGACTTGTATTGTTGTTCAAACTAAAAAAAAAAGAAATGTATTATATCAGCTGTGGCTTACTATTCAAGAGAATAATTCCAGTATTACCGATTGAAAGAACGCATTTTATCTTATTCGTGCTTCATAGAAAATTCGTTCGGTTTAGTCACGGCGTCATAGTAATATCAATATAAATAAGAGGATTTTTTCTCGACTCGGCAGTGTATGACTGATTTTTGTCTTACAATTATACATACATACGAACACACGCCTTTACTCCAAAAAGAGTAGGCAAAGGTGATACCAGGGTACCCATAACATTTTACGAATGTAGAGCATGGGATTATCCTACGATCAAAAAAGGTGTATGCCGTAGTCCACTGCGTTGGTTTTGCGAGTTAAGGAAATATACATAAAATGAATATTTTTTATTTATTATTTTATACACAGCGAATTGTGCGCCGCTACGACACCAGGGTTCTGTAAATGACGCAAATCGTGTCTTTGATTGCTTTCATCCGACGTCATTTGTTTAAGTAGGCGACTTAATTTGACAGATGTGGATAATCTTTGTTAAACATTAAAGTAATAAAAAATGCTCTCAATAATAACGAGAATGCAATATTATTGTGATGAATTATTTTTAAAAATATAGGCTTCTCTTACATTTTTTATTCTTTTCAGTTCATACGTAATGTTTTATTTTGAAAATAATGTATGTAATTGCAAAATACTCATATAAAAGATTCTACTTAGTTAGTCACCCTTTGCATGTCATATATAATTTAAAAATAATATAAATATTGCATCGACAGTTTATTTACGTTTGCAAATCTTATCAAATTTTAAATTATTTACAACCGTACAACATAATCGAAGTTCCCCTGATAAAGAAATACTACTTGTATTATTTCTGTGTAATATTACGTAATTGAGGAAGTCAATATATTTTTAATTTTTTCTTCCATTTATCCATCTATCATCCAAAGGAAGTAATCCATAAGCCTCTCCCAATAATTTCTATAGTGATTTGTTGAAGGCAGCCTGCATCCAGCGACGTCCCGCGACCTTTACCAGGAATATTGTGGGTGGACCTTTTTTCATTATTTAGATATTTATTTATTTACATTTGTATTGAGTGTGATTATATTTAAGTGATGCATTAGATTCCAAACAAAGCATCTTTCAGCTCAAAAGTCGACATACATTCGCCCTCATATCTCTCGTTGTACTGGCGAATACTTATATTTTGTCACAATAGGAGTGTTCATAGATGAGAAAGTTCAATTATTTCGCTGAATCCCATTCGACCATTGCCTCACTCTACACTAGCATTGTTTTATTACGAAAATTTAGGATAGTCCTTATACTCAACGCGAATATCTGCCGTGGCGTAGTTGTACTACGGTACGGTTATTAAGTTTATTATTAAGTTTATTCGCAAAGTACGGTTACAAAGCTGAGGTCTCGAGTACGAATCCCGGGTCGGGCAAGGCAACAATAGATTTTTCTATTCATTATCAGCCCGGAGTCAGGAATTTGTGCTCGTTATTACGATAGGCTCACTATTACATCGTGGGGACTGAACATACAAGGCGAAATATGGATGCCCTGGTAGCACCTCTGCCTACCCCTTCTGGGATAAAGGCGTGAGTTTATGTATGTATAGATGTATGCAAATATTCGCTTAGTAATACACTCGAATTAAAAATATATCCTGGATACGTCACAAATGTCATTAATGACATCAAGAATACAACAACCAGGCGCTTATTCTGAAATCACGACTAAAATGTCGCAGTATTTGCAAATTAATAATGGGTCATGCTGAAATATTTGTCGAGATGTGTGAATTATATCGCATCAGTCAGTAAATACGATAAAATTATAATCGATAAATGTTTACGATGTTTTAACACTTTATATGTTAAAGATTAGTGTCGTATCTATGTTTTTGTGTTGTTTGCCCTTTAGAGTCGTAAAATGTCGATCATAACTATTATTAATTAGTATGTTTTGATACAATATTAAGTAATACAGTGTTAATGCGAGCATGGAAGACCTCCCCTGCACTTTGGAACTATAATATCTATAAATATTATACTATAGGTAAGACCTTAATGCCGTATTTTGTCGGACTTATGCTTCAAACTTGCACCTGGTTTGCACTCAACATTTTCATTGATGTCAATTTATATTACGGTGATTAGTGTGGAGATTAACGAATTTGTAGTATATTGTCAGGGTTATAAATAAGTTTTTGAAAGATTTAGTGAAATATTATTAAAAAGTATGATTTAAATCACCTCATTGAGCAGTGTTAACGTATTTACTAGTATACAAATAAGTGTGTATGAATATTCTAATCTTCTAATCTAGCATATAATTATTATATTGTATTCGATCACACACACCCAGCGTACCTAAAGTTTTCACGAAGATCCGTTTTAACAATTTTATAATCTGGGTGTTTGTGAAAAGTTTCTCGTAGTTCCTGATACCCACGACACAAGACTCGATCGATGTGGGGTCAGGACTATGTATGTTGCTGTTGTGTGTTATTTTTTTTTAATTTTAAACAATTAAGCTTCAAAATTTTGACATACTCCGTGGCGCAGTTGATTAGATCTCGGCTGTGAAACGTAAGTCCGTAGGTTTGATTCCCGCACCTAGACCAATATTGCGTGATCCACAGGTATTGCATTCGAGTCTTGATGTTTGTATGACTGGAAACTCTCTCGAAGTTTTTGATACCCACAACACAAGACAATCTTAGAGTGGGGTTAGAACTATGTATGTGACTGTAGGGTGCTCTATTTATTTACATTTCCATTCACATATTATACGCACATTAACAATACAATATTCACAAGGCATGTATCATAATATTATGATGGTCTAATTTTGTGTTGTTTTCTACATGCTAATTGAGTTGACTGGTAAGCAATATGTTATTGTCTGGAAATATACAAGGTATTTAAGTATGTAGTCACGTCTGCAGTTTCAAGAGGTTTCAGGTACTGCAGTTATTTATTAAAAACTTAAATCACTGTATCGTATTAGGGTTTGTTTGACTTCCGCCAAATTAATAAGCTTATTTGCAAAGAACTTTATTATTTGCGACGTTCTTAAATTCAAAGTAAGTAAAAGTAGGTCACTACCTACTGTGTAAAAACTTGAGACAAAAACTTGTTTAATATTTTAATATTGAAAAAATAATCTGAAAGTTAAGGCTCTTACAGTATTAATTGCTTGTAATATATATCAGTATATTTTATAAATTTAGCTCCACTTGTGCTTAAATTCAATTTTACTACAATATTTTATTTGATAATTTCTAATTATTTGTATTACTCTCACAAATGATTAAATTGACGTCATTAGTGCATATTTATAGATTGTTTCAGTAACATTCAGGCGGCCTTCATTCGGAAAACATTCGAGAGCAACAAATTAGTACAGGACTCATGTTAACAGCCAATTTACGTATTGTCAAATTAGCTATTTTTAATGAAAATGCTTTGGGTGTGAGTGGCACATTAGTATGTATAGGATGTTTATTTCATGTTAAAGTATGCCAGAAATAGAGAACCACCGATTAAATGAAAAACCACGACAAATTTATTAGAACTTTGCGGAAAATACAGAAGGAAGAAACAAAATTCGTTGAAGACATAAAAAGTTTATAGAACTTTAATCAAATAATACTAATAAATTCATCCAACAGTCACATATGTACAAAGTCTTGACCCTACACAGAGATCGAGTCTTGTGTCATGGGATAAGACAATACGAGAGAATTTTCGGTCTCAGAAACACACAGATTCAAAATAAAACCCTCAGCCTCACATTTTACAGCCGGCGTCTAACTAGCTACGACATGGAGACTGTAAAATTATCAATAATGGTGTGTATTTAAATATTATGAAATTATACTATATAACAAGTGGTATAAATCTCTGACATCTGTAGTTCAGCAACTTTATAGAAGACCTTAAGAGCGTATACACCTTGCGCGCAAAGTCAACTATAGGTATTTCTTCGTTAATTTCACGCACACATAAGCGACCAAAGCTGTGTGCGTAGAGCTGCCGCGTCGGCTCGCTATACAATCGGCTCAAACAACTTTGATCCGTGCGCTTCAAATATTCAATTGAAATGTAACTGTAATATAATATCATAAAAATATTTTATTTGCATTATAAGTAGACAAATATTACTGTGCAAGCAAAGAATAATACAAATTTTGGATACTAATCATATTTTCGTTATTATTACATTGTGAAGTTGCATTCAAATCAGTGTTCAATCAGTACGTTTTATTAATCATTTCGTGTTCGAACACATAAATAGTGTTAGGGGCCTTACAACCCCTTACAATTACGAAATATATTTAATTTTATATTACAATACATAACATAATTTAGCCTCGGAATTACGTCCCATTATATTACCTGAAACATAATTTATACTCACTACAAAATCATTGTAGGTAATAAAAATAATTAAATATTTTACTACCAAAGTACTAAGATGTGGTAATCGCATTCCGCGCGTGGCTATTTTTACTACGCGCGGCATAATCGACTGCAGCCAGGCCGGAGCGACGAGCGATACGTCCTCCCTCTAGAAGGCCTTGCGGCGGTCTGATTTGATCCACGTCGGACAGCGTGTTTTATAGTGGTTTTTAAAATAGTTGTAGAAACCATGAAAACTAATTTTGTTAAAATATAAAAATGGTAATTTATTGATAAGATGTTCTTCTATTATAATATGCAATTGCTATAAAAAATTATGTACGATAAGTTGGTGAAAAAAAATATGTTCTTGACGAGAGTTTCTGAATAATTTCGCATTGTTTAAATTTTTATTTTTCAGGAACTAAACACAAAAAGATTATTTTTCTCAGCAAAATCCCTCCATAAGGGTCTTATTAGTCTGATAATATTTTTATTTTCGTCTTATATTTAGTGGTTAAGGATATCTTAAGCTTCTAAATTGCCATTTAAAGCCTAAATAACGAAACTTGTGTTCAGTAATCCGTATAGTACTCACAAATTATCCATCAATCTATAATGTTTTCCACCAAAATCCCTAGATGACAACCTTTTCTAAGATTAGTAATAATTATTTTTCCTTTAAATTGTTTATTGGTGGCTATTAACTCATTTGAAAAGTCCTGTTTTTAAGCCAAAAAGCGCGTGCAGGGTATAAACGCTCTTATAGAAGGGAAGAAAAAAAAAGTAGTTCATACTGAATTTTCACTTTTTTTTATTTGAATTGCTTGTTAATGTGAACGAATCGTGTCATTAAATTTATTAGTACACGTGCTTTGATCTACAAGACTGATTGTAGTACACGTGGCTTTCTATTAGACTCTGGCGAAGCCGACCTATCAGTCCAATTGACTTTAGTCAGGCTCAACCACATCGTAATTGCAATGGTACCTGAAATGGTATCACTGTTTATTTTTTTATTTGTATTTATTTAATGCTTTTTACGGTATACAGAGAAATACTTATAAAATCTTACATAAGTAATACAAGTGGCGGCTTTTACACGCTAGTCAATGTTTCAGGAATCATGGGATGGACATTTTTGTTCTGTTTTGTAAAGCCTGATATTTATTGATTTTCTTTATATTCATTCAAAAACTTATTGGGATCAAAAATATGGTAAAGTTAATTAATATTCTGATGAAATTATTGGCAAAATATTAGAGGTTACTGACATTATATTCTTTGTGTAGTAAGCACTAGAACATTTCAAAATAGCACATAGGTTATCAACTCTTGACGTATTATATAACTCATACGCTGTCGGGGGCAAAAACATTTTGAGTATTAATTCCTATCAATGTAGCACAAAGCTTTATTATTATTGTTATTTGGTCAAAGATAAAGATATTTGGAGGTACATATAAATTTTAAGCCCCTTTATAAAATTATGTCTAAGTATATTCATGTAGGTATCAATCCATCATTTTATTCGGGGGTTTAGCATTTATATGTGCTTCCAGACATCTTCATCTTTGGTGAAATATCAATAATATTTACAACCCTACCTATTATTGCTATTTGGTCAAAGATCGAAACAGGGTACCAAAACATACAATATTTTGAGTCCTAACGTAGCTTATATTGAATATTACCGCGGATTAAAGATATTTTTTCTACGTAATTATCATAATCTTCAGCAATGAAAAGTTTACTGCTGAACCTTCACCTTCCTCAAGGTTTTATTAGCAACCTGTAGCATCTCGCAATTTCCTGTAACGTCTATTTATCTCAAAGATGGACTTTTACCTTATCAGAATTCAGAACTGAAAATATCGCTTAAGGTACAGGCTTTTAGTCATTTAAAATATTGCTGATGATGTCACAGTGTAAGCGACTACCGAGTGACGCTCTTATTTATGTAAAACAACGTACGTAAATCGGCACAAAACGACATTCAAATACTAATAAATTAATAGTAAAGATTTGTTCTATACTTTAACTGTCTATTCATACACAACGTCGAAGTAGTTTGTGGTAAACATCACTCCTTATAACATCAAGTGATTTCTAAAAATGTACCAAATTTACATATTTTTTACGTATCGTGTACGAAAGCTGTCTGCTAGATAAATTTCCCAGTTAGATAAGGCTACACGCTGTAGACGACGCAGCGTCAACGCAGGCACTAACTAAAATTTGTTTTCCGTAGCGAGCTGATAATTTCCGATATAGAATCTCGCAGTACAATTAAACAACATTTAGCGCGTTGTTGAGCCGGCGGGCGAGAGAGTCAGTCGTGACCGAGGCATTATCGCGCGCGATGCTTCAGGAGGCTTGAGATCGCGAGGGATGGTGGCGCAGACGGTCCGCTGCGAGTGAGGCGCGCGCACGACCACGCACCATGCACGTCGACCCCGAGTCCCCCTCCTGCCGGGAGGAAACGCAACTCCTGCCCGAGGAGTGGCTCAAAGTCAAGACTGTTCCCGGCAACGGCAACCTCTCGCCTGGAGTGTACTACCCCACAGGCAGCAAGAGGTTGGTCGACGCCCGACACCCCGTGCCGTCGTCACCAACAGAAACCATACCGTACTGTCGCTTTTGTCCGTTGATTGGCTTTTCCATTCATTAAGTGTCTAAATATTTATTATATATACAATCCTTCAGAAAGTCATCATACGTAAGACGGTATTTACTTGTATTAACATTAACGAAGGTCGCCGCCGCAGTGGCGAGCGTGAACTACGTGTTCACACTTACAGGAACACAATGCATAAATACATAATGAGAATCATTGAAACTCGACCACTATAAGTGTTTGCGTGTTTGTTTACAGGAGTCGTTCACATCGACATGGCGTCACGCGGAGGACGAGGCGACGGGCCATACTCAAAAATGGGGAGTGCAATATTCTCAAATCCAGGATTTCTCAGCGGCGGTTGAAATTCCTGCAGGATATGTTCACGACGCTAGTGGATGCACAGTGGCGATGGACTTTATTAGTGTTTACGCTTTCCTTCATCCTGTCGTGGCTGGGCTTCGCATTGATCTGGTGGCTCATAGCATTCACACACGGTGACTTAGAGCCAGACCATCTCCCGAACATGCAGGAGTCTTCTAACTGGAAACCTTGTGTGTTCAACATATTCGACTTCACTTCGTGCTTCCTATTCAGTATTGAAACTCAACATACAATCGGTTACGGCTCACGTACCACCACAGAAGAATGTCCAGAGGCAATATTTATAATGTGTCTGCAGAGTATAGTGGGAGTTATGATACAAGCGTTCATGGTGGGCATCGTTTTTGCTAAGATGACAAGGCCAAAGCACAGAACGCAGACACTTCTGTTCTCGAAGTATGCAGTGGTGTGCCAAAGAGATGGCGAATTGTGCCTGATGTTCCGAGTGGGTGATTTAAGAAAGTCTCACATAATTGGTGCTAGTGTAAGAGCTCAACTAATCCGATCTAGAAGAACCAAAGAAGGTGAAGTACTATCCCATTACCAAACTGAATTGGAATTGAACGCGGATGGTTGCGATAGTAATTTGTTCTTCATCTGGCCTATTACAATGGTGCACCGGATAAATAGGGAGAGTCCTTTCTACGGCATATCGGCAGCGGACGTCTTGCAGGAGCGATTCGAAATAGTGGTAATCCTGGAAGGAACGATAGAGTCGACGGGACAGACGACGCAGGCGCGATCCAGTTACACGACTAGTGAGATAATGTGGGGGCACAGGTTCGTGCCACTAGTGATGTATAATCGTGAGCGGCAGGGATACGAAGTGGATTACTCTAAATTCGACGAGACGACGCAGGTGGACACCCCGCTGTGCTCCGCCAAAGAGTTGGATGAGTTCTACGGCAGCCAGGCTGATCGCAGATCTATTGGTGAGTTCCTTTTCAAAACTTTTCGTGGTGGTTGGTTTCATGTGGAGAAGGTCGGTTAAGTGTTTCTTATCTGTTTTAACGCTTTTAATGTATGCGCCTTCTTCTATCTAGTAATAAGCTAGAATTAATAGGCTTATCGTTAAAACTATTTGTAAGTAAAATATTTTTTGTAAATTATGTAATTTTGGATGAAATAATAACAGTGTAACATACATTCTGTGTTCTAATTAGTTATTACATGAGCATTGAGCAGTAACATTTATCTAGGGTCAACATACGACCAGCCGCCTTGTTTTCTACTTGACACGATAATTTCTAATTTATTACCTAAATGATTATGCACCGCAATGTAATAAGATTTTTTAACCTTTATTCACAATGCGTGCGTTGTAATAGATATAAAACAATTACTACAATTTGTAATAAATCTTAGTAACACCTATGACGCAAAGAAGATTAAGCATATTTCTATATTTTACATACTTCGTATCCTATATTTGAAAATATTTTTCTTTAGCTTACGAATAGCTTATATTAAAGAAAATATTTGTGGAACCTTATTTGTGAACGCTATCGAAATGTTATATATGTGTGAGTAGGCGATGCTTTAATTTCTATGAAAATGGTAATGCATACGATTAGCGTATAACAGTATTACTAATATTGCACGTGCATGTGACTTTTTTATAAGCCTTATCAAATTTTGTTTATTTAATACATTTATTCCGCCTAAATAAGGACTGCACGCCATATTAACGTTTAATCTTTAAGACAAATATTAGAAAAACCAAATATTATTGCATAGTTAGTTAGTTAATTATGACTCATAATTTATCATTTTTGTCTATTTGTCATCATATGATAATTTAAAAAATATTTTTATGTTTAACTGCACATTATTGCTATAATATTTTCGTAAAATTCACTACAATACGGCATACCATGTTCCTAGATTTTACTTTGGGTAGATAGAGGGGCAACCAGGATACCCACGTTTCGCCTTGAATTTTCCCTCCTACGATGAGATGTGGGGTGAGCCCATTGCTATATGGAGCATAAATTCCTGACTCCGGACTGACAATAAAAAAAATTAATATCAATGAGCTTGGATGCGAACCCTAGACCTAAGTTTTGCAATCATGCCGTAGTACTACTGCGCTACCACGGCAGTCAATAAGTCAAATTATCAAATAGCAATTTGTCATTATATTATTTTATGTCAATTTTTGAGTCCTTGTACTTTTAATTCTCAGACAAATATAATGTAAAACTAAATGCATTCAGTAACATACTAATCAATTATCCTGTTACACAGCCCTGTGGCATAGATACTTGCTTAACAATACCATTATATTATATACGTACATAGTTATGCATCAGTTAGAGCGTTCTCGTGATCGCTTGTCAAGCATGTCACACTTTATGTACAGTGCAAACTAATATCTCCATACTACATACCTAAGGCTTAGTAGCAGATAAAATCTGACGTTTGTAATTTACTGTCTCTTCCGTTAAATGTAATTGCTCGTAGAAAGGATATGCATACACAGTAAGCATTATTGATTAACTTATGAATTTTCAGTCCTTATAATGCAACTAAATTAATAGGTACCGTTTGACATTTCATACTTTTCAACTTAGTACAAGCGTAGCTCTTACAATATCAATATATTTTTCTGTTAAATCATGGAATTGTACAAAGAAACGGTCCCTACTTGTTTAGTTTGATATTAATTATACCATGAAAAGATATAGGTCCCAATGTAACAATAAACATATAGTAGAAAACAAAATTGAAACTCAAAATAATACATCACAATTACGGTTTCATATTTTATTCTACAGAAACGCTGAAAATCTATATTTCATTTTATATTTGCCATGAATTCATGACATTTCACTCAACACAAAAAACTATACTCCCATTCACAACAATGTTACAGATCGGTAATGTACTTCCGATCATAGAAATACGCATAATTTAAATCTCCATTGGCTCAATGCCATAAATGTGTGGTGATTAATCCAAGAAAGACATACACGTGCGAACGAATTTCTTTCACATTGTGTAACGGCTATCCAGATAGTTACAAACTGCTTTCTGTAGGCACGTGTGTTAGAATTAAATAAATACACCCAACAGTCGCCACATACATAATTCTGACCCCACACTAATATCGAGCATTGTGTCAAGAACTACGAAATACTTTTTTAGTTTCACCAACACCGAGTCCCGAAACAAATACCTGTTTCACAGCCGGCGTAAATAACTACGCCATAGAGCCTGTCTATTAGAATAATAAAAATTTTAGATTCCGTGATTTAAAATAATATATTTTTTAATATACTTAAACAAGAGATTTTGGATCTGCTTGCTTAGTTTGCTTAGATATGTCTTTTGTTTCTTTTTTAATGTTGTTAACATTTTTATTAATTACAAATATCACATAGCTCTATACTAGGTAACTGTTACCATATTTTTCTTATCATCCAATTTCTTTAGTTTTGTCACCTTTTTTTTGAGCCATCTAATTTGACCTATATCGTCAATATGAATAAGAATATAGTAATTGCCACAACAATCAGTATCGTTATTTTCCCAATCTACGAACGCTAATTTATGCGTCGAGTGATTTCATGCCGCGGCAATTATTTAAATAGCCACTCTCGTACGTGTTTTAACAATTGTTATGTTCTCAAATATAACGCTAATAAACGTTTAAGTAGGTGCTTTAACGTGTTAATTTGCATTTTTACCTAGAATACCGTGGTGGTCATCCATTAAATATTCTTCAAATAGACCCAAGTTATATTGTGTGTAATGACTAATTTTTTTTGCCCCTTTCATAAAATATTGTCGTTATAAACATGCTTTAATTTAAATCATTAATTATATATATTTTTGAATTGAGAATTTCAACGATGAGAAATATTTTGTAAAGGTAGTCTCTAAACCCTACTACGATAAAAACCACCGTTCCACCACCACGTTCTCACCACCGTTCTCAATATCCTATCTATCTTTAGCATGGGGTTAAATAGCTATCATTATAATCGGTACAATTCTGCACTTCATTAAACAAAAATAAACATATATATTCATCTAAGCTATCTTTAAATATATGCACCATATCTATACCTCTCCATCTTTGGCTTCATCTTTAACTAAAATATAAATTGCACCGAAATATCTAAAGTCATCTCTTGTTTAAGAGAAATAGATTATAGAGCTGTTAGGCGTTTATTATAAAGATAGATACAATAAAGTATAAATTAAGAGGTTTTACAGATATCTTTAATTTTTGAGGCAACTTATTCCATAAAGTTTGTATTTGTGCATCAGTGTTGCTCTGCAATCATGTGAGGTCTGTTATTGTGTACATCAGATAATATCGTTCATAAACAAGGGGTCCGGCCCTTACTTTATATCCGTTAACCATAATTTAATCTCTGAGATTGTCGCCTTGATCTTCGGTCTAGACATTCAATTGTGCTAACCTTAAACGAATGATTTGGTTAGGGTGTTGACAATGTTATTTATGGTACTAATTTAAGAACCCTTAAATTATATTTTCCAGATATAGGTAAAGGCTAAGCATTCCTCGAATACAAGTTCAGCCTATTTTAGGTCTTAAATTAGCAAGAGCCTCTTAATCTCTTTTAGTTCAGCCCGCTTCTGCCTGGATGCAGATACACGTTTTTGAAAAAATTCTATCACTAATGTCCATGCATCCATCAATCCATCAGGGATGATTAAAACATTATAATGTTGAAAGATTTTTTTAATCGGTCCAATAGTTTCAGAGCCTATTTAATTTAAAGAAGCAATCAAATCTGTCCTCTTTTTAATATTACTTTACTAGCGATCCTCAGAATTTCAGTTTTGCTAAACTGACGTAGATTTGGCGGCTCTGTGATCTGAGACTGTTTCATTTTCAACGTCACACGGAAGTGACTTAAAAATAATGTCCCAAATGTTTCTTATCCGTTAACAGTTATCAAATCTCGGCAGGATGTACCATTTTGCCAATTTGTTTCCCCCTTTTTGATACAGGATACATTTTGTTTGTCGATGACCTGAGCTCATTCCATATAACGGTTTCAAGTTCATTTATCGTCCCATCACCTTCAATACTTTATTTGAAGAGCCGTACTATTATTTTAATGGTTGCATTCTTTGCTTTAGCAGAAGTGATTTAAATAATTGTTAGTTACTGCTCTTTGTTTATTTCTGTACTCATTAGTTTAAGCCTCGAATACTGTATGGATATTATCTTTGATCAACTTGACTTATTCTAGTTTTCATTATTATAATATTATAACCATAGTTAATATATGCTTATTATGTGATTCTGCATGTGCAAAACTTAATTTACACTTTATTTGTGTCATATATTACACCGTAGTATATTATTTAACTTGTAAATATGTAACTACTAACATAACGACAAATGCAATAAAAGTATGATAAAAAGATTACAATAAATTATGTTGTTAATTACATAATGCTTATATTATTATCAGGGGCGTCGCCAGCTGATGGCCCGGGGGAGGGGGGGGGGGCAAATAATACGGAGAATGAGAAAAATATGAATTGTAGGTAAAGTCGAGAGCACATGAAGCTTTTCACTTGTAGTACGAGCCTTACATCTACGGCGATTATAATAACAACGGTACAGGGCCTAACGTTTAAAACTACACGAGCTCTTTACTGTGCATTAAATAAAAATTGTAAATCATGTATTACATTTATTAGAAAAATAGAATAAAAATATTTTGGTTGTTTTTTAACAATTACCTACCTCGATATCAATGTTACACTAGCTAAGACGTCCTTTGTGTAAAACGTGGCCCAACTAGTGGTAATGGCCCGGCCAAAAGACCGTTCAATGTTATTTTACGATGTGATTGCAACCTACACAATTTTGACGGCGGCCCCCAGACGGTCAATATTATTGTACAATAGTATGGTATATGCAAAAAAATTACCGTATAGTAGGCAAGTCTAGTCAAAGATTTTGGTTGCTTTACATTTTGCAATATTTTTTAATCTCTAGAGGGGGGGGGGGGGGGGGGTTAGCGGTTGTTATCATGTACAACAGGATTTAACGCATCGCCTTGATGTACTAAACACATGTGATATTTTTAAAAAATATAGTATCATTAGAAAAACATTTTTTTAATATGAACAAAATGTACAGGATAAAACAATCGCCTTGATGTACTAAACACATGTGATATTTAAAAAAATTATAGTATCATTAGAAAAACATTTTTTTAATATGAACAAAATGTACAGGATAAAACAATCGCCTTGATGTACTAAACAAATGTGATATTTAAAAAAAATATAGTATCACTAGAAAAACATTTTTTTAATATGGACAAAATGTACAGGATAAAACAATCGCCTTGATGTACTAAACACATGTGATATTTAAAAAAAATATAGTATCATTGGTATTGGTATCGTGGTGATAGTCAATCACCACGCACTAAAACGGTGAAGGAAAACATCGTGAGGAAACCTGCATGCCATGGCGATTCATAAGAATTTCTATGGTGTGTAAGTCCGCCAACCCGCACTAGGCCTGCGTGGTGGACTATATGGCCTAACCACTCTCAATCGTATTCTCGATTGTAGAGTAGGCCCGTGCCCTGCAGTGGGACGTAAATGGGCTGATACAGATAGTATCATTAGAAAAACATTTTTTTAATATGAACAAAATGTGCCGGATAAAAAAAATCTTAGCCTGAAGTAAAATGTACTAACATATTTAATAAAATATTATGTATTGATCCTAAAAGATGTTCATATTTATTTTTTATAATATTCTGTTTAATTGGTAATTATTGATATTAACACTGCAGTCAATGTTCTTTAAGCACTTACTTACGTTATTGTTAAGGATTTAAATATTAATCAATGCTATGACAATAAACAATGTTATTCGTATTTTTATTTAAAATAATGTATTATTAATATTTTTAGCAAATATACTGGTCAAATGTTTATTTTATTATCTCATTTTTATGTTTGAAATAGTGGTTAAAATGGACTCAATCGAGTAAATAAGTAGAAGGTTGTAGAGAAATTATTTCTAAGTCATATTTTTTAAATCTGATTTGAAATGAAGGTTAATATTTAATTAGTCTGATTTTTGGTTTCTGTAAGGTTAAACAATTTTTTGTTATTTTTAAATGAACAAAATTTATAACACTTCATATTCTATTCATATTGTAAATTATTATTGTTTATTATTGTTTTATTATATATATTTTTGTCTATAATTGGGTAGTTATATGTTTGTGATGTGATACAGAGAGCACGGAACACCAGCAAATGATCCTGAAGTTGCCAGACCGGACCCCCGCTGAGACTCAGGCCGACCACATGGATGGAGACTTCACCGTCACATTATAAACAATACAAATATCCGAAATACGAATAAATTACGTCTTCAATAAGGAGAGTTGGCACTATTTATATGAAAGCAAATATAAAATTATATTTTTAATATTGTTTTTCGCTAGGGGCTTGAGTTGAGCGAATTGTTTTTCACGAAATAAATAAACGAGCAACTAGCGCCATCTAATAATTGTGTCTGTGATTGTGTCGAGTCGCCATCTTTCCCTTACAACCAACTCTTTAATTTCCCTATATTTTTTTTGTAATGTATTGTAGATTTATGTACAAAACTCGTACAAATAGCTAGAATCCCCGCGTCACTAGTCAACGTATAGCATAAAGCGCAGAATCTCACAATAGAGTTATAGAATCTTCACGAGGTTGTGCGACAAACATTCCAATATTATTTTAAATGAAAATCTTTATAAGTATATACAAATATTTTTAGTGATAAGTGATAATTGCTTTGCAATGATTCTCCGCTTTAATGTTTATCAGTTTTGTGATAATTTTCTTTTCTTTTATGTTAGATGTTTTAAAGGAACTTGTATATGAGAGCTATATGTAGGTCAATGCGCATATCATGTGATTTCGTTTTGTTGTGTTGTAAATATTGAATGAATAATTATTAATGTTGTGACGTTGATTTGTGTTTCATTTGTTTCCTATTAGGCCGTCCGCATACTACGCCGTAGTGCCGTAGCCGATGTCTTTAAATGTAACATGCTACTGAAAAGTAGTAGAGCGTAGTTTGCGGACAACCTCTTTTACCTATGTAATCATATTCCTTTAGTGTTTGTTACGTCATTGAAATGGGGCTGTGTTGTGCTGTGACGTCATCAGTTTGATGTTTGCTAAGATGTGGGTCATGGATGTAATGGTGAGTAAATAGATTATATATCAAGATATTAAAAAATGTTATTTAAAAATATCTGCCTGTAGCGCTGTAAATATAATCCTGGGTTCGATTCCTGGGAACATCTTAATATTTGTTATAGGATTTTACCTTGGAAATGCATGATTCCCGTATATAGGATACTGCTATATTAAAAGTCGTTTACTAGTCGTTTAGTATAATTATACCTAAATAAAATACGGTATTAAGTTATAAAAACCTGTAAAATACTTTGTCAACAAGCAAAAATGATTTTGCGTATAGGGGAAGATAAAAAAGAACATAAAACATATTTACAACTTTCTTGAAAATATTTTCGTTCAAGTTCGAATTAAATTATAGGTAATAAAGAAATCAAGATAAGTGTAAATACAATCTGTATAATCGGCATTCCACACTAGGTTATCAATATGAGTAATACAGAAACAAATGCGTATGTTCATTTCCATTGCTTGAACCAAGTTATAAGCGCTTGAAATCTATTCTCTTTCTATAATAGTAATGCCTTCACGCAAGCGATGACGTCTGTACGTTGTACAACGCCATTGGTTAACTACCGTACAAATGCTATCCAGAATGCAATTTGATTAGCGCAAACGAAATCGCTTACGTCAAGGCGCTAACGATTGTAGAAAGAGGGGCCCTACTATATTCATCCGAAACGAAGTTCGAAACTTCGGACGAACGAAGTTTGTAACGATACGAATGTACCTGCTCTGTAAATGTTCGGATTTGTATAACGTACATCGTAACCATAAGTCTATGGTTACGACCATAAGTCTATGGTTAAGATCATAAGTCAATAACGACCATAAGTATATATAGGTACATTCGTATCGTATATAAACTTCGATTATCGGAAGTTTTGTACTTCGTTTCGGATGAATATAGTAGGGCCCCATACATTCTTCGATCCGAAGATTCGAATTTCGTGTTACAGAGTAGGGGCCCTACTATATTCATCGAACGAACGAACGAACGAACGAAGGACCCTACTATATTCAACGAAACGAAGTTCGAAACTTCGGACAAACGAAGTTTTTTATACGATACGAATGTATATATATAACGTACACCGTAACTATAAGTCTATGGTTACGAACATAAATCAATAACGACCATAAGTTTTATGTAGGTACATTCGTATCGTATATAAACTTTGATAATCCGAAGTTTCGAACTTCGTTTCGTTGAATATAGTAGGGTCCTTCGTTCGTTCGTTCGTTCGTTCGATGAATATAGTAGGGCCCTAGGTTTCGAAACGAAAAACGTCACGAAGATTCGAATTTCGGATTTATATAGTAGGGCCCGAGAATAGATTGGAACCGTTTGTAACTTGGCTTAGGGGGCTGGTATATTTTGTAAACTGGTGTCATCACATATGTATACGTGGATTTGCCCCAGTATATCATTGTATGCAAAATTCGGCTAAGCACTTTCTGAATCGATATTTATTTTGTCGGAAAATATTCGAAAGTCAATTTTTTTACAAACTGCATATAATAAATTGTCTGATTTCTGACCTAGGCACTCATAGAACTAACTTCGTTAATAGCTACTGATGACTAAAGACTCAGGGTGAAGTTGATGACTTTTTTATCGACTGAAATTCTCATTGGAGTTAAGGTACTTAATTGTAAAGATCAGTTTACAAAACAATATAGGGTGTGTTTTTTAACATTCAAAGTCTGAGACACGAGCAGGCGGTTTATTGGATGAAAAGTACTCACAATACCTGAAAAATCGATAGTGAACGGAGAAATCGTCTGAACATCAGAATAAAATTGACTGATAATTATAATTAATTTTCTCAATTCCAGGATACCTGGGCACGGGGTCGCCACTGCCAGGGGATGTGATATACAGAACCTCATTGAACTCTCAAGAAACACCCAGTTCCCCCCTCCTCAACATATCTGACAGGCTAGTTGCTGATGCAATTAGACGAGCTAGCCTCACAAACCGACCAGTCACAGTCAAGTACCCTCCGGACTACTTCAACAGTCCTGAAGAACATTCCTCGTCATCAAGCGAAGAGGAAAAAGATAAAAATAAAAAGATTTCAAAGAAAAACATAGATAAGGTTTAGTTGAATACGTCTTTTAAATCGTGTAATGTTAAGACGAATTTAATCCTTAATTATTGTAATAAAATATTATACTGTGTAATAAAATGTGATAAAAATAAAGATGGTTGTACAGTCAGCTAGCGCCACCTATTGATGAGTAGGAAAATTATTATGTAAGGAAAATGTGTCGCATGAGCAAAATCTAAATTATATTTATTTTAAAGATCGTGAGTTTTTTTATTCCAAGAATAATCCTTTGCGTTCGTATAGAAATATGATAATATATTATTAGATTAGTCTCTCCAAAAAAAATTGACGAATTTTAAACTTCCGGAATGAAAAACAATCATTGACCATAAAGTTCATTGCATAATATTTAAACGGTTACTTGCAAATGGGTAAATAATATGTACCATATTAAATGAAAGTGTAAATTACATAAAAAGTACTGCGTTTTTAACAAACTACATGTAGTACACTTCCGTAAGAGGGAAATTAAAAAAAAAAAACATTAGACAATTCGTTTCTTAAAGGTCTAGTAATGAAGTTTCATTCAATACAAAAGTTTGTGTGCCATTCACACACGGTAGAAGTATCAGATAAATATAGAACATCAGAAATATTCAAATACTCATAAGTCATAAGGTTCATTATTTTTACAAGCTCAAATATATTTCATATTTTAGTGCAAAATCGTAATATTTGTCCAAAGCACGGGTCCGCCTTCATCAACTTACTGAATTGTTCACGTAATATTTTAATGCGGGTAGATTTCTAATTTCGACTGGATATCGAACTGTGGGTAGAATTCCCTAACTACAGCAACTTCCTACATTCTTTGTTGCCCTAGTATTTTTTGTTCTCTGAGAAATATTTCGCATATTGATGACATTTTAACAAAACCTCCTTTCTTTTTCTGTCGCCCTAGTACTTTTTGTGCCCTAAGAAATATTTCGCATATTGATGACGTGTAACGAAACCTCCTTTCTTTTTCTGTCGCCCTAGTACTTTTTGAGCCCTGAGAAATATTTCGCATATTGGTGACATAAGTTTAATGAAACCTCCTTTCGTTTTCTATCGCCCTAGTACTTTTTGTGCTCAAAGAAATGTTTCTCATCCTGATGACATAAGTTTAACGAAACGCCTAGTACTTTTGTCTTTTTTAACGTAGTGTTAATGTGAGGGAGAAAATTGATTATAAAACATGTAGCAGACTGCCATACATCGGTAAGATGTAAGTTTCAAGATTTTGATAATAATAACGCTATGAGTAGCGTGCTACACACATCCTTCTAGCGCAATGATCTGTAGTAAATCTATCAACCGAATTCTGAGGTGGTCCCCTTAACAATAGGTAAATAAAACTCGTGTATTCATTAATTATATTTACTTTATGTGGTAAAGTTTGTCAGTTTTGCCATAACAATGTGTCTGTGGCGCCCGCGCCGCGTCTTACCCCTGTCTAATCTTTGCAAAACTCCACCGGTTCTCAACCTTTATACAAAACAAACACAAATAGTCAATATAAAATATTTATTTTCAGATTGGCATTTACATTCGTCTATAGGGACAAAGATTGAGAATGGATGGCAGAGGCAAAGGAATGATACAATGTATTTCACGTGACGAACAGTACATACAGTTCGCTTGTACATTTTTAGGATATAAAATTATCAGACTATTTTGCAAGCATTAGTAACACTAACACTTATTTATATTCACTATATAAATATTAAATCTTAGTCCTACACATACATATGTGCTTTTTGTTAAGCCGACAATTTAAGTCCGCGCTTACATTAAGTACTTTGACGATACATATTTATATGTATGAATAAATTTGTACATTTTATATTAATATAAAGCAGGCACTAAGCTTGTACATCTCCTCAACACATTTTGGTCTAGTATAAAATAATTTTGGATCAAATCCAATAAGCGCATATTGAGATATCTTACTTAAATTGGTCTCATTTTTGGACTTTCGAGGATCAAAATTTTTGTATATTTTGCTAAACGTTTCGCCTCTAGTTTGACTTGTGACGAAACTAAAGATATCGCCTACAAAATTCGCGGAGACAGATAGATTTTAAAGCTTCGACTCTGAGACATACTTGTACGAACCAAACTTGTTTAGAATATAGAGAGTCAAGATCATGCTATCCCTTTCACATACTATCTGATTAAAAGCGACAGCATGATTTTGAATTCTCAATTTTTCTAAACTATATTTGGTTTGTGTAAGTGGGCCTAAGTCGGTGAGTTTACAGTCCCCGCCGTCTAGAATGACTAATATTAACTAAATAAATACTTGGTCTAAATACAACCCTATCTGGTACATTTATGTCGGTGAATGTAACAGAGGACAGTTCACAAGCTGCTTACTAAATAGAACAAAAATTATTTAAAACAGAAATATCTAATATAAAATTTGGCACGACAAATCTTTTAGACGAGGCTAATACACTATATTAATAAAGAAGGGTTTATATTTAATTATAATTTCTTTTTTATTTTATTGGTAATGCATATTTCAGCACCGATATAACGCTACTGAAATATTTAACAATTCTAATAATGATAATTTTTCGGACTTCATGATCAAATAGCAACTCATGTTCTATTCAACAAGCAACGTGTTTACAGGACATAATGTATGGAATTCACTACTCCAATCGGACATTCTCTAGATCGCTACAATTGAACCTGACGTGCGGCTTCAGTTGATGAGCAGTGAGATGGTTTGACACTGAGAGGTGGTGAGAGTCTATGAGATGTTGAGAGACCGAGAGAAGGTGAGATGTTGGGTTGAGGTCTCTCAGTGGGCGTCAGGCGGGATCCGAGTCGGCAGACGTCACAAGGATGGGGATCACTGGAGTCTTCTCTATGTAGTTCTCACTTGGAGACCTAGAAATAGGCAATTTTACATTGAATTGAAGAGTAAAACTAAAACTTTGGGAAGCACTGGTTTTTTGAAATTTAGAAACCGATTGCAAAAAAATTAAGAGAATTAACAAATAATAATGTAGAAGCAATTATGAAATTTAATCTTAATGCATATGCCTAGTATATTAGGAAACCGTTAATTTAAATATGCGGATTGCTGAGAAATGTAAATCTGCGTTATTAAAATATTAAGCAATTACTACTTTATTCAACCTTCAAATTAAATTATGGCAATAAAAACCGCACACTCACTTCTTCATTTTATTATGGTCTTCAATTTTATGATCATGGCCATTGCCCGCATGGCCGATGCCATTCGGGGTCAGGCCATGAACCTTCTTCATGCTAGCGTGACTGTGGCTTCTATGCATATGATTATCCTTCACATGATTTGTTTCTACGTGATTCTTATGGTCTCCGTTTTCTACGGCTAAGTGTGTGTGGCTTTGATTTCTGGTCTTCTCGTTGATGTGCTGTATAAAGTTGTTTTGGGCCATGAGTCTGTTCTCTCGGGCGCGGGCCTCCGGGATCTTGATCTCGATGTGCTCGTCCAGTGACATGGAGTCGACGGAGCTCAGGTCCAGCGTCTCGTTCGAGAAGGTCTTGGGGATGGTGCCGAGCATGCGATCTGTGGAAGGTTACATATATTATTTTTTATAGCAGAATCACCAACCTGTACTCTCATTCGTACTCTCGATTATAGAGAAAGTCCGTGCTGTGCAGTGGGACGTACATAAGCTGATACAAAGAGATAAGCGATCATTTTTTTCGTCTCGTACTAAGTGATCTCCGCCGAATAGTTAATGTATTTAAAGAATTTAAGTCAAGTAAGTATAAAAATATATTCTTAATGTAAATATAACTCTAAAAATAGTTTTACCCCTGTCTACCAGTTTATGATATTGCAATTAATGTAATTAAAAAAGATACTACACACTAAAAATAATCTTAATTTTCGAATATAAAAACCGTTTTTTTTTATTTAGATCAAACTAGAAAGAATGTTTGAGAAATAAGCTCACCTAGTTTCTGAGAGGTTGATACAGTGGCTCGCAGTTCGTCCAGTTGTTTAGCTGAACATAGCGGCGTGTCCACTTCATAAGTGTTGTTGAACCTTGTGTAGTCAACCTGCAAATAAATGTAGTTTGATGAGTAAGTTGAGAAAAAGCAATAAAAATATTTCCTTTATCTAACCGTTCAATAGACTTTTTAGTATACATGATATTTATCTACACTAATATTATAAAGAGGAAAACTTTGTTTGTTTGTTTGTTTGGTTGTAATGAATAGGCTCAAAAACTACGGGACCGATTTTAAAAATTATTTCACCATTCGAAAGCTACATTATCCACGAGTAACATAGACTATATTTTATTTTGGAAAAAAATAGGGTTCCGTAAGATATTTGGATTTTTCGGACACAAACTGAAAAAAATCAACCAAAGAAGATACTTATTTTGCGTACGCTGCCTAAACTACAAAAGATAGAACCATAAAATGTTTTAATTAATTGTAGATCTTATAAATATCTACAAAAAAGTCCGCGACACACTATACCTATCTATGTCGAGTGAGGCACAACAACCACATTTTTATTTAAAAATCTTGAATTTTTTTTTTGGACTACATTTAAACGCGTTTATTTTACTCATGCTATTAATCCTTATCAAAATAAATTATTTCATCAATAAGTACAGTTTATGATGATAGTATTTGGTCTTTGAATGATTAAAATTGGACGTTTGGTTTTGAAGTTGTGGTGAAATTAAAATATTACGATTTCTGCTGCACAAAAATTTCATAAGGCAATCTTTATATGTACATGTATGTATATGGAGAGACGGGATATAATAGAGTGGAAGGTACGGGAGAAGGCTGGGATAGCTGACAGATTTGATAGGACGAAATATAAATGCACGTTATAAGACGGGATGGATAATAAAGAGAAAGGACGGGATGGATTGGGAAGAGACTGAACAGACGGATGAGACGGGATTGAGCCGGACAGTAGGACAGCTACGTCAAGTTTAGGTATACAAGAGTTTATACGAAAAATAACATGTATTTGGTGTGGAGTGGAATCAAAAAATATATGCACCCAGACGAAGCTGGGCCGGGCCGCTAGTGTTCTGATAATTGCGCAAAAAGTGCATGATTCTAGATATAAATTTTAAAAATTTCTGTATAATATTCATCCTTTATTTCAACAGTTTGTACTTTAAGTAGAAGCGAAACTAACAACTACGAGTATAAAACGGAAAGCAGTATAGGAAAGTTACTGCGATTGTGTTTTATCAAGAGGCCGCGTATTTACAAACGATATTATTTATTAATCTATTTTTTCTACGTACAGGAAAACATAAATTTTCCATTGCACAATAACTGTTAGTAAACAATATTTATACAATTGTTCGTCAAAGGACGATATATACAAATACGTGCATAAATTGATAAATTAAGTTAAACGACCGATATTGTGCCATTTAATATGCACTTTATGTCAAAAGTAATTTATTTTTAGATAGTATTTGTAAATATTAAAAATAACAAGCTAGTTTATAATTGACTTGGTTATTTAAACACTAACTCTATGACAAATCTAGAAATATTCTATTATGGTTTAATATAGTAAACAAAGTAATAAATTGTTTTAATTTTAGTAGATTTAAATCACGGGCCAAATCTTTATTTCATCACCTTAAAATATTAATTCTCACATAAAAATTGTACCGTTGGACAATACGTAATATACAAACAAATATTTTCTTTTAAACATAAATCTAAGCGCAGTAGCTGCTTTGTGTAACTAAGATATATCTGATTGAAATGTCCATACTTTTTATGGCTGTGACGTCATCCATGTAAGTGACAGATAGCATGTGGTGATAAGCGAATGGGCCCGGTGTCAAGAGCATGGAGTAAACGTCTCTTAAACGTGCGCAGTATGTCATATGCTTTGTACATTTGCCAATTTATGTTTTCAAGAATACATATTAGTACGCCGGCGCCCGACTTTGTGTGGACTTTTCAACTCGCCATTGATCAAGAATTAAGAGGAATTTTGCTGATTTTGAAATGTTTGGCAACGTTTTTGGTAATTATGATGGACGCTTGAGCATTTTATTTGTTATTTGTAAAATCAATTTTGAATAGAAAAGAGCCGAGTATGTGAAAGCAAAAAAGTTTTTTTTTTTATAAAATATAGATGATTTAGCTGTTTAAAGGAGGAGTAACGGCTAAAGTAAAGTTGAAGGTTTTTTTTATTTGAATTTAAAAGTCATATTATGCTCGATGGATTCATAAAAATGTTATTACCAATCTTAGTTTTAATTAGTAATGCTTCGACGACCATAGCATTGACCATTTTAATGGCTTTATACTGGAAGGTGAAAATTAATTTGTTTTGATAAAATTTTACAATATTTACGTCTGATTTCGATTGCATATATTGTGTATCCATATTATTTTTCAGCACATCATTTTAAACAGGACTAAACCTATTATAAATTACTAGCTGTCGGGCCCGGCTTCGCCCGAGTGCAGATAGTTTTTGAGTCCAATCCACATCAACAACATATTATTTCGCTTGTCAACTAACTATATTTCCCGCGTGCCGTCGACTATATTTCCCGTCCGTAGGAGAGGACAGTATTGAACAGCATTCAATCCTGTCCTCTCCTATCCCGTGCCAACTATTCGAATTTGAAAGAGTAGAAAATATGTATATTTCGTTTCCTGACTCATCCCACGGGAACACTACATTTTTCGGGATAAAAAGTAGCCTATGTGTTAATCCAGGATGTCAGCTATCACTATACCAAATTTCATCAAAATCTGTTGAGCCATTTTTTCATGAAAGAGTAACAAACATCCATACATCCATACTTACAAACTTTCACCTTTATAATATTAGTAAGGATAAATAAAATGTAAGAATAATCTTACCTCGTATTCCCCAGTATCTTTCCTGAACGACACCATGGTCTCGAAGCGGTGTCCCCAAAGGATCTCCGAAGGCAGGAAGCTGCTTCGAGCTTGCGTGGTCATACCCGTCGACTCGATCACACCCTCTGCAATGTTTACAAAGGAAATTAAATTATACAGATATGAGATAACCCTTAACAAAACCACTGAAGCGTGAACATAAACAGCGGTGTCGAGGAAACTTTTAAGATAACGGAGTATTTATACAGAGGTGGTATAAGGTCAGTCTGTGTCACTACTACAAAACAATGATTAAGGAATTGATGCATTTTAGAAATGTTAATTGTTTTAATGTGCTTTAGATTATCATAAATTATTTCTAGAACTTTTGCTTTTAGAAGACGCTAATTTATTCCATGCTTTTTATTAGCTTCACCTGTATGTATGTTTGTTTGTAACCGAAAGGAGTCGGTGACAAACAATCATACATACGGCGTGGCGTGATTTTGACCCGCTTTAATTTATTATACCGACTCCCGGTTGGGCTACCAACTACTTTCACCTACTTCGGTATTTTAATGAAAGATACATTATTATCTCGAAGTGTTGACTATTTTTATCTTAAAATATTCTTGTTTATTCAAAGGTATTTTATTTCTTTCTAATTTCAGGGTATGAAATCGACGCCGCCCATGATTTAATAGAACAAAGAGTTGTTCGCATAATACGAGTATAAAACGGAGTAGCAAAGCTACTTTATATTTGAGAACACTTAGATACAGTACCAGCCTGGTCAACACATATAAGACAACACAACTCAGATAATGGTCCAAAGCGACTTTTAGTGCGACTTACTCTTACTGATTTACATTTTCCAACAAATGTACAATGTTTAAAAACACTAATAATGGCATGTATTAACAATACAGCTCGGAATTACAGTGCTTTCTATATGCAAAGTTCAGGGCAAACTACCAAAACACTCGCTCTGATTTGGCAAGACGTGAACACGACGCTATAAGAAAACAACTATGAAATCAGACTAATGCACGTGTTCTTACAAATTGGAGTTAATTGAGGTGGAAATTGTAGGATTACTACATTTTAGCAAGTGGTAGAACCACGCTGTTGTCAGTCTTTACTAAGCATGAATGAGCAGGCTCATCTGGGGCTGTACTACTGTCTCACAGGATATCTACGTAAAACGACAGCTTTGCAATCGCGTTTAGTTTGGTGTGTGAGATTGCCGGATTCCTGAGATACCCCTTTACTGTTCCTAACCTTTTTCCTTCCCGCTCTTCTGCCGATTTGATCTCAGCATTGTTGTTGTCTTTGGCGGCAGTGATCAGTAACCATCAAGTGAGATGTTTGCCGGTTTGCCTAACCCAGCAATAAAAAGAATTGGCGATAAGTATCTAAATAGAGTATCAATCTTAAGATAGCCATCTCGCGGCGATTGACAAAATTATGCAGGTACAACTTGAAATGGGACACATACTTGAACAGGTTACCATAACAGGTTTTTTAACATCGTGTAGGATAGTAGCTATATAAGTGTATTCAAATACCATACTAGAAAATGGTAAAATGTTGGTAAATAAAACAGTTTGAGACGATGTGGAGGCTAGTATCACAACAGGGTAATCTAACGTTAATGGGGCTCAATTTGCTCTGATTGCTGAGTGACGTGTTCATGTTTGTTGCTATTTAAGCTTCGCTGACTTTTTGTTGTCATGTACAACTGTTTTAATTGATTTTTGAGTGGCATATCTAATCATATCTAGTTCGAGACTAGTAAATTTAACTTTTTGTACAATATTATGAATGCAGTGTAAATTAATTTTATGATGCGTATTAGTATCATAATCATCATCTTTATAGTATTATGCTTTCCCCATACCTACCATGCCATTGTATCTTAGGTTGACTAATCAACATCTGTTGGATAATTTACATACTTATCAGGAAATACAAATGCCAAACTATTTGCTTTTGATTATCTAGTGATGACATAAGAATGTATTTGCAATGTTAATTTATAAGCACACGTTATTACCGACTTAGGAATTTTCAAGTTGAAGGTCAGGATATATCTGATTTAATTATAATAATATATGAAAATACCAGCATTCCGTATTATTTCGATGTTTGTGAAAAATCATTTGCGAATATTTATTATGATAATTGAAGTAATAGAAACTAGTATCAATAGGAAAGTAAGAACAAATATGTTTCTATATGTTATTTTCTTGTAATAGGTATACAATAGTGACCTACTCTTATTATAGATTGATACAAACCAACTGATTCAACTTACAGCTATAATAATTAATTATCCAATTGTTGTTTACTTGAAGGTAGTCCATTGACCATAAGACCGTGCATTGCACAATTTATTATTTCCTATTAATTAATTCGATTTACTATTATTCGCTGATATTAATATGGTTTTCATTAGGTTTTCATAGGCTTTATTTTACTACTGTGGCAAAAATCGTGTATATTTTATCATAAAAAGCTAATTATAAGTATTTCTAACTACCTATAAAGTTTCAAAACGGCTCAACAACCGTTGGCTTTGTTAAACTTCAAGTACTGGGATCAGTGGTTTATGATAAGGCATATATAAAGCACGATAACGGTATAAGGTACGATAAGATTGCTATAAAATGTGCTACTATATTAAGTTGATTTAACAAGATTTTTAGCGACATACCTAAAATTACTGATATCGTACAGTCTAAAGAAGAGGGCTATGAAATTGAGAGGGCGCAATAGTCAGTCATAAATTCATGAAAATCGTAAAGTCTTGAGAAAGGGGTAACGAATTAGGGAAACCTCAATAGAAGGATAATAATGATAACTTACCCAACATAACAACAATCTCGAATCTCTCCCGGAGCATGTCAGAAGCGGAGAGGTTGTACAGCGGTGACTTCTCGTTGATCTTGTGAACTATGGTCATGGGCCAGATGAACATCAGCCTGTCCTCTTCACCGTCAGCCCCTACTTTCAACTCCTGCTGGTAGAATGGCAACACCTCACCTTCCCTCGTAATCTATGGGAGTTAAATAGTTCATTATACTTAAATCCGTCGTAGTCATTACTATAATATACTGAATATTAGTTAAATTTATTGACTAGAGATTTGAAAATAATGCCTGTTAATTGAAATGTATATTTTAATGGAAAGCTAACTTATAAGTAAGCCGATCACCTGATAGTAGTTTAAATGTTGCTAGCATACCCTTAACTTGAGGTATCATAGGAGCATTCCTACCTCCGATTAGCACATATTTTGTTTAAAATACAGTACTTTGTTTTACATTAATATGCTGTATGTCTACTATCCAAATATAATTTGCAATATTCAGTAAAAATCAAATCAAACAATTATTTTGTAGGAAATATTTATCTTTAATTTTAATATCTCTAGTCTCTTTAAAGCAATGATTGTTAGGCACGTGTTATTAGGTACATAATACTTCAACGGTGACTAAACATGGAACTTCTAAACATAATACAATATGCACGTGTGTTTTGTTAATAAAAAACAAAACATGGGTTAATGGATATGAAGCAACGTGTTTTATAGTCCAACGCATGCGTTCCACTTAAGAAAGGAAATATAAAATATCGGCAAAGCAGTTACTAAGAATCCATGCACTTTCAGCTACTTGAATTGACCATTAATACGTGAATCGCTTAACTAAGTGAAAAGAAGGAAGGAAATGTCAGTCTTTGCATGCAAATTATGAATTTTCTCGATAATCCATCAAACTTTACGATGACATAATGGACCATCAACATACTTGTTATTTTTCTAACGTTCAATAAGACTTTATAAATGTTATTTACAGCACTTCAATCAGCCATAATATTTAAAACGACGTCGTGGCTACTTATGGCGAGTCACGTGGAATTACAATGGTCAATTCATGTAGAACGTAACTGGAGTTACGACCAATAAAAATAATTGAAGCTTGTATAAACAGAGAAAGCATATGTGTGGAAAATATACAGCATTACTAAAATAACAAGCAAAGTTAAAATGTTAAGAGTCCATAGATGGGTCAGAACAAAACAAAAATAACAAAAATGCTCACAAGCATCATTCATTAGATATTGGATGCACATTCACTTTTCAATAGGATGCAATACAGTTTATTTACAATGCAATACCTTTTTACGAATGATCTGAGCGCGAACGTGCGCTTCCAAAATATGCGACTTGCGAATGTCTCCCACGCGGAATAGGAGGCAATATTCACCGTCTCTCAAACAAATCACCGCGTTCCTAGAGAACAGGAGCGTGGTGTTACGCTTTTTGGCCCTCGCCAACTTCGCGAATATAAGACCCACCTATGGACAAGACAGAAAAAAAACGTTTTGAAATAAATTCCAAAACCGTGGGTGTCCGAATCTAAAAGGTTGGGATACTTCTGCCTATCTCCTCCTAGATCCCGACACCCGCAAGTTAGAGAGTGGAGTCAGTGCGAACTCTAGTTAGACGGATTTTATGCGTGCTGACTGAAATCCCCAATCACTAACCAGTCTCCGTTTTGTCGAGATATAATACCTTGCGGCGGATAATCTGTGCTCTTATATGGGCTTCGACTATATGTGATTTCCTCATGTCTCCGACACGGAACATCAGGCATAGTTGGCCGTCTCGCAAGCAAATCACGGCGTTCCTTGAGTAGAGCAGAGTTTGGGCACGTTTTTTTGGTCTAGAAAGTTTTGCGAACACGATTCCCACCTAAAATTAAAAGTATGTTTGCTACACTACTGGACACGTAGGAAACTGAAAATGGCGGATGATTAAACGTAAAGTCGTAAATCTGAAGGAAAAATACAAAACATCTGCAAACTCAATTCTGTTTAAGTTTGTTGTTTTTAGGCTAATAACACTTACAAGCTTAGACAGTTTTCATGGCTGCCTTTAATTGTATTCAAAAAAAAGAAATCATAAACCATGGAGTGGGATCTTTTGCTTTGCAATTATTTTTCAGAGAACATCTGGCTGGATCTTATAGTACGTTACGTTAATACATTTGGCTCCTTTCCAAATGTATTTTCATATTAAATTATCATATTAGCTTTGAAGCAGGAAGGTTTTTCTGAGTAACGTATCATACAACCCGCTTTACGTAAATTTTATTGTATATTGTTTCTGTAACATAGCACTGCAATGTTTGTGTGGATACAAACAGTTCCTCTTTATAGCAGTCAAGGCAATACTATGGATTAAATTAATGGTGAAATGACGGATAATATACAGATCATTAGGCACAGCTACCGTGTCTAAATATGTCTGTAACCTTTAAAACCTTTCGGGCCTCTTAATTGGCCAACCCATAAACTGAACAAATTGAAAAATTTATGTAATGTTCAACGTTTAGAAAATTGTTCATGTTTTATTTTACAATCTCAATCATGTTTTATGGGCTGTAAAACTTTAATCTGACATTGAATAAACATACATCAATTTGTTGCATTGCTTAATTGTTCGATCCATTACTCATAAAATATTGAGTGTTTTAAATGTACCATCATCATTTGCGAGTAATGTATTCGTTTCATCACAATGGGTGGTACGTGGTATAATTGCACATAAAATAATACACTGAAACATGCCATATAAAAATAGATCTCACCATGAAAGCTTGAATAAAGACTCCGACAATACTTTGTATGCACATAACGAAAATAGCCTCTGGACATTCTTCATTAGTTGTTCTGGATCCATAACCAATAGTGTGTTGAGTTTCCACGGAGAAGAGGAAGCAGCCGGTGAAGGAGTTGACATTGTTGAGGCAGGGGATGAAGGTGGTATTCTCGTTGGGCGGGGGTGGGGTGAGGTCTCCGTGGGTGAAGATGATGAGCCACCAGATGAGAGCAAACAGAAGCCAGGAGAGGATGAATGAGAGCGCGAAGACTAGCAGCGTCCAGCGCCACTGCGCGTCTACGAGCGTGGTGAAGATGTCCTGAAGGTATCGGCGCCTGCGCTTGGCCACGTTCCATTGGACGACGTTGCAGTCTCCGTGCTTGAAGATGACGCGCTTCCTCACGCGCCGCGCTGCGTAACGGGCTTGACGGTATCTGGAATATAAATAAAATAGCAATTAATTATCGAATTACATTTACTTATTGCCGAACGCTAGATTTATTTGATGACTGTTTTATTTATCCGCCCCTAAACGCCTACCCATGAGCACATTAGTAAACTACAATCGCAATTTCTATTGAAAGAGCTTAGGCTATTGTTCTAGGTCAATGGTTTTTAATATTTTAGCAAGGTCGGACTATATGACAAAATTTCTATCTAGCAATTGACCCCTCAGTTGGTTGTCTGGTTTGGTTATATGTTAATACAGTAACAAAACGTTAATAATATATCTTTCTATAGGTGAAAATAAAACATGCAAAATATTTTAAGTATGACCTTAGATTGGCCTCGCGGACCACTTGGTATGCTTTAAGGGAATTAAGAACCACTGGTCTAGGTGTACCGCGATGGAATTTAAAATTTCACGCAACTCAGAAATTCTTGTAATGATTTCTACGGTAAGATGCCGATTGCAGCATATTTCCTCACCACATTATTTCCCCAGTAAAATTTGCAGTAATTGCCTAAAAATTGTAATGTCACTTTGTCCTAGGATCTCAATCCACGGCTATTTCGGCAATTATTTTATAACAACTGTTTTTATAGAAATCCTTGTACTAGACCTTAGATGTAGGTAATAAATTAAATAAAACCTTGCGAATCACTTTTTATGGCGAGAACGAAGTTAATATAAAAGTATAAAGTAATATTTGTATGTTTTTGCACTTTTTGATTGCCTGCAAAAATTTTCGTTGATTGATGTGTAAATGATGTAAAACATACGATTCATGAATGTTTTAACCCTACAAGGTTCCTAGTACCATATGTGGTACAACCATTTTAATCGTTCTTACAGCTATAAAAATACTAGCAGCGATGTATTTTACCATCTAAATAGAAGCATCGGATATCAATCAACCGTTTAATACATATCGTTACGTAAATATATCTCTACTGATTTTTTTATAGTATACTTGGTGTGAAATTCGAAAGAAACTGTAAAGTATGCTATTCATGTGAATTCAAACAGCGAATAAATAAAGTTACTGTGTAGTTTTCACTCAAAATAAAATATTGTGCGTTGTAAAAAGTGTATATTTAGCAAAGGTAAGTAATTTTTTAATATTACTACAGTATTCTTTTGGCAAATTATATTTTATCCGTGTTCCACATACGGAACGTTGAGCTTTAACGCTCGTTTTCAGTATGAGTACTTACGATAACTTTTCTAATGATCATTTTTTATAATTTATAGACCATGTCGCGAAAAGGCTTGAGTGAAGAAGATATTATAGATTTCCTAAATATTCCTTCTGGGAGTAAAGATAAAAAAGATTTTTCTGACGCTGAAATTGATGAAGACATCGAAACAAGACAGTATATACAAAACTTTTTATCTGAATCACTTAGTGAAAACTTCGTTATCACCGCAAAGAAATCAATGTCCGTCTTCCGTCAATGAGGATATTAATGTTATGAATACCGAAAATCTACACCAATAAATCTTCTTGTTCTTTATTAGCCCATATACGTCCCACTGCAGGGCACGGGCCTCCTCTACAATCGAGAGTACGATTGAGAGTGGTTAGGCCATATAGTCCACCACGCTGGCCTAGTGCGGGTTGGCGGACTTACATACCATAGAAATTTTATAAATCGCTATGGTATGCAGGTTTCCTCACGATGTTTTCCTTCACCGTTTTAGTGCGTGGTGATTGACTATCAATACACACATGACTCCGAAAGTCAGAGGTGTGCCCTGGGATTCGAACCCGCAACCACCGTGAATATGTTGGCAGGCAGTCGCGTCTAGTCTGTTTACCAACAGGCCACCACGCACTCGCCACTCTCCACTAATTTCACTCATCCATAAATATTTACTAATAATAATAGGATGAGATACTCCTCATCCTAGTACTTTAGGTGCGACTTCAGGGACAGGGACAGGTACCATTAGAGAGTCTAGGGCACCGAGGCGATCATCTACTATGAATAATGCCGTTACAAAAACCTTCATATCCTGTGAAAAATGTCGAGTAGAACTTTGCCTGAATAAAGATAACAATTGTTTCAGAAACTTTCATCAATAGTTCAATATGTATAATAAAAATAATATAGTTATTTCATATCGCTTTTAATTTTATAATTATGGTTAAACACACATTAAAATAATCCACCAAGAAACTGTTTTTATAATAATGTTATTGTACTAGTTTATTAACAAAAAGTATAGTTAAGGCTCAGTGTACCATATGTGGAACTGAAATAAAAACACGATTTTCCATTAAAATATTCAATTATTATTTTTTTTATTATTTTTCCCTGACTATTTATCACTAATTACATAACGAATATTTTTATTTGACCACAAAAAAAAATTGAGCCTTGTAGGGTTAAGGAAAAATATTGTATGTTTATTTAATTTGTATTAATATACGAACGGATAATATGACATCAGTATTCGGTTTTATACAAATAGTCTCAAATTACGGTCTTTACGATAACCATTAGCGGTTTTTTTGTGTAAACATCGTTTGTTATGTTGAAGTGGATTCCGCCGCACCGACGTGCATGATATTGTTTGTATATAATATTTTATTAAATACATACATAAACTCACGCTTCTTTCCCAGAAGGGGTAGGCAGAGGTGCTACCAAGACAGCCAAGTGTCGCCTTGTAAGTTCCGTCCCACGATGTGATAGGGGGCGAGCCTATCACTATATTGGGCATAAATTCCCGACTCCAGGCTGATAATGAATAGAAAACTCCAATATCACTTTGCCCGACCCCGGGTTCAAACCCGAGACCTCAGAGACAACTACGTTACCGAGGTACTTTTTGTTCAAATTAATATTTTATTAAAATAATGTACACAGTATATCAAGTTTGTATATTAAAATTTAAAATTGACATTCATACTAAAAATCCTATCTTATTTAATAAACCGATACCGGCTACACTTTGTGTGTTTATTATTTGTTACAAAAACGTATTTAAAAGAGTTGTATTTGTTCGTTCCTGCACAGAAAATAATTATTGTACAAGAATATTTATGCAAAATGTTTCCATAAATAATCGAGGAAATAGCAATTATAGTTAAGGTAATAGTAACGTTTAAAGTAATAATGGTCCAATGTCATCTATCTTTATGGATTAATTTAAAAAAGAGATCGACCATTGTTAAAACATATATCTTTCTCTCTCTCTTTTCAGCCAAAGGAGGACTTCCTTTGATCCACTGATGTATCTATATTTTAAGCTTGCTATACAGTAAACTGTTCCATTGATTATGTAATATATTTTTAATGAAAGGTCGGTGTGTTCATATTTTATACTATTTAAAATTATATTTTTATAATAGTATTGTTTTATAAGAAAATACATTCACGAAGCGTAGGTATTAATAAAAAAAATATAAATGAACATTAATTTCAGATCCAAGCTTGTCAATACAACGTATAAAACTAAATAAACATTTGTATAATTAGAAGCAATTCAATTACAGTATTTAGTATTTACTAAGAAATAAGCTTTGTACCTGATGTTAGCACTCCGGGAAGCAAACAACATTTGCGTCAACACACATAAATTGCATTTACTTAGAATCAAATCCTGTTTCCAACGATCCATCTAACTGCGACTGAACAAACTATAATTTTGTAAAAAAAGCACTAAACGATTATTACTCCATCAACAAATCTACATCTTTGTTGAACTCATCTCCATTAAGAACGAAGTAAACATATTTTTTACTATCTATAAGAAAATATGAAGAGTTTTTGTGAGTCAAAGGACGACAGTCAATATCAGTGTACTGGGAATATGTGATTCTGTACAAAACAGCTCAAAACAGCTTCCAATATATTTCTATAACGCCATTGTGATAATATAGGTGTTTCGCGATTGATAGATTAGTTATCAGTTCGTACACTTAGGTTTTAAACCATCACTTACCACCCCGAGTGACCACTCAATGTTATCTGTGAAAGCTTTTTGTATTGAAATGTATTTTATCTGGAACAAATTATGAGGCGACGTAGGACGGTCCTATTTGATTCGCGGTTTTTATTAACCGGCTGACGTCATAGGTTAATTCGCTCGGCTACGTCTTAATTTGGTAACCCCAGGTGTCGAACGTCATCGCTTATATCTATTATAATATCGGCTTTTATTTCAATACGCCGAAAACATCTATTTATACGTAGACGTGGAAGAATTTCTTGTTTTTTTTAAATAAAAATATTCGTTACTGGTGGACATATTTCTCCGCCATGCTTATATAACAGACGTATATTTTTAATCTGCCTCCATGACAATCAAAATGCTAATACTTCAGCATGCCAAGCAATTAATTTTTCTCCGGATTGCGTCATTTCTGTCTGCGTAAAATGTACTGTAAATATAATTAATAATAATAGAGGTCAATGCAAGTCTTTGTTATCTACTGTGAACTATTCTTAGTCGGTTCGAGATATTGTTGTGAGGCAACTAGGCTGTAGAAATGACAAATTCTAGGGAAAAGGAAGGAACCTAGCAACAAACCAAGGATATTATGGTCAGTGGAATTACTTTTGTTGAAGAGATCAAAGCGGTAAAATTGCCATTGTTACACAAATACCAAACTGAACGCAAACAACACTAAAAAGATACTGATCTTCAGAAAACTAGTTTGATATAATTTGGGCCCTTTGGAATCCCAATAATAATCTCGAATCCTTGATTCTTATGTCAATTGTACAATTTAATTTTTTTGCAAAAAACGACAGAAAATCACGTTCATAAAACTTATTTTCAAAACAAAGCCGTTAGGAACACAATATCGTTTTTATTTACATATATGTATATGTTCACAGAAATCGTTCTGTTTGATTCACAAAAAATGCTAACAAGGATAAAGCAAGATTTCCACTTTGCAAATTTCAACTAAACCAACGTTATGTGAATAACTATAACAAATTATCGTTTCTTGGAAGTAATATAAACAAACGAGGAAAAAAGGTACAATATCTATTAATATTAAAAGGTAAAAAAGTTGAACTAATGTAGTATAAAAGAATGGAACTATTAGTCGATCCTATCGACCACGGTTAAGTATCATCGCGATTAATAACATAATCTATACATCACGTTTTAAAGCGGCTGATTGTGAATGAGTGGGTTGGGTTACAGGTTTTTCATTAGCATAATATGTATGATTTAAAAGCGACTGTAAGCAATAATGTCACCATCATTAGTACATTTATCTTATACATGTATACAAGGTATAGTCAGACTGCAACAAAGAATAGAGTCAGGTGGCTTTAGAGACTTCAGACACAACGCAACAAAAACATTATCAAAATACAATAGACATTTTCTTTGCTAATAAAATAATAATGTACACACTTATTTGGTTCAATTAATATTTTAGTAACAAGGTTGCATTTACTACCGAAAAAAGATTATAGATATTTAAAAAGAAAACATTATTTGCGAAAATTTTAGTTGCATTGTGTCTGTAATCACTGAAACTACCACCTGGTTTCGTGTGATAGTCTTAGTTTCGACAACCGGTGTAAATTCAAGTACAATATATATAAGTATGTGCTGCAATTGGATCTACGTCGAACTATCTTCTAAAAATGGTCAACAATAAACTCTATGCAGAATCTCGTATATGAATCGAATAATATCCCGCAACAAGATTAACAAGCAAACATTCCGAAGTAACAGTATCTCATGATAGTTAAATTTCTATCTTTGGCACATAATATGGGAATAATCCTTTCGATTGAAAATTATTAGTGTGTGTTAACCAATAAAGAAGAATCTTAAGTGCAATACGCAGCAGTAAGGTTTAATTTATTTCTCAGCTCAATTTTCAAACTGTATTAATTCAACGCAAACGCATTGGGAAACGCAAATATTTGAACCAGACGAAACTAATAACTGTTCTAATAGTTCATAAATATTGAAGAGAAACAAAATACCTCCAATACGCAGATGAAAGCTGAGATTTTATACGCAATTTATTTAGCTGGAGTCTGTAAAGTATGCGGTGGAGTGGCGCCTACATTGAGGCGGGGTATTTGTTAAGACTTAATAATCGAGTCGCAATATAAATCTACGGTTAAATAGCGGCAAGGAATGTCCACGACACAATTGAAGCTTATAATCAATTTATGATATGGCCAATTAATTCACGCACGCACGTAATTATATAAGCTGTTCATATTTACTGAGAAATATCTGCAGGAAGGCAAACCACAAGACATGTAAAACGTGTGGCAGTTTCAATTAAAGCAGATATGTATGTTTCGCTGAAACGTTTATCAAAGTTGCAATAATTTGATAGATAGAAGATATTGCTAATTGGTTTCGAATATTGTAATCTCAAGGAATTGCGTGAAACTAAAGCTTCTATAAGGTTTTATTTGTTGATTAAATCAAATATGTATATTTGAAATATTTTACACCAACTGTATAGAAGACTTCTTAAAACTAAAAATAGATAATTGTAGGAATCTGAAGAAAATGATACGAACTAATATAATTTTCCAGATGGTAATTGAGTTGTAAGTTAAGTCGATAAAATACTTTAAAACAAAAATAAATTGCGATTTTGTATAAATAGCTATATATGGATTTAATTTCACGCATTTTATTGCTGGAGAAAAATATGATTCAATTTATCATTGGAAGATGAAAGCTTTGTCAATTTAACTTGAACTAGAGAAGTACAATTTGGCATCATCAAAGTTCGTTCAACCTTATCCTTTACCTGTCGATAAATACGTTTGTGAAATGCATATTACGTTTATGAAATGATATTTGACAATGGTCCATTTGTACTGTAATTTCGGATGGGCACTGCGTAAAAATATTTAACCGTTGTCCGCCTACTTACACCGAATGACATCACAGTGCGGAGGCCGTCTGGATAAGTCACTTCAGATAAGAAAGAAAATGGCTTTCTGGAATAAAATCCATTAGCGTTGCACTATGTGCCACTGATGGACCTTAATTTTATAATAAGCTGAGTGACTTTAATAGACGTAATAAAACTTCGTTACCAGATTCTAGATTCCTTGTAAAGTGGGCTACTTTAAGTAAGTAGTCGTCGCTGGTTGTAAATATAGCTGGATGTTACGTTTAATCGTGCCGAATTTTGGGTTGGTTCTAGATGCAGCTAACATAAAAGGTGGATAAAAACTTGTACCATCGAAAATTTATTAGACATTAGATAACAAAGAAAAACTGGTATACAATCAAAATAACCGTTTTATTGGTTTTAGCATCCCTCATACTGGCTACAATTTGCGCTTTGTAAGTCAGAGTATAAAGAATCTATTGAACAGACCGGCAACATTTCATTTTCTTCACGACAATGCTTTTCGCCAGCCGAAACTTTGTTACGTCAACATACATTTTTTAATCAGATGAAGCAAAACAAAGTGGTAAATTCCATGGTCAGTTTTTATAATATGTTTTGACAATCGCTTATGTGTTAAAGATTCCGAGAAATCCTCAAATAGAAGCGAATTAGCGAATCTGCAGTTGCCAAATATTTGAAAATGTTTGTTGAAGGTGAGGCACCACGTTTGCTACCTGTAATCCTACGACGCATTTTTATTTTAAAGTAAATATTTACAACATAAAACTACAGTACTATAACGACATGAACATTTTGTAAAAAAACAAGCAACCGATTTGAAGACTATCAACGCCGCGATGACTTCATATTTTAAGAATTATTTTTACAAATCAAAGTGTTGAATACGCGTTGTCTGCCTCTCAGACTATCTAACACAATCTATTTGAGATCTGGGAGCTAATGCTGTAGCTAGTATATCGGTTTTTTAAGACTCACTTTTGTAGTTCTTCTCTCCACGCAGATTCTGAAGAATTGAGAGGTTTTCCCGTCATCAACATGGAAACTTGACTGATACATCTTTTTAGTCCCGACATTTTAGCCAGTATGGAATTCACTTTTTTAGTAGGTATTGTATTTGTCTTTTAATTCAACAACTCGAAATTGCTCCCAAACTTGTCTTTGCTTTTATTTTTATAAATCTAAATCTGGAACTAGCGTATTCAGCGCCTCTGTTCAATAAATCTTAAAACTATATAGTTATCACACAGCAAATAATTTTGATTCCGAACGAAGTATATCGAATGCAGTTGCACAATGCGTTACAAGATCGTCTCCACTGAATCTTTCAGCAAAACATTTATGAGAGATTCACTAAACACTTCTTTGATATCAAACAGCAACACAACGAACTTCCGCAACATCATTTTTTACGACCACTAGCAAAAAACGTACACGGGGAATAGTGAAAAATGAAATGACGACGCAAGGAAAATTGCGTGGTTTCCAATTAAGAACGAACTTTCCACTCGCACCGAATGCGAAGGGAATTGGTCCAATACTGAAACGGACGGATGTTTAATGAAACAGATGCGAAGATTTTCACAAACAAACACTATAGCGGCATCGTCCCGTGCCAACGTTGCCAGTGGCGCCGCGGCGCGTCGCGACGTCGCCTAATCTATTTTTTGAATAAAAAATCTGCGTGCGTTTTACTCTACTACTGCACATACTAGTTTTCTTGTAGCTGCTAGTAAAATTTTACGAGCTGACCTTAGATAAATATTTGGATTGCGGATCCATTGAATTAGGAACAATTAAAACTAAAGGAGATGTATTTATATTAGACGTTTATTCCAACATTTGATATTATTTAGCTGTATTTTAATTACGAAGTAATAAGATTTTTTGTAGCTTCATCGCCGCGCTGACGTAATATATGGGAGGAGGTGGTTTAACCACCGTGGTTATGAGTAATCCTATGTGTATACGTACATGAAGACATGATATCCTCACGGATTTTTGCAGTTTTTATCAAATGTAATGTTTGTTTTGATGGAATTAGGTATTGCGCCTACTAATTTTATGTTTGCTTTGTAATTATAGATACTCAAGGTTTCATCAACTTTAACTATTTTACACGTAATCTTGTTACATGTATACATTGTTACAATTTACCCATACGCTTTATCGAGAATCTTTGTAATTATATAGCCCCGGTTCGAAATAACATTATTATAATATTGCAAAGACTTCTAAAAATAAACATTAACCGTTTCCAGGTAAAGGATGCATTAAAATAATTTATAGGTATAAATAAATTATGAAGATGAACCACGTGACGAGAAAACGTGCTACTGTGGTCGGTTGGTAACTAACTATACCTGCCTTTCGAAGAAGTATTTCTTTACAAAAGAACAGAAGTTGTTTTGCGGTTGTGCCATTATACAACAGATAATATCATATTCTTTTGAAGTTCACTAGCTTGTTTACATTAATTTTTTTTATTCCAATGAATGGCGAGTCGAGCATGCCGTTCGCCTGATGGTAAGCGATACGACAGCTCATAAACAGTAGCAGAACCAAACAACACCTCGAATCACAAAGCAATGCTTGGTATTCCACTGCGCTCGCCATCCTGAGACATAAGATGTTAAGTCTCAATATGTCCAGTGGTTACTCTGGCTACTATGTCCTTCAATCCGATACACAACAGTGCTTCTACACTGCTGTTTGACGGGAGAAATAGACAATGCGGTGGTACCCACCCAGGCAGCCTCTCACATATGGGAGACCCACCACCAGTACAGTATATCAATTGATGATTGATTTCGTATTTAGTATATTTTTTTAATGTTAAGCATCATTCAATAATGTGAATGTACAGTAAGTATACAATTACTTACATCAACTTTTATTTTTATTGTTAATCAGCTTGTATAAATTATGAACCAAAACGTCTTGGGTTGGATCGTAGTTAGTTAGTAGTAGTTAGTTTGAAAAAGTCATATGAATTGCACGTGATTTTGAGCAGATATTGGTACAGTGTCGTTATCTACACCACCACCACATTTCGGAGAAAACTTAAACTAGCTAAATTTTAGGTACCTTAATATTGACTTCTGCTTGTCAATATGTGCATAAAGACGTGAAAAAATTTCGTATTTGCAGACGTAGAGCCATATGTCTTCGTTGGATATAAGTTATCTACTATTTTATGATGAGAATGTATATCGCCCAAATACTGGAACGCAACTTAAATATAAATGGCGCTTAACTATGTTAATCCCGATTAAATGTACTGGCTAAGTGGGCCGTGCGCTGTTAAGAGCAACTTATTATTTGAATGGCGTTCCAGTATTCGGGCTTATATCTTTTAATTTGAATTGTGGTCGTAGAAAAATAATATCTATTCGTATGATTTATTACTGCTGCGAGCATAATAAGTAACTTCGGGTATCCGAGCATAAATAAATTGTTTACAAAGATCACATTCGATATGGGTGTGTCAGACATGTTTGCTGATTTAATAATTCACGATTATCCTCATGCGATGCACATTAGTATTATATTTTCTGATAAATTCAATATCCAAGCATGGATAAACTATTACTGTATTCATTTTTTGTAGCTCATGGACCTCTGCAGAGCCAAGGGGCCAGCACAGCAAAGTCGCTGCCTACTGCCTGAGTACTCTCTCTAAGCCTCGTTTTAAGAAGGACAGATCATAGCGCTCAGGAAAATTGTTATTTAATCACTATGTAACTTGATATATAATAAAGAGTATAATTAAATAAATAAAAGTCAATAGGATACCCGTCTTATTTTTGTCTGTGACGAATTTCATGCTATTTTCATGTTGAGATCTAAGAGCAAAGAGACGATGTAGAAAGTTGTGTATTTTATGTAACTAATAAAACGTTTAATTTCTTTTTTCGGTTTTGTAACAGCTGTATCCAACTGGACTTATACTCGTATTTCATTGTTAAAATAAATTGGTTTTTTGAAGTCTAGTCTGTTAAGCGAATTGTATTGAATGTACTTTTGAAACATCATTCAGTTATTGATGTATCTAGCTGTTGCCATTGGCTTTTATTTCTTACAACTACTTAGCTTACAACTCCTTGACTAGTGTTTTGTTAGGTATTATAATTACAAAATAGTCGATCTCATTGGTTCCATCAATTTCATGGATAGTATTTAAATTGGCTTCGAATTTTATATGAATGTGTATCTTAGGATCTATGTATCTATACTTACATACATACATACGTATTCAACATGTTCATTATTATTACTTTAGCACGAAATTGGCGCCGAATCGTCTAATTTCGATATCAAAATTTTATACATACATATATAGATATATCTGTTTTATTCGTGGACTTCGCACATTCCGTGTATGTGTCCGACCTTGCACGGTAATGTAAAAGTTCGTTACCCGAATCAGACGGTCACCCTCTGACGTGGACTCATAGCGTTGAAGAGAAACAGGTGTCGCCACTTTATTACTTCCAACACCCGTATATTCCATAAAATATGCCCGCATTCTGATTATTAACTACAAATGTCAAGGATTTAAGTTACAAACCATAAACTTCAAAGAGTAGACTGGTACTAGGAATTCCAAGTGTTATATAGTTCTAATTATATTTTTTTAATTAGAAGAGATTTGAAGTGAAATAAGACAATTTAACTCCTCTTGATACTGGTTCGTGATTCACGGGATTTATGAATGTAATTCTGTGCTATAAATTCCAACGAATAAAAAAGAATTAAGCCTCAGTAATTAATTAGAAGAGCTCTGCGATTATAAATAAAACGTAAAGAATTCACGCGACATTGTATACATTTTTGTTCAGCTTCTTTATTACGTAACACGTGTTTCGAATTGTTTCACTTCATACTAGAAGTTTCCTCTCACTTCGAAGGAATTTAAAGTACAAGTTTCCTGGAATACATTTCCTTAATGCTATTTCTATTACTACAACAACAATAATGGCTATAGCTATTTAGATATTGTTAAATGCATGGTCTACAAAATCAATTTACAAAGTACGATTCTATTATTTCCAGATTATTTAAATTATTATTATTTTAGAACCATCAACCATCCATAATTTATACAAATAGCGTGGAAAACGAATAAATGAGCATAGTGGCGGTTGTGTTACAATGTGCGAAGGCAACACTGTAATGGTTGACTTGAATGTCTTTTGTTATCTGTTTTTTTTTGAATAGTTAAGTAAATAATTCATCGAATTTTGTTTTTTAAATAGTAAAAACATACCGAAGAACATACATTTGGCACTTAGTGCTCGTACTGAAAATATGTGTGCGCGATGAGTTTTTACATTTGCAAGTTCTAAGACAAAGTGTTTATGTCGGTAATATTCATGTAATTTAATGCATGATTAGAGTCCATTAGAGGCGGTCCTACTATGTCATTATAAGAGACGTTTTGATTAATTTTATAAAATGATGTATGAAATTAATCTATTAACAATCATTCGCACATCGTTCATCAACGATATTTTTTTAATTCTGCTTGTGTGTCCTTAAGAAGAAAAAAACACATAAACAAAAGCGTTAAAATAAAACGTTCATCAATAATAGATTTTTTCATACGTTCTTAGACCTCACACGTATTATCTAAAATATTAATTTAACAATTACTACAATAGTATTTTCTAAAAGTGTTAATAAGAAGTTGTTATCGATGCAATCACCAAACAGTTGCCAGTTGCTAGAGTATATTTAGTTAGAGCTTCCCATTACTCTGACAACTAGCGACCTTACTTCTTCGTTTCGCACGTTATTTTTGCTAATGCCAAACAGTTGAAGGAAACATTGAAATCATTTTTAATTATGTATTGCTAATGCCAGAGAGATCAAAGTGCTATCGATGTATTGGAAAAACCTGACATCTAATTTATGCCTGATGCAAATGTTGTGCTATTTATTAGTGTTTCTATCTCTTTTGCTCATATCATGAGCATGTTTTTTATACAATGAAATACACAAGTCAAAGGCAGTTGAGCAATTTCGAGAAACTATAAGGATACAAAACTGGCATTTAGTTCTCTCTGAATCAGTAATGGGTTTAGATAGGTGTGGCAAGTTCTGACTCAAAATAATTTTGCTGGAAACATAATTACTGCAACGCGTTTGAGACATCTGGCAATAACACATTTCGTGGCTTAACGTACATCTCTTTGGTGCCAAGATCATCTAAAAGTCTATGAATCTTATCTTAACTGGGTTGTGTATATTTTCATAGAATTTGTAGTGATCATGCATCCATACGTCGTGTTAGGTTGCTACAAAGGGATCAGTGTACATTAAAAATGAGTTATATTATAATAATTTAAAATTACAACTTTCTTAAACGTTGGCAAATGTTACCGGGACGTTATAAATTTTCATGAACTTGGTTTTTTTTTACTACTGACGAAGACCTGACTTTAGACCAGCTGAACTTCGTTCTCAATGAAATAAAACGGTTGCTGTTGCCAAGTCGCCCTGTCTGGTGACACGTGAGTCGGAAATAGCAGTTTGTGATCTCACTAACGTTTTTCAACCAACTAAGATTGGCTGTGGGTTCAAATAGTCTTGCTACTCACGACTAGATGGCATTGGGTTCTTCTAACTAATGACAACCTACCACTAATTAATATCAAACTTTCAATATTTATATTAAATATATTTCTTTGTTTATTCACCACTGGAAACGTAAATCACGTTCTTACGTGGAAAACATAGAGTTAACTAATGACAAATGGTACCCTATAAATATTGGGAGTAATTACACAAGACTAGGTCTTCACAAACTCGAATTAATGAGAAGAATTGATAAGACGCTTGTTTTAAATAGTGCTAATATTAAAAATAAAGTGGACCAGCTAATTTTAATAATTCGTCTGAGATTTTTTTAGTATCTTGTGATTTTACGCAATATATCCGTGAGTCATAAGATCATTTTATCAGTCACTTTAATAGTGTGACGTACAAGATCTAACTATTTTTGTTCTTCGATTTTCCTTCCTGGTTATGATCAGTAACCAGTAATGACAGATGAGATCAGCTTCAAATTGAAATTAATTACATTTCCACTAACTGCGTTACCCTACTGATCAATATTATGAGTTGTATATAAGCCCATATCAAAATTTTCAAAATCGTACCAGGAATTAGAGATGTGAGGTTAATGAAAAAAAATCGATTAAATAAAAATCGATTTTTCTTTATTTAATATTAATCGATTTGTTAAAAATCGATTATTATTAAAAATAATCGATTTTCACGAAAAATCGATTTTTTTATCTCATTTAAAAATCAAAATGCTTTTCATATTCCAAAAATAATCCTCAAAAATTAATATTAACAATTTATTAAAATAAAAATCAAATAAATTGATATGAATAAAAAAATATCATATTCAAAACTTTAAATCAAAGTGAATGTTCCTTTAAACTGTCAATAAGGAAACTCAATTTATTTATTGATACAAATTTTCAGTACCATTAAACGTTTATTTTAATAAAAATGAAATGATGAGCATCGCAATAATATTGAACAGTATAAACCGACTCCGAGTTTTTTCATACGTCGCATAGATAACACTGTTAATAAAAATCGATTTTTTACGTATAATTTATATAATCGATTTATAAAAAATCGATTTATATTATTTTAAAAATCGGTTGTAAAAAATCGATTATAAGAAAATAATAATCGATTACATTAAAAATCGATTATTTTTTAACATCTCTACCAGGAATTCCCCTGATTTCCTTTTAAATTTACCTGTTTTTTAGGCTACTTTGAAGCCTTATTAATATTTCTGTTTGTAATACTACACATTTCTGATTTTCTGATTATCAGAAAATTCAAGATGACGAAACCGAACATGTACTGAAGTCTGAAACCTAAGGTTTAAAAGAAGGTAGTGTTGAGGAAATGAATGCAGGCTTATATCCTTCCGAAGGCTGTTCCACGTTGTGTGAACTTGAACTTTCTCCCACATTCACATTGACAGATTAATGAGGAAAATGTCGCTTCGTCACTCGACTGATAATGACTGCACGGTTTATTTATATTGTCAGGGAACGTTCTTGCTACTGCTTCCAAAAAATTTGAACGGCCTTCGCAAAACGTTCGCCCGCGAATTTTGGCGGTAAAATGGATTTAAATTTCAAATATCGATGACATTTGTTCCTCTTTTGTTTTACTCTCGTTGGCAATGTTCCGGCCTATGCCATGGTCATTTCTTTGCTCATTGTTTTCATCTCAATCTCAAGTGTTCACAATATTGACATTATTAATTTTTAAATATTCTGTGTAAATATTTATTACAGCTGTATTTATACCAGGTCTAAATGAAATGTATAAGTTATTGGACGGATCTCTTATGGTCTGTTAGTATAAAATTTCCAAGCGCACCCATGCATTTTTTATGGCTGTTTTTGCTTAGTGATATGACCAGTCATCTCCAGACTTAGGTATAAAGGACAAAAAATCGAGAACGTTAACTTTTAGAGTTCGGTTAGGTCAACGTCCCTTTCGAACTGGTTCTCAAATTGGCACGTTTTGTTTTCGAGAAATTAATATCGGATTATGCAAGAAGTCTAATTGTTACCATGTGGCAATGATTAGAATGGTTTGTTTTTTGAGTACAAAATATTGTTTTGGTGGAAAAAATTGTGAATATGTTATATGCGTGAAGAAGCACCTATACCACCTATTATATACATATATTTGGCGTCATAGACTGTCAGTAAGTAGTTATTTTATCTCTTCTACATTGTCTAGTTAAAACTGGCTTAATTAATTAGATTGCCGACGTAGCTTCAGCCTTCTGTGATGGACATAGACCATCTCAAGAACACGTTACCAAACCTTGTGTTTGGCTTATCAAGTGACTGCCAACCGCCTACATGAATTGTCGCTCCATTTGGCTAATGAGCGTTACTATTGCTTAAACGCAGTTTCTACTCAAGAACTATGTATTTCACAATATAGATTCAATGAAAATCGCAAAAAAAAAACTCATAACAGAGCTTTCTGGTCATAATGTAAAAGGCTGGTACAGCACTGTTCTATACGTACATATATTGTAAAACGTATTTCGCCAATTTTGTATCAAACAATCTTCTCTTTGATTTCAACTATATTAGTAATGACTGGTAACGACAAACACGCTTTATCAATCAAAAATGAGTTTGGGTTTTATTTTCCTAAAATGTATCTTTTTGTCATTTTACACTATGTCACACGAAACAATGTAGAAAAGTTCACACATTTTCCAAATCACAAATAGAGTTTTCAGTCAGGCTTTTTATATTTTAAAACAATAATCAATAAATACACCCAACTGTCGCATATGTACATAGTCCTGACGCCACTTGAGTCTTGTGTCGTGGGTATCAGAAACTATGACAGACTTTACGGTCTCACAAACATTTGTTTCAGAGCGGGGATCGAACCCACGGCCCCACATTTCGCAGTCGGCGTCGAACCACCTGCGCCACCGAGGAAATATATGCCTTGATAATTAATTCTGAGTAATTATCAATAATATAATCTCGAACAGAACCCGTACAGTATTAATAAGTACCGCAGTTAAATGTTAACACGTGATTTACATAGGACATAGTTAAATAAACTGAATGAGACATGGCGACCGTGACTCAGATGTTACATAATAATTGTCTCTACTGTTATGTTATCCAATATATTTATAGTCAAGCCAACTGCTCGATTTTACATCATTTGCTTGTCGAAAGTTTACAAATTCTAAAGCTGTTCATACCCCGCCCTCTTTCGTCCCCTTCCACATTCGTATTATAATGAGATAGTTAACGATACTACTAAAATTCTAACGACAGATTAGTCTTTATAGTTTGTCGATATGGTATGACGTGCTTAAGCAATCAATACGTTTCAACTTGTATATACAGTTGTAAAGAACCATCATGCCTTTTTGGAGAAATAGATCTTCTGTGTCTATTGTGAATTCTTAATTATTTTAAATTAAAGTTGTTTTCAGACATTTGATTTTATGACTGACTCACTTCAAGTATACTCAAGTTATTCGCTTCATTCCGCGGGACAACCCTGTCCTAGTATAAGAGGTACTTTACACCGCACTGACGTCGTCGTCGAAGAATTGTGATGTCATTTATAGCCCCGTAAGTCATAATGCAGCCCACAAGCATCCCTTTACAATGAGCGGGCTTTTACAATAGTCAATACCATGTGAAGGGTGGATAATTAAACAATGTAAAATGTCAGACTTTATTTATAACACATTTAGAAATATTTTGTTATCGTCCAACTTTCGTTAGTTGTCTAGAAACCAAAACTCTAAATATCCGTTCATAAGAAATTTATGTTAGATACTTCAGATAATATATCCCATCATTTATTGATAACATTCCATTAAAGCATTAATATACCCAGTCACGAACAAAGCTGCGAATATCAGTTTAGTATGTTTCTAAGCAACAATGCCAATACTTAGAATATAATAATCCAATCAGTAATTTTCAAGAACGACTTAGATATTCAGCATTGGCCACTAAGCTACGTGATGTGGGCATGGACCACGCTCCAGTTACCATGGGGCATGTCAGAATGTGGCTTTACAATTTATTCACTACATGCTCATTAGATGTAATCAATCTGATATTTATAGGTTTTTCACATCATTGCAGGATTGATATAACATAAAAAATTGTTCTAATTATAATTCTGTTAAAAATTATTTCGTTTTCAATAAATTCAAATTTCGAATGTACAAATAACATGGGAGATTTGTGCCATAGACTACTTTTATTGTATTGTGTCTATAAAAAGAGTATAATAAATACAATTCGAATTGCATTCTTCTTAACAGCACCTCAATATAACATATTTTGTAGGTAAATTAAATTATTATATTGTATATAAAAGCATTGCTAACATAGAGTCTAACATACTTACTAAACAAAATAAATGTTGTTCGTTGTTATTTTTCTTTTAAATTCACACCTTTGTTTACTATTGAGAAAGGAGGTTCTAAATGAAATGAAGACGAGTAAAATCAGCAGAGTTCTGTCTATGTTTGCTAAGTATGACTAATCCTTCCTACATAAATATCCGGCACAGTGTAGATGTTCAAACAAGGGTAAGTCGGTCGTCTGTAGGTGGTCACTTTCTACAAATACTAAACTGAATTCAAAATGTCAGTTTTCTCTTTGCAAAAAGTTCCACCCAAATTGGCACGTGATTATATTACGTACCTATTCGATTGTATGTATTTTTTTTAAACTGGTTTATTTAAAATGGTTCTTTATTAACAAACCCTTAATGTAGGAATTTGTGGTTAATTATTTATTATTTTAAATATAATTAATTCACTTCATAATTTTGACGTATACAATTTACGTATTACGTGTTTTTTGAGCGCAAGCAGCTTTGGATACGAAGTCATTGGAATTCTATTTTGATAAGCCTAAGATAATATGTCCCTCCAAAAATGTCTGGACTGTGGACATTTTGTAGAGATTAATGAATATGATCAAATTTTTATTAGAAAATCAGCCTACCGTTGGAGGAATCTAAAAGTTTATTAGGAAACAAGTCTGTGATCTTTAAACCGTTTTAAGGGATAATATGAACATACAGCTAATAGTTAGTTAATTGCGTAAGATTTATGGAAAAGTAGAGTTTATAATTAATTAATATTTTAGGGGGCTACTAATATTTTATTACACAAAAATCGATTCTAATTTATTGGTAGGTTGGAATTCAAATTGTTAGATTGCTGCATACATGTTACGTTTTGTTTTTGTTTTCTTTCTTCTTTTACACATTTAGATAGATACTACGCATATTTCATCAAAATTAAAAATAAAGCAATTTTTAAGATCCCCAAACCTTTGATCATTTATACATAACCATTCGCTACATAAATAACATAACGAATTTACATTCATTATGGTTTAACTAAATAATATTTAATAAATAAATAATATTTATTTAAGTCAAATAAAAAACATACAAGTTTTCCTTAACAAAACTATGGATTTGGAGCAAAAACGTATTTTCTTAACAAAACTATTCGTTTTAACTCTTCCATCAATTCGTATTACACAAGATACTGTATAAGTGTCGACAGGGCATCCCCAATATATCCACCAATCATCGCAAATATCGTTTACGACCGTGTGGTGCTCGTCTCACTGTAATCGCTACTTACGATGAATGATTTTTCCGAAACAAAGAATTGCTGCTTTACTCCCGACTCAATGATTTATCACCCATCCAAATGCGTAAACAGATATAAACGTACTGTAATTTTACGTGCAAAACATGTACACGTAAAATCATTAGTTTATAGAAGTCTATTATTGTTGTTGAGTAATACTGCAAAAAGTAATTGAGCTGAAAAACAGTCAGCTTAGTTTTCCTGCCAGTATGAGTAATTGCAATAAAAAAAAATGCGAGATCGTATATTAGCATCAATATGTAGATACGTTAATTAATTTCAAACGTGTGTCGTAAAATTATTATTTTCTTTTTAATAACTGTCCTCCGAGAAAATGTACGGGTTTTCTTTATGAATCAGTTCACTAGATTTATGAAGCAGAAATACTGGCCTAATGGATATATTTGTTTTTCATAGTTCAATAGAATCGATTAGTCAGACACTCATCTCATATACGAGCACTGTTATATGGCATATGTTATGTATTTCCACTATGATTCATCATGAAGTCATTGTTATGCGTTATTTTATTAATTCATATTGTCATTAAACTCGCGATAACAAAACATTTCGTCGTAAACCACGTTTGAATTTTAAAGTGACGTCAATATCATTGGATTTACCATAACTGTAAGGAAATACGACAATACTTAACCAACAAATTGTAACTAAGTTGCAATAATTATAAATATAGTGCTAAGTCATATGATGTTAAAAATGCAACAATAAATTTAAATACACTGCTAAATCGAATCACAATCCGATAATTTGTTTCAGCTATTGAAATATTCGATCCGCCTTATTATTGAATTATTATTAAAAAAGGATTTTCTCGACTATATTTCTGTGTTACCAACAATATTCACAAAAGACGAGTGTCGTGTTTTATCACGTATATTTTTATATAAATAGGTATACACAGTCAGGTCATAAGTATTGTCACACAGTAAAAAGCTTTTCTTTTAGAATGCTGGCCACAAAAAAGTTTATCGAATTCGAATTTCGAATTGTTCATGAAAATAAAAATGTATACTTTTTAGAATTTTACTCATTTTTTTTTAAATATGGAGTGGACGCTTAAAGAAGACCGTGTTGCAGTTATTGCGTTGCATCGTTGCGGTTACGCGCCAATTCAAATTTTTGACATACTGAAAATTTTGAATATAACCAAAAGATTCGTTTATCGTACCATCAAACAATACAATGAAGACTCTAGTGTAGATGACAGGTCAAGAAGTGGTCGCCCTCGGTCTGTTAGGACTCCAGCAGTGATAAAAGCTATGAAGGCGCGAATTCAAAGAAATCCCAAACGTAAGCAGAAACTGTTGGCCCTTCAGATGGGGTTAAGCAGAACCACGGGGAAAAGGGTATTAAATGAAGACTTAGGGCTTCGGGCATATCAAAGAAAAACAGGACATCGTTTGAATGCTCGTCTAATGGACCTGAGACTGAAGAGATGCCGCGCTTTGTTGAAGTGGTACGCGGGAAAAATATATCGGGATATTCTTTTTTCAGATGAAAAAATTTTTACCGTAGAAGAGAGCTACAACAAACAAAATGATACATCGCTCATGGTATGGTTGGGAGTTTCTTATTGGGGCTTAACAGAGGTACATTTTTGTGAGAAAGGTGTAAAAATGAATGCAGTTGTGTATCAAAATACAGTCCTGACGAACCTTGTGGAACCTGTTTCTCATACCATGTTCAATAACAGGCACTGGGTATTCCAACAAGATTCGGCGCCAGCTCATAGAGCGAAGAGCACACAAGACTGGCTGGCGGCGCGTGAAATCGACTTCATCCGGCACGAAGACTGGCCCTCCTCCAGTCCATATTTGAATCCGTTAGATTACAAGATATGGCAACACTTGGAGGAAAAGGTGTGCTCAAAGCCTCATCCCAATTTGGAGTCACTCAAGACATCCTTGATTAAGGCAGCCACCGATATTGACATGGACCTCGTTCGTGCTGAGATAGACAACTGGCCGCGCAGATTGAAGGCCTGTATTCAAAATCACGGAGGTCATTTTGAATAAACTTTAGTGTCATAAGAATCTATGTTTTGTTAAGTTCATTTTGGTATATAAATGGTTACATAATGAATAAACTTGTTTCAATTATTTTATATTAAACATGTGACAGAATTTATGACCTGACTAGGTATATTTTAATCAGCTACTTTACCTAATATGTATACATTAGTCAAAAATAAGTGTAGAATCTACATACACCGTAAAAATGTTTAGATAACGCGAAATAAATAGTGAAATTACAAAATGGTAGGATTTGATTTGCCGTGCTAATAATAATAATTCAAATGCAAAAGTTTGTGTTTGTTACCTCTTCATGCTCAAACCACCGGCCCAATGTTAATGAAATTTGGTTTGGAGGTAGACACCCTGTATGAAAACATAGTCTACTTTTTATCCCAACAAAATGCAGTATTCAAACTCTTTCAGACTGAAAGGAATGGGATGGGAAATTTAAAGTACAACAGCAATGTTGAGTTTAAATATTTATAACAGTAGTCACAGGAAATAGTTTCTATGTTTCTAAAATTGACTGGATTCAAAACGTATTAGCATCTGGGAGAAGGTGGGCCGGACCGCTAGTATATTAAAATTTGAATAGAAATTAGGTATCTACAAGTCGACGTTGTTATAGAATTCCTAGAAGCCCGAATTGTTAATTGCAACAAAGCTATTTGTGGTTTTCAAAACATAGAAATGCTTGTGGTGCACCTGACGCCACTGCTATGATAAACTAAACGTTTACTTGGAACTCATTAATAGTTTTTTTTTTTTTTATTTTTTTATAATGGCCTGGCATAGTGGCGGCATTGCACCTGATGGAAAGTGCCAATGCCGCCCAGGCAGAGTATCCATTGGCATCGGACGGCAGTCATGCCAATGGAAACAATTATGCCGGCCTGCTTAGGTGCCTCTTCACACCACGGCGGAAGGACCCGGGATTGTAGGAAGGAGGGAACACGTGCGCCGGCAAACAATTCCACAGCCTGACGGTGCGGCACAGAAACGAATTTGAGAACCGTTTGGTTCGCGCCGGGATGGTGTGGACCGTCAAGCTATGGCTTCGCAAGCCAGCACGCGTGGTTCTGGTTAGGAATGGAGAGGAGGGGAGCAAGTTGAACAATTCCTCAGAGCACTCACCGTGATACAGGCGGTAGAACACGCTTAGAGAGTTTTAAAATTATCAGAAACAAAACAATTGCATTGTATGGTTGGTATTGAATTATTCTTTTACTTATTTATTCAGGTGACAACGGCAGTGTCGAGACTCGAGAGCGTCATCGTTTCGTAATAATTCGTCATTCCCGCTTCAGCAAAGACCTTTCAACATTTTCTCTGACGAAGTAAACAGTAAACAAAATGGTCCACTTGCTGGCCATGCTAATTTTACGCAAGCTTGAAAGGCACTTTACAACAGACTGAACATTTCAAACGCAGACAATTTAAATATAAATTGTACAATTTAATACTCATTATAGAAGCGTACATAATCGGCAATTCACGTGTAAAGTACAATACGTGCCAAAGTTAAGAATTAACCTAACGTTTATAGGTTATGAACACACGCGCAGACCACCCACGTGTCAATATATTTGGTGGCACATCTGATAAGAACACAGTATATTTCTCCTTCTGGCACACATACCGAGTGGGCGCGCAAATGTATTATTAGGAGCTATTCAATACATAATTTTGATCAAGGAAGTGTCGCATTTCATTCAGGTTTAACGTCCCAAATATTATACTTATTTAGCCGGTATAATTTGCCCGCTTCCGTCACGATTTAGCGCTGAAGAATGAAAATAAACAGCGCATGGAACGAGTAACCTGTTTAACATTGTAAAAGCTGTAGAAACTGAAATTGCGGTCAAGCATGCGTGAGCAGGGAGATAAGGCACACCAGGAAATAATTTAATTCTTACATATTTGTAATCGCTATGTTTGCCGCGTACTCAATTGGTTTTATATTCTTTTTCAGCATACGCTGCACTAGTTTATTGTAACGGTTACTCAAACTGTTTTCCGTCTCTAACACGACTCTGTTCCAATTTTTCTCCTAAAATGCAAATTGTCTGTGTCATTTCTTTGACATGTCTCTCACTTATTCATTTGCCTGTAATGCGTTGTGCACACGCGATCATTTTTCGCTATTTCCCTTCCAATAAGGAAATTGCATCAAGCAATGATAAACAATAGCTCTAAGGTTGACACTGGTTTCCTCGACAAGTTTATTTATTACTGTTAAAATATTTTTCCCTTCGGGGCAACGCAGTTCATAAAAGTTGTTTTTAATTTTTTCAGTCCACCAAGCATAACAAATCATCAAACGTCATGCTGCCATGAATGAAATCGTCAGTCGGTTTTGAACAAAATCACCGGATAATGCCAATAAATATGTGGCACAGTGGGGGACTGTTCGTTTATCGGCTGCTAACATCGACGTGTGCGCTCATCACACAATGAAAAATTCACGCATACAAAAATAAATTCAATGTACTGATAGAGCATCACGTTCTGTGTAAAGGAAGTGAATGGCCTCGCGACGTTCTTGGTACAATCGTGCTGTGAATCCGTACATCGTCGTAAAATGTAAGGAGACAATTTATTGGCTACGTTTTTTGGAGCATCCGCAGAATTGTGTGCGGGTCTATAAATCTTCGATCGTAGAATTAGTACAGACTTCTTAATGTTTTAATACTAATTGTATAGTTTGAAAATCTTGTTTGTAAACATTGGGAGTATAAATTTAAATCATCAACAATTAATTGGCTTGAACCTCGAAATGCTGGAATACGTCCCACCGACTCGACTAAATCACTGACTTTAGTTTGTTTTATTTCACAACTTATAAATTTCCTTGGATTGTATTTGACTGTCATATTGCAGGCCGCAGGCTGTATTTCACCAAATGTAACGATATATTTTTATACATGTTAAACGCATGGAAATAAAATATTATAATAAGTTAACATGCTTATCCAGTTTTGAATATTATTTTAATTCCGCAGATATTTATGACTGATGATATATACTCTATGAATAAAAACCAAAAATGCTTTTAGTTGATTCAATCTAGAATTTGTATTCATCAAAGTTAATTTCAATGTCAATGAAATATTCTGTTTGGTACTAAACTTGGTTGTTTCCTGTAGACGCAGTCAATAATACATACACATCTCAAGCGCAAGATAGACTTTGATGCTGTATCAAGTCGTTAAATTAAAGATTTTATTACATTCTGCGTACTTTCATAACCATTAAGAACTAACTGATCAAGAAAATAACAACTCTTTCAAGATGGAGCTACTTTTAGACCGTATGAAAAAGTACATGCAATAACATCCCAGCTCTATGTAATTTGAAAACTAAAAATAGATGGAATGAACTGCCATGATATTTTTAATAACTTAATCACGGATGGTCAAATAGAAAATTAAACCGTCTCTATCTAATATAAGATACACAGGACTACACTACCACTTCATGAACGTATCAGGCAAGACAATGACTGAAACTTCTATTTGATGTTCGCCACAAAAAGATCAATTGGCCGTTATTTCATAGTACTCAATACAAATTAACGCTCAACTTATTATATTAATTCATTCATACAAATCAATGTATCTTCTTCGCCCAAACTAAATTCATAAGTAGTTCGAAATGTTAAATCTATGTTTAAAACATTTGTTAGCTAAAATAGGTTTAAAAATGTCTATGAATGAGACTACAAATGTTTATCATCATAACACGACCATGGTATGAAACGTTGTAAAGACTAGGCGTGATTTGCAATTACAAATTAATTAAGCGAATGTCCTCAACATGATTACGATTGTTTATATTTTGAAGATTGCGTGTTCTGCGATAATAATAATCATCAATAGACGAGGAAAACATAATTTACTTTGCTTATTTCTATTCGTTTTGTTTCGTACAGATTGTGCAGATGATGTCACATGGCAAATATAAATCCATATTAAGTTACCTATCGTTGAAAATTTTGTTTTATCTGACGATAATAGTATTTGAGATGACGTACTAAGCTCGAACATAGAAAATAAAAATAAAAAGCTATAATTTATGAACTAAAATCAATAATTTTGATACCGGTTTATTCGCTATAGAACCCATATAAGACGTAAATCATATACGTTAAGGTATTAATGAGATAAAATGCATATTGATTTAAAAGGAAATCGCATTCCGAAACGAATTGGCAATAAAAAGGACGAAGCGAATGAAGAATTGTCGATTGCTACATTTGGCCCTGAGGACGTACCGGGTCGTTATTGGCCTATTCATTGTCCAGGCATTGTTTCGGCTAATGTCTAGCCCGGCGCCGGGTTTCCTGCAAATCATTGCTATTCGTATAAGGACGTCCGCTTCCTCTGTGCACAATTTTGCATATGATGAGAAAGTACATCTTTTGTTAGGGCTCCACTGTAGTTTGTCAGCGGAAGAACCGATTTGGCGTTGACATAAGCATCTATTAGTAATTAGACCACGATTGAAGAATAAAAGCCTGAACTATTAAACAAAAAAGTGATGCTACTAATAAAAACGTAAGAGGAACAAGGTTGTGAGATAATCAACTTTAGGTCAGCGTTTAATTTATAAAGCAATGAAACGCGAAACCTTATGCATTTCAGAGCTCGAAGGTTGCAAATAAACGAGATAGCTATTCCATTATATAAGGCGGTAATTACAGTGCCGATAGATAGCTAATAAACTGGCGATGAAGCCCTCGAGACGACACTTGTTCTTGACCTCTGCATTTTCTAATGAAAATTCCGACGTCGGCTGTTACGCGTGGCCGTAATAAATTAAACCGATTGTCTATCTTGTTCGCTAATTATAATTTTGTACGAGGTCATTGCAAGAATACTTAAATTTAAATTTTCTATTTACATTTGTTTCGTATTTTACTAATATTTTAGTTCATCACCCCTTTTATATGTACTTGGTATGGTGATAGACTCGCCTCCTGTCATATATTGGTACAGAAATTAATTCGGAGGACATTGCATGGTAGTGACACGTCTGCTTCACTTTTTGTCTCTAGGACAGTGGTTTGAGTTTAATATATGAATGTTTCAGTGTTTCAGCAAAGGTAATATTTTAGGACTCACCTAAGGAGAAGGTTGAGGGAACTATCATTCCTGGTCGTTGGCACGTCCTTGACGCTAGAAGGTTCGCTCCGAACGCCTCGGAGGGAAAGTCGCAGTTGCCGCGGAATGGAACTAAGAAGGCCGTTGCTGCTGTTTCGACGCTGGTTGAGGCTCTTGGAGCGCGTCAGCTTGCTCGCTTCAAGGTCCACGACTTGAGGGTGGGGAGACACTTCCTCGCCGCTCCTTGAAATTGTAGTACTCGAAGCATTAGTCTTTATAATTGTGGGCACAGCAGTCTTCACTTCATCCAACAGTTTCTCCCAAGGCGACGCGAGGTCCTCCTCCGATATCGTCTCGAAACTCCTCGGACCGACCGACGACGAGGTCTTGTCTGACATATTGATTCACGAAAGGCTAAGGAACTCGGAACGTAGCACTACAGACACCTACAGGGCACTTCGTCACTTTGGATTTTTAGTTTCTTGACAGCACTTCACTCTTATCATAATATCCATTTGTAAATCATAATGTTTGGGGTAAAAATGTTGACACTGAAACAAAAGAGAAATTCACGTTATTACTATTGTAATGGCTGTAAAATGTGAAAATCTGCATACATTGGAAAGTCTAATGTTCTGTCTATTATACACCAAATTTACAAGAGCGTTGTATAATTATTTTTTATTGTATTGTATAAGATAGTACGGACAGTTAGTGGCCACTTAAGTCTTCATAGTTTTCTAAAAGCATTAAAAGAATAACAGCCTTTCTAATCTCCATTTGCAATGATATACAATTGTTTGAAGAGAAAGGCGTATACTAACTAACTAGCCGAAGAAGAATTACTAGTACAATGAGCCGGTCTTAATTACTAGGTACGCAGATTATTAGGCTGTCTAACTGCCAATTAGATGGTGCCAAAATAAAACGCCTATTTACATTAAAAATTTCTCTCGTGTGCTCTCACTGCAGTCTCCGCTCAGTTTATTATCATCCATTATTTATTTACGCTTGCAAAATTATATGCTTAAGCAGTATTTAAAGAGATTGTGAAAGTTGGTACATATTTAATGAGCTACGTCTATCATCCGATAGATCCGAAGTAATATCTAATACATGCTTGTATATACATTTTACGATTACGGACTGTTTATTAGTTTTCCGCTTCTGTGGGCCGGCGTTTATATCCACTCTATGTTTTAATATCACCTAATAATCGTATTTTGAGAAAGTAGGCGCCTATATCTGCAATATTTTATTCTTAACTGGATCACTAAATGATTATATTTATCTGGATAATGCCACAGAAAATGTTATTCATCTTTCCAGTGAATACTTGTGGGTACCTTTCAAAAATGTTCGTGAAAATTTACAAAGAATTAATAAGGTGTGTTTAGCAGTAAATTATCATACGAGTGACTAAAATATTGCCTTTGAGAAGTAACGAATTTGCCCCACAGCGTGTACGACGAATCGATTTAAAACACTTTATGAGTACGTTTTATTGTGCGCATAATATAAAACCACTTGGGATTTCACAATCTGTGTGAGTACGTAGTAAATATAGGTTGAATATTTTCGTCCGTTCAGTACCCCCTGTTTACTAACCCCAGACGTAAACATTTATGCAATGGGAGAGTATATAAGGCATACTATCAAAACAAAATAAGTTATCTATCCAGTAAATTGGAATTTGTGCACTAAATATATAATAGGTAGCTACGCGCTGAAAGTTATTTCTGACACTTTAACAAAGATATTTCGGTGAGAACGTTACAGAGTCCAAAAGTTGACCGGAAAACATTTTTAAAGTAACACAACACTTGTGGATCGTCGAGACATTCTATCCAACCCATCGCGACTTGTAGTATTTTAAAACGTAACGTCTGCCAAATGTCCCGAGTACTACAAATGTAGGTCAATGCTCCAGTGAGCTACTGAGTATCGCCGGGGCTGAATCATATACTCTGCAATATTTGAATATGACGGGGAGATAACCTTAAAACTTGTGGTGAGGTAGCGCCACACGTCACGTGATAAAAAAGTGATTAAATCCACGTTTAAAAATAGAACATGTATGATGTATCACAAAATGTTATACTTTGTAAAGATAAATTAAAATCATTCCGACTTTAACTGATGTCAGAAACATTCCATCCATCCATCCATCCATCCATCAGCCAAAGGAAGTCCACTGCTGAACATAGGCCTCCCCCAATGATTTCCACAGAGACCTGTTGGAGGCAGCCTGCATCCAGCGACGTCCCGCGACCTTTATCAGGTCGTCGGACCATCTTGTGGGTGGACGTCCTACGCTGCGCAGAAACATTACGTTACATGAATTATTGGAATATGGAAATAAATTTAATTAATTTTAGAAACAAGAAAAAACAGGTATTTTATGACGTTAAACATTTTGTTTCATTGATTGCCAAGCAATTTACAATACAATGTAATACGATTACTCTTAAAAACCCTTGTCTCAATTATAAAATTCACTAAATAACAAAACTCTGTTCTAGTCATGAACAACTTAAATTAGAAGGAATGCCAAATACGGCCATTAATAACGTATAAGAATTAACGCTAATTATACGAAATAAAATAATAGCCATCACATGTATGTCATACCTACTGATAAGGAATGCTATGCTTTTATTTCAAATCCTGTTTATACCTCACACAACTGGTTTCTTTCATTATTCCAAACTTTTAAGGTTCCAACGCGAATGTTCCAAACAATTCTGTAAAGTTTTGTATGTTGATAAGCAATATTGTTGTTCTATTGACTATACTAAAACAAAACAGTGAAATATGAAATTCTGCGGGTTTTGAAAATAATTTCCCTATGGAAAGTACACAATATGATGAATTACTATGAACTACATACTTTTAGTGTACCTACAACAGAATTTTTGGGATTTAATTTCGTAAATTAATAAAAAAAAAAATTAAAACCCGTAGGAAGAGTAATTTATCTCACATTCAATAGCAAATCGCGAGGATTGCTGAAGAAGGAGACATAATATGACGTGTATATCCGTTTTTATAATTAAATAAAAAATATACTTTCCGGTACAAATAGGTTATAAAGAATGTATTTAAATATTCACCCGGACATCAGCCTGTTTGAGATTGAGATGGCCCTCAAACAACTTAAAAACAACAAGGCGCCGGGTGAGGACGGAATCACTTCAGAGCTTCTGAAAGCGGGCGGAACGCCGGTACTGAAAGTCCTTCAGAGGCTCTTCAATTCCGTTCTCCTCGAGGGCTCAACGCCGGAGGCATGGAGCAGGAGCGTGGTGGTACTGTTCTTCAAAAAAGGTGATAACACTTTGCTGAAGAACTACAGGCCCATCTCGCTCCTGAGCCATGTCTATAAGTTGTTTTCAAGGGTCATCACAAATCGTCTCGAAGGCAGGTTTGATGACTTCCAGCCTCCCGAACAAGCCGGTTTCCGAAAAGGCTTTAGTACCATAGACCATATTCATACGCTACGGCAGGTTATACAAAAAACCGAGGAGTATAACTTGCCACTTTGTTTAGCGTTTGTGGACTATGAGAAAGCCTTTGATTCGATCGAGACCTGGGCTGTGCTACAGTCTCTTCAGCGGTGCCACATAGACTATCGGTACATCGAAGTGTTGAGGTGTATATACAACAACGCCACCATGTCGGTCCGAGTACAGGATCAGAGCACGAAGGCTATTCCACTACAGAGAGGCGTGAGACAGGGAGATGTCATATCTCCGAAACTGTTCACTGCCGCGCTGGAAAATGCCTTCAAGCTCTTGCAGTGGAAAGGATTCGGCATCAACATCAACTGCGAGTATATTACTCACCTTCGATTTGCCGACGATATTGTAGTCTTGGCAGAATCGATGGAAGACCTTAGCATTATGCTCGAAGACCTTAATCGAGTTTCCCAACAGGTGGGTCTTAAAATGAACATGGATAAAACGAAGATCATGTCGAATATCCATGTTGTGCCCACCCCCATTGGAGTTGGGGGCTCGACTCTCGAAGTTGTAGACGAATATGTCTATTTAGGACAAGTGGTCCGGTTAGGCAGGTCCAACTTCGAGAGAGAGGTCAATCGGCGAATCCAACTCGGTTGGGCAGCGTTCGGGAAACTTCGCGACGTCTTCTCGTCCAAAATACCTCAGTGCCTAAAATCGAAAGTCTTCGATAGTTGTGTGTTACCAGTGATGACATACGGCACCGAGACGTGGCCTCTCACTGTGGGCCTCATTAAAAGGCTCAAAGTCACTCAACGAGCCATGGAGCGGGCTATGCTCGGTGTTTCCCTACGAGATCGAATCAGAAATGAGGAGATCCGTAGGAGAACCAAGGTTACCGACATAGCCCATAGGATTGGCAAGTTGAAGTGGCAGTGGGCCGGGCACATAGCTCGTAGAACCGATGGCCGTTGGGGCCGAAAGGTTCTCGAGTGGAGGCCACGTACAGGCAAGCGAAGTGTTGGACGCCCGCCTACAAGGTGGACGGACGATCTGACTAAGGTCGCAGGAAGTCGCTGGATGCAGGCCGCTTCCAACAGGTCATTGTGGAGATCATTGGGGGAGGCCTATGTTCAGCAGTGGACTTCCTGTGGCTGATATGATGATGATGATGATTTAAATATTATTTGCATTTTAATAATTTAAGACTTTCAGATGACTTCAATGTTTTAATTTAATTATGAAATGCTCGTCGTCGTCCATCTTACTCATCAACAAGGCGTCACAGAGGCGCCTTTAATCCAACGGTAATTATTGTCTACATTTAAAATAAGAATATTTAAACCGCCACATAATACTGAGCGAATGTCGTGTAGTATTATGTCACATTTTGCAGTAAAATGAAGTCAGTGAGTGGCGTATTTATAGAAGTATCGAGGTCGGCCCGTTCTAACACACAGAGGTTTTATTAGCAGAATTGTTTAAATTATATTCGTTAAGATTAAAATAAACTGTAATATTCCATTTCTTGATGGTTGAATAATTATTTCCAAGTATAAATGTGTTTGCACATAAGCGATGACTTCCTTGTAATACTTTCTGTTGTAATTTCGCCTGAAAAACTACGCATTTACTCTCAAGGCTTGTGAGATTAAATTCGTAATTTTCTATTTAATTTTGTTTTAGCGATTACAATCAATCAAATCACGTCAACTCCGGGAAGAATCGATTAATCGATAAAAAAGATTTTTCTTATCCTACAGTCATTTTAAATTAATAAAAAAATATATGCGAAAATAGAAATAAATAAGTTTGTTAGAATTATTATGAGTGTTATTACGTATTATAGCATAAAATATTAAATGGAGTGACCTTCAGTTATATAGAGCGACGACCTGTGAAACATGTGAACAACGTCTAAATAATACAAACTGAAAATCGACCTTGGTGTGCATTTGTGGAAATATTATCCAGCATTCTATTATTTGATGTTTGAAGTGAATTGGAGTGTGTATGAAAATTAAATGAGTTGAATACTAATAAATAGTTCAGTTATTTCCAATAAAATTGGAATAAGTACTAAAAAAATACCATGTGTATATTTATAATATAGAGGAAGAGCTGTCATACATTCGTGTCTTCAAAAACATGGATATTTTTTATTGGCAATGTTGGTAGCGCCGCTGTATCAAATAATTCATGCATGTTGGACAACCTGACAATTGTTAGCAGAGCAGAAAAAGGTGGCCCGGGACCACAATTTTTCTCTACCATTTCGAAGTATTCACTCCGTCCATATTATAAATACTCTATAGTAAATATCGTAATATGGTAATAGTTGCAAAGCCATAACATGTATTATGTTAACATTTTAATTTTCCGAAACCGTTAGTCTGAGTATTTGAGTAAAAATTGACGAATCATGTCATGATGCTGTAAGTAATTTGAAAATAGGTCGTTTCCTCATTACTGGCTGTAATTCTGTATATTATATGACTCTTCGTACGCACTAACCTCGGGATATGTATAATTTTAATATGATTTTTAACTGCTGATCACGGCACCTAACATACGGAGTCCTGACCACACACTAAGATCGAGTCTTTTGTCGTGGGTATCAGAAAATACGAGAGACTTTTCGGTCGCACGAATACCTAGACCCGATACAAATATTTATGAAACAAAAATATTTGTCTCGGTGCGAGGATCGAACCCACGGCGTCACGTTCCACAGTTGGCGTCTTACCAACTGCGTCATGGAGGCTGTAAATTGAGAAGAAATTAGATTTAAATCCACACGCAGGCTGAGTGCTGATCTCTAATACATTTGAAATGTGCAATTTTTATTTTTTATTTTAAGAATGATATGTCGCTCATACCGTTCGCCTGATTGTAAGTGATACAGTCTTTCATGGACAGTAGCAAAACTAAACAACACCATGAATTACAAAGCAATGCTTGGCATTTTACTGCGTCATTCTGACACATAAGATGTCAAGTCTCGATATGTAAAAGTTACTTTATTTAAATTCACAAGTTTTTCATTTATCTTAACTCAAATTCGCGCTCAATTTAAATGGAAACAAAGCGTGTAGGTCGCCGGCGCAACGTGTTGATTGCCCTTTGTTTACCGTCTAATAACCAGTGAGACATGAAGGTGTAATTACCACCTACTATTACGACATTAACATACCTATCGCTAGTTCACATCCAGATTGCTCATGTAAAACTATGCATGGACAATAAAAACGTGCTCAAACGCATCACTCACGTTATGATGCAAAACCATTGTCACATGTTCGACTGTAGACCGTAATTGATCTAATGTTATCTGATTATATTCTTACGGGCAGAGGTCAGAACAGATGGGTCTAAAATATCTTCTAAAGTTAAAACGAAACAGTAAACCAAAAAGGTAATGTTATGTGTATGTATTAAAAAAATACCCCGGGGTCTATCTGTGGTCACAAAAGATTATTTCGTGGAATAATTATTGCAAGAAAAAATAAATTCAAACAATTTGAAAGCAAAAAAAAACGAAGCCGTGATTGTGGCTTCACGGGTTTCACGTTATGTGAAATAGTTTTGACCACAATTCATTATTCTTGGCAAACCTCACAAGGAGTTGGTAGACAGATTTTAATTCTCGATAGTAAAGGCTCTATCAACTCTACCACCCTTTAAATTTTCAACTCGGCTAAATCATTGCTGCGATTCTTCTTTTTACAAGTCATCAGTAACAGAACTACTTAAAGTAGAGTGGGTCGCTTGAGAAAATATATGCGTACCTTTAAGCAAAACGGTGGCATGACTTTTTTGCACGAGGTCCAGTTTTTTTTTATCTTTTTTACTGGCAGGCGTTTACCATCAGATGAACCATTTGCTCAGTCACTTTTTTACTATAAAAACAGTTGTATAAAAAGCCACGTTATTAATGTGAGTGACTTTTATCTTAGGAACTGTTGATCCCAATGAAAAATTTTCCTGTTTCGCTTTGTAGGTTTTTGCTCCTTATGAATTAAATAAGCTTGGCTATATTTAAAAAAAATGGGAATTCCGGGTTTGAATACGATTTTTTTTAGTCTGTAGTGAAAAATGCGATACTGTTTGAATATTGCTTCAATTGTATGTTTTAGATTTAGTTGTGGATTTTCCCAAAACTGTTGGGTGGCCGTTAGTTTCCCAAACATACCCGTCATCATTTATATAATATTTTATATCACTACAAAAGAATGCTGACCACATTTAATGTGTGACGGTTAACGGTAGTCAAAACGTGATTTCGCATGCGGCGATTGACCTAAAATATTTTTTTCGCCAACGCAACATAGTCATCTCGTCACGACCAAATATAATATTCAAATCGATTCTTTAAAAGGCGCGTCAAAATATTCAGCGCTGGCGTGAAAGTTGTGATTATTGCAACGTTTCATTGAATATTTATTGCTCGTAAAATAAGTTTATGGCTTGATAAAAAACAATACGATGTCACTTACTAGGAAACGTGGTGCGATTATAAAATAAATGTGCAGCCGTGGCGAATATTGATTAACTTTTTTGAGCCTTTAACATGCTAAACTCTTCCTTTATTGTTAGTATTATATGTAAAGGACTAACACACGTGCGCGTGAGATTTAGACCATACACACGGAAGTCAATGATCGGAGTTGTGTACGTTAATGTTAGGGCATAACACACGTGTGTTTATTGGCGCTCGCACTGAAATAAGGCTATTTCCGTAAGTTTGCGAAATGATTTCGCTGAAATATAAAACAGATCATCGCCCCAGCTAAGCCCCCTCTTTGATGTTCAGATGTCTAACCCGATTTTCTTTCTGTGATTGTTTCACTAAAAGTTTCAAATTCTAAATTAGTCCTTCCAACAAATAATTACATTAAAAATTCTCGCGAATTACCTGGCAGTAGCTTCTACCTCATTCTCAAGAATTCTGAGTCAATAACGACACTTTTTTTTTATTGTAAAGGAATTTCAACAACCAATAATTTTACTTGTATGAATAAAAATATTAAATTGTCATGTTCAAGGAAACAGCTTTCTTCGAAATTAATGCGTATTTTTAGAGTAATGTTGGCACTGATTTGCAGGAAAAACTCATTTATTTCAATGGAAAAAATATACCTACCACTACTTTTACGCTGAGGTTAATTGCACTGAAGACGATTAAAAGATAAATAATATATAAAAAAGTCACACTATATCCATCTTTTGTAATCGATTTGCATTATCCAAGAGACAACAGATGACGCATTTTGCATTATTCTTTAATTTTTAGTTTGTTAAAGCAAAATATTATTGTATGTGTAGCAAGTACGCAAGTAGGCAATGTACAAATATAGGAAAACAATAACGAATTCCCCACACTTATTGAATAAATATTTTAGACTTTAATACGGGAGGAAAAATATTAACTAGTTTATTACAAACGTCATTAATGACATCATCAAGTACGTAAGAAATGACGAAACCAGTTTTACCGTCCACCTACACGTACAAAAAGCTTACATAGTCATGGGTTGCTTATGAGTATAATTTTTTTTTCGTAACGTAAAAACCTTATTTCTAAAGGTAAAGTTGACTCATAGTTTACTAGAACTAATTTCAAACCAAGAAAACTAGCTTGAGTGAGTCATTTATGTATTTTTAAAACCATTGTCTTAAGACATGCATTTCATTATTCATAAAGATAAATATACTTTACTGTCACAGAAGAAACAGATATAAAAACTGCCTTTCGATCTAGATTTATACAAGAGCTTCGTAAACGTCCAGGTCAGAAACATTATAATAAATATTAACACAACGTTATTTGTCCTATACAACTTACAGATTCTTACATTCATAAACTCATGCCTTTATCTCAGAAGGGGTAGGCTCAGGTGCTACCAAGGTTGCCATATCGGGCACAATTCCTGACTCCGGGCTAATAATGAATAGAAAAATCCAATATCATTTTGCCCGCCCCGGTATTCGAACCCGAGACCTCAGTTTTGTAATCATACCTTAGAAAATTGCTTTATGACATAGGACATTGTTTTAACCGATAAGACCGTCATTGTACTTTTTGTTGCTGTATATTGTATTTTTATGGGTCCAACAAAGATTTAAATAAATAAATAATTACAACTACCTACGGCAACAAAGCAGTTAGAAATTCATGTTGTTTTTCCTGCCGCATCGTTATGGGAGCTGCGTAGTCAGTGATCACATACCAATGCCATCATTTTTCATTATCCAGGACCAACAGCTCAAGTAATTAAAGGACCTCGAGATGTTTCTAAATATAACGCAATCGGTAAACAGGTTTCAAACCGCTTCACTTCAATTTACGGTATAAATTATATATTATTTATTTATTTATTAATGCTTTATATACAACGTATAAAGGCGGACTTAATGACTGAGGCATTCTCTCCGAGGCTCTCTCGTCTTTTAAAAAGACTACACATATTTATCATACACAACATACATATATACGAGTATTGCATTGTTCTTATGTTTATGATATGCGTTCACCTCTAATTTTGTAATCATGGTTTTTATCTCATTTAACCAAAACTGTAATTTAGAATCATTGAACAGAATACGTGACTTCATGATATTCTTATGAAAATAATTAATATCAATTTCGTCCGAGTCAGCATAAATTAAATTGAACACATCTCGAGAAGCTAGAATACAAACACAGTAAATTAATATAATCATAATGTGAACTTTGAAACTGGAAAAGTCCGACAAAAAAGCTGAATTTGCATTATTACTTGTTACTAAGATATCACTTGATATTTTGCTTACACGCTGTAATATTTCACGCAATTGTGGAATCATTTACATCATTTGATCGTGTCATGCGTTATGATAAGCCTTCGGTACTCTTGTTGCTAGTTGCTTTCATAGCCAATGTATCTATCTTTATTATTGTATTTAAAATAGAAAATTAAAAGTGCATTTGGAGCAATTTGCATATTTGATATCTTTTTTTTGGATGGATTATTGCCTAGGCATAAGCGACCACCACATACGATGAAAAAGCTCTTCATATCGAGGAGCACATATGAATGTTCAGGTTTTAGTTGACCCCTTGTATACGACAAAAAATCCCTGCCCAATCCAAGTCGCGTATTTGGGTATCTCAATGGTAGTAAATTAAAGAAATAATAATGAATAACATAATTACCGTAAGTTATGATACATATTTTAGTATCAATATTAACCTATAATTTTTCTATTAATTTTATTAAGGGCATTTTTATCATCTTATATGAAACGTATCTTTTAAAAAAATACATCAACGTAGCCTGATAACACCTTTATCGATTGGATAGAGTTTTTTGACACTCTGTATAAGGTTTAGAGCATTTCATTTAACTCATGATATGCTAGTACATAAAATGTATGTAGTGGTGTAGTGTTGTGGCGTATGTAGATATGAACTATGATTAAAAGCAAAGACGCGTGTATGATGATAGAGCTCTTTTGGGAGACAACATAGCATACTTAGATAATTACTGTATATACATGGACGTTTCACAATAATTACTTCCTGTAAAAGTATAAACACTTATTAGTGGAGTTGTACCATTCATTTGCACTAGGTATTTGTAGAACAAATAAAGTTAATTAATGCCTCATGAAATTGTCAAAGTGACACCAAAACATTTAGAGGAGTAACTCACATTGCAAATTGCTTTAATAGCAATTTTATAGATTTTTATGAGCTTGGAAGAAAACGTGGCTATGTAGAACTGAAATTAGTTTGGACAGAGACCTGTGCGTGAGCTGGCAATCTTCATTTATGATTGATTATATTTAAATTACATTGAATAATAATATTATATTATTTAATGTTAACAACACGTGTTACGTGTTTCGAAATGCATTATAATTGTGTATAGCCATTGCAATGAGAACAACAGCATGAATAATTCCAACTGCATTTTCAGTGTGGCACCAAGCGAAACTAATGCAAATTGAAATTTATTGGTACAAGTATTCGTTTATCGTGACTCAACGGTGCAATTAAATCTCAACAACGTCAAAAGTTAGTAGAGTAATGAGTTTATTTTTCTGGTTAACATGAAGTCAAATAAATAGGTATTTCGGACGGAACACAGATCTAAACAAATTACTCTACCAACAGCGCTGTAGCTGAACATGCACTTTACCCGTCACATCGGACGGGTGTAAGAAATAATTGCTGATTTTCCATTTGTTCTTCAATTAAATAAAAATGCATCAGTTGTTCCTAATTGTTATTGCCAGTTCCTTGTATTATAATCCGTTGGTTGTGAGCATTGGCAGTAGCTTAGGCAGATAGGTATCCGCCAGGCATATCTGGTTTATTCTCAGCATCACCATAAATTAGAATTTTACACTCAGGCTGTCAGAAGCATCTATCGAGTGAACTAGCTCAGATAAGGTTATGAACTACATAACCCTCGCAAAAACCTACATAAACGGAATATTTTACAAGAATTTCGTAATACATTTTGTCACCTCCATATTGCGCCCATTCACACTATCTGCCTAGCGAAACAATGAAGGCGTAATGATAACTGACGACCTTGTTGAGCTAAACGAGTTCAATATCGACAGATTTATCGCAATTTAACAAGTATGTGTTCAAACAATGTACATGGGAGTTTTTATGCACAACCGTCTGTTTCTGATCTACTATTTAATAGACGTAGCGGTGCCTATACTAATAAGTATATGTCTATTATTCTTTGGATTTTTTCCTTACAAATATTTCCCTGATCTGTATCATTTTTCCGTGTTTCAAGGTTTATTTTTATTTAAACTTTAAACAATATATGCAGGCTGACTTAATGCCATCGGAATTTTCTACCAGTCAACCTTTAGGAGATGCTTTGAACGTATGTATGTGCTAATTGATAATCATTATTAACTAGCAAAAATTGTGAATATCTGTAGGAGTAGGAGTATATTTGTAGTCAGTGGCGTAACTACACCATCGGGGGCCCGTGGCAAAATCATCGGATGGGGGCCCCCCTTTTTGTATGGAGAGGAAAACTGTTAAGCTTATTTTCCGATACCCTGGAGAAGACCGAAAGGAATATATGTGTCACTGGCCTGCTAGTAAATTGAGGCCGAAGCGGGTCCCTAACAAAAACTCTACGCTAGCATACCGAATAAAACCCTAACCTCCGCATTTCGATCGGTACTACACATCTACTAGTCGAGTGGGTCGGAATGTGTCCCTACAGTGGTTCTTAAGATGTTCGCCCCGGAGATTACACCCGTACTCACGCGTCTTTTCTATTAAAACCAGGGACCGAAACCGGTATCGAAAATACCGGTATTTTTTGGTATCAACCCAAAAAAATAATACCGGTATTTTTAATGGTAACCGGTATCCGCCAATTTTATTGGATTCCTAGAATTTAACCGGTATCATACCGGTAACCAAAATAACGGTTACCTTTATGTTTCATGCGAAGTTCCTTATAAGTCAAAGCGGGGGCAGTGCCTGTGTGTGGTTATACCGCCATTTGTCTTTACTAAACATTATGGCACTATACCACACAATTATCTTTACTCATTTCATGATTTTTTCAACAGAATTACCCACAAAAAATGAAATGAACCGTATCCAGCGATATTGTGTAAACAACACGACGAGTATGATTTTTATTTGTTATGTAACAACAACGCATTTTCTTTTGCATACAAGGTCTTTTTAGGTTACCGGTATTAAAACGGTTCCCGTTTATAAGGGTAACCTTTATATTGCGTCATAGCGGTTACCGAAATCTTAAAGGTAACCGAAATTCGTCGATACCGGTACCGTAATGTCGAATGGGTTTCGGTCCCTGATTAAAACAACCTAGGCCCGGCTTCATGGAATATCGCCCATGTCCATCCAATCCTCAAGAAGGGTGACCGGTCGAATCCTTCGAATCGCAGACCAATTGCTGTCACATGCTGACTCTTCAAGTTCTTGGAGCGAGTTATAAATATGCAGCTCTTGACGTATCTTGAGGATCACCAACTGAGGGTCGTTCGGATGGTGATCTTCTCGTTAATCTCACCCACCATCAGGTGGAGGCATTGGATAGTGGGGGTGAGGCGATTTTGGCCTTGAAATTGTCATCTAGTGTGGCATGCCGTCGTTTTGGTCTGTTTTTGCCTGTTATTTCAACCTGAGGAACTCTGAAAATAAATCGCTAGCTTTCTGGATGATCGCAGCATAAAAGTCATATTGGACGCTTTTGCATCGAAACCATGACCATTAATTCTGGTGTTCCATAAGGCTCGGTGCTTTCGCCGACCCTATTTATCCTCCATATCAATGACATGTTGTCTATCACCAGCTGGCATTGCTATGCAGATGCTAGTGCAAGTTAGGCAAGATACATCTGACTACAGAATCTCTATCAGGGATCCGTTAAGGAAAGATGGTCTCAAATTTTATCAGAAATTGAGATCTCTCTAGGGCAGGCCTCTCAATGGGGTAAATTGAACATAGCACAATTTAACCCCACGAAGATATAATTATGCTCGTTTACAAACAAGAGGACCCCTTTTGTCATGGAGACACTCTCTCTAAGCATCCGAGAGTATTCATTGACCTGAATTATTGATAAAATTGCAGTTTAGGTGTCATTTGGAAGGCAAGGGCAAATTGGCCAGCAAAAAGTTAAGGATTCTTAACAGAGACAAGCAGTGCTTTTCGCCGGATCATCGGTTATTGCTCTATAAATGCGACGATCCGGCACGACGTGGAGTTCTGCTCTCACCCCTGCGTAGAAGCCCCAAAATACCAGCTCGACCCACTTGACTCATTACAGCGCCGAGCTCTTCGAATCATCGATAATCCCTATCTCACGGAGAATGTGGAGCCGTTGGGATTGCAGTGAGACTTTGGGTCTCTCTGTATAATCTATCAATTGTTCCACGGAAAGTGTTCTGAGGAAGACGGTGCCACTATGGCTATTCTCCCATCACACTTCCCGTCACCGCAGTAGAATTAATTCTTTCTACCTGGAAACTATCCCTTCCCGGGAAGTACGTTTCCAGTGTTCTTTTCTACCACGCACGTGCAAGTTCTGGAATGAACTCCCTGCTTCGATATTCCCTGATCACTATAACTTATCCTTCTTTAAACTAGGCTTTAAGAAAGTGCTCTCCTTACGGTAGGAAGCGACTTCATTTTGGTGGATCCCTGGATCTGCAAAAGTCTATGAGCGGCGGTGACCGCTGACCGGGAGGCGGGCTATATGCTCGTTACCTGCAGGCCATAAAAAGAACTCCACAACGAGACCAATTAGTCGTCGTAATATCATTACTACGTGGGCGAAGCCCAAACGCAGCAATGGTGATGGGGCCCCCTCAGTAGCCTATTTTTTTTTTTTTTATTGCATTGAATGGCGAGACGAGCAAGCCGTTCGCCTGATGGTAAGCGATACGACCGCTCATAAACAGTAGAAATATTCCACTGCGCTCGCCATCCTGAGACATAAGATGTTAAGTCTCAATATGTCCAGTAGTTGCTTTGGCTACAATGTCCTTCAATCCGAAACACAACAGTGCATTTACGCAGTGTTGTTTCACGGGAGAAATAGACATTGCGGTGGTACCTACCCAGATGGCCTCGCACATATGAGAGACCTACCACCAGTAATATTGAAGTTTCGTTCTTTTTTAAACCAAATCCGCACTATAGTCTGTACATAATAGTTAAAAAAAAGTTAGAAAAATTCGTGTAAATCTAGAAAACTATTTATTATTATTTTTATGTATCAAAAATAAACCTTGGTATCTTTAATGGAAACTAAGAAAATAATTTTTGATTATCAATTTTGTTGGTAATAAATTGGCTAGGTTCTTCTCTTCTTACGGCCTCTCGGGCCTGAGAAGCCAGGCCGCCGGGGGCCCCTAAGGTCGGGGGCCCGTGGCATTTTGCCCACAATGCCACCCTATTGTTACGCCACTGTTTGTAGTATTTTTAATGGTTTGTTACGTACACAAAACCGCATTATGACAACATGCTATATGTAGTTGTAATTGTTTCCAATAATAGAAAAACCAGATTTCGGATGTGGTGAAAACCACATAGTATAAATCACTATAAAATCCTTTCCCCAGCATCATTATCACAAAGTTGAGTGAAACCAGAATTGTTAATTATACTTGATAAACAAATACCTAAATTAAATTAACAAGGACGGGGTCAAGGGGATAACTGTTTACAAAAAAAAACCGTTAACAATGCAAAATGTACCTAATTACAATACAAATAGAATTGAAAGGTAATTAACAAGTGAAGTGAAGTGATTAAGCTACGCCACAAATACTACATTGCCAACTAAAAAGTACTTAAAAATTAAAATCGTAGTTCTACTACAAATTTAGAAGTGTTTATAGACTGACGTTAAATGCAACATGTTTTGGCATGTGATCAAACGCTTATTCAGAGTTCTGAGTAAATTATAGCCTGTAAAATTGATTATTTCCAACGAATTATACTAATTAGTAAATATAAATGGAAGTTTTTGAAATATGAATTTTACTTCAACATTAGAGTACTATGCTGTATCAGGCCATATAAGTTTCAATGCAGTCCTCCTTCTGTACAATCGAGAGTAGGACTGAGAGTGGTTAGGCCATATAGTCCACTACGCTGGCTTAGTGCGGTTTGACGGACTTTACACACTATAGGAATTCTTACAAATCGCTAAAGTATGCAGGCTTCCTCACTGTTATCCTTCACCGTTATAGTGCATGGTGATGGACTATCATTAAATACTGTGCAGTATGTGCTGTGCAGGCATTTGTATAGCTTTAATCTTAGTATGATCACCCGCTAATTATATTCAAAATCCTCAATTACGAGGGTAAATTGGAACAAACACCGCCTCCGGTTGAAAGCTCATTAGACCTTCAGTTGTCTAAATCTTAAGATCCCCTTAAATTAATCGTACATTTTTTTCGGAAACCGTCCACAAATTTGGTAGCTGACACGTTTTTATCAGATGTTTATAAATGTTCAAATTGCGTCAATAAACGTACAAATATTAATAGATTGTATATCAAATTGAACTAAATTGATTGAATTTCATATTTATAAGGCTTCTACTTACTGAAAACATATATTTAAATACAGTATGTATCATGAATAACACCAATAGAACCAAAAAACGACAATGATCAATAAAAGAGACGATGAACTCATTTTAGTCGCTAAAGTCAACATTTGTAACTTGTCGCATTTCTTATTTTAGGCTTTATTTGAATATCTCGCCTCATTTCGTTCATCACAAAACTAGCTGCGTTTTGATTACTTCAATACCAACACTGATTTATAAATAAATATAAATGTTTTTAGCTATAGCTAACATTCGAATTCCAATGAGTATAATAGTATTATTTTCCTCCTTAGCAACAAATGTGTAAGCAGAGTATATCATTTGATTCAAGATTACAGTATTGTTATTTAATATATTATGTATCTGTATCAGCCCATATACGTCCTACTGCAGGGCACGGGCCTACTCTACAATCGAGAATACGATTGAGAGTGGTTAGGCCATATAGTCCACCAATATATTATGGAGATGTATAATTTATGCCGCGTGGAAGACGCCTGATTTGGAGACAATTTCTTGTGACACATCATTAATAACTCAATCAGATACATTGCAAGGCATTAACAATATTCAATGGATTGATTGTATTTTATTTTTCGTTATTCATTCAACGGCAGTTTTAAAAGTTTTTCCTTAGCAACAGAAAGTACGACTTGCTATTCTTTTCATCAAGTTATAATATCTATTGTCCGAGATCCAGTATCGGTGCTATATTTTCAACCATTATTTTCCTCATAATCTTAGTTCACCATTGTATCCACCATACAAAAACTTATTCCTTCGATTAAATTTAAATTATTTAATACTAATACTTAGATTTACAGCATTACTCTGCGGTCGTACTTCTTCGAATTATAATTAGCAGTAACATTAGCAGTAACTTGCATAATATAAGCATTATCATACAAAATACTACACGATACACGACGATGTAATAGGTGCTAATTGCCATTAATGATACATAATAGTTTTTGCTCACGAAACTCGTGAGGATATTGAATCTGATAATGTAGTAATGATTTCCTTTACAATACGACAAAGTGTCTAATGTACTTTAGATGTTAATAAAAATCTCACTACCATAGAATTTATTTGAAAAATGAAAATGAATTATTGATGCTGCACTTGACGTTTCTAATTTAACAATATTGAGCACATTAGTATATCTAAATTATAGGAACGTTATAACCAAATCGTGGCTTATTTTGAACTATATCGGCTAAAATATGTTCAGATTTATATGAAATAGTGTTTTGAACAGCAATCTCAATTATAATTTGGCAGCTCGACGCGTTTATACAGAATTCACAGATCATAAAGGATGTGGGCGTTCGCTCTCCAACATTTTGTTAACGGAACCAATTGTTTGCCATTGTTGATGTTCCAACAATAACTGCTTTTATGTTGAAAATTACTGTGATTATGTCATGAGAGTTCAGTGATTAAATGGTTATTACCACGCGGACTTATGATAAGAGACGAGCGTCATTTGTAAACCACGAAATTGTCATTCAATTGTAATTTTTTTAACCTTTTTTACAATCAATTGTGTTTTTTATAATTTTTATCACCGAAATGGGACCATTGGTACGATAGCGATTTGTTATTAATTATTAGTCTAGATATAAAGAGAGCGGTCAGAAAAAGGAGGCTATTTATAAAGTTGTTTTAAATGTGACAGTTTAGTTATTAATATGCCGTAAATAAGGTTGTATTGATATTATCTCGATTGCTGAGCTAAATAGGAATTATTAATGTTTTAAATAATTTACATTCAGCATAATTTCTGTAAGTTATTAAGATGAAACAATGAAACATTAGTTTATTTTTTCATTCCATTTCCGCCAACGAAGCTGCGGATGTGCTTAAAAGATTCCAGTAGAACAATGTTCAAGATAAAAATCGACTTACATCACAGAACTCCAATTATCACACACGGCAAAACAATAAAATCGCGTCACTCAAATGCATTGATTTAACTTCATGATAAGCAGTTAAAACAAGTTGATATCTCGCGATATGAAGTCCTGATTACTTCGACAAATCAGTCACAATTTGTCATAGCACTCTACCGTTTGTATTACAAAGAGCTACTGGTAGAATGGTCACCGTCGCGGTAATTTTGCAACCATAACTAATTACGTTACAATGGCAAATATTAAAAGAACTACTTGTCAATCAATGTTCGCTCCTGTCGCACATTCATCGCGCAGGGTTTTATTTATAAACGCTCCAATGAACGTCATTTCAGTTCGCGCTTTTGTGCCATGGAAATGATTTGTTGATACTAGCTGTAATAATAGTTTTTAGGCCAGTTTTATAGGTTTGAATCATTACATTTTTACTGGTTTCATTTTAATGTAATAGGTGAATGTGTAATATAGTCAGGGTGGACAGAGCCAATAGATTTAACAAGTGGGAGAGATCAGGTAGGTGGATTGGCGTGAAGTTACACCTGGCAGAATGAATGAACTATTATAAACTGTAAAAATAAAATAACTAAATAAAAAAAAAGCAATCACACTGTAAAACACTGATGGCGATTGAAACACCGCATAGAAAAAATTACTAAAGAGTCGTAGCTTATAGGAACTGCATTTACAGCATAGGATTAAATTTGCATTAGGTACACCTAAGAATAATAATCGGATTCGCAACTTATAGTGCGAGGAAGGTATGGACATTGAGTTTGTAATCGGGTTGAAAAAGGATATCGAATTTATTGAGCATGATTTTACATAAAATGCTTTACATCTTGGTGACAACAATATGTTAATTATAATTCAAAACCAAAAAAAGCCTTTTCACCGTATACATAATATTTAAAAACTAATTATTTTTTATTGTAGCATTGAACTTATGGTCGTTTAGATTTTTGATATTTTTATTTGTAATATCCTATTCAATGACACATAAAAAGGATTTTTATTCAATATTTCCTCAAACTTGACTAGGTCACCTAGTAAATAAATAAAAAAGAATTAATTGTAAACAATGATTTGCGTCAAATGAATTGCTATAAACAGACACTTGTCACTTGTTATGATATTACTTGTGTTATTGCAAACACTGCAAATCAATAACCTTCGATCTAATTCACATACTCGTGTAATAATTTTAATACACATACACGTGATTTATAAACCTGCTTTCTTCGAGCTGTGTACTGCAAACTATACACACAAAGTATGGCCAGACATCGCGGCTAAACAAACGGTGTAGGTATCTGGATACTAATTTCTACTACGCAGACGACATAAACAATACACAAACAGAAGAAGGTGAATAGAACATTTTTATTCTATACTAATATAAAGGATCGATTGGATCAAATAGGCCCTGAAACTACTAGACCGATTTAGAAATCTTACATTAAATAAATAAAATAAATAACACCCAACATAGTCCTGACCCCACATTAAGATCGAGTCTTGTGTCGCAGGTATCAGGAACTACGAGAGACTTTTTGGTCTCACAAACACTCAGACCCGAGAGAAATATTTGTGGGCCGCACAAACATTTCTCTCGGTGCGGGGATCGAACCCGCGGCCTCTCGTTTCACAGGCGGCGTCCGACTGCGCCACGGAGGCTGTCAACATAATACCTGATGAACTTTTAAAAAAAAGTTTATCTCTACCCGAAGGGAACCGGGCCGGGCCGTCTTTAATAAATAGGTTAAGGTTAATTTTACACATGTATTTGATAACTTCCAAGGTGATGTTGGTTAAAACGCCGGTTACAAAACAGGAGACCGCAGCCAGGTTTGATCTCCGTAACAAAACAAATGGATGTGTGATCTACAAGTATTTGTTTGTGATCTGGGTGTAAGGCAAGTTTTCATAGTTTTTGATATAACACAAAACTAGTATCTAAATCATTGATATACAAAAAAATCTAAATGTTCTATCTAATCTAAATGAGCAATATCTAGTATAGTATGTGTGTCACAGTTGGTCGACAATTTCAAAACTCATCTTTAATATCGAATAGGTACAACTGAATTTAATGAAGCCGGTAAGCGGACCTAAACTTATCTTGAAATAGATCCTATTTTCAGCAATACGATTCCTGTTGATGATATCTCATGTAAACATGAAACCAAAGAGGAGGTAATAAATATTTTAACGTATTGTTTAAACAAACACACTCAAGGTAAAATAACTAACAAAGATATACAAAACCTCATCCGAACCGGTATAAGGTAACATTGTATTTGACGTTGGCAAAGCGTATACTTCAAATGCAATAACCATCAACTCGTGACATAAACTCCAATATAGCTTCCTGATAATAACCCTTATTTCTATGCAAGGGGCAATTGCAATAACGATTGATAAGGCCACTGCAGATTTGCGATACGACTGTCAATTAATTGGGAATCAGAAACTTGATATGCAATTATGGTCTCAGTGCATATAGCAATAGGGCCCATTATACGGAAAGGCGGTTTTGGCATACAAAAAATGAGCATGGGCCACACAAAACGGTTAAGTTGCCAAACTATAGAGATAACGACAAATCGATGAATCATTCCGAAAACCGGTATCTCAGGTTTTTATATGTGGTTCAAAGTTCTCGGAAAATGCTGTTGAATCGAGAAGGTTAATTTATTTATATTGCCAATTCTTCCGATGATCACGACCGGCTACGATAAAGAATTATATTTTCATCGGTTAATATTACGTCATTAAGTTTAAAATAATAAATTGTTGGAATCTCCAACGTTCGCGACTATTCAGTATCGAAAAATAATACTAGGTTATTTTAAATTTCAATAAATGGAAATGAGAAAGAAATGGAAAACAACATACCATGTTGCTATGTAGATTCAATTAATAGTTTTTAAGTATTAATCTTTAAACGTTTATACTTTGGTAGCGTCCCTCGCCACTGGTTATTACAATATATAATGAGTTAATTTACCTTCATCAATGACGACTTTTATAACCTGATACACAACGGTAGGTATTAACAATGTTTATCGCAACTTTGAATTCAAATCAACGTAGTTTAGGTACTCTTTGTACTACAAAATTACTACAGACAAACCGTATTAAAATGAAATTGTATATCTTTCAGATATATCTTCTTAATATTTGAAAGTAATTGATTTATCGGTATCTTCATTAATTAAAAGTATCGTGTTTAACACATACGCAAATTATATCGGTACAGCTGTTTCAAGTCTACATACACGTAGTGTTATCCATTTTATATTTAGTTAGACTTGGTACTACTGATAACTTTAGGTGCCTACGTAGGATTACGTACGATTAATAAAATAAATGGAATGATTCTTATAATAAAGTATAATAAATAAACACTCACCTTCATATATGGACCTATCATAAAGAATTTTTATTTAACGTTTCGCGAAATAAAATTTCACGAAACAAGTGAAAACACAATAAGTCGTATAGAATAAAGTTTCACAGCAAAATATTATCACAGAATTTTAACGCGAATGTGGCACTATAAACATGCGGTTCGCAGTGTTAGTTCAATTTCACAATTTAGCACATGTTCCGCTTAATTCAGAACAAAACGTCAATTTTAAATTTAAAAATGTAATTTTATTTCTTCTTAGGCATATTTTAATTTTTCAAGACTAGTAATGGCTGGAAAGGATTCTGACGTTTTGAATTTAGAACGAACGTTTTCAAATTTCCGGCGGGAAATTTATAGCGTGCGCGACGCGAATGTCTACCGTGCGTTGTCCGAGCGGTGACTGGCTGAACGCTGCTAAATCCCACACTTGTATATTCGCGACGTTAAAAAATAAATACGACGAGGTGTGATGATGGAAGGCCGAGGGACGTTTCACAGGAACTGTTATCTAACTGACGTATCCAATACGGGTTAATCAAATGGCGCCATCGACTAGTCGATTCCTTTCACAATTCGCTCTTCCAATACTCGGAATTACTCTTAACTCTGAAACAGTTTGAATGCTAATGCACAACGGACATTAAAATTGTATGAATTAGCTAGAAATGTATCCCTCATTATTTAATTACTTTTTTCTAACTTTTCTTCAGGCTGCATTAATAAATTTTCTTTTACAAGGGTATGGATAGATAATTATACCTAAAATAAATAAATAAATATTAAATTTTTGGATCCTATCATTTAAATTCGTATTATTTGTATCAAAATCAATTCAAAAGTACATATTAAAATCACAACAACTAATTGAAATTATCAAGTTATTCTAACCCAGGTCCAACCATTTATGAAAAATATTTAGTAGTTAATTTTTACGTCGTAAAGCTACTTAAGCAGATGATGCATGCGCGGGCTAAGTGATATTAATACAAAATCACACTCAATAGAACACAATGAGATGACGAATTGGAAATGTTTTCAATGAATTTTCTTTTGTCCGTGTACCTTCATCACTTTACACAGTATGGTTTGGGCATTGCCAAATAGTTGGTTAATTACTAAACAGGAAATCTTTTCCATTTCATAACGCCTAGTAAGTTTCACATCTGTTAGACTTTGCCAATAAACAGTTTTAAGTATGAATGTAACAATGACATAATAGTCCAAATATTTACTCTAAAATGCATAAATGGTAAAAAAATGTAAGCGGTTATTCCTTGCTTGCAAGACTGGTTGAATTGGATAAAAAAAAAGTATGTAATCAATCGTTGTATATGTTATGGGCCAAGTGATTAATCGGGCATTATTCATAATGCCCGGGCATTATGAATAAAGCTCAATAAGAGCGGGCAATGTGATTATAACCAATCAATTTATCACATTGCCCGGGCATTGTGAATAATGCCAAGTGCCTATTGGGCTATTGGTTGAATCGCCTTCGTGTCAATGCTCTACACCTGGGGCCCTACTATATTCATCCGAAACGAAGTTCGAAACTTCGGATGATCGAAGTTTATATACGATAGGAATGTACCTACATATACTTATGGTTGTTATTGACCTATGGTCGTAACCATAGACTTATGGTTACGATGTACGTTATACAAATTCGAACTTTTACAGAGTAGATACATTCGTATCGTATAAAAAACTTCGTTCGTCCGAAGTTTCGAACTTCGTTTCGGATGAATATAGTAGGGCCCCTGACTGTGAGTATGAACAAACTGCACATCATATACTTTGGGAGTGTGATCGCTGGTCCGATGAACGCGGAATAATGTTGAACAATATGCAAATAACATCTGGTGTTGCATACTATACGGACCTCGTGGAATCTAGGAGGAACTTCCGTGCTTTCCGGCGCTTTTGCCATACCTATTATTGGACCCAAATTTAGCAACTCAAACTATAGGACCCATGTAATTTGTTTATCCCGTGGTGCTTAATACATCTGGCTTCTCCAGTTGTATATTTTTATATCAGAGGATACATACCTCTCGACTCAATATTTTTTGTCACCCTCTTTGCTGCGGAGGGAAGTGGACAATTATTTGTTTCCAACTCCTCCTTTTGTTTTTCTTTCTGATTAATTTCGATGCGAGTTAAAGACAAGCTAGTGTCCCTAAGAGACTCGCCGAGCTTCCGAGCTCGGTGTCAAATCTTTGTGTGCCACTGTTGATCCTGGCTGACAGGAGTTGCAGTGGCGGGTATGAGGGCGGGAAAGTCTCTAAAAAAAGTGCCTATTGGGCAGAGTGATGTAAAGCGAATCAAAATCAAAACAATGAGCCGAAGCGGTAGAGTTTAAAATATAGGCAGCACGAGGGGGTGGGTTGGGAAGAGTGGAGGGGGAGGAGGAGTGTCGCACCTCCCCTGGTACCACTCCCATGAAAAGGTAACGCACTATTCCTGAGAAATATCTATTATAGCAACCTTACCCTTAAACCACTTGTTGTCAATACAAATTAGCTTCTGCATCGTCTCCGGCGCTACGGGAAGTTCAGCCCCTTCTCCCTTGCGTAACAAAAGATAGGCACCCATGCTCACCTCCGCAGCTTCGGCTTGCTGCTGCAGCCTCAGCCGCTACGGCTCGCACGGTTGCCTATCCTTCGTTACAGCGGGCGGGGGCTGCTCTCCCTCCGCGCCTCCGGCTTTTTATCTACACTCTAGGGTCGGTAGCCAAAAGACTACGTGAAGTCGGGGTGTTCCGAGTCGGTTTTGGGGCACAGTCGACCTAACTGATCCATAAAGTGGGTACACTAATTTTCTTCTGAAGATAATGTTTCGGACGTTAAAAATCAACTAAACATAAGCAGATCAATTCAACCTTTCTAATTTATGGGTCTATCGCAGATGCGACAATGCGGCAGCGCACCACGTAAAAAATCACCTATTAATCACATTGCCCGATCATCATGTAGCCATATTCATAATGCCCGGGCTATGTGATAAATAGGTGAGTTTAGATTGTAATTAATCACTTGGCCCGATATGGTTCAGCAATATTCATACTGCCCGGGCATTATGAATACTGACCGCATTTATCACTTGGCCCATAACATATATAATTCCCAGGAAATCTATACAGACGGTCCCACACTGCCAAATGGAGGAAAAGTGCCCTAAATATTGTAAACAGATAATTTTACTGGAAGAAGACATCATTATGACTTTGAAAATAATTCAAACTGTACTTAATTTTTTTTGAATAATCGCATGTCTGAAACGAAAATCGAACCCGCCATATGGTAAAAAAAAAAACACCCATCATTTTAAGATATCAATCAGAAGGCTGGATCATGAGGATTATTTTTCTCCATATAACATAACATCTCAAATAAAAGGAAGAAATAGTGCATTTTGTGATCTTTATTCACATAAACATTAAATTTAATGTATTTCCTAGAATCATCATAAAATTGCATAAAATTCGCAGAAAATATACAGATTCCCTTAACATCTCGGAATAGGGTAAAACATATCCATGTTCAAAATCCAGCAAACAAATAATTTTGAACATGCATTTGCAATTAAACAAGTTAGAAAAGTTTTAAATCTGCTAGTGGGAGTAAAAGAAAAGGGATGCAAAACAAAACTAGTGACGTCACTAGTCCTAATATGCATTACAGTGTGCGGGTATAAAAGAGAAGGTGAGATGTCTCCACTTTACTCCCACTTTTACATTTAAAATACTAATATTTGCCCCATGTTAATAGCTACTTTAATATTGTTTTGTCCGAAATGATTTATTAAAATAAGATTTGCATTTATAAAATAATAATTAAAAAAATAGACCATAGTCCCTATTGTACACATTTCCTAGTTATTGTGTACATTTCCAAGTTTTCATATTCTGTTAATTTATACGTATAATAATATAATTAGTTTACCCCAATTTTTTACAAATGTTTAGTAACTCGCAAACACGCAATTTCAACGGCACACCATTTAAATCTACAGGTAGCAAAGAAATACTTTAAAAAATATTTTTACGTAAACATTAATTAAAATGAGGGCAGTGTGGCGATATGGTGACAAGATAAGACTTGAAATCGTCAACCTGCTCTACATCACTCTTACTTTATAATCATAATAAAATCTCCATGTGAGGCATTACCACGAATTTTAAAACCCAACGGAACCAACGGAGTAGGTATCTACTCCGAAATACCAGGTTGTTAATATCACTTTATCATATTCAGCCAAAGTCCAGTACTAAAAATAGGTCTCTTCCAAATCAATTGAATCACAAATAAAAATAAAAAACAAGCTAAAAAATTAAAAATATTGGTATTCTAAGAAGTAAAAATCCAAAATAAATATGATTGATGGCGAAACAAAGTTCATAAAATAAAAGACAGACACAGAATCAATGGCGTGTGGAAATCTTATGAAGGTCGTATACAACTAACAATAAGCAAAAACATCTCAATTTAATGAGTCCTCGGCAATTCACAAAAACTCACACGATGTAAACTCATCATTATTTTACAAGGAGGCATTCTGAATTTAACGATTTTCAATGGAAATGATAATGATTTATTATTTTGACAAATTACCTCTATGAATTAGGAATTACGCTCTTCATTTTGAATTATTTTGCGCATAATAAACATCTATAACTATCAAAGTCCGTGGACTATAGCAATTAGTGTCCAGAAGTTGTAACAGTTTACAAATATTATGATTTCGGCACTTAAATCTTAGTGTTACATGATTATATGCAAAAATGAAGCCCTAATGTAAGCCATACACACTACGGTCTACCGGAGAGGTCATCTCTGTAGGTATGCTTGCGCAGGTAGACTGACCATTGGTACCGTGTATGGGAACGTTACGGTGTACCGGAGCGGTCTTCAGTTCTTTTTGTGACGGCATCAAATGAGGACGAATGTTTCCTTGACGTCACTTACACTGCACGTTTAATACATGTACTTACTGCGCAATAATCATCGCACAAAATATAGTTTCTGTTCACTACAAGAAAATACAATAAAATCTATCGACGCATTATGCAATACTTGTTAACAGAACTTGTTGTAAACAAACATGGCGGCCGCGGCAGACGCCACCCCAGAGCGATAGGTGACTGCGGGACATGTATAGGGGGTGCTAATGTCATGTAATAGTATAAGCGTAGGTTATAAAGGATCTCAAATGTTTTAAGGGACGTTAATCGGCCATGCTAAAAAACAACTGACGCGACCTGCGCAGGCGACCGGAGTACAGGCACACACGTACTGGTACGCCCTACGCTGTCACTCGAAAGAATTGATTTTCGATTCTGCGCCGGTCACCTGCACAGGCTTAATAAACTGCACAGCTCTATTCCCACGCACATTTCGGTATACCTGCGCAGGCATGCCTGCACAGGTAGACCTTTCCGATGGGCCGTAGCATGTATGGCAGCCATAAGTAGTTACGTATTGAAATGCTATTTAAAAATTGCGTCACAAAAAGTATTCCCGTACCGGGAATCGAACCCGAGCCTCCTGGGTGAAAGCCAGGTATCCTAGCCACTAGACCATACGGGATTGTGATGATAACGGCTAAATTATAATATATACGAAAATGTTTGTAAAATATATTATAACAGTATAAAAGTTAATATATTACAAACGGACGAACTGGCTAAATTTGCAGAAAGTCGCTGGAAGCAGGCCGCTTCCTACAGATCGATGTGGAGATCCTTAGGGGAAGTCTACGTTCAGCCATGGACTTCCTGATACTGAGATGATGATGATGAAAGTTAATTTTAAAACAATATATTTTAGGAAAACATTATTTTATATTTACAAATGTAATAAAAAATATATTACGTATTATTATAGACTTAACATTAGGTTGAAATTTTAAGTAGCTAGTAGTGCCACCTATCGGTCATGAAGAATATTCAATGTCTTACCATCTGACTATTTAATGCATTTACTACTGCCATCTAGTACCAATGTTAGAAAACATTCATTCAGATATTCATTAATAGATGTCATACCGGTACCCATTTATAAATGATTCAATTATAAAAAGTGGAACAGATTAATAATTATATTTGAACTCTCTGTATGTAATTCTAAGCTATGATTTGAACATTGTTATTTATAAAAGTAACCATCATCTTTGAAAACACCTTCTGGTTTATGTAAAATCGATAATATTGTAATGAAAAACAACGTAAAACAATGTAAAAACTTCAAAAAAGGTAGAGTATTAATATGACAAATATTTGACCGAATAATATTTATTTAAAAAGCAATCCCACCAAAAACATGTTATTGTAAAATGTTGCCAAGACTCGCACTATCAAAAATTTAACAGATCTCATGGAGAGCCAAGCTTCTCTTCACGCCCTAACTCTGCAACCATGGGCGTAGCCACGGTGGGGCAGAGTGGGGCGCTTGCCCCACCCTGGCTTTGACCTGTCAGGTACCTAACCAACTCTAAAAAAATAAATTATCTAGGTAAAGTACTAGGCAGGTGAGCAATAACAAGGTATTTAGGATAATTCGAATTATAAACACAGATACAGGGTGTTATAGAAGAATACCGTGGGTACAGTTTGCTAATTACATATGATTTAAGACTGCTGCCCCACCCTGATCCCACGGCTGGCTACGATCATGTCTGCAACAACTAACTTCATAAACTATTCACCTTAGTAGAAATATATGATTTGACAATTTCGCTAAATTCACATAGATGTAACGTAAAAAATTAACACTGTTCATTACTTTTCTGCATTTTTCTTGTAGAAAATACTATACTAGGGTAGTAACGAAAAGGCCCAATTGAATTTGATTAAAGGTCACTCCTACTTGTTAGCTTTATTTTATTCAGTATCCCATCAAAAACTTAGATGTAAAAAAAGAGCCTAGTTCAATATTATGATATAGGCTATTCCGCCTTACAGCCTTCGCAAGTTCTACAGCTGTATGTTCTTTTTTTATTCTTCCAAAAAAAATTGGCTTACTTGTAGAAACAAGACATCAAACACAGAGTTCTTCCATGACTGTTTAGTAGGTATTAAATATGATAGGTACTAAATATGGTATATGAAACCCTACTAAAAGAGTCACGGGAAAGCCCTAGAGAACTTGCGTAAAACTACACACGGTGCTCGCCAGTTCTATTTGCTTGAACTTGGCTTCACCTGCTACCACGTGTGTAGATACTTCGTAGACTCTAGGCAGGTACTTATCAATTATTTAAACGTATCAAACGCGTACAGACACGGAACAATCTTAAAACTACAGGTGCATACATAGTTTTTGGAATCAGTGGGTTAATTTCCCGGTGTTCAAATGAATCATTAAATACTCATACCTCTATTCTTGAACAACTCTACTTGTTGTTTCATACTCGATTTCCCGGCTGCTTTGTCATGGTTATCCATGTCGATTTGCGGGAAAATTACCTGGGTAATACCGGTTTTGTGTTGCGTTTCTTCGGCGAGTGAGGAAGCCGAATTTCTGCTATTTAGTTATTTAACTTTAGACAAACATATTCATATGAAACTTGGAGTACAAAAACTTATTAAAAAGTTGTTAAATAGCTAACTCCAAATTTGTTATGAGTCACACCGAAACTCTGCCATCTCCGGTGTGGTGGTAGAGACTAGAGGCAGGTGTTATAACAAATAGTGATAAGATAAGGAAACATCAAAATAAAATTATTGATACGGCCTTCTGGATTTGAGTATTTGCATATAAAGGGTATATAATCTAGACTGTGACCGAAACCGAAGCCAGGTGGTAGTTTTAATGACTACAGACACTAAGCAATAAAAACAACGCATTTCTTGCATTTTTGTAAGTAACATCGTGTTTAGGTGTTACATAGTTACATCGTTTTTTTGCCAAAAATATAATTTAAACCTTTGTATGCCATTGCCTTTTTAAAAATAAATAGTTTTACTTACTTTATTATTCTGGCAATAACTACTTATTTATCATCCAAACGCGAAAAAGTAAAAATAAATACAAAAAACGATTGCTTATTTTGGGTAATTTTTAGTTGCATTGTATCTGAAGTAAAATAATTAACTATAACTACCTCCTGGCTTTGTTTCGGTCGCAAACACAAGGTATATTATTTATTTATTTTATTGAATGACATCTAATAATGCATATATTGCGCATAAATTTCCATTCCTGTAATTAATTATATCATTCCCGCCCATCCAAAGGTTGCCTGTAAGAAATAGCACAATGCGATAAAGCTATTGTACACAATACATACATTTCTCAACTAAAATAAGCAGTCAGTATTTGTTAAGCAGAATCTTTTGAACACGTCACGGACAGCCCATGGGCGTAGCCAGCCATGGGCTCAGGGTGGGGCAGAAATCACTAATAATATTTAAGTAGCAAACTATATCCGTTGTCTCACCCCGGTATGTATCCCAATTATGTTTTTCATACAAAAAGGTTACACCCTATAGCACCATGTATCTACAGGATATATCAACTGTGTTACCGAAAACGAAGCCGGGTGGCAGGTTAAATGACTTCAGACTCAATGCAAATAAACATTTTGCAAAATAAGCGACGTACACCCGTTAAGTTTTAAAGGCGCTATGGTATGCAAGGATTTAAATAATTATTTTAGCAAAAACTATAATTATACCAGTTACCATCTAAATACGACGATATTTAAAAAATCACAAAAAAGTTATCGCGTTTTTTGCGATTTTTTTATTTGCTGTGTTTATAGTGTGGTCAGCGATCCTCCTATCTAGTATTGGATATTATTACTATTTCAAATTATCATCACCACCTTGTTGTTTTTGAAGCCCTAGCATGCTCTATATTTCTGATATTGTTAATTTCCCCCACAAAATTTGTAAACAAAAAAACTGACTATATATAGGTATTATAACCATTTTTCACATCTAAAATTACACATACAAAGTTGACTGTTCAGTTACTTCTTTCAATGGGTTCGATTTCAAACGTAAGTTGGACATGAGAAGCGATGCATAGTTGAAAGTGGGGACATGGGCAACGGAACCCCAGGGGTCAGAGGTTGGCCGACTTCCTGTAAAAAGAGTTACTCTATGCGATGATCTCTTTTTTCCTGAAGCCGCCTCACAGGAAATGGACCTGGTATGAGTCCTAAAGGTTCTAAGAGAAACAAGATAGATTTCATCTTAACGACGAATACACAGATGTTCAGTGATCACCGAATGGTTAGGGGCACATTGAATATCAGTGAACAATTAGAAAAGCGTCCCTAGATGAAGTCTACGCTCCGACCTACTCGCGCCCATATCCAAAACCCCGAAGGCTTTCAACTTGAACTAGCGAATCGCTTTGATTGTATAAGGAAAACCTAGCAGTGGACGTGCTAAACAGCGTTTTTGTAGAAGCATTCCATACGGTGGAATTTAAGTAATTTAGACCTCGCCGTAGAGATAGACCACAAAAACCCTCGATCCACACTCTTAACGATATTGTAGTCTTGTCAAAATCGCTGCAATACTCAATCAAGTTTACCAACAGGTGGGTCTTAAAATGAACATGGGCAAAACGAAGATCATGTCGAATGTCCATGTTGTCCCTACCCCCATCGGATTTGGGGGCTCGACTCTTGAATTTGTAGACGAATATATCTATTAAGGACAATTGGTCCGGTTAGGCAGGTCCAACTTCGAGAGAGAGGTCAATCGTCGAATACAACTCGGTTGGGCAACGTTCGGAAAACTACGCGACGTCTTCTCGTCCAAAATACCTCAGTGCCTTAAATCGAAAGTCTCCAATAGTTGTGTGTCGCCAGTAATGACATACAGCACCGAGACGTGGTCTCTCACTATGGGCCTTATTAGGAAGCTCAAAGTCACTCAACGAGCTATGGAGAGGGCTATAATCGGGGATTACCTACGAGATCGAATCAGAAATGAAGAGATCCGAAGGAGCCTAAAGTAACCGACAACCGACGCGCGTGCATGCGCCGATGCTGTCGGTGACAAACAGGCGGCGTATCGCGCTTGGATCAGGGGTCGCGCCATGAAGGATCCCAATATCAGTTCCCTCAAAAAAGCCTACAACCGTGCCACCAAGGCCTGCAAGAAGGCCTACGTTAGGGCGGATGCCCAGCGCGTTAGCAGGATTGGGCGTTGAGTCGCTACAACTCCGGAGAGATGTCGCCTCTCTAAGCGTGTTCTACCGCCTGTATCACGGTGAGTGCTCTGAAGAATTGTTCAACTTGATCCCCTCCTCTCCATTCCTAACCAGAACCACGCGTGCTGGCTTGCGAAGCCATAGCTTGACGGTCCACACCATCCCGGCGCGAACCAAACGGTTCTCGAATTCGTTTTTGTGCCGCACCGTCAGGCTGTGGAATTGTTTGCCGTCTCACGTGTTCCCTCCTTCCTACAATCCTGGGTCCTTCCGGACTGGTGTGAAGAGGCACCTTAGCAGGCCGGCATAATTGTTGATACTCTGCCTGGGCGGCATTGGCACTTACCATCAGGTGCAATGCCGCCACTATGCCAGGCCATTATAAAAAAAAAACATAGGCCAGCTGAATAGTAAGTTGAAGTGGCAATGGGCGGGGCACATAGCGCGGTGAAGTGATGGCCGATGGGGCCAAAAAGTTCTCGAAACGAGGCCACGTAGCGGAAAGCGCAGCGTAAGACGTCTACCCACAAGATGGTCAGAAGACGTGGTAAAGGTCGCGGGACGTCGTTGGATGCAGGCGGCTTCTAACAGGTCACTGTGGAAATCATTGGGGGAGGCCTATGTTCAGCAGTGGACTTGATTTGGCTGATGGCTAATGGATGATGTGTTTATAGTGACTAAAACTAGCACCCGGCTTCGTTTACGGTCCCAGTCTTGATATATCTTGTTATGTATAATTCGAATTGACTAAAACATTTTCTTATTACTCACCTTCCTACACCACGAAATCTTACATCTAAAAAATGTGTCTCAAACTTCAGCCGTTTGGGCTCTGGTAGTGGGCCAATTTGTTAATCAGTCAATTTTGAGGTTTATATCTATCTATAGATAGTACTTTATTTTTTTAGGTTTGTGCAGGTACCTCAGAGGCCAGAGCCAGGGTGGGGCAAGTGCCCCACCCTGTCCCACCGTGGCTACGCCCATGGGACCAGCCTCTGTGGCGCAGTTGGTTCGACGCCAGCTGTGATATGAGAGGCTGCGGGATCGATGCTTGCACCGAGACAAATTGTTGTATGCTCCATAAGTACTTATTTCGGATCTGGGTGTTTGAAAGGCCAAAATTTCTCGTAGTTTCTATACAAATGACAAGATTATTACTTAAATTTCGGGCAGGTATATATATATTTCGGGCATATAGACATATTTTTATTTATAATTTGTTAGCAGATATAACGCGATCGAAATCTCAGGTTACTATGTGAGGTATGACCTAAATTATATGACTAATAATTATAAGAAGTATTTGCATTACAAATAGGTTGAGTTACCATCAAAAGCTAGTCATGCAATAAATTGTTCCTTGGACTCATTGTAATTGATTCACCCTGTTACTATCTTTTGTAAGTAATATTAATTGGATTTTATTTCATCACCATAAACGGTAAACAATGTGAGTCATGCGTTAGGACTTGGGCCATTGAGTCATATTTGTTTATATGTAGTTCACTGTTTAGAACCCCATACACTGTTAAACTCTAAAAAAAAAGAAGTAGAGTGTAGAGTGTAAGAGAGAGAGAATGAGTGTCGTTTAAATAATACTAAATATTAAAAAATATTCAATAACTACATTTAAATGTTGTTTCAGTGACAAAATCAAAATCAAAATCAAAATCAAAATCAAAATCAAAATCAAAATCAAAATCAAAATCAAAATCAAAATCAAAATCAAAATCAAAATATTCTTTATTCAAATAGTCTTTCACAAGATCTTTTGAATCGTCTTTTTCTGCTACCACCGCTTCGGAACGTGTTGTAGCTGTGAAGAAGAAGCGGCGCAAGAAACTCCCTCAGCAACACGAACTGTCTTCTTTTTTCTTTCTTTTTCTTTTGTTTTTTTTTTATATCGCCAATTACAATAACAATGGTTCATGTCACAAGTAACAATAATGTCAATTGAAGCAAAACATGATAAATTTATTCCCAAGCAGTTTTATCTTCCACATAATCTGTGATTCTATAATATGCCTTTTTTTTTGCCAATTTTCAGAAACGCCGTTACTGATTTTATTTCTTCGCTATACACAAAATATTTGTAAAATATATGCATCACCACATCGCTATATCGTGTAAATATATTTTAGGTAAATGCATATCTCTAAATGCGTAGGCATATATGTGCCACTTATAACTAAGTACGCGTAGCCTGTTTTTGCACAATTTAATTATTTGTATGTATTTATATTACAATTTAACTTTGGATTTCATAGCCTCCTGCTGAGAACAAGCCAACGCTTTTGATCTCGCAATATTGGCCCCCCTTTGGCTAATTTTCCAAATTCTTTTTAATTAAAATTATAATATCAGTACTATAAATAAACACATACAGAGGAATTGAGAACCTCCTCTTTGTATTCAAATCGGTTAAAAGTGCAAACGTATGCGTATTTTAATAATACCTAGAAATATCTTACTAAAGCCTGAATTGACAGCGTTAGTTAAAACAGATTGACCAATCTAGGTAATCTATTAAGTATGTATCAGCCCATAATATATGCAGGTCTCACTGCAGGGCACGGGCGTCCTCTCGAATCGAGAGTGCCATTAAAAGAAGTTAGGCCATGCTGGCCTCGTGTGAATTGGCGAACTGTTGCATATCCTATAAATTCTTCCGAAACGCTATGGTATATTTTTTCTCGATGATTTCCTTTGCTTTTGTAGTGCGTGGTGATTAATTATCAATACACGCAAGACTCCGAAAATTCCGAGGTGGGCCATGGAATTTGAGCTCGCGATCACCGTTATACTGGCAGCCGCGTCTGGTTTGTTACCTACAGGCCATCACGCATTTTTATTATATTCTACTAACTTGTAATTTATATATTCACATATTTATATGTATAGTAGCATCATTAAACATGTAGGAATGCGAAGGCTGCAACGTTTAAAATACACTCATAACGCCTCCTAACAATAATGTAGTAAAAATATACAAAGATCATTAGTAAACGCAGTACATATGCTTGCAAATGACTATTAAGTACAGCCCAAGTGCCTATTGTTTCACGGTAATGCAACAAAATATTTGACGTAAACATCAACTTATATTTATCCTGTTTAAAATGCTTAAGTCTAAATCGTAAGTAGGCATATGTATTCTTAAACCCTTATCCAACACTCAAATGGAGTCATCACGATTCGAGAATAATTTGGCTTATAATTTTACGACCGTGCGTCTGTCTAACATCGACCCTTTCCATAATAGGGTTAGGCATTAGTCCAACCCTCATATACTCAGCTTTTTAGCATCCACTGCTGGACGTAGCCAAGTAAGAGCCAACTACCATCCTCACTTAATGCAGTCTCGTACAGTTAATATAGTTTTGAAATTCTTATAAAGTATTCTCGCGTATCCAATTTTCCTCACAGTATAGTTTTGCGCCATAAAGCAAGCGTTTTAATAACTAAGAATACGCTCGTAACTTCACATAGAGAGATATAAAATGTATATAGATTAAAGAACATTGTAGCCAGTGAAATTACTAGGTACCTATTGAGAGTCTTAATTATCTAGGGGTGGCGAGCAGAGTGCAATGCCATGCAGTGCTTAGTAATTAAGATGTCTGAGTAGTATTGCTCTTTGTAATGGGCAGGCGTCACGCTTTTATTACCACCGTCATAACCATTTTCATTACTAAAAATGTGTGTCCAAAACCTACCTTAAACGAAACTACATTTCAATACCAAACAAATATAAATTTTCACTGAATTTCAGTGGAGTATAAATAGGCAGTCATTAGTCGGTCAGTCTGGCTTGAAATATGCAAACGTTTCTCATATTGCCACTCATAATTTCGCGAATATCACAGCTGAAACAAGGTTTCGGCTGCCAAGGTATTACTGTGGAATAACCGGGTCATTTTCATACGTCTATCGTGGATTATTTGGGTAATATTTCAAAATATTAGATAGACACGCAACAGAACTATCTCGGCTAATATTATAAGTGCGAAATTGTGTTTCCTACTTCGTCCTTCTTTCACAATGGAGTGACGGATCGACACAATTTTTGGGTTAAGTTTATTGGCCGGAAAAAGTAGACCGTAACTTTAGAATAAGTTATATAAAGTGTGGTGTTTTATTACATATATTTAGTATTGGGTGAAGCCTATGTTTAACAGTGGACTTCCCGTAGCTGAATCGAGAGAGATTTTTAACATCACGTTAGCATACATAGTATTACACATAAATAAGTTGTGAATATTTTGGTACTCAAAACACTAACCTGGATGTGCATAGGTATAATATAATCTAGAACACAGCAGTTTACGCCGAGTACCATGCACAGCTCATAAAGGAGTACATCTTAAAAATTCATTGAAGAAAATCACGTGCAAGCCTGGCTCGCGACTTGCGGAACTAAAGCAAAGCTGCAAATAATGCAGACGACAACAAAGCTCCGAGTAAAAGCTGTTTTAAGATTATAATAAGTAACCACCTTCGTTATAGTTTAAATATTTTGTAAGTAAGGTACATTGCAAGTAAATAAATAAAAACTAATCTATAATCATTCAGTGTTGTGTATTTTTTTCGAACATCCATAGTATTTCTGTTTATGAGTAATTCAATACTTTAACAAACTTATAAGTATAACCACATAATTTAAGACAATCAAATATTTTCCTTTGTCTAATTTCAGACGCTCTAACAAATAACGGTAAAGCATACAGTAGGTATAATTATTACCTAATTAATTCAATTGTTTTCTTAAAAAAAGAAATGTATCTCTGCCCGTTTATGTTACTATCATTTCTAGAAACGCCTTTCTTTATTTGTCAGTCATTTGCTAGTAATTTGCTAACCCGCACTAGGCCAGCGTGGTGGACTATATGGCCTAACCACTCTCAATCGTACTCTCGATTGTAGAGTAGGCTCGTGCCCTGCAGTGGGACGTATATGGGCTGATACAGATACAGATACAAATAAACATTTGTTTGTGAACAACATACTTGATTTAACAAACGTATGATCGGTATGTATTATAATTTTGATAGAGACCTGCGTAGTGCATTTAACTTGTGTAAAAACATACAAGTCCTTGACGGTTACCTCGAATAATGAAAACAGAGGATGTAACATGTTTATCTGTAAATTCAACATCAAACCGGTTTTAAGAAAGTGAACAAACGTCGCTTGCAAAATTATTACATTTTTACACACGAGCTCACACTAACCAGCAAACGAATTAAACATACCAATTGTTAGTTTCTACATCGATTGTCTGCAACCCTTTACTTCCCTTGTCGGCCCCACGGACCCTCCGTCTGGCCCGGGTCGGGTTTTGTGACCTTGATACGCCCTTCCTACACCTCATATACATGCAGTGTGCAGCCTCTCAGTACTTATGTTGTATAAATAATAATGTTTAGAAAATATATTAGTGTTGTGATGAATGCAAGGGTGCGATTGTTTTATTTACGTGCGACAGTGATGCGTATCGGTGGTGAGGCGTGACGCGGGCCGCAGCTCGCAGGCCGGCACTAGCACTCGCAGCGGCAGAGGTGGTTCGGCTCAGTGTGATCGCTCGCGCCGACCGCGCCACACGCCAGCGCTCCTCCGCCGCGCACCACCATGCTCGCCCTGGCGCTACTCGCCGCCGTCGCCGTCGCCGCCGCGGCCGCACAGAACGACACCACGCCGCCCAAGCCGCCGGCACTGCGCCGCGAACAGTTCCGCGTCATATACGAATGGAACGCCATAGATTTCGAATGGGCCTCACCGGCAGACCGCGAGGCCTACCTCAATACGAGCCGATACATACCACAAAACGTCCTAATATCTGGAATAAACTTTTACGGAGAAAACCTGTTTTTGACGATGCCGAGGATGTTGGACGGAGTGCCGGCGACGCTCGCCACGATCCCGGTGCAGCAGAGCGACACGGCGCCCAAGCTCCGGCCCTTCCCTAGCTGGACCGACAACGCCGTCGGCAACTGCTCCGCCCTGCAGTTCGTGCAGAATGTGGAAATCGACAAGAACGGAATCATGTGGATCCTGGACAACGGCCGCGTTGGCACCCTAACGCAGAATCCCGACCCCAAGTGTCCACCTTCGATCGTCCTCATCGACCTCAAGACTGGCAAAAACGAAATGGAACGCATACCTTTCCCGAGTGAAATCCTCAATTCCAACACAACTTATTTGAACGACCTCGTTGTGGATAACAGAGACGGTGATTACGCATACATCACCGACAACAGCGCTGTGGACCCAGGTATCATCGTCTTCCGCCGCAGTGATAAAAAATCGTGGAAGCTTCGCGACACTAAGTCCATGACGTCTGTCCCGGATGCGACAGTTTTCCGTGTGAACGGCACCACCGTCAACCTTCCGGTGAACATCGACGGCATCGCCCTTGGACCGCAATTTTTCACTGAAGATGGACAAGTTGACAGGAAAGTTTATTACTGTCCCCTTTCAAGTTATCATTTATACTCAATAAATGCGTCAGTTTTGCGTAATGAGTCTTTGGCTCAAAACAGTGACGGAGCTTTGCGCCCCTACGTGGTCGATCTCGGAACAAAAGCCTCGCAGACAGATGGCATGAAGATGGACTCAAACGGCGTGCTCTACTACGGTCTGATCGGCAACTCAATCATTGCGGAATGGAATTCGAGCATGGACTTCCACGTCGGCCAGCGAACAATCGCCCGCGATCCTAACTACATTCAATGGGTGGATCGTTTTACTTTCGACGACAAAGGCAACGTATACGTCGTTATAAATAGACTGTACAACTTCGTGAAGAATCAGGTGTCTGTGAGCGAAGTTAACTACAGGATCCTCAAGTCACACACGGGGTCGAAGAGTTACGTGTTCGGCGAGGAGTTGGTGCCGCCGACGGCCGTGCCGGGCGCCGCCGCCCTCCCCACCGTGGCGACGTCGCTGGTGCTGCTCGCGTTCGCTCACCTGCTCGCTTAGTCCCGAGGAGTCTTTCGGTCGCGGCCTTCCCGACCCCGACCCTGAACTCCAGTGCTAGTATACCGACGCTCGGACTGATGCGTAACATTACCAAAAATTATGAGTTACCTTGACCTGACGGTCCTCCAGTGATAAAGCGCGTGTAGATAAAGTTTGTATAATATATAGAATAGAGGTAGACTATAGAATAACATAGATTATGGGCCGACCTTTCCTCGTGGGGGTCACGATACGTCGAAGACGAGTCAAGACGGGTGTGTGCCGACGAAAGGTCGGGGACGTGTTGCCAAATGCCGCGAGTCAGCTCAACACTAAACATTCCATGTATTTCCATAAGACGAAGGTGCATCGCCGCACGATATTTATTTATCTAACATTGTAACGTCTAATATAAGTTTAATGAATTTTAATAAAGACGTACCCGTTCTCTGACGTCAGCTCAGTTTAAAACGACCAGAGACGTGAGTGGTATATTGAAAATATTTTATTTGTGTTAACTACACATTAGAAGCTAAGCTGTATAATATACATACATATTGTAACGATAATATAGTATGTTTGTTGTGTGCGCGGAATTGAGTGTGTGTCTTTGAATAAACGTGTTTATCATACTACCTATATTGTTTGTAATTTTAATTTGCACCTTAAGAGCTAGTTCGTGCTCGAAGCATTAAGCTTTGCCTCAATAATGTACACCTTGTTTTATCAACAATACACATGATACGTTGGTTATCTTTGAACACAGCAAAATAGATGGAAAAGACGTGTAAATCTAAAATCTACAATAAAAAACTAGACATTTGTACTGATATTTACGAGCAATGCAGCAGAACTAATGGACTATGTTCGAGATAACACATAAATCCTTATACTCTAACAAAGCTATACAAAATAAAAAGTACAATGCATCCTTTACTCACAATTAAATCAAAGTTATAATACGTAGGGTCAGCGTCATTAAATTAATGGTTCATTTTCCACGCAAGTACGCACGAATACGGAATAATCAAAGCAGTATTCCTTGTGCAAGACCGTAGCCTTTATCCATTTATGTGTCACATTTATCAAGTATTTTTAATGTAGGCAATAACTAACATTGAATAGATTTTAAATTTTTACTATCCTTTACTTCAACTATAACGTTTAGGTATTTAGCGCTCTTATTCAATTTGTTCATCAATTTTTTATTCAATTCTTCGTCTCGATTAGGTACTCATGTTAAATAAATTACCCAACACAGTGCTCACTAAAACCAGGCCAATATGTGTATGCTATTCTATTATTTATCCGTGTAGGAATCGAACCCGCCACATACGGCATAGAAGGTTAAATTAACCGCTGTGAAAATTGGTCTTTGGTTATTTGTACACTCGATATCAATAGAACTATCATGTTTCATTTGCTAGTATAATTATCGAGTTCAGAATTTTACGTCCGACCTCTTCAATCCAATCATAAATAACAAAAGAATAAATAAAACAAAACCTTCATTTACTAATTTTAGACTAATTTATTACATGTTTACATAAATTGTATTAAACATAGGCGTATATTTCTACTCCTACAATGAACAAGAAACGAAATTACAACAGCTTTGAACAAACAAACCTCTACTGTTCTTGACAATAAACACTATAACAATTCTTAAAATAAATGACATTACACGTGTATGCTATATTATTGGCTTTGTCTTTAATTAATTTTTATTTTAAATTAAATTTTTTATTGTTTGTATTTGGCTTTGTTTTTAATAGACTTCAAAAAAGGAAATTATCTACCATAGTATACGATGGTCACTGTCTGAGGGTATATGATAGAGTCTCCGGCAATTTCTCTTACCTTTCAAAAAGCTATTGCTCTACTTTGGTTGTCTATGATATAATGTAACTAATCTGGTTAAACCGACCCATTGTAACTGAAATTAAGCTAAGGCTCACTAGGTTAGTATACCATGTACATATATAGTGATACTTTACCGAAGATTTATACTGCCTTAGTAATCGAGAAGGCGCGGCAGTAAGTCAAAGGCGGGATTTTTTTAATTGCTTGATTTGAACATGCTTTGCGTAAATTAAAAGTTCATTTTCTTGTTCGATATGTAATTTTAGAAAATGTGACTGCCTTTTGAAAGAATATTTAACTTTGATATGCGGTATATTTATTGAACTTTAATATGTAAGAAAAATAGAAATAAAAATAGAAAAGGGACATTGACGGAGGTAATAATTGTTAGTATTGCAAATAACTTGAGTCTACAAGCGAAATGTGTGCATCACGCATCGTGTCTTTATACTTGGCACTTCTGAAGGCTTTCTGATCTCACGCAGCAGTATTCAATAGTCTGAATACCTACATGATATGTTTTGTAAATAAATAAATTACGTTTAATCTATATAGTATACAGGAAGCGATATTTTCGTTCAACGTTAAGTTACACGGTAATTTACTATCAAGTTTAAAAGCGCATATCTTCGATCAAGTATATTTGATCGAAGAGGCACATGACTGAAAAATCAGATATATGCTCATTGCTCTAAGATTCGAACCTACAACCAGTTTGGTCAGTCGTGTCCATTCACACATGAATCACGTATATAATGTTAACATAGACTCACTTATTTCTAAATTTGAATACTCTACTTTTCTAGGATATTATATTAACTATGTTGTAATAATTCACCCCGTAAAAAAATAGTAGTAAACTTACATAATATGTACCGACTATATTTCTAACTGAAAACCTCCATTCTTTAAGTTAAAAATTCATGCACGGTATCCGGTTATGCGGGGAGACGGGGCATGAAAGAGAGAAAGGGTCATCAATGTAAACAAATGCCCAGGGGAAGCTGGGCAGGGTCGCTATTGTACACATATAAATTGAATGAATCAGAACGGAATACCAACTAATTGATTTATTCGATGAGTCAAAGGTTTCTCGGAGTGTTAGCACAGGTAAAACTATGACTGATTACGCGACCTTTGCTTTACAAGCTTAGATGAGTAATTAAATAGAGCAAATTACAAAATGACCTTTGAAAATACGTGACGTAATAAATCCAGCCTTTATAAACCTTATTAAAGTTTGTAATTTGTATTATTATAGTAATCTGGCCCAAATACGTCCCACGGCCAGGCATAGTTCACAAATTGTATCGTATCACAAATCAAAAAATTCTTTTACGATACTATTAAGAAAAAATATTGATGACAGTAGAAGCCTCGTGTATGACTCCTGCCATATCAACTTCGAAAAATAACTGGTTCCTGAAATTATTTTAAGCAAACGGCTTAAAAACTTAATATTATCGCAATAGCGACATTAAGGTATAGTGTAGTCAGTAGTGGGACGATCGTCTGAAACAAAGGGTGCCGCAGGCGTAGTCTTTCTTTTTTCTTTTTTTTTCTGTCCTTTCCCCACCAATGTCGCCTAGGGCAGTGACATTGGTAAATAGACACTAGTGTTTCAGATTATAATATGTATAATCTTTACAAGAACATTGCGCTTATCATCTACAGCAATGTACTGTGCAGTTATTTTGCTGTGATAATATTAATTACATGACGTTTCAAATTATCGACATAGTATCTGTAATTTAATTTAAGAAACAATTTAGCAGCCCTACTGTCAACCACAACAACGAGAAATCCCAAATCTTTAGAGAGAGTTAAAAAATTCTGTATTTATCATAAGAGGCACATTATCGTTATTTAAAAAACAAAGTGTTCAATAACCGAGACCTTTGCCACAGTAATTATAATTATTGTAGAAAACATCAAAATATTTACACTGTTTGTTTTTTAAACTGTACGACACTTGTGTTTAACATTTTAGTTGAGTTAGTGTGATATGCCTTGTTATGAAGCGAAAGATCGCACGTTTGGCCCCTGTTTTTCAGTACTCAGGTATTTTCTACAAACACAACTTTTTTTTATTTATAGTGCATTATTAGATCATGACAGAAGGCCTTGCTCTGTATTATTTAAAAAACTCTTTTGAAATTGTATTAATAGCTTATTGCAGGTACTCCGCTTTACTGGAACTAAGAGTTACATAACATCATTATTCTGTGTGTTCATTGGGTTGAAAGCGTTGCCATAGTTGCTACCTGCAGATCGCCGAGCTTATTTACTTCTCCAGAAGTAATGAGTCGAATCGCTAACGCACAAATTCTAATTCAGCTGCAGTGGACGATTGATGCAAAGATTATATAATGTAAATATTGTATAAAGAGGAAAAAGTAAAAAACACATGTATTTTGCGTTTTTTTTTATTGCCATGGATAGCAAGACGAGCAAGCCGTTCGCCTGATGGTAAGCGATACGGCCGCTCATGAACAGTAGCAAAACCAAACAACACCTTGAATCACAAAGCATTGCTTGGCATGCCACTGCGCTCGCCATCCTGAGACATCAGATGTAAAGTCTCAATATGTCCAGTAGTTACTCTGGCTACAATGTCCTTCAATCTGAAACACGACAGTGCATTTACACTGCTATTTTTTGCCTTTTTTGTTCTATGTGTTATATTTACATCCGCATAATAAAGAAGCGATACGCGTTTAAATTCAACTTCGCAAAGCAATGTACATCAGCACTTATTACATTCATAGTCATGGAACTTGGTTGCTCTACCCAGTCCAGGATTTCAAACAGTACCAACAAATGACTAAAGTTCACTAAAACTACAAATAGTGTGTATACTATAAATTCGGTATAAATATCTTCGACACATAATTCTAGAATTACCTTAAAATTAACAGAACATGAATTTCAAACAACGCGCCCGAGACGAACTAAGCTGATCATGGGAATAAAAAAAAGGTTTGCATGCATGGAGGTTCTAATCAATTCGTCATTGGAATCAGATATCTGCTCGTGATTTTCGATCAGTGCTAATTAACATCCACCTGGCGAATCATAAGCCTGACATGTGTCAAATACAAACAGGTTTTTTGGCGATGCGGAACTGTTTGGCCCATTTTCACCAGCATTTTTTGTTCAATCTTAGAAGAGATTAGTATAGAAAGTAATGAAAGTTTGTTATGCTGAATTCGGGGGGCTGTTGATAACGAGTATAATGTATTACCGTGATTTTTACTGTTGATGAATACTAAATTCCATTCACTTGAATAAAATTATGGTATGTGGCAGTGGTAGTAGTACGTTGTTCGTACTTTTTACAAACGAAAAAATATTTAATACTGTGGCAAAAAATTCAACCTCGTGGTATCGTTGAAGGGGATCATGAGATTTTCTCTGTTTTATTTCCGAGCCGGTTAACAAACTTCTAACAATTGCATTACTAATACTGTCTGAAGGGCCGGAAGGTACTCCCTATGTCCCAGATTTGTGACATTTTTTTCTCATCATTGTAAATGCAAGAAGGATCACACGGTTGGCAACAACTTCTTGGCAACAACAGTAAATTATGTATACGTCAATCAACTAAATGGCTAAAAACTTTTTAGTCTATTTTCCACCTTAGACCTAGGCCATAGATTTTCTAATAATAAACAATACACAATCTAAGGAAAACAACAGCTCGTGCTACCATGATTTATAAATACATAACGACGTAAATAGCTCAGTTGCGTCTTTAAAAGTAAGGTTTATGCAAAGTGCCACAATTCGCTTCCACTTAAAAAACGTTTCTTCAATTTTCCCCCTACTTAAGTGGAATTTGCGAGTAGTTTAGAATAATGGCTTGCATTTCCTCGTCCCTTCTAGGTCAGTAATGCAACGACATAGGAAGTTTGTCAAGGCGTTTTCTTACTATACACGCAAAACTTCTTCCGACAACCTTCTTACACGCTGACCTAATTAAGAGCCAAATATGTAAACGACCACATAAACACAATGACGCTGTTTATTATTTATACTTTATTATTCTGGCTTGTTAAGGTGACTTCAATGCACTTGACACTGGCCAGAAATGGTTTCTCCCGCTATTTATTTATACTAGGACGATGAAGAGAGGCCGTCGTGGTGGACTATATGGCCTAACCACTCTCAATCGTATTCTCGATTGTAGAGTAGGCCCGAACCCTGCAGTGGGACGTATATGGGCTGATACAGACAGATAAATAGACAGCAGGACACCTGATAGTGGTAAGCAAATTGGAATCCAAGAGGAGTATCTTATATCCAAAGATGGAGAGGATCCCCCATCCAGAGACTGATAACCCTCGCCTCCCAATGACTGATTTGGAACCGAAATAGAAAAAGTCGAATTCGAAAGGCGCCCACTTGAAGAAAAGAAGAAGAAAACAGATTTATTTCTCACTACAATAGAACACACTCACACTACATACTTTTACACGAAAAATAAATAACATAAAAATGAAAACAATAAGCAAGTACATTAGCTAATAGTAGCACTTGGTATATTATGATGAGTTTTCGCCATTATATCGGATATCAATATCCTTCCACTAGCTATAGCGTTTCCGGCTATGTTACCGAATGAAACGCAACAAAAAAACTGTTATATTACGTCGTATTTACTGGTGGTAGGTCTCTCATAATTTGAGAAGTCACCTGAGTAGGTACCACCGCAACGTCTATTACTCCTGCTAAACGGCAGTGTAAATGCACTGTTGTGTTTCGGTCTGAAGGACATTGTAGCCAAAGTAACTATTGGACTTACTGAGACTTAACATCTTATGTCTCAGGATGGGAAGCGCAGTGAATTATTACTAATTTTCATGAGCGGTCATATCGCTTGACGCTTACCATTAGGCGAACGGTTAGCTCGTCTTGCCGAACATTGCAACAACAAAAAACTTCGGGTTTTTTATACGGTGTTGAAGTTAAGCTATTGATAAGGAAGATTAACAGCCGTTCTCTAAAATCTATCTATATTTAACAAGAGATTACATTAGATATTTCGATCCATTTTGTGTTTCAGTTAAGAAAGATAGAGAGAGAGGTATAGATATGGTGTATATATTTATATATAGCTAGGTGAGATAAATATATATGTCTATCTTTGTTTATCAAAGCGCAGAAATATTCGGACATAAGCATGGTAGCTATAATAACCTCTTGTTAAGGATAGATAGGATATAGAGAATGGCCGTTAAAGAGCCAAAGCTCTACCGCTTCTAGCATGATATGATTTAAAAAATAAACGTTAATAGGTACAAATATGTTTATTAACTTGTGTGGTGTTACAACAGTTGAATTAAGCTTCAAAAAGAGGTGTGACTAATTTAGAAATATAAAAACATATTTATATCTATATATACTACTGTAACTTCGAGTCGTAAATTAAAGGGAACTTGCGAAGGTGTTGTGTCACATGTCCATTTAAGCCGTTGCTGTCCAAGATTTTGCAAATAAAATCTCTTTTTAATACACATTTTAAAAACAATGTTTTGTATTAAACAGATAATATAATTGAGTTAAAAGAACACGCAAGTATCTTTCGTCACCTAATTACCCCTTTGTATACCTTGATGGTCTTGCCAATATTATGGGATATATAAAAAAATCATTGTAAACATCAACTCTCAGCGTATATGTAAGAATATTTAAAATCACTAAAAACAGAGTAATAAATATTTTATTTAGTTTGCCTTTTTACGAGCCAAAAGTATCCTTTTTACCAAAACAGTAATGTAACGACTAAATAAACCTTTTATTTATTTCTTATAAGTACTTAGAAACAGGCCCGGATCTAGGGGGGGGCAAGTCGGGGTGCGTGCCCCGGGCGGCACGATCGGGGGCGGCATATTGAATCTTCGGAGACAACTACAAAACTCATCAATAACGTAACACCACTTACACTTTTTTTTTCGTCGTGCGCGAATTAGTCATTATGCGATAGAGGCGCGTGAAAAAGAGATGAAAACTTAATACTTGGAATGTATAATAATTTACCCATCTCAACAATTACGTTTAGTTTCTAATATCCAATTTGTGTTTAGTACTTAGTTTTAGTTGATTAACCATCGAACGTCTATTATGTGGTACAGGCAGTGGCGAATTTACTAGTAAACTGAGTAGGCTGGAGCCTAGGGCGGCAAATTTAAAGGGGCGGCAAATCTGGGCCAATTTTTTTTGTTTTGATTTACTGAAATAATAAAAGGCAATATTTTACACACTGAAAAAATGGGGTTTGAAAATTAAGAATAGTTAAAATATTTTAGTAATATGTTCCCACGTTTCCACGTTGACAATTTAATAATAAACACTTTATTAAATATCTATACTTGGATCTTCTTTTTCTTCTTCTACCTGACGTTATCCCGGCCGGTGCCAGGGTCCACCTTCCGGCAAATTCTCCTCCATTTCGCCCGATCTTCGGCATCCTCAATAGTAAGGCCATTGACCCTCATATCTTCCTTGATGACATCGAGCCAGCGCTTCTTTGGTCTACCCCGCGGTTGAGGTCCGGGAATTGAGGCTCAGGCACACATTACCGACGCACTCCTGCGGTTTCCTTAGGACGTGACCATACCATCTCAAGCGGGATTCCTGGAGTTCGTCAGCCACATCGCGGACACCAAGACTGCCACGGATGTGCTCGTTACGGATTTTGTCCAAACGCGTAACGTTGCACATCCACCACAGCATCTTCATCTCCGCGACGTGGACCTCCTGGACGTGCCGCTTGAGGGCAGGCCACGTCTCAGACCCATACAGGAGCACCGGCCGCACGATGCTTTGGGGGTCCGTACTCCTGCAAGCCATGTACTCGGTCTTCGCCACATTTAACTTCAGACCACTGCTCTCAAGCGTTCCTTCCACCGGTTGACCTTGCGCTCCAAAAGTCGTCGGTCCTCCTCCACTAGTGCAATGTCATCGGCATACATCCAACAACCAGGGCGCAGGGTCCTGGATGTGAGACGTAATGGCATCGAGCACAACACTGAAGAGGAATGGACTCAGCGCCGAGCCTTGGTGCACACCGACATCAATCGGGAAAGGATTCGTATCGCCAACGGCGGTCCGAACGAAGGACTCGGATCGGAGGTACATGTCTCTGATAATGTCCACATAGGCTTCCGTTATCCCTTTCATCCTCATCGCCCACCAGATTGCCTGTCGCGCCACACAGTTGAAAGCCTTCAGCAGGTCCAAGAAAGCCATGTGCAGTGGCGTCTTCTTCGCTCTGTATGCCTCGCCAAGCATCCTGAGTGCAAATATCGGGTCGGTAGTACCACTGCCAGGACGGAAGCCGTATTGACACTCAGAGATAGTACACTCTTGGCGGAGCCTGGACTCGATGACGCGTTCGAAAAGCTTCATGGTATGACTCATGACCTTAATGCCACGATAATTACCGGATTCCTGAACACAGCTTTTACCCTTGTACACGGGAGTTATCACACTCAACCGCTATGAGTCAGGCATGTTTTTGGTATTTAGGATGCTGTTAAATAACGCAGCAAGAAGCTCCACACCGTGAAGCCCCAACGACTTCCACGCCTCTATCGGAATATAGTCAGGCCCTACCGCTTTCCGGTTCTTCATGCGACGAAGAATATATAGAATATATAGAGAACTTCTTCAGGTGCAACAGGTGCAACAAGACCTTGTTTCGGGGGCAATTCGGGGTAGGACACTCCCAAGTAAATATCTATACTGGGATATTTTAAAATATTCCAATAGTGATACTTTATAAAAAAATCTTGCTTAAATGTGAAAAAACAGCTATTAACATTGATTATAGTCTTTAGACTTCCTTGCTAAAAATATAGTTTTTTTTCAAATTGGTTATTTATTGTTTACACGCACCCCGTGGTCAAGGGGTGGCAAAATTCCTTCACGGTTTCCTTTGCCTGGCGTAAGAGGCGATTAATAGGGGTCATTGGGGTCGCTGGCACACTCTAAGATGTGCGGCAGAACTCGTGGCTTCATAGCGGACGCCCACGGTTAGGGCGTCCGTTGCAGAGAAAATATACGCCTACCTAAGTTGTGAGGAGCCATATTAGGAAGTGCGCCGGGTGGCACGGCGAGTCAACTAGGTGTTACTCGCTCATCCGCATCGCCTATTGTCCGTAATACATCCAACCTGGCTGCAAAATCTATACGGTACGGACAATAATTGTCCCCGTGCGTCAGATTGGAAGGCTGGAGACCTCGACATGCACCTTATGATCTCCCCGTAGATATCGATTAAAAAAAAGGTATTGTATTCACTCCGTTTTTAGGAAATTGAGTTTGAATCAGACCTGGAAGTTTTGATGCCTGACAAGGCTATCCTTATAATATCCGTCATAATATCTGTGCCGCTGTACGTATGTATAATGTATATAAATGTATGTGTATGATGTCCTACCACGAGGTCTATTTCAGTCTACTCTGCCCTATTAACCATAAGACGTTCTATGGAGTCGTTAATTCGTCGTGAGAAATTACCGAATATTCGAAGTATACGGGGCCGTACTATCTCGGAAAGACGCTACTTGATGCCGAGTTCTTGAAACGTTTGTGTGGAATTCGGACCTGATATTCCAAGCATTCCAACACCTCATCTCTAGGGAAGCTACATTTTTCTTCTCCCGTAACGTCCATGTTTCAGCGGCATACAGAAATACGAGAAAGTGCTCGGACAAGCCTGATCTTTAGTAGCTTTTGTAGTAGTACGATTCCTCCATATTTTCCTGAGTTTCTTCATTGCCCCTCTAGCCATCGCCATACATCGTTTTATCTCAATGATACAACCACCACTGTTATTTTTAAACAGCCCAGGATAAATGTACAACTGAACCAGTCTTGGAGAAGCCCAGCGACAGTTTGTGATGTGTATTGAAATCCCCCAAGACCATTTCAGCCGACGGGAACTGCGTCCGCCCGTCATCAGCCACATGGCTGAGATACCTAAACAGCCGCGTCGTCTCATCTTCCCCGTTGTGAGACCTGTAAAGGCACACGTCGATGCGGCTCAGGCAACCAAGATTCACGTGCAAACACAAAGCGGAGAAGGACCCTCCATGCAGCTTAAACGGTGACAGTAGATGTCCAACCGAATATACATACAAGCATACCCCGACTTTAGGCTTGAAGCTTTCTTCAAGCGAATAACCGGGGTATAGCAGATAGGAATATTCGGCCGGACAACGAATCCGCGTCTCCATCAAGAAGAGCAAAGCAGGCTAGGCCGTCTCGAAATGGTGGTGGACGGCATTAAGGTCGTTTGGAGTTCGCGGATGTTGGTGAACTCCATAGTGAACGCGATGGTGGGGTTATGCACCGCTGAAAGACCTGCTTTGTTGAATTGCGCTGTCATGAAGTTGAAAGGATAGGTTTGATGAAGAGGCATCCAGAAGCCAAAGTCCGGGCATTAAGTAGGCCGAATGGGCACCGGCATGAAAGGGTCGGCATGTCGTTAAATGTCGGCCACATCCGGTCACCAACTGGCACGACGTACCCGCCCAAGATTATGTGCGACATGGTGAAGCAGCCCCTCGTGGTGGTTAGCCACGATTGGGCTCTTGTACTGTACTGTCTCTTTGGCCGGCGGGTCAACACTCCTCCCTTTGAGAGCGATCAAAAATACGTACAAAATCACTATCAGATCACTATTACGGTCTTTACGCCCCGTGGACGGTGATCGCTACCCAGACGGACACTTAAGTCCTACCACCAAGAACTGTGTCACTCATTTGGCACTACCCAGGGGTTACATGTAGGAAAAATAGAGTCAAAGCTTACAGGCGTGTGTGACGTTAACCCTCAAAAGTGACGCTAATATAAAGCGTGTAAAAATGCTTAACATGGTGGTAAAAAAAAAAAAGACGTTCTTTCCCGATGTCCTGTGTTGAGTGGGCGTCTGGTTGCTAAAAATTATGATGATGATTAAGATAAAAATATAGGCAAGGGGGGGGGCGGCATTTTTCAATTTTTGCCCCGCCTCGAAAAAAACCTAGATCCGGCGCTGCTTAGAAAATAGGTCCGCATCATTTAACAAGGAATGCCAATAATTATTACAGTTGTGGCATCCATAATAATATCTAGTAATATAAATAAGTATTTAGTATAGTTATTGTCTTAATAATGATATTGCAACGAGAAGAAGGAATACCAGGATATCGGCATATATAGAAAGAGTTATTACTTCAACAAATAAAAACAACAAAACAGTGCCGATAGAAATCTTCCTCTTCAGCTGTTGCAATAATAAGCTTTAGATACAACCTTATTTCTTACTTTCCGTCATCGAAAGCGACGGACCGTTAACCTTTTTTTTATTGTTGCCAGTACTATCCAAATAAATTAAAATCTAATATTGATACCACCATTAACGGCAGTCTTTAAATAATTATAATTAATTACTTTTATGTACAGTTAAATAAGATTTTACTTTTGCTCGACGTGTTAAAATAATGTGATTTAACGCAATATTAATTTTAACAAATTAATTAATTAATTTAGTATTAATATTAAAGCAAGTTCGATAAAAAATAATAATAGTGATTGAAGTCTATGATATGACATTAAAAGTTGTTTCTAAAGCATAGAAATTAAAGTTGTAAACCAGACAGATAAACGATTGTTGATTTCAATATTTTATCACTAGTTGGTCTATTCATAAACTAATAACTATGCGAATACTTGAATAATTAAATTGAAGGTTCACAAGAGGTTATAACTGGATAAAAACATGTACCTTGCCGGTACTGAATACATCTAATCAACAAAAACATTGAGCGTAGGTGTTTAGTGGATTATAAAAACTCGTTTTCATTCAGTAGGTAATCATTTACAAAAATAACATTAATACCTCGATACACATTATAGATACAGCAAAACAAAAATAATATTGTTATCATGTTTAAAAATAATATTATTGTACCATGTTTATCAATTAGTTTCGGAATTCATTTTATCTATTATGATATCTATTTTTACATACACATACGGCAATACAGCAATATCTAACCCTCATCCTCAGCTATAAGGTATAGACTGCAGTCCTACCACCAAAAAAAAACAGTCTGCGTCCAACGATTTCTCATGACTAATGATGGTGGATCTACTTTGTATTGCCTCACAAGGCCTCGTATTTGGGCTTGCCGGTAAAACTTATATGGCAGTGCCTAAGATGTACTCTAGAATTAATCTGCCATTCATATCTACGGATTGTTAAAAGTGAAAGTGGCTTAAAAAGAGTAGGTACTACTATCCTTACGGTAGATAATGGTCTGATTATGCTAAACCCCTGGCACTGCGTAGGTCCATGAGAGACAGCGACCGCATGCCATCAAGCGGCCGCCATGTTCGTCTGTCAGCAAAAAGCAATAAAAAATAAAATAAATAAATGACTTCAAAGTCTTATATAAATAAATTAAAAATGATAAACAACTGTTTTTTAAATAGGCACGATTATAGCGGTTAATAAATAGCTACGAATTTATTATCGAGGTTAGTAAAGCTAATCTGTTCGGGCCGTGAATTTTTTACTTCATCTCGCACAACAATCAATTCGATTGTCATACCATAACAGATCACAATTCAGCCTACTATCGAATAAATATTATTTTCACCTGGGAACAATGGCACATGATATCATCATAAACACTGGAGACAAAATAAATAATTCGTCATGTTTTAATAGTGCTGGAACGTTTTCCAGTATTGTTATACGTATTACCAAATGAAGTTATTTTGTGTTTATTCCAATAAGTGGAGTGCTTGCCAATTACTTTAACAGTAAAGAAAAACATAGATACATACCAACGCGATTAAGTACGAATTTCTATCGTATGTGAAATAGGACAACCTATCATCTATCCATCATATATCACATATTTACGAGTATGATTTCGTAAGCGTGTCTTTTAAAACAAATATTACCTACAAAAATACCCATTTAGCTTAAAGCCTTATTATTGCACAATATTTATGTGTAAGTGTAGAGTTATTTTAAGGGTAAATAACATTGCATTGATTTCTTAAATCAGGTATACGTACTTGTATCTTCAAATTCTTACTCGTAAGGAGACGGATCAAGGTAAGCGACGATTCAATTTATCTCACTTTTTATATTGAATGGTACTTGTTAAGTTGCATGTTATGAACATTGATGACCGGGATTGACCATTTACCATTCAATATCAACTTTTTGTAATTAATATGTACTTAAATTATTTTTGTCTTGTTTTTGTTTTTGATCTTTTTTACGTACTTCCATTATTCTAAGCTTATGTTTTATTGTGACCTATCCCACTAGATTGGTTGTTATATCCTATAAACCAATTCTTGAGTCAGGCCTTTGATACCAAGCTCTTGTTACGCCCACATTCGCTCGTCTTCATTAAGCAGAGAAATCGTACACCATACAATGCTGCGTAGTTACTCAAGTGTCTTCTTTCTCTGCTAACCAGTTTATTAATTTACGCAGCATTGTACACCATAAACATTATTTTGTTGGAGCATTATTACAAAATGCTTACTAGTATAATTTATTCGTTTGTTATGCTTTCACCAGAGATCTGCACAAAATTTTCCATACACGTTGTCAGGGGTACGAAAAATGACATAAGGTAGACAAAAAAAAAATACTGTTCACAAAGATAACTTTAAGACGAGTCCTACATGGGCCCTACTTACATGAATGCCTTGGACATTGGATATGGTATCTTGGACAAAATAAAATATCGAAAAATCTGCTTCAAGAATATCTCAATTATGAAACCGCGAGCAAAAACTAGAAGCACAATAATTTATGCATAAAGAAGCTAGCAAGCGGTTCTATTGCAAGTTGCAAGTATCTCCGCCGTCTACGAACACTGCAGCTGTTTCATGTATATTCCCGAGGGAGTGGTATAGGCTTTTGAATATAAAGAGGGTGAGGAATAGGTAATAGCCAAGGGTTTGCATAACAGCATCGTTTTGCTAAGTAGATGTGGGAGATTTTGCATAGATAAGGCGCATTAACAGAGCCTTACGCGTGTAAAAAGCTAATTGTTGTATAATTATTAAAAGAGGCGCGATTTTAAAGTCACAATAAGCTTTTAAAGATGTGGTTACTAACATTATACTACCAAAAAGACATGGGTCTGTGTCGTGTTATAACCTACAGCTACACGTCTTTCTATTAATTCACGGCGGGTGGTGCAAGCATCGCGCTATGCCATATGACGCAGAGTGCTAGCCGATTAAGAAAAAGTAAGCTGATCAAATCCATGTTGCTGAAATGCGGATGCTCAGATGGTCCGCAGGCGTCACATTGCTAGATGGAATACTGAATATATGTGTATACATCCGAGGCAATTTGAAAATAAAACTTATACCAAAAAAGATCACAGATGTTATCAGAAAGCTCCTACGTTGGTACGGATTATATTTACCAGACAAAAAAAAGTGCTGAACCTGATTCAGGACCAAGAAGTCATTGCAGATCCTTGTTGACATGGATTACAACGATTTCTAAAGATCTCGCAAGAGAAAATATCGACCCAACGACGACACAGAACCATGAGTGAAGGACGATTAGAGCCGACCCCAAATAGAAATGGGAAAATGGCCAGAAGATGGTGATGTTGCAAGTATCGCGCTTCTGCGCGCTTCAATATTGGGGATTGATGTCAATCTACTCAATTGAGTCAATACTTTTTCGTTTTCTTTTTGAAGGCATCAATAAAGACGTCATTACCGTCTTTACTTTATAACAAAACATGAATTCGACACATGGAATCAAGCATGGAATCGTTTGGAATGTGATCATCTGTATTTGTAAACAATTGCGAGTATTTTAATAGTGGTAAAACTTGTTCTCTAGAATGTCCGAAATCGACAGTGGTTCCGATCGTTTCATAATTATGCAATATTTGTCAGGCAGATGCAATCAAATAGAGATTGGTATTTGAATGTGTAAAGAAATTACTAAACATTATATTATTACAAATTCCTCACACTTAAGTATTTACAAATATTTATCTGCTTAAGGTTGCGATCAGACATCCACTACATTCAATGTGTGAAGATGAATATTAATTAATGGATGAATAACTTTCATAGTTTTTGTCGCAACGATTATATTATGATTTACCATGTTGATCCGACCAACAAACGAGCAATGATGATGCACATTTCAAATCAAGATACTTGTTTGTATTTAAATGGTAAAATAATAATATTTCAAATTGCCTAGAAAACCATTGGCACTCGCTAACAGTATGACAACTGAAAGCAACCATTGAGATATTTAAAAAAATATACTGCCATCTAATTCTAAACCCATATATTATTTTTAGACTTCCAGAATTTTCTAATATTTGTACTCCTTGTAACAAGAGGGTTAATTTTATATTCAAGGGCATATTATTGGTATAATTAGAAAAACATTGAGAAGTGTAAAATAATTAGCGTGAAGATATGACAGTGATGTCATCCCGGCCTACTACCTGAGAATTCCAAACAGGTAATACTGTCCGTAACAAATAGTAATGATTTCATTGTTGATGATGCATGAGATTACAATTAGAATATTGATAACGGTGACATATCTTCCGTTAGGACCCAATCTGTATTACATTAGAAGCGCGGCCTTGGTGACGTCAAGACGCGGATATCAATAGAATACAAAGACTTGAATTCTAAAACCGAATACTGGTCATCTGGTTTGTCCTGCCTTTATTCTATTTCGTGGAGTCCCCGTAACCTGATTTCTTGAGGGAAGTTACAGAATAATTTAGCTTATAACTAAACGAGTGGTGTCTGCTTCACACCTTTCTTATCGCGAATTTATACGATTTAATACCGAAGCGTTACTCTACACTCAGACACGACGACGAGTGGTCGGACGTCGTACGTAAAATTATACGAATATGTCTAAATACTTCACAAAATGTTCGAATCCTCCGTCGCATGTTCTAACCTTACAGTAATTCGGGATGCATAATAAGTTTCTTAGGATATAGTATTGATTTTTAGAAGTGGAAATCTTTTAATTTATGTGGACGTTGAATATTCGAATTTCGTGTCGGAGTATTGAGTATGCCCCCGGATCTGACTTCATATATAGATAAGATTATAAAAAACGCTGGTGAAAGACTTCATGTCTGATTCTATAGTAAATATAATGTAATGTCAATAATCTCTATTTAAATAACATGATATCGTTTTTACAACAAAATCAACAATGTCTTACAACTAATAACAAACAAAAGAAATTTCAGTGATACTTGTAACTATGTCGCGTTTTGGAATTAGCCGTTGTACATCCGGTCTTGAAATAGTCGGTATTGCTGTTAACGATAGATAAACATCTAACAGCCTCCGTGGCGCAGTTGGTAAGACGCCGGCTAGGCTGTAAAAAGAGGCCGCGGGTTTGAACCTCGCACTAAAACAAATATATTTGTAAACCACAGGTATTTGGTTCGGGTCTGGGTGTTTGTGGAACCGAGAAGTCTCTCGTAGTTCCTGATACCCAAGACACAAGAATCGATCTTAGTGTGGGGTCAGGACTATGTCTCGTCAATGATCGATACTGTTCTAATAGTTCTCATACTAGATTCTATAACCACCTTACCGTGTAAAAATCATAAATACTTTACATAGTGTTTATTAGTTCCTTCACAATTTTAATGAATGTCAAGGAATTTATTTTACATTACTGTAATTGTTTCTATAGTAAATCGAGTTTTATAATTGCGTATTTTTTTATTGCAATTAATTGCGAGACGAGCATGACGTTTGATGGTAAGCGAACCCCTTATGAACAGTAGCAAAATCCAACAACCCCTCGAATTAGAAGCAAAGCTTGCCATTCTGCATTCTGAGACATAAGATGTTAAGTCTCAATATGTCCAGTAATTACTCTGGCTAGGATGTCCTTTAATCCAAAACACAACAGTGCATAAGCCAGAAGTTGTAAACTTTCATCACCACCAGAGACCCCTATCAAGTGTTCCGCTGGTCGCGTGTTACGCCTCAACTTATAAATATATATCGAGAGTCTCAAATTGATACATCAAATGTATAGCCATGTCTTCAATCCGTCGTCGGTTATCGCACCTTTCACATATTTACCGCTTACTCTCACTGCCCTTAAATTCTTATTGACAATCACTGTAATAAATTACTTGTATATATATTTTATACACGTATATATACATAGTTTGTAGATACATACGGTATATATATTATTAACCATTTTTGGTATCGTAGAAAGACTTGTGGTATCATCTCTGCATCTCTTAAAACTTGACTGGTAGAAATCCCGACGGCATTAAGTCCGCCTGTACAATTGTATAGTATAAAGTTTAAATAAATAAGTTCATTGGTAGCGTCATAGTCGTATGAGTTATTTTATTTCTCTGAATGAAATATTTTAATACACACGGATATTACATTTTTAATGTGTCGTAGAAGGATGTATTTAAATTGCGTCGTTACAGTTTGCAACACAAATATTTCGGAAATTAACTAATTTATGTTAATAGAAATGCTACGTTATTTACATAAAAATAGGAATATAAAAGTATGCTAAAAAAATAAGCTGACATATGTCATATTTTTACAACAAAACCTTAGATTATATAACAAAACATATCTTGCTAATGTCGTCATTTTGAAATTATAACGTTTTGAAGAAACATGTACATGTATGAATCAGCCAGTTTATGATATAAAATAAAAAAAACGTATCTGTTTATAAAACTCATAAACAGTAGGTGTTATTTCATATTTATGTGATATATTTAGATACAATCCTACCAAACTAATGAATACAAGTTAGCTGGACCAAACCTCCAGAAAATTAAAGTTCTTTGGGGATCTTATAACCTTATTTCTGCTAAGATATTTATTACTTTCACAGTCGCACCTAATACATATTACATAAGAATACTCTACATTGAAGTATTAGCAATGAACGAGGACACGGCATCTAGTTTACACCACTTAGTACGAGCGGTGCTAAATAGACTCTCAAGACATTCCACTACCAGAGGCGTCCTTCCATGCGTGAAGGTTGAATCAAATCCGTTTTCCCTCATCGAATCTTTTTATCTTGTAAACAACCTTGCTATTGCTTTGCTAACTTTGTTTTTTATTATGCTTAGCATATTCGCGGATGTATTAAATGTGTATTTGAGTACATCGACAATATTAAAATAATTAGTTATGTAAATGATGGTTAAATGCTTCATCATAGGTTTCTATTAATTGTCTCATTCGTGTAAACATTAGACCAATAAATTATATATTGTAATCAATATTTAACATTAAAAAGTCCGTTTTAATTGAATCTTATTAATTTAATATTTTTTGCGCAGTGCAGAATTACGGATGATGTGAAACTAGTTCACAGGTTGTTTTTGTTGACAGCACGTGTTTAACCCAAACAGACGCCTCATTAATATTTCATGACATTTTGTTTCCTTGAACATGAACGTCGTAATATATTACAAGTATGGTCCTTACTAGATTAATCAATTTAAAAGGCTATTTACTCGCAATGACATTATTCTACAATATACTAAGTGGAATTGAATTTCACCAACAATATAATATAATGAAATCGATCGATTAATGTAACTATTTATTTCGCTTTGAAGAAAGACTAAATATATGCAGAAACGTGCGAAGAGACTTATGTATATTCGTATCATACATACGCAATACCGTAAAAAGACCAAAGTAGATTTTCGGCAGAGGTTGACTTAAGCACTGTATAACTTATGCTCAGAAAGAGGTACTGATAATTTAAATAAAGACATTGGAGTTTTATTGGCATTGTGGATATTAGGAATTTCTTCATCCTTCAGGCTACATCCTACAATACACAACAGTATTTCTGGGCATCAGCCAATTTGTATACCTACGGATAGTCGACGTTGTTTCTGAATAGATTTGTGTTTTCTATTCGATACTATAATATTAGTTATCATACAGGGTATAGCGCAACTAAAACTATAAAAAATATGTTTTTTTTTTCAATCGGCGTATTTAAGTGGTTTTTCTAAAATAATATACTAATATACGTGCCATTTTATTTTTAAAGACGCTATGATACGCTAGAATTTCAATTATAATTTTAGCAAAAGCTCTATGGATTTACCACCCACATACTATGATATTTAAATAATCATAAAACAATATACACTTTTTTCGCGACATTTTTTGTTTCATTATTTTTGTAGTGGTAGTAATACCACCCAGCTTCATTATCGAACGCAGTCTTGATATACCCTATAAAACGGGTTTCATTCTATTAATCATTACGGCGGCGTGTCGTCTAAACAAACATAAAATATGTAGTTTCATCAACATTGCATATAAGTGGACACTTTTAAATCAAATATCTTAAGTTTTTTAACGTCGTATATGGCTATAGTGAAAGAGTTAGAATCGTGCGTGATGTACGTTACTTATGCGAACCGATTTCGTATTTATGAGTTGTATTTTAGAGTGTGCATATTATTTTAAACCAGGTTTTAGATTGTGTTCGTTGTATTAGGGAAAATAGCTTGGCGATATCAGAAATTCATTAATTCTATGTAGCATTATTCAGGCCGGTTGCAGTAAACTTTGCACTTTTCAGACATTTTCGTCTCATAATCTCTTCAAACTCAACCGTGGAATTTGGTACATTGACGAAATCAGGCAGTATTTACGTTACTTTTGCTGAAATTATTCTCTCTGAACTTGTAGTTAATGCTATGCTTTTGTATGACCGATCTCATAATGAAAGGGAAGAGCCCAAAAGTAAGACGCATGTAGACTGATAAACATATACTTCATAGTCATTATGTAGATTTAATGGTGACTAAAACAACTACGTATCATAGTAATCTTTGAGGAAAACCTCGATGGGAAACTACTGACATTGAAATTATAATTTTGTTATGGGTTTCCATGATCAAGTCTTAGTTAATGTCTAGTATAATAATTTATATAAATCACGATGTAGTGAAACAATAAATCGATTAAATTAATGGTTAATTATTAGTATATTACTTTGCAATAGAGGTATTATTAAAAGTGCGTGGTGGCCTGTTGGTAAACGGACTAGACGCGACTGCCAACCCGCACTAGGCCAGCGTGGTGGACTATATGGCCTAACCACTCTCAATCGTACTCTCGATTGTAGAGGAGACCCGTGCCCTGCAGTGGGACCTATGTGGCTGATACAGAGGTATTATTAAAAACGGCACATTAGATCGCTCCTGTGTAGTCGTATTACATTTTAATGCAAACAATAAATGATCTGTACTTATTTCCAAATACCATACGGTATACACCATAACTATGGACTATACCAATTTTTCAAGCGGTTCAGGCCTAGGCTAGGTCGTAGAAAAATAGCGTTAACAATCGCAACTTTGAAGACTGACAGCTCACGTTTTCCGAGTACAAACATTTGTAAGCTTAACAATACGTCATAACAATTGGTGAGGCATTATGAGTAAGTTTCCGAGCATTTACTTGAATTCCTATACAAAGTCCTTGCGGTGACGCTATACTTTTATTACAAGCATTCAAACTATGTTGGAATAGTTAATCTAAACGTTTGTTTATCTCGTATCTTTACACAATTGACGAGCATCAGCGCTGTTGTGTTCATTGTTTTATTTAGGCTTTGTTTTTATTCTTACGCGTGATAGAATAATGCTTTGTTCAAACAATGCTTTTCTTTTGTTTTGCATGAGTCTACATACCTTATAGAATCTAATCTATCTGTTGATTGTACGCAATTTGCCCGTAAAATATCTTATTGGATTTTTGTATTGTTGTACAATAATTCACCAAACATTTAACCAGACATAATTAATTTCAAATATACATACGTTATTCATTAGAAAAGGGAATATCCTTAACTACATTAAAAATACTTTAGCTATAACAAACATTCATACACAAACATTGAGCTAATATTACGCAATGTACATAAAGAAGAAAATTTATTTGACACCCAAACAAATATTCGCAACAATGCTTCCCTTGAATCCGTGGCATTCAAAACATAGCATTGTTTATGTTTTGTATGGGCGTGTAGGTGCCTAATCAAATGGTTTCTATTGAGCATTCCGAAATCAATCGGCCCTACGTGGACGGAATACCGCAACCGTTAAACACTAATCCATTGTATTGGTTTCCTGTTAAAAAACACTTTAATTAAATGGTTTTGCTCCGTCGACTGTTTGTCTCTGATCTAGTAATTGACTTTTGATTATGTTTTTGTTTGTCTTGTATAGTTTTGTCTTGGAAACATCGAAAATAGTACAAAATGATGGTTTCCTAGATTTGCACAATCAAGTAAATAAATATTTTTACATTATTAACTTCCAGACGTTTCAATAACTTTATAGGTAGGTATTCAATTAAACCAATTCTGCGATAAAATCTGTAAAATGGTTTAATTGCAATAATAAAGAAATGCCTTCTAATCCTTTTTAAATTCACAATCATGATGTAAATCATGACATTTTATATTCAGGGAAAAAAGAGGATGTTTTGATATTTTATATGTGGTATTTTATTATCTTAATACTTTATTATCTTCAAAGATAATAATTGCTCAGATGTTCTAATAAAGGAAGTCCTGACCATTTTTAAATATGAATTTATTACCATTAGTGTTAAGTTAGTTTGTTCAGCTGTATGGTGCTGTAGATGAAAATATGAAAATGAAAATGAAAATAATTTATTGAATCCATTAAAATGTTCAACATCATTTAGATTCAGTCATTTTTTTATCTACCACCCGGTTCGGAAAGCTGTTTTCACTAGAGAAGAACGGGCAAGAAACTCTAGTGTAATAGTTCGACGTTATAGTGTAAATAGTCTGCATATAAATCAGTTTAACTTATAAATCAGATATTATTGTAAGTTAGATACCGTTATTCATTCATTGCGCATCAAAGGCCGTAGCTTTGCTTGGCTGGCTTTTGTATCTCATTAGCTGCACAGCTAAAGATCTAAAGGAGGCCGTAGGATTGTGGTCAGCCGTTCTATTATTGTTAAATTGAATATCCTTTTTGCATAAATCTGCTGCAGGCATCTAAGTATTTACTTTAAATTAGATAGTAACATAGAACGCCATAAAACAAAGAAAACTTATATCACCTTCACTTTCATTTGGCACTTTTAAAGAATCCAATGTGCGCTATTCAGTACCACTTGGTAATTCTAATAGCTTATATAGTATGTTTCTAAGAGAGAAGTCACCACATAGATATCACATGACATAAGATCATTGAGGAACGAAGACGAAACCAAAAAATGAAGTAAAAATCAGTAATTATTTTTCACGCACAAGAAAAGTGAATAATATCATATACCCGCCAAATATCTCTAAAATCAATTGATATTGGTATAACAATTATCTTTCTTGAATGCAAATCCGACAACCCACAAACCAGCTCGCCGCTTTTTTCCCTAAAACACTTAGCTTATGAATACATTAGCATACTCAGCTGCAACTACATTCGGATCGGGTCACTGTCCCGATAAAACAGCCAAATATTCATTAGCCAACCAGATTCATATAATCGAGTTATGGCGAACACCTAGCATATATAGTCGATAGGAAAGTGAAACAGTTAAAATGTTGAAATGTTCTGCCGGATATGTTACGCTACAACGGTGATTTATTAATGTGTTATTAATAACGTGATTCCGATGTTTATTCTCACGCTTATAATTGAAGTGAGAATTTAATGAGCCTTCAATCTAATATTACCAGAAACAGTTTGAGACTGACAATGGGCAATTATTCCTTGATTAAATGAAGACAAATAACCGTGAATCGCGCTCTTTTGTTTTTTTTTCGTTCATGGTAGATAAACTCTCCTTCGGTAACCTTTTCGGGGGAAGGGGGCGAAAGTGGTATGACGCATCAATTGAATTGGCCTTTCCTTGGATATATGATTTATTAATTTGTTATTTTTTATGCTAATTGTATGTTTTCCTAAATAAAATAAAATAAAAATCACTGACCATGCAACCCGGAATGCAATAATCAAATAAATAAAAGAAACATAACGAAGATAGAGTAAGATCATCATAGGAATAAAATTAAAATATAGGATTTCAGAATGTCTAAATAATTTAAGCCTAATTTTGAATTTAATTCATTACTAATTAGCGTACAAAATGTTGAGAAAAGAACACTTTTTTATTAGCATTAGAAAACAGACTACTGTTTTGTAACAGGTTTTGATAATTAATTGGTTACAAATTTTGATATCATTTTAAGTCCCAAACCTTGCAACCAAATCAAATTATTGCAATTACCTACCGAAATTATTGCGGTAGTTACTCGTATTACAATTTAATCGGACGCAATCGTAATTGAATAAAAGCTATATTTATTTTACCAAATGTATCATTATTTGAAACTCACATGTACTAAAGCACAATACAGAAAATTAATCGATTTCCAAATCGATTACATAAGTTCTAAATAAAAATAATGGAAACACTTGATTACAAAATGCATGGTCGTTGAACCATAAAGGCGGTTTCTTTTAAATTTTATTACAAAACTGTTATATTTGACTGCTAGACTTTATTGTTGAAATTTTAATGATTTCTTACTTTCACTGATATTTATATCCAGAAACATTTGCTTGCGTTGTCAATGATTAAAACTTATGTAAATGATTAATACGGTTTCTCTTTCAGTATCATAACAATGTTATGATAGATGGATGCGCAAATGCGATTTTAATTTATTTACATTGCGAGAAAATGTACCACAAGTGTCTACATAATATCAAACAATCAATACGACAATAGAACTATTTTTTGTTCTTCTTGGATACCAATATACATATTTATATGAGTGTGGCGAAATTTTATCGCTTTGCGGTGTGAACTACAAAATATATCTTACAAATAATAATTTAATTAAAAAATAAAATCCTGACCCCACACTAAGATCGAGTCTTTTGTCGTGGGTATCAGGAACTACTCACAAACACCCAAACCCGAAAGAAATATTCGTGGGAAGCAGAAATATATCTTTCGGTGCGGGGATCGAACCCGCAGCCTCTCGTTTCACAGGCAGCGTCTAACCGCCTTCATCTGCGGAGGCTGTCTTTCATTTTCTTTTCAAAGTGAAATCCCTGCAAAACATAATTTAGAAAGGTAAGTAAACAGTTAAAGGGTATGCATATAAATGTATTTTTTAATGTTCAAAAACTGCTTGTACCTAAAACATCCTTCGTGACGGAATCGTGTAGATATGTGTATAATTGGTTACAAAAGCTAAAAGCGATGTTTTGCAACAGTTTTCAAAGCATTTCTTTTCATGCAGGTTGCCTTACATAAAGTCAGTGATCTAGTTACTGTCAATAGCCGGTTAGCTGCCAATAATACCGTTATATCACAAGACGAAGACCATTTAGACTGTACTTTCAGTGTTAACACCGTACAATGACGTGAGTTGCGTGACGGTTTTCAACGGTTGATATAAAATGCGTAATAATTTACTACTAGTGCCGTTGTTACCGTCAACACGGTTCTTGTGAGCGTTTTTATTCTTTTATTGATTTAACATTTTTATTTCTTGCCTGCACTATGCTAGTGCAAAATAATAAAGTATTAGCACAAATATGTATGTTTAAGTGGAGAGTCCAAGCGAAAAGCACTACGGCAGGCAGGAGTTTTCCCAGTTTGTTTGATTCCAGAGAGACAAATCGAGATAATTAGTTCCGCAGTTTGTGCTCTAAGTGTAATCAGTAATTTTCATTTGCCGGATATCGGTACTCTCTCATAATGAAATTCTAATTAGTTTTTTTATTTGCCTTACTGCTCAATATGCACATACTATTCTATTAAAATATATGTAAAAAAGTATTTGCATATAATCATATGTTACAGAGAAAGTACGATAACTCTATTTAACATAGCATAATATGTTGTGAGGTATTGTTTATCGTAGAATATGGAACTGTGCCAGACATGGCTGGCAAGAATGTGTTTGATGCCACTATAATGCAAAATAAGGTGTAGGTGAATCTAATACTTCGCATGTAACAAGGACTTCCATGCTATGTAGAACGTTTTATTAGATAACTGTTGTGTACGAACGTGAATTTGATTCCGATATAAATACCAACCTACTATAGGTTTATTTGTTTGTTTGAAGATATCTTGAAACATTAAATTTAATATTTTGTTAGCTTTATAGTACAAAAGCTGAATGTTATAAATGTTGTTAACGCAACTATTAAAATGTGTTTCGTTGACAGCCCGATATTTTTGATGGTTCTTTCATCTTGCTAGATACTTTGAAGCTGATAACTTCCAAAACCACCACGATCGGAACTTCATAATAGTTGATTGTTTCATGCCTATGTTAGAGGCGTGCGCAAATAAAGTTTCAGCTTTTACAGAATGACGAGAGTCTGGTGGCCACGGGCTCTTGCTCTATTAAAGAAAATTTTGAAATAAATTTCTGAATTCTGAATATGACTTGAACAACCAACCGCACAAAAATTAGAATGCTTAACTCTTTTATACGATTCCTGCTACTATAACATTAATTGAGTGTCGATAAAAGAACAATTTGTTTATCCAAGGAAAACCCATTTAGGGTGCTTACATGCGACTTGCGGGGTATGGCACGAAGGTATGGCAAAGATCCCTATCAGGTATTCAGGCTAAAATACCAATGTTCCTTGCAGTAAGCCCGAGCAATAGCTAGGACGATGAAAAATCCCTTCATCGACGTTTATTTATCCAGTTAAAAATAGAGAGAACCGAACCTGAAGGCCATTCCTAACATTATTTGAGAATAATGACGTCACATTACGCAAATTATAAAAATAAAAAATAAATATAAATATGTCTACTTTTAATCCGTTTCAGTAAGAATGTGGACTGTGCAAACAACTAATAAATTGGACCACATAGTTTATACGTTAAGGAAGTCTTTGACCCTCTTTAACTAGAGTGTTTTTTGTTCGGGTTATTATTTGTTACGTTGTATATTCTCGGTGAAGTAGGTATTGCGTTACGGTAGAAGGAAAATGGACTATTTTGCCATAAAGCTTATTTTATACAGGCTTTCATAACATTACCATATAGCTGTTTAAACATAAAACATCTGTAACTAAAATAATTATAATAAAAAAATTGATAAATGATTTTAACCATTATTTTAAGAAGTATTCATCATCATTGCATCAATAATCTAATATAGATTTACAAATATGTCACTTGGAAGTAGTTAGTTTCTTAAAAAAATATCTAAAAAGATAAAATATAAGGAATAAAAAATGGTTCGCAATTTAAGAACTCGTTACACCTTCGTGTCCGCAGGAGTAATGTTTAAATTGTGGAACAGCACGGAGCACGCCACGTAACGCTTGGAAAAATCAATAGCACACTTGAACTCTGCTTCTCATGACCTTTTCAACAATATAGTTAATTAAAAATACATGTCATAATTTATACAAGGAGTTACAGTGGTAGAGCCTTGCTCTAGCTAGGTTGAAGAAAAATGGAAAATTTGGAATTAATTGTTTATTTTTGTATATTCTATATTGTACACCAGAAAAACACTAATAACTAAATTTTAAATAATTACAATCGGAGGGCTTATTGCATAAGACAATCTACAATCAACATAAAAGAGAGCCGAAAGAAAGGGCAGTCTAGGATGCATTTAGATGACAATATTACAAATAATTAACAGTTTTTCTGCCGCATTTTATTTAATGCTGAAATATTAGTATTTGTGCCATTACTATTTCATTTTCAACGACGACATCCTCTTAAATTATTATCTTCACAAAATGAGCGTTGCTTTGTGGGATTTATGCAATGCAAATAAACTCACAATTATAAACAACAAACAAGCACATTTGTTTAATATTTCCTACCACGTCTTTGTGAAAATAGGTACATATTTTAATCACCTATTCACGTATTCTTAACAGCAAAACAATTAAACAAATGCACATGCTTTATCTAAGTTAATACATCACCACGTGATCCGGTAAAAAGCAAAATTAATGTGTTACAGCTCACGTGGCTAAAGTCGGTTTAAAATGTGATGCGGCTGTTAGACTAAGTAGTACAAAAGTTAAGTTTTGAAGCGTATTGAAAGGTTAGACAAAAGTGGCGACAGATCTCTGTCGTCAACGAGTTTTCATAATGCCTCAGTAGTCTAATAACACGGGCTGCGCTCCAGTCAATGATGCTCAATGTTCGATTCCCCTAAGGTTTATAAAAAATCTTAAAAAACTAACTTCTTTATGCCTTATCACCTAAGATAATATGTGTAATTTTGGACTTGAATAATGCTAAAAATAAAATTACGGCCTCAGTCAGCCATTATACATGTATTATAGCTCAATTAGTCAAATTGTTTAATACGCAAACAGTAGGCAATTAAGATATGAATGTACTCGTTAATTGCAGCGAAAAAGTCAATGAAATTGTATCAAATTACATTGATCTTTGCATGTCCAGATTAATTTAGTTTATATTAGTATTTTTTTCACAACGCTCAACAACGCTACTATTAAAGTAATATACAGCGGGAAGCGCTCATGAAAGCATGGACACAATGAGTTGGTTCTCAAGCACGAACTACCCAGTACATACCTTCTTACAATATCGTAAGTGTTATAGTCATTATGCCATAATAAAAGTTTTAGTCGAATATACCAAAATCAGTTAGCGCAATGGAGTTAATCAGTACAACTAACTCCATAGTTAGCGTACATCCTGCGCTTACCGAACGTGAAAACTTGAGCACTCATCCCTTACATTTTGTAAAATACTTGATATTTCGACTATTAGTCTACAAACATATTTATCAAGAAACCATTGCGTAACCACTTTGAATAGTTTGTAATATAGTATTTAGGAAATATGTTCGACATCCGTATAAACGATTTAAATTGGGAAACGATTTAAATCACCATTTAAAATTAGAAAGTTTGGCAAGCAGTGCTTAATACCTACTTATTGAACACCGTCCAATGAATACTTAACATTGAGAATCGGAAACCGTGAAGCGTGAAACTTCGGAATCGGAACCATGACAACCGTTCATTACACTAATAAAAGAAAAAATGTGACCTCATAGCTTGCGAAAATATTCATAGAACATCATTTATGGCAAATAATATGTAAAAAATGTTTGTTACATAATGTAATAGCCTACTGCTGCACACAGGGCTACTCGACAACTGAGAGTTCGAATTTCGAATTAAAAAAAATAGTTACATCAAACTGGTTTATTCCGGGCTGACAGACTTAAAAATCTTGTAAGAGAAATATTAAAGTATGTAGTTTTTCTAGCAATATGTTTCTTGATCTTTAAAGAACATGGTAATTGTCTATTACTTCACACATCAAACCAAAAATTCAATGGCGTGCTTATGGGTTCGAAATATTGGTCACGCCTCATCCCTTTCAGTTCGTTAACAGACCACGACGCAATTTCTTTAATTATTTATTTGTGTCAAATGTTTCTTAACACAAATAGCTCATTAAGTAATGTAAAACGGTGCACGATTCTTCCATTCTTCACTTTACCAGACCGTCCTTGCGATATCGCTAACTCATTGGACTATCTTGGTCACGTAATGTTTTTCTTTAACTTTTTTTAAACGGCTACAATTCACAAACATTGCTAAAGACTTGTTCTCTTTGTAGTTAAAATAAAAACAATTTATTGCAACAATTTACCTGGTAGTTTATTGGGCTTTTTCTAAATTGTGAGATAAGTTTATTGCTAGTTACTAGTTAGAGTTCATTGTCCCAAATAATTATTCAAATGATGAATTTCTTTTTGTTATCGCCTCGTTAGTCTAATGAGCTGCGTGGGATCCTGTGTTCACTTCCCAAGTTAGCCAAACAACTTGCCTACAGCCTAACCCTCAGCGGATACAAGCGTAGGTTTATAAATCACAAATCATTAAGTTTATTACTGTCAACTGCTCGATATAGTCTATTTGCGGCCTACATTAATTATCAGATGCTTTTTTGAATTGAAATGTACCATCCGTGATCACGGAAGCTATAAAGTAATCGAATCGTCGAGAAGTTAAAAAAGTAAAAAAAACAAAATCTGTAAATAAAATTTGAGAAAACATTTTTTTTTTTGGCTTTTGATAACTACTGATTACGACAGAGTCACTAACTGTAAGGCCTTTTGCTAATACTACAAAGATGATTCACTGATTATTGAAACACATGGCTTGCATGAGTTCGTAGGTTGCAACTGTGTAGGATACAATTATCTGAGAGTTCATAACAATTGCAACCGCCCACTAAAGCAATGCGAACATTAATTTCTCAAGTAATTGTCAGTTTACAGAAAAATAACGTACTTCAATACATTGTTGCTGAATATAAGTTATTGTTTATATCGTTTTTATCGCAAACTATTCTAGAGAAGAATTAAATAAATTGTGAAATTAATTGGTATTTATGATCGGTATTAAACTTGTTATTACAATACTTTGTCTATTAAGTTATCTAATGGGACCGACGCGACGACCCTACAATACCCTCAAAGTAAATAAATGCTCTTTGAGAACTCCTTAATACCACACTTAATTTATAGCAACAAACTTGTAATATAATAATAGAATTTACCTAATAGCATCAAGGTTAACTTCCCTAGTTGCAAAACAAACGCTTATTTCTTACTCTCCATAGTTTTCCTTTTTCCCGTACTTAATGTTTCAATATTTTTTTTACTATGGAATTGATTATTTTTGGAAGTGAGATGTAATTTAATTAGTTACTGGATTATCTATCGACGACATATGATTGTACCCGACACGCGAAACACGAAAGAAAGAAAGAAAAAGAAGTAAGGATATGAGAGTCAATGGTCTTACTATTGAGGATGCCGAAAATGGAGGAGACTCAGCTGGAATGTGGACCCTGGTACCGGCCGGGATAACGCCTTCGCAAAATGAATAATGAATAGTGTAGATTTTGTCATCCCCATTGGCATTAATACAAATGTCCTACCACTAGCGATGCATATTATAACAAACGTTGTTTTGAGATTGTCCTTTTTAGTTTGTTTTACATAAGTCCTGCTCTCTTTTTACATAGATGGAAGCGAAAATTATAGTGACCCCACTGTTAGAGTTCAAGAATCCATCCATCCATCCATCCATCAGCCAAAGGAAGTCCACTGCTGAACATAGGCCTCCCCCAATTATTTCCACAGTTCAAGTTTCAGAGTTCAAGAATATATATTTTTAATCCAATATTTGACAAACATGGTACAGAAAACCTGGTAATTTTCATACGCAATGAAAGCCCACAAACTGTTTTTTTTTTGCGTGAAGAAGCAATTAAACAAACCTTTATAGTTGTGTCGAATGACGAGAGATCAAATTAATCTGTTGCCAATCAAAGCAATGCAGTCGCTTTGCCGACCCGTGATAATAAACAATTATTTGAGTTATTAAACAAAATATTTCAGAATTCTCGATCTTTCTTTCGTGTATTTCTATTGTCAAAGGTGTGAATCAGCAATCGTTGTCATGCAAATTGTTTGCAGATCATTATTGGTTCAGATGTGTGTTGAATTCATACGATACATGATGATACATCGTGACGGCATTGTATTCTAACATTGTATTAGAATATATAATCATTTAAATAGCTTAGGTGATCTTATGGAGAACATCACGCGCGCTGCTTTGCAACCTTTTAAAAATGTTAGGGCACAGTATTAGGGGCTGATTTTTCACTCGCCAGATAAAAATTATCTAAGTGAATTATATTAACGTGAAACGATTGAATCATGATAGCAAAGCGTACGACTGTATTTTATTCTCCAAATACATACATACATACATAAACTCACGCCTTGTTCCCAGAAGGGGTAGGCAGAGGTGCCAGGGCACCCACATTTCGCCTTGTATGTTCTGTCCCACAATGTGATAGGTGGCGAGCCTATCGCCATATCGGGCACAAATTCCTGACTCTGGGCTGATACTGAATAGAAAAATCCAATATCACTTTGCCCAACCCGGGATTCGAACCCGAGACCTCAGCTTTGTAACCGTACCGTAGTACAACTACGCCGCCGAGGCAGTCCCCAAATACCTATAATTTATTCTAAGGAATGAAAAATCAGCCGTAAAAGGCACAACAAAGATTAAACCCGAAGAAAACTACCGCATGAATAGCCCAACGGCGTGACTCATACTACGTCTAGGTTTTCCCAGGACTACCGCAGAAGAACCCACCGTAGTATACATTAACAACGTAAAATAATACGTAAACAAGAACCACGCAATGATCTTTGATTCATGAACATTTCCGCGTAGTTAGTTATATTCTATTTACATGACCCTCGTGGGATGATAGATGGTGTACTTTAAGTGTCTTCTCTTTGGAAACGGAACTCATCCGTTCTGTAATTTATGGACAAACATACAAGTTGTTAGTTGGATTGCACACAATTAATGAAACAAGTATCGCTTATTCTGTTATTGACATACATCGTATTGAATAATCACGGGGTAACAATGGATTTAGAAAATACTGGATAATACTTAAATATGGAAGTTTACGCGGTAACTTAAGACAACTCGCTTGGTACATGAAACACTTTGAAAAGCGTAGGCATTTTTTTTTTTTACTCTGGCCCGGCATAGTGGCCACATTACACCTGATGGTAAGCGCAAATGCCGCCCAGGCAGAATATCCATTGGCATCAGATGGCAGTCCCATGCCAATTGAAACAATTATGCCAGCCTGCTAAGATGCCTCTTCACAATACGGCGGAAGGACCCGGGATTATAGGAAGGAGGGAACACGCGAGACGGCAAACAATTCCACAGCCTGACGGTCTGTATCTGTATCAGCCCATATACGTCCCACTGCAGGGCACGGGCCTACTCTACAATCGAGAATACGATTGAGAGTGGTTAGGCCATATAGTCCACCACGCTGGCCCAGTGCGGGTTGGCGGACTTACATACCATAGAAATTCTTATAAATCACTGTGGTATGCAGGTTTCCTCACGATGTTTTCCTTCACCGTTTTAGTGCGTGGTGATTGATTAATTATCAATACACACATGACTCCGAAAAGTCAGAGGTGTGCCCTGGGATTCGAACCCGCGACCACCGTGAACATGTGGGCAGCCGCGTCTAGTCCGTTTACCAACAGGCCACCACGCACTTTTAGCCTGACGGTGCGGCACAAAAAAGAATTTGAGAACCGTTTGGTTCGCGCCGGGATGGTGTGGACCGTCAAGCTATGGCTTCGCAAGCCAGCACGCGTGCTTCTGGTTAGGAATGGAGAGGAGGGGATCAAGTTGAACAATTCCTCAGAGCATTCACCGTGATACAGGCGGTAGAACACGCTTAGAGAGGCGACATCCCTCCGGAGTTGTAGCGACTCTAAGTTGCTCGTAACGTCTGCATCATTCACAATGCGGATGGCCCGCCGCTGTAATCCATCCAAGGTATCGAGCAGGTACTGGGTGGATCCATCCCAGAGGTGCGAACAGTACTCCATACCTGGCCGGACCTGCGCTTTATACAAGCGATAAAGCTGACCGGGCGTGAAGAACCGACGCACCCTGTTCAAGACTCCAACCCTGCGTGATGTGGCAGATATTACGCCCTCGATGTGATTCCTTGGATTGAGATCACAGCGGATATCCACAACAAGGATACTCAGGTCATTCCGCACTGAGAGGGGAGCACCCTGAAGAATGGGAAGGGGAGAGAACGGGGATTTTTTGCACGTGAACGCACACACCTGGGTTTTCTTGGCATTGAACTCAACCATATTCCTGGAACCCCATGTAGAAATGAGATCCAAGGTCCGGTTGAGCTCAATCACAAGATCTTCACGTCCCTTCACAGTTGCGACTCGGCAACCCGGAGGCCCGCAGTGGTATCGCCCATGAACCGTGCTGTCATCTGCATAACAATGAATGTTGCCAAGCGACAACATGTCATTGATATGCAGAATAAACGAGGTGAGCGACAGCACCGAGGCCTGAGGAACTCCGGCATTTACCGACATGAGCGCCGAAGCGTGTCCGTCAACGACTTCACGTACTCTATGCCCATGCAGAAAGCCGGAAATCCACGAACACAGGTTGCCGGTCAGACCATATGCCGGAAGCTTGGAAAGAAGACCACGGTGCCAGACCCTATCAAACGCCTTGGCTATGTCGAGGCTCACAGCAAGAGCCTCGCCACGCCGGTCAATCGCCTCACCCTAGCGATGCAGGACAAACGCTAGAAGATCACCCGTTGATCGATATTGACGGAATCCGTATTGTCTGTCACTGATCAACGAGTGATCCTCCAGGTAGCGGACCAATTGAGCGTTTATGATCCGCTCCATGACCTTACACATCACTGAGGTGACAGCGATAGGGTGGTAATTGGTAGGGTCCGACCAATCACCCTTTTTGGGAATCGGTTGCACATTGGCCTCCCTCCAAGATTCCGGCACAACACCTGTGCGGTAGGACGCTCGGTAGAGGCGAGTCAGTGCAGGAGACAACTCGGCTGCACAAGCCCTTAAAACCACTGCTGGTATCGCATCCGGACCACTAGGTTTCCGCACATCGAGAGACCGCAACTCGCGCCGCACTTCACACTGCCTGATGCGAATATCCGCCATTGAGAAACCGCAATCAGGCAGTGTAGGCAGCGTCTGAGAACCACGGTCTTCGAGGCGGGAATTAGCCGCAAAGAGATTTGCCAGTAAGGCAGCTTTCTCTTGCGGCTTATGAGCCAGCGAACCTTCCGGGTACCTCAGCGGAGGCAATGCTGGACGACAGAAGTTAGACTGAACGGCCCTGGCCAAACTCCAATAAGCACTACTGCTAGTCGGGTGATTGGCCAACGCACGTCCAATCCTGCTAACGCGCTGGGCATCCGCTCTAACGTAGGTTGTAACTATTAAATGATGAACATAAACAAGTGCGTGGTGGCCTGTTGGTAAACGGATTAGACGCGACTGCCAACATGTTCACGGTGGTCGCGGGTTCGAATCCCAGGGCACACCTCTGACTTTTCGGAGTCATGTGTGTATTGATAGTCTATCACCACACACTCAAACGGTGAAGGAAAACATCGTGAGGAAACCTGCATACCATAGCGATTTATAAAAATTTCTATGCTATGTAAGTCCGCCAACCCGCACTAGGCCAGCGTGGTGGACTATATGGCCTAACCACTCTCAATTGTACTGTCGATTGTAGAGGAGGCATGTGCCCTGCAGTGGGACATATATGGGCTGATACATACATACATAAACAATGTAGTCACATTAATGTGATACACGTATTTTTAAAGAGGCGTACACTAAATAAGGTATTCCTAGATAATGTTAATAGACGAAAACAAATCATGAAAATTTTCTTTAGAATAGTTAACGGAATAAAAGTGCACCGTCTTATACTGTCCAATATTAGGCAAACCGACAATCCCAGCCTTCAATTCGAGTTTCATGTGAGAAAGTTATTGTGCGGGATTTGGTGATTCATTAACTATAACATTAGGTACTGTGTAAGCGTATCCCACCTTATACTACACTACTTTTTTTAATATTGGCTGTGGAAGTGACTTTCAAGTGCAGAGTCAAAATCTTGTTGGTAATGTACCAGCAACATACACTTTCTTGAAATGTGATATTTCGTGTTTGATCTATGTATGTGTCTATAAAAAAGTGTGTCACCCTAGTGATGGTAGAACCGGTCGGTCTCCGATGCCAGGTGACATATCACCGCCACGCTAACTAGTAACTACTTCAACTTCACTCCACTGATATCTAGCGAGACCTTGACACAGAAACACCGTGAAGTCATTAGATCCACGAATGTTCCTATTGTATTTGACCAATCGATCCTACTCTAATTGGTAAAAAAATCGTATCAATGTGACATAAAATAAATTTTGTTTCAATAATCTCGGCAATCTTTAAGTGCTCGTGTTCTCACACGAAGATAATAAATCATATCGTCAATTAAATTGCCATTGTTTCCCCAAAGTCAGCTTTTTCTTATATTTTGATTTGTTATGTGAGATTGCAGACAATGGGGAAAATGTTTTTTAGTTTCGGTGAAATCAACTGCAAGAAATGTATTTTTAGATAAAAAAAACAGTCGATGTTAAGTTGTTCACGTCGTATAGTCAATAACACATTAATGTTTTTGTTATAAAATGGATTTTTATTAATATTTTATAGCCTGCGAACATATAAATGAATATCTAAATATGTGCTCAACGGAGCATTGATCCACATTCACCGCGTCGATATCATTAATGGTGCTGCTATTGTTCTAAAAAAACATTAACTTTTACGGCGTTCATGGTAATTTGAAATTTAACTTACTATTCAACGTATCGAAACCTATTTATGAACCTTACACACTAGGTATTACTTAAAAAAATGAACTTTAAATAAACGCACATAAGTTAGCAAGCAATGTTCCTTACTGTAAATTAATTCATAAATTATATTAATATATATGTTTTATAAAATAAATTAACATGTAATAGCAGTACATATATTATGTCATAGTGTTTAAAGCAAGCGAACGTCACGTAACAAATTAGTTGTGAAATTAGTATTAAACCTTTTGTGAACAAGAACGCACGTCTCGTTATTTCTCCAGAACCCTGTCAATCAAAACTAAACCTTATCGCGTAATCATATGGTCCTTCGAGCCGGATTTATAGTCGTCGGCCGGCCGATGCACGTGTGCCGCGCACCACATTCCTGAGCGATAAGGAATTGTAAAAGTGCATTTATTTAAACAATTTACTTTTGTGAGTTTTAAATCGTGTTAGTGACGATCTTATTACAAACATTAATATGGAACAACTACTAGTGTATCAAAAAGAGTTAATAGTGAACTTAAAAAATGCGGAAAGGAACTACAAAAAGGCACCTAAAGATAGAATAAAAATATCTTATTTGGAAACCAGATTGGAAACTTTAGAAGATATTTGGAAAACATTCAAAGAAGGACACAAAAATGTTGTTTTAAAGGTCACTAACGATGAGGACAAATGTGATCCATATTTCGAAGAGGATATGTATGAGGAGTTTGAAGAGTTATATATTCAATACAAATCAAGTTTGAAAGAAGCTATCTCTCGATTATTGGAACTGTCTAAGCAACAAACGCCGGGTTGCATGCAAACATCGAGTGACCTAGAACATTCTACCAAAGGTGAAATCAAACTACCCCGCATTCAGATTCCTATATTTAGTGGAAAATACGACGAGTGGCAATCGTTTTACGATTTATTTTCTTCTCTTATTCACAATAATAAACTATTGTCACCCGTGCAGAAATTACAATATTTGAAGACAAATTTGACAGGAGAACCAGAAGAGTTATTACGCAATTTTTCAATAACAAACGCGAATTATGATGAGGCGTGGAACGAGTTAGAGAAACGATACAATAACAAGAGGTATAATGCTCACGAAATTTTGAGGAAATTGTTTGCACAAAAACCAATACAAATTGCATCTGCGACTGCGATTAAACAATTGGTAGACACAACATCAACATGCTTGAAGGCTTTAAAGAATATGGACGTGAAAACGGAGACTTGGGACTTGATAATTAATTATTTAGTACTCAGTAAATTGGATTCTGAATCAGTGAAGGAGTGGGAACAACATTTACGTACGAGTGAGAGCGACCTACCCACATGGTCCGAACTGGGTGATTTTTTAAGAACGAGATTCAGATCTATAGAGATGACGGACAAGATAACGGAGAAACCAAAAGTGATACAATATAAGTCTGGCAATATAAAACACAAGGTTTTCCATACAAATGTTAAAAAAGAGGAGAAAAGGTACGTAGCAAAATGTGCATTATGTGAGGGAGAGCATTATCTGTACCACTGTAAAAAGTTTCAAGATATGTCTACCAAGGAAAGACAAGAGTTTGTTCAGCGGAGTAAATTATGCTTCAATTGTTTGGCGCCATCACATGCTGTGTTTAAGTGTCGACAGTCAGCGTGTTGTCGGCAATGCAAGCGGCGTCACCACACACTTCTACACTTCGAGAGAGAGACTACAGAAAAACCCCATGAGCGTGAGTTGGCATCTACAGGTACTGTGATTGAGTCGCAGAGAGGTAAGTCAAGTGACACACACATTGTAACCGCCCTTTCGAGGAATAATTTCCATACAAATTGTGTCTTGTTAGCAACTGCACAAGTTGTCGTATATAGTAGGAACGGTTGCAAATATACAATTAGAGCATTATTAGATCAAGGGTCACAGGCATCGTTTGTCACAGAGGCAACGGTACAATTACTTAATTTAAATAGAAAATGTGTAAGTGGTTGGGTGTCAGGAGTAGGAGCGGGCCAAACAAGAATTAAACATATGGTGTCATTTAATATAAAATCCCGCCTTAACCGCGACCAATCGGTGCAAGTAAATGCGTATGTATTGCGCTCACTTACTACACTCCTACCTACTACCAACCTTATCACTCCTGAGTGGTCAGATTTAGCGAATTTAGATTTAGCTGATCCAAATTTCAACATAGCAAGTAAAATTGATATTTTACTTGGCGCGGAAGTCTATAGTGACATACTGATGGATGGTGTTATTAAGCATCCTAATAGCAACCTATTAGCTCAAAACACTGCCTTAGGTTGGATACTATCTGGAAGGGTATCAGAAGGTCCTACCGCAGCAAATAAAACTGTGACTAGTTTACATATACAACACCAAGAAGATGATATGTTAAAACTGTTTTGGGAAGTGGAAAATGAGCCAAATATGATACAAAAGAAATTATCGGAAGAAGAAAGGAGGTGTGAGGAATTTTTTGACGCTACTTCAGTGAGAGACAAAAATGGAAGATTCGTGGTACGGCTACCGTTTAGGAACGAAAACCCAGAGTGTAAAAAAGGCAATTTAAAAGAGATAGCTGCTAAAAGATTTGAGATATTAGAGAAACGTTTATCAAAAAATCCAAAGCTTCAAGAAGATTATCACAAGGTAATGGACGAGTATATACAATTAAATCATATGGTTGAAGTCGATTCTACAGAAATTGACAGTCGTGGTTCGGTTTATCTACCTCATCATGGTGTAACACGAGAAGACAAAGAGACTACAAAACTTCGAGTTGTTTTTGACGCTTCATGCAAAGGTTCAAATAACGTTTCTTTAAATGATGACCTTCTTGTCGGTCCAAAATTGCAACAAGATTTACGACATTTATTAATGAGATGGAGAACACACAAGATATGTATAACAGCAGATATAATTAAAATGTACCGGATGGTACGTGTCGCCGAAGAAGATACAAATTATCAAAGAATTTTATGGAGATTTACACAAAGTGAGCCAGTTAAACATTTTAAACTAGTGAGATTAACATTTGGAACAGCATGTGCACTATATCTAGCCGTGAAATCATTGCAAAGATTAGCTGACGATGAGAAATTAAAGTGCCCAATTGCAACAAAGATAACAAAACAAGATTTTTACATGGATGATCTAATGACAGGTTGTGAGACGGAGGATGAAGCTGTGACGATATATAATGAAATGAATAAACTAATGAACTTGGGAGGATTTGAATTACAAAAGTGGAGTAGTAACAATGATAATGTTTTAAAATATATTGGTGAAAACAAACGGGTAGATCATGAAGTTCCTCTCAAGCTCAATAATCTAGTAAAGGTGTTGGGTGTGGTCTGGAATCGAGTCAGAGACAATTTCGAATATATCATCAACATGCCAGAACCTGGACATTTAATTACTAAACGTTTCATCCTGTCTGAAGTGGCCAAATTATACGACCCGCTAGGATGGATCGCTCCTGTGATTGTTATCGCCAAAATTATTATACAGAAACTATGGAGGACAGGTCTGGAATGGGACGAAACTATAAGAGGAGAACTGTTGGAAGAATGGTTGCAATACAGAAATTCTTTAATCCATATCAAGGATATTAGTATACCGAGATGGCTAAATTGCTCGTCTTCTGCTAAGATAGAGTTACATGCGTTTGCAGATGCTTCACAAGCAGCTTATGGAGCAGCAGTATATATGCGCGTTATTGAAGAAGATCGAATTTATGTCAGTCTAATATCTGCAAAAACAAAAGTCGCTCCAATCGAGAAACAACTTTCAATACCTAGACTGGAACTTTGCGGAGCGGTGTTAGCATCCAAATTAATTTCTGAGATATCACAAGTAATGAATATACCTAACTCTAACCTACGTGCGTGGACTGACTCGACAATAGTTCTAGCTTGGCTAAAAGGAGGATCTAGTCGATGGAATACATTTGTAAGCAATAGAGTATCGGAAATACTAAATATTTTAAATTACGATCAGTGGGGACATGTTGCCATCAATATGAACCCAGCAGATTGTGCGTCCAGAGGGTTACAAGCGTCTGATTTAATAAACAATCTACTGTGGTGGAATGGACCACCTTGGTTGGGCACAATAGACATACCTTTAATTATAGAAGACGTAGAGGATACAGAAGAGGAAGAGAAGATTAAGGTCCTAACTGTGTTATTAAAAACTGAAGATGAATTTATTTGGACTAAGTTTTCAAATTTATCAAAAATGTTAAGAATTATTTCATACTGTAGAAGATGGTTAAATTTAAAACGTAGTAAAGAAAAACGTCATAAGTATTACAAATATGTTGGTACAAAGGAAATGAAGGATTCGTTAGAATGTTGTATAAAACGAGTTCAGCAGAAGGAGTTTAGACAAGAAATAAAACATTTAAAATCCGATGGATTTGTACTTAAAAGAAGCAATTTGCGCACTCTTTGTCCTATTCTCGATGATAATGGTGTATTAAGAGTCGGTGGACGTATACAGCAGTCTCATACAGCATATGAGACGCAGCATCCTATTATTTTACCTGCTAAGAATCATCTTAGCAGACTAATAATTCTAGATGCTCATTATAAAACCATGCACGGTGGGCCACAACTCATGCTAAATTATTTGCGGTCAAAATACTGGATTTTACGAGCGAAGAATGAAACAAAAAAATGCTATCGTGAATGCGCAATTTGTATTAGATACAATACAAGAAAAACTACCCAATTAATGGGCCAACTACCGGAAGTAAGAGTAAAACCTGATCGACCTTTCAGGTCAACTGGAGTCGATTATGCAGGCCCTATTAATATTAGATTTTCTCCTGGCAGGGGATCAAAATCTTATAAAGGATACATTTGTTTATTCGTTTGTATGGTGACTCGAGCCATACACTTAGAAGCTGTCACAGATATGACTGCAAAAGGTTTCATTGCAGCCTTCAGAAGATTCACCTCGAGACGAGGCCATTGCCATGATCTTTTTAGTGACAACGGCACTAACTTTGTTGGTGCAGACAAGCTGTTAAAAGAGATGTTTGACAGCGCAAAGTCATCATTACCCAATAAAATATCGGAGTTGTTGGTATTAGAGCGCACTACCTGGCATTTCATACCGCCGCATGCACCGAACTTTGGGGGCTTGTGGGAGGCTGGCATACGCAGCACAAAATCCCACTTAAAACGGGTCATCGGAGACACGACACTTACTTTTGAGGAAGTATCCACTGTTTTAGCGCAAATCGAAGCGTGTCTTAATTCGCGACCTATAACTTTAATGAATAATGACCCTAATGATCCCATACCCCTGACACCCGGTCACTTTTTAATCGGTGAACCTTTACTTAACTTAGCTGATGAAGATTTGTCACAGCGTAATATTACTTATCACGAGAGATGGCGGCTAACTCAAAAAATGGTCAACGATTTCTGGAACAGGTGGTACAAAGAATATCTCGCTACTCTAAATCAACGGTACAAATGGAACACAAAAAATACTGAACCAGAAATCGATGATGTAGTCATTTTAAAAGAGGACAATATTCCACCTAGTAAATGGATATTAGGTCGAATAATAGAAAAACATGTTGGCCCCGATAATATTAGTCGTGTAGTATCAATTAAATGTAAAAACGGTATTTTTAAGAGACCTGTTAGTAAAGTAAGTGTTATACCAAAACAAAGTAGCAATGTATAAACACATACATTTAATAATATGTTAATTACATACATATGTTAGTTTTATCTTTATTCTTTTGAGTTTAAACATATAAACAAATAAACCATCTTTTAACTGTTAAGGTATAAATTTTAGTATTACAAATGCTAAAATTGAAAGAAACTGTATTACAATCATTTTAGGAGCAAATTTTTATGTTTTACTGATTATATCATTACAATACAATGTCTATAATAAACATAAAATAACTAGAAATACATACTAACTTTATTGCTGATTGTGTAAGTCGGTTTAATCTTTAACAGCTGTTATTCATGTCATACAATCGTAGCCTCGATTTATTGTATTTACTTTAGATGCATAATAAATTGATATTTAAGAAAGTAAATTGTTGACAGTAGACACATAATTCATTACAGTTTTGTATATTTTGTTACGTTTGTAGATTAGGATAGTAATTATTTTGTTTGCATATTTACCCAATAAGCATTTACCTTTTATTTAATTGTGTTAAAGAACTGTGTTCTTTGGCGGGCGGAATGTTTAAAGCAAGCGAACGTCACGTAACAAATTAGTTGTGAAATTAGTATTAAACCTTTTGTGAACAAGAACGCACGTCTCGTTATTTCTCCAGAACCCTGTCAATCAAAACTAAACCTTATCGCGTAATCACATAGTAACTTCAGAAAAAAATAGAATTTTGGAACTAGGGGACTGATAACCAAATTAATAACAACACTATTTCTATTCGGGTTTTGAGCATACGTTGCTTCGCCCTTGGCGATATACTATTGGTATCGTGCGGACTGCCTAATTTGCTAAGTGAAACAACCCAGTCATAAGCGATCAAGTAAATCGTCTATCCAACCTTACAAATCAATGACCTTTGTGCCACAGCGATAGGCAAGCACGTATGAAATAGAGGATAGATAACTGACCGCAAATATTTGTCTCATGAAATCTCTAATATATCAAACTGATTTCAGCAAAGGTTGTTAGTTTAAAAGATATTCCACATAGGACCTACTGTAACATTATCATTTGGTATGACAGTAATTGTGTCTTGCTTACCGATTGCTGAACTGCCGACTGCATACTGCACTGGATGGTGGAAAATTTGTTACATTCGTAAATGCGTCCAGTTTCAAATTCACAACAGGCTGATATCTGCTTTAGGCCAGACTAACTGAGAGTTGCACCCTTAGGTTATTGATTTTGAAATACCTACCTACAAATCTAATGTCAAAAAAGTTAACGGTGCCGAGTGGTAAGCTAGGGGGTACCCACTCGTGTTATTTTAGGGATTTATATTTAAAAATATAATAGTTTTATGAATTTGTAATACCTACATAGTTTATGCATTTTCCTCTTTATGACGAAATCACTGCGTCACCTTTTCGAAGCATTGCGTGACTAGACAAGTGTTGATATAGTGTGCATTGCAAAAGAGTCTCGGTACAAAAATATGAAACGGTAACCAAAGATTTATTACGGCCCACCAATTCTTTTACAGTCACAGTGTCATAAAAGTAGATCAAAATAATAATGAAAGGATGGTAGTGTGAAAATTTAGAAGAATATCTGAAGAGTTTTTCATTTGATTATTATACCTGTTACGTCATCGTTCTTGCAATAGCATGTATGGACAGAGAAACGCATGGTCATGAGTTGAATTTATAAGTTGGGCTCTTTACATTCTGTCAGTAGGTGATATAAGAGAAACTGGTGAAAAAGACTCACCCCCAAACTTATATCAGGGAACTGTGGGTGACTTGTGGCGTAAGATACATAAGTTGTGTGTATTTATAGTAATCATGAGTTTTTACGTATACATATGTATTAGCCTATGTGGCTATTAAAGACGTACTTTGTAATAAACAAAAAACTTTGAACTTTCAGCAGAATACCATTTTACTGGTATGGCAATTTTAAGCAAAGCCTCCTCTCTAGTAATTAATTTTCAACAGACGCGCTGATAAAATAAATAAATCAATAACACCCAACAGTCACATACATAGATAAAAAAACAAAATAAATTTCGAGAAATTCTATACTGTATGTATTAGAATAGTGTATCAGACCCTAAATAGTAAACAGTTCTTTTATTGAAACTGCGTATTTTAGAAATTCCGTGACATCATTGTTAAGATGAATTAATTTCAACTAACTTTTGGAGGGCACTGTATATGATAGAGGTAGTTAGTTGTTTTTAAAACCCTTATTAAAACCGTACACATGGACGTATATTTTGAATTATTGTATTCGTCTATTGTCGTCTATCAATACAGCGACATCTAGTGGGCTCAATACACACCGCGCGCAGAGCCTCTGTTTAATTAGAAAATACCTACCACAAAAATACGATGAACATGAAACAGATTTCTCTCATTTCCAATTCGTATTCGGTTGACGATAAATGAAAGGAAAGCAAGTCCGTAATGGAGTTTCATATTATTGCTATATTGAATGAAATCTTTTTATTTTACTAGTGATTGCGATAGCCGCAGTACTAGCAATTAGTAATATTTATTTCTACTATTCTTTATAAAATAACGACCCCGTCTATAGAAAGTACCATTCCACCGTCGCAAAAATTATGGAATTAGTTAATATGTTTACAGTCGTCGCGGGATCGAATCCCAGGGCACACCGCTGACTTTTTGGAGTCATGTGTGTATTGATAGTCAATCACCACTCACTAACCACTTATAATCTGAAGGAAAACATCGTGAGGAATCAGGCTACATGCTATAACGATTTGTAAGTTGTTTGTAAAGTTCCCAACCCGCACTAGGTCAGCGCGGCGTGGTAAATTATATGGCCTAACCCTTCCCGATCGTAATTTTCAATGTGAAATAGAGCCATGCACTGCAGTGGGATGTACATATATGGGCTGATACAGTACAGAGTTAGCATCAAGAAAACCCGGTTCTCTTTACTTTATTTTTACGAAGCTACTGTCCTGTAGGAGGCCTATATTCAGAAATGGACTTCCTGTGCCTAAAACGAACGAACGAACTGTCCTATATAACATATAAAATATTTTATTTCATGGTCTTTGTCTTTTTCATACAGCGACTAGTTGCAAGAGGTATTAATTGAACTACTTCCTGCAGTCTTTATTAGGTCGCCCGTCTACCTTGGTGGTGGACATTGAATACATGACCTCTGGGTGTATGGGATTCCAACCATTGGCGTTTGGGTTCAAATAACCTTCGCTTGATAGTTCGTTGATTAGCTATGCATCCTATTGGGGTCCAACATGTGGCAAGAGATAGTTGAGCTGGTAGACGAGAGAAGTATATAAGCGAGAAATTCTTCTAACAGCTTGCCACCCTCCTGATATACGACGCGAGTACTAGCAAAATCGCCTAAAATGAATTCGTTCATTATTATTGGAATAGAGCAAGTATTAGTGATTTCATATCGTTTTTTCTTTGTTTTAACTTGCCTATGTTTCAGACTCGGAGCCTTCGTGTTAACAGGGGGGTTAGTTATCTTAGCTTAGACTATGTTCCAAATGAATTATAAGTTTAAAAAAAATAGTATTGATTTATGAAGTGGAAAAAATTTATCTTATAAATGTTGACTTTCGACGTCCGATCATTCGAACTTCGTGTCAGAGTATAGAGTAACCCCCCCAGAAATAATAGAAGTATTTTTAGCGCGTGAATCTTCTTTCAGCTAGCGAACCCGCCTGCTAAACGAAGTGAGTTCTATCTTCTTCTAGTTATTAAATATAACGCTATCTTCAAACTTGAACATAATGTAATTTTGTCAGCGTTATAGTATAAAAGCTGAATTTTATATATGTTATTAAGGCAACTATAAACAAATATTTTCTTGGTATTCAGACACTTTTGATGGTTCTTTCATCGTGCCAGAAAAGTTGAAGCTCATAACTTTCAAAGCAACCACGACCGGGACTTCATAATAGCTGATTGTGCGATGCCTATGTCAGAGGCATGTGCACACAAATTTTCAGCTTTTATAAAATAACGAAGGTCTGGCTGCCACGGGCTCTTGTTCTACCGATGTTTCAGTCTCGCAGCCGTCATGTTAACAGAGATAAGAGAGTTTACAATTTCAGTATTCATGTGAACATAAATGAGTGTATCATAATACTTATAATTATTAAAATACTAAGCTGACCTGTGTAATAAAGAGCATTTTTAAAACATAAAATTAACACAATGTTGTAATTAATTAAATCTTTAAACATAAAAATAACCGCCTGTAACAATAAATTTATTAGTAGCTACACTATTGGTTCATACTTCATAGTATTATAATTTCAGTAGCTGTTATTTACGCAACACGTTTCACCAACATCGGAAAAGGAAGGCGGACGCGTTACGGTCTGAAGAATTAAACAAGCGTTCGGGAAAATATATGCATGTAACTAGTTCTTTAGGTAATTCACTTGCGTGAGCCCAATTTAACACTTTATTACTTGAATTACTTTCTGTTTGTTTACGGTGATAGGCGGATAGATAGAAGCAACGGCATCCATCTTGGGCCTTACTCTGTAAATCCGAAACGAAGTTCGAATCTTCGGACGATCGAAGTTTATGACTATACGAATGTACCTACTCTGTAAATATTCGAATTCGTTAAATCTAATACCTGTGGATCACACAAACATTTGTCTCGGTGCAGTGATCGAACCCGCGGTCTCACGTTTCACAGCCGGCGTCCAACCAAATACGCCACGGAGGCTGTCTATTGTTATATCTCTATATTTTCAATCTGCTGGTTTGTTATTTCCCGTTTCCCTGTGCCATTGCTAAGCTAGAGCCCCTTTTACCTTCTATGTTTTGTAGCCTTGTCATATTCTAATTTGGGTCGAATACATACAAAACGAATACAAAAGTGCGTGGTGGCCTGTTAAGTGCGTGGTGGCCTGTTACGTGCGTGGTGGCCTGTTGGTAAACGGACTAGACGCGACTGCCAACATGTTCACGGTGGTCGCGGGTTCGAATCCCAGGGCACACCTCTGACTTTTCGAAGTCATGTGTGTATTGTTAGTCAATCACCACGCACTAAAACGGTGAAGGAAAACATCGTGAGGAAACCTGCATACCATAGCGATTTACAAAATTTCTATGGTAAGTCCGGCAACCTGCACTAGGCCAGCGTGGTGGACTACATGGCCTAACCACTCTGATTCGTACTGTCGATTGTAGAGGAGGCCCGTGCCCTGCAGTGGGACGAATATGGGCTGATACAGACAGACAGACATACAAAACATCATTTCACTTCTTTTTTGGACGTCAAAAGTTTACCTGATTAAAATCAATTATTGCATGGCAAGATCGATTGAAACTTGGTAATATTTATAAGGACCGTTGTCAAGGTTCTAACTTAGCACCATAACTGAAGTAGGTGGCAGAAGTTTGGATGATTGAGTTTCTAGGGAAAAAATAATAATGATACAATGATTTAAACCGATCATAACAGATACTTAAGTACACGCTTTAAGTACTTTCAGAGACAATAAAAACAAAAATATAAATAAAGATATTTATGTATATTCATTTTCTTACAAAATTATTTACAACACCATTATTATGCACATATCCATTGTCATATAAAACATTACAATTGAGATAAATTAACATTTTAGGCGAATTTACAGCACATTACACTAAGCCGCTACAGCTAACGCTACATCTAGTTACAGATCAATATTAGGCACCGTTCTGTAAACACAAACCACATTTCCAATTACATTAATAATCCATTATGTTCTAACTGCGCTTATAGGACAACAAATTTACTCCTTCAGCCAAATCAGTGACAAAAAACCGATTCATTCGATGTCGACACATCATATCCAAATAAAATAGAGGACAGTGCACGATGGAACAGTGCACGATGGAACAGATGCAAGAGCGAAATTATTTACAAGTGATGAAGAATTGAATAGAATAGAGACTACCAGGTAAAGATTACAGACTAAGAAATGAATGCCCGCCGTATCTACTAATGATTCATCAACATATGAAGGAATGTAAAACATTTCCAATAGAAACTAAACTATAGACCTGCTTTATAATGCCAGAACAATGAATTGTAAGTAGAAACTCGTTAGACCGTAATAATTTATCCGAATTAAACAATGACTAATATCTTCGGGTAATGTACAATTGTAACAAAATGGCGTAGGCATTGTGAGACGATGAATTACTAATGACAGCTACCGAAATGCAATACAAATCGCTTTATACATGGGTGTGTTCGCGGTTAACGCATTTAATATGAAAGTGTCCGCGTTTCGCAACAGACCAATCACCGCTCAGTTTCTAGAAGACAAAATCCAAACCATTCAGCTTTAACAAATGCAACTGGAAATGTTCAGTATCGACCACTCTATACTATCTGTCGAGTAGAAACTGAGCGCCTTACAACCGCTATTTACAATCACTTAAGAAAGTAAAAACCCCCCTTCCTCTACTACTAATTCTACCAACTATTTATACACGTATTACTTTACACTATCCAGCTGTATGTTACATTACAAATAAGATTAAAGTAATACTTTCATTGAATACGATCTCGTCACACATCAGTTGAACAAAACATCGATCAACTTTACATTTGTATAAACGCGTTATTGTCTTTGCAATGATAAGCATTCAATATAATATTAAAAAATCCAAATTTTTTATATGCCCGCGTGGCAAAATATTTTTAAATAAATTGGCAGTACAAGCAAACAATATTGTCGCAGCGATGTTAGACCGTGAAAAAATTCATATGTTCTTCATTGTTTTTTTTTCGAGTTGGCATTTCTACGCCTCATACTTCAAATAATTCAAATAAAATAATGCCATAAAAGTACATTACTTTGATTTTTTTCAGTCTTACCATCGTTATATACATGGACAGTTATAAACAACCACGAAATGCTGCACATTCATGTAATTCATAATACGGCTTACTATGACTCTTCGTCTCATCCTTGTGCTGATTATTGTAAATTATATTGCAATTGATATAAATATCAAAACCGTACTTCAAAATGATTTATTCTTCGATTATCATGGCGCGTATAATCACGCGAGGATGCATTCATTTTAGCGCATCGTAGACGTAAACATTACAATCGAAATTTAACCCCTGTGTCCTGAAAGTAGTGCAAATAACACTCGTGATTTCGCGAACTTTCGAGAAGCTAAGTAATTTTATTTCGATGTATTATAAAAATATGCACTAATAATAGAAATAGAAGTTAAATTGCCATGCAATGTTTAGATTGACGCTTCCCTGCGCTTCAAGTTTGTGCGAGTATGAATAACCGTTAAGATATCCATCCCCTAATTTTACTTACAACAAGAATGTTACAAAGAGTCAATAGAGTGAGAAACATCATATGTTTAGTCGCATGCACTATTGTGCTCGATTGCCGTAATTAATTCATAGCTGTAAATATCACATATTCATTGGAGTTTGTTTATTCACTAACGTTGTTATTTTCTATTTACTACAGATGGACGTGTATCTAAATTCAGTTGGCTATGGTCCGTTAATACAAATACTTATACAAAAATCAAATAAATAAAGATAACTAATGATTGCGTTATATCAATGAGAATTCGTCCCAGTTAATACGCTATTATCGGCGCGTAGTTTCTGAGGGACAGCAGCTAATTTTCCTTGTAAGGAAACAAACAAGCGACGCGTACGTATGTACGTTGCTCGTTCCCGACCACATGTAATCAATGACAGCCATATCAATTGACCCCTTTCCTACCATTCGAATCGTTTACTTATGTCGAGTACCTCGGTAAATTGACTATACAATCCAAGACAGCAAACTCACGACTGTGAAAATATCATTTTATCGCCTCGTCCTTCAAGTAATGATGACGTGATGCTAACTAAAACTATACCAATTCAAGAATACATTTCTTGGCGAGTTTTCCATTTATAATCGTAATATGGACTTTCCAATTTTTTTTCAACACTTTACCTAAAGCTTGCGCTCATGTACTTTAACGCGACACATATGCGGCGTCACACACACGTGTTATCCGTACACGTCCGGGCCGTACTTGCGGAGAGTATGTGAACTTGCGTTGAGTTTAGCGATGATGGTGGGATGGTATCCTTAGTGGTGAGTGGTGGTGAGTAGTGGTTAGTGGTCGGGCGCGTGGTGGTGGTGCTGCGCCTTTTTCTTGCGTTGCGCGAGCATGTCGTAGAAGGGGTTGTGCGAGATGGAGCGACGCAGGCACGCTATCCATTCGTCACGCTCCTCCATCGTCGCCGCTGACATTCTGAAAGGCAGAATAAAATATGTTATAGCAACAAGAATATAGCCACAAGCTTTGAATAGTAAAGTTCTAGTTAGCCATTTGATATTGTATCTGTATAAGCTTTGGTATACACAAGTTATTTGTATCTTTAACATTGATTGTAAAGACATAGATAAATGGAAGTAAATTGTTATTTTTGCTAACTCGGTTTCTGATTTCTAATAAGGACATGACAACATATTCACGGTAATTTCGACATACTTAACGACATGTTTATTCAATGACTGCCTCGGTGGCGTAGTTGTACTAAGGTAAGGTTACGAAGCTGAGGTCTCGGGTTCGAATCCCGGGTTGGGCAAAGTGAAATTGGATTTTTCTATTCAGTATCAGCACAGAGTCAGAAAGGACAATGGGCACAAATGTATGGAACCTGGTACCAGCTCCAATCGGAATGAGTGTTACATCGTTGGAAAGGTATTTTTGTGTAGATTAATGATATCAAGGGCGCTAGACCTGATTCGCTGTCCAATCGAAGAAATCGTACTTTATAGTTAAAATTTTTTTGTTACATCATATTATGTACACATACTTTTATTGCTTTTTTTTCAATTTGGCATGGTATTATTATAATCCCAAGACACACTCCTGGTTTTTCGAAGCCATATGTAGAGTGATAGTTTATTACCCTGCACTTTAACGGTGATGGAAACCTGAATATCATAGAGATATTCTAGAATTTCTGTCTAGGTAAAGTTCGCCAACCCACACTTGGCCAGCGTGGACTATGTCCTGATACGTCTTGATCGGTATTTCGATTGCTGAGGCGTGCCTTGCAGTGGGACGTATAATGGGCTGGTATTGTTAAAGTATAATATTACTCTCAAATGTCGGTACTATACAACGTGTAACAGGATTAATTCACAACCTCAGACACCCCAACTTTAAAATATTATTGCAATCATAGTTTATGCTGCGAAATCGTACTACCATAATTACAAAATCTTTTATTTATGAAATTAGTTATACCAAATGTAGGCACTTAACATGGTCACCTCACGAGTTACAAATAAGAGTGTACTACTACCATAGATTTAGTATAAAACATAGATCGGCAATGTGAAAGAGATAGAATAATTTAACTCATATGTTAAAGCGAGATGCATGATGCGACCATACGTTTACACAGAAGTAGCCTGCAGTGACCCAGAGTCAAAATATGTCAAAATAAGCGAGCAACAAAATTCGCTTATTTTCATAATTTATTTAATTTTACAGTACTTGGTTATATTTATTAAACGTAGTTTATTATAGTGCATTGTGCAGTGCCAAAGTGTGGTTCATACAGGCGTAAAAATCCGAAATAATTAAAGTTTTCACAGGTACCGGCCACTTTTGTACAATACTTTTTTTCGACAATATTATAGAATTAAATGGAAATCCGTGTATACATATCGGCAGAAAAGAATATAGTATTTCATTAAATAAATACGCTGAAAGCATCCATTGCGTATAAAAAATTATATCAAATACGTGAATTTACAATAATTTCAACCAAAAGTTGCTAGGGATTGACTGACAGGTTCGATCAATAAAACGTTGTCGATGAAATAGTCGATGACAACACATGTTTCCCTACATTTTTATGGAGCTATAGTATGTTGTGATAGTGTGCATTCTTCTTCTTCTTCTACCTGGCGTTATCCCGGCCATATTTCCCCGGCCATTATTATAGTATTCATTCTGCAATATTACTTATTACTTTACTTTTTCTCATTTTTTTATATTTGTGGAATAATTATTATAACACTTCATGTGTGTGATTTATGAATTAAGAACCTGTTTCAATCGCTGCCAAGAGGCTGTCAATTTATAATAGTAAAACAAGAACATATTAGATATTTTTATAAAATATGCGATACTTATGCACAGTATCATCGTCCAAACCTTGAAGCAACATTATTAATTTATCATAACAACAAATGTTTTCAAATAATATGACAATTTGTCTTTATTTATTTGTGTGTTTATCAATCTGTATTGAAATAAACACATCAATAAGTTTCTGTTAATATATAATAAGATGTCGCATATATCCATAACATTTTATTTCACAACTACAGGCCGACAGCTATATCGATATCGATATGATAGTATCGAAAGTGCATGGTACACCACTATATGTCAAGCACACATGTAAACTTCACGCACACAATCGTAAATCAGTTTTGGTCGCGCTCAAAATGACACATTGCCGATCTATGTTTTATACTACATCTATGACTACTACACACGCCCGCGGACACGCACACATGTACACAAGAGTCATTCACACGAGTACCTATCGCCGAACGCTGCGACGCGCCGCGCCGGCAGAAACAGCTGACAATAAACGAAATACAAATTACGTACGTAACTGATTACTGGGTGGTTTGGTAAACAAATTATTAATAATTTAATCTGTAAGCATAACATTTGTGTTTTAGCTATAAAATCTAAACATTTTACTTACTAGATATAATGCGTACGAACCCAACGAAAGACAATATTTTGCATGAATCGGCTATAAAATATTATTAATTTCACTTCCGCCAAACTTAGTTCCTACAAGCGGGCAGGATACGGGCGTCATTTATTTTGCATTACTAATGAATAAGATAATAAGATAACGCAATATCTAACAACGAAGACTAGGTTGGGAATCACAACACAAAAAAAATACAACAAAATTAACTTACATGTTACATGGCACTCATGCGGCGATTTCTTTTTAAAATATGTTCGAAATGTCCACCACTTTGATTCACTTTGATGCACATTTGCGTAATTTTTCACGTAATTTATGTAAAACTTCAGCGTCACTCTTCACTTTTAGGAAGGCTGCCACTATTCTACTTTTTAGTTCCTCCACATTAGTACTTTCACTGAAGTATACCGATACAGATTTATTACGTCCCAACAAAAAAAGTCAAGAGGCGTCAAGTCAGGTGACCTAGGAGGCCATTGCACAGATCCGCCGCGACCTACCCAGCGTTCTCCGAACTCAGCATCGAGATACTGTCGGACACTACACTGGTGCCGTGCCTGTTGTTAAATGTCCTGCATGATACATTATCACCACACAGTGCCAAAGTTCTCACCATTTCAGTGCATTCAATATTCGAATACCGAAAAGACATCGCGCGCGAAAGTTATCAAAATATCTACTTAACACTTAAACACAAGTAGACACAGACAACTGCGGTGCACGACTAGATTTTTTTCACATACTCGGTGCCCATTTAGGGATTGCACTAACGGGATATCCGACACACCGGGATTCCGCATACATTGTAGCAAAATTACAAACCGAATTTAATCACCATTTTAACGTTCCGCGAAATTATTTTTCATAGAAATACCTACTTGTTGTTTCTTTTCATAGTGATTTTGTCACAATTTAATTTGTTTCATTTAAGTGCATGTATTGCGCGGGATTTGGATCGCCCGGTCTTGCAAATACCGGGAGGAATTTTTTTCGCGGCGCATCCCTATACCGACTCGCCAAACCTTTTGATGTACCGCCGCGCCGCGCGCGCCATCGTTTGTCGGATGGATCAAATTGCATTAAACAATAGCTGCATCCTGCTCTATCTAGTTGTAGTTAAATGTGCGGAAAAGAGAATATGATAGTTATTTATTTTGGTAGCTTATTACGTTTATTGAGGCCTATCGTTGTGTGCGTTTGATTAATGATAGATTGGTTAAATAAACTTTATGACCATCGAAATAAAGTTCATTTTTGTTCATTATTTAGTTTATTAGAGTATTCGTTTAGTGATTCATTTAAAAAATGATCTTATGTCCTGGAGTTACGTTTCAATTTCGTTTGTTCGGAGTACTAAATGAAAGAGTGTCTGTAATTTACTTGGTCTTAACTAATTATTTTGAAAAAAAATACCTACCAAAAAAAATGTTGATATCGATTCAGTAGCTGATTCTGAACGTACTACTTTCCGCTTTTACATTTAAATCTGTTACATGTTGTATACATACGTGCACGCAAAAGTCACACATCTTCAATTCCGTAGTCAGTTATGTCCTCCATAGCAGCTTCTCTATAGGTTTCGATGAGATATAAACTGTTATTTAGGTGGTAGTTTTAACTGGTATGTCCCCAATGATAGCAATATCATGTCTTGTTCACTTAATCGTGAAAATCGGCCATATCATTGGCTTCCAATCTCTGAAAAGCAGCTCTTCTGTTATTTGATCTTTTTTCTTCTTCATCTGTATTAGCCCATGTACGTCCCCTTGCAGGGCACGGGCCTCCTCTACAATCGGCTGTACGATTAAGAGTGGTTAGGCCATATAGTCCACCACGCTGGCCTAGTACGGGTTGGCGGACTTACATACCATAGATTTTTTTATAAATCGCTAGGGTATGCAGGTTTGTTTTCCTTCACCGTTTTATTGCGTGGTGATTATCAATACACACATGACTCCGAAAAGTCAGAGGTGTGCCGTGGGATTCAAACCCGCGACCACCATGTGGCAGTCGCGTCTAGTCCGTTTACCAACAGGCCACCACGCACATAATTCTACTACATTTCATATCCCTACATTTCATTGCATTTCTTTTACATAATTGTACAATAAGTTTGGGATTTACATTTTTTCAGTTATTTTTTGTAGAAAAGCTTCTGCGTATTGGCCATCTGCAATTGGATAGTGGAAGTGATTTATTATTGCTGCTGCAATCGGAAAGTCCGCAAACATATTATGAATTGTATTAATTAAAATATATTAGGCACAATAGCTTAAAATATCTTTTGATTCGGCCGTTAACCACTTCCACTACCCATCGGCATATTGTAACCAGTCGGGAATTATTTTCATGAAGAGAAAGTTGTGCATGTCCCAGGTTTTTTGTCAGAGAAACGTGGTAATCGTATCCATATTCTTTGATATTGCCTAAACTGTCTCTAAGCCCACGGTCTAAAATAAATATATCATTGGGATGAAGCAATATGTACAAGGGGTTTTTCTCATCGTTCATAAAATCAGGCATCAGTATTAGTGGCAGCGTATGGTTCTTTTACATCTATAATGCATCCATCTTTCCTCATACCCGAATAGTGTTTTAAGAATTCTGAGGTTTCTATCAAGGACATTGTCTTTAGGTACGTGATCGAAATCCTTGTCAGGCACAATATAGTTAGTTCTAGGACACTCTCGTGCAAGGGCCAACTGGCGTTCAACTTTTCTTCCTGACATATTAAACAATACTCCAAGTCTTTCATTGCATTCTCCAGTAAGTAGCCTTGTCAAAAAAATACCCAAAGTGGTTCTGCGATATGAACTTGCATTTCGTAGCGAAGTCTTTTGGTCTAAAATAATTGCATTAAACAGTTCTGTAGTACGTCCAGTCCAAAAATACCAACAGTGCATATAATAACTGATTCTTCGTTCGTTCGACTTTGCTTCACTCAGCCATATTAAATATAACGTAAACATGCTCATATTTAAAATGTTACAAAAACTTATTAATGAACTGTTGTGATTTAAACCAATTGTAAATTGGTTTTTAAAAGAACCCTGCAGAATTTCTTGCCCGTTTTTCTCTAGTGAAAACTGCTTTTCAAACCAGGTGATAGATAAAAATAATTACTGAATCTAAATGATGTAGATCATCTTAAATGGATTCAATAAATCATTTTCATTTCATTTCATTTTATGGAATTTTATTCATGGTCAGCCTGGAATCAAAACCTGGAAACATTATTGACCTGGTAGCACCCTAGCATAGCATAGCTACTAGCATCTGCCTACCCCTTCTGGGAATACGGGGTGAGTTTATATGCATCCATACAAAAAAGGAAAGGAAAGTTAAAAAGTTAATTGACAATTAACCTATAATGTAGCATTTCCTCGAATTAATTCGGCTATATCTGCGCGCATTTTTAGTTAGTTTTCCGATGAAATACGCACTTGATATCAGCCTCGGTATAGCCCTCTTCAGCATATTACACAGTTACGGAATCAGTCGGTTATTACATATGTACCTGTATGTGTATATCCAATATCTTCGGACGACTATATTTCAAAACGGACAATACATACAGGTTTATCGCCATAATATTATTTTCTTCTCTTGAAAAAAGCTATCCAACGAGGGTAAATTCATTTTGATTGGACATGGGTACCAAAACGCCCATCATCCTTTGTGCCCGATATGGCGATAGGCTCGCCACCTATCAGATCGTGGGACGGAACATACAAGGCGAAATGTGGGTGTCCTGGCACCTCTGCCAACCCCTTTTTGGAAAAAGGCGTGAGTTTATGTATGTATGTACAGTAAGGCGTGTGTACCTGTAGACGGTGTGCTTGCCCTCGACGACCTTCCCCTCGGAGTCGGTCTTGCACGCCTTGATGAGGTCGGCGCCGCCGCACGCGTACAGCTCCAGGCAGTGCGGCCGCTGCCGGTCGCTCGCGGGGCGCACCTGCACCAACACATATACACGGTTATTTTCAATTAACTATACAAATTGTAATAAAAAGGGTCAAAACCTATTTTTCACTTCCAGTACAGATTAGACTAAAAACTGATTAATCGTTTATTATTGAATAAAAATATATTAACCTGCCTATTCTCTATAATATGTTATACATTATTTTTATCGATTTAATCTATATGCAGATAGAACATATACACAATGTACTGAAATTAATACAAAATTGAGGACATAAGTTTCATATAAAACCACTGGTTATCACGCTGTTGACTTGCTCTATAATTACAACGTATAATCGATGTGCCAATACGAGCATAATATCCTATAATCTACGCCTCCACCCATATGTAATTAGTACAACTCAAGTAACTGAACCGTGTCAGTATTTGAACTGGTACTGCATCACTGCTGTTGGTAATTATATGGTGTTAATGAACCCTATTGTGTAGAAATAATCGAGAGTTAACGTATTTTTGACCGACTTCAAAAGAGGAGGTAATCTATCCGACTGTTTATTTTAAACTTATGGCAAAATAAAAACTACATATTTCTATACTGGTGCGGTTAGCACTTCATTAGATAGCGGTCTAAATCAGTCATCGGTCGGCGGTGTCCAGAAAGAATATTATTTCTGACTGCTTAGCAATATATTCGATTTTAATGTTATAATATTTTTTGTTGCGATCACATAGATTGCTAGAACTGTTCCATTACTAAAATAACGCGTTCACTACTTGCCTAAAATGCTTTTAGATAACCAATTTGGTTGGACGCAAACATTCAATTAGATTACAAATTCGAAAACAATGCAGAGACTATAATTTAAAAAACGGGTTCCAATCAAAGGATGTATATATTTCGAAATAGTCATATCTGGGCACAACTCGGCACTTTCTTACGAATGACAAAACAATTGAAAGCAATTAAACTAATTAGTTTATATGAATCACAAATTAAACAGTGTCTCACAACTCACACAGCTAAAAACAATTAGTCACCGCGATATCAATACAGGACAGGATGAACTCGGCGACACTACTGCGCATCGTGTTAAATATCATTACTAGCACTGATTCAAATACTGATAGCTATTGGACTTTAGAAAATGCCTACTGAGTATAAATATGTTGCATATATTTCTGTGAATCTGTCGCCTATTTATGTTGAGTACAGTAGGTGTTTCCATGTTTTTTTTTTTCATTTATCAGTCAATTACCATGCAGTTTCATTCATGCAAGAATCCTGTATTCGATTGATATCTTTATAAGAATTTAATAGTAGGTGAAGTACACAACCCGCATAGGTCAGAGTTCTAAGCCCTCTCCATCATACTCTTAATTATATAGAATTGCTTAGCAGTTGACTTCACTGTGACGCAGTTTGGCCTATCTCCTGTTTTATTGGTTATTGACTATTGTCTAGTTCTGGGACACAGTATATGTACAATTTTCTGACAAAACATGGCAGTATAAGTTGCACTTTTATATTTATTTATTTTTAACTGTTATACATGTACTTATTATATTAAATACAAGATATTCTAATTAATGATACAAACAAAGTACTTTATAAAACCACCTCAAATCGGTATAATGAATATTATCTACGAATTATAAATTTTAAAATTCTTCATTAGCAAACAAAAAATATGTACACACAATGTAATATTATAATGTATGACACATCAAACGTGTTATCAACTGATGTGCCAAAACCACAAAATGTGTACGGGAAATAAAATAATTGATATAAAGTCAAATGACGAATAAATTATTTCTATATTTATATCCATGACTGGACCATAAGCGCAAAAATCAAATTACAATAATATTGGGTTTAAATAGGAATGCTCAATTTTTGAGCCTAAAAGCAATAACACGTTCTGTTAATGCATATTACATTTAAGTAATTATAACTGGTTCAACTATGCTTTATTTGAAAATAATTAAAAATGGCGTTCTCGGTATTGTATTTATAGTAGAACCGATCCGCTTGACTTTTATTACATGATGTCGACCTTTACCTTTAGACCTAAAAGTGGACTGTTATCCTTTAGGAAGTGATCTAAAAGACTGAGCCTTTTTTTTTAAATAAATTAACCTTTATGCGAAATATGTGAAAAGTAAAGCTATTTGACAACGGACTATGAATGTAAAGGACAGGAATTAAAACTCTATGACGTGGCTTTATTTAATCATAAATTATCTGGGAAATACCCCGGCTTCCGATTAATAGGAAAAAAGTTTCAACCTTGATGGTACGCTTACGTCATTTGATGTAAAGACTTTCGGAAATGGAAACACACGAATCTTTCCACATTATACACACGTATAATTTCCTGGAAACATCAGCTTAAAACAGAAAGCTCGTTGGAAAAATAAAACCCTCATATTGCAGTACGACGCATAGATACAACCTATTGCCCCACGTGAAGAAAAAGACAGGCGGCAGAATCTTTACTATCTCATAGAATTTCCAATGCAATTGGTGTCAAAATACTATTGATATGAGTCACAATTGACCGTCAATTTGTTCCACCAATTAATACTTATTGTATATGAGTAAGAGTGATTGAACTACGAACAGCACTGACCGTCTGCTGACATACTTACATGCTTACGTAATTTTAACAACAAACTTATCAAGAGTTATTTAATATAAATAATTAATTACATATTTAAAGGAGGTAAACCATATCTTTGAATATTTAAAGAGCTTCATGCTGTAACCTCTTCAAAAGAAAAGTTAAAAGGTTTTGAAAGGGTCGTCAACGCGGGAGTGACACCTCTAGTTTTGCAGACATCTATAGACTACAATAACTGCTCACTCTCAGGCAAGTCGTATTGTGTCCTTAGTTGTATAAAAAAGGTGTCAGCAGAAAACCTATAGTGCAAGTCAACTGTGAAACCAGAAACGTATGAAAAGGTGTAAACAGGAAAAATTAAAAAATGAGAAAGAAGCGTAGTTTATAAATAATAATAATAATCTCTGCTTATCGCCAATGGATTAAGGTTTAATTATGTAAGTATGTCACCCAAAAAGAAAGGTATAGTCATTGAAACCTAGATTTGAACCACAGCCGTCAACAACAATAAAATACTGTAGAAAACAAAAAGGCCTGACTAAACTGGAATCTGCAGGGTTTGTCTACGAACCTAAAAGAAATTCGAATGTTCGGACGCCGTACGTCAAACTATACGAATGAGCCATAGTTGTCCACAAAATGTTGATTTAGGAACTCCAAAACCTATAATTTACTTTGGAAGTCGAATGGTCGAACATTCGAACTTTATTTTCGGATTATAGAGTAACCCCCCAGATATACGCACATTTCATATCCCAAATAATAATACATGATTAAAGTATAGCGTTGGACATAATTATTGTCCTCCGTGGGATTGTTGTCACCTCTGCTTTTTTGTTTATTATATTTTTACATTTTATGTAGACTATTTTGTGCCAGACTCTACTTGAAATGAATGACAAATGAACTACTCATGAAAACGTTGGATAATATACTTACAGAAATGTTTTCCAGTGGAATGATGCCCCTGGGTTCCTTATCGGTCGTATACTCGAAGTAGTACAGGCAGTTGTCGTTCAATATGAACCACCGTCTCTTCCACGACTTGTATCTGAAATAACAAAGTAAAACATGAATATTATGGCGTTACATTTTATAAGCGGAATACAAAAGCTATAGGTTATTTGTTTCGTAGAGCCTTTACTTAAATAAATATTATGTAATTAGTGGTAAAAAAATATGGACTACGTCTTGCATTACAACTTTAGGTAATGCCTTAAAAATATACACTGATTCGAAAATCAATAAATAAATGAAAATAGTAACAATGGTCTTGCAATTCCTACAATAATCTTCATTGTAATGAAGTAGTTCTTTGTAAAAGTATTTGATTTGTTGTGAGGAAAATTCCTTACTCGCTATAATAGGCGTCAAAGTGAATTATCCAAGGTAGTCCGTATCTAAAGTGGAATCTTTAGCAACAGGAAAATTTAAATCGATTGGTGTCACACGTTTCTACGATTTTTAATCGTTTATTTTTCTTTATATTTACTGTACGGAATTCACAAATGTAAACATTAAATTCCACTTTCAATTGGAATATTTTAACAACAGTAACCTGGCACAACGCCATAAGTTATATTCAATAAACATTGTATTAGCAAATATAATTATTCAATCAAGGATAATACCACAACAACTTCATATTCCGCAAACCAGTTACAACTACGTGCTTATCGTATTAATTAACAATACAATACAATATTCAAACACTAGTTTAAGTAATCATTATTGACTCATCATTCCAAACACCTTAGAATTATTGTAGAGCACTTGATCAATAAACATCAATTGCGCAAATCGTTACTAGGAACGCATTGCATCCTCAAGGAAAACTATGTAGGTATTATTTTAACCTAATTATGTAACAAATTATAAGCTTATGCGTTTCAATAATAAATAAATTAACAAAACCAATTAAATGTAAGTGTCAAGTGAGTAAAGATAACAGACTATCGCGAAACAGTTCTCTATTTGAACAGTATGACACTTAACGTCGGGCAGTCTTGTTATACTGCCAAGGCAATGTAAAATAATAATTAAAAAGTGCCTCCAGTATTCTGGGCTCTTTTGCTCCAGGAACGATGTCGAACGGTTTTTTTGTGACTACTATATTTTTTTTGAATAGCCGGCTTAAAATTATTTTGTAGCACTTTTGTTAGTTTTTAAGGACATTGTATCAATTTATTTTGTCCAGAATTAATTTTATTAATAATGGGTTTATAGCTAAAAAAAATTAAAGTTGGCTAATGTAGATACTCACCGTCCACCTTGCTTCCACAGCCAGCCCTCTTTGTCGGGATTGAAGAACGTATGCATCAGATCGTTGCCGTCGTCCTCAGGAATCTTGAACGGCTCCGTCTTTATAGACTCGTACAATGACTGAAAACACAATGTTAAGAATATCAAACACCGGTACATGCAAATAACACCCGACGGTAATGAAATAATAAGAAGGGTTTCAATCTTTTCATAGAAATCGAATGATTCATGTAATTGAATTAATGTAACTGCATTATTCAGCGGCGCAATTTATGCTATAAATAAATCTGTAAGGACGGTGCACATTATAAATGTATTCAGGGAAACCTGACGTAGGACTTAGTAACCAAACAAGATCAATTTCAGTTGATATGTTTGTTGATTTAAATTGCTATTTAAATACATTAAATCGGCATACGAATCGATTTTCTTACGGATTGATACGCATTCATTTTATTTGTAGATAAAAACTACGACTCCTTTCTTATGAAAGTTGTTTTAATGGGAATCGAGAGAAATAGTATGAACTCGGTAGTAAATACAAGAACATTCAAATGGGAATTACCAAGCTGTATATAAATAATAGATTAATCAAAGCCAAAACAGGATATAATTCTCCGATAGTCTGAGATAGTGTTGTGCATTCGATGGTGGGCGTTTTCCGGCCGATGATGACACACCGCTTTATAATAACGTTTATTACATTTAACATTTTATAAATTCAACATTTATGTGGTAACCTACAGTGATAGCTGCAAAAAGGGGACGCCATATAGATATGAGTTTCACGATAATAATGAAAAAATCGCAAATATAATATAAAAGTATCAAGATTTGCATTACTGCCCTGAGAGAGTAAGCCAATAAATATGTTTACAAGTAAGTTGATTAGATTAAGGCCAAGCGTCGGCTTCAAAACCTTCAATGAAGATGAATGACGAGCACAATAAAATATTTTGCAAAGTATTACTCACAAAGCAAACAAGTTGTTTACGCAGACACGAGAGGTCGACTGCGAGTTAACAACGATCGCGACGATTATCACTCGGCAGTCGGTAGTTAGTTACATTGCAGATAACATTTCTCACGGGTTCACAATGTTTACACATGCATGTGCGTCAATGTGGGTTACACTACCAGAGATTACGGATTGTAACTGTACTTGAAAATAACTATATCTGCTATTAAATACACTGTTAATTTTATCAGCTTTACGCAAAAATATCGCTTATTCCGATGTTTGTTATTTCTAGAACGACACAACTTTTTCATAGCAGAAAAAATGTATAAAGGGTAATTAATTAGATATTTCAATTGTACATTTTTAAAAAGAATTTTGCTATTTAAATTATTCTAACATCACTATAACATAATAAATAATTTCTAATGTATGCTATTTATTTTATTATCGACCTTTACACGTCCTTTTAGAGGACACAAACGCGACGGGCGACGGCTGTTTAAGTATAAATGGTAAACAGTACGATATTATGAACTATAACCAAGTGAAAATATAGAAATCTTTAAAATCTAGAAACCCATAGAAAAATTGTGAATGTTTTGTTATTGATACTATCATACATTCTATTTGAACTTGATATCTCAATCTACGTCATCAAATTTCGCGTGGTAGCATGAAGCTTCCTTTGGCGATAAATATATTTATTTTATATTTAAAATATTACTAATGGCCTACAAAAACAACGTACCTAACAATTATCATATTCTCAAAGGCCTGTCTAAATATTAACACAAAAGATCATTAGTTACTTTCATGATAAACATGTTATTTCCTCAAGCAATTTTCGTCTAAATTTTTATGATAAACACGAGCGTTTCGGTGCTTTTGTTTTCATGTTAGATTCCGTGCAAACATGACAATCCTATCAAAAAATTTACATAACTATGTAAACACATTATTTATCGTGCGGAAATAATCTCCCGTGACATCATAACTATATGCTTACAAACGCATTACATCGTTTGATTTCCACACCCCCGCAATCTTTATAAATTACGACATTCTTTTTCCTTAAACGTATTGTGGTTTTGGGATATATTTTCCGTAATATTGCCAACTGTCATTGCAAATTACTAAAATGGTGGCATTGTATGGACCGTTTGTTTTTATCACCAGGATATAACATTCCTTGACGATCGTTTAGTTTCTACGTGCATAGTACCATCATTAGAAAGGTCTTTAGAAAACCTTATTATGTGAATAAGCCTTACATATAACGGTCGACATGCCTCGAAGATTAGTTTATAACGTGCAATAAGTACGCATATTTCTGTAATGCCGCATAAAACGATATAAATAGTTGTCTAGAAAACCATTTATAATTCCTATAAATCTACTTATCTTTATAATAGGCACCCGCAGATTAAAGCTTGCTTAATGAGAAAAAATTACAAACAACTATTTTATAATAACTTTTTCTTATTTTAACATAATAAGATATATCTAATTTCCACAAAAGTCAGATAGCAATATTTTTTACGAACCCAGTTAATACCATCTCATTTAAAAAAATAGTTTCGTCTTTTTCGCTAATTAATCACAGATATCATTACCTACATCAAAATTATTTTTCAATATTCTTATAAAACATACACAATGTTTAAATCACAATCTTCATGTGTGACCTAAAAAATGGAGCACTAGGCTGGCTATAAATCTATATCTATCCGCCCACCAACATTGGACCAACGTGGTCAAATATGGCCCACAGTGCCACCGTTAAAGGTTCACATACTCTAGTACAAATATAGGACGGTAGTACAATGTGCACCGCAACTGGCAACGTGTTTGGTTTACTTTAGTACAATTGGCGATGACGAGTCGATTGTGATGAGTCACGGCTGAAGGGTGATACACGTGATGACCAATATGTTTATGAATATTAACGTTTAGTTCAACGGTTATTCGGTGGCAAGTCTAGGACTCTGCAGTGTAATAATTTTCTTATTGCAGGAAAAATGTTGCTAAAATTCCGCGTGAAATATTACATTTTGCCTTAGGTGTGAAATGTAATACTAATTACGACAATTAGATGTTGTTAATGTTTCTTTGTAGTTGGACGGAATTCAATGACAAATGGAACGAAAATTATGTGCTTATCTTAATGTACCGAAATACTAAAGATTGCGAAAACATGTCCCTGGCAGTGACCGCCAAATGAATTGGTGTCATTCGATCGTATAAACATAAACAACAAACTCACCAAGAGCAATTCCTGCGGCAGATCGCCACCGTTATTGATGCCTCGGTTCATAGCCACAAACTGCTCGGGCGCCGGCTTGTCCTTAACACTCGGGTTGTGCAGCGAGGTATTCAACATTATTATGGCGAAGCTGAGCACGTAACACGTGTCGGCATTCGTGAATATATCGGGGTTCAGCTGGCAGTATCTCTGTGCGAAACATTCCATCATGCGATCGATCTTCTGCGCCTCGCCCGGTAGACGGAAACTCCATAGAAATTGTCTGGAATAGGAATGGATGTGTTCAAGTTCGGTTGACATTTAATTCCGAGTAGTGGAGTGAACTTGGATTGAAACGGAATTTAGCTGTTATTTATATGTACCTAAAAATACCAAGTACAGTTCCAATGTTTTTAATAAATTTAAAGCGGTTATCATCCGCAAATGTACAGCATTTTGCAAATTGTTTTTATTTTTAAGGTAACAATCGCGAAATTAATTTATCACACAGAACACGTACAAAGTAATTATTCTTCAAAGCCTCAGTGAGACAGAAAATTTAACGAACTCATTAGTAAAAGAAATGTCTGCCAAGTAATTTTCTTGATTGAATTTTGCAATAAAAGTCTAGTCTCCCTGTATAAATTAAAAATGTGTAAAATATTTCTTATTAATTAGTTGTACTTGTGGTTGCGATAAGTTAAAGACTGTGATAAAACAAAACGTATAAGTATTATGCAATGCTAACATTGTGCCGTGTACGTAATTAACACACGTTAGGTATGTGATGAGAAATGCGAATATATTTATAGACTGCACTGCAATGACTGTTTAAACAATTTGTGTGTAGAAGTTTTAGCGGACTCAAGATCGACTTTTCCAGTTAGTCGTTATCGTCAGATTGCGTACTTCAATAGTAATTCCAGGTAGTTCCCCCTATGAGTTTTACTTTCACTGGCATTTGTTCAATAACAATATTGAACACAATAAAGCCGATCTCAAACATCCAACATGCACATAATTTGAAATATTTATCTTGATTAAACATTATGTTCTCAGAAACCCATATCACGTTTGTTTTGAAATGCGTTCAGTTAAAACGCAAACAGTTAATTGATAGCATTTTTTAAAATTATAATTGATGAAGTAAACAATACGTTACAATTTATCTCAAACTGCGATAAACTAGGCACATTTGTTTATAAAACTATATAAACAAAATAGAATATAAATAAAAAAGTCTAATTTCGTGTCAATTAAAAATGTACACAATAAACACATAAATTAATGAGATTAATAAGAATAATGAAAATGCGGAAAGGATGGCACTTTATCCTGCAGCAGAAAGAAAGGTTTCTTTAACCTTTCATAAAAACAAACAACTATCGATTGTAGTAACCTACATTACAAGTACCTTGAAAGTCGTAATTGTTTTTATCTGTACTTATTGCATACAATTAGAGACACTATTATATGTTAATGCAATATGAATATTATTTTTATATGCGAATGTCTCAGGAATATTTTTAATGCATTTTATGGCTTCTTATATGGGTTAAGAATGCTTATAAAAATTGAAAGACTCGCGTACAATGGTAAAAATGGTGTGGTAGTAGGATAAGGGCATAGGGCATGATAGGTATATAGATACCTATCAAATGAAAACGTTAAAAAATACGTTTGGGAATTGAAGTTTAAAAACTAATATCACACTACTCGTAAAATTGTACAGTGTCATATTATGATGAAAATACTTAAACAAAAAAAGACCTGGATTTGGTTCTCATTCGACAGACATTCTGAATTATAGGTAGGAGGATAGTTTCCTATAAACCCGGGAATTCCAGCAAGCTACGGCTCAGATTACATTTTTCATATCCAATCGGAGCGCAAAAATAAACTTCAATCTAGTACAGTTTGCAAAGCGTCTTTTCTAAAGGAACTTAAAATCAAGACTAAACTGTCTTCTTCTGCCCAACAGTGTATTCTAAAGTTCTTCGGACACATTGCTGGACTGAGCTAATTAGAACAGCGACACACTCTTCCATAAAAGAGTGCACAAGGAGTGCCACAAACCGCAAAAAGTGGAGAAGCTTCTGTAGCGCTACAATCATCGAAGAAAAGACGGACGACTTAGGCACCTCTTCATGTAACATCATCATGTCAACTACGGCCACTCTGCCAAGTGCTTGACTGAGAAGATATGCAGAGTTTAACCGTCTCCCGTAGACTTCCAAAGGCATGAAGTCCCTTGGGAAGTAAGTCCTTATTGCCACGTAACATTCTATGATCAGCCATGAAATAAATCGAGCTCGTATTTCAAGTTATCGTTACCCTCATCCATCATAAACCTTGTTATCCGTACCTTTGGAAACGTCAGTGTATTTTATAAAAGCGAATATATGTAGTGAAACTTGCGGATCGGATTCGGATTTTTCAATAAAAAGACGACGTCAATCGAAATATAGACATCAGTACAACGAAATTTCGAGCCTAATCACATTTTGCCTCGTCGAACATTTTTCAATGGAAAATATTTGAATATTTTATTTATACTAACCTTGATGTAAATAAAAAATTTAAGGTGTAGTGACAAATATAGCAGACACGTTTCTATAATAGAAACAAGATGAAATCTTGCCTCCCTTGGGATCAAATCGTTTCGCTCACCTCAATGCCTGTACGAGTATTAAATCGGTGAAGTCGTGGAGATCTACAAAGGCCCGTAAGACTGCCTCGTTGAACTCCGACCGTTCCCCGAGGTAGTCGCCTATCGCAGTTTTACTTAGCCCTTCGCCTTTGTGAAGGAACTGCGCTACGTCCTCCGGCGTCCTCTGCAGCAACCCGTTCTCATATAGGTATTCGATACCTGTAACAACCAATAAATATTATATTCTGGATTTATTTGACAGATGACTAATACAAACAGTGATAACAATTCTTTGAATGATTACTATATCAATAATAACTTTCTAATCAGATTATATGGCAGTGACATGATTAAAAAATAAACTGTAATCATTTATATAATATAATTTGGAACTAGCGATAAACGAATACAAAACAATTGTGTTGCTAGCCTTCACTTTATGTAACAGATGAGCGTGACGATTTTATTGATCTAGTACCCAAGTTTTATACAAACAAGCGCTTTCATAATGTAAATACAAGAACATTCTCGTGTGACGTCTATAAATGATTAGCTCGGCAGACACAAAGATAACAAAAGAACGAAACCGAAGCAATGAACCGTGAATCGCGAACTGCACATAGGTATTCAGATCACGCGTGCGGCTGTGAACAAAAAGTGAAAAACTGTGGCTTACCGCCGCTCGCGAAAGCGTCTCTATTCTTAAATCAAGCTTTCTTGTTTTCACAATTCGATTCGACGGTATAGCAAATAGTTTTTATGCGACATTGTACATTGTGCCAGTTGTGTGGATATATTTCCAATATTATCCGGAGCATGTTTTTGCGAAGCACTACAATACTCGTATATCTCGTTTGGCTGAATGTGCTGTATCATTCATTTTCTCAGTACGTGGGAGTTAGTAATAGGATAGCATATTGATCAAAGTCGATAGCGCAATTGTCACTTGATATATTGTCATTAAAAACTTAACTAGGAAACTTTGTTACAGCTGTAAGTGATGAGAAAATACGACGTCGTTATTCGATATTAATGAACTAATCGTATCATATTAATATTTTTAAATTTATTTAACATACATAATCTCGCGCATTTTCCTAGAAGTGGTAGGCAGAGGTGGCAGGACACCCACATTTCGCCTTGCATGTACCGTCCCATGATGTGATAGGAGGCGAGCCTATCACCATATCGGGCACAAATTCATGAGTCCGGTCTAATAACGAATAGACAAATCCAAAATTACTTGGCCCGACCCGGAATCCGAACCGGAGACTTCAGCTTTGTAACCATGCTGTAGTATAACTACGCCACCGAGGCGTGGGAATTCATTTAATACTAAAGAAAATAATATTTCGATATGGAATGTATTTGATTATTAGAAATACCAAACCAATTTAATTAAAGTATACTGGAACAAAACACATTAAAATCGGCGTTTACAAAGACACAAACAAACAATACCGTAGAACTAAAAATAAAGATATTGACGTCTTTTCTTTGTAAACAAATCTTACATTCTCTAATGTATAAAAGCAGTATTCGCATGACTTTAATATTTTTGAAGCGAAGCCACTCATAAAACGTGCATTTTGCAATTGTAATTGAGCTACATTTCAATGCCGTCTGCCGTTTGCAGGGACAATCTGAAAGCTTAGACGAGTGGCACTCGGCGGCATGCTATTTGCTGGTTGCTACACGCAAACTCGGTTGTAACCAAGAGCTGACCGGGCCACGAGCCATCCACCTGCTTTGCGAGCTAAATGTTACTGTTAAACAACGACAACTCGACCTTTGTGTTATACATTTAACTCTCAACCTAATGGACCGCGGAGATTTTTAATGACACAAAAGTGTAAAGTTCAAATGATTCGAAATTGCCCCGTAATCTGGAAGGATTTGCATGAAATTTATAAGAAAGTTAACGTTTATTGGTTAAATTATAAATGTGTACTTAGAGTTCGTGCATTTATTTTCAGTGGAATATAATTTTGAATGACTTATTTTTTTTTTTTAAATTAAAAACGATGTTTAGTTAAAGTAGTTGTTATTACTACATATTAATGAATAACTTTGAATCTTATTGTTTACGTTATAAGCGTAACAGATGTAATTGAATCAATAGTAATAAAACTACACAGCTCAACAAATCTAAACGTGCCTCATATACTTTTATTGTATACCATTTAAATACGACCATCGCTAATTACACCATGTTGCTTTACATCGAAGGGGTACAATTAAAAATATCATGTCCGTTCTTTGATTAAGTAGAGCGAAGAGAGAATGATTTTCATCTAAGGCTGTTAATTATGCCCCTGAGTAACCGAATTAATGTATAAACCATACATATTATAGTATTTCGGAAACCCATTTATTTTTATGTATGCAAACTCCGCATCCACTGAAACATCGAACATAGAACTCGACTGGTGCAGCACCAGCCCATTCTACAGTCTACTGACCCTCATCGTAAAATTGTAAATATATTTGTCGCTATCAATAGTAGTAGTCATCAAGTTGAATAACGTCACAGCAGCGTAAGTGTCCACGAAGAATACTAATCTACGTCTGCCAGTGACGTCACCCGCCCACGCGCCTTTCCCGAAATGTGAAGATAAAATCTAGCGTAGAATGCCAAAACCGTTATTTAACTGTTGGTAAATATATGATCACCAATTTTTTTTTTATTTTCGAACGAAGATTTTATTTTTTGTAATACCAATGACGTCAAATTCTGGTAATTTTACACTTTAACAACAGTTTTATGAAATACATTTTACTTTCGTCACATATTTTAATTAAATAGCAATTATAACTTATGTCAGAAAGATAAAATGTTAATTGAAAATATGTAAGTCTATATTCTAACAAAACAGTCGGAGGCAAGGTTACCAAACGCCTTTTCATTCTGTAATTACATCGTGGACTTCCTGCTTTTTACAATCATAATCTTACACAAACAAAACTAAATGAAGTATTATTTACACTTAGACATGAAGTCATCAGATTACCATTTTAATTTGTACTGGCTCTTCCAGAAGCAAGGTATAGAGACCATAATCGTTCATAATCGATTTAACATTTCGTAAGCAAACGGCTTTCTTTCCGCGAGCTAAACCGATTGTCGCATGCAAAATCCATGGAAGCACCGCACTATGGGCAATATAGGTCATTCTCATATCAAAAATCTGTACTTTTTTTGTTTATTAAGATATCACTTTCAAATTTTGCATGGATATAGTCGAAAGTACAAAAAAAATAGGGATTTGCATATATTTATGATACTAATATTGTAACCCGGTTTTGCTTGGATTCAAAGTTAAAATATGAATTTATTAAACTAGATTTGTTTTACACTTTCAAACAAATTATCTAAATTATTTATAAATAAAAGAGAATAATTAAAAATAAATAAATTAGGTTCTGAAATTTCAATTAACATAAAAAAATAAGTTTATCTTTTTTATAATAGGTACTAAGATTAACTTACAAACTTACTTAAAAATTAATCGAAAAGAAAGTAAATTCTTACAAAATATTTTCTAATTACCTATATACATGACTAATTAATAATTGGTTTTAATACAATTCACCATTCGACCAATTAAATATAAATTGAATATTTGTAACCTGTTCTGCTGGATTTGCGATCAGTTTATGAACCTTCATAAGAACCGAAGTGTCTTCCTCAAGTTATTTCATATTTTTTAAGCATTACTATCGAATAATTGAAATGTATGGATCAGATGTGTATAAGAGAGTATGAAAAACATCTTCATTCGTAGCAGACCTTGAGGACTTCCTTGTGTAATGCAGTCTAAATTTCTTGTTGTCCTTATTTCCGGACTCTTGGGTATCTTCTGAAAGCTGTAAAATGGGTAACACTGAAAAATGATTTATAATACATTCTCCAATAATTAATATTTTATGCACAGAGGATGGCATATAAAACCAGTTATATTTGCTGACATAAAGTCTAGCAGTCTGCAAAGCATTTTCACCAAACTTATTTGCGTTAATCATTATACCTGAACACAATGCTTGCAGAATTACATAAAATATTTGGATTAAGGTTACGTCAATGCGTGTTACCTCTGCGGAACAATCAGCATTATAAAAAAATCTTCGGGCAGTATTGCCATCGTTACTGTTTCCACTCACTTTTCTTGGCTTATCGATTATTAATCATACTCTTCACAAAAACGTCTTTGAGCATAGTTCTTCTTTTGCTGTTTCAAACGCTAGTTGTCATCATTCGTAGCTGACCATTTCATAAAGGAAAGGTTGCAGGAAATGTGCAAAAACATCTTCATGCATCGAATCCAGGCATGGAACGTAAATAAACCATATTCATAACTGCTTTTGTCTTCTAGTCTTGCTGTCACTTTATCAAGATCATTCATTTGACGAGGAGTAGCAGGACATATAGTGCAAATCGAAATACTTAGAAGGAGTTTCTTTTAGCACATGTAACAAGTGCAAACCCTTATGAACAGAATTTCTTGACAATTATATACTCAATAAGATCACCAAACCACACTGTTTTATTTTATCTACAAATATGAAGTTTTCACGTACATGGGACTCGGTCGATATTTATCATCATAACTTCTGTATAGGCACGTATAGGCAGTTAATTTTTATATATGTTAGTTTTGAAGACCTAAGCTTTTGATAAATACAAAATTTGAAACTTCGGAAAGCTTCGATAATAAAAAAATACCTATTTGAAAATTGCAAACAGATATTTTTATCTATATTTATAGATTTGATCATAGTATGAAATAGTTGCTGCTTAAAGTAAATATTATTTTAGCAAAATGATGCGCAAGAAACACTCTTTTCAAAAATATATAATTTAATGGGTATTTTCAAACAATTTCAACTTGAAATTTGACACTGAATCTACGAAAATTACTTTACAAATTTACTTAAAAATAAATGCGAGTTTTGCAAAGCTGTTTATCAAGTAATATTGTAGTTCCAAAATATAATAATCCAATTTTTTTCGATAATTAACATCTTAAGTATAAAACAAAATAATTTAAACAGGTAAAAAGTAACTTTGTGAAAAACGATTTTTGATATGGCTTTGTTCTACCGTTTTCCATAGTGCACCGTGACGGATGGCCGTTGCTCGACAGCAACGGCCATCCGTCACGGTGCACTTAACACAATCGATATTGTCGATATAGTGGGGACGTCACCTTACCCCAGCATGTCTCATCGTTCGACGACTCGAACGATGAGACATGCTGGGGTAAGGTGACGTCCCCACTATATCGACAATATCGATTGTGTTAAGTTTTTATGCTATCATGAGTAATACTCATGTTTTTCCTATCTCCATGTAGATAAAATAAGACAATTACAATATATCTATTGATGACTTAACTGTATTATAAAGTCTGTATGTCTTCAATTTCATGTAACCTGTTTTGGTGACCGTCCGTAATTTTATTATCACATAAATATCGAAAAAGCCCATCATGAAATCCCAATTCTTTGTAAGTCTATATTTCGTCAATTTCCCTATTATGTCCGTTGTTAATAAACAAGAAACACTTTTTAATAGACGGTTATGTCTACTTTAAAACCTTATTAAAATGTATATTAACCATGCTTTTTCATTAGCCGTCTAAAAAACTAATTTAAAAAGCATGATTGATAGCGTTTGCGCTAAGTAATGAAGTTTTTACACGTACCAGTTCGCCTTACCTCGCATGATTATTAGACGTACAAGGAAACGGACATTAAAAAATAACTATAGAAAACACACGACAGTTTTCTTTACTAACATACATTTTAAAAGGCAAGGTTGTGCTAACTGGCAACCGAACATCAGGCAACGCTTACTGAAATACAAATAATTTCGAAAATGCTAGACTTAAAACAAATTACCCGTGTACTTGAAAATGGAAACTTTGAGTATTATGTATTTAGGAGGCTTAGCGCGGAGCAAGGATAAGCCGCGCCGTGCGATTCAATGGAGCCATTCATTCCGGCGCACCTGTGTAAGTAGCGTGTGTTCTAATTTCCAAGGAGACATCATTAGTTGTATGTCGGGACTGTTGCGACTTTGGGCCCTTTATGTCTGTTAGTGAGAGTGGGCCCGCTCGAGTGTGAACCGGGTTGGAGTAGGCATTCAGACCTCGTTTCTGCCTACATCTAGTTCTAGACTAGACTGAAAGCTAGCTGCTAACGTTGTTGTCACTGAGGTGACCTAATTAGCTTTGAAATAATTCGGAACATCGCTCTATTGTTTCGTAAAGATTTTATGTGGGAATATTATGTTTTAAAGATACTGGTTAAATTATATTTTAATTACATATGTATTTGCGGTTCAATAACACGAAGAACGTTAATTTAGTGGGCCAACAACTATCTCAAAGCATTGTCTTATTTTTTTAACAGCCTGAATATAAAATTGTAAAATATTATCTGAGCGTAAAAACACTATTTTTTTTTTTCAAATATACAAGTAAAATATTACACCAGTAACATAATATAAAACACATTAAACAATATACAAATAAATATATTGTGATGAGCCCCCGACTGGCTCCGTTTTCCTTTGTTTTGTAAATAGCCTCACGTTTTGTGTGCATTATATTGCACTCCACATATCTGATTACGTTCTTATTTAAAAAATTATAATTTTAAACAAATCTGATGACATAACAAATCTTTTGCTTTAAAGATTAAATATGGCCTCAATATTTTCATAGTTATGCAAATAGCAAAAATACAAATATCTATTATCAACAAACAATGAATAAACTTCATTTTGCCTTGACCGTTATTGGGTGTGGAATGAATACTGTATATGGCTAAAATTGAGTATGTATATGTGCATCTGTGTCCTATCATTGTACACATTACAATCACATGCCATAAATCAGTTTCGTCGAAGCAGATCGATGCGTTGGATGGTAAAGGACCTGATTGAAACATTAGTTCTATATTCTGCAAATAAGTACTAAGTAGCAAAACATCATTTCTATCCCATATAATTTCTATAATATTAGGCTGCTATCTTATGAGTTTCTTTTGGGGCTTTACTGGCTTTATGTCAGTATTCGTAACTATACGTCTAGACGTGGGTTTTAGTTAAATTATTCTTATCTGGATAAATTAGAAATTTAAAGCTCCAGACTTCCAAGAATTTATTCGATGGCGTGTTAATAACCTGTAGGTTTTGCTACAATCATTTTTAAATCGTGGAACTAGTAATTATATTAAAAACGTCTAATTTATATGGTATTCATTGGGCAGGTGAGGTGCAGGAATAGAACAATTTGCCGTGTATGTCGTGGGAGCACCGCACCTGCCGCATCGGATGCCATGGCACCGAGAACTCTACTCGCCACACGCCATCATTTTATTAAAATTCACTCGGCAAGCATTCTTTTAATTGGATAACATTCTTGTTCAACCAACCGGAATACCGGACATTCGTGTTACCAAGATTATACAAAACACTGCATGGGTCAGCTAAAACGTTACACTGCACCGTATGGAAATATTACCGATGCACGTAGCACCAGGATGTAAAAGAATTCCAATTATTTCTATGCACAACAATATCGTATTTTTTTGGCTTTTATGCTTCACTAACTTCTGTGATTCAAAAACAACGCTCAGTTTTTTTTCTACAAAACACAGCGCTCACCGTGGTGTTGCCGTAATGCGGAATCTTCTATGCAACAATGAAATGTTTTCCAATATTTTAAACAAGCAATATCTGGTGTACTTAAAATGAATGTTCCAAGCAAATTTTATAGAGAAATTATTGATTCCAAAGACTCTTCAATAAAATCCGTAACCAATTAAAAGGGTGAACAATGAAGTATGCCGTTAACAGTTCCATTGGTTCTTTGATCAAAATTGTTTCCTGACTATTCAATATCAAAGATACATGAAAAACAATTATAAGGCTTACCTTTCTTGGGGTCCATGTTGAATTTCTTCCTGCCTATGCTCATCTGCTTGGCCTTGCTGTTCTGTTTGCATTCCTCCTGGCCATCAAGGGCCTCCAGCTCCGCCACCACTTCTCCCAGCTCATCTTTGAGTTGCTGTAAACGAAGAAATTATTTATCTTAGGAACGACATTCCGCGTTGCAAAGAAATGCAACAATTTGCTCAAGTTTCCGTTTCAAAGTTTTACTTTGCTGCCGATGTTTGTTTAAATGGAATTGGAATTGAACTTCCAGTTAAAGTTAGATGGCATTTACAATGTATGCATTTATTATGGAATAAGTATTGAGTATAGAGTTCTTGGCTCAAAACTTCTTTCATTATGTGAAAACATATAAAAAAACATTCACATATTAATCTGACTTTAATATGAAATAATAAATAGTCATTCAATTAGCCCATCGCGTCGGGCTTTAATATATTACTCCGTGAATGAAAAACAGACGCAACTTTATCTATGCATTTATGTTGCTATATCGTTTCACCCGACATGTTTAGAGGGGTGAAAAGGGGCGATGGCTTGTATTGAATGTGACAGCACGTGACAAATGGAAAGGGAGGGTTCAAGCCTTAACCCGACGCAATTAATGAATTTCAATGAAAGTAAAATGTTTGCAAAGTAACTAACATCCGGTGTAAGCACAACTCGGTCTAGATTTGAAAAGCATCGACATTGCTAGATAAATAAATGGTTGGTCGGCAATGGCCCGTCACGATCGGCTCGGCAGCCACAAGGCGAACCACAACTCGCGACGCATTCTACAAAGCAGCTGCTAATATTCTCCACCAGTGGAATGTTTGCTATCGACTTCAGAATGTAGTCCCACTTGATTTCGCCAATAAAGGCTTCATAGCTTCTGCCTATTATATTAACATTGAATTCGCAGCGGATGGGAACTTGACACAATTAATTTTAAAAAATGCTTGCGCCTTCTTCCATACTCATGAGAATTCTACCAGTTATTACAATTCTCATAACACGAAATAATAAAATAATATTTCTACATTAGTAGTTACACAACAACTATAGTGAAATTTCTACAAAAGCAAATGAATGTGGTAAAGGTCACGTTTCAATTTCATGCGTGGACGTGAACAAATTACGCGTCAAAATAATTTAATGAGACCGTATTTGATTTACCAAAATCAACTAGACAAACATAGACAGTTCACAGTATTGATACAGCGGCTAAATGTGTTTAATAAACAGCCGGCTCTAATAGGCCACTGACTAGAGCAAATAATGATAAAATACATTGCTATAGAAAAAGCATATTAGGTCCATATTTTCTTTCCATTGTTGTCGTTACATCACGCTTTATCTAAATGCCTGTATGTAATCGGCTTCATCAGCCTAACGATCCAATATTTGCCTGACTTGCCTCTTATCTGGCCAAGGATAATTAGTTTGGCAACATCGACAAAGTTAATGTAATTCTAGGAAAAAGTTATGCGTAGCGAGCACACAGCCTTGTTTCCATGAAGATAAAGGTTATCGAGATGAAATAGTTTAGGTGTTAGCCTTCGATCAAATTGTGTTTAAATCTTTTGTAGCTCTGGGGGGCCGTTTTATTAACGTTTTGCAAACAATAATAAATAATTTTGCTTTTTATTAAGAATTTGATAAACAATAGATTTATTTGTATTCCTCATGTTTTACAATTACTGACAGCATCTATAATCTACCTCGATTATCACCTTTGTACAAACTAGAACGGCATTAAATTTCAAAGGCCATTATTTATGAGTTAATAATGGAATCGCAGCTACTCATTACGGGCACCGCAACGTACAAAATTGTGCCCAAATGAAAATCACAAAGACAAACGTACCGAGAACAATGACCGCACTGAGTAACGTTTTGTTTGCTTTTGAAAAGTTTGTCGTTCTTTCAGTGCAGTGTTGTTCGGTTTCAGGGAACTATGTATTTTAATTCCGGATTCGTGGCGCATTATTATTCATACACCTTGATACAAACACGAAAAATGAAACTTTTTCAGCATTAACATTTATTCGGTGCGAGTGTTGTGATTTCCGATTTCAAAGGTTCTCGGTTTTCACATTAATTAACGGTGAGGTGAACAAAGCTTTGTGTAGCCCTCGGTGTATTAACCTCTCGTGAACAGCTACGCGCCGGTCGAGGTCTAGTGAATCTTTTTTATAATTAGGTAATAGGAGATCGTTATTCACATCCTCTGTTTCTTTAAGGGTCATTCATTCGATGCCCGCTCCGTCGGGTTTAAGAGCGTTTATACCCTGCACGCGCTTTTTGGCTTAAAAACAGGACTTTTCAAATGAGTTAATAGCCACCAATAAACAATTTAAAGGAAAAATAATTATTACTAATTTTAGAAAAGGTTGTCATCTAGGGATTTTGGTGGAAAACATTATAGATTGATGGATAATTTGTGAGTACTATACGGATTACTGAACACAAGTTTCGTTATTTAGGCTTTAAATGGCAATTTAGAAGCTTAAGATATCCTTAACCACTAAATATAAGATGAAAATAAAAATATTATCAGACTAATAAGACCCTTATGGAGGGATTTTGCTGAGAAAAATAATCTTTTTGTGTTTAGTTCCTGAAAAATAAAAATTTAAACAATGCGAAATTATTGAGAAACTCTCGTCAAGAACATATTTTTTTTCACTAACTTATCGTACATAATTTTTTATAACAATTGCATATTATACTAGAAGAACATCTTATCAATAAATTACCATTTTTATATTTCAACAAAATTAGTTTTCATGTTTTCTACAAATATTTTAAAAACCACTATAAAACACGCTGTCCGACGTGGATCAAATCAGACCGCCGCAAGGCCTTCTAGAGGGAGGACGTATCGCTCGTCGCTCCGGCCTGGCTGCAGTCGATTATGCCGCGCGTAGTAAAAATAGCCACGCGCGGAATGCGATTACCACATCTTAGTACTTTGGTAGTAAAATATTTAATTATTTTTATTACCTACAATGATTTTGTAGTGAGTATAAATGATGTTTCAGGTAATATAATGGGATGTAATTCCGAGGCTAAATTATGTTATGTATTGTAATATAAAATTAAATATATTTCGTAATTGTAAGGGGTTGTAAGGCCCCTAACACTATTTATGTGTTCGAACACGAAATGATTAATAAAACGTCCGTAGTGTCTACTGATTGAACACTGATTTGAATGCAACTTAACAATGTAATAATAACGAAAATATGATTAGTATCCAAAATTAGTATTATTCTTTGCTTGCACAGTAATATTTGTCTACTTATAATTCAAATAAAATATTTTTATGATATTATATTACAGTTACATTTCAATTGAATATTTGAAGCGCACGGATCAAAGTTGTTTGAGCCGATTGTATAGCGAGCCGACGCGGCAGCTCTACGCACACAGCTTTGGTCGCTTATGTGTGCGTGAAATTAACGAAGAAATACCTATTGTTGACATTGCGCGCAAGGTGTATACGCTCTTAAATGAAAATTAAACATGCTTCGTGTATCATGCTTATAAAGTCGGTTGACAATTAAAACGTGTTTTAAAATTAAAACTAATTTAATTACATTTTGCGGTTTACAATTGTGATTAATTTGAAATTATTAATTGCCAATTAGTTCGACGTTCGTTATGCCTTAAAAAAAATATTTTTGATAGATAATGTTATTTAGTAAATTTAGCGAGTGCATATAATATGCTAACAGGCCCTACTTACGAGGTTAGAGAGTAAATCCACACCGTGTACGGGTGCTCAGTGCTCACACAGGATAGGGCTACTGAATAAATAAGTGTACAAGCTCAAACAAGTACACAATGCCCGCTACGGTCTGGCTGCGTTAACATTATTTGCGGTCCGCTAACTATTCCCCCGGGAGACATGATACCAGCCTTCCTCGTCTAGACTATAAAATTATGCAAAAAATCCTACACATTTTCTTTAAAAACCCCACTATTGCCGTCATAAATATGTCAGCGTGCACGCGTCCAGCGTTTTAAACGAACAAATAGATTTAATGGTGTTTTAATGGAAATATTTTTTTTTATTTATTGCCTACGCAATGATGTAGGAATGAATATAAAAGTTCTATACCAAATGCTTTTGCAATGTGTCATGTGAAAACAAGATCCCATCAAAAACATCCTGTAAAAAAAATCCAAGTCTCGCAGCTCAGGTTTTCTACCGCAAAAAGTTGTCAGATGCATGTAATACCAAGTCGATTAATTTATTTAGTCCTTAAGGGACCTTCTATATAAAGTTATTACGTTAGTTATTACCATATCAATCTTAAAAATTCTTTACGATTTAAATAAATGGATCGACTTGGCCATCGCATAAAAACATAATGTATCGTACAATTTATACATAATGCTGCTGGCCAAGTCGATCTATTTATTTAAATCGTAAAGAATTTTTAAGATTGATATGGTAATAACTAACGTAATAACTTTATATAGAAGGTCCCTTAAGGACTAAATAAATTAATCGACTTGGTATTACATGCATCTGACAACTTTTTGCGGTAGAAAACCTGAGCTGCGAGACTTGGATTTTTTTTACAGGATGTTTTTGATGGGATCTCACGTCTTTTTGTAGAGTCCTACTTTTTTCCTTTTCGGTACTTCTTACTTCTAGAATATCACTAACGATTTTTCTTAAAGCCTCTGTCTTATCATCATCATCATCATATCAGCCACAGGAAGTCCACTGCTGAACATAGGCCTCCCCCAATGATCTCCACAATGACCTGTTGGAAGCGGCCTGCATCCAGCGACTTCCTGCGACCTTAGTCAGATCGTCCGTCCACCTTGTGGGCGGGCGTCCGACACTTCGCTTGCCTGTACGTGGCCTCCACTCGAGAACCTTTCGGCCCCAACGGCCATCGGTTCTACGAGCTATGTGCCCGGCCCATTGCCACTTCAACTTGCCAATCCTATGGGCTATGTCGGTAACCTTGGTTCTCCTACGGATCTCCTCATTTCTGATTCGATCTCGTAGGGAAACAGCGAGCATAGCCCGCTCCATGGCTCGTTGAGTGACTTTGAGCCTTTTAATGAGGCCCACAGTGAGAGGCCACGTCTCGGTGCCGTATGTCATCACTGGTAACACACAACTATCGAAGACTTTCGATTTTAGGCACTGAGGTATTTTGGACGAGAAGACGTCGCGAAGTTTCCCGAACGCTGCCCAACCGAGTTGGATTCGCCGATTGACCTCTCTCTCGAAGTTGGACCTGCCTAACCGGACCACTTGTCCTAAATAGACATATTCGTCTACAACTTCGAGAGTCGAGCCCCCAACTCCAATGGGGGTGGGCACAACATGGATATTCGACATGATCTTCGTTTTATCCATGTTCATTTTAAGACCCACCTGTTGGGAAACTCGATCAAGGTCTTCGAGCATAGTGCTAAGGTCTTCCAGCGATTCTGCCAAGACTACAATATCGTCGGCAAATCGAAGGTGAGTAATATACTCGCCGTTGATGTTGATGCCGAATCCTTTCCACTGCAAGAGCTTGAAGGCATTTTCCAGCGCGGCAGTGAACAGTTTCGGAGATATGACATCTCCCTGTCTCACGCCTCTCTGTAGTGGAATAGCCTTCATGCTCTGATCCTGTACTCGGACCGACATGGTGGCGTTGTTGTATATACACCTCAACACTTCGATGTACCGATAGTCTATGTGGCACCGCTGAAGAGATTGTAGCACAGCCCAGGTCTCGATCGAATCAAAGGCTTTCTCATAGTCCACAAACGCTAAACAAAGCGGCAAGTTATACTCCTCGGTTTTTTGTATAACTTGCCGAAGCGTATGGATGTGGTCTATGGTACTAAAGCCTTTTCGGAAACCGGCTTGTTCGGGAGGCTGGAAGTCATCAAACCTGCGTTCGAGACGATTTGTGATGACCCTCGAAAACAACTTATAGACATGGCTCAGGAGCGAGATGGGCCTGTAGTTCTTCAGCAAAGTGTTATCACCTTTTTTGAAGACCAGTACCACCACGCTCCTGCTCCATGCCTCCGGCGTTGAGCCCTCGAGGAGAACGGAATTAAAGAGCCTCTGAAGGACTTTCAGTACCGGCGTTCCGCCCGCTTTCAGAAGCTCTGAAGTGATTCCGTCTTCACCCGGCGCCTTGTTGTTTTTAAGTTGTTTGAGGGCCATCTCAATCTCAAACAGGCTGATGTCCGGGATATCATCGCTAAAGTGTCGGATTAACTCGGCTCTCGGGTCTTCGGCCGAGCTAACAGTAGGTTCGGCAACCGAGGTGTAAAGCTGTCCGTAGAACCTCTCGATCTCTCTTAATACCTCTGCCCTAGTCGATACCACGCGGCCATCATCCGTTTTCAGCCTAGACAACTGGCTTTGCCCAATAGACAAGTCTCTTGCAAACACTTTGGAGCCTCCGTTCCGCTCAATTGTCTCCTTAATGCTCACAATATTGTGAGCACGGACATCGTGTCGCAAGGACTTCCAGATCCGTCTATTGAGCCGCCGATATGCTTCGGCGTCAACGGATGACTGCAGCGTCAAAGATCGACGTCTTATGGATTTCTTTCTTATGTCTCTGTCTTATGGATTTTTCTTATTTTTGTAGGCATCAATTTATCACAAATATAGCGGATTTGATTATTAATGTTCTTTCTTTCATTGTAATTGATATTTTCGAGCTATTTAGTCTATTTATTTGCAAGGGCATGTGACATGCTGAATACACCATTTCCTTCTCTATATCCCCTCCTGTTATGCCTCATATATATAGATATCTATCTACAACTATTATTCCATTATATACGGGTACAATGATTCATTAACTGCAAATGTAACTTTGTAATCCTATACATTTATATGGATTACAAAGTTATCCGCACCGCCGCTCATGCCCGTCAAGGTTAAAATAGTAATACAAATTGCCCTTAGTGCGACCGAAATGGCTGGATTTAACGGATTTCTAATGCATCCAAACGCGCCACGTCATGTCAACTACTAGTTGACAGTTGGTCTATCTAGAAAACTAGACACAAATTATGAAATGTTTGAATTTTCCCTTACTTTAGACACTAAACACTAATTATATTCTAAATTTGAAGGTTCTATGTCTGCTAGAAGTGCCTTAGACTTTTGATGATCGGTCAGTCAGTCAGTGAGTGACAAAATTACGAAAGTTTGACTAGTTACAATTATTAAACTACTGGTTCAAATTGAATGAAATTTTAAATATACCGTGTTTACACAATGCCTGCTTAGTAACTGAAAATTCAGGCTTCATGCTTTAGCCACAACGAAGTTATAGGGGGTTGAAAATGGTCTGAATTGCTTCGAGAAAAGGATGTTACGGCCTATAGCTCGACTTGGACGGGGGCTCGGCCGCGCCCCCAGATAAACGGGAGTAAGAACAACTGGAGTTAAAACACAAACATTTTAAACTCGACTCCCGGCCGGCACCTGTTTGTCAAAGTTATTACAATATAGGCTTACTAACGACTACAGTCCAACTTTGCTCACCCCACTTGGAACATTTACATTATTGTACGCGACACACCTATAGAGGTTAGCCAGCCTTATAAAATATAGCTTTCCATGCTATTTGAATATGTAATTGAGGGGCTCCCTAATTACATATTTAAATGGTATTTGAGATTTGCCAATGCACATGCGAGCGACGAGGATCCATAGGCTCTTTGTCGCTTAATGTCATCCGTCTAGACGGGTTTTTGCACTGGAAATGCACCATGTGTTTGAATTCTGATAAGAACGAATGGATTGCATTGCAGTGGCTTAGCTGAGGAAATGGTAGGTCATTTTTTATTTCAAGCTTGATCTACGACGGTAATTAAACCCATCGCCGTTGAATCGTAACAAAAAATAATGTTATGTTGTGTACGTTGTTATTCTTGTTAAATTCGCATTAATTAAATAATCCTCAGCGTAATCATCAGCTTGTAGCAAATAGCTGGTGGATATCGAAGATTTTTTCAACGGTACGAATCTCGATTTGTGGTGTCCTAGGACCTAGGCGATCTTAGATACAGTAGTATATATTCGCATTGAAGTTAATTATGTCCCTTTAGTAATATATTGTAAGCAATTTCCTGGTTTCTGCACATTACACTGCAAAATCAGAACAAAAAGTCGATAAACGCGATTCGCAACGGCATGTCTGGTCAATACACTATCACAAATCAAATAAGAAGTGGCGAACGCAACGCGGGAGTAATGTGTCTGCAGTGCGCTGTTTCAACACATGATTGTTCTATCTACATGTGGTAATACGTAAATTGAAATGCAATCTATGGCCAATGGGAACACTGAGTTGGTGTTCTTTAAAAAACTAATTTTACATCGTCTGTTTTAAAATGAGATTACACTATATAACATTTATTTTAATTTTGCCAACTTGCACTAGGCCAGCGTGGTGAACTATATGGCCTTTTTTTTTGTTTAAGAGGAAAAGCTATTAAGCTTCCATTTCGGTACCCAGAGGAGGTCAAAAGGGGTATTTCAGTGTCTCTGGCCTTCCAGCCCGGAAAAACATATTGTGTCCGAGTTGTGTCTCTAGTAATACCTAGACCAGCATACTGGCTAAAAACCTCTCGATAGCCGTCACACGCATTATGGGCAGCACCGGGCATCCTAGGGCGAAGGACGCCCCGATTTACGTGCGCGAACCGCCCCGCGCAAAACCATTGCTGGTTCTACCATTAATATATATAAATGGCCTAACCACTATCGATTGTAGAGGAGGCCTGTGCCCAACAGGACGTACATATATGGGCCGATACAGAATACAGCATTTTAATTCTATACAGTTTAGGCTTATTCTGACATGTGATGAGAGAGCAATGCATTTGATAGTAAGTGCAGTGCAATTACGAGTATCCTTTGCCCAGAGATCGGTTATCTCTCGCTGGTAACACAATTATTTCGACCTGTTTGAAACCGGAAATACACATTATATCCGAAACACGACACACTTGCGTGGGTTACTATGACGGCTTCATAATATCAATTATAATTATTTTCGAAATAATTAAGTTGCATAAATGTGGTCTGTGGTGTTGCACAGGGATAATTTCAAACTAGGTTACTAATTTGTAATTACATTATGTACTCAAATTCAATTTATTTATGTGGTACTTGAATTGAAACACCCGTGCACATTTGTTTCGTTCTGAAATTAAAGCGAAACTTCTCTAATAATACCAATTTTGCCTTCATAATTATTCTTTCTGTAAATGTATTCTTCTCCATTTGCCATTAATACTACTAACTTTCACCGAAATCATGTTAACAAAAGTGAGCGCTGCTGATACGAAACCGAAAGTCACCTAGACAATTTCTGACAACAACCAATATAGAACATTAATAACTTTCTCTAACTTTAAATTTACTTTTATCAATCGGAAACGTACATAATCATCCGAGGAAGTAACATTTGTCTGAAGGTTTGTTAAATTTTATTTACATTTACAACGTATCTATTACCAATCTATCTAAACTACACAAAACGAAGTCTAGGCGCAATCTATACACAAAGGGAATACACAAGCCAGTTGCAAAAACACCCAATAATTTTAAAATAACATTTGTCGTTTGAATCCATTCAATAGAATGTCTACCGCAGGCATCATGGATAAATATTAACTACCGACATCCCGTCGTTCGATCAAAAAGTTTATCCCGTCTAGACGGATTCAGCGGATAACGGTCAATGCCCATGGGGTTTTACGCTCCCTGCAACCCTTTGGTTTATCTAACAGTACGTTCATTTGGACAGGAATACATGTGAGGCAATACACGTATGGTAAAATGAAGCAATATTTGTTTGTTGTTTATTTCATACAGGAGGACTTGAAGGGTGCCAACATATTCACGGTGGTCTCGGGTTCAAACCCCAGGGCACCTCTGACTTTTCGGAATAATGTGTGAATTGATAATGAACAAGCACTAACAGTGAAGGAAAACACTGTGAGGAAACCTTCAGTGGGATGTAAGTGGGCTGATACAGTTACACATGAGGTTCAACATGAGAACTTATGTTTGATGTATCTTATCTTAAATCGTTTATTTCACATGGTATACACGAAATATATATATTCAAAAAAATAAACATACTTATACAATATTTGTCCACATACCATTACCTTTTATGATTACTATCTTAATTATTCAGTGTGACAATCTACTGAGTTGTTACCAAAACATAATTACAGAACACTAAGGTGAGGTAATGGTCTGCCGTTGCATTTGCCGAGATCATTGGTCAGTACGATTGCCAGCGTATTTGCAACTTCCAAGGAACTGCAGTATTTGCACAAGCCTTATTTGAATACACTGCACGAAACGAGAAGCTCGTGACTTATTTTATTTTCTAATGTTTTCTGCGCACAGTACTCAAATCGACTCCGGAGAGGAGTATACTATCTTCAAAAAACTTCATAGATCACATTGTCATTTTATTTTTTTTGTCCTAGCTTCTTTTCAACTCAGTCCATCTAATTAATCTAATAGTTATTATTATACATAACATGTAGTGTTCAACAAAAGTTTATAAGTAAATAAATTATAAAAAATAGAGGCTCAAATACGATTTACCTATCAATTTAGGAATAAACATTATAATCGTACACTAGGCCCATGTCATACAAAATTAAGGTAATAATGAGATGGCACTTGCCACGATATTTAAACAAACACGGAGTAAAGTGGGTCCAGCTGTGCTCACCGCACACCCCACTGTTATGGAGGCTCATATAACTTTTAAAACAAACTACGTAAAGCTCATATACGGAGTCAGGCCGCAGAACGTACATTTACGTGCGACACACAATTTTATTTTCATCGCAGGCATTTATTTTCACATAGTGATGTCTCGCATCGCAGGCCATGATTTGTTGTAAAGCTCATTTGGATGCGACGCGAGATGAGCCAGTAATAGTGGGCCATTAAAGCACGCGGCTCAAATGACTGGGGGACATGAATAACAGAGTATTGCGGCGAACGTAAAGAAAATGGCGTCAACATATGCTCTTACTATTGTGGACAAAATACTCGCGATTTACACGCGCCAGTGACTCACTATTATGGTGAGTCAAAGATGCACTGCACTGAATCGACAAAAGCATGTTATTCAAGTTGTTCAGTGAAATGAAACCAACATTCGAAATGAAAGAAAATTATGCAACAACGTACCGCAAAACAAGGTGTGAGTTGAGTATTCACATTTGCATATATTCAACATTACGGTAAGAGGTGGACGAAGTAGTAGCGGATAAATATAACTTAAGCATAAATACCAGCCGTATAAAACACAAATATGAATACACACGACGAACCAAAGGAACTGTTTTATAAAATTACATAAACATCGTGAAATCTGTCTACGACAGATGAATTCAAACATTGTCTTGCCGGTTCACTGAACCATTTCCGTTGTTTAAACAATAATTGCCACCGTAGATGGGGCAAAAGTGCGACCCGACCGTCAAATTACATCATATTTTAGTCACAGGTGAACTTTCCACGATTCCAATAGAACGATGCAAAAAAAAGGAATTAATGTTGGACTACATAACGAGCGTAATTTTTTTTCCTAGTGTTTAGGGATCTCAGTTTTCGAACAGTTTATCCGATCGATGCAATGGTTAAATAATCCTCTATCGTTTCAAACAGTCTGAGACCCGACAAAGGCAGCTCACAATCAAAACGGCTGAAAAGGGCTCGCATAACGTAGGATGAAAGGTCAAATCGAATCAATCATTGATATTTGCTGTTGATATTCCTTGAACGGTTTTTTGAACCTACCATGTCTAAAAATACCGCGTTATTTAAGAGCGTATACACCTTGCGCGCAAAGTCAACTATAGGTATTTCTTCGTTAATTTCACGCACACATAAGCGACCAAAGCTGTGTGCGTAGAGCTGCCGCGTCGGCTCGCTATACAATCGGCTCAAACAACTTCGATCCGTGCGCTTCAAATATTCAATTGAAATGTAACTGTAATATAATATCATAAAAATATTTTATTTGAATTATAAGTAGACAAATATTACTGTGCAAGCAAAGAATAATACAAATTTTGGATACTAATCATATTTTCGTTATTATTACATTGTTAAGTTGCATTCAAATCAGTGTTCAATCAGTAGACACTACGGACGTTTTATTAATCATTTCGTGTTCGAACACATAAATAGTGTTAGGGGCCTTACAACCCCTTACAATTACGAAATATATTTAATTTTATATTACAATACATAACATAATTTAGCCTCGGAATTACATCCCATTATATTACCTGAAACATCATTTATACTCACTACAAAATCATTGTAGGTAATAAAAATAATTAAATATTTTACTACCAAAGTACTAAGATGTGGTAATCGCATTCCGCGCGTGGCTATTTTTACTACGCGCGGCATAATCGACTGCAGCCAGGCCGGAGCGACGAGCGATACGTCCTCCCTCTAGAAGGCCTTGCGGCGGTCTGATTTGATCCACGTCGGACAGCGTGTTTTATAGTGGTTTTTAAAATATTTGTAGAAAACATGAAAACTAATTTTGTTGAAATATAAAAATGGTAATTTATTGATAAGATGTTCTTCTATTGTAATATGCAATTGCTATAAAAAATTATGTACGATAAGTTGGTGAAAAAAAATATGTTCTTGACGAGAGTTTCTGAATAATTTCGCATTGTTTAAATTTTTATTTTTCAGTAACTAAACACAAAAAGATTATTTTTCTCAGCAAAATCCCTCCATAAGGGTCTTATTAGTCTGATAATATTTTTATTTTCATCTTATATTTAGTGGTTTCGGATATCTTAAGCTTCTAAATTGCCATTTAAAGCCTAAATAACGAAACTTGTGTTCAGTAATCCGTATAGTACTCACAAATTATCCAACAATCTATAATGTTTTCCACCAAAATCCCTAGATGACAACCTTTTCTAAAATTAGTAATAATTATTTTTCCTTTAAATCGTTTATTGGTGGCTATTAACTCATTTGAAAAGTCCTGTTTTTACGCCAAAAAGCGCGTGCAGGGTATAAACGCTCTTAATCATCTAAGCGTAAATACGCCACATGTTACTTTAAACTAATGTAAGGAGAACATCAGCATAAATATAGCAGCAACTTGAAATCTAATACGACAGTTTGTAAGTTATGAAGATTTTAAATATATACATAAAATAACTAAAAATAAAATAATAAATTGATTACTAGGAAAATTAAATGTAATAATTGACACTCGGTAACGTAACAGATATTCACGTCGTAATAATATATTGTTCAAGTATTCAATCATAGTGTGAGGTGACGCGTGACCCACATTCTAAACCCCACAAAAGCCCTACACTACCGCAACGCTGATCATTATGTGAAGGGGTATTTTTATTGACGAACGATTGAGAATTTCAATTTTGAAATTATTGTAGCACATTGATTCACCATTCATTTGATATTCAACATTCATGCATAACATAAAGTCATACCGCAAATACATACTATGATCTCAGCACCGCCTAGTACTCAAATCAGATTTCGCTTCTAGCAATCACAGTGGTATTCTTTGAGCAATCATCTTTATGAAATCTATTGAGTGTGGACTATAAATCTATATCAAGAGTAACGATGCAGTGAGCAATCAAGCAATTCAAACTGCAAAGCTCTATTTGCAATTCCATTGCCAATTGCTTTGGTTTGGTTTATTGACTAACTTCATTATAGATGGTTATTTAATTGACGTTACTATAGACTTCTTTATTAATTAACTCTAGGACGTGGGAAATATATCAGGTAATGAATTTTGGAGAGTTCTTCATGAGACATTAGCAGCACGTAATGAAAGCGGACACGCGAGTCCTTTGAGACTTTCCCCCATTAATTCACTTTCGCAGGCTCTAGACAAGCGGAGTCCGGGTGATAATGTGAGCTGTTTACAAAAACTCTTCGAAAGCTACAAAAACTTCGATTGATGTAATACGTAGGCGTTTAGAAACCATGATGAAAAGATGTTTTAAGATGATAACTTTATTATTTCCCACACCTTAGTTTAAGAATACTTTAAACGCTTTTTGTAAAAATTGTAACAAGACAATGTATATAAAAATGGTAAATATTCATTGAAATGGCGTAATTGGCTATGTATAAGAATTGAAATCACGCACTTCCAAGTGAAAACCAAAAACAAGATCTCAAAATGCCATCGGTCCACATTAAACATCGAGCCGCAGACATTCGGCGCCACGTGAGTGTGCCAAATCACGTCAACAAACGACAGACAAACCTCCGAAGCGGATGCGTGTTTATAAACTTTCTCTGTGTCCTGATCCTGGCAACCACTGAAATGCAATCCTCATTTAAAGCAAGGACGCAAATAGAACATTACTAATCACGAAAGGTCACAATTACCGCTAAAAGCGGACTGTACACAAATAAATCGGTAACAGTCATTTGAAAATAAGGTAGACGATCTCAGAAACAAAGCTTTCAGGGGAAATGTTATTTTTATAGACAGAACTAAACAGAGCCACAATTCATCCTACATCAATGAAATATTGCCTAATGACTTAAGAATGTGTGTGGACTAATGCGACCTATCCGCCAACAGCGTTACCAATGACATTTGTCTCACATGCGTTTATCTTGGCACAACACGATCCAGGAAGCCCGCAAGGTGCACGCGTGCCGTAAATATAGATAACAAATACCAATATCACGTTTGGTATAAATACCAAGCATTTACAATAACCGATTTCAGGTCATTACTCAGCCCTTAACGGCGGCTCATCGACTAATGGGCCGGGCTAATGTGTGCCAATCTATAAATAAAATAGGCTATTTTATAAGTGCTGCGGCTTTTACCGATAAATGTGGTACATTAACGCTTTCACGGTATATGAAGGGAACAAATTGATTATATTTAATGTACATACTTATAAAATGAATGATATTGGCTTATGTAATGGTTTGCTTTCACTACGCCACAAGGTTACCTTACATAGTTAACGCTAACAACGCTTTGTGGAGACGGGTAAGGTTTAATTTCGGCATAACATAATGGATTATACCATGGTACGTTAAGGTGCACGCCACTGAGGTGATTCGCCTTTGAACGAAATACGAACGGTGCCTGGCAGTCTTCCCAAAACCCGCCAACGAATAATATTGCTCTATTGTGTTTGCATACAGGCGGCGTGTGACCTTCACTTTTACATGTAAAATTATTCCGAGATTTCTCAACGCGCCCAAGAAGAAATCATTTAACACAATGTTTGACAGTGCAGAGTATGTGAAGACTAAATTTATATCGTCTAAAACTATTTACAGACAACATAATTATGTATCTACTGTTATTATTAGAAGTCGATGGCACTGCCCGCGAACTATTGGGAACTGGGAAGTTTAGCCAAAACATTTTCGTAATGTTTCATGCTTATGAACTGCCAATACAAGCGCCAATGAATTCAAAATAATATTTAAAAAACCTGTTAGTGACCACATTCCATACGGTCAAATATTAAATATTTTGCTCATTTTCATGTTTACTAATATTTAATCATGATCGATGTTTCAAGTAAACATAAAAAACTTAATCTACAGCCACAGCCTTCAGACAATATGGCATTTAACCAAACCGCTGACATTATATTTTGCTTATAAGACGCCCTTTAGAGCAAATCGTTTATATTTTCGGCACTTTCTTGTGGCCTAGTGATATTTGACATCGCGATACGTCTGCCAACTCTACTATTGGACCTTCCATTTTTGTATGAACTGTGATCTTTGCCGGTCGCCTTGGAACGCGTTGTTCTCTACAATTTAATATTATAAAGGCTTTTCAATAAGTAATGAAAGTACTTAGAAATTAAAACAATAAATTGTTCAATACCACAACAGTTGCTAAGCGATAGGAGTACAATACCAACACAATAACCTAGCTACAACAATGGATTTAATCTTCTATTTCTGTCTGCCCCATAAATCACAGCATATTATTTTCTTTCACAGAGCAGTGCGACGCATAAATATTAACCACCGTTGCAACGCAAGCGACGCTCAATTCACAAACAACTCGCGACGAACGTCCCCCAGCCGACTTGCCGCACACAATGAACGCGGCCAAGTGTGATTTGATAATTCCAAGACTTCTCAACGTATACTTTTGCATTCTCCTAGTTCTGAATACAAATCAATTCGGTGAATCTAAACACGTCATCTAAACGGCGATTTCTCGTCGTTGAAATATTTTCGTCTATCACCAACAAGTTATAAATGATTTAAATAATATTCATGATTATCATATTCAGGCGTTAATCGCTCCAATTAACATAGACATTAATCGATTGCTTATTGTGCAACTGCTCATGTTTTTCATGCAAACGATGCACATTTTGTTAAACCATTTTGCAATTTTGCAATGATATGCAGTATGCACCAATGTCTTAAATTCCTAACAATATTATTCATTTGTACACTTGGTTCTTACCAGAATAGAAACTTAACCAACAACTTCGCTCTAAACACACTAGATACAGTTCTCTAATAACTTATCTGTCTAATCTGGCTTTGGCGAAATTATTAACGTTCGAACTATGTACATAGTTCACAATTCACATATTACATATGTTATTTGCTTAATAAGATACAGATTCACGATTGAGAAAATTCTTAGATCACAATAATACGGTTATCCCATAATGATTTACCTAGGTTAAACGCAGATATTCACGGTCAACGCACGAATCTATAGGGAGCTAACAATTATGTCTAAAAATTTCATAAACCTTGAAATAGTTTTAATGAATAGCGATTCCTAATTAACAACGCTACCAATGTTCCTGTGTTTTTATATTTATAAGTCAGTACATGCATAGCCATCGTGTTAGTTTATTTTACACCTGATGCGGTAATCACTTAAGAATTCTCCAACAAACGACATCGTCATGCGAATGAAACTACCTGACGGCTGACCTTCGGGTTAGCCACTGTAAGCGACAAACAAGTGTTACGTACCTGCACAGTATTTTACCTGGTCTAACAATGATACAATAATTACACTACAATACTTTTAATGTAAGTATAAATACTAAAATCTTAAAGTTGTTTTAATATTTAGGTATAAGGACTCAAGAAAAACCACTGTAACGCTAAATATTTGCGGCGAATTATCGCGTCATTAAACACAGATTGTCAATACAAAAACCACGAAGGACGAAGGGCAAACGTGTTTAGAATATTATCACGAGTGAACGTAACAACCAAATATATTATGTTCTGAAGGATATCCACATTTTAGATTTTTTACGTAAGCACAAGTGAAGTGTGGTGCTTCTGGCATTTATTACTTATCCCAAAACCCGAGGCGTCGTCATGTGGGATCAATGTGTTCTTTTTAAAGAACATCTTTGTTTTTAAATAAAGTACACAACATTTCCTGTGTTAAAATACACGCTCAAGTACAAAAATAATTCCGTGATTCATCGTTTGCGAACCGAAATGGAAACCAATTTTTTGTTTAAACTCAAGTGGCGCCTGTACTTAAAAATACGCAATTAAATACGGTATACGCTGAGAAAATGGAACAAAATCTGCCGATCCACACGCACATATCACACATTCGCGATACAAACGGATCGTTCGTAAAATAAATATAATTAACCTCAATAGGTAAAATTCACATCCTGTTATTGGTTTCCGTGCAATATAAATTTATCGCAACAATTATTTTCACACCAAAAGAAATAACCGATAGACGAATATATTATGTCCCAAATAAAATACGGATATTGTAAAGTAATCGTGAATAATCTGATGTAACCACATCGTCAATTCTATTTTTCGTAAGAGAGTAGGTACTGGACATAATATGTAATTCAAATAATAAATTAAACTAGATTCGGTTGCTACTTTATATAAAAACAGGTCCTAAAATGTTTTAAAAATTATATTTCACTAGGGTGTGTACATTGCGTGACATCAAATTATGCAGATTAAGAAATATTTTAGTTACTACGACAGGTTACTACTACCTACACTATAAATCTTTACGATCTTATAAAACCTATTTTAATTTTGGATGTTTTGTCTTCTTCGCTCTAACTCAAAAGTTGTGCTAACTTTAAAGGGGCAGAACATTCAATACCCAAATAAAATAGATTTTAAAACTATCTATGAATAAGGCCGTTAACGTTTACTCTTCATATAGTGTATAAGAGAACCACGTTGTGAAGTCGGTCACTCCCTTTATTTATAACAGTACTATTAAAACATCTGTCCGCGAGTGACGTATGCGGCGCTGATTGGATTGCTATACCTATTGACCTGTGACAGTAGCGCTCCTCGGCCTCACATTCTTTCCCATACATTCTCTAACAGTACGTTGTAACACACAGGAAAATACAAATAAAACTACTCCACATAACATCCAATCAGCCAACGCCCGTAGATTTCAATTCTTACCAGTAAGATGTAAAAGTGGAAAACCGTACCTGAAACAGAAAACATAATCAATTTAAAATGGCGTCTGGCAAATCACGCAGACGTACATAAAAGCGTCAATAATTTAATAAAGTTGCGCGCTGCCGAGAATCTATTTATCTGACTCATACGAAACTCTCACTTTATCCATCGGCTAAACGGATGTTTTCATCACAAAACCGTTACTGTGAGATTCTTGATAACTGCTCTCAACGAGAACATTTCGCGGGCCATTGAAAACATTGAGCTTTTCCCCCTGACGTGTTCTTATAGTAAATACTGCAGCTATTAATCATACTGCAGAGTTACTTGAAAGTGGTTTTTTCATTGTAACAACAGATACAAGCATAAAAGCAGCCCCGATGTAATCCAAGCACAAAAAGCAAAGCAACACACAATGGATTCATATTTCCGGTCCGCAGTCATGCAACGAGTGCCGAGCGAGTGGTAACTCCCAAAGATGTTCACTTTACATTTCGGCTGGACTCCAACGTCTGTGTATAAATTAAGGCCGTTTGTGAACTTGGCTTTAGGCCAAAGATGGAAAAATATTGAGACAATACAAACAATTAACGCAACTCAAGCCTAGACACTGGTGCGATTTATAGATATTACTTAAAAAAAATATGTCTGGCCTACATGTAAAAAAATGGGTTATAGAAACTTCACTGTAGCACCGAATAATTTTGGTTAATTTATATTCATACGTAAAACTAATCAAGTCATAAAATGTGTCATTCACAGGAAAAGCTACTGTAGTTTATATAAGCGATGCGACAACATCAACACGAGTGTGGTGAGAACCGCATAAAAATTTAAGACGAGCAAATTTATTTCAATTAAACGACTGAGTACAACTTCCTAACAAATAAAACAACTTCGTCCGTCGCCTTTATACTCTGATAACAAACGAGGGTCAAACAGGGATAGGAATAAAAAACACATTCGTCGAGGGAGCTAATGAGACGGGTGGCATGGGAGCAATGCTTTGCGGAACACATGCGAAACTGACGGACAACGCCCCCGTTGACACACACATTACAAATTGAGATTTTTCAACTACCTGAATCTAAAATCCTAAACAAATACCAGCCGCTATTGGCGCGAACGAAGAATACCAATTATTTTTCTGATATGTTGGGAATATAAATGGACGAATTAGTTTGGAATAGAGACAAAACTAAACTACAATAAATTAAATATCACTTCTGTTATTCATATCACACATTATATCACACATATCAGTTAAAAAGTACGGATGAATATTTATCTCAAAATAGATAGCATCAAAATGTCTTATTATGAAATGACTGGTTATATATTTCATAATCATCAAGGAAAAATAAACGCTTTTTTTGTCCTAACTTTAAAAAATATATTACATTTAACCTCGTTATGAGCTGTATAATTTCGCACCCGGTACAAATTATGACACTGTCGCAACAGCATAATTGTAAGAAATGCTCCTCTTTTTTTGTTTCCTTGTGTAATACCAACCAGCAATTAATGTAACCAGTGTCGGCATGGTTTATTGTTCCAGTTTCATGATGCTTTGTAAAATTTCAACACAGTCCATTATAGGAACAATCGCAGTGAAAACGATTCACACACAATTCCGCATCAAGCTACTGACAGCAATCGCTCCTCCTCTCTTTGATGCCTATCATGTTAACAATGTCTTAGGGCACAATGAACTAATAAACTTGAATGCATGTACTATGTAATGTGTTTAACATATAAATTGACTCATCATTTTGTTAATATCCTTAAAGGAACACAATTTATGCATGATTTTGCATGAAACACACATTGAATGTCTAATAACGTTTCCATAAATTAACTCAAATATAATTTTACAACGGCAAATAATTACTCTGTGTCATCGAATACAATTTAAAGACACCATAAACAAAAGTTGTCGGGTGGAAATTCATAGTCTTGTTATAAGTTGAAAAGTACATCCTTTATAAATCCGTTTGACACCTATAGAAAATTAAAGCATAACTCCATCGCAACTCGTGCATTTAAAGCAAAATTGATCTCGTTATAATTCCGAGGTTTGTTTTGCTTCAAGTAGCGTGATAAAGAAGCCATATGGCGGAACATGTGTAACTATCGATTTTTTTACTGCGACCATGACCGTGATGCTTGAACTTCGACTATCGTGATACGTGAGGTTTAATTGACTTATGTTTAATGCAGTGTATTGCAATTGAAGTACTGGTAATGCTATGGAAATACACTAACAGTGAGCCGCCGCCCCGAGTCCCGACGGATGGGTAGCGGTAAATATTGCCTACGAACACCTGCAGAACTTGAAGCACTGCTGTATTGATTAATGCAAATATTCAAGTTTTTCCAATTTCTATCATGTAATTAGAATCTACGGTGAGTTTTGGTATGAAAGGGCTATAAATTGTAGCACATAAATTAAGGAATTCTTAAATTTATTAGTTAATGCGAATCGTGATACAATCGTCTAAGAACGACGCGAAGATCTGAGTCCATTTTTAATAACGTTTTATGTATTTTATAAATTATTTCATTTTAATTTCATGATTTGAGTCCATACATGTATTTAGTGGAAAAATGACAATTCCCTCTGTTACTCTCAGCAAGTTATGTCGTCGAGCGCTATAGCCATTTGGCAACAGTTACTGTAGCGGCCACTAAGCCACATCAGAAATTTAGGGTCGCTTTGAAAATTCTATAATGGCTACTAATGTAATAAAGTTCATTCGAGCATACCCCTGCACTATGGCAATATTATCAATAAGGGGCACCTAATGTGGAATAGGAACTTAGCAGTAAGACAATTAGAAATGGGTCGATAAATATTTTATAAATAAGTATTTAATAAAATAAAAGCAATTTGTATCCACCTTTGGGTTACCTGCACAGTGGCTGCACAATACAATTTCCTGTGACCTCTCTTCGTATAAGGCCAATGAGTTTCATGTTATTGTATGACAAATGTTATAATACAGTTCTATTTTCTAATATTGTTCGCTTGGAGTATTATTTATTGGAACGACTATTCTGAAAGGCGCACTCTATACAGGGTATATCAAGACTGCTACCGAAAACGAAGCCGGGTGGTAGTTTAAGCGACTACAGACACAATGCAACAGAAAAAGTTGCAAAAAAAAGCGACAATTTTTTTTTTATTTTTTTCCTATGACCATACTTGGGTGGTAAATGCATTTTTTCCTAAAATAATAGTGTATACCCTTTTATTTATAAATAATCTAAGGTATAAAAGAGTTTAAATTATTATTTTAGCAAAAACCATGGATTTACCACCCAAAAATGACGATATTTAAAAAATAATAAAAAATAACTGTCGCGTTTCTTTGCGAATTTTTTAGTTTCATTGTGTTGGTAAATCACTAAAAATACCACCCGACTTCGTTTTCGGTAGCAGTCTTGAGATACCCGGTATAATATACATTAAAGGAACTAAATAAGTTGGCAGCATCTACAACTAGAAGCAGCCAAAAAAATCAAGGTGCATAAAATTTACTAAGAAACACAATATGTATTTAAAATCGGGGATGCTAATATTACGAGAATCACGAACATTTTATATGAAATAAACTAAGCTGAACGCCTTATGAAAATTTACTTTGTATATACTTATTTAAAAAACTCTACCTGTGCTTGCAACATGCGAAAGAAAGCTAAAAGACTTGTCACTCAGCTTTTCTTTGATACAGGAAAAATACGAACATAATGAATTTGCTAGTAACATAGACGTGAACGAATTTTCTATAGTAAGTTGTACTGCAGAAAAGTAGTGAAAAATTAAATTTGGTGTAATTTTTCGACCTGAACCGCCGCAAATGGTTTTGGCAATATTTTCTTAAATGTCAAGGATTGTTGTCCGATTTAATGCGGCTACTAACACACGAAAAGCTTTTTTTAATTGGGCATAACGAAACATTGGCGAACTCTTACACAATAACATATTGCATAATTTAAAAGCCAAAACTAAACAAACTGATCCCTTTGTTAATAATATCGATACTATCCATACAAACGTAGTAATTTAATCGAACGTGCACAACATATATAAGTTTCTCATTGATAAACACTGAATGCAAAAATAAATCAATAAGATCTATATACGATAAGTAAATCTATTATTAAACGTAGAAAAATACAAAATGTACTGAAATAGACAAGTTCGGTGATCGTCCCTTCAGACTTCGCCCACTCGTTTGGTTCCCAAAATATTTTTGTAATAGTACGCCCTTCACGCGTACAAAGCTAATAAAAAAGACTACGAAAACTTTTATAAAATATATTGCTTTTAAAAATATCTCAAATGAACAATCTTTGTCGCAAAATATAAAAAAAAACTCGTGAATAAATATGAAAGGGTAGTCTCTCAATTGCCAGACAAGACCTGGAAATTTCATTTAAAAAAATATAATCCAACGGCGGCGTTCATAGAATCGAAACCTTTTAGGAAAAATGAGAGGGCAATTCAATCTTATGTATGGGGTGGTGGGAGCAAGCGCGGTTGTGACATGAAAGTAATTTGTTGATATTACGAGAGTGCCCATCCCCATGCACGCCGGCGGAGCGAGGGATCATTTACTCGGCAACGTACAAGCTACGTTTACCCTCAATATCTATACATCATTAACTTACTATATTATATGATACTATAACATATTCAGAAAAAAAAAGTATCATTGAATAAGTGCATACGGGTTCTTTGTGTTTTACGTTGGGTTAATATAATAACAGTTAAGACATCACGGATAAGACTATACATAAAAATCTATGGGCTATACGCAACAAAGATGGTAATGACTTTGTTAATAAGTAGCGAGCGAGTCGAGAGATGGTTGTATGTATTTGAGTGACATGGGTTCGAAAGCCTGAAGGCCGAAGGGGAACGATTACTACCAGTGTCTAGAATGTCGGATCGATTACAAAATCTGACAACTCATTTAAATCTCGGTTCCCATTGTAACTCCATGGAGCCAAGGCAGAATCTTTGTTAAATAAGAGGATACTGACCGTTACTCAGAAGATAATTGAACAAATAAATAAAAAAATATATGATAAATTCATTAAGGCATAACACAAATTGTAAACTACTGGAGGTTTTTTCCATACTAAATCCCGATAGTGAAACGAATGTGGTCCAATTGAATTTATCAACCGACATCTATTACAAAAAGTTAATGATTTTTTAATGCGTGCAATAAAATTTGCGTTGCAAACTATTTACAGAGGCACTTTAAAGAAGTTTACATAATTTAAATTCTCAACGCATCGCAGTAACATCTAACCGTACATACTTTCTGGAACACAGAGGTAGCTTTTAGAACGCGTGTTACTGGACCAGTTACTCCTTATAGACACTAGCAGGTTACAAGAGAAATCACTTAGAAAACATTGAAAGAAACCTGACACGCAATGTCGGCAATTAGAGACAACAATGACAAATTTGCTTATGTGAACGAAGATGACCTCGATGACAGCAGACATTTATCTTCAAAGAAAAAAACAGTTAATCTCTCGACCCACTTGAAAAATTGCTAAAAAGTTGAACTTTAGAAAAAATGCCATCAAAAAAATCTCAGTTAAGCGTTTGTCTCAAAGTGTTATATTACGAAAGTTAGTTAAAACATTCTTAGCATAATTTTGTCGGGACTAAAGCGGGAACGTTATTTGTTCGCATAGCAGATATTATCCCACATAATATTCAACGACCATGTGCGGTAATCCGGAATATGGATCACCTCTCCGCCGCGCCGAGGCAATTTGACGTGATGGAGCAACAAACAAAGCTATTCATAATATTCATAGACAATGTTTGATTTACTGCAACTACGTTATTTTACTCACATAATTCAAATTTAAACAGAAACTCTGCGAGAACAACGTATTTATTTTAATTATATACCATTACGTGAATTAATAAGTTGTATTCCTAAGCAAGTCTTGTGTGCTACTTCTTCACAGCTCTAAAATTTCAAAGCACTGTTAGAAGATTCCCTCCCTGAGCAAGAAACAGCCATTTAATTTCGTTAATTAGCCAAGAAAAGGAAAACAATAACTACAGTTTTGGAATATGTACGAATCATAAAAATATAAACACTATTTGAATATACAGTAATTACTCGTAACCGTTGAAAATCTTAATTTGCGCAATGAATCAACTCAGCTTACTTTAGTAAAATATGTTAAAGGAAGTTACAAAATAGTTTTTATTACGAACATAATCTTTCCTAAGACATGTTTTTTTTTTCAAATACCACGTATTATAAAACTTCAGTTGTTTTTAGATGCAATCTTGAGTTGCTTTATTCACGAAAACAAAATGATTACATTTATAATCTGATATTTATTTATAATATGTTGCATAATAAGAACTAATAATAAATATTAAAAATACACATCATTTGTATACCACTACAAACGATGTAATATTAAATACATAAACATAATGGGAACAAGCAAATTCGATCAATGCAGATGGTTCAAATCGTATACAAGTAAAACTAGTCGGACGAGTCAGTGACCGCGCTGCGTGCAGGTCGGCTGACCCCCTCTCCCCTCAACCCCTGCAAGGTCAAGGCACCCCTCTCCGCCTTGTCCTGGCGCATATTATTCCTGGAACGTCTCCATTCAGATAGCCGTCCGGTACGGTTATTTGTTGTTGACTCAAACTGCTTTAGTATGCAGCCCGTATCTTTTAACAAACCGTCTACAAGAATGGGATTTGGAAGCAGTGTCTTATAAATGCACACATATCAAGTTTTATTTGCTTGCTGCTTTAGATGTTTCAGCAAATATCATTCGAATAACTGTTCAATTCATACTCGCAAACAATAATTAACCTTACGCGTGACTCGCAAACGTGTACCGAGAAACAAAGTCCGTCTATAGATTCCATAAAAAGCAAATTGAAATAGAGAATCGCAGACATTTCAAGAAGTGTCGAATAATTTACACTGCTAACTTTATTTAGCCTAAATAAACAATTCCAACTTCAGTGTCGGCCACCTTTCGAATCCAAACACCTACTGTAGTGGCACAAAGCTTGACCTAATAAATAAACAGAAATAGTAGGGTAAGTAAGTAGATCACGAGAAAATTTGCACAGTCGTGACAATGTGTCAAATATAGCAGCGTGTCACGCATGGAAACTAATAAACCTCATTATCGCTCATGTGACGCAAGAAATTCAATGGAATAGAATAGTAGAAGACTGTATTATTGTATTTTTTGCGGAAACGTACAAATTAACAAATTGATGTTTGCGTAACGTTCTTGGGAAGCATACCCGAGACCGCAATACGGATATATCTAATTCCAAGTGGTCCGACGGTTTGATCAATAGGAACTCAGATACTAACGATATAATATGCGAAGTTTGCGTGGCTCGAGCCAAGAGGTAGCAACGTTAAAGTACTGAATTGAATCTATGCATTTGAATATTCTTCAACCTTTATAGGTGATTGTAATAATTTTTAAGGTAAGGCCATGAAACCAAGCTATAAACCGTACGTAGAAATGAATTATCTCTTTAATATCAAGAATTATTAACATCTTCTATTTATACGTACATATGTATATGCAGTTCCAGTTAGGAATAACATTAATGTATACAAATCAATTTACAGTACGCAACATCACACTAACCGCTAAACATAATAACTTGTACATTTGTTTATGTTACTTTCCTCTTAAAGTAAAAAGGAATGAACATTCCTGCAATGATACATAAGCTCGTTCTTCGAATCGATGCATAATTTCTTTGTAACAAATACAAAATAAAAAGACGCAATATTATTTTATATTCAAAGACCGGTTATTCAAACAGTTGGCAATTAACTGATTTCTTCAATTGTTTTAAATTAATTGCGTAATTACTTTATAACGATATTCCAAACATAATTAAGTGCGGCACACTAAGACAGTGACCGTTGATGAACATTATATCGACGCAATGATTGTATATTTGAGGTGATACATTTTGTACACCGCATGGTACATCAAAGCCCCAGACGTGAGTTTATTCAATGCGATCAAGAAAATTTTCCTCCTCAGTATTGACGTCATACACCTCACACAAATGCCGAGGTTGCAAGGATGCTTTGAAGCAGAGAATGCATTTTACATACCTTTATTTGAAACCAAACAATATGACTGGCGTTATGAATTTGAAAAATTCTTTCACAAATGTTTTAGAAAAGGTGGACATCTACGATTTTGTTGTAAATAGACTTCTTATTTTGAAACATGCGGTGTCCAGTTTTTGCAATATTTTTTATGAAACAGAGCAAGTTTACGTATCTGTGTATCTAAAAGTAGCAACAAAAAGAGCAGGCAACACAAAGGTTGTAAAAACTAAGGCCGTGCATTCTCTAAACGAGCTTGATGCAATATCGAGCGTTATAGAAAGGAATATACAATGTAATGCATAGCCGGATCTGCTTTACATTTTTTATTGCAACATGTCGCTGAAAACGAATGCCTCCTGTCACAATGAGTGAGCTGCCACGTCATTAAATTGTACAGGTGCGCCTACATAATGTTAGCAGAAATATAAATCGAACAATAGTAAAAACATATAATACGTCATCAGTTAGTAAACCCTTTAATTTTGCAAGCTTGTATAAATTAGAATTGCCCAATTACGTACTCTTATGTCAGAGTAACTGTAACTCACACCACTCTCAATCGTACTCTCGATTGTAGAGGAGGCCCGTGCCCTGCAGTAGGACGTATATGGGCTGATACAGATGTCAGAGTAAATAGGTCTTAACTTCCGCATTTACACTAATGAGCCATGAATAAATATTCATGTACCTATTCTGTTTCACGAAAATTTAGCAACTCATTAATCATACCGAGGGAAGCTATGGACCTATGGTCATTGGAAAAGGGACGAGAACGTATAGTAAACGTGGCCAAGAGTTTCACGCCGAATTTTACAATTAATTTCAATATATTCGCACACACATATAATAGTCTAAATATACAATGAGACCAAGAGGCAGCCTAAGCGCCTAGGCATATGGAACTAATATCTAACACCAAATATATCCAAGCCAAGTCGAGACACGATCATACCGATATAATAATATTATGCTTCTTCGCTAAGATTATTCAAGCTAGGACGTATAGGGTTAGGTTAGGCACTAGGTTATCTTTGTTCTCAAGGAAAGTACGCGAAGAAAAACGTAAGCTAGGACGTATAGAAGCACTAGGTTATCTTCGTTCTCAAGGTATAAACGTACACGAAGAAAAAAGTAAATGACAAAATATAAAAAGATTCCAGGCATCGCGTTAGCGATGAAAGACAATACTGCCACTGGGAATTGTAGCTATAAAGTGTAAGCCCTGTGGAAGCTACCTCGTCAATCAATATTTATTGTTAAATCATAATATTGCGCATTTCAATATAAAAATATTATACCTTAAACGGAATAGTCGTCGATAATAATGACAAAAATGTTTACAATGCGCAATGTTGGCTGTGTATTTTGTGCCTCTATCTAATGTCTAAGTATGGGTAACGGACAACGGTACATGAGTCAGGGCTAGGCATTGAGGAAATATTTTGCGTAAATATCACGAATGGACGAGCGAAACAAACCGTCGCGTCGGTCCAACAAAAGGCACATTTGCATTCGATAACTATGCGTACAAATGGAAACCACGCTATATTATACATACAAATAATGTGCCTTTGGGGAACTATTTTTTTTTTGCCACCAACATATTTCAAGGTATGAACGCTCATAGCCTTGTAAATGAAATTAATGTTTTTATACGATATGTCTTATAGACAAAATAAGCATTACAAGCTCTCTCAGAAACAACTTTTACTTTCTTATGTAAAATTGTGAAACGTAAATTAATAAACATTTTACCTCCAATTGTCAATTACCAATATTTGTAGAACCGATATTCTGCCTCCGTCATCGCTCAACAATGCTTTGGGAAATCCGGACGATGTCAGTAAAGCCTTGATGCATTTAATCTGACCTCATCGGCAGTAACCAGTAATTTTTTAAAACACAACCACATTTCTTTAGTAGCTGACATCCACGTGTTTGCCAATAACAAAAAAAAATCAAATATTCAATATTCCTTATCAACACAGTCATGATTAGGTAAAGATAGCAAAATACTACTACTATTCCACTAATGACGCATGATCCACGCAAACATTTTCTAACCTAATTCAAAGAACAATTTCACATAAGGATTAAACAGCTCAATCTTACGTAAAATATAACAGAGGAATTCATAAAATTAATTTAGTTAATACTTTGATAGAGCGATTAGTGGATTCATCGTTAAGTCGAGGACAATGCGTTGCCCTCATAATAATTCACTGGCGCCATTACGGCCACCATTGTTCTCCCCAGATGTGAACTATTAAAACCAACATTAATGCTATGTGATAGTTATATCGTTTGTTTCAATGATTTCAAGTTGGACTCTACCCATATATTTTATTTGAGAATAAAGTCACATACATAATAAACCAAAGAATTGCTACGTTAATTCTAATATTATTGAAATGGAGTAGGAAACATGCGTTAATTTATTTAATAACAGGTATTCAGCTGTTTAGATGTATAATGGTTTCTTAGATTTACGCGAATGTTACACATTGAAATAAAACTATTATTTACGGATTTTATATCGGATTTTATTCGCGATAAAATCCGTAAATAATCGTTTTATTTCAATGTTTAGATGTAAATATAATATATGCACATTCTAACCTAGCAATTGTATCACTCAAATAACTTAAGTTTTTTAGTTTCAGAGTCACGTAGTAACCTATCTTAACTCTTAACAACGGCATGAAAGAGCCGTCTCGGCTGTGACAGTCCACAAAACCCGACATGAAATAACAGCTTTATTGTCGCGTTTTGTTCCAACTACGTCTAACTAGCCCGCCCTCGCCTCCGACATGGCAACTTCTGCAAGCCAGGATCAACCGCGGCACACGTTTTATCAAGAACGGGCAATAAAGATAGTCTCCGGGAATATCTTAAATTGTATTTAAGTGACCATGGATTAATAAAATAGAAAAACATTCTATGTATAAAGCGGGACCCTTAATGATGAAATAGATACAGTGGACAAAACTTCAAAGCATTACAGCATAATCATTTCGATTTGTGACCTAGTCAGATTATTTCCATGTCCCATAAATCCCTTCCATCTTCAATCCTCGAAGGACAAACGTCGTATTGTGAATGTTCATGGGTGGTAGTGGTCACTTTCCATCCGGTACGGCGCTTACTCGTGTGCCGATCGTATTTTATAAAAAAGGAAACTATAACTCATTGACGTAGAAACTAACATCGAATGACGTAGTATACCTCTATTTTTGCGATAATTTATTTTTTCATCGGTTATATTAATAAAGACCATATTATGAAAAATCCCGTATAATTATGGAAAGATGCTTGTAGGAAGGGGAAAATTATGTCAAATAAGCAAAACGATCTGATAAATAATATGTATACACAAAACTAGTTAAACAGTATTACGTTACTTTGTCCACAGACTTTAGTCCCCCTCACGATTGTTTCCAAGCACGCACAAGTTTAGAATTTTGGAGCAATAACCGCTAACAATGACAGTAAACACAGATATATAAACATGTTAATGTGTCCTAATATTAATTGTGTGAGTCATTAATAAAACATTGATCTATGATAAGCGACAATAAAATAATAAAAAGCAAAACTACATTGAAGAATTCCGTCGCAGCACTCGGCTAATGGCAATACTGAATTCTGTTATTCTCATAAAAAGCAGTGTGCATTTAGTATCAAACCATTTGTTACATTGTTGTTGTTTACATTCAGCGTAAGTGTGTGACACACAAAAGTGATTCGCGGAATATCTTTCAAGTACCCACCGTTACAATTTGTTTGTGGGAAGTGCAAACTGATAAAACTCGCTAAATAACTCATATCAGCGATAAAAATAAAAGTAGTTCGTTGTAAGTAAAAATAAAACAAACTTATTTACTCAACTCGAGTAATAGTTGGTGACTAATATAATTTGACGGCCGGTGGCGTTACAAACAAAATTGGTAAATCTTGTGCACTCATCGATTTCCACGCAGCCGCAAAAGCGTGTTCGATCCAGAACATTTGGATATTCGCCAAATGCGGTCTCCAGCGCAATGACGCGACGTAGGTAGAAAGAAAATCTTTAAAAAAAATACAGACCAGTCTCGTGACAGTGGTAAGATCCCAAGCCGATCTGGTCTTCCCGCGCGGCGTGGAGCCATCCTTTCGGCGACCCAACGAACCATAACCGGCGGGAATGGGGGTCTCTTCACGCTTGCGACGTCCGGCACCGCGTCTAAGTGACGAGAACCAGTTGGAGACAGATCCACGGCGCTCCTGATCGGCCGCTCCCGGCCCGGCTTTGATAAACATTACTTCACTAGTGCCAGCGCTCGGCACGCATCACACACTCACACGCGCGGATTTCCACCACACGAAAACACTAATATTAGTGAAGCTAACAGCCACGCGTTACCTATAAAGCCGACAAAAAGATTCAAAATAAAACTGCCACGAGGAAACAATAAAGCAAATCAAGTGGAAAAGTGGATAAGTGAGCGTCGTCAGTTCGCCGCGGGCCCTACGTCGACATCGCGTACCAAGTCAAAGCTACACAACAAATACGAATGCGTTGATGCAAAGTGCACAATAAGCGTCGTCGGTGACACACCTGATCGTAGTCGTCGTCGTAGGTGCGGGTTGCGCGAGCGCAACGTACCAGCAGGGGCCACCACAGCGCGCCGCACAGCAGCCGAACATGCAAACACATCGCGTGCCATACACTTCCCTCTAAGGAGCGCACTCGACTGAAGATAGTCGCGGGCGCCACCGATGTTTGGCACCGTGACAATTACACTCATATACCTAGTACCTACACTACGTAGACCGTTCTTTATCTTTCTGCACGTCTGTGACAAGGTCGACCACGCGCAACTATTGCCATCACTATCGGTAACATTATTAACATAAAAATAAAAGATTACGCCTATAATCATTATTAAAATCATACATAATGTGCTGAAGGTACTGACATTGTTGAGTGAAGACTAGAATGTATGTATATCAAACAGAACCGAATAAAGTACATAGGTTTTGAATCAACAATAGAATGGCCTCTTAAAGTGACCACCATATTGCAAATATGCCGCAAATGGACATTGTACTGAACTGTTATCAAATCCAGCAGTCGAACTGCGGAAGCGGCAAAGGAAATGTGATAAAGCCGATGAATAGCCAACTTTGTCCGGTTCGCAGGAATAACATTCGATAACAAAATAAACTATGTGATATATGTATATCATCAAATATATGTATATTACATTCTTTTTGAAGATATACAGCGATTCATTTTAATTTTATAAGTAGAGAAAATAGTACTAATGACGATATGAATGCAATCTGCATATCATTTAAAAGATAATATTGTAAGTACAGCACTTGTGATTACTGTTTATGGTAAAAATCTGAACATTAATATTTGTTTATCAAATTATCATCAAGATAAAACCACGAGACCCAACGACGTCAGCGCTCTGATCAAACGGCTAATAAGTAGTGACTACAAACAATAAATTGTCTATGACAGTATGTTGCACTAAATGGTACTCAACAAACCACGCTGCCTGTATTTACGACATGTTAACAATAATCATGGATTTTGCTATATTCTGTTTTTGTCCGTATATTATGAAATAACAAGAACTCTCCTATTTTTATAAATTAATAATCCTTTAGCATTTAATATAATAATAGCATCCTCAAGTACTTTGCGTTATTAAATTTATAGATTTTTTTCAATTACGGGATGTTTTTGCATTTATTATAAATCAGATATGGATTTTCCCATAAAGCGTAATTGATTCGTTGAAAAAATTATCCTTCAACTCATGAATAGGATATTTTTTAAATCAGCCTATACTACATAATTACGGACAGATACTAATAAAATTAACAGTATCATCAGCGCAATTTAACTAAGCCAAAAATGAAGGTAAACATAAACAAAACACAAAACAATCGAAAAAGAAAACCCTCGATGACCGACGACGTAGTCACAATATTTCCACTTATCCACCTTATCGCGAAACTTACGGATAACGTTATCACTCAACACCAGCGCGCAAAAATTGAATGAAACTAATTGAGAAAAGTCACTGCACAGGTCATTACACACTGTATCTTTTGTTGATGAAGTAAAATTCAATTGTGATAATAGCAATACACCGATAAGAGGAGTACACGACGCGTCTCGCCGACAACGCGGTCGGTCTCACACTGGCTACTACAGTGTAGTAAAGCCAACCCGGGCCGAGCATTGACGGCTTACGTCAGAGAGGACCGCATACCGTATTGAATGAAACGTAGTTGGAAGGGGTGCTTAAAGCTCGGCGTGGGTACCGGCCAAATATTTGATAAATATTAGGGTGATATTTGGCAAAGCCATGGCATATAAAATATTATCAGCGTTTATTTAATACATTGAAAACTGTTTTCATGCATATTTCCATATAAAATAATTTTAACGAAGACTAAATAACTTGTAACAAATTGCCGTATTTTTAAATCACATTTACATAAATCGGAAATATTCTAATTTAATTTTTAAATCCGTTCGTTACTCAATGTCATAAACAAGTAAAATAAATAAACCTGATAAGTGGAAACAGTACCAACCATCGTTAATCAATACACACCGCATCGTCAGAATGCGTATCCCGCATGGGACTGGGGGCCCTTACCCCGAAATAATTTTGGGGCCTTCGCCCTTTACCGCGATCAGAGTAGAGTGTATGATATGTATTGTTTTCTAACGTCAAATCAAATAAAGAAAGCTATTTTTTCAAAAATAAAATAACACTTACGATTGACTTGGAAAGGTCGCTGCTCATTTTATCAGCAGGATCAAATTTTTATGTACGGATTGAATGGACACTGAACGTCCTTCTATATTAATTTTTCTTTCTATATGAATTCTGTGTTCGTACTTTTTACAAGTTTACGTTTCAAGGATTTCTTGCAGCGTGATTAATGCTATATCACCTAAACCAATATCATATCGATGGTAGACAGTTACAAGACCAGAGGGAACAGAGGATGGTCCAGGCTTCAAATCCCAGGTTACGCATCTGTACGTCGTGAAGCAATGCCGATCCTGAGAGAGATCGAAGTAAAAAATCCTTCTTCCGCAATACCGCGGTGGAGGAATACCAAATAAGACTGGAAAATCACAGTGCTGAAGCTAAATTCCTCGAGGCGTGCGTCCTGTCCTCGACTAGTAGAACCAGAACGTGCGATTATTGCGGACGACCTTTCACTCCCGGCCGCTATAATGTCAATGGTCGGGAACCGAAGGTCGTGGCAAGCGATACTCTCCTTTTGTGTGCGTGTTATTTCACAAAAAAGAAAGCGCAGAGCGGGATTGCGACAGAAGTGATCCCACCCGTCGACACCAACGTCAGAGAAGTAGGCGCCAGTTCAATGGGGTCAATTAAACCTAGCGCCCTACCCTGTGGCAGGGGGACGTATAGAATTCCAAAACAATCCCCTACCTGTCTGTAACTGGTTCACTGAATGCACTCGGGGCGCCCTTACTGAATGTGATCCCGAGACAAATACCTGAACAAGAGCAAGAGGATGCGTATGCCTTCCTCATACGAAGAGAGTCGAAACTATAGCTCTCCGAACCGCATAGGATGATTCATCGCAGTCACAATGGGGATTTTGATCGGTATACCGGCGTAGGGTTTTAATGTTAGGCATTAACATCACAGCTCGCCAAGCTGGAAGGCCGGTGACACCGACATACACTTTCTGCCCTCTCCCTCAGTGATTGCGGGAAGGAAACCATAACTAGTTTTCCACTCTTAATAAAAGGCACGCATCTGCATTTTCGGAGTCTACAGATGGTATGTACTATACTTTTTTGCGATGAAATTATCTTTGACGTGTTAGTTATACGTAGTTTTTTATGTTTCAATGACGTAAAAGTAATTTGAATGAGACTTATTGCTACTGTGAGAATAAAAAATAAGAATCCAATATAGATAATTTTACCTCCGATAATATGTAAGTAAGCGGTTTAGAATGTCACTTGAATGTATTACTTAATTTAAAATATATAGGCAAAAAAATTAATTTAAACCAAAACCAGGACAGGAAATTATTGATTAGTTAACCAAGCAATAGTGAGCCATACAAACAATCCATCAAGAATCAACCAATCAACAAACCATTGCTCAAGATGTTTAGAAAATGGCTTAAGTCACTAAATAACATTGTTGGATCCCCAATTTCTCACGCAGATAAATATGAAACATAGAGAACCCAAACATATGTAAGTTTTTAACCAATGTGTCCTGCCGACTCTCACTTATGCAGCTGAAACATGGAGAATCACACAAGGGCATGTGAACAATATAAAAGTGGATGAGCATGCCATGGAGCGCTGTAAATATAACAGAGGCATGTTTGACGTTGGTCAACGAAATGCTACACTCAAGTGGAAATTGTCAGGTATCTTGTCCAGACAAAGCGATAGCCAATGGACTAAGGCAGTAAAAGAGTGGAAGGCTAGAGGGGCCAAGAGGAAAGTAAGCAAACCAACTGCTAGAAGGATGGATGACATAAATAAGTTACATGAAAAACTGTGGATGAGATAAACAAAGGAGACGCAGAAGTGTAAAAAAAAAGAGGAGATACATCAGTGCATAAATGTGGGCTGATGATGATAATGATAATAATGACAGAGAAGATACACACCTAAAAATACCCATTCATAAAAATTCAAATATGGGCTATAATTGTTTTTTCTTTGTGTACTGGCCTTAAAGTTACATGGTTACATATAGAAATATATATTAAAATAAATATTTAACGGAACAAATACAAAATTAAGTATTTGGTATTAGTAAACACAATTTGTTAGTGTTATGCAGAGTTTAAACATCCATAGCCACTTCCTTTGAGGTAAGCCACATGCTAATTAGAATAGTTTTCTTACAAACAACAAAATATATGCCTGGTAAAAAAATTATATAGATATAATTAAAGAGCCAATTTAGGGCAATTAAAAACATGTCTTAATTTGTCAGTTATTCCTGATTCCTGAGTGACAAATGTAAAATGAAACTGTCCTTGTCTATACTCATACACAATAGACCTAAACAGCATAAAAAAGTCATAATTATTCAGTTAATAAAAGAATAATACAACATTTTTATTTTTATCCATATGAACTATATCCTAATTGACCATAAATACAAGTAGCAAAATTTTCATTATAAAAAAACAACTGCTGCAAACAATATAATTGTTGACTCACAAGCTTAACTTCCACAGGACTATTAAATTACAATCCTTTGTTATAATTAGAGAACAATTACTTGCTGAGAATGCAAGGACAAGACTACAGAAGACAACTGTTAGATTTCAGATTACTTCATTGATTGGATGCATACTTGTATTATATATGTGGGGCATTCCACGCGAAGCGGACAGGTAAAAAATCTCGATGTTTCTGATTTCAGAAATATTTGAGTATGTTCTACCCATATATGTCCTTGATTCGTGTATCAAATATTTTTTTAATATAGTGACTGGTTAAAGAATTAAGGACCTTTGAAATTTTGGCCAACTGGTGGGCATACAGTACTTCAAAGCCGATTATCTAGTCATAAAATTATTGATTAAAATAATTAAACCACTGGATTTAAAACTTCATTTAATGAGCTTTTTAATTGCATTTTTGGATACGAAAATAAATTGTTTTTTTCCATATTTTTTTTATTTTATTTTTTTTAACTTCGATTTTCACAAACTTAGACCATTTCGATTTTTTTTATATTTTGTATGAAAATAGCTAGTATTGTATAGAACATCCTTGCCAAGTTTGATTATGGGTTGGGAAGTGGTTTACGAGCTATACTGGAAATATGCGCCGCACCGCGCCAAACGCCCGTCACGTGCGTGAGCTTGCAGACATTATTTCTTTAGTACTTTGATATAATATTTGAAATAAAACGAATTATTTTTATGTGACTAACTACAAATTTATTTACAGGCTTTTACAACTTTAAATGTCACACTGTTACTTGTGCGTGTTACCATAACACCTTCAGTAGTAAGAATGAAGGCATGATATTTTTTTGTGCCTGGTATTGTCGCTGCCGACTCAAATCTGCTTTTGAAAGACTCTTTTCGAGCATAGAAAATGTGCGTTTGTGGAATTGATTTTCTCGCCCAATGATACAAACGCTCAGCTGTGCTATTGCTTCGTTTGTAGTCTTGGGTAGTTCGCGAACGACCTAGGTGGGAAGAGCGCTCCTTTAGGTGAACTATGCGAACTAGTTCATTGAAAATCCCGCTCTTAGTTCTTTTTATATTTCTTTGACTGTTGGGTGTTATTTATTTATGTGCCATAACAAAAAAGTCAACTTTAATTCATACTTTTCAAGTATTCTAATATAATTACACATTATAAATTATTTTATTTTTCATTATTTAAATAAAAAATCTCATATTACATAAATGGACGTGTAAAATTTTCATGTAATACTTTGTATTTTTTAAATAAAAATAAACAAAACTTACAATAAACATAACTATATTTTTTTTCTTTATTTATTTTTCTTACTAAATTATTTCAATAAAAGAACTAATGAACTAATAGAGCGAACTAGTTCATCCTTGGATTATGAACTAAATTGAGCGCTCTCTGTAGGGACCGGTTAGGCCCAAGCCTATTCGTTTGACGCCGATTGTAGACTAACTCGAGTCGCTAGACGTTTTAAGTTGCCCCCAAGTCCATCACATGGCCCTTTGCCGTGAGCAGTGGCATGAAAATGAAATTCTGCTTCTTACCAAAATCCTGTTTAAAATAAAACAGCTAGTCTACAATCGGCGTCAAACGAAGCAATTGCACAGCTGAGCGTTTGTACCATTGGGCGAGAAAATCAATTCCACAAACGCACATTTTCTATGCTAGAAAAGAGTCTTTCAAAAGCAGATTTGAGTCGGCAGCGACAATACCAGGCACAAAAAAATATCATGCCTTCATTCCTACTACTGAAGGTGCTATGGTAACACGCACAAGTAACAGTGTGACATTTAAAGTTGTAAAAGCCTGTAAATAAATTTGTAGTTAGTCACATAAAAATAATTCGTTTTATTTCAAATATTATATCAAAGTACTAAAGAAATAATGTCTGCAAGCTCACGCACGTGACGGGCGTTTGGCGCGGTGCGGCGCATATTTCCAGTATAGCTCGTAAACCACTTCCCAACCCATAATAAAACTTGGCAAGGATGTTCTATACAATACTAGCTATTTTCATAAAAAATATAAAAAAAATCGAAATGGTCTAAGTTTGTGAAAACCGAAGTTAAAAAAAAAAAATAAAAAAAATATGGAAAAAAACAATTTATTTTCGTATCCAAAAATGCAATTAAAAAGCTCATTAAATGAAGTTTTAAATCCAGTGGTTTAATTATTTTAATCAATAATTTTATGACTAGATAATCGGCTTTGAAGTACTGTATGCCCACCAGTTGGCCAAAATTTCAAAGGTCCTTAATTCTTTAACCAGTCACTATATTAAAAAAATATTTGATACACGAATCAAGGACATATATAGGTAGAACATACTCAAATATTTCTGAAATCAGAAACATCGAGATTTTTTACCTGTCCGCTTCGCGTGGAATGCCCCATGTGTTATATATGAGTGTCACAAACCAAAACAAGAAAAGGCACATACCATTTCTAAAGTGACAGTTTCATGACATATGGTTTGTACCATGCCATACCACAGCCATTTGTAATAATTTCTATGGTACATACGTAAAGTCTGCCAAAACCACAAAAGGCCAGCATGGTGGAATATATGGCTTAACCACTCTCAATCATACTCTCGATTCTACAGGATGTGTGTGTCCTGCACTGGGATGTATATGGGCTGATACAGACAAATGGGTTGTAAACAGTAACAATAAATATTTTCACACCAACAATTTAGCTTAATCTTATTTAATTGGTTAGATATTATAATCATTTATTTCATTTAATATTTTGTGAATCAGATGAATTGTTTAAGATATTCCGTATAAGGAATCACAATGCAAATTGCATATTGTCTATTGCAGAGTCTTTAAATCTTTTTACTGGCTTGTGAAATAACACATTTAATCATTAGCTAATATTGACATAAATAACTATATTTAAATCTTCTTTATACCTAGAGTAAGAGTCTTAATATACTAAATATTACAGTAATAGTACTATATACAAGTTGAATAACTCTAAATGGTTTCAACCACTAGCCTTATTTATTTATTTTTCAGGATACTAGGTTTAAGAATATGTCTGTATATCTGTGAGTGAATTGATGTTTTCAGGTTTGATGTTTCAAAATTAATTCTATTTGCTATTAGTCATTACAATAATACATGGAAAGATAATTTTATCTGATTTAACATAATTATTTGACAGCAGTATGCATAAATGCATATAAGCAAAGATTGTTACCATAATATTGTATATACCTCTATTATATTAGTAACTTACATGGGTATCATCTACAAGTAATTCATTTGATCACTGCAAGCAACATCAATTACAAATTAGTATTATATATTTTAGAATGAATCTCATAAGTGCGAAAAAAATGTTATGGTGATACACTAATCACTACACGAAAGAAATAAAATTATGTTATGATAGCCCTCTACACTTTTTGTGGTCATATATTTTTTCTAAAGCTATACTCAATATGAGTGTGTTTAATATGACAGTGTATTAATTACACAATATAGATATTTGATACTCTTGCATAGAACAAAAGTTCCTGTATACTTACAGAATAGATATGCATAAATTAGAATGAATTAAAATTTTGCCTGGTTCACAGTTAGTTGTGAGGATATTACACATAATAGAAAACCGGTACGACTAAATTTCTATGCTTCCACAAGGACATTGGTGTTTAAAGCACAACGTAAACTAATTGCAAGATAACAGGTGAAGCCAACTCGGGAATATGAGTGATTAGATTAGCATTACCTGGATCTCTAACAGCAGTTCTGTTTTCCTACGACGTATGTCTATCAACGTCTTCTGCTGCTCAGGTGTCAACTCTGAAAATAGACGGTATCATCACATCGTACAAACCACTAATACACTAGCCATTGAGGTCATCATAATTATAAAACAACTTGTTCTATGCGTACAAATAGCCAAATGTGCGTCAATTACCGGTATGAGTGAAAGGATCACCATGATTACTCGCAGCATTGTTTCCTCCAAGGGACAAATTCTCAAATTCACTTATCATTTCTTGAAATATTTATAAAACAGTAAACAAAGTCTACATCGTTGTAAAATGTTGAGCGGCCATATTTATTTACACATACACAGAATCACAGATTAAATAATCATTTTTGATTTTACTTCAACACTGGCTATTCTTTGCTTTGGAGTTTTTACTCCAAAAAATATTACAATTGTGGCAACCAGGTGCAGTGGTCGCTTGTCTTGATTTAAATAATTTTTATTCATTAAAAACTTTAAATAAAAATAACACAATAACAATAAACATTTTACGTCGTAATAAAACCGGTTTACATAAATTATATTGAATTAAATCTATGAATTAAATCTATTCTCTTTTTTACCAATTATACAATACTATTTTTAAAACTTAAATACCTACAAGAACTGTAATTTTAATATGAAGGGTGCACTTCTATTTTAGTTGTAAGTCTAGGTAGTTGTAGTCGCAGTGGGCTTGATACGACCATTTTATTTCGGTACTTATTTAGTTTTAATGCTGATCATAGCCGAAAATCGGGCCCCTGACTCTTATCCATTCAGGGCCGACTTATTTTTTACGTAGTTTTGTTTAAACTGTTATTTTTATGTAGTCTAGGCCTGCGGTCTAGGCTACTGTAGGTTAGGCTCAATTGCACAAACTAACTTTGCCTATACCTTTGCCCTTGAAACTGTCAATTCCATACATTCGCAAGGTCAAATAGATCTCAAATCAAGAAGCTTATACCCAAATGGAGATTGCATTCCGTATAAAACACTGAAGCTCAAAAATTTTACCTTGAATGCAGTCGCTGTTGCCTGTTATCCTTTTCTTTCGAGTGAAAATGAATGAACAAAAAGTCATTTTCATTCATTGTCACTCGAAAGAACGGGATAGCAGGCAACAGCAACGTCATTCAAGGTCAAATTTTTGTGCTTCACTTTTATATACGGAATGCAATCTCCATTTGGGTATAAGCTTCTTGTCTCAAATGTATGGCGATGACATTTTCATAGGCAAAGGTATTGGCAAAGTTACTTGGTGCAACTGAGCCTTTTTCTCGTAATTAATAACTATACCTATTAATTATTATAAAAACGTTACTGTAATGAAATAAAGTCAGCCTAAGATTATGTTGTAATCCCATCATCGTATTACAATCGGGTAATAAGACAAAAAATAGAAAAGTATGCACCAAAATTATATTGCACATGTGATTGCACACTAGACAAAGTTACCTCAATCAACTGTATTGAATTTTAATAGAATATTGCAAGCAGTGTTACCAGATACACGGTAATTACCGTCAAAGCATCCATCCATCCATCCATCAGCCAAAGGAAGTCCACTGCTGAACATAGGCCTCCCCCAATGATTTCCACAGAGACCTGTTGGAGGCAGCCTGCATCCAGCGACGTCCCGCGACCTTTATCAGGTCGTCGGACCATCTTGTGGGTGGACGTCCTACGCTGCGCTTTCCGATACGCGGCCTCCATTCGAGCACTTTCCGACCCCATCGGTCATCAGATCTCCGCGCTATGTGCCCTGCCCATTGCCACTTCAACTTGCTAATCTGGTGGGCTATGTCGGTTATTTTAGTTCTCCTACGGATCTCCTCATTTCTGATTCGATCTCGTAGGGAAACCCCGAGCATAGCCCTCTCCATAGCTCGTTGAGTGACTTTGAGCTTCCTAATAAGGCCCATAGTGAGAGACCACGTCTGGGTGCCGTAAGTCATCACTGGCAACACACAACTATCGAAGACTTTCGATTTAAGGCACTGAGGTATTTTGGACGAGAAGACGTCGCGTAGTTTCCCGAACGCTGCCCATGCATGCATTTTGACAAAAACACGGTATACAATGTTAAATTATCATGGTTTATTATTTATAAAATGTAATTTATAAAATGTGTATTTTCTCAACGAAACCATACAAGACCATGGCAATGGTGAAAATGACAATGATAATTATGTGATTAATATTGAAACTTGGCCGATTATCAACAAAAGTTCAAGAGAACCTACGAAAACATACCAAAGTAATTTACATGGTAATATACACTCATTCCTTCCGGCTGAGTCTCCCCCAATTGGCCCAGTCTTCGGCATCCTCAGTAGTAAGATCATGAGCTATCATATCTCCCTTAACAACATCAAGTCTGAGCTTTTTCGGTCTACCCCTGACCTCGGTCGAGATCTACGTAATTTTACAAAATCTCGGTAAATTTAGTCTACAAATACGGTAATTTGCCATTTTTCATCTGACAACTCTGATTGCAAGTGGCAACCTTGCAGTCAGCTGCGGCCTGCGCTTGAAGTTGCGTTGGATGCGTATTTTATTCTCCAAGAACACGCCCAAAGAGAATAACACGCCCTCAGGCTTCAAGGCATATACAGCCATTTCGATTTGTTTTTTATCAAATTTCTGGCGACATCGCTGTCAAAACTTGCTCTTTTGCTAATTATATAATTCTAATTGAAATCAAGTATTTTTAGCGTGTGCTATATTATGTGTTTGCTGTAATTCTATAGAATTAACATAAGTCGCAATTTTGCCCACCCGGTGTATTTTACAAGCTTAAATAATGAATGATAATGGTTGTATACACTTGAATAATTTTAAAGCGGCTAAGGGTACGAAACCTTATAAAGTGGTTAATGCATTTTTCGTATCTTGTACATCCTTCGATGCTAGAAGATACAAGGTGAGTTTATGCGATAAAATATCAAACACAAACCAGGCAAGATTGGTGACCTTTTTCGCGACGCAAATTATCTTCCAAGCGATTCATGCAAATGACATTGGATAATGCGTGTGCTGTGCTGCGTTTAAAAATGTTGTAATGTGCTGAGGATATTATTCTTTTGTGTTTAGTATGTTTTGTAGTCAGCTGATTAGTGATCTTTGACCTCCTAACAGCTGTTTGATGTAGGCATGTCATTATATCGCAAAAGTCGTCATTGAATTGTCCCTTTGAATTTTGTTTACATACATTTCTGTACTGTGGTATTTATTCACTTCAAAGTTCAAACAAAAGAAAACTACTTTACCTATTTCTTAATGACTATGGCATATATAATATATACAATTTCTATGCATTTATTTAGAATAGCTATGTGAAATAACAATATTATTGTTTTGTCACTTATCTATATTATTATAAAAAATTACTGTGCTGTTTTTAGAGTTAATAAAAAATTATAATCAATTTTAATTACCAAAGCACAGCTGAAATAATGAAATGTTTCAGGCTACAACATGTGTGTGCTTTGCTTGTGGTAAGCCAGGCCCTCGTATGCACTCATGTCTCCACTGCATCTATTTTGGATGCTATGCCGGTCATATACAAGAACACTCCAAGTCAAAGAAGCATTTCTTGTACATTGACTTGAGCTATGGAAATGTATTTTGTGCACAGTGTCAAGACTATATTTATGACAGGGAGCTAACAGAAATTGCCTTGAAGAATAGGGTGATGGAAGCTAAGTATGTATTATTCAATTTTAAATATCTGTTTGGTTTCAATTTGTTCTTTATTATTAAATTATAATGATGTGTTACAAACTCATCCTTCAGATTATTTACAACCTATGTTTTGCATTCAGTACATAATAACAATTCTTTGTTTCCAAGAGGTTCTCCATAATGATTCAAGAAAAAAAATATCAAGAATTGTTTTACATAGTTTAAGATTATTATAAACAATATATTGCATGCTTTATGCTTATTGAAATAAACCTAAAAATAACTTATTAAGATTTACAAAAGATTTTTGTAAAGTTATACAATTTTCTACTTTTCTTGGTTACAGATCTCTTGGTGTTAGTGTGCCATATATACCATGGTTACCTAATAACAACGAGGCAATGGCTCTTAGACGTCTCCGGAAACGAAGAGTCATCAGTCAACATACCACCATTGGTCTTCGAGGATTGCAAAACCTAGGCTCTACCTGTTTTATGAATTGTATTGTTCAAGTAAGTTGGGTTTAGGTTATGTTCTTGTCCACAATTTTACATATGTATTTACTAAACCTTAGGATGTGTTTTAGTTTTAAATATAATCTGTGTGTCCTATAATAATGATGTTTTACAATTTTATAAGTGTGAATTGTGTTTTTGGCAGCAGACAAGTACAATTAGATGTTTGCCTTACATGGAACCCTTGCAAGCTGTCCTCATTATTAGAAGGTTGATATAGAAAACTTGTGGAATCATTGTTTCTAATTTTACTCAAATGTAGTTATTGCCATAGTTCAATAATATTTTGATAACATTTTCAGACATTGATACACACTCCCTTGCTGCGTGATTACTTTTTAGCAGAGAAGCACAAGTGTAAATCACAAGGATCTGGCAAATGCCTTGTTTGCGAGGTTTCCAAGCTATTTCAGGTAAATCAAATTACTTACAGAGTACAGTCTAAATACTGAGTGTTATTTTATAATGATAGTGTTTAAAAAATTGTACCATCTAGCATAGTAATTTTTTGATAGTAGTTTAGGTATTATTGCCAGTATAAACAGTTAACTAACTTATTGCTTAATAGACAGTTAGGCAGACAATGCTACCTAATTCACATAATTAGCTGTTACACTATTGTGGTTTCTTAGTACAAGAATATAATAAGTTATGCTTCCTTATTTAACTTAATAATCTGTATATTCTTAAAATAAGATTTCCTGCAAGAATTTTCTTATCATACTTCAGGAATTCTATTCCGGTGCAAAAACTCCGTTGACTCTACATCGCCTTCTGCACTTGATTTGGACACACGCGCGCCATCTGGCAGGATACGAGCAGCAAGACGCGCATGAATTCTTCATCGCGACCCTAGATGTAATCCACAGGTAAACATGATTATATTTAGCATAAAGTTATTGTTATATTCAACTCATATTTTATTCAGGAAAATACAAGTACTGTAAATACAAAGATAGGTTTTATTATTATTCTACTAACATTGTATGCATAACGGCCTGCGGATACCGGGCTGGAATAGCAAGCAAGGGGTGTTGCCACCAGCCAACCACTTACGCCCGAATGGAACGCAACTGAAATATTATGTTGCACTTAACACCTTAAATCTCGCTTAAATTTACTAGCTAAGTAGGCCGTGCGCTGTTAAGAGCAACTTATTTGAATGGCGTTCGACTATTCGGGCGTTACTGTAGTATTCCACCATGTCGTTGTGGAGATCCTTGGGGGAGGCCTATGTTTAGCTGTGCACTTTCTGTGGCTGATATGATGACTGTAGTATTCTGTCTGCCTACCACGGCAGCACTTGGCGCGACCCGGCGTCCCGTATGCATCGACAACGCCTGCTGCGATATACACATTTCATGTCCAATGATATAAAATGTGAAGAGGGATGATTTTTTTTGTCAAATTCGCATTTGGGTGGTAGTAAAACGTAGGCGATTCCACTTGGATTCCCCCATCCTGCGGCGAGTCACGGCGTTCTTCGGTGTGCCATGGCATGCCGGAGTGCGCCGCGGCATCGAGGCCGCCGAGGGATCCCTTAGAGAGCGCACTCTCCGATGCCGTATTAAGAAATCTCTTTTGATGCTATGTTTTATTTCTACCAGCTACATAAGTCTGAATATCCTTTGTAAGAAAACAAAATCCCTTAGCATAACGTCCCGGTGTGCGCTGGTCATAAGGCCATGGTTTTATTATTCATATTTTGTGATTATTTGGAGAAATGGTTGCAAAAATAGCACACTAAACACACTTAAAAACGTATTCTACCTACAACTTTCAACCCCGTTGCATCGTAATGTAGGAATTAGGTATATATAAATTAATATTTGCAGACATTGTATGAATGGAGTCGAAGACGTAGAGAAAAAAGAAAATGGCCGCTGCAATTGCATTATTGATCAAATATTCACAGGAGGCCTTCAAAGTGACGTCGTTTGCACATCTTGCTCAGGCGTCTCGACCACTATAGATCCGTTTTGGGACATCAGCCTCGACATAGCCGGCAACTCGCTGCAGACGTGCTTGGAGCGTTTCACTCGCGCCGAGCACCTCGGCTCCGCCGCCAAGATCAAGTGCTCCAACTGCCGCGCCTACCGCGAGTCCACCAAGCAGTTGACCTTAGAAACGCTGCCAATAGTCGCTAGTTTTCATTTGAAACGTTTCGAGCACTCATCCCAGATCGATCGCAAGATATCCACGTTTATATCGTTTCCCGCCGAATTGGATTTAACACCGTTTCTATCTTCGCATCGTCGGGCAGTGGATGTTGGCGTGGCGGATAATAACAACGCGCCAGAAGGATTGTTTGAAGACAATAGGTATTCTTTGTTCGCGGTGGTGAATCACTTGGGTTCGCTAGACGCGGGCCACTACACCGCTTATGTGAGGCAGATGAAAGGCAGCTGGTTCAAGTGTGACGATCACATGATCACTCGCGCTTCCCTACGCGAGGTACTGGATAGTGAAGGGTGCGTATACTTATCTAGCTAATATTTATAACTATCTTATAATTATTTATAATCGTTATATTGACCAATTGTTTTGTTTCGCAGGTATCTTCTCTTCTATCACAAGACGGTTTTGGAATACGAATGTGACATGCCGTAAAATATATCATATACTTGAGCATCTCTAACTAATTATGATTTATTGATATATGTGTTAGATTAGATGATTGTCACATGAAGATTCATTTTCTACACAAAAAATATAGTCTTTGGAACATGTTAAAATAAAAAAGGCATGTTTTCTCGTGATATTAGTGAATAGATGTTTAGAATTCTTAATGGTCATCTTATTCGATGTGTCCTCCCGAAACATTCACGAATTTGTTAGTATTAAGCTTTAATGTAGGTTATGAATGTACATCGCCATGAAAATAGTGCAGATTTTTTAACGTAATGAATAAATAGTTACGATATGTTTCCTAAATCCCATAAAGCTTATTTATTTAAATTCATCAAATTTGAACGGCACAAAAATTGTATAAATTGTGGTAATTTCAGACATTTGTATTAAAACGTTCAGAATAGTTTAAGCATGAATTGGGTATAACATATTTTAGCTTTAATGTCTATAAAAATATTTAAAAAAATCAAATGTATCAAATGAAAATGTAAGTATGATGATGAAGTATAATCTAATAATATATCATTCCTAATAGAATGTATTATGTTTGTGCATGTAATCTATTTAAATTATCTTATAATTGACTGCTGAACAAACATTTCAATCTACCTCGCGGTTTATCTCTCATCTGCATTTTATCAACCCATGCGCATGCGTGTGATTGAACATTTTGGTAGATACTGTGAAAATTTTTAATGTATTGTGGGTTGAATATAATCAACTACTATTAATCACTTGAATAATTGTAATGAATATATTTAGGCTGTCATGTTCAATTGTGTAATTTTAAATTGTATACGATAAACTTACTACATAACTTAAATGCGAGTACCTATCCGTATGTTGAAAAAGCACATACGAATAGGTATTTATTTAAATTGTCATACTTGAATCGTTCTAATCAACGCAATTATAGAGTAACTATAATAATGTAGGCGTGTGCATTGTACCAAATGATCGCATGTCGCATTAACGTGTCCATTAATTGCGCAGTAATATAACTTCTTTCTTATGTGAAGAAGCCCTTGAATAAATATTTTTCATGGCAGCCATTTTGTTTATAGATAAATTGAGAATTATTTATCAGTCTATAATCTATATTCTATGTCTTGCTGATTACTGCTGGGCTCGAGGGTCTCTGCTCATTACACAATGAGTGCATTAAATTGTCACTAATTCTATATTTTTGACCCAAATGTGTTGTGTCTAATAGTACACTATTAGACGATGCGTTCTTATACAGGGTGATATTGACATATTGTATTTAATTTAAACCACATGTTCCTAACCCCCATAGGTAAAGTTTGAACTGCCTGATAGTTTTGTCAAAAATCGCGATTTTATGTTCCAAGACTTTTGATCAACCCCTATAGATACCGAGTCTTTTTACGACTCAGGTAAGTTCTCGAACCAAACTGAAGTTCAGCAACGCGGTAAAATACTCGTATCTATATGGGGGATGTCCAAAAATCGTGAAAACAAAAATAACGATTTTTGTCAAAAAATATTTTTATATTTTTTTCAAATTATGTTCAGTGTTCCCTGGGGTAATGAGTAACATGTAGGTTAAATTAAGTACAATGTGTCAATATCACCCTGAATATTATGTGTTACGATTATTTTTTTACGAGCAAATTACATATAAGGCCCTAAATTATGTTAGGTGTTGCATCAAGTATATCGGAGCACAACCAATCCATTAGATGTTGAAATGCAGCGCTAGCCTCTGAGAAAAAAAATCGTACCACTAAAAGCACTTCAACAAAATAAATTTAAAAAAGTGGATATTTATGAAAAATCTTTGTTATGATATTATAGTATACTTATCGATAATAATAAAATATACATATTTGCTGAGTAGATACCACCGCATTTTTGAGAACGTAAAATGGAAATTGTAATTGCCAATAAATAATGTAGTATATCGTTTGAATTGAAATCATCAAACATAGTTACAAGAAAAAGTACCTAACTGTTTTCTATGAGAATACCCTTGACGGTTTTAAGTAGTAACTTATGAACTGAACTGAAATTAGTTTTATGTGATACTTATTATTTATAACTTTATTACAATGTAGTTAGTACTATGTATTCCACCTACACCTCCTAAAATTAGTTTAAAATGTTTGTTTTATTACGCTTGTATGTGCTATAGAAATCAGATTTTCTGACAAAATCACTTTGTAAATGAGGATATTTTTGAAACGTATTGCACTACGTTTAATGCATTATCTTTGTAGCGCGTCTTGTACGATTAATCATAATTGTTGTGCATTTAAATATCCGTAATCATCAAAATATCTTCAGAAAAATACTTATGGAATAATTAATGCTTATTGTAATAATTATGCATTTGATTATAATATACCGGGTATATCAAGACTGCTACCGAAAACGAAGCCAGGTGGTGGTTTTAGTGATTACAAACACAATGCAACTAAAAATTTCACAAAGATACGCGACAATATATTTTTATCATTTTTAAATAATTATAATTTAAACTCCTTTATACCTTAGAGTCTTTATAAATAAAAGGGTATACACTGTTATTCTAGGTAAAAATATGTATTTACAACCCAAATACGACCATATGAAAAAAATAACAAAAAAAAAACCGTCGCTTTTTTTGCAACATTTTCTGTTGCATTGTGTCTGAAGTCGCTTAAACTACCACCGGGCTTCGTTTTCGGTAGCAGTCTTGATAATTGATATACCCTGTATTAATATGTATCCGAGCCTGATCAAGTTTATAAAATATCCGTAAATCCTAATGTCCTATTTCATAATGTAAATTTTATTTTATGTTGAGATCATTTATATAATAGCCATAATTCAGAGATGTGTTGTAGAAATTTAAATCGTCAAAGTAACCATTTTCCAATCACTGGTTGCTAAATAAGATCTTAGTTTTTTTATTGTGCGCTGTATTGTTACATGTCTGGCTAAATTGTCGTTAAAATACATTTTGGACACATTCGTAGATATGTTTTTTTTTTAAACATGATACAATAACAAATTTGCCGACGAACTAATTTAAAAATAGATGACGACACTAATGCGTTTACTTTAGAGTTTTCCGCAAAGGCATTGATGAAGTGTTAATATTTTAATAATTCAAAGAAAACTTACCCTCATACAAATTGCATCTACATGTAAACTATCAATGTAAAAATAAAATATAAATGAAAAGAAATGAAAATTTTATTTACAGCCTATTCCTTAGTTTTTGTATCAAGTTTTACTTTGGGAAATACGCAGGTAGTACGAGTAGGTGTACTACTCCGTTATTTAGGGAGAGAATATTGAAAGACGGCCTAAGCAGGTGTTATAGTATAAACTCACGTCTTTTTCCCGGAAGAGGTAGGCAGAGGTTCTCCTGGAAGCAATCAGGGTAACCATGTGTCGCTTAGTGTTTCGTCTCACGATGTGAGGGGGCGAGTCTATTGCTATTCCGGGGACAAATTTCTGAGGCCCCTCGCCCACGGCGACTTTTTGTAGCGATGCTGTCGCGCGTAGCATCGATACAGACGCGAAGCGGTCGCTAGCTGTGTGCCCTCGCCCACGGGACCAGATTCAGTAGCGATGCAAACGCGATTTGGTCGCGATGCAGTTACGACACAAAAACACCTTGGATTAGTACAGTTGCAAGATGGACTCCGTTGAGGCAACATTAGTCACGTTGTCTTTGGTGCTGCTTTTACGTAAGCGTAGGCAACGGAAGCAGCGTCAATATTGGATGCATTTCCTCCCCTCTCTGTTCTCTCTCCGATGTCGTCCGACGCAGTCGCGCGTTTGTATCGATACAATCGCGATGCAGTAGCGCGTTGCAAATGCGACTAACACGCGTTAGAAGAGATGCTGTCGCGCATTTGCTAAACCTGAGGAGCCTGAGTCCCGGCTGAAAATACTTTAAACCTGTGGTCAATTTCTTAACCAGTTTAAACTTTTTCAATATTTATTTTTCTATTTTTTTATTGCGATGATGCATTTACACTGCTGTTTGGAGGGAGAAATAGACATTGTGTTGGTATCTAGTAAGCAGTACCTCTCCAGGCGATCTCTAACATACTAGACCTACATGAATCTGGGGGCACGGCAGTGCCCCCTCCAAGTCGAGCTAAAAAGCGGCACAGCCGTACTATCCTTTTCTCGAAGCAATTCAGACCATTTTCAACCCCCCATAACTTCGTTGTGGTTAATGCAAGAAGCCTGAATTTTCAGTTACTAATTAGGCATTGTGTAAACACGGTATATTTAAAATTTCATTCAATTTGAACCAGTAGTTTAAGAATTATAACTTGTCAAACTTTCGCAATTTTGTCACTCACTGACTGACTGACCGATCATCAAAAGTCTAAGGCACTTCTAGCAGACATAGAACCTTCAAATTTAGAATATAATTAGTGTTTAGTGTCTAAAGTAAGGAAAAATTCAAACATTTCATAATTTCTGTATAGTTTTCTAGATACACCAACTGCGTTAATAACTTTGTAATCTCATATAAATGTATAGGATTACAAAGATACATTTGCAGTTAATGATTCGTTGTACCCGTATATAATGGAATAATAGTTGTAGATTGGTATCTATATATGTATATTATATATGAGGCATAACAGGAGGGGGGTATAAAGAGGGAAAGGGTGTATTCAGCCCATTAAACTGTACAACATTCCTCTAGAAAAACATGACAAAGATAACCTTGCAAATAAATAGACTAAATAGCTCGAAAACAATCACCATGAAAGAAAGAACACTAATAATCAAATCCGCTATATTTGTGATAAATTGATACCTACAAAAATAAGAAAAAACCATAAGACAGAGGCTTTAAGAAAAATCATTATATATATTCTAGAAATACAAAGTACCGAAAAGGAATAAAGTGGGACTCTACAAAAAGACGTGAGATCCCATCAAAAACATCCTGTAAAAAATTCCAAGTCTCGCAGCTCAGTTTTTCTACCGCAAAAAGTTGTGAGATCCATGTAATACCAAGTCGATTAATTTATTTAGTCCTTGATTAAGGGACGTTCTGTATAAAGTTATTACGTAAGTTATTATCATATCAATATTAAAAATTCTTTACGTTTTAAAAAAATAGATCGACTTGGCCATCGCATGAAAACATAATGTATCGTACAATATGCATAATGCTACTGGCCAAGTCGATCTATTTTTTTAAAACGTAAAGAATTTTTAATATTGATATGATAATAACTTACGTAATAACTTTATACAGAACGTCCCTTAATCAAGGACTAAATAAATTAATCGACTTGGTATTACATGGATCTCACAACTTTTTGCGGTAGAAAAACTGAGCTGCGAGACTTGGAATTTTTTACAGGATGTTTTTGATGGGATCAATGTGTCCATTTCAGTAACATATTTATGATACTTTGGGCCAAATACTGGAAAGCCAATTAACTTTTAACTCCGATTAACTAGCTCTAATGACCTGTTAAATTGATTCCAGTTAAATATAACTTCGATTAAACCACTTATGCCCAAATACTGGAAAGCCAATTAACTTTTAACTCCTGTTAACTAGCTCTAATGACCTGTTAAATTGATTCCAGTTAAATATAACTTCGATTAAACCACTTAAGAATTAAATATTTAATGGGGCATTATTCATCCGATTCGTATTCTCGAAAGCAACTTAAGAGTTTGACAGCTGTCAAACAGTCAAATTTTTAAGAATTTCTAGTTTTAAGCAGCCGTCGTCTTAAGGCCGCCTGCGACCACTCTTAACTTTTAAATTCTACATAAAATTTACTAAAATGACTCTCGCGTCGGTTTCATCGCTGTCTGATGACGATATAGCTTCATCAAGGCGAGTCAATCAAGAAAAAAATCAATGCTTTTGACAAATACAAAGAAGAAAACATTCAAACAAAGTGAGGTTCCGCCTGAAGAAAAAAACTGTTCTGCATCTGTGTTCCTTGCTGGAGACAAAATAGAACCCACTACAAATAGAAGCCGATTGATAAAAACTTGCGACCAACTGTTACTTGCGTTATGATATTCTACGACAGGCAGTTACCAGAAGATTATTGGAGATGTATTTCATGTGGAACAGCCGACTGTACATCACAAAGTTGCAGCAGAGTTGGTTAAACTACAAAATCGTGGCATGAAAACTCCCAACTATCAACAACAATGCCATATTGCGAATGATTTCCATGCGATATATAAGGATCAAATCTCCAGGTAATTTCTACTTATAATAATGTATACATAACTATTAAGCTTTTACATGTACACAAATATATGTTTTCTTATCCTATTTTAACTAAATGTGCTTCTAAAATGCCTAGCGTATTTTATATTATGTAGTAATCATTTAGAGTATCCCTTTTTACTGTACATAATATATTATTAATCATAGAATAGAATAATATATTATGCACAGTATAAAGGCACACTCTAAATGATTTCTACACAATAATTTATATATATATATGCTTGTTGGAATCAAAACATTTAGCAGGTAATTGGCTCTTCCCCAGCCCACTGTACCCCATATAACCAAGCTCTCTAAATAGTTGTAGGGCTAAATATATAATATAATAAAATTAATCATACAATGATTTGTACTGATTGTAGCTATTCAGTATACAGGGAGCGCAAATAAATGGCGCACTTGCTCAGTTGGGTACAAGGGCATAATATTAATATCGTAATAAAAAAATAATATTTGGAAAATACCTATCCGTTTTGAAGTTATGACCGTTTAAAGTTTTAAGTTTAATCACCACTTTTTCGCATAAAATCAGTTGGAATGGATGAAGAACAAGATTTAAACACATACGTATTTTTTCGTTTCGTCGTTAATTGAACGGTTAACGAAATATACCACGAAAACCATTTTTAACAGCATCAAAACTTTCTTAAACTTCGCTTTAACAGCTGTTTACACACGAGTAAGGTCATGAACTCTTAGCTGTATAATTTATCCTTCTCTAACTTCAAAAAAGGATATTTTTTGTTTCATTTCAAATAAATCAATCAGTTAAACAGGGACGTACTTAGATTTAGGCGTCAATAAATTAACAACATAATAACTTTAGGTGCAGTTGCATCGTGAATGGATTGACTATTTTGTTTGTCATTATTTTCCTTAGTGTCACAAATCCAAACTGAAAGATACCAAGAAATCACACTGGTCATCGCTTAAATCATGTAAGATTGCGAATTTAATTATAATTAGAAAAGTTTTGGTAATACCTACATAACATTTAAATTTTCTAAATATTTTAGATTCATTGAAAAAATAATCTGATGACACTGATTAATAAAAAATAATATTTTTAAAATGATGGCCCAATTCGGCCCTATTAGTCAAAGGAAGCCGCCGGTCATAGTGTACTTTGTCGGATCCAACGCGGCTCGATTATTCTTCCTTTGAGGTCGCCGCCGCCGTTTGTGAGTGCGTGCCGAAAGGCGGCAATTTCTTTGTCGGTAACTTTTAGCATTTTGCAAAAGAAGACCGACATCTTGAGGTGTGTTCACACTACACACTTGATATAACTTAATTGGATTAAGTACTCCGATATAAAAGTTACGTTAAGAAAAAGATCTTATTGGACTGATACTGATACTTGCTCAAGAGCTTATAATGTTATTTAAATATGTCATCAGCCGATCCAGTAAATTACAAATTGCCTATTTACTTTGCTTATTATTGTATTTAACATTATTTTAATGTATTTTGAAAATAATGTTACTTTAAAGTGATAAAATTTCTTCTAAATTCTTATACCTAGAGAAATGTCGTCTACCATTATAGCATAGAATTTGCATATGAGACTTATTTGAGATAAAATTAGTGAAATCAATAAACACTAACTACTAATTTACTGCACTGGAGACCCCGTGCCCTGCAGTGGCACGTATATGGGCTGATACAGTAGTAATACTAATTGTTCAGATGAATTATTATGAACTCAAATAGGAAAGCTTTGTATCTAATGTGAACAGGCCTTTATCTTTCAAGAATCAAAATAATAATTTATTTTTTATTAGTTGAATTCGGATTGCGATCGCGTGTGCATGTATTAGTCGTGTGCATATTATTGTAAATTCGTTTTCAGTTATTTTGAGTAAATTTTATTAATTTAACTATGCTTTGAACATTACCCAATTTTATAGCTTTTGATGTAACTTGTGTTATGTGAAATGTAAAAGAAAAAGTGATTTGTGCTACCAAACTGTGACAGTGTTTTCGTGCGGGTTTTGGCCGATCCTGCGCTTCCAGCTTTGCCTATCAAGGTCATTACGGTTTACATTACAAGGTCAGTTAACTATTTTGGTGGTCATTAATTGTCATTAATTGGTTAGTTGTCACTAACCAGCCCATATGAGTCACCGACGGCCTCCGTGGCGCAGTTGGTAAGAACCGCCTGTGAAATGAGAGACCGCGGGTTCGGTTCCCGCCCCGAGACAAATAATTTCCGTGAACCATAATTATTTTTCTAATACACGCGACACAAGATTTGTATCTTAGTGTGGGGTAAGTACCCATGTATGTGACTGTTGGCAGTATTCATTTAATATCTTTTTTATGTACCCTGAGCGTGATGTACACAATCGCACGACTTATAAGTAAATAATGAGCTCTGCTTATTTATTGTTGAATGTCTACCGTTCAGTTGTAAGGTTCAATCACTTTAGCTTAACATGTTAAGGGGTAGCATGTGTAACGTTAGATTTTTTTTTCTCGGCATCTTTCTTAATATTCGCTAGCGCCATACAAATCCGTCTTAATTAAGATTCCTTCACCATATACTATAATGTATATTGGCAGGTGCGCCGTTTTCTTGTCCACCCTGTATACTGGAACAATGTTCAACTACAATAGTAGTTTCCTATAAAGAATTCAATTTTATGAATATATTTTTTCAATTTACATAAAATTATTTGTAGTTTGAAATAAGAATATTTGCTAGAGCTCTAATTTTTATTATCTTGTTTTTAGGAGGACCACAAGCAGAAACATTTAGAAACAGAAAAGGCCATTTTTCTATAAATGTGCAAGCAGTCTGCGACCCTAACTTGAGGATAAGAAAAATTATAGGCCGATGGCCAGGCGCGGTGCATGATAGTAAAAATTTCAATGATTCTCCTTTATGTGCATTTCTGGAAAGGGGAGACTGAAGAAGCTTACAATCAAGACCATACTAAAACAAGAAACCCAGTGGAGAGGGTCTTTGGTTTTACAACAAAGATCTTCTTGTCTGCAAGTTGGGCTATAAGTTTTTGAAAATTAGCTTACTATTATAGAGGCATGTGCTGTGTTACATAATATAACATGTTCCCAGAATGATCATATATTGGAGATTGATCTTTTTGAATCATTTCCACCAGCTCCACATAGTATAACCAATGAAAATGTTGCAACAAGGAATAATATAATAAAATACATATTTTAAACCGTACAGTGCATTTTATTGAATTACCATGGAATAAATACAAATAAAAATGAGTTATGTTTTATTGTAGTATATTTATTTTAATAACATCATTAGTACATATATATTTTTTTAATTATCTACATTTCTTTAGATCTGTCTTACATTTATATCTATATTCCTTTATAAACACAAAATAATAACAATTATTTTAACATTAATTTAAAACTAAATTAATAAATGTACTATTAAAAATGTACAATAGAAATATAATATGACATTTTTTAACAATGAAAATAGGTGAAATAAACAATTTATTTTATGTATTACATATTAATTAAAATTCATAACATTCTTCAACTTTGATTTAAAACACTGTTTTCTGATGCAAATATTTCTTCCTTCACACAATTTGTCTCATTCTTTTTTGTATATTTTTATATTACATACTCATTTCAAAAGGGTGTGTATTGTCCAAATGATTTGTTGTATGCATGATTTCTATAGCGTTACCTGCAAAAGTGTTTATGTTAAAGTAAGTTAAGTTTTTATATATATTTGTTGAGCTTACTTATTTAGTCTATAGCTGATATACATGGCACTATATATATGAGCCATATTTCTTGGACAGTCTTATTATATAGGTACACATTGAATATTTATGTACTCCACTCCAGCTCCTGAAACAAAGGATTATTTATAGTTATACACATTGTACCATACTTTATTTTCCATATTTATTACATAATACTACTATATGAGGAGGAGATAATATATAGGAGGCATAATATGAGAGAAGCCTATAGGTACCCAGCAGTGGGATCCTACAGGCTGTAGATGATGATGATGATTTAAAATGTGTGAATAATCGATTCATATTATATATTAAATAGTTAATTATCATATAAATTCGTTAAAACTTAGAGGAATACGTGTATACTTACCTGTTTATAATATCCAGCACAGCTTCTTTCTCATATCGTATTTATTTACATAGTCTTCTCCATTTGGTACTTAGGTGGTTCTGCAGCCGTTGTTTGGTATTTTATATACCTATTTATTGAAAAGTTATTCCAAAAACTAACTTTCAAACCGAGTGCAATTACAACATGACAATAAATAAAATAAACAAACATCATAATATTTTTAATAAACTCGCTTCGGGTAAAGGGATTAGGGACATAAGTTTTTTCACCCACATGATTTTATTAACAGATTTTTAAAATAATAACATGGCAATATATAATATAGCTTTAAACATAATCGTAACAAAAGTAAAAACGTTACAATGATTCCTCATATTAAATATAAAGGGTTAAATTTCCAATTTTGAGAAATCATGTATGAAGAATATTGCGTCAAATGGAACGTTTATATTTATACAATAAAAATTGTAACTGAAAACAAACTTTTCGTTAATCTGTGGAAATTTAGCTGGATGTTTGCTGAGTAGACCGATTTATCCACTCACACGTCCACGTCACTGTCACTTATTTTGACAGAAATTTTCCGATTCCCGCCTTTTCAATATTCATAAACATAAAGCATTATATCCTTGTACCTATTCTAGCTGCAGGGAAATAAAAAATAGCTTTAAGTATCTAAAACTATGCAGAATTATTACATGTGACAATTATTGTACAAATATAATTCAAATGTGTTGTAAACAAATAATAAAAATTCTATACAGATCGAATTTCAATGGTATTTCATTTTCAAATCATGTTTTCACCCATTAAATCATATTACATACCAATAAAATTATATTTATAAATAAAGTATATACTATAAGCTTTCTTTTGATATCCATATTTTACTACTTAAAGTTATTTTTATCTTATAAAAAACCAAAAAAATATACCCATAATCACATAACCAATTTTTGTTAAGTTTGCGTTTTGCTTAGTGACTCCCAGTTCCGGGTTACGATTCAATGTTGCCAAGTGATCGTATTCAGTGGAGTCGAATTTTTTACTGTTTTTATTTTTTTTTTTATTAATTAATTCGAACTTTTTTGTGTACATTTTTGTAACAAGTCTTTATATGTTATAAATATTCGTTTTTAATCGAATGCCATAAGCAGAAAAGAACGTCACTTCGACGTTTTTTTTTCATAACTATTATATTTAATAATAAGGCCACAAATTATGGTTTCGAGACATGCTAATGACTTTGGGGGTAAAAAAGCTTAAGATCAAATTGTCGACCAAGATTTCCTGCATGTGCATTTTCCGCCATCTTGAAAAGGGATTTAAATTCATCATTTTTTTTTGCAATAACTGTCTGGGTATAATAATATAAATCAGAATAATCTAGCTAGGCAGATGATGATAAGGTCTGGAAACGCTCGGAAAATATATATATTTACATTTAAGGTTTCCTCGTGACCCAATACGATGCGGAGAATGGACATCAATCATCAGCCAGCAAAGACGTGAACATTTTTTTAATCCGAATATATCGAAAATTAAATACCTATTAAATTTTACACATAAATATTTGTTTTATTGATTTATATACATGTCTTGCCCAAAACATATCTACGCTCAGATAAAAGTACAAAAACAAATTCATCTTCATATAAAAGTAAAAAGGATATTCGTCTCCATTCCATGCCTTGTTCTACCGACTAATGTCGGTCGTAAAATTTTATTGCATTTTGTACACAGCTTTGTATAAACAACTTTAAACAATCCGCGTAAGGTTGAATTTGTAAAAGATATGTTTATAGTGTGACTATAACTACATAATATGTAGAATTGTCGAGTGTTTGGTGATAGTTTCGAGTGTTACTGTTGTTTGAAACTGTGCATCTTGGGTTTTTTAAAATAATGGCAATTGATGTAATTTTTTTCAAATTCAGATATTAGTATTTGTGTAGATTACAAATAAAACCCTTTAAATGATATAAACAACTATTTATTTCATTTCATTTATACATTCAAAAGTATTCGTCGAAATATACAAATGTGTTTATTACAAATATGACATCTTAAGTTGAAATAAAGTACACTTTTGCCTTACGTAGCTACAATTTTACCAAGGTTCCCAACTGGGCGTACCTGAATCGGAGGTACCAAAGATACGAAAAAATGTAAAGCCTCTTATATTGGATAATATTTACATAAGCATGTGTATTATGTTATAAGTAATAGAAATGTCATAATCATCATAAATAAAATTAGATTTTATTAAAATTCTGATATTCTAATAATAAACATTTTCAATTGAATTAATTAGGATGCAACAACAATACAGGTATTTATAAAATTACGAAGTGAATTATGTCGAGCGCGACCCGAGGTTGCAAAAAAATGCAATTTTAAATATAATTAATTTATTAAAATATAAAAATTACAAAGTTATAACTAATTAATCTAGATGTCTAGCCTGAGGGGCGAAGGCTTTGGTGTCTGCTCCGATGACGTCGGTGCGGGGCACGAGGCGCTGAATCGGCGGCTCGTGGTCGATACACGTTCCGCTGCGTCGGCGATCCGTCCGTTGCTAACTTGAATATTGGCAAATAGCATAATTGCAAGTCAGCGATATCTAGGGGTGGTCAATACGTAACAAGTGTCTACTGTTTGTGATTGTTACATTCATAGAAAACAAACAAATATTTGGAGAGAATATTTACATTTTTGATTATTGAATTGATGAGTAATGATTTCTTATAAGTTACGAGCATTATTTTCCAAATATTCAATTGTTTCCTTGACGTCACTTGCACTGCACGTTTAATACACGTATTCACTGCACATTAATCACTGCAAATTCACTAAAAGAAAATACAAGTAAATCTATCGACGCATTTGTTGTAAACAACATGGCGGCCCGGGGCGCAGACGCACCCCAAACCGCGGGTTAAGTAGGATTTGCACACACGTCACACTGTAATGATGCCGCGCACAATACCGCGGGAAAGAAAACTATTTGACAGAAGTTTTGACGTAACAATGTAATTAGATATGGCGTCCGCCTAGGCGACGTCGGGAAGAAGTAAGAGGTGGGGGCATCGAGGTAACTGTCATGTTCAATAGCCTGAGCCATAGACAAGCCATGTCGTAAGGCGATTTTTTTTATATGAAGATAACCTGCCGTGGATTTGCGCGAGGGGGGTAATGTCATGTCGTGGTATAGAGCATTGATTAAAAATATCGCAAATGTTTTATTGTACCTAATCAACCAACTCTTGCCGCCGCGTCTCGCAGGACATTTGTTTGCATGTATTTAGTAATTTTGGTGTCCACTGTCGGTGCACAGTTCGCAACACACACAACCATGAATATCGAAAGCCGCGACTCTAGCGGCAGGCTACGGGAGTTCGGTATTTGTCGGGAGTAATCGGGAATGTTCGTTGCCTATAATCCGAGTAAAAATAATCGAAACTCTAATAAATCACGTACGCACATTATGCATTTTTGTTTAGTAAGGTTTTATTTGTTTATATATGTGATAAACATTGTTTACTATTTTGTTTGATTATTAATTGTAGTGCTATCGTTTTATTAGTAAGATTGTTGATTTTTTGAAAATATTATTTAATTGTGAGGTTTGTGCTGAAAATATGTGTTTAATAAAAAATCAAAATAACAATTCTCACCATTGTCATTCAGTGAAAAGATTTAAATTGAGTGCAAAGGTAGGTGTGTACCCGAGTTAAAATAACTAAACCAGCAGAAAGGGAATGTATCTCGAAAGTTTCATATTAAAACTTAAAAGTTATGAACCGCACAGAGTACATTACTATATATGAAATAGAGGTCTATCTTCATGCTCAAAATGGAAAACACATGGTTGTCAGTTCCAAAACAAGTAGATGATGGCGCTGTTACACAATTAATGCTGGGCATACATAGAATGGCTTAACACATCATTATTCGCCAATAGATGTCAGGAAGTCATATTTTCGGTTTGTATTTCTGTTTTTATTTTTTAAACATGAATCCTAATTATTAATATTCCTATATCCTAATTAATATCCTAATTAATATATTAACATAATATTGTTCAGGTTCGATTCCCGCACCGAAACAAATATCTGTGTGATGTAGAGGTATTTGTTTCGGGTCTGGCTGTTTGTGAGACCGAAAAGTCTGTTGTAGTTCCTGATACCCACGACACAAGACTAGTTCTTTGTGTGGGGTCGAGACTATAAATGTCACTGTTGGGTGTTTTTATTTATTTATTTGATTATATATTTGGATATTTGATTACAATATATGACATCATATTTTCAATAAACAATGATGTGTCGGAATTGATAATGACAGCTTTTCAATAATTTGCCAGCCCCCAAACCATTTAAAATCCACTAAAAGCAATTTTTCCCAACCAGGACCAAACTACCAGATTTTGTGGAAAATCCACTAAGTTGGTAACACTGGTGCAAAAAAGCTTGAAAGAGTGCCGCCCATGTAAGTTCTTGTCCAGACGATATTTGATACAAATGTTAGCCGGTTTAAAACAGCGCAGGGCCAATAAATAAATTACTATCGTGTAATAACATGAATGGAATATAAATGACTTAGTTCTATCAAATGTTAACATTGTTATACCTAGTTTTTTAAATGTATTTATTGATTTTGCATTAATGAAATTTTAGCGATCGAGACATGCAAAGCTGTTATCCTTTTTCATAATGTTTGGTTTAGAAACCAAAATATAGTTTATGGTAGATTTTTAAGAAAATATCCTTAATTACGACGAGATTTGTATAGGTAAAGGTACTGGTAGGTATAGCGTAATCCATTACAATCAAAAATTGTAATAGTATTTAAAAATTACGAATAAGGGTAGTTAAGTGGTGGTTGAAAATTAAAACAAAATAAAAATATACAATTATTATTATTACAATCAATGAATAAATATTTAAGAATAAATACTGACAATTTCAAACCTATAAATTAATAATTAAAGATTTGTACGACTTATATAGTAATTTTTTTTATTTGGCCCGGCATAGTAGCCCGGCACAGTGCCTCTGCCTCTGCCCGGGCCTCGGTCTCCCCCATTTCCGCACTGCCCGCTCAATGTAAAGTTCAAGTTAACTCTTAGCACTAGTGATGGTTTTTTATTTGCTTAATTGACACAAACTATGCATGCACTCTATCACTGAAATCAAAAAATAAAACACTCACGAGCATTCTTGCTTTTCCGTTGATGACCTAAAATTAAAAATGTATTTTAATATTATTCTTTTTTTATTTCAATAAATTTGTCCAATTGTAATATGTAGGTACTAGCTTTATATCAGAATAACTACGTTAGTAAAGCCGGGTATAATTTATAAAATGCGGCTGATGGACGTAGCTGAAGATATTTAGAAAATTGAATATTCTGCCGCGCCGCGTCCGAGAGACCCTGAATATTATTACCACTCTTCAGCCGCGTTCGGCAGCCGTATCTTATAATTTGTTTTTGGCTTAATAGTAGATCATTTCAATGTTCGGATTATTCGCAGTCGCGCATCTATTATCGTATTGTAATGTACGTAACGGTTTGCGGTCCCTGATGGCGGTTTCCATTCCGTATATACAACATATATATTGTTTTAATAGCCTAGACTGTGTCCCACTGCTGGGCAAAGGCTTCCCCTTTGTCATTCCATTTGACCCTGTCCTCGGCGAGCTCTTGTGATTTTGGCTCGAATGTATCCAACTCGTCTTTCCACGGTTTGGATGCATATTTGGAGAAGAAGTATTGAAATATTTAAACTGAATTAAAAATTTAAATCACCATATCATTGGCTTTATCACACTTATAGTAAACCGTTCTGGTAACACCGCTGTGTTACCACCCCGTGCCTCACGCGGCTGTCTTCCCGGGCGATATCGAGAATAGGGTGCTTGCGTGCAACCGACACGCTCACTCCTCGCGCGGTCTCTTTCCGCCATGCGCTGTTGCCGCTCACGATGGCCTACGTGACTTCTGGCGCATAGGCAACCGCCCCGAGTCCTAAAGGACATCGGTATGGCGCCAGTCGTCCCGAAGGAGCCTGACAGGTTAGACGGTTGCACGCCTGCACGTTACGAACCCACCATTATACTTTCACTGTAGCTCTGTATGTGTTTAAGTGAATAAACTTTAGAGAAACCTTCTCATGTTTTTATCATATGTAGGAAGCAACCCTCCTCATACACTTAATTTATAACAATCACATCCAACATCAAACATACCGCACATTCTAGTTTGAACAAAATCTTTGGAACGCTAACACTGATCTTAATAAATATGGCGCGCGACTTTCTACGGAATACTGGAAATCAATTAAAATATTGAATTGTTTTGATATATTCTCAATTATCAAATGGCACCTAATTATTCTTTATGATATGTTTTCTATCTCTAACACTTTATTTTTCATTTTTTCATAGAATTGACACAGAAATATTTAATGAAAACCGACAAACAACGATCCTGATTTACTTTCGTGTCTAAAAAACTTCGAATCACGCGTCGAATATGGCTTATTTTTAGATAATTGATAATTATTAATGTAAAGGTATCTTTTAATAAACTATATAAGAACAATAAGAGAGTTACAAATCAATATTTACATTTTTATAAACTCCTGCGCACCACTCGTCGTTGTTCTCAAACAACACACGAGTTTGTCTTTTTTTTTTGAAATATGCCTATTGCTAATTTATTTTTGGCCAATGTAAGATTAAAGGTAGTTTATTCAAGCATTATATATATTTTTTTCATAACGCTTTTTGTAATATATTTTGAATTTAGGACGCTTTTTCATTACTAGTGTATTTTCCTATAAAAATGACAGCTTACGTCAAAGTTGGAGGTCGGGACGTTTGAGTGGTTATGAGCTAAATGGCTATCCAGTATTCCGTTTCGAAATTTAACGAAACCTCAAAATAACGTCATATCAAATGAGTCCGGTGGCTGAGTAGCAATCCAGTATTTGGGGGTTAAGAATTAACCCCCTTATTCATAAGAAATCGCTAATCAACCATAATAACGTAAATTAGTTAAATATTTTTAAGAGGAGATAAAACGTTGATTACGGTCAGCCACGCATAATTATTCATAAGATTCCTTTTGACGTTTAGTATCTAATACGGCAAATTAGGCCGTGAATGTTGCCACTATATGGAAAAAAATTGATTTCATTCCCTCATCATTCACTGTTCAGTGCTATACTCTGTAATTTCAAACAGATTTTGTATATGGAATCCAAAAAAGACAACGTATTTGTCTATGTTGTTTGTTTTGTTTGTTTTTGAACATATAAATTTATCTTAAAATGTTGAAATCGGAATGCTTTTGAGAGCTAATGTAGTGATTTTATTGTTATATTTACGCCTAAAATGCGAACTGGACAAAAGTATGATTATTTGTTGTAGTAAGTATTTTAAACATACGTCTTCATATTGTATTTCCCTAAGGCTACATATTGGTAATAACATTTGTTTCTTTTTCAGCACTCAGAAAATAATAGATTTGGCTATATGGAAACATAATTTACTGACAGCAAGGTGGTCGGTAACAATATTTTGATATAAGGATAAGAAGAGAGGTTATATTTTGCTGGATCACCCGATGTATTAGTTGGCTCAGAAACTATTAAAGAAACAAAGTGTACTTAAGCAAATAGATTTCAAGAATTTACTCCTGAAAATATACCATTATTGGTAGAACTCAATTACATAAAACTTTTAAATTAAACTTTACTATACTTCTCATCCGAAAATTGAAACACCTTGCAAGTTGAACGTTGTGTAATGATTATCAGAAGAGTGTGTTTAAATTTAATTTGAATTCGGAACATCAACTCATATTATTCACTACTAAACAACATTTGACATTTATACCTAAATACACACATTTTTCTTATAATCTTCACAGAACATTAACTTATAAGATATTCCGATTTTTCTTATGAGATGTATATTTTATTACTAATATAATATGTAATTATTTGTTTACTAATATAGAATTTTAGTATACAAAATAATCCCACTGCATTAGCTGCCGGACAAAATAAGCATAATATAAAAATACCAATAAGTGCTGTCAGATCTATTTTGCCAACATTCCCATTACCTCCAATCCCGAATTTATACTACTGCAATTATTAAAAATGTGATATAAAGAACTGCTGTAAGGAAGAAAATTAAGCTATTAAATAATCCTTCAACCAAGTAGTGTATATGCCTTACATTGACAAATGAATTAATATACACATTTTCTCTCACATGCACACACACACACACACATCCTAACATACATATTTCCTATTATTATTAATAATGTTACATAAATAGTGATGAAGTTACATTAAGTTTGTTATTTTTGATTTTTTAAATGACGTTTTCATCAATTGTTAACCCACCACAGTCCACACACACCCATTGTTGCAGGGTTGAGTGCCCAAGTCAGGGGCTTGTTACTTTGGGACCCAAATATTATATAGTTAAATAATTGTAATTTTTCAATAAATAAATACATATTTTTACTAAAATACCTGACCATATTTTATTACCCTATATTGAAGGATATTGTCCAGGCAAAATACACAGCAATATGATTATTTGCAACATACTTTTATAGATACTAAGGTATATAAGGAAAAATAATTGTGTAATAAGTATTATAATTTTGAAATAATATTTAATTGTCTATAATTACTTTAAAGGTGCATTATTTGAAAAATATATTTGATATAAATGTAACTATGAAAACTTAAGAAATAAAATGTAGTACATGTAGTGCAAAATTTTTATTTACAAAACCTCTAAATCTATCTACATCATGACTCAAATTGAAAAAGAATTTGATGCTTGCATTATTATAGACCAAAATAATGATTTGTTTTTAAACACATGATGCGGGCAACTTCCAAAAGGTTGATGTGAACATAATTAGGAGACCAACAGTGGACTTCTGTGGCTAAAATGAACAAACAAACTTGGGACGTTATATCTTTGGTAATTGGTACTAAGTCCTCAATGCACTTCAATGTTGATGACTGATCAAAAATATGTCTTCTTATTTATCTTCTACTTGCTATTTATCTTTCATTTCTTGCTTTAGCCTCTTCAAACATTGTGTTTCTGTTCCATGGATATATAGATAGTACAGCACCTCTCTCCAAATATTTGTGTTGTTGTTCAACTCCTGAAACAATTGATAAATTTGAAATTATGAGTAAAAAGGTTTGGATTAGGTTAGTTCAAACAAGCTGTGTGGTTGTTTTAATGCAGAAACTTGAAACATTACAATAACTTTGTTTCTCTAATTAATCGTAAATAAGACCATTTCGAATGCACGGTGGCCTGTTGGTAAACGGGCCAGACGCGGTTGCCAACATGGACACGGTGGTCACGCTTTCTAGTCCCAGGGCAAACCTGATTTCTCGGAATCATGTTTTTATTGATAGGGAATCTTCATGGCATGCATTACAACATCGTGAGGAAACCTGCACACCATAGCGATTTGTATACATTTCTATGCTACGTAAAGTAATCCGGCACCCAAATATAGGCTGATATAGTATATTATCAGTTCGGCTTACCTGTGTATTTACTGATAGTTCCGCAGCCACTTCGAACACTCGAACTACATCAACATCAATATTCACTACTTTATATATTTCTATGACGACGAATATTTCGACGGCCAACTTAGAAAACTTTTTGCACATTACATTATAATTAAAATAATTTATTATTTATAACTATATATAAATAACCAGTGATGACAATTGACAACGCTAATTTGACAGTAAAAATCCGCCATCTTTCTGCTTAAAATTTGCTTAAACATGGGTCCCGGCCATTTTAAAGTTAATGCGCTTTATTATAGCTGATTAGTGATTTTTGACGGTTATGAATAAATTTTAAGTGACAGTTCATATTAACGGCAACTAAACACTGCGCTAACTTCTTTTGCATAAGGGGGTAAATATTTAATGGGGCATTATTCATCCGATTCGTATTCTCGAAAGCAACTTAAGAGTTTGACAGCTGTCAAACAGTAAAATTTTTAAGAATTTCTAGTTTTAAGCAGCCGTCGTCTTAAGGCCGCCTGCGACCACTCTTAAATTTTTAAATTCTATATAAAATTTACTAAAATGACTCTCGCTTCGGTTTCATCGCTGTCTGATGACGATATAGCTTCATCAAGGCGAGTCAATCAAGAAAAAAATCAATGCTTTTGACAAATACAAAGAAGAAAACATTCAAACAAAGTGAGGTTCCGCCTGAAGAAAGAAACTGTTCTGCATCTGTGTTCCTTGCTGGAGACAAAATAGAACCCACTACAAATAGAAGTCGATTGATAAAAACTTGCGACCAACTGTTACTTGCTTTATGATATTCTACGACAGGCAGTTATAGGTCTACCAGAATCTCATGGCATTTTGGGAAATTTGAATTTACGCATCGCAACACTGGGGTAATTGGATGAACATATTTTGATACTATCAATAATTGTAATTAATTATTATTTCAAATTAATATGATTTTTTTAGTAAACTTCGTCAATAAAGAAAATTATTAAATTATTATTTCAAATTAATATGATTTTTTTAGTAAACTTCGTCAATAAAGAACATATAGGTTATTTAAACATTGAAATGACTTCAAAATTTTATTTTTAGATTAATAGCCACTTAAAATAGGTAAATAAGATATTTTTCAGTTCTAAATTATAAAATACATACGTGCCTTACGAGTATTTATAATATAGAGGGACCGCTGGTACTTCCAAAACGTAGATAAAAATGGTGGTACCGAGCCACCAGTTTCGTTATAATAGGCATGATGACTGATTTTGAAAAACTACTTCAGATTGTTCGTATACATTACCAATACATAAAATGAATTTAATTTTTGAAAAAAAGTTAAGATTTGCGCGAAAAATTACGTTTTAAATTTCACATTTTAACCTTTGCTCAAAAACGCCGTAACAGTAATGGCGTCCGTGTGTGTCGTCATGCTTTTGTAAATGCTTGCTCGTGTAGTATTTACGTGTATATTGTGATATATGCATTTTATTATTTTTAATAGTAATGCCCAGTTTTAATGTGGATCGATGACGTGTAGTTCCGCAATGTAATAATACATCGATACAAACTGCGAGTAATTTTTTTATTAATGTTTCAATGGATAAAAAAGTTAAAAATATATGGCTAACAATGGAAAGGCAAGATCCAGGATTTTTATCTTTAAATTTGATGATTGATTTTCGTGAACACTATTTTGACGGAAATAATAACTTTATTTACAATGTCTATAATGTTTGAGGTGTCTAGAAAACAACATATCAAAATTTAAAATTATTATAAATAACAATAGCGATAAATATCGGAGCTACGATTCATTTATTTCCTTTCGGTATTATTATCATGCCATTCGCTGTGTATATGAGTACTGAAAAACGTTATTAATGTTCCAATTAAACAGTGATATGGAATATCGCATAGTTCCAAATTTTAAGCTATTTGCGATGAATCCTTATTCCATGAGTAAGGTTCCTTTTTCGTAGGTAGCCCAAACTGATTGCATTACTAAATATTAGATAAATATACTGAATAACATAGAAATGACCAAAACTAGCCAACAAGTTCGCTTCTGATTGGCGTTTCATCTAATATGGCGGATCCTTAGGTTTTGTACTTTTATTTTTGCAAAAATATATTTAATCTTAATTAAAAACTAAAGCAAATGTTTATTTTAAGAATCCTTCTATTATACATAATTTCATTAATTCCTTGTTACTGTCATCATCCCCATTCTCTCTTCTTATTAGTTGTCACTTAATCGAACAACTTTCAATTTTTAAATTTTAAGTGGTGTGATTATGAGCCGGTTTTATTTAAATAATTATTTATTCCAAAAATGTTATACGAAAGATGCAAGATGGTAAATAAAAAACGTGTAATTTTCTTTTTTTCCTTTTTGTCTTTATTTCATTAACACTTCAGTCAGAGCTTACTTCTAAATACTCTTCCTGTACATCTTCTGATGAAGACAAGACGATGAAGATAAAGGACTAATAATAAGCCGTTCCTTATCTAAATCTCTGGAAACTCCTTTAAATAGGTATTTAATGCATTACTGTTTGGTATCAAAAAATCACATCAAAGTATATACGATAAAACACATGTACATATCTAACACTATCCAAAAAAAAATTAAGTATCAAAACTATTCACTCCGACTTATTTGTTAAAATGACGTCGATTTTAAAATCGACGATTTTGTTTAAATTTGACCAAATTATTCACGGATCTGGCGATAAACCTTGTAAACAATGTGTCGCACATGTGATCGTAGAACTAATTTGTATATTTTCGCTAAGGAAGTATAGAAATCTTAAAATATTCACATCGAATGACATAATTATATTAACTCAAGTTTTGAATCAGCTGTTGACCGATGGTATTGCCACATAAAAATCATTTTGTTTGTTTTTAATTTTATGCCATGAGATTCTGGTAGACCTATACCAGAAGATTATTGGAGATGTATTTCATGTGGAACAGCCGACTGTACAACACAAAGTTGCAGCAGAGTTAGTTAAACTCTTTGGTTAAACTACAAAATCGTGGCATGGAAATTCCCAACTAACAACAACAATGCCATATTGCGAATGATGTCTATGCGATCGCAGGAGTGATTGAAGTTATAAATTTCATACATATAAGGATCAAATCTCCAGGTAATTTCTACTTATAATAATGTATACATAACTATTAAGCTTTTACATGTACACAAATATATGTTTTCTTATCCTATTTTAACTAAATGTGCTTCTAAATGCCTAGCGTATTTTATATTGTGTAGTAATCATTTAGAGTATCCCTTTTTACTGTACATAATATTATATTATTAATCATAGAATAGAATAATATATTATGCACAGTATAAAGGCACACTCTAAATGATTTCTACACAATAATTTATATATATATGCTTGTTGGAATCAAAACATTTAGCAGGTAATTGGCTCTTCCCCAGCCCACTGTACCCCATATAACCAAGCTCTCTAAATAGTTGTAGGGCTAAATATATAATATAATATAATTAATCATACAATGATTTGTACTGATTGTAGCTATTCAGTATATACTGGAACAATGTTCAACTACAATAGTAGTTTCCTATAAAGAATTCAATTTTATGAATATATTTTTTCAATTTACATAAAATTATTTGTAGTTTGAAATAAGAATATTTGCTAGAGCTCTAATTTTTATTATCTTGTTTTTAGGAGGACCACAAGCAGAAACATTTAGAAACAGAAAAGGCCATTTTTCTATAAATGTGCAAGCAGTCTGCGACCCTAACTTGAGGATAAGAAACATTATAGGCCGATGGCCAGGCGCGGTGCATGATAGTAAAAATTTCAATGATTCTCCTTTATGTGCATTTCTGGAAAGGGGAGACTGAAGAAGCTTACAATCAAGACCATACTAAAACAAGAAACCCAGTGGAGAGGGTCTTTGGTTTTACAACAAAGATCTTCTTGTCTGCAAGTTGGGCTATAAGTTTTTGAAAATTAGCTTACTATTATAGAGGCATGTGCTGTGTTACATAATATAGCATGTTCCCAGAATGATCATATATTGGAGATTGATCTTTCTGAATCATTTCCACCAGCTCCACATAGTATAACCAATGAAAATGTTGCAACAAGGAATAATATAATAAAATACATAATTTAAACCGTACAGTGCATTTTATTGAATTACCATGGAATGAATACAAATAAAAATGAGTTATGTTTTATTGTAGTATATTTATTTTAATAACAGCATTAGTACATATTATATTTTTTTAATTATCTACATTTCTTTAGATCTGTCTTATATATATATCTATATTCCTTTATAACACAAAATAATAACAATTATTCTAACATTAATTTAAAACTAAATTAATAAATGTACTATTAAAAATGTACAATAGAAATATAATATGACATTTTTTAACAATGAAAATAGGTGAAATAAACAATTTATTTTATTTATTACATATTAATTAAAATTCACAACATTCTTCAACTTTGATTTAAAACACTGTTTTCTGATGCAAATATTTCTTCCTTCACACAATTTGTCTCATTCTTTTTTGTATATTTTTATATTACATACTCATTTCAAAAGGGTGTGTATTGTCCAAATGATTTGTTGTATGCATGATTTCTTTAGCGTTACCTGCAAAAGTGTTTATGTTAAAGTAAGTTAAGTTTTTATATATATTTGTTGAGCTTACTTATTTAGTCTATAGCTGATATACATGGCACTATATATATGAGCCATATTTCTTGGACGGTCTTATTATATAGGTACACATTGAATATTTATGTACTCCACTCCAGCTCCTGAAACAAAGGATTATTTATAGTTATACACATTGTACCATACTTTATTTTCCATATTTATTACATAATACTACTATATGAGGAGGAGATAATATATAGGAGGCATAATATGAGAGAAGCCTATAGGTACCCAGCAGTGGGATCCTACAGGCTGTAGATGATGATGATGATTTAAAATGTGTGAATAATCGATTCATATTATATATTAAATAGTTAATTATCATATAAATTCGTTAAAACTTAGAGGAATACGTGTATACTTACCTGTTTATAATATCCAGCACAGCTTCTTTCTCATATCGTATTTATTTACATAGTCTTCTCCATTTGGTACTTAGGTGGTTCTGCAGCCGTTGTTTGGTATTTTATATACCTATTTATTGAAAAGATATTCCAAAAACTAACTTTAAAACCGAGTGCAATTGTAAACAATAAATAAAATAAACAAACATCATAATATTTTTAATAAACTCGCTACGGATATAGGGACATAAGTCTTTTCACCCACATGATTTTATTAACAGATTTTTAAAATAATAACATGGCAATATATAATATAGCTTTAAACATAATTGTAACAAAAGTAAAAACGTTACAATGATTCCTCATATTAAATATAAAGGGTCAAATTTCCAATTTAGGGAAATCATGTATGAAGAATATTGCGTCAAATGGAACGTTTATATTTATACAATAAAAATTGTAACTGAAAACAAACTTTTCGTTAATCTGTGGAAAGGACCTGGATAGTTTCTGCCTAGTTACTTTTTATCATGTACAAAAACAAAGCAATAATTGAATGAATATAAAAAATCAACTATTAATTTAAGAATATGTCATATTTCTGTAGAAGTTTAGGGAGTAATATAAAGTTTAATAAGATTTTGCATTGATTGATGACCCATTTCCGCCATTGTTGGCCCCGCATAAACGTTTCGTTCGCAGTAAAGCAAGTGTTGGAAAAAAATAATAACTTTGTCTAAAATATTCCTAAAAATAATCTATAAGTAGGTAATAGGTCATAATAACTAAAAATACTAAATATATATAAAGCAATGTTTGTAGTATATACTTGCACATATATTCTTCCCATTTTTACACACTTTCATTCAATGATTATAGATTATAGAGGATGAAACATAAGGTCACGTGACGCGTACCACTTTGATGAACTAAAATGGCGGCGGCTCCGCCCCTAAAAATAGTGATACGCTAGTACCCAATTTTCTATCGATATCGATCATCAACAGTGGCATACGAATAAAATTAATATAACATTTTTAATTTTCGCTTTATATGTCAATTAAGTTTAAACAGGGGATTTTAGGATTTGACAGTAGTCATTAAAAATTAAATCCGATAAAAATGTCAAGGTTTTGATATTTTTTTCATGCTATGATTTATTCCATTGGTAAGTTTTACCTGATGATTGGATTGGATTTTTCAAATAATACACACGTAAGATAAAATTCAACTTTATTAATATCTAGAATTTGCTTGCGACTTCGAATAGTATTGCCACACTTTTCTCCTTAAGCACCAATTTTCAACATATCAATATTTTTTTGCCAAAATATAACTAAAATCTAAAAAAAACAGACATTTAGCAACAATGAAAATATGAACACTAAATTAACAACTTAAATATATAAATAGAAATATCTACACAAAACTAACAATTAAAATGTAAAAATAGAACTTAAACAATTAACTAAATAAACTGATATTATTGTGTTCTGTGATATGAACCATTGTAATTTAAAATGGCAATATAAAAGAAGATAAAAGACAGTTCGTGTTGCTGACGAAGTTTCTTGCGCCGTTTCTTCTTCACAGCTACAACACGTTCCGAAGCGGTGGTAGCAGAAATGAACAATCCAATAGATCTTTTGAAAGACTATTTGAATAAAGAATATTTTTATTTTGATTTTGAATAAAGGAATTGTAGCGGAGATCTCGAACGAAGGCAGGAAATCAGCACTAGAAAAAAAAATATTTTTCAAATCAATCAATCAAACAAAAAATACATAAGGTACATACATACATAAACATATAAGCGGTGAATAATGTGTACTATAGATTTTAATTTATGTATAAATATTGACTGCCTCGGTGGCGTAGTTGTACTATGGTACGGTTACAAAGCTGAGGTCTTGAGTTCGAATCCCGGGTCGCGCAAAGTGATATCGGCTTTTACTATTCATTATCAGCACAGTCAGGAATTTGTGCCCGATATGGCGATAGGCTCGCCACCTACAACATCGTAGGACGGAACATACAAGGCGAAATGTGGGTGTCCTGGTTGCACCTCTGCCTACCCCTTCTTGGAAAAAGGCGTGAGTTTATGTATGCATAAATATTAATATGATAAATGTATTTGTAACAGAACTAATAAAAAATGCAACTGCTACATAAACAATAGTGATGTGATGTATTAAACATTTTGAGGTTCTTGAGTGGAGGCCACGTACAGGCAAGCGAAATGTCGGACGCCCGACTACAAGGTCAACGGACGATCTGGCTAAGGTTGCAGGAAGTCGCTGGATGCAGGCCGCTTCCAACAGGTCATTGTGGAGATCCTTGGGGGAGGCCTATGTTCAGCAGTGGACTTCCTGTGGCTGAGATGGATGGATGGAAACATTTTGATCTTAATGTGGGGTCAGACTATGTATGTGACGGTTGGTTGAATTTATTTCTTTGATATTCCTAAAAATATACTAATACTTTACAATTATCGTTACTATTTTAGTCGCCATAATATAAATATATGACCAACTAATACTAATTTACATGTTAAAACCGTTACAAGGTTATACCTGTCGAGACAAACACCCAGTTGCATCTAATACATTTCGTTCATTATTACGTTGCACCATTCTTGGCTAAAATCAAAAATACCTATCAGGATATTTAATACATACCAAATAAAATAAAATAACATAGGTAGATTTTTATTGCTATTATTTGACTGAGGAAAATCATTATGTCTCACTTAGAATTCAATCAATGAATATAAAAGTGTTGGTTAAGATAAACAATTATAATAATTAATAATAAAATATAAAACTATTTCTGTTCATTAAAAGGTTCTCCAGAACATTAGACAATAGACTACCAATTGTCCAAATTATCTTGCATGTCATCTTTGTTATTGATTAACAGTTGTATTATTAATAGGATTATTAGATAAAATATCATAATTACTACAATTTCACTTACCGGAAATATTGTTGGAAAGCTGTTTTCTTTTTCAAAATGTAATGAACAAATAAATGTATTTATTGCAGGGTTCCAATAGCTTCCAATTTTTTGTATCCATTTTGTCCTGGTTTGTATGTTTATAGGGAATCTAAAAAATATTTTTAATTTCACTTTGTTTGTCGGTCTGAATATATATTTACTATTTTTTTCTTTTTTTGAAAAATAAAGATCAAAATATTTAAAAATGATAATATCGATATGAATAATTTCGTATCGAATCCACTCATCCCTAAACTTGTGGGTAAACAAACAATGAGTTGTTATTTACACTACTTGTATAAATAACGCCTAGAAGAGTCTAAAACTTAATCAACAAGATCCAAATACATTTATAAATGATAAAAATAAACCCAAAATGTAAATTTAGCACATTTTTTTTTTTTTTTTTTTTTTTTTTTTTTATTGCTGTGAATGGCGAGACGAGCAAGCCGTTCGCCTGATGGTAAGCGATACGACCGCTCATAAACAGTAGCAACATTCCACTGCGCTCGCCATCCTGAGACATAAGATGTTAAGTCTCAATATGTCCAGTAGTTGCTCTGGCTACAATGTCCTTCAATCCGAAACACAACAGTGCATTTAAGCAGTGTTGTTTCACGGGAGAAATAGACATTGCGGTGGTACCTACCCAGATGGCCTCTCACATATGAGAGACCTACCACCACATATTTGTTAGTAGTTCGTAAAAACAGTTACTAACCTATGAAAAGAAATGTTAGGGTCCTTTTTGCTTGAACTCGACTCGAATCCTTTAACACAACACTGAGGCATTTTAAAAACTTAACAACTAAACTAATAAGCAAACTAAACAAACTTAACAAACGAGATTAACCAATGAATAATCCGAAATTCTTTGATTGTGCAGATTTGTTTACTCCGATTGACAGATAACGCCACAGTTTGACATTTCATGCAGTTTTTGGTTTAATAGTCTGTGGTTTCGAAAGCATAACTAAAATGGCGTCATTATGGTCTATGGGCGGTCCCAGTGTGGTTAGTGAACAAAATATTGCCATATTCGAAACAAAGGAATTATTATTTGTCTCTTTCATTAAGGGACAAGGCAGCTTTGTGTAAATGAGACAGATACATAAATGTACATTCCGCGTCGATATTCTTAACATAACTATAACTTGACATATATAGCTACTTTTGTGCGTGATCCTCTATATATCTTTTATCATTGCTTTCATTGCAACAACTAAACGCTGCAGTAAAATACTTGACACTTGACAGTTGCTTGACAGGAACCATGCTTTGTTTATTTGTTTACATTGTGACACAATTAAAAACGTCTCGGTGTATATTTTGTGTAACTTACAAAATATTAGTTCCTTTAAATTCCAAATTCGATGATAAAGCATTTATGTAAACGTATTCTTATTAGATTCAATAAATTGACGGATAACCTACAAAACATAACCTGAAAATAAGATATGTTTTTGTAAATATCTAAAAACCCTGAACTTCATAGGCTTTGTAACTTTTCTGTATTAATCTTGGAACAAACCTTACCCCAATAATGCAAAACTAATTGATGTAGACGAGATTCGAAGTACTAGGCACAGCGCCATACAAAAACTGGCCATGTCCTTTAGCTGGATGTTTGCTGAGTAGACCGGTTTATGAGCTAAATGGCTATCCAGTATTTCATTTCGAAATTTAACAGAACCTCAAAATAACGTCATATCAAATGAGTCCGGTGGCTGAGTAGCAATCCAGTATTTGGGGGTTTATGGGGTACCATGAACGATGCATGACAAAAATGGAGGGGTATACGTACTGCCTCGAGTGTCCAGACTGCCCCGGTGGCGCAGTTAAGCAGTATGATTGCCAAGCAGTAGTCTCGTGTTCTAATACCGGGTCGGAGTAAGTGATATCAAATTTTTCTATTAGTTATCAGCCCCGAGTCCTGACTTTATGCCTGATATGGCTACAAGCTCGCACCCTATCACATCGTGGGGCGGAAAATGCACGGCGAAACGTGGGCGTCGTGTTTGTACTTCTGCCTACCTCTTCTGGAATAAGACGTGAGATTATGTTTGTATAAATACAGGGCAGTCGACTGCCTCGGTGGCGTAGTTTTACTACGGTACGGTTACAAAGCTGAGGTCTCGGGTTCGAATCCCGGGTTGGGCAAAGTGATATTGGATTTTTCTATTCAATATCAGCCCAGAGTCAGGAATTTGTGCCCGATATGGCGATAGGCTCGCCACCTATCACATTGTGGGACGGAACATGCAAGGCGAAATGTGGGTGCTACCTCTGCCTACCCCTTCTGGGAACAAGGCGTAAGTTTATGTATGTATGTATGTATGTAAATACAGGGTATATCAAGACTGCTACCGAAAACGAATCCGGGTGGTAGTTTTGGTGACTTCAGACACTGCAACAAAATTTTGTGCAAAAAATTGTGGCAATTTTTTATGTTATTTTTTTCCAATCGTCGAATTAGGGTGGTAAATGCAAAGTTTTTTCTTTAATAATAGTGTACACACTTTTATTTTTAAAGACGCTGTGGTACACAAGGTTTTAAATTATTATTTTAGCAAAAACTATGGATTTACCACCCAAAATCGACGCAATTTAAAAAATAATAAAAAAAAATATTCGCGTGTCTTTGCAAAATTTTTAGTCACATTATGTTTGCAGTCACTAAAACTACCACCCGGCTTCGTTTTCTATAGGAGTCTTGATATACCCGGTATTTCTGCTTCCAAAGTTGTAATAATTATGAAAAAATCATCAGGTTAACTTTTTAAAATCTTTAATAAAATTACAAAATAAAACGAATTTTTGCTTTGCAAAACAATGCAAAATATAAACGAGACAAATACTATGAATAAATCGCTGCTTTAATTTGATAGTGGCACATAACGAAATGTGTATTTTTATGATAATGTTACCATTAAACACAAATTAATCTAAAATACTATGTGAATAAAACTCATATTTTTGATAGATTATACGTTGATTTAAGCAACTTTCAAAGAGTTGTCATTATTAAAATAAAATATATAAATAATTAATTCTTTTGTTTTATTTAAACTGCTCTCCTGAAAAAAGTTCATTTTTGAGATATATCGTTATCAAATTAAAGCAGCGAAATAATGACATTATTTTAGATTACATAGTGTTTACAATACACAGTTTTTTTTAAGTCATTTTATGACATTGTCCGAGTATAATAATTATTATTTCGTTTATTACTAATAACAAATCAGCACCCTTAACTCATTACAAAATGTTTCAGGGCCCACCACTTTTATTATTTACTATCACATTACAATCAGACTAAAATTTCGTTTGAATAGCCTTTCCCATGTCAGCCTTACAAATACAAATTATTTTTATTCGAGACATCAGATTATTTCACGATCCATAACGCAAATAATAAGTAAAAATAAAGAATATTAAGTAAGAGATGTGTTAAAGAGTAAATAGCTTATTTTAATATTAGATCATAGCTAGAAGCTAGTCTGCAATAACATCTAATTCTATAGATTTACTTTGTTTAATACTAAAGTTTTAGTTGGATCATTTGGAATAACTGCATGTAAAGCGAGATTTTTATTGCGTTGAACACTTCTACACTATGTGTTCTCTAGCAGATCTATTTTAACGTCTTCACTTATTGGTTGACTAGTGTGTGAACGTTATTTTGAGATAAATTCTTAACAACCTGATCTTATCGGCGTTTATATTGATATCATATGGTAACAAGATTAATATGTATATGACTTCGATGTACAGTTTCAAAGAAACACTAGACATATTTTAAAATGTAAGTACGTACAAGATTTCATATTCTTTTAAACTATGTTATTATTTAAACAATTAACATATTAAGAAAATAAACAAATAATTTGAAAATACCTGACGCCCTGTAACGATCTAAAAATAATAATTTTAATAAATATGCTGAGATTTTTTGGGTTAATAACAAATACCTACATTAGTAAACTTTAGCTTATGCTGCACTAATGATTCATGGAACGGGGACAGGCAGAGATAATAATGATGTTGTAATACTATTTTTTCTTGGAGGAATGAGCAGGAGCCTCGTCTAGAAGGTTCTCGAGTTGTTTGACGTCAGTGACGGGCAGCGAGCATGCGTAGCGCCGGCACACGTATGCAGTCGGCACGTCGGAAGCCCTCACGCGGTTTAGAACTGAAAATATACACCAAACATTAATAAAAATACATAATATGGTACAGTATTACATCGTAATTAAAATAAAATTATTATAAAACAAATACACCCAACAGTCATATACATAGTCCTGGCTCCACATTAAGATCAATCAAGACAAATTACGACAGACTTTTCGGTTACACAATATCCAGAAGCGAGACAAATACTTGGAGGATGGGGATCGGACCCGCGGCCTCTCGTTTCACCGACGGCTTCTAACCGCCTGCGCCACAGAGGCTGTCACGATATATGATGCGCGGACTGTTCATGTTCGCAATGATGTGTTGAACATGGTGGTAGGTCTTTCATACGTGAGAGGTCGCCTGGGTAGGTACCACCACAATGCCTATTTCTCCCGCCAAACAGAAGTTTAAATGCAATGTTGTGTTTCGGATTGAAGGTCATTGTAGCCAGAGTAACTGCTGGACATATTGAGACTTAACATCTTATGTCTCAGGATGGCGAGCGCAGTGGAATGCCAAGCAATGCATTTGTGATTCAAGGTATTGTTTGGTTTTGCCACTGTTCATGAGCGGTCGTAACGCTTACCATCCGGCGAACGGCATGCTCGTCTCGCCATCAACTGCAATAAAAAAAAACATGGGCACGGAAGAGTTGTTTAGAGAGTGCAACTCACGTATGTCAGACATACCGGCGGCGTCTGCGGCGGGGTCGGCGACGCACAGCACGCGGCCCGGCAGCAGCCGCGCACGCACCGCGCGCACCAGCTCCAGCGTGCGCGGGTCCGAGCAGCCGCCGGAGATCAGCACCTGCAACCACACGTCACACATCATCATCATCATCACAATCATCATCACCATCATCATCGTCATCACCATCATCATCATCATCACAGGAAGTCTACTGCTGAACGTATAATTAACGTATATATTTAAAAAGCATATTGCATACTTGCTATAAATAGCTGTAAACAATAAAAACACGATTACCAAAAACCAAAAACTACAACTAAATAAATCTAATTTGTATAATAATACAATCAATTATTTTGTAAATAAGTATAGAATAAGTTCTATGTATTGACTTGTCATAAAAGCTATTTAATTGCCTACATAATCAATAAAATAATTTCATTTCATTTCATTGGGCTCGCCCAAGGATCTCCACATCGACCAGTTGGAAGCGGCTTGCATCTAGCGACTTCCTGCAACTTTACCTAGGTTTGTACGCCTTGTAGGACCTCCGACATTTCGATTTCACACATACTCCATGATAATCTTATACGTGGAAAGTTGCTAATGAAGAAAATTTTTCGCCTCGCAAATATTCTCGTGAGTGCATAAAAACGTCGCATTGTGTAAACGTTTGTCAAAATGCGAGTATATTATAGCAATTACCGCAAGCGACAACAGCATACGATACTTAGAAATTCCCAGAAATCAGACAAAAAGTCTGCCCGTGCAAATGGGGCTTATATTTTTGTATTAAAAAAAAAGATATCATACAGAAATGTGTATTTCTGCTCCTGTCACTTCTATGCAGTTACACTAACCACTTTCGCACCACAAGATAAGCCCTTGGTGGATATCTACGCACTGCACTATTGTGCATGCTCACTGGCATGAGTACTTTTTGTAGTTTCCGCTCTAATGTAAAATCTCAATGAATTAAATCAAACTACAGCCTGATTAGACAAAGCAGTAAAACCATAGATTTAAATAAACCAACTCGACTGAAGATAGTAAAACTGTTTCATAAAGATACACATGAATTAACAGTTTCGTAGTTACAGTCAGTTTCATAAAATTCTATTGCAAGGTCACGCACCTCCTCTGGTACCACTCCCATGGAAAGGTAACGCACCATTCCTAAGAAATATCAATTATAGTAACCTAACCTCAAAACACTTGATGTCAATACAAATTTGCTTCTGCAACGTCTCCGGCGCTACGGGAAGTTCAGCCCCTTCGCCCTTGCGTAACAAAATATACCCATGCTCACCTCTGCAGCTTCGGCTTGCTGCTGCATGAATAATGCCCAATAAGAGCGGGCAATGTGATTATAATCAATCAATTTATCACATTGCCCGGGAATTATGAATAATGCCAAGTGCCTATTGGGCAGAGTGATGTAAAGCGAATCAAAATCAAAACAATGAGCCGAAGTGGTAGAATTTAGAATAGGGCAACACGAGGGGGTGGGTTGGGAGGAGTGGAGGGGGAGGGGGAGTGTCGCACCTCCCCTAGTACCACTCCCATGAAAAGGTAACGCACTATTCCTAAGAAATATCTATTATAGCAACCTAACCCTTAAAACACTTGTTGTCAATACAAATTAGCTTCTGCATCATCTCTGGCACTACTGGAAGTTCAGCCCCTTCGCCCTTGCGTAACAAAAGATGGGCACCCATGCTCACCTCCGCAGCTATCCTTCGTTACAGCGGGCGAGGGCTGCTCTCCCTCCGCGCCTCCGGCTTTTCATATACACTCTAGGCTCGGTAGCCAAAAGACTACGTGAAGTCGGGGTGTTCCGAGTCGGTTTTGAGGCACAGTCGACCTAACTGATCCATAAAGTGGGTACACTAATTTTCTTCTGAAGATAATGTTTCGGACGTTAAAAAACAACAACATAAGCAGATCAATTCAACCTTTCTAATTTATGGGTCTATCGCAGATGCGACAATGCGGCAGCGCGACACCTAAAAAATCACCTATTAATCACATTGCCCGATCATCATGTAGCCATATTCATAATGCCCGGGCAATGTGATAAATAGGTGAGTTTAGATTGTAATTAATCACTTGGTCAGATATGGCTCGACAATATCATACTGCCCGGGCATTATGAATACTGCTCGCATTAATCACTTGGCCCATAACATATCCACTTTCTGGATCAGTGAGGTCGACTGTGCCCCCAAACCGATTCGGGACACCCCGACTTCACGTAGTCTTTTGGCTACCGACCCTAGAGTGTATATAAAAAGCCGGAGGCGCGGAGGGAGAGCAGCCCTCGCCCGCTGTAACGAAGGATAGCTGCGGAGGTGAGCATGGGTGCCCATCTTTTGTTACGCAAGGGCGAAGGGGCTGAACTTCCAGTAGTGCCAGAGATGATGCAGAAGCTAATTTGTATTGACAACAAGTGTTTTAAGGGTTAGGTTGCTATAATAGATATTTCTTAGGAATAGTGCGTTACCTTTTCATGGGAGTGGTACTAGGGGAGGTGCGACACTCCCCCTCCCCCTCCACTCCTCCCAACGCACCCCCTCGTACTGCCCTATTCTAAATTCTACCACTTCGGCTCATTGTTTTGATTTTGATTCGCTTTACATCACTCTGCCCAATAGGCACTTGGCATTATTCATAATGCCCGGGCAATGTGATAAATTGATTGATTATAATCACATTGCCCGCTCTTATTGGGCATTATTCATATTGCCCGGGCATTATGAATAATGCCTGATTAATCACTTGGCCCATAACAGATACACTAATTATCTTCTGAAGATAATGTTTCAGACATTAAAAAACAACTAAACATAAGCAGATCAATTCAACTTTTCTAATTTATGGGTCTATCGCAGATGCGACAATGCGGCAGCGCACCACGTAAAAATTTACCTATTAATCACATTGCCCGATCATCATGTAGCCATATTTATAATGCCCGGGCAATGTGATAAATAGGTGAGTTTAGATTGTAATTAATCACTTAGCCCGATATGGCTGGGCATTATTCACAACTGCCCGGGCATTATGAATACTGCCCGCATTAATCACTTGGCCCATAACATATACAATAGTAATATGTCGCTACTATAACCCACCTGAGTAGGCGAATCATTATAGAACATCAACGCTGACATCATTTCTGGCAACGCAGTAGGCGAATCTTTGAGTCGTTTAGCGAATGCCATGAGTATTTTCTTAGCCATGTCCCTCTCTTGCTCCCCGCCCTCTGCTTTGGCACTCTTATCCGCGTAAGCTGCAAGACGCTGCAAGTTGTGGCAGGAAACACTGTTGCCAGATGGTTCAGCACCGTCTTGATCTAAAAAAATAAATAAAATCCAACAGTCACATACCCCACACTAAGATTGAGTCTTGTGTCCTGGGTATCAGAAACTACGAGAGACTTTACGGTGTCGCAAACACCCAAACCCGAAAGAAATATTTGTGGGCCAAACAAACATTTTCCCCGGTGCGGGGATCGAACCCGCGGCCTCGCGTTTCACAGGCGGCGTCTAACCGGCAGCGCCAAGGAGGCAGCAAAAAAATTAAATTTAAATCATTTCAAGCTGACCGCCTTGGTGACGCATTTGTACTGCGGTATGATTACAAAGCTGAGAACTAAGGTTCGAAACCCGAGTTGGGCAAAGTGATATGGGATTTTTTCTATTCTCTAGTAGTCCGGTGTCAGGAATTGATGCCCGACATGGCGTTAAGCTCGCCCTCTATCACATCGCATGATGGAAAACATAAAGTGAAACGTGGGTTGTCTTTTAGCATCTAGAGGTGCTACCTTACCTTCTACCTTTTCTGGAAAAATGTGTGTCTTTATGTATGTATGTTTAAACTGGAATTAAAGGTTCCTACCCTATGTTATGTGTAATTCTTAAGACTAAATGATAGTATTCACCAAGTAACAAGAACTAGAAAATTTTACTAATAGTTACCTTCTTTCAATCGCAGCACAACAGTACTATCCTCTGCAGAGCAAGTGAAATATCCTCCGTTATCAGAATCCCAAAACAATTCATTTTGGGTTTCTTGAAGCTCACGCGCCCATTTCAGCCATTGCAAATCCAAGGACGCTTCATACAGGTCAAGCAGACCTTTTATCAAAAACGCGTAATCATCAAGGAATCCTTTGATGGGTTGTTCACTGCAATTCATACACAAATGTTATATTATTATGTCGAAAGCTTTTTTCAGTAGCATTTTAGAACGCAACTAAGTAACTATAAGGGACACCAGAGTTGTAGAGGCCCAGCAGTCTTATTTTCATCTCATCATCATCATCATCATATCAGCCACAGGAAGTCCACTGCTGAACATAGGCCTCCCCCAAGTATCTCCACAATGACCTGTTGGAAGTGGCCTGCATCCAGCGACTTCCTGCAACCTTAGTCAGATCGTCCGTCCACCTTGTAGGCGGGCGTCCGACATTTCGCTTGCCTGTACGTGGCCTCCACTCAAGAACCTTTCGGCCCCAACGGCCATCGGTTCTACGAGCTATGTGCCCGGTCCACTGCCACTTCAACTTGCCAATCCTATGGGCTATGTCGGTAACCTTGACTATTTTCATCTGTCTATTGGGCTATTTTCATCTGTTTACACGTAATTTGGGAGATACTTAGAGGGGCCATTAATGCTAAAACCAGTACTGATTCAGATGTGATGATGATCTATAATAGACTGTACTTCCTGTCCTTATTATGAGGCCAAAGGCCTTCTTAAGCCTTCTCCCAATATCGGGATCGATTACTATAACTTACAACTTATTAAAATTGTCTAGTATATTCTATTCAAAGTATTTATGTTATCCGAAAATATACTCACGTTTGAGCAATTGATCCGTCGTCGGCACGATAACATGAATGCAACAAGGTTTTGGTTGATGGGTCATATAGGTGATCTCTGATAAAATTGGCTGTTTTTATGGCATCTTCCACGAAATCCTTATCACATAAACCTTGGCCAGCTTGTGCCAAACCAGAGAGCATCAAACCATTCCAAGAACATAATATTTTGGAATCCAAGTGAGGACGCGGTCTTTTCTGCCTCTCGTCATATAAGATCTGTATACTTTCATTGAGGACTTCGTTCAGCTGACTGATGGTTAAACCGAATTTCTTAGCAGTATCTTCCTTGCTACCATAAATGATTAATACATTTTTGTTCGTAAGTTCACCATGAGGATCACTTTCGGGCGAAATATTACCATCTTCTTCAACATTAAAATAGTCGCAAATTATATCCATATAGGAGATAGAATTAATTTTCTTGTCACTTAAAAGTGACTTCAATTCTTTGTATTCCCACACGCAAAATGCGCCCTCCTTCTTGTGTGGCGCACCAAATGTAGGATATGAGTCTGCGTCTTCGGCACTATAATAGCCACCAGACTCATGTCTCAAATCTCTGTTAACATATTTTATAATGTCACGGACCACATCAGCGTAAAATTCGTCTTTCGTAGCAAGAAAAGCGTCGGTATACGCAACTACCAACTGTCCTTGGTCATATAACATTTTTTCGAAGTGAGGAACATGCCAGTCATTATCAACGGAATAACGAGCGAAGCCGCTGGACACGTGGTCGTGAATACCCCCTTTAGCAATCTTCGTCAGAGTATGCAGACACATATCCAAACATTTCTTTCCCTCAGGATGAGTTTTATCTCGAGCATAATAGTGAAACAGGAAGTTAAAAATGGAAGCTTGAGGGAATTTAGGAGCAGTTCCAAACCCTCCAAATTCGGGTTCATAGATAGACATGTATCTGCGCACACATTTGTCCCATGCTCCTTCATCAGGAACCGATGTCACAGCATCTGCTTCGGAGACAAGAGATATCTTCTGCAAGGCATCCATGATACTCATACTTGCCTCTAGAAATTGTTCACGGCTCTCTCTCCATTTCTTAGCAAGACTTAATAGAATAGTTTTGAAACCAGGTCGGCCCCAGCGATCTGTAGGAGGAAAGTATGTGCCCCCCGTAACAGGTTTTAAATCAGGTGTAAGGAAAACTGACATGGGCCAGCCGCCACTGCCTGTAGTTGCCATAACAAACAGCATGTATACTCGGTCAATATCAGGCCTCTCCTCTCTGTCTACCTTGATATTAACAAAATGCTCATTCATGACTTTGGCAACATCCTCATTTTCAAAAGATTCTTTTTCCATTACATGACACCAGTGGCAGGTGGAATATCCAACTGAGAGAAAAATCAGTTTATTTTCTTTCTTGGCTTTATCAATTGCTTCCTGGCACCATGGGTACCATTGTACAGGATTATGAGCATGTTGAAGTAAATATGGTGACTTTTCAGTTATTAACCGATTTGTGTGTTTTGGTTTTTCAGCTGCCTGTTGTTCTGTGCCAGGGGTAGTCATTGTGATTTTATTGTCACTGATACTTCTTTTAAGCTGAAGAATAGTTAAATTGTTGTGACTAAAAGATGACACCCTAGAAACAGATTTGACTATATTAATATGGTCCTCCATGAACTTTCATTGGTTTAATAATATAAAATGTACCTGAAGCCTTGCAAAATTATTTATACTCGGAAATGGAATCCGAGATCAAAAATGTAAACAAAAGTGTTCCCACTACAATAAAATAACTTTCTATGGTAGCTTGTTGACAACTGTCAAAATAATAGATTAGAATTTTTCTCATCTGTTAAATAAGTATAAAACAAAGCGAAATTAAAATTCTTTGATATAATATTTACATAAAAAACAATTTCAACATTTTTTAAAATTATATGATATAATTGGTACGAAAATATTTTATGCTGTAGGCAATAAGCAGAAAGTCGTAACATTTGGCTGACTGAAATAAAACTAAAAAAACTAATAAAACTTAATTATATTTAGCTTCTCCAAATACGTATAGGTCATTTTGGTGCGCGCGATGGGTGAGTTGACTGCTGAACATGGTATGACCATCCTGCGTCTGCCCCCTTATCATTGTGAATTAAATCTGATAGAATTGGTTTGGGCTCAAGTCAAGAGTCACATCGCCAGGTATAATAACACATTCAAAATGAATGAAAGCAAACAATTACTTGAAGATAGTTTAGAAGAAGTGACCACAAAGGTGGAATAAATGTGATAAAGATGTTATAAAGAAAGACAAAATGTACAAATTAGATCACCAAATTGAAAGAGTGATAGATCAATTCATCATTCTTTCATCAATTCTAATAAATGTTACTTATTGTGCTTGATTAACATCCTCTGATTTAAGTGATAGTAATGTAAACACATACAGTGATGTTGAAATGTGATATGCTCTTTTAATTTTCCCATGTTTATATAAAGTTAATTCTTAAACACAATACTCGCAAAATTTTAATCTATTCAATAATAAAATCATATCTAATATTTTTTATTAGAAAATGATTCATAGCCCTGTAATGTCATTTTTACAGTGATATTTGTTTGTTTACATTTTTATCTCGGATTCCATTTCAGAGTATAGATATGCATAGAAATATTTTTTTGTTTTTATTAAGTACCAGTCTTTAAATTGTGCATTATTTATAATCTTTCTTGATTAAGTGAATTACCATACCAACAGACAGAAATATAAACAGATATTTATTATAGGTACTTGGCAATGGTAATAGCCTTGATTGTAGCAACTTCCACAAGGCATAAACAGGTATTATCTACTCAATTACATTCTTTCTATAAAGACGCCATTATAACTACAATATTAACGTAATAGTACATACTGTTATATACTATATCATTAAAAATAGCTCAACATGCATTGATTTGCAGACAAGTAAAAACGTATTTTTTGTAAATTTGTTAATATTTCCCTGAAACAAAAGCAAACTTGGAATGTAAACAACAACAAGGTCACTTAACAGTATCAAAAATAACTTTTTGATAAGATTGTTTCCTTGTTAAAGATAGCGCGTTACAACAAAAAACAATAATAAATATTATGTAAAATGTCAACATATATTTTTCATTTTTATTACATTTAATGTACTCACCGTTTCTGCAAGCCAATATCCCTATTAATGCAAATCACGTTTGTAACAAGCGGTTCCTTAACACTGTTTTGATTTAGATTAATGCTTTTAAATCTGTTATCACCCGTCGACAGCCGCCGCAAAAACAATACGGCACGGCCAGTAGGCATAATAGAATTACACATAAAAAGTTCGGATATAATCACAACATTGATTTTTCGCTTTATTTTGATTTATCCTTACATAATTTTACTCGGCGAATTCCACGACGAAATTTATTTTGACGTTTATACTCAGTGTTGCATTGCTATTTAAAAATACTCTGTGGTGTTGCAATTTGTAAAGCTGTTATTATGAACTAAGAATAACAAAATGTAGTTGAATTACTTTTTTTAACTTAGTAATAACAAAATGTAGTAGAATGATGATTTTTTTATATTAGAATTTTATGCTATCACATTAGGAATGTGTTACAACTATGCGTAACGTTTTTGCGGTCTTTTGGTAGGTATTCGGAATATTGACTAATAGTAAGCATTTAGATTTATAGAAATTCCTCATAAATTAATAGAAAAGAAAAGGAGCAAACATAACCTAATACCTATATACATTATTCAAAAACTAATTAAATAAAGAAATTTTAAAATTATGAACCAATATTTTGATTAGAAACTGCAAAGAAGTCGCTATTACGAAGTTTTAATTTTTTATGTAAGGGCCGTGTTTTTCGTTTAACGTTGAAGCTATTGAGGATCTGATTACAATGGTATATTTAAGCGAATTCAGTTGGAGAAATTGTTTTATTTGGCGAGCCCTTTTATATCATTATCAATTAAAGTATTTTAAAATTTCATTTACGAACTACTTAGCATAGGTTTTTCATGATTATTAATTTCATTATTATTATTTTTAAATATGGTTAATAAAGGCGAAGATAATTTCTAAGGGTCTAGAAGTAAATTCCTATTAAATATAGTTAAAACAAGACGTTATTAACTGTGTTTCAGTTTTGAAAATTATACATGTAGCATTCATACAACATTGCCCTTAGGTTTGAATAGGCGCTTTATATATAATGGAGGTGCCTACATGCACGCATTGCTCATATTATGTTGGCATAGAATATTAAGTAAAATGATAGCTACTATGACTATAAGTTACACATGCATCCCTATTTAATTTAAGCACAATGATGGTAATTTATTTTATATGCCGAAACGTCAGTGTATCTAGAGGTGTATACCGGGTATATCAAGACTGCTACCGAAAACGAAGCCGGGTGTTAGTTTTAGTGACTACAAACACAATGCAACTAAAAATTTCGCAAAGAAACGCGACATTAATTTTTAATGATTTTTTAAATATCGTCATTTTTGGGTGGTAAATCCATAGTTTTTGCTAAAATAATAATTTAAACTCTTTTATACCTTAGAGTGTTTATAAATAAAAGGGTATACACTATTATTTTAGGAAAAAATGTATTTACCATCCAAATATGGCCATAGGAAAAAAATTACAAAAAAAAAATTGACGCTTTTTTTGCATCTTTTTCTGTTGCATTGTGTCTGAAGTCGCTTAAACTACCATCCGGCTTCGTTTTCGGTAGCACTCTTGATATACCCTGTATAATACAATTCAAATACAGAATGTGCCCATTTACTTGTGAGAAATCATTTTCTCTTGCTGGACGATAAAGTAATGCTGGCAATCACAAAATCAGGTACACAGTTTTTATCAGGTAAACAGGATTAATCTGATACAGGATTACTTGCATTGGCATCATTGTGTACGCTGGTGGCTACCCAAATGTCCTACTGCCTGAAGCTATACGAAACTAGTTCAAGTAGCAGATGTGGTTAGCATTTGAATTTTTATAATCGTGTACAATATTATACATGGACTTCTTGCTTCGAATCTCTTGAATTTTTTGCTCTACCTATTTTCTATTCTCGGCTTCTGTATGCGAAGTGAGCGGACCAACTGCCGACATACTTACTCATCGGAAGTGCGAGAGATAATCTTAGAACGATTAAATACTCCACACAATTCACCTCCTCAACGATACTGCACTTCCCATCCGGTGCAGTGGAGTTACTTTACCGAGCCATTTTATAAGAAAGATTCATGACTTTCCATTAAAATGTGCATTTATTTGGAGTAAAGAATGCATTGCCTTAGTTGTGCTCCTGCTCGAAAACTAATTGTGAAAGAAAAAATGACTAGTTCCATCATAAAGACATAAAATAAGAAAACACGATTAAATATATTTTTATTTCAAGTAGGTTACTTACCTACTTGAAATAAAAAATCTATATATAATTCAAAGGTGACTGACTGACTTAGTAATCTATCAACGCCCAGCCCGAACCACTGGACGGATCGGTCTGAAATTTGGCATACAGGTAGATGTTATGACGTAGGCATCCGCTAAGAAAGGATTTTGATAAATTCTACCCCTAAGGGGATAAAATAAGGGATGAAAGTTTGTATAAATCTCTCACGAGTAAGTTCACCCAATAGCTTGATAGTTTTAGCGCCTAATGACAGATTAGTTAAGAATATTGTGTACAATGAAGTTTTCTAGGTAATTTTTTGCACACGCTAAAAAAAAGTAAAGCCACAAAAACTATACCTAATTAATAATAATACTTCTTAACGCGAGCGAAGCCGCGAGCAAAAGCTAGTAGTTTATATAGTACTTAGATGAACCATTTAGTTTACACCATGAATTTACAGTGCTTCGATTTTTCACCATAGTAGACTGCTAGAAAATGCTCCAGGCATTCAGTCCACCTGTATACTTTCAGTATACGTATCTTTAAATTAATAAATTTAAAATTAAATCCACCCACAACGTTAAACGATTTACAACAAGCATAGAAAATTCTAAATGTGTTACTGGAGTTCAGTTTCACGTAAAATCTAGAGCAGCATTTAAATAGAAGTCATACTTATGTACATAACAGGTAGTTCTGACCACATGTCCAATAAAAGCGTTTGAAAAGCATTTCCATACATATTTCATGCCCTCTTGTGTTCCCAGCACCACGCATGCGCTGAAATCCGGACGCCATTCTCACTTTCACTGCCGCTAGTGTTTTGACGTACAATAAATACCCACCGCATTGCTAGGCCTAATGTGTTCTTGACACGAAACATAAAATTTTGGAAATGGAGTTTACCGTGAAGTTCCTTTTATGATAGCCATGTGGACGGTTAGAGAATTTGTTAAAGGTAAGTGTTTATTGGTTATGTTTGTGTCACGGTTTGTTTTCATTGGTTATATCGTGGATAAGTCATGTGGGGTCAGTTGATGTGGTGTAACTTTATTTCATGGAATATAATTGAATTATGACAGAAAGTGTTATGATGTTTTGGTAAATATTGCTCCAAATACGTAAACAATTGCCGGTGTTTTTTTGTTTTTGAACGTAGGCATTGTTGAAACATTTATTATTTATTATAGCAACAATAACACAAAACTAATATTATGAAATAACTACAAGTGTTTTATCGGTTTTCAATCAAATTAATAAAAGACGATTAAATCTAATCAATCGAATGCATTGTATTCGAAAACTTAAGAAATTTGTTCACGTGTTCGTCCAAGTCATGTTAGCGATGTAAGTAGGGTATGAAATTGCGGTGCGTTGCCATAGAAACGAGAAGAGGGTTGAAGCCCTCCTCGACTCACGTTTTTCGCCCGTAGCTGATTGCCTATCTCACTGGTAGCGAAATTAAATTATGAACTGTAACTAACCTCATCAGAGACGGGAAGCTTCGCTGCGGAAAATAGTAAATAATATTCAATCAACATGTATTTTATATGCACTATTTTAGTAGCTTTAAAAGTTTTGATAATTTTAGTATAGGCAGATTAAGAGATGTTTTATTGACATTATTAACATTTTCATTCAATTTTTACTTTACTGTGCCTCAGATACTTGGTACAGATGCTTCGTATTAAGTTTATCTAAGAAATCAAGTTTGTCTTCGATTACTAACAATATTTTTAGAAACAATAAATACCTGTAGCCTTTCATTGTACGTATGTATTGTACTAATAAATACAATAATATTAGGGAATTAGAGAAGTGCTACCAAAAATAATAATGTTGGTAATGACGACAAAATCAACAGCGAATTAAGCAATATGGATGAGAGTAAACACTACATCCGACGGCATAATATAGTCCGGTAACTGCGTATACTTAAATTAAGGTAGTGAGCTTTAAGATGAAAGCAATTTAATTAACTCTGTAATCTCACAATAGTACTAAAATTATAGATCTTTAATTATTAATCCAAGGCAATTGTCTTATTACGAGTATATCTCTCAACTTTATTACTTATATCCCAGAGGTAAGTCAGTAGAAAAATGTAGAGTCAAAAGTTGGTCCATACGTTCGCAGTGTAAACCATAATACACTGTGGATTTTGCGTTTTTGTTGATGATCATAATACCATTCAGGTTAACCTTTTTGTTTGAGGTTGTCAAAGCCTGTTGTCTTTAGGATAGACAAGTGACAAACGTGATGTAGAGTTATTTGTTTTTAAATTTAACTGCGAAAAATTATTGCATCTGATTATAAACGGTGTGCCGTCTATAGTTAATATATTATTTATTTATTTATATGCATTATTGTACACCAAAATGAAAAACGTTTAGAAACCACTTAAAACTAAAGGTATGGTTACAATAGGGGGCTTTATCGCTAGCTGCGATCTCTTTCAGGCTACCTTTGGATGCACTGGATTATTGTATAATTGCATTAGGGGGTAGTGCATATAATGAGAAATATGTATATATCGATAAATATAGTATCGATTGAAGAAGAGGATAGTCTACGACGAGTATATTCGACAATATCAAAACCATTTCGGCCTCTTTTATTCTCTACCCTAAAGTCGCAGTAATATGGTTCGTTTCAAGATTTTAGTTTCCACATTATTATGACGGGATGTCTGAGTGAAGCACGCGTTCATATTAAAGCGTTCGTGACGTACAATACATGTGCATGCAAGCATGTTGATTAATGTATTTTCAAATGTATTACATATTCCAATCAGGCAAAAATATCAACTTCCGCAATTTGCCCGACATATTTTATTATGTAATAGATATGGATCTGTCAAGATTCAAATTACGGACGTGGCACGTATTAAACACGGACTTATTAATATTTATATGCAATACTAGCTTCAACCCTCGACTGTGTGTGGGTTTTTATTTGATACTGATGTAGAGCTTACCGTACAAAATTCAAATAACCGGAAATATACCGAATCCACATCTCAGACAAAACCACCATTAAATAAAATCTTCTGTGCCACTATTCATTCGGTTTGCAAGATTTCTAAAGGCTCTTTTCTTTTTATTTCTTCATGGATCTCCCGCTGTCGTATATTTCGGACGACAAACCTGCGACTCTTCAGGGTTTATGTTTCTAAGAGTAAATAATAATCTACTAACAATGTTCAGACCTACGGTTAATTCACATACTCTTATTTAAAAAAGCCAATATTATAAATCACATGTTACATATATTAATTTAAGTGTGTGTGTTATAATTTTATATTTAGACACCAAATGCGATTAACCTAGTAGTCAACAAACAGAAAATAATTTCGTTAAAATTTAAAAGGATTCATTGGTTTACATTTTATTTTATTTTATTTTTTGGAAAACTCGTTTTACAGAAACAAAAATAGACATTTCAATAGAATATTTGATAATATGCAGGGTCACAACTGTCGCTCTACGTACCTTGTCAATGATACAGAGCACGGAGCTACAGGTGTAAAAAAAAATTTGCGCTCCCTTACCAAGTTTTAGCTCATTTCGAATTAACTAATACCCCTGTAGTGTTCATTCAAATCTTCATTTACTTAAGATTTTATACTAGTACTTTTCCTACTTTTAACATGCCTTTTAAATAATAAATAATAAAATTATAATTTACTGTAATTCAGTGTCTAAATTAATTTGGATCTTCGTTTCTATATATATTTTTGAGAACAATGCCATAATATTTAAGACTGTAATTTATGCCTTAGTAAATTATATTTTAATTTTTCAATTCTGATTTTTTAATCCCATAGAAGTACAGATAAACTCTAGAACATTAAGTTGCTCTAAATTTTGTCATATGATTATCTACAATTAATTATTTAGTCTTCAGATTCAAATTAACTTTAATTAACTGCCTTCACGGTGACGCAGCGTGTCTAATTTCTACAAACATTTTCAAAGTAAAATTAACACCTGGTTTGGCTAATGGTTACGAAACGCAACTAGCACGGTAAGTTCCCATCGACAGCTGTGTTCACTACCATGAAAGTTCTAATCAGACGTTAGATTCAAGGTCGGCTGCACATAAATGGCATTGTTTTTAAATCAGGTCAAGTGCGAATTGTGTATTCAAACATTAAAAGGGGGAATTTTGTATAGTTTAAATTGTATGGCGCTAACAAATTGATTAAATTATACCTAACTATATAGGTAGTATGACTATGTATGTAAACTTTATATCTGCCAAAGTAAAGAGAAAGTCTCAGTAGTCAGTGGCATGTTTGATGCTCTTTCATGATGCTGGAAAGTGTGATTGCTTTCTGTCATGACATAATTAGATATACTGGAGCGGGACAGGAAAAGTAATATAGTCGACGGTGATCCCATTGAGTTTAAAAATAATACAGTTAGTACGCGAAATAATATGTTGTTGACGAGGACCGGACTCAAATACTATTTGCGCCCGGACGAAGCCGGACCCGACCGCTAGTAATGTCATATTTCTATGCGGTGAGCAAAGCGATAGACGCTCAGCCATAAGATAAATACGACATAATCAAGTTTGCCAAAAGTGACTGGATCTAGGCGGTTTCCAGTAGGTCTCATGGAAAGCCTTGGCGGATGTTTATATTCATCAGTGGATTTCCTGTGGCTGAGAATGATCAGAAATATCATATAATTATTGTTTTATTTCTCTTGTTTCAGGTGTGTTGAAACGTTGAACGGGAGGAAAAACTACGTGCCTTATGATCTTCCTCCATTTTACCAATATCATTTTACTAGGTTCAGTCCAATGTTATTGTAGCACGACATCGTCCACATAACCTGGCACTTTGATCTGTCCAAATTAGAAAATACTCTTAGTATAGAAAACACCAATAAATACTTAATAATTTAATAATTTTCTAAGTCGTAACATTTTCACTGCCATTTGATATCAATTGTATAAATTATATAAGATACCCAACTGCGACGAGATTTTGTTTGTCTGAATTGCGCAGAGGATATTTATCAGTTACATATCCTCATTGAGATGTGTATGGGATTCGAGTTGTGAAGTTGCCGGTGCAGTAGAGTGGATGGTGTTGCCAACAAGATGTCAGTGTGGGTGGGCAGAGGCGGCGAGGAGCGCGCGCCGCCGCCCGCGCCCGCGCCCGCCACTCTCCTCTCGAACAATACCTCCATGGAGTCCGGGATCGAGGCTGGCGTCCTCCCCACAGTCACGGGATCCCTTGCTTCGGCTCGGGACTCATTGGGATCGCTATCCCGCGCCGCGGAGCCTCTTTATGACACGGACCACACGGACCTCGGGTCGGAGTTGGACGAGGCGGAGATCCGAAGGGAGTTGATGCACGATGTAAGTTAAGCATACTTGATATACCTTTAGCTTAGTAGATTCTACTCTTAAATTATCCAAAGCGTTGAAAAAACCTTTAAAAATATACTTGTCAACCCACATTTCTGGCCAACATTTTTCTTTTGTAAGCCAGCGCAGTTTAAATTTGCATTGTATTTTTGTTACAGAAATGGCGTCTCCTATTTGACCGAGTAAGTACAATTCTGCTGAATATTTCATTAAATGGCATTCATTCTTACAATAAACAATAATTTCTGTTATATAGCAGTTTGGCTGTGTGATTAACAATAGTCTGCATTAAAAATATGAACATCTTCCGTCGTTATTTTATTGTTAAACGAGCAGAATTCTAATATCAATTTATCTGAAGCTATAAAATCAACGTCGGCAGTATTTTGTCATGTAAAGCAATAATTTTAAAATATCATAAATATGATGACACCTCAGCATAAACAACGTTCGTGTTTAATGTGTTTATTATATAGAAAATCTTAACTTTTACGATCCGGAAACAAATTTCACAGAATACACCTCGATTTTGACTTATTAAAATGTATAGAAGCTCGAGCTAAAATGTTTTTAACAACAAAGGCAGGCGGCAGCGCCTACGATCAAACGATGTGTGGTCACGTACCGTGCATAGAGATAATAAGAAGGAGAAGATAGGGGCGCTTGTGTATTTTTTGTGCCACTGTTTTTGGAAAGGAATGAAAATGTCATAACCGAAGTACGCACAAGTGTGAACTGGTAGATGGCACGTGATTATGACAGTCGGGATGCTATGTTGAAATTATAATTAGGTGTTTATGGACGTGACTGTGTCGGGACGTATTCTGAATTAAACATGTAATCATATTGCAGTTCGACCCGGAAGGTTTTGGAGAGATTCCGTGGCCTGATTTCTTGCACACACTTCAACATCCAGACTTCATAGCCCAAGTGCCTAGCCACAAGCGCGAAGTGAGTTCTACTACAATTCAAAAACAATCTGTGTTCAAAAACTTCTCGGTAACAAAGTTCTGTTTTTGTTGCAGATTCTATTAGACAAAGCACGCAGCGCGACTAGCAACGCCATCACATTTCAAGAATTCATCAATGTGGTGAGTCAGCTAAAACTTTTGAGATAAAATTGATGTATTTTTCCAGGCGGAACGATCTTACTATACCTCCAAACTATTATTGCTGATGTCTATCCAATTAAACCGATAAATTCGTTTTTATACGCGCACGGGTAATAAATACGACAATATATGCGTCACAAGGAGACGGGCGTCGGTCGCCCTTTGCCTTCGTAGTGGGTTAGGTTGTGTCTCACCGCGTCGCATCCCACAATACAAGACAACTAAATTAAGATGCAACGCCGATTACGCTTGACTCCCGCCCGTCCGAAAACCTCTCGAGTCACAAAAAACACATATCACACGAAAGAGGTTTCCTTGTGACGATACAAGGCCAACTTAACGCAAACCATACGGTTGAAAGATACGTAACCATCGTCCAAAAAGGATACCCTTATCGGGTCCTACTGTCCGAGCCGAAGGTCGATAAGCTACGGCGCGATTTATTAGGTGGACATTTATTTCTGTATAGTTAAATATATTATCTTAAACGCGTATTAACACTGAGCACAGTCGTTTATTAGGAATTTATTTTTATTTTGATAACATCTTAAAAGGATGTCTATGCGTTTTGACTTTATCTTAAATATACTAATTTAAGTTTGATTACGGTTAAGTTATATTTTGTGGACATAATCAATAACACTTAGTTTTAAAGTTAAACATATCAATTTAAAGTTATTATCACTTAAAATAAATAAAAGTTTATGAATTTACGAGTTTTGTTAAATAATTAGATGATCTCGATGGGGCGACCCTCATACATTACTTTAATGCACGAATATGCCAGATACAAGTGTGGCCCCAATTAATTTATTCTCGGGAGGTAAGCGATATTTTTAACAATATTTGCATAAAAGAATCTTAAGAAGCACTTTAAGTCGACCTAATGTCGCTCGTGAATTATATCCCTTGCCTTTATTAATTAAGTTATTCAAGAGGGACCAGTTATAATATTATAAGGTTATTGAGCTTAATGATCCGTGATAGTCATTTATCTTTTTTTTTAAAAACGAGGCAATAGAAATTATTTAATTTAATGTAAATAAAATATTTTCTTTATTATTGTATGTAACTGATTTTAAATATCAATTAAGTTAAGTATTTTCCTCAGTATTAATGCTAATTATTTGTAAATTTGCCATATATTTAGGGACAATGTATGGAACAGTACATTGTGGTTAAAATGCCCCAGCTGTAATACCTACCTCTGTTACCTCTCTATATTACTACTATTTATAATCAATGTTTTTTGTACTCTATCTGGTAAGCACTTCATCTACCATGTAGTCCAGTGCAGTGTTATGCCTCGCGAGTATAACACTATATAATGAGAAGCTGTTGTTCCTTAACTACAGTCGTCAACAATAATTATATCAACAGGGACGGATATAGGATTGTAGTACGGCTTGCGGGCGCCTCCACAGCTCTAATGAGTGCTCATTTATTGTTATTTTCGTTTCCGTCTTTTCACTCTTTTGGTTGTCCGTCCTCCTAGACGCAGTTTAACGTTGATAAACGAGTATGGGCTATATTGGACCAGTCTACTACTGCTCATTTGGTAGATCGAAATTGTGAATAAAAATTTTCAACGAAATACCATATTTTAACTCTAACATTTGAAAAATAGGCTAAAGATTGACAGTCTTCACATTAAATGATATTTAACTTCCCGTTAAAAATAGTGATTTAACGCATAGTCTTGAATAAAATAGTTGGTTTTGCCAGCCAAAAGACTTCGGCTACAACACTGTTACATTATACTGACTCTACCTAGTAATTTTAAGGGTAGCCCATTCTTCATATCACTTGATTCATTTCTGTGACATGGATTCAGGATAACAAGCAAGAGTGACCTAGCAAGCTCAAGATTATTCCAGACAAACAATAATTTTATGATAATTTTTTTATCTCCATATTCTAACTAAAGCTGAATGCTGTTTACATATTATTCACTAACATATTGTATTACAATAAAGATTTTAAATTACAAAAACAAACGCAGGGACGAGTATTTATTTTGTTGGCATCATTGCGTTTAGTTGTCACATTCGTTTCTTGGTTTCATCGGAATATGTTTCACTTACATTGTGCGGACGGCCGTAAATCAAAATTAAATTCGACATATAAAGAGACAACGAGGGACGGTGTAAGGTCGTGGGCGTCTGTGATGCGGCATCGGTGTTGCCAGCGCACACATTTAGACAACAGTTTATGGAGTCAAGAAATACTGAAAACTTCAATTATCACAGAAAAATGGAAACAGTGGTTTTAGTTTCACGTTAAAGACGTTCGTTGCTGATATTAATACAAATATATAACAGTAAATTAAGCCAAATGACGCACTGTGCCTCTTCGTAATCAAGAAAATAAGTTACGAAGTTACACTAGTATCAACATAAACACTCAAATATCAATATAAAAGTAGAATGTAAAACAAGGGATTTTATGGATAGAGTTTCCTAATATCCAGTATAATCCAAGCGAAATTCTAACTTTCTCCGATTCTTAGTACCATTCGCAATGAAAATTTAAATACATATTCGTTATTCTTTGTAAATACGTTTGTTATTTTTATTCCAGTAATTTTCTATTTTATAGCAGGCAACATTGCGCGGCATTCTTATGCTAATCCGAGCGAACCACATTCGAACGGGGTGGGCCAAATTGTTATTTATATTGTCACCTCGCGCTTTTTTTATTGGGACCTACCAAAACTGAGCTAAATTACTGGCTGACTTCATTGTGCACATATCTCCTTATAAATTAAAGTTTTTTTACAGTTATTTTCCGAAATATCAAACAAAATTTGGGTTTATTTTGACTTGGTGCCATAAGTTTTACAATTTTAGTGGCAGTTTAAATGAAACATATGGCAAATTATTATTCTAAGTATTCTTGTGTGCAAAACTGATCTGTATTCGTGTAGGGTGAAAAAAGACCTAATAACGTTAAAAGCAAGTTCAGAATAATGTTTCCGTTTACATTAGAAGACAGAAATAACTTAGTCATTTAGTAATGGCTATGGAACGGTCGATTTCCCTTTAAAAACCTAGTCATCCTTTGTTACTAAAATACTTTTACTTTGATGTAAAGAATGATTGATGTTTCGGCAGTGAGTGGAACAGAAGCTTTTATGGAAATCGCACTTGTTCCATGAAGCAATTTCCTAACAGGAAATTATGCATTTTTTTTTTTTTTTTTTTTTTTTATTTATTAGATCAGCCAACAATTGTTTACACCAATACAATTTTATAATAATATGAAGTTTTGCAGGAGATATAAGTGCAACAATTTCTTACAGGCTAATACCACATGCATAATATGATTAGGCTATGATTTATATACTTTAACAGAAATAAATTTAAAATACAAATATAGATTCACAGTTACATTAAATACCTAATAGTGTTATTTTATACGACTTTATATAATAATAATAATTTATATATTAAAGACATAATATTTTTTTTTTAATTCCTGACAGTGATTTTACAATCTAAACAAAAAAAAAAAGAATAATTTAATGAGCAGCGAAAACAAATTGCATGATAGTATAAACACATATAGCATGGCTATGAGACCACAATGCAACCGTTATTAGGAATCAGAAAAGTTTTCAATAATTTTATTATAAAATTTATTAATATTGTCATAGTGCACGTCTACCTCATCACTAATGCTGTTTAGGATTTTACACAGTCTTGGAACATTTAAGACGCTTGAGTTCTAACGCGAAGCGGAGACACGTTTCTGTTCACAGGAAGATAATATACGTATAATTTCGTATTCTGTCACACTATTATATTTGCTATCTTATTGTTTTACTTGCTCCAGTTAAATATACACTTATAAATAAAGTTTAAGCAGGCACATAGTGGGTGATTGTTATGCAAAATGTTTGTGAATTTTGTAGCAATAGACATTAATGTAAACAATATTTTGATAAGATAATTGACAATCGAATGTTTGGAAGATATGGTGTTGGTATTAAAAAGGCGACGGCTAAGCATTACCTGTGTTGAATAACAAAAAAGTTTTAAACGACGCCGCGGACCCTTAATCAATTTATGAGGCGCTAACTGGAACACGGAAAATGTATTAAAGCACAGTGTGGGAACGAGTCCTACGCCAAACATAGTTTCAGAACACTAATAATGTTAAATTGTTGCTTTTAACATTTTTTTATACACCATACATATTGATTTGTATATATTTTTGTAAATAAGCCTCTGTGAGAACTATTTAAACGTCAGAATTTCCTTGACTTAAACTATGATTTGTTATAATTTTGTTGCATTACTTGAACAATTACACCTGACCGTTACATTTCGCGTAATTAAAAGTTGCGTGTTACGAGCTGCATGCTAATAAACGCTAAGCATAATTAAAATGTTTACAAATTAGAACATGATGCGTTTCAAATTCACATTGGGAACAAAGACAATTACTTAATAAAACACACCTCAATCAAAATTAATTGCTTTACGCATTAATCTCTTTATCTGGCCACACCACGGCAACAAAACAACGCGTACGCTGCTCCAGCCGAGGTAATGGAAGCAATCATTCCAGATAGGACGCCTCTAATGTGAGAAAAGGTAGACGTTCCGTTCGGATCGTTAATTTAATTTGAAATAATAAAAGTTATATCCATCATTTATCACTTTCGACAAATTTATTTTTAAATGCCCACTTTGACGTTCTTATCTGTGACTGGCCATTGGGGTGGGAGCAAAAAGAAAAGGTCTATTATAAATAGGCGTAGGCGTGCCGCTGTCGGCGAGGCGTCAAGCCGTCATTAATACCAGCGGAGACAACGCGCCTAGGCCTCGCTGGACAGAAGGTTTATAGTCCAGACTAGTCCATTACACCGAGTGCTCATGTACACACTTTTACTACAACTCCATTGAGCTTATCTAACCGGTTGCAGAAGCTCGCTACTCCTATTGGTTTTGTAGATTTAACTATTTGCGTTGCGTAGGTAGAGTCAAGTCCGTTGCGATTAGCCTAAGTCTTATTAATGATACGAGATCCCTAAACTGTAGAGGACATACAATTTTTAAAACGTGGAATTTGCAAAATTACAATATCGTGTAAATAGTTTTCATTTGGCCATTTATGACTTCCCACGGCACTACTATCCATTACAATAGTATGAAAAATAGATAGATAACAAATAAATTAACATTTATCTAAGAATCTGGATGACGAGACGATCAATAGAATTAAATTATAATAACTGGACAATATTCGCTTTAAGTCATACGAAACAGGTGTTTTCTGTTATAATACGTAACTATCTCTTTATTATATAGTAGATTAAAGAGCTTTTTACTGAATTTTGTATCTACGCACACAATGTAACTTTACTATGTTTTAATAGTGATAAAAACTCCATCTACTCAGTTCGTGATATAATAAAAAGCCATGTTTATTTTATTATTCCGTTTATGAACACAACAGTCTATCCAATAGCCGTATTAGTTTTTGCAAGTGTTTGGCAACGGAGTGGTATTCTTGGCCGGCGTCGAGCCATTCCTTTGTTGAACATGATTGATTCGTCTCCGAGATGCGACAAAAACGAGCGCTGTTTACATACGACGGCTCTTTTATTATGCTAACCAGGAAATAACCATGCGTTTGCAGTCTCTGCCATTCAAAAAATGTTTATAGCCACTGGATTGTATGCGGAATATGTGTGCCAGCGTTTACCATAAAGGGTCACATGATATGTCATATTTTACACCGATTAACCTGAAATCTATGTTTATTAGCATTTTTCTTGGCAACATTTATGGAAATTTATGATGGCATATATTCAAAATATTTTTTTTGAACAGTAAAATACATCTAATATTATCCTCATTTTGTTTCCAAATAATATTTTATTAGTTTGCTAAATGAAGCTCTGTATGCTTAATTGTTATTCAAATGTCAGTATATGTTGTGACCTGAAGATAGAGTTTAATTTCCTTACCAAATACATTTGTGACTTGCATTTCCACTTATGGGAACTCCGCTTCGATCTTCGATAATTCCTAAATACTGTAATAAAAAATAAATTAGAAAGATGTCACGGGAAAAAAATATCCTCGTGTGTACCTAATTCGTTAGCGAGTCCTGTCGCGCGGTGCATTCCATCGTCGAGTAAGTTTTCGTGTTCGGTGCGACTGTCCGTCCGTAACTCACGCGCTATCGGTGCCATCTAAATTGAGATTTTATTGACGATTACTGTTCTAGCGACGATATCGTTGCGATCTTGGCGCCCGACCCGGCTTCACCACGCCGCCCGCACCGCTTTGATCCGTCGCTTGATGAAGTGCTCACATTTTTACACTGAAACGATGTTCATTTTTCTTCTTGCCTGATAAAACTAAAGGACTTAAAGTTATTTATTTTGACCTTATTAGTAGAGTAATGTTTTTTACTGTTACTCCATTTACCTACATAGGTAATACATTAGATCAGTGGTTCCTAAACTAGGGGTACCCCCGCGGGGGTAAAAGTTGTATTTTGCGGGGGTAACAATAAGCTTATATTTGTCTTAAGTGAAACAAACTCTAATATTACTTCTGTCAGCTCTTACTTAATAAGTATTTAAGGTAGAGTTCACCATATGCCAAAAAAATAATTAAATAGAGATGCATTATACAAAGAGTTACATTATGTAGTCTTTGATTTGGAGAAGTCACACACATAGTCTTTCCCCACAGATGCTTCCCTTGTTCCATGAGAAGCTAAAACAATCATATATTTTTGGTTCCACAACCCTACACCCCAAACAAATATATATTGGTGGTAGAAATATGCAAGACTACGATCTTTTATTGATCTCGCTGTATGCGCCTCGCCTGTTGTCCAAGCACCGAACCTGCGAAACTCAAAAACGCAACGAATCATCATTTACAAGGCCATAATATTTCTTCCATCAATACTTTTTCCATCAATATAGTCTTTGTGAAAGTAGTACAATAGATAGTTAATGAATACTTTCAAATCAAACGGCCAATACAAATGATTATCGAGATGACAAGTAGAATAAAAACTAGAAGCGTTTGTTGGTTGACATTGATCCTGGACATAAATTTTTACAATATCGCCTATTGTTCTTTGCGGGGCCGAGGATGGGAATCTTACAAGTCTGTTCACGAGCTTGTTATGATCCGGATATTTTTATTGATAAACTTTTAGGGTAATATTATTTAGAAGAATATTTATTTAGATAGTTTTCGCGATAAAGCAATGTATAGAGTTCTGTAGGATGCATATAACACTATGTAGGATATAGACTATGTAGTAATACATACGGAACGCCAAAGGCTATGTCATTTGTTGAGTATATTCTAGATTAGAGTTCTATAAGTCGTAGTCATATGCTATAGGTACTCTTCACCGAATAGTAGTGCCGTGCATGTAAGAATGGACCGGCTCACAAAGAACCAATGATCCAAGAGTTTAAGCAATTAGTTCACAATTTACTAAGCTGTGTTATATACCAATAATTTCCATATTGATTTGCTAATGTCTGAGTATAAGTACGAAACACGTCACTTGTGTTTCATTCAAGCGCCTCTTTAGCCTGACGTCTTAACGAGCGCTGAAGAATAGCTCTCCACATGCACGCTGCTAGGAAGCGCACTCGCGCAAAAGATTTTCCACTTAACGACAGCTCGTTTCTTGTATCTTGCAAATTTCTACACTGTTATATGAAAGTGGTCAATGTCTTTACAGGATATTGATTACAGAATGAGAAGTATTTTAATACTTCTGTTTTGCATGTCATCAAAATCGGGTTAACTAGATTTAAGGTAAAAAATGCCACCATCCCTCCCAGTCGGTCTACGCCACACCCGGAGGGACAAATGATGATGGCGCTGGAAGGTGGCCGTGGCAAATCATCGCTGGGGGTTGATGGCTCGTATAATGTTAATAGTTTTTTCTAAGACCACACCGAGGCACATTTACAATAATTTCACGCGCGGCGAGTTCACACGCACCTGTACCCTTAAACTTGGTTTGTTTACGTAGTTCCAACAAAGGGTTATATCGTAAATGTCTTTATTTAATGCCTGGTGTGACGAAATTAAAGCTATCAAATGTTTAAAATCATAAAACTTTTCCAAACCGAGCACATCTTACGACACTCCTTCGTCCGCCGCGGCGCCTATTCTCACTGACGCCGCCGTTCTTCTTACATAATAATATTTTATATTCTACATCCCAATGACATCACACGCACCTCCGCTTATGTCCACTGCTTTAAACGAACATCTCAATAAACCTCTAACAATTAACAACTCACGCATCTGATCATGAAACGTCAATGCTATCTAAGATCATCGGCGATTAATGGGTGGACTATAATAAAGCGAGGTCGCCATTAAGTCATCGATGTGTTCGTAAATAGATGATTTTAAGTTGACAATGACATTCACATTTATGTCGGTGAATGAACCGGTGCGAATATGTGGAGGTGTAGATCGTAAAGATGCCAAAACGGGCCCCCTCGATGATGGCATGGGTCCGGTGACATCACCCGGTAACAACAATAAGCAATGCTCCAAATAGAAGCTCGCCGAGCATACTTGCCGCTACAAGTGGCATTTAAAATAAGAAATTGTAATCTAAAAAGGATAATAAAACAATTGGACAGTTAACCGGGAACAAGGCGCGTTGTGCGTGGAATGCCGCTCTCTATATTTAGCGAGCTCGTTTGCGTTGTGTCGAAATGAATAATATTATATGAGAGAACAGAAGTCAAGCGGCGCGCATAAATTAGCAGATAATCGAGCGGTATCACCTGTCGATGAGTACGCGCACGCGACTACCAGACGCGTTGCGGAGCGCGCATCGCCGCCGCACCGCCCTGCGCCCTGCGCCCGCCACGCCGCGACTCACTTACTTGATTTACTGCGCGGTGCGCGTCGTCGCCGTGATCCTGAAAGCACGTGTCTATTAACTGCAACGAGAACAAGGTTCGCGCACGACTAAATAAACTCCGACGGTATCCGCATAGAGATGTTTTCAAGGGCCATTGAAGCTACTCTCCGATGTATTTACAGACGTGTAAGGTGTAACGTGTATCCTGTACGTTATCGCGCGGTGGTCCGTGAAATGGTTCACGCGCGCGATGGAGAGATAAGACAAGGCCGATGCCAGACGCCCTCTGGACTAAATATTTACAGTGCGACTGTGAGGAAACATAAATAGTGTACGTCCGACAGCGTTCGTTAGTGTTGTTAATTGGATTCGTCATGTAGCTCCGAGCGATTGTAGCTAAGTAAACATTCCTTGCGATCCGCGCGCTGACATCCGCGGAACGAAGCGGCCGATGCTAAATGATCTCGATGTTGCTCTCTCTACAAATCGTAATGTAGTTAAAATGAATATTCACTATATTTGTCATAATAAAATAATACTGCAACATCTTCTCTAATTGCACTCTCACTTTAACTGAGTTTCTCATAATTTTGTATCTCGGTGGCTTTCTTAATAATTCATGTATAAGAAGGAGGGTAGAACACCAAAATGGCACAAACTGGTCTGTTGGTGAACTAGTTTTAAACTAGTAGCCAGTTTAATTAGATATCTCAAATTATCCAATCAAACAGCTTTGCAGTATTATCATCCTAGAACCATACGTTGTTGTATCTCTTAAAACAAGAACTATTGCTGGTTCTTGTTACTTCAGTAGATACAATCCGCTCTAAAAAAAAACACCCCTAATAATATACTTACATAAAGTAAATTGATAACAATTACACATTTTTTTAACATTACAATCAAGACATTCCATTAAAATGTTCTGTTCACGAATGCGAATTATCATGGCAACTATGCACATAGAAACATAGGGTAAACGCCCCAGAGTTGGTCGCTAGAATGCACTTCACTTCCAGATAATAACAGGTGTGATGCTTTTACTCACAATTAAACCGCAGTTCCCAGGGAATTAATTAAAAGGAGCAACCAACTCATACTTTGATCCACGAATGCCTTGTACTGTTGGTTTAGCTTTAGAATACAATTAGTGACATGCGAACTTGCACTGTAATCAGTTATGCCTAACCATTGTTGGTTCAACTATTCAGACTATTTATTAAGGATATCGCTGGTTTGATCGCTTTGGTGTGTTTTTATAACTTGACTATTCCAAGGTATGTGTACTTTTTCAACTGTAAAAGGGCAGCGTGGTAGATTAAAAAGGCCTACTCTTCAATACGTTGATGACAGACAGGAGGCGGCACTCGTAAAATAAATCTAAAACACGGCTGAAAATCAAAGTATAGGATACGTTGCTTTTTTCTGATTTGGGAAAATATTAAGCTTAATTATAGCTAGTTTTATCAATCCTGAGCTCAAATAAATTCAGGAAGTAAAATCACCAATTTTGCCTAAACTATGTTTAGCATCAAAAGTGTGTTTCTTACACAAGTCGAAAATACTGTAAATTAAGTAATTACGTAATTTTGAAAGCAATAACTTTCTGGTATATGATTTTGTGGTATTTTTGTATAAATGTAGTAATTTCACAGTGCTCGGGTAAGTAATTAGTCAGTGCGAAGCCGACGTGAGAGTGGTGTCAGGCAGATAGCATCTAAAGCGTTGTTTGAGTCGGCAGTAGAGACGGGACGGTCACAGTGCATGCCTCTCGTGAGCGCCTCCCACAAGCTGCACCACTTTCATACGACCCCACGTATCAGATCTGATATATCCAAACGATTGTCTTCATTATGTTTGTAAAAATATTTATTTTAAATACCTGGGAAAAGTAACTTGTATGGAAGAGCTTTTTTGTTTTTTTTTGCAGAGTTAATACACATATTATAATTTATGATTATACCAAAATGGTCTAAATGTGTTTATTTTACTGGTTTTATTTACTTCTACAATACATTCGTTCAAAAACGTCCTTATGAATTATGAAATATCATAAAATTTCCATTCGCCCGTAAAGTCATAGGTGTCGAAACTTCAGTAATCATTTAAAGCACATGTAAATTTTGCGTTTTCTATACAACGTAAAAATGTATTTAGCTTATTTGCAAAACTCCATACAGTAATTACTTACTTCTGTATTCGTCTGATTGCACCTTAAAACACGAATGTTTGTTCTATAATTCAAATATGGCTACGAAGTGCATCGGTTCAGTATTCGGATATGTAAACGTTACGAGTTCGGAGTGTTAAACATTTGGTGTGATATTGTAAACACGGGTCTTAATTATCGCCACTCCATTGAAAACATGAAAAAATAGAGTATATTCTTCTTGCATTCGATTATTTCCGCAAATATTTGATATTTCGTTAAATTGCGCATTAAAGAACTTAACTACGTATAAAATACATGGTTTTAATAAATGAAGGTTTTGATTGTTGCTTTGCTTTTGGTTTGAGGCGTTTTGTATTTTTCAATTATGGAATAAAATATAAATTAATCAATAATTTTGATTGGAACTCAATCCAAAAACTTGACAGCAGAGAAAATTTGCCCATGTACGTTTTTATTACCGGCGCGGCGGCTAGCTCTGTGGTATTTTTCATTTGATCTGAACCATTGTTTAAAAGGCATTATAAAGTCAGTAAAAATGAGTTAAACATTTGTTTTCCTCTTTTTCCGCTGGGCTTCCTGCTCGCATGCCGATTTTTCCCTGGGAGCCAGTTATCGCTTACCATCAGGTGACTTGTTGCTCGTTTGTTGTATATAAAAAAAGGATTTAATCGGTATTTTATTTTTTCCCTATTGGTCTAACATGTACCTACAAAAACAAAATTGACATTAGAGTAAACCAGGTTATTCGATAAATTAAATGATTACTTAATCATAACATCAACTACTACAAAAGGTGCAACCGTACATGAACTAACTGATTCGCAATTAGTGTACATTTTATTAAGTACATAAACTTACAGACAGACAAAGCTGCCGGCGCTAGACGTGTATGCATGTTTGAGGTAGACATTAGCGACGGGCGCCCGTCCCGCCCTCGCTTTCTCACGCCCACGGCCGGCGCGGGCGGCCAAACAGCGCCTTTCTTCTTTATTACTCACCATTCACTACTTTTGTTCTATTACATATGGTAATCATATAAACGCGTTATTACTTTAGTGGGATTTGTTAAATGTTGTATTTCTTTTTAGATATTTTGTCATTGGTTTGCTACCAATTGGATGATTTATTTTGTTTTTATACAATATCGAATTGGGGTAAAATTGTCTATTATATTAAAGTATCAAGATATGAAACGATAGACATTGGTGCTTAATTATGAATGCTTAAATAAAATATTGTGTAGGTATCATTAAAAGTAAAATTATAGGTCTAATTTGCACAACGAGTTGTATATCATTATAAATATGAAGGAGGACTGTCCATGATAATTCGTCAAATGTAATATACCTCCTCACGGAACAAACCACTAGCATTATCCTTTCAAGTTACAAAACAAACCCGAGCAAACGCTCTGGCTGCACACAAAGCGTAGTTAATCTTTTCCGTGCGTCGCTAATAGTACATTACTTTCAAAACGTAAATCTGTGAATCACTTTTATGTCCGACCGGAACTGAAGTAAGTTTTACGCGCGAGTTCGCCGCCGCCACACAAGACGTCACCTTAATCCTCCGTTACCAAGAAAGTGTTAGAAATAAGCCACAGCACTGCAGACCAATACTTTAAACCATTGTCAGTGACCGCAAATGTAATGTTTACCTTACATTACGTTGACAGAAATAGATGTCTTTGTCGCCGGCTCGCAAAAGATTTAATAGTATGTCTGTAAAGGATTTACTGATAAATGACGTGTCGTCCATTTGTCGCTAATCCTATAATTCTTTAGGACTGTGCTCCGAATGGAACGTACCAAAATACCGAAACGTAAATAGTTAAAAGTTTTATGTTGGTTTTATATTGTTTAATTACAGGCGTATCTGTTTTTTGATATAATGACATCACGTCTGCGAGATTCGCGTCTCACGTGGGTAGACAATAGGTTATTAGCCGTGTAGGCAGGTGGGACCAAAATATGAACCTACGCGGTCATAGCAAATTGCGCTCGCGTCACCAACCTAGATCCCGTTTATCTTTTTTTAGTACCTAGTTATATAGACTAGCCGAATTTGTTTTATGGCTGCGTCGTCTATGTGATAACACCTTTTATTTTAATGCCTATATCTGTGTTTTTTGAAATTAACATGATTGCTATTATTTTGTGCATGAACACTTGTGGTAATTTATTTATTTTTCAGTTTATTCATGTCGCTATTTGATTACACCAAGATGATATGAAGATATCTTAAATTGAAAGCTCTAATAACTTAAGCGATTCAATAAATGGGCAAAGTAAAATATACAAGCAGATAAACAATAGCGCACAGGACACAACACACTAAGTACGAATAAAAGGAGCAAAACAAACGGTCAATTCATAAACGTTCGAAAAAGGGCATGTGTATTTATTACAAACATAAAGAGGTAAGACCGGTGACGCTGGAAGTGTCATCTTATTATCAACTCGCGGTTGGGGGCGCACCCGACGCAGCGCGCTTTGTCGGCGCACCCCGCTGCCAAGGCACACCACTTACGTGAAAAATTACTACAACGTTTGTATGAAATCTTCATTTTGATTTTATATCCTGGCCGAGGTAGGGATTAAAAAAAACAAATTTTGATAAGTTATTAGAAAAAAGAAAAAGAAATCTGGTAAAGACGAAGAGAAAATTTCAGATTAATATTCTTCACTACCCATATTATTTTACGTTTCACAGTAAGATCAGAAATAAACAAATAAATTATAATGCTGGTATAAGTTATAATTTTCATACTGGATTTTAATATCTGTCCATCTCGTGTGTTGTCCATTACTTTTGCAACTTTTAATCACCTTCAATTAATCCTGTAATTTTTTATTACTAAAGCAGTGGATTAGGTACAAAATAATCCTTTATATAAGTGAATAAACCCAGACAATTGTCCTAGCACACGAACGAAACGTGTTCATACGTAAGGACAATATATAATAATATACGTCTCAATAAGAGCCCGTGCCCGGGCGGTCCCGATGACCCATTAATATCAAGTCGGAGCTGTAAATAAAAAACCTCGCCCCGCCATGAACACCCATACAGATTTTTCCACTTTTTGTAACAATGACATATTTTAGTTGATTTCGAATCTACTATGGTTTGGTAGCGATTGAATGCTGCTGGCATAATGGATATGGATTTTAGTGGTGATTATTGTTTTCTGATATTTTCTATGATTTATTTGATAGTGTAGTCTAGATTTTATGTGCATACTTTTTGTATATCAATTTGAAAGCGTGACGACTACAATCTAGATCGAAATTTCGACTTCTCTAGCGAGACAAATTTTGACCTAATTGGTTCCTATGTAGTCGATCCATTGCCATGTAGAAAGTAAAACTAATTTTGGGTGTAACTTTTTTTGTTATCTAAACAACATATAGGTATACCATATACAGAATTAAATAAAAATATTGGTCAAATTTCAAATATGCGGGTTCCTTATGATTTAACCTTTAAGCAAGCGACAGTTAAGTGTAAGATTATTATTCTTACACAATACGTCTTTAAACTCTGACAGCCTTATTTATAGACGACTTTAAAACCTGAACCTCTTCTTCGCTCAAATTGAATTTAAAAGTCATTCGAAGAGGTCATAACATTCGGTAACTAAAATAGGTTTTAAAACAGTCTATGAATAAGGCTGTAAGTGATTCTGTAGACAGTGATGTCTGCTCAAAGTTTGAACTTGCAACCACAGGTTGGCATCTCACCCAATTAGGCTATCGATTACCCTACTCTTTCCACTTTATTGCATCAATATCATCTCTACCTTTTTCCATTTCATCAACATTTATCAGTTATATTTCATTGTGAATTTTCAGTATTATCTAACAGTCAGTGTTATTTTTTGGCGTGAAACCTAATGTTATGAGATTGAAAAATCGTGCCGCAGTTAATCAGTGTATCGACACAATTCCGATGAAGTCGTCAACGTTACGAAATCGATTCGTCATCGATCAGTAGATGTGATCTACCGTCGTGACAGCAGGTGCGGTACTATGTCGTTTACACAAAATAACTAACATAGAGAAGCTCTAGTAACTACAGCGGCTTTTGCGCTATAGGTATAACTAAAGCCTAACAGATTCAATGTCTGCAGGAAATATAAAATAGGTAAACTTCATTACATATATGGAGCCCATTTTTCTAAATATGCTTAAAGAAAATATTAATCAAAATGATATTTATATCATTGTACATAAACTTCTTGAAAGGTAAAACAATCTTCCATTTTTAAATTAAACTAATATAAAATAATAATATATTATAATAATTGCACTCGTGATTCGTTTATAACTTAATAAAGTTATTAATAAAATTTCATTGTAAGTTTTAGGCCGATTGTGTTTCTTCCTCGATGAGTCTTCTGTACTCGATCTTGATTGTTCCCGGCTTCGGATCAGTAGCGATCAACAACTGGATCGATTATTTACAAATAATTCGACATCTCGACCGCTAGCGGTAGTCCGGTCACGTCTTGGAAAAACGATCATAAAATTCGTGCGGAAAGCTGTGATCGATTTTGTGCTATTGTTAGGCAATGTTATTAAAATTTTCTCTTCACAAGCTTTTAACGTTAAATAGACAATATGAATGTTTCCTGGCGCTCGCATAACTATGGGACGAATAAAAAGAAGTGAAATAACTTATTCACGGCGCATAAGCAATGCAAAAGCCCTTGCCTCGCTGATAAATCACAAAACAGTCTGATAGCGCCTCTAGAGAAGTGTTCCGTTTGTTTATCGATAAATTTTAATCATTTTATTTATTCTATTACGTGATAGTTTTGAAACTACGAGTCATTTGGGTTACGAAATACTTTCCAATTAAATATAAACACATAAAGTATAAATTCATGGTCAATCTTTACAACTATTTGTTTCCATGGCAATCTATACTCAAAACATTTGGGGGAACATTTAGCATTGATGACTATATTTGTATACCACCACACTGTCATAGAATTGTGATACTGTAATACATGCTGCAACATAGCACAGGACTCTAACATGATTAAGATCTGTTAGACCACTATCCACCGTATTGATCTAATACTGATGGGCAAAATTAAAGTAATTTGTACACTTAAGAAAACATTCCAAGTCCAAAGATTTACCGTGATTTTTATCATCATCCTTATCATGCACATTACGTTTCGTGATTTGATATCAAATATGTGAATGTCAGATGATGTATCTTGGAATCGAAATAGTGAACTATGTACTCGTATTTGTAGGTCGAACTTCAATTAATAATTATTATTATATGATTTTAATTGGAGAGCATTCCTGTTTTCAGACAGAAGTAATGTAAAATGTGGTTTTAGGAAGTGGTAGGGCCACGCTGTTGTCAGTCATGACTCAACATGAATGGGCAGGCTCGTCCGGGGCGGTACCGCTGTCTCACAGGAAATCGACGTGGAGCGACAGCTTTGTTGTCGTGTTTCGTTCGGTGAGTGAGACTGCCGGATGCCCAATGCCCCTTTCCTCTTCAGTCTCTCCTTCCGATTTGATGGGCCGGCAATACATCTATGATCTAAGCGTTGTAGATGTTCATTGGCGGCGGTGATCACTTACCATCAGGTGACCTGTTTGCTCATTTGCCTACTGCAATAAAAAAAGTAATATTATGAATAAAGTCTTTTAGCTTAAAATTTGAAAAGCGGAGTCAAATGTTTCACATATGCGGAGGCAAATCCCATGTATAATAAGTTAATTTTCGAAAGGCTCGTAAACCGATTATTTCTAACAAGGTGGTCTGCGAGTGTCGACTTTGCATCGCTATCCCGTTCCCTCGCCGCCACAAATAAATTGTCTCCTTTGTAAAACGTGACGATACAGCATAAACACAAACACACACACACACCCACTCACACGCACAATATCGTTCAGTGGCCGTAGTTTGAGTTTTTTTACCAACTCGATCGCGTTAGCGTTAACGCGGTTTTGTATGGCATTTGATCAGCGCCATCTAGTGTCAATATTTTGAATCATAATTTGTGAGTGCGAGATTTGTTTATGTTACGTTGTCACGGTGACGATCGAATGCGAACGAATTAACGCGCGTAAACGGTCATTTTGCGAGTTTGAGTTGCAAATTTGACCCATTTGACAGTTATTACTCACGAACGCGATGGTAAAGTTATTCGCAAAGGATTTTGCAGTGAGAGAGCTTGTAAAGTGGTATTTTATTAGAAGATTTGTGTTTGTGAACTTGTGCTCATACAAAATAAAATGGCATCACGATTTTTTTTTGCTTGGAGAATGGTTGCGACTGCTGGGGCACAAGATGATCGTAATAAAACTTGTGATCTTCTTGCAAGAGCCCGCAGAAGTAATAACCCATTGTATGATCTCTCGAACACGGAATTTAGGACACAATATCGTCTCTCTAAGAGAGAATTCAAGTTTTTATGTAAAGAGTTAAGGCTCTTGACTAACTTAAAATCCTCTCAACGGGTTACTTTGGATAGAAAGGTAGGTGCCGGTGGTTACTTAAGTTTATTATATGTGACATGAGTATGTTCAATTGTGTATAGACTTTTATTATTCTAGGTCCTCACAGCACTATTTTTCTGCAAAGCATATTTCCCAAAAAATGTGCAGTGTTTATATTGAAGAGGTAACCAAGACTCTGACACATACAAATATTATAAATAAATATATTCAGTTTCCTGACACACTGGCTGCTAGACAAGCAATTAGTCAAAGGTTTGTTCAATATAACTTAATGATATTATATAAGCCCCTGAATTATAATAAATTGGTTTAATACCTAATGTATAATAATTATAATTACAGGTTTTTTACTAAATATCACATGCCTGGTATAATTGGATGCATTGATTGCACTCATTTTAAAATATTTGCACCACCCAGGGAGGAAGAACATTGGTATTATTGCCGAAAACATTTACACTCACTTAATGTGCAAATGGTAAATATCTATATCACAAATTAATTGTTTAATGCATATATGTAGGTGTTTTTTTTATTTTCTATGATCATTAACTTATTTACTTTTGTGTAGGTATGTGATGACAACTATAGAATTTTAAATGTGAACGCAAAATTTGGAGGAGCAAACCATGACTCATTTATTTGGGAGAATAGTAACGTCAACAATTATATGCAGTCCTTGCATCAAAACGGGGAAACAGTGTGGCTCTTAGGTAAAATTTCTTAGTACAATGTATCAACATTGAATTTACTTTATGCTGAAAATATTAATTGGTAAACAATCACATACTTTATAATGGCAACTAATTTTAGGTGACTCTGGATATCCACAACGTTCATGGCTAATGACTTCTATTTTAGATGCTGCTCCCAACTCTCTAGAGGCGAATTATAACTCAAAGCATATGAGAGCTAGGGTTGTAATAGAAAATACTTTTGGAAGATTAAAAAATCGCTGGCGCTGTTTGAACAAAGAAAGGGCTCTTCATTACAAGCCATTAAAATGCTCACAAATAATACAGGCATGTTGTGTTTTGCACAATATAGGAATTAGTAGTGTAACAGTGGAAGAAGAAGAAATCATAAGTATGTATTTATTAACAAAAATAGAATATCCATAATGTCAAATACTATTTATACATAGTTTGTAATGTATACTCGTGTTAATTGTAGGATTGGAGGATAATGATGACCAAACCCATGATGAGAGATTAATCGGGGATAGACATAATTCCACAACAGATCTTATTAGGGGAAGGGTATTAAGAGATCAACTAGAAAGAAGATTGCAACAATAATTGTTTTATTGGCATCACTAGTGTAACCAGTGATTTATTTGCGGGAAGAGTTAAGGCAGGATGAGTAATACCAATAAAAAGGGTAAAATGGAGGTAGAATTAATGGCTGTACATGCAATATCAAGATAAATTGACTTTGAAAAGGAACAAAAATGCCTAAAGATGTAAACATTTAATTTGACAAACACCATAATTTTGCACAGGAATTATTAGTTTCTATAATGGAATATAACATTTAAGCTGGGTAAAGAGTTAATCAGGTGAGGTCCAACCATTATTATTTTTCTAATATCCAGACATTGAAATCCTGCTTAAAGCGTAAGATACCACTAACATATGTGTTACATCATGTCCACTGCAGGCCCCAGCGGATCCTTGCAACCTGTCTGAGGTATTTTCCAGTTTGTGTTGACACGTACATTTTCTGTTGTCGATTTTTTTTTGGCAGGGGTTCCATAGAGCTGGATTAGTGGACGATGATGGCGCTGAGCGGTGCTACGCCAGGCGCCGCTGAAAATTTTACTACAGGCAGTCTACCGAATAGCGTTCGTAACGGTGACGAGATGTTGGCGCTGGTGTTGTTGGATGTTGGTTGCAATTATAAACTGCGAAACGGAACTGTTGGCTAGCCTTTGACACTGCTATAATAATGTTGGTGATTGAACACAGAAAGATCCTAAGTTGTTAAGTTGTGTGATCGTTCATCAAGTGAAGTTATAAAGTTATATATTTAGTTGTTTAACATTTTAGCCTATTGACCAATATCTATAAAATTGTAAATGTAATTAAAACATTTTTCGAATAATGAAGACTGATATGTATTAGTAGTTATAGCCATTTAATTTAATGTCTTTCTTAATATGTAATTTGTTAATATTTTAAAAATAAAACTATGTATTTGAGACAATTTTTTTCATATTTTTATTACATAACCCTTATATAAAAAAATAACTATTGTTTAAATATACTAATTACTTAAATTTATTCTAATTATACACAATTTAAATTTAATCACTACAAAACTTATATATATTTGAGACAATTTGTTCATATTTTTATTTCCTAAACCTTATGTTATAAAATTAATAATGTTTAATTATACTAATTACTGAAATTTATTCTAATTATACACAATTTAAATTTGATCACTACAAAACTTATATATATTTGAGACAATTTGTTCATATTTTTATTTCCTAAACCTTATGTTATAAAATTAATAATGTCTAATTATACTAATTATTTAAATTTATTCTATTAATACACAATTTAAATTTAATCGCTACAAAACTTATTAACTAATTTATCCAGTATGTCTAAAGCTCTTAAACCTAAAGTTTGCCAGTCTTTTTGCATATTTATTTCTAATTCCCTAATTCTATTTTGCTCTTTTTTTAACTCTACATGATCATTGTGCTGCTGCATTCTGAATGCTCGCCATTCTGCATCAGAATGGAGAAAATGTTGAGCAGCTTGTTCTGTCTGTCTCCCTTGTATCGTACGCCTACGAGGCGATGGTCGACTGCCAGGAGACAAACGTATTCTTGAAGCCCTCAACCTACGACGAGGTGTTGTTTGCCCAAACTGAGCAGGTTGCGATGCAGATGCAGCAGCTGTATGATCAGGAGAATTAGCCAAATCTCTAATATCTGCAAACAAAAGAAATATATGATATTAAAAATCAACATTTCTGTATCAATTCATTGTAACAATCATCTATTTAAGTTCATTTATATTTTTTATAAATTATATATCCTGTTTTTTTGTTATATACTTACTCTAAACTTACAAAAACCTAGTGCAACTTTTATACATAATTATATTATACTGGCACAACATACTAATTTATGTAATAAATATTTTTTTGTGCCAATCTTGAAATTAACTGCCATAGTACCTACTAAACACAATAGACAATAGCACCTGAATTATGTATGCATTTAGTATACATTTCCAAAAAATAATTAATAAAAATACTAATTTAATACTTATTATAATATCCACATCAACTTAAGGCTGCTAGGATGCCTATTAAATCAATAAATTCCTTACTTTCTATTGGTTCCTCATTTACAATGATGAAAGATGGGGAAACTATAGGCCTCAATGATGGTGGGTCCACATGGACCTGGCTTGGAGGTCTTGACTCTATACAAGCTTGAGCTGGCCTAGGTTCAGGAACTTGACCAGATGATAAAGCACCCTGGCTAGAAGGCCCTGGCACACATTGTTGCTGTTGAGAAGTGCCAGGCTCACTCAATAGATCAACTGTAAAACAAATTATTTACATATTCTTTAATTTATAGGCAAAATCTTGTTAATGCTTATATACCCAACAACTTACTTCCTTCAATTTCCAATTGGACCTCAGGTTGATGCTTTTCAGGTAATTGTAAAATATTCTGAAATAGATTAAGTGTTATGTATATGAATACAAAATTAATGCATATTAAAAAAATCCAAGCATAAATAAAATAATCAATTAGTAAACCTGAGAAAACCCTGCCTCCGGAATTGCCAAGCCCGTTGCTACTTGCACACCAATTAAATTTAGGACCCTTTGTTCTATATCCGTCAATTTGGTTAATATAGCTGGCCCACCACCTGTGCCATGGGCTGCTCTATGTAATCGAGCAGCCTTCTTTTTTATATTATTCTTGAAGTCACTCCACACCTTAAACATGCAGAGTTATTAATATTATGCAACTAAATATTTTTTTATGATAAATAAACCTCCACCAATACCTAGTAAATTAATAATAATACAATACTAAACCTTTTTCCATTTTTCTGTAGTTTTGGTATCTCCACTACCATCACTGTTAAGGAGGGACATCAGCTCCTCCCATTTCTGCAAAGCCACCACCCTACCCCTTGCATTGGATGTTGGCTTGCTGAGATCTCCTTGTCTAGTATTAAAAAACAAATTCTCAAACACTTCCACTAGCATAGAAATATGAATTATAAACTCAGATAAGGTACTTACTGTTCCATGTACGATACTAATAAATCAAATTGATGATGGCTTGTCTTCATTTTGCGTATTTTGGTTATAAATTTATATTTAACAAATATCTTCACAGTTCACAGTTCACACGGTTCACACCAAAACTTACAAGAACACTTGAAAAGTTTCAAAGTTTTTTGTTATGACTTTTGAAAGCGACGCGACGCATAATCCGACCATTTTGAGAGAACATCGGTAACTCCAATAAGATAGACAAACGAAATACGTATTAGATTTTGTCGGCTTATCACACAGCAACCCAGTGCAGCCAATATAAGCAAAAAAACGTTCACTGCTCACGGTGAATAAACGCCAATCGAATCGACGACTATGTATGAAACTCGCACTCGCGGTTGCTCGCAATTCGCCGTGACTGACGTTTGCTCGTTTAACGCGATGGTTACGTTACTCGATCGTTTTTAAGAAACTCACACTACGCACTCTGATTGCCACCTTCATCCCGTCTACATAAGTGTTTTAAAGGAATCTTGATGGCTATTTGTTATTCTCGTCAAGTTTTTCCGCCATTTTTGTGAATATTATTGTTTTATTTTTACCACTCAGAAAAAAACGTATAATAAATTATTGTTTTAAATCGTGTAAGTTACAATTCTTGATGTGTCATTCTTTTAACATTGCGATTTGATTTATAATTTATTGCATATTAAATGGCTGGGTATTGTGTATTTACATGTTATTTGTTCGTAACATAATTCTTACAGATATTGTTTTTTTTACATTTCCGACCAGTGTAATCACGAGGTCTTGTTAAATATCTCGTTAAGTGAAAGTAGCAAGGGTTTGATTGCCATTTACATTTCGAGCGGAGTACCATGAGTGCTATTCCTGTCTTGTCCCGGGATAGCGGTTCTCGGAATGCGGCGGAAGTCCCGGGCGGATCCCGCGAGCCACCTCCTTATTAATGGCCTGTTTAGACGAGCTCCTTTGTTACTCGCTCACGTCCTGCCACTTTAACGTACGGACCGACAACTGCACCGATGTACGTCATCCGATGCCGGGTTACTTTGATCGGGGATGTAATGCACCAGAATGCACTACGTCAGGAACACCGTACAATCGTTATTGTCGCGCTCGTAAACAATACAGACAAGGTGAGCTTTGGCATATTTGTTCTCAGTTTCAAATAGTTTAAATTGACACATCCTGTTGTCAGATTTCCTGGCGCTGATCCTGTAAGGTGTTTAAATTAGTTACGAGCGGTTAACTTGTCCTTTGATGTTTGATCGTGTTTTAAAGGGATATTTATGTAGCTTATTGATTTGTTTCTGTGGATACGAGTTTGTTTGAGGTGTCGTCTAGTGAAGTTTAGGAGGATGTGCGTTCTGGAAATTCATTTGATTATTAAGATATGAGTCACGTACATTCTTTGGCTGGTGAGTCAAATGTGCGTCGGATCCGGCGACATTCGCAAGGTCGCGCTCTGTGCTATTGCCCCCTGCGCAACCTACGTCCTGCCTCGCGATACACAACTATTATAATTATACAACCATGGCATGCTCAAAATAGTTACTTATTGGGTTTGGGATTGCAATAACTTCACTATAAAAATTGTTCCGTATTGCAATATCCTCATTAAATTATATGTAGTTCTTACGGACAAATTATTTCTCACGTGACCCAAACAAATGAATATGGTTTTTTTGTTGCCTTATTGTTTTGGCTACACGCTGAGTGAATACCTATAAAATAACACCTAATAATAATTGTTATCATATTATGATCTTTTTATTCGCCCATGCACACATGTCTTGAATGAACCATCGCTTTTAATAACTCGTGGTAATGAAAATCGATATCCAAACATCGACATGAAAACAAACTGATGTTCTAAAAGCATCCGAACAACTCATTCATGCCGTCCAACACGTGAAACATTTATTGACTGGATCGGTTATTATGTGGTTGTATTTTAATAACAAAATTTATTTTGCGAAGTCTCAAATAAAACTAGAGCGAATTTGAAAAAACATGAGGAAATAACAGGAGAACAGAAATCGTTGTAGTGTTACACTGATTTCAAAACATCATGTCCGAATGTCGTTTATCAGTTTAATGTGGTAAGAATGAAACATATACTTATTAACGCGAAACTTTTGATGTTCGGTGGTGATGGTCCTAAACTGTTTCAACGAAAATAGATACAAATGTATTGCATTGTCACGAGGTATACATACATATATGCGTTCAAATCAGCTCTACCGGGAAGTGGGTCAAATTTAACTTGCAAGATTTGATTACAGACACACAAGTGGACAGATGATACTATATAAAAGCTTGTAAAATGTTGCTTAGCTTCATAGTGTATACGGACGTTTTTTCAAATTCACGACTCTATACTTAATAATCATTAAATTTTAGTTTGCGTATACACGCGTCCGAAACAATTGTCTGATGTCTCATAGATAAGTAGGTAATACAGATTGTTGTTGTTGTTCCGACACCATGTGAGGTTAAAAATAAAACAAATAGTGTAGTTGGTTTGTTTTGTGAGCGTCGGCGTCGCTTACCGCAATAATGCGGCATAGAGTAGATGATTGCTCAATTAGCAGGACCTCCTTAGTGGAGAGGACAAGCGTCGCGATCAACTCACACTTTGGACTCTAAAGCGATCACCACACGCATTTCTTTCTCTCGGCGAGTGAAGGTCGGCTGCTCACAAAAGGTGATTTCGAATCCGCGCCTTGTCATTAGAGTACAATCAAACATTATGTTTAGGAATTGCCGACAGCTTAACCTGGCTTTTTCATCCATTTGATAATTTGTTATTTGGGATTATAGGGTGTGCGCCGCTGGGAGTCTGAGACAAAGTAAACATTAGCACCGCGGCCGGGCGCGGCGCGGTATCAACAAACGTCGACGGGTGATAATTGACCATCATCAGGTTTTTTGCGTTTGCGCGGTAGGTTCGGAATATGTGCATAATGCGCTTCGTTTTTGTGACGCTAATGACGCGTTGCGAATCTTGAATTTTGGGAATAGATCTTCATTGTTGTTTCTATTAAGGACAGGCGAAATGTGAACGTTTGTTTAATGCGGACCTATTTCAACATCAGCCTAAATTATGGCTGGTTGTAACAAAAAATAAAGAATATATTTTGTTGATTAAGTAAGTATAAACATTTTTAGCGTAGATCTAACACAAATGAATTATTGTCTACATAAAATATAGAAATCACAGCATTTTTACTTAGGCCACAGGTATGTAAATAATAATGTGTGCACTTTTAACACTTTAGGAAAATAAAATGATTAAATGGTCGAATCTCCCACGAGCCATGAATGAAACTGTTACGAAGTAAAACGCGCGGCGGCTCTCAAATCGTTAATTAGCACTAATTTAATTACTTTCACACAAAAACAATTGCTTTTAAACTACATTAAAGATAACACGATACAATTACGTAGGTTATTGACTTTGTAATATTATGATAATTGCCGGAATTGCGGTAATATCATTTTTAATCATATTCGTTTATTTAATGAAGTTTTTTTGTCTGTTGCTACATAAAAATATTGAGTTTTAACATCATGGGTTATGTAAAATTCTGTTGGGAATAAATACTTGGCTTTTATTATTCTTTTACAACAACGTTAAGTTCCACAAGATAGTTTCTACCATGTTTTTGCTGTACCTACAGACGTCAAATAGATTGTGACTAATGGTTTTGATCTCAATCCAGTTTGTATCACCTAGTTGCGCTTGATGAAGACACTCATTGAATATGGATGCCCTTATTACTTCCCAAGTGTTTACAAACATACCGAGTCCTTGAAAACACGAAACATCACCAAACGTTGTGACAAAAGTTATCAATACAATCTGTCTGCGTTATTTAAGGAGCTTCTTGAAAGATATTGCAGGTCAGATGAAACATGTTGAAAGATACAGTTCGATAAGAATTTGCATAAGCGAATGCTTCAGTGCTCTACTGGTTTACGGGGAAAATACGGTAAACGGTAATGCGACTTGTTAGTTCCGCCACATGCCGACGCTGGTCGGTGGCGCGGCGGTCGACCACTCGACCACTCGAGCATATTACGCGGCCGGCAGTCACGGTTGCCGACACTAACCACTGTTTGTTTGTTTGCGTTTTTTATTGCCGTCGCACACATTCTAGACATGTTTTGACATCTTTCCGAAAATATAAGTGGACATTTTAAGAGGCGGTAAACTGAAACGGGCGCAGCGCACATTTACTAATGCAGTCAATCTATTTGTGGGAAACACCAAATATATAATTGCTATAAAATTCTTCTTGTTATGGCGCTATATTTAAATCTGGCTTTTCAAAAACAAAAATTGTATGTGTGCATCAATTTATTTTAATCAATTATTACAAATATGCGAATGGTTATTCTCGTATTTCCTGGAATAAAATTAAAACAGCAGCCACGCGACACAAATTTTAAAAATAAGCTTTTATTGGCTACATTCTTGCGCTTTTCGTGAAGAAATATATGATGCATTTCAGAATTATTTTCTGCTTCTCTCACTTTTCTTTTACAATTCTAAATAAATAGTTAAAGAAACGGGCTACGATTTTACGATTAACTTATTTACGAAATACACGAATACACGAATGTTTATAGAATGTCAATCGCGCACGCAGATCACGTGTAGGAAATTAATGAATGAATAATACCAAAAACATCTGTAAACGCAAAGAATTCTCCAGTTCCGGTGTTGAATACCTCCGCAGTAAAGTCTAGGAAAGTTAATGAAATTGTATGCAAATATGTTTACACGAGATGTTAAGTCAGATATGAGCGACATCCACCGCAAGGCTAATGATCTTCTTTTTCTGCCTTCCCACAGGCCACACTTATCGGCGCCGCATAACTTTAAGGTTTCAGAATGATTTGTTTAATACAACTGACTACTTAAATAAATAATTACACCCAACAATCACATAAATAGTCCTGACCCGACACTAAGATTAAGTCTTGTGTCGTGGGTATCAGGAACTACGAGAGACGTTTCGGTCTCACAAATGCGGCGATCGAACCCGCGGCCTCTCGTTTCACAGCTGGCGTCTAACCACTGTCAACTTGCCTGACATTAATTTTTGTAGGAGTAAGGCTTTTAGTCTATCATGTTGATCAAATGCAGTCTATAACGCTGACCTAATACACTTATGGTAAATCAAGAAAAATACTATAAGAACGATAACTGTCGACATAGCATGCGTTGCCGCTTCACGGTGCTGATCACCAAGAAATATAACAGAACCAATGTTAGGAAATACTTTCTACACACGAAATTACTGGTTGGAAAACAATGTTCTAATAAGATGCATAAATCTCCTTGCTTCGCTGATTCCGACACTTGGTATGTCTAGACGAAAGACTAATAAATTCAGTGAAAATGTAAGTAGATGAAAAGTAAAAACCCATTACTAAGTTACAAACAATCAATTAAATAGCTATCAAGCTTTTGGGTCTTCAATAGTTTCCTTGTCTCCAATTTCAGTAAAATTAGTAGTGTGAAGCAATTGTTCCACTATTTAAGCATTTTTTTAGTCACTGACTTTTTTAAAGTAAGGAATTTGCTAACCAGAGGCTCTGATTATATATTCACCTATTCATATAGTAAAATGAAAACTTTTTTCGCTCTGAACTTATTCCATTCAACTAGTTCTCTTCTTTCTCAACTTATTCCATTTTTATATGTGATTGGGATTTCATAATTCTAATATATTTTACTGGCAAGTATGTAATCATCTTCTGTGTCATGTCACTTTTGGGAAATTGAAGCCCAGGCTAATCAACATCCAGAATTAAACAATTACTCATAGCATAATAAATATAGTCGATTCCCATGTTCTATAGAGCTCATACATTTGTAAAATCTTAGACCTATGAACCACGCAAAAGTTCTTACATATTGTACTGCTATGAACCGGACTACAATATCGTAAAAAGTATTTACATTCAAACTCGAACGAACAATATCAACATCCCGACATAATGTAAACAACTTACCCCACATTTCAAGTGTAAAAAAAAGTATTTCGGACCCAATTGCCCAAATAACGCAGCTGATGTGATTGTCGTTGATAATACATTGCGAATTTGTTAACATTACAAATTCCACACGAATGAGGAGCCGGATCTAGGATCTCCTTACCTGCGGCTTCCGAACGCAGAAAAAATGAATCACAAAAAGCATTCTGTTCCGTCCCTTGTATTTAACTTCGCCGATTCAACTCGACAGCACCGAATCGTGTGGAAAAAATTAAGATTATTGATATTTAGTGCAGAAATGCGTACAATTGACAAAGAATGCACATTGTCACACGACAATAAGACGGCTAAATAGTTTGGTTGCAGATCCTTCGATTGACTATCGACCCGATAATCAACATTCAACGAATTCTTGGAATATGGGTCAGTGTTAGATCACCTCTGTTAGTAGTCGCGAATTGAAGACAGGATGCAGGCAATGAGATTCTACCGGTCTAGTTGGTCTACCTACACAATTACAACTTGCGTTAATAAAGATTCCAGTCTATCCAATATGTGTAGGTTTGTTTATTATATAGAACGATAATCTGAAATATACGAGTACTTACCGTTTCATTTAACACCAGTGTTATTAGTGTTTTCGTTGGCGTAGAGCATGTTTATTAAATATTTCTTTTTTCTTATGTTAGTAAATATGTACCTAATAGACTATATTTTTGTCGTCCAGCAACCAAAATATGTTGACATGAATCCTCTATAATATCTAATAAACACTAATAAATCAGTTCGGCTACTAAAAATGTTGATGCGGATGCCCTTACTTCTTAGATCCTATGATTAGATTTGATGTGGCTTCAAAGCCGAGATATTAGTTTAAGAGTTCCATTATTTCCTTCTATATATACTCCATATTACTGTAATTTACGATCATACCTGACATTACCGTATTATGGTAATGAAGCAGATCTTCTAGTACAAATGTATTGTGTTATTAATTACGAATGCCACTTTTATTTCTTCATTAACTTAAAATCTGGTCTATTAATCTGTTGAAACATAAAAGTATAATTATGATGGTGTAAGGTGCCTACTTCTTGACTTGGTGTAAGGTGACTTCCACTTTTAGTTTTTCTAATTAATTACTACTAACTAACTACTTACCTTCTGTTTAGAAATAAAAGGATTTTTTTTTATTTTTTATTTTTTATTAAGGCGCCTACTAAGCCAACATATTATATGTTGCGTACTGTAATGTGGTCAGTACACATTGTGTCAAGAAGAAGAAGTCCTAGATTGTCAATGTGCGCTGACTTTTTTGTTGGTTATCTTAACTTATTGATCTTATTTCAATGTAGAACCCTAACATAGGTTATTATGCCGTAAAACAACATAATTTTGTATTTATTCGAAAAAGTGATTAACGAAATGTATCTCTTTGTCGTTTTTTACGTTGAGCATTCAAACAAAGTGTCGCGAGCAGTAATTCATACAGCGAATTTGTATGCAGTGCGTATTCTCGACGGGACAAAAAGAAGCGATCGCTTGTGCGACAATGAGGATATGCTTCGCGTGTCCCGCTCGATGACATGTGGTGTATCGCGAGTCGCGACAAACTACACGACACATGTCCACAAATGTACTGCTAACTACACCCTGCTACTTTATACATGGTTCTTTTGGATGTTTTATCAAGGATTATTATATATATTATTATTAAGGAGGAGTACAAAAGCTTATTAAGATTGAAAAACTAAGATTGCCTTGGTGGCATAGTTGTACTACGGTAGATTACAAAGCAAAGCTTAGCTCTCGGGTTCGCGTCCCGGTTCGGACAAAGTGATATTGGATTTTCTATTCATTATCAGCCCGGCCGAGAGTCAGGAAATGTTGTCTGATAGGCTACGATAGAAGGGGACTATCACATCGTGGGACGGTACATACAAGGCGAAATGTTGGCGTCCTGGCATCTCTACCTACACCTTCTAGGATAAAAGGCGGTAGTTCATGTTTGTATGCATGTGTGTATTTATGTATGTATATATGTATGAAAAACTAAGATTTTATTTTTTGGCCAAATAATTATCTTACAAAATACACCTAATAAGAATACTAAGGACCTAAGAGCATGGGTTTTGATGCTATTTGCCAATGACTCGTCAACTATCTATCTATCTATCTATCTATCTAACTATCTATCTATCTATCTAACTATCTATCTATCTATCTATCTATCTATCTAATCTATCTATCTAAATATCTATCTATCAACCCTAAGTTGACATGTAAATTCAAAGAGTTCATATTTAAAAAATCTAAAGCATTTTATCACTCCATACCACTAAAACAGTCACAAAAATACATCAGTCAACTGTTAGAAATCGCGTTACACATTTCTTTCCATAAAACACGTATCAGAATCAGGTGGAAAATCAATTTCTCATCAGAGGTTAATGTTCAATTGACGCTGTTCCGACGTCGACGCCGCGGCGCCGTCGCACATTACAACTTGCAGACACGGCGATATTATATTTATTGTCCGTTTATCACTTTTACATTATATGTATATAAAAAAGTTACGACGGATCAGTTCGTGCCTATTGGGTGCTATGACGACATTAAGGGTTATTCGCAATCCTGAAACGAAATTAAAAAAGAAAGAAATGTAAATCTCGGTTGTTTTTATGATGATAAATGTTGTGAATATCAAGATATGCGTGCGTTTTAGTTAAACAGTGTTTTGATTATAAGAAATGTATAGCTTTTATCTTGATACTCAAATTACTTGATGCAAACGCTAACTAGAGCTAAAATAGATATTATCATATTCATCACTCCACTGCTGGACAGAGGCCTCTCTTATGGCGTCACTGGGATCGATCTTTAACCCATCATCTCCAACAGCTACCAACCAGCTTTCGAATATCGGCACTCCACCTGGAGAATAGTTACAAATCAAACTAAAATAAAAAATGTATATTAATCCAAATAGCAGTTTAAATGCATTGTTGTGTTTCGGATTGAAGTAAATTGTAGCCAGAGTAACTGCTTGACATATTGAGACTTAACATCATAAGTCTCAGAATGGAGAGTGCATTGGTATGCCAACCATTGCATTGTTATTCAAGGTGTTTTTTTTGGTTTTGCTACTATTCATGAGCTGTCGTATCACTTACCATCAGGCGAACGGCATGCTCATCTCAGCGCTCATTGCAATAAAAATAACTGTATGTCAGTGTGTGTTTCCGAATAATGTAAAAGTAATGCTAGAATATCACACCGAGATTCGAATGTTCGTACGAGACAGCCGAAAGCATGTATCTTGCTAATGGATATTTGATGCGATGTGTAATATAAAGTGGCGTAAACGGCTGTTAACAATAAAAGATACTGGATACTGCAGGAAATTTGTACATACATTTGCATTGTATATCACCGTTAGAGGGCGTTGTTATGTACCTCTACCTTTATTTAATGTCGACGTGTTGTTTCATTGTGTACATACACATTCGGTGTTTTGTCGCTAGATTATTTCTAGTCATTCAATTTTGGTTCATGGTTTACCAAAAATTTTACCATTTATCTATATTTAAATGCGGATGTATTATAAATGAAATACCTACTTTGCATAATCATGAACTGTTTGGCTTGATTATTATTTGAGGGAACCACAGTAGCATACACCACACACAATTCCAATTTCTTAGGCGAATAGTCATGCAATATAGCAAAAAAAAAAACATCGCAAGCATGACTCTGTATTAAAAATAAAAAGCTATCCATTGGTAGGTGACGCATGTACGCGATATTATGTAAAGTGGCAGCGACGAGGCGCCGGCGTGTGTTTATTGGATAATGAGGCAATCCCGCCGAGCACCGTCGCAATCAATTGAATGATTGCCGCGTCGTCATAGCTACGAGCCGTACTACGTAGCGACGCCGACTACTTACTACTTACCTTTAAGCCTTGCGCACACGGAACAAATACACGCAACTGATTATATTCTTGTACTGCAGCTGAATGCAGAGTAGAGATGGAGTATTCGCCGACGCGACATTGTTGTTTCCTGCCTATCGACGTAATTTTATCAGTCCAATTCGTGATCCCCACAACACGACACACATAGGTGGATTAGTATTGCAGACCCTTGACCAATGGTATGGTAATCACAATCCGAGTGAATGCGAATATTCTACCAATAGTTGCGTTGTGTCTAAGGTTTGATTCTGATGAGTATCGCTTATGAAATCATGACTTTGATAACAGAATCAAAAGTAGTTGTTAAATGACTGAGATATTAATATTTTTAATAGTGCGGTGGGAACAATTGTTTTCTCTTTCGCACGCATGCAAATTATGGAAGATATTACATCACCTCGTGCATGTAGCAATATATATTTGCAATTCGCTTAATACTTTAGGAATTTTAGAAATTCCTCTGGATTATGATTGTGCATAAAGTAACCTTTAGTTAAAGAAAATGGATGACACTAGTCTATTGCAAAAAAAAGCTAGAAAACTAAAAGTTGCCGCGTGTATAGAACGCCTAACTGCCTACTAAGTCTTGTTCAGATACTTTATTATGTTATAATCATGGAAATATATGTAAACAACGGGAGACTAACTAGACGATTGTGATTCCCGTACATGTTTCCCTGGTACCAATTTACCATAACATGTTTTGTAGTATTTCGTATACGTAAGTAATTAAATATCTTAAACAATACGGTGAGACTCCCGTGGATATTACAAGTAAAGTATGTGAGTGTTTGATATTCCAGTAGTAAATAAAGATATATATGTATATATAATTGGCGTAATCATTGGTATCAGAAGTCAATGTTCAATTGCTTCATTGCTTTGTCGTTTTCTTATGAAGATTTTCTTGTAGATAAAATAATGTTTTGAAATGGATATGCTTTTTCTTTCGCGGCATCGTGGGCAAAAAGCTATGAAAAAAGGCATTGAATTCGATTTGTTAGATGGTACATACGACGAGTATAAAATATTTTTCCAAACCCTGATATCGTGGAACTTAAATGTATCACTTAATGTCTGAAGCCGTTGACACGAGGTATGTGGTTTTATATGATGTTATATTAATTCTTATGTTTCAAATATAAACTTTTATTTTATATCGAAATTATAAAACAAAATTGAAGTGTTATTATTCTTATTTGAAAAACTTAAATACTGCAATATTAAAATTTGCATTCAATTAAACGAGAAAATAATTTTCCACCCTCAAATGCCAGGATTAAATCGCAGTCAAGGCTTGATTGCGTAATTTTACATTCATTTGACGACGACAACGCATCATTTCGCTCTACTCCAATTAACTTAAAAACTCAGCGCAAAATTTTATTCCGCGTTGATTAAAAAATTAAATATAATTTCCACTACGCCACGGTGTGTGCGTCCACGTGAACCAGCCCAATTAAAGCTGAGTGTTAATTAATGCATTAGCGGCAAACCTACCCACGTCATTATACTCCTGAGAAAATCACGGTACTTGTACAACTAACTGTATTTGATCTATTTAGATTTACGTAAATTAATTCATTATGCGGTATATTATTTTAGTTTTTAATACAACTTCAGTGTATATTTCATATGATTATTTCCAAGTCACTCTGAGGAAACAATTTCTTCTGCAGTATCCTGAAATTATTAACAGCTATTAGAACATTTACAAGTTGCTATAATCTTATAAAAATCGACATTGTAAACGGTTTCATGCCTAAAGATAGTGTTATTGCGTAAGTGAAAAGTTTGATGTTCATAACATACTTCGAGTGAATCGTGGATGTAAAAAGTTTCGGGTTTTCCCAAACAGCTATAAAGTTACCGTTGATACTGTTGATCTAATTAGGCATGAAAGTATGGGCGGTCATGCGATACTTAACAAAGCAATAAGTAATTGGGGAATTACAGAGATATCTCTGAAAAACTATTAGGAAAATAAAAGTGTTGATCACAATTTAAAACTACGAATAAACGAGGTAAATCCATTGCATTTTTTGCACAAATAGCAGGATAGCTGACACTTGATTGTGTGAATTTATGCACCTACCTATGTACACGCTGCAAGCAACTGGGGAATACAAAAATAATATTAAAAATGTATTTCAAGTTTAATTAATCTATACAGCGGTACAACTAGCAAAATGCAGAAAAGAGGTAATAATGAACACGATTGATTCTAAGACGCAATTCCAAACCAATCTCTCGAGTGTTGTTATAAAATATAACCCATATATGTATAATAGAATTTTATCAACCTTAGGAAAAGCATCAACAATTTGCTGTATAACAATCCATCCATCCATCCATCCATCAGCCAAAGGAAGTCCACTGCTGAACATAGGCCTCCCCCAATGATTTCCACAGTATATTTCCATTGTATAACAATAGTCGTACAAAATTTATTTCCCATAAAAATCAAACACAAAGTGTTGACCTACCACGGTTTCTTTTTTGTCGCGCAAGTTTTCCCATAGGGCTTGAAAACTAGCCGTCGACACGTCGCCGTGTTTGTCGGGAGCGGCAAACTGGCAACGCAAACAACTAGTGGTCAAATCCTTTAAGTAGCCACCGGGTCAATATTTTTGTTAATAATTTAAACGTATAGGTTCCCACGGCGCGTGGGTGCTCCACGGATCGGCGCGGGCAGCAGGCCACTCGCCCTAATACAGATCACTGTTTGAACTCTACTCACTTGTTACACGCTCCACTGTTTTAAATATTTGTACGCAACTCATGTTCCGCTTGTTTTCCATTTCAACTCGATCGTATTAACAGACATTTCCTCACAACCTTAAACCGTGTGCCTAATAGTACAAAAATATTTTTCCTTCAACTATGAAATCGGGAAGTTTGCATGAGGTACGTGCAGTAATTGAAGCAAGAAGTTAATCAATGAACAAATCGACAATGCAACAGCTAACAAAAGATAATTAAGACGTGACGCAATATAATGTTTGCTAAACGAAAAATAAAACAAAGAACTTGGAAAAACTGCTAATGCGATAAGCACACACTTGCATAGCTGTCAAGATTGTTGTTTATTGAGATGGTGTTAAGTAAACAGAACTTGTATTTTTACAATAAATAGTGAAATAGTTTACTACAACCTTTCTATTTAAAGCATTAACGCGTAGTTGTTACCGTGGGAAATGCCTTCGAAGCGAGGAATTTGATAAAAGTAACTTTTTAAAAATATTATTCGCTATAGTTATTGCTACCATTTTACCTAATGTGTTCAGCCATAGGACAATATTATGAAATTTTTTTTTTGAAGTTGGCCTCCCGAATGGAACGATCTTTGGATTTTCTTAACTTCTCACATCTACTAACTCGAAGATCGTCGCTGCATTTAATCTGAGTGCGTCCCATTAACTAAATTTAAATTCAGATAATTAAGTAGGAATAAAAAACAAAAGATTGAATTTCTCTGCCGCTGAATATACGCAGCGAGACGAGCTAAACTTAGTGGTTATGTTTTAATCCACAAATAAACATGGATATAGTTCAGCAGAAACGATACGTTGGTGTGAAATTGTGAAACACCGAGGCGCCTCGCATGCGGTGAGAATTGCAAATATGGTGGCATTCTCAACGATTTGTTCCATGTCGGTTTCGTTTAGCAGAGTACACACTCATACCATATTAACACAGATAATTTTCTTGACATTGATGCCATTTTTATTTTGTTACTGCTCCACCAACGGTGTATCGCGTTAATTTGGAGCATTACTATATCACGCAGACGTGGCTAAAATGTATTGCTAAGCAACATTTTCTGTATTTGGCGAGGAAATTCTAAATAACTTGTTTGACTCTTTTTATATTCAAGTTCGATATATAAGTAAGTAGCTAACGAATTTTAAACAACTATGTATAAACCCACATTATGGCATGCCTAACCCTACCTAAATCCTGATTTACCCTCTTTAACCCAATTGGAACGGTCCCGGGAACCCGAAGCCAGAGTGCCCTAGCTCTACCGGAACCGTTCCCAGAAACCCATAACACTATGGTATAGATGAAATAAAAGGAGTGAGGGAAAAGACTACTTAAGCATTATTATGAATTATCCAATTCATGACAAATAGTTTATTTGGTAAAGCCAGTAAATCTATGATGCATGTCCTAAAATCGTTATTTTAGTATTGTTGCTTTTGTTATGGAATCTCATTTGCGTGTCGAAATTATGCAATGTAAATCGGAATTGTGTTAAGTGCATTGTTTGATGTGGTAACGGTTGGAGTACAAACTGATGCAAGGCTACTATTGTTTGAACGCGTCGGACGAAGTGCCAAATGTAGAGCACTAATATGAGAACTGTAAACACTGGAAGGTTTTATGTAAAAAGGAGAAAATATCGAAAATAAGGCCAACAAAACGTCGAATACGTAATTTTTAAGGGTTTTTATTAACTTCACAATCCATGTAAGTTCTTAGGTATTCTCGATTGGTTTCTTCAGTTCATTGACCTATTCAATATTTTATTGCGTCTTTGGGTTACTAATTGATTCAATTTGTTGTATCTAAAATGAGACGAGCTAAGCTTCTGGCGGTTTTCTTTATATTTCTGTAATTTCAGGCTAAGCTGAATCATGCATATATTATTATTTTTTGTATACATAGGTGTACTATAACGCATGGATGTTTTATTTTTCTTACATATCATAATTACATACCCACTATAAAACGAAACGAAGAACGTAGAAATAACAAGTTGTTATAAACTAGATTATAATTACTTCCGCGATGGCCACTACAATGGTGCACTTGAAAAGCTGTGAATGGGCAAGTAACAAAGGGAGCGACGCACCAAAACAATAACAATACGGGAACCGTGCGGGGGGGGGGGGAAGGACAAGGAGAGGCGGGTATGGGGGGAGGGGGAGGGTATGTCCCCGTTGGTACGGCCGCGTCGCGCCGGCGCGTGCGCAGCATACGCAAGTGTTGCCAATCGTTTAACACCACCGCTGATCTATAAATCGAAGCGCAAATTGAGTACGTGTATGTCACATCAATGTGAACGCTTTACTTAAAAGTCTTATAACTGAAGTATACTTTAAATATGTTAATCGATTTGTAGAGAAGCTATTGTAGTATCTGTGAGTAGCTCTTGATTGTTGTGAGAAATATCAAATAGCCGATTCGCGCATAAGCTTCGTAATTCAAACATTCAAGGAAAATCTATTATTACTTATCATTGTATCTAATTCCGTTTATGTATTTAATTTCGTGTTAGCATGATTTATTGCGATAGTATAAGAAATATATATGTATGTCGTGTTAGAGAATGGATAAGACGATTTATGATACCGACGAACTTCATGTAGCTCTACGAGTAATATTATTTTTGTATTGACAATAATATTATTGGTTTTAGTACTCTAGCCTAAACTAAGCAACTCCAACGACTAACGGCCGATGCCAATAATCAATCGAAAAAATTAGATTGAAGTCAATCTGGATTGTTTTCTACTTTTCGATTTGTCATTTACCATGTTGCCACAGTTTTTTCACTACTGAGATTGATTATTGGCAATATAGTATCAGAAAAAAGATTGAGCTGTCAATCTTAAACGGCAAATTTTGGATTGGGATTGTTTATCGGCTGTAAGACGAGATTCATGAGCCTCTGGGTGAAATTCTTAGAAAAATCTGGACGAACTTGCTCCATCGCCCTTTGTTTTATCTTAAACCAAAGACCAGTATTCAGTGATCATTTTCCCTTTATGAGGCGATCGTTATCTTTGCTTGAGTTTCTACGTAAGAGCAATTTCAGAATAAATATTGTAGACGGCACATATCGTTACTAGGTTCCTCTTCCTGTGGTGCATAATGACTGGTAACTGGGTCGCCATCAAAGGTCAATTAATTGTTACATAGATTTATCATTTCTTTTGTGCAAATAAATAAATATTATTTATTTATTATATTGCAGGAAAACTACTTTAAAATAAAATTGATAACGATAAATGAATCGGAATGAATGCCGGTAACAGGAAGCCCGGCGAGGGTCGGGCGGACACGAGTGACGTATTCAATGCGCTCACTTCACCTGCCCACAGTAAATACTGCCGCAGTGCACACGCCACAGAATAAAATATCAACTATATTAGTAATTCAGCCTCTTTGGCGCAGTCGGTCAAACGCCGCCGGTGAAATGCAAGGCCGTGGATTCGATCCCCACACCGAAAGAAATGTTTGTGCAGAACAGTGAACACAAATATTTCTTTCGGGTTTTGGTGTTGGTGAGACCGAAAAGTCTCTTGTAGTTCTAGTCTCTCTTGGATTATGTATGTGATTGTTGGGTGTAATTATTATTAATTTAATTACACTTTGACCTATCAGTGATTCATGCATTTCATCGAAAGTATGAGGAATCAATAATGCAAGTTATGTTAGTGACGTAGGCTCGGATCACCTGTTCTTTAATACAAGCAAAGACTAATGTGAAAATGGCGTAGAATCATAATATGTACAGACTACACCCGTCTCATTGCAGGACACGGGCCACAAGTGAGTAGGGTTCTGTTTTAATACGGTTTAATAATACATATCTCAGTTTATTTCAATATTGGTATAGATCAGTTTACGTCGGCATATTGCGCCAATCCGCATTAGGCCAGCGTGGTGGACTATCTGGCCTAATCACTCTCAATCGTATTCTCGATTATAGAGAAGGCCCGTGCCTTGCAGTGGGATACAGTGTAGTACAGAGAAGTTGACTATAATTGCGCTTTGCTCCTGGTTAGTGCAGTACAATCTAAATAATTTATCTAACATCAAGAAATTGTATATACCTCTCGTTATTCGAAACTATTATACCATCTTGATCAGATCCTGACAGGATCCGAAATGACATGAACATAATATTTCTAGAAAAAAACGTAAATAAAGAAGTATATACTCGTAATTGGCAAGTCGCAGTACCAGAAAAAATAATTAAAGACGAAGCTTTTAGAATTAACTGTAATTTCATTACAAACTAGCATATTTCTTAATTAGATTTGAATTAGCCCGTGAAAATCGGAATCAAGTGAAAGCCACAGCGCCTGTGTACATGAGTGACGTATCCATTGCGTTGTTCAGCTAACCTTAGTCCCCAGTGTAGGCAGTGACTACCGCAATGCAACGACGTTATTACCCACATACTGCCATACATGCGCGCATCGTAATGTAACTTTTAATAAGGAAATGGCGTGGGTGGAACCGCAAACAAACAGATTATATGGGCAAAGTGAAATTTGAAATTTGGAAATTACTAATTTTAATCACACATGTGAAATCCTACTTTTAATGTTTCAATATTTGAAGTGATTTCTCCGGGCTTACGGTGTATTGAGGTTATTTCGACTTAAAAAGTTTGTATATTTAACTTGCTTATATCTTAAATTTTAAGGTTTATATTGGTTTTGTAGCTGATTTAGCATAAAATGTACTTCTTATAACATTTGCCCTCGCTTCTGGTACTTTTATTTAAAATAGGATGTAACTATTGTGTGGTAAATCTATCTTTAAACTTGCAACGTTAATCTCTTAAGTAACATCAATTAGTTACTTCCTGTCGTAGTTATTTAATTGATGACAAGGTTAAATAATTTTTGGTATTATTGCCCCAGGAAAGTTTAGCCATTTAAATAAAGAATAGAATTAAATGCAAATTGAACCTGTTTTGAATGATATATTTGAATACACTTACGTAATTATAATTTTCATAAAAACTTCTTTTACCTCTAAAATGTAATATTTTTGCGACTATAACAAATACTTAGTTTGTGGGAAAATTATTTTTATTTCTACAACCTGTTTAAATGAATGAGCCTCTCTGCAAAAATACTCTTTGGTATCAATAACATTTAGCTGAATTGAAAAAGCATCGAGGCGGCGCTCGTACGTGCTCGCAATGCATGATACGCGGATAGCAACGGATTGAATCCATTCAGTACTCCGGTACAATGACATTGTGATAACACCCTTAAAGTTTCATTTTCATGTTTGCTTTTCACAAGCCCAAAGAACAACGAGAGCGGTAAACGAAACGTAACGGGGTGTCCCGGTGTTTACAATGGATACAGAACGTGAGAATGTTGGTTTAAAACAACTTTACCCCGACGGTGTCCTACGTGCCCCCACAAAGGCAACGCACCAAATTTAACGTTTTATGCGTAGGCGGTGTACAAAAGGTGTCATAAACAATGAATATCTATTGGCTATTGGGCATTGGCTATTGCCCCAGTGCCGCCTGCCGCCACAGCGATACCCTAAGCTGCCCAACCTGCATACAATCACGTAACAATATTCAGGGGAGAAAATGCAATTGTTACGTTTTGTGGCTTACCCGTGGGAAACTATTCGGCTTACATATTTAGCAGTTATAATTGCCGGAAGTGTTTATGTAAATTATCCTTGATGAATTCATACATTTTAAATGTTTATTAAAACATTGTTGTAATGTAATTATTCATAAGTAAATTGTATGGATGAAAAGATTACGACTTGATTAAGTATCGCAAAAATACATTCCAAAATTTTCTTGTGGGACTCATTTGGCGATTGCGTATGTGATCATAAATAAGGCTTTTTTTATTATAACATCAACTTTATAGTATTTTGTTAAATTAAATTTATTTTGTTACTAATATATTTAATTACTTATTTCCGATTCCATTTTTATATTAAGTTTGTAATACAAAAACAGAGTACAAAAAACTCAACCGGCTACTCAGCACAAATGACAATTACTATTACATGGTGCGGTGGGGTGATGACGTAGTGATCGATGGTGGTCTGCGTCCGGCGGACACGTGGCTTCCGTCGCCATTGTCCCGCCGCTGCACTAACCTCAGCACTGCCGCTGCACTTCCGAGAATAGTAATGAGTTAATTTAACGAGGATCATACTTTATAGCGGTTACGTAGGGAGCATCTCGACTCTGGCCGATATACAACAGCGGCTTCTTGAGGCTGAAAACAGAAAGAATGAAATCTCGCCTACACGTCTACTATTGTGAATTCTGTAAGCCAGTACTAACAAAAGCCCGCAAAGAGCTCACAATCACCATCGAATTTCTACGTCTTAAATGGCACTCGGCTTGTCTTTTACCGGAACGAAACAATTTAATATCTCGCTTGTATCTGCAAGGTTTTAGATACGTAGCTCAATCGACACTAGTAAGTATAATTTACAATTCGCTATTCGCCGAACCTTTTTGTGTCCCTAGTAGCTGCCTACTGGGTAACGTAGTAATGCTAGTAGGTGCCTACTGGGTAACGTATGAGAGATTCATCAATCAGAAATGCTTACAAGAAGTGGATGATCGTTTTTAGAATTAAACAGCCATTGCAGGGTGACTAAAACTAATGAAAAAGAAAAAATATGTAGAGCCATCGAACCATAATTAATTTGAGAAATAATAATAAAGGATTGTAATAGTGTTCAATACATTTCGGTTTTACTCTACATTGTGTTAATTTTACTACACAATTAGAAGTTGAAATTACTGATTTAAACCCAATAGTTACATAACGTATTGGTGAATTATAATTTGTTTAGTTTTTTTTTTTTTTATAATGGCCTGGCATAGTTTACATACTATCAACTTAATTATCCACAAAGTATTTTATACTCACGATGCGTTGCATATTTAAAAACTAGAATAGCATATTCAATTTATTTATAACATTTAATATCTCTACATAGCTACAAATTGACATCACACGGTCGTTAAAAAGATTACAATTATTAATTCAGAATCAATCAGGTTTTAAATACTATAATATAGTATGAACACGAAAGGGGAAGATCGATAAATGCTAATTTGACCTTAACAGTTGTTAAAACGCTCGTAAAGACTGTTTAATTGTCGGTATCAACGATTAAGCAAAATGCTCAATATCAAGGCAAAGTAATATGTGATCTAACTAATTTGTACGCATGTACGTGTTCTGTAATGATTATGATAAACTGCTTTCAATAATAATTATAACCGTTGATGGGAAAATAGGCTGCTTAGCTAATTACGGGTGGTAGAATATTCGTAGTTGTCTAGACAGCGACCAATATAGGCAATGATGTGAAACCCATCATAGTGATTCACGAGCGTAAGTCGCCTTTTGGGTTTAGTATATGTGTATATAATAGGTATATTCTATTTTGGGTGGACGTCATAATTTTGCCAACGTAACGAGAGTTTTAAGTCGGAGACATTGTAGAAACACCGTCGTGATCTTAAAAAAAACTGTTGTAATAGTTAACAATCACAATAACTACGTATCTAAACAAAGATATTTGGTCGTTGTAAAAGTCATTGTGATTTTTTGCATTCATTTCCTTTCCTAACACCTCAATTCAACGGAGACACTTTAGTAATTTACTAAACTTTGTATTAACGTGGGAACTTCCGATGTCAATTGTCAAAACAATTACGGATTTTTTAAAGTCGGAACCAGGCACCTCTTTTGAAACTTGTAGAATTGTCCCGGTGATAAATTAAAAGCGTAGAAAATGATTCTATTCTTTTATTTCATATTGATATTTAAGAAGTTTTAAGCAGTATAAACGAACTGTGCATAAATCAAAAAACATGGAAAAAATTATTTAAGTTACATTCATTAATTAAAGATCAGTACATGTCAAGACCTAACAGAGTGTAGATTATTAATCTCTACCTACCTGAGGTATGGTATACAAGCATAAACTTTATGCAGGTACATTAATTAATAAAGAGAGGAGCAAAACAAAACAAAAAATAAATTGATAATTCAATAAAATTACAATTGACCTTTACGTTTGTGATATCAATTAACTTACTATAAATTATTTTCTCTCCAATGTAATAACTGCCGATATATTACGCATATAAGGGTGTGTTTACGGATTGTTCGCGGTCCCGAGGGTAGGCAGGTGCGGCCGCACGTGCAACGCAGCTTTAGACCTCATCTCTTTCGTGGATTAACCCATCTTTCACTTTAACTAGAATTATGAATATTAGAAACTTACGTCAGCTGACGGTTTATTTTAATATTGCGTTAATATGGGCAGCTTTTGGAACGCTATAGATGCCATATTGTTGTCGCAAACCCCTCGATCTATAACCGAGTTCTAAATTACTGTGGGCTACCGATGCTAATCAAAAGAATTGAAACTTAACATTTCACTTGTTATAAGTTATGGATTCTTCTTGCAAAATTTGGTATACGAGTATTACAATGTAAACCACGGATATTAAAGTATAGTATAGGATAGTATGCGATGCTAGGAACTTGTTCAGTATGGCTAAGCCTTAATAACTCTAAAGATATGCTACGCTGATGCCGTTTATTCATAAGTTATAATTCAATTATAGTACTTAAAAGCATTTTGTTTGCTCCCTATGGAACAATGTATATTTTTTCTGAAGTAAAACAAAAATAAATAAAATATATATCTTAAACTGTGAATAATGAATGAGTTATTGAAATTGTTCTTTGACTTATTTCAATCGTGAAAATCCCGGCATTTGCCACATGTAATCCCGGGATCGATACCCCTTCTTATAATAAATTGTACATTTGAATATTTTTATGAGATTGCACACTTATATGTATGTACGTATAGATCTAACAACTTCTGGCTTGCTTCGTATTTGACTGTCAATTAACGGCGCCTTTTTTGATAATAAATATTTTAAGTATAATGCAATACCAGCCCATGTTTGGACGTGTTAATGAGCTAATGTTGCATGTCCACATAATATTATTTTATGCCTTTTACGGAGGTCCAAAAATCCAGTCTTGACTATTTTGGCTTGATACTCTCAAATGACCGGAAAACAATGCTTAGAACTTTCAATGAAATTTTTAACTGTCACTACTTATTCGGATTTTTTGTGCTAGTTGTGTGTTAGTAGTGTTATAAATATAAAAAAAAACTCAAATTATAATTCGAAATAACAAGTAAAGTTAATGTATTGTTACATTATATAAAAATATATCTAAAACATTAAGGAAATATAAAAAATCACATATTTTGTACTGATTTAACCACATTTAAATCATAATATAGTTACTTAAAATGATATACATTTTAATTACAGCTATATTCACAAAGCAAATAATAGTAAAGTCTGTAAGTGTTATGGCATTTTTTGTCGCGCTGGAATATTATGATTTAACGCTTCGATGGCCATGTCAAAAGCACAATAATGCTCTCATTTTGTCGCGTTATTACCGGAATGATGCGGCGACCGCAGACTATGCAAAATAATTGGCTACCTAGATCATAATCTAGTATTACACAAACGTATTATTGTCTAAATTCCTTGAATTTTGTATTTATATTTTTTAGTCTAGACTGCAATAGCTTGAGTTGCCTTAACTCTTTAAACTATTCATAACTTCGCACCTTACGTCGGATTATGTCGACGAGACGGCATAAGCCACCTCTGGAAATTTAAATTCTTGGCAGTGCTTTGTCACGCAAGCAACTTGGGACAATAATGCTGAACGTCTTCATCATGAAATTATAATGCATTTTGAAATATTATTTGTAAATTAGTTTTATATCAAATATTATTGACCTAGTGGTGCCTAATTGATCTAAAGACTGCATTACATTTTTCATGAGCACCTGTCTTGAATCGTCAATTAGTATTGGCTTTATGTGAAGCATAAATGGAATTTTGTCTCCTGAAAATCTAAATCGCGGCATATTCTATACAAAATAGTTTGCAAACGACACAGGTAGTATTATTACAATATACCGTAATGTGCACAGTGAGTGCACATAGTCACGGTGCCAAGCAACTAGACCACGCCACACAATAGTCAACAAGTCGCGCACCACAATAAAATTATTTAATCTGTGGTGGCACTGCGCTGTCAGTGTCGCCGACACTTGACACCACAATGTAAACCGGTCCTAATTTTATACAATTTCCTTAATTACAGCAAGCTACAAACGTGAAAGGAATAGTTTGTTTGCTCGCGTGCTCTCTAGTTAGTTATGTAAATACACGCGTCGCGCCACTCGCCAACACACATTTTACACTTTGTTGTTTCCCACGGGATTTACAAAAAACAGTTTTTGTGTTCACCTACTCTGATTTTGACTCTATGACCTAATAACAAATATTAGTTTTGCTAAAATAGGAATCTAACCATGTTGCAATGATACCAATATACTCGTTATATGGTCAGCGGCACATACAACACATTGTTAAAGAAACTTCCGTTCCGTTGGCCTTTTATGTAAAGCATAGTAAAAGGATTAATTGAACTACGTACGTATGCTATTAACAAAAACAATAAATTAAGCCGGAATTTATCCACCCCTAACCGGCTTGGACTCACCACCATTAAGTGCCCTCGGGTAAAAGAACCGGTGACTACAATTGGGCGGAAACGGAAGGCGCGTGTTTCGCGATCTCTCGGCGAAATTCGGCCGGCAGCTGCGCGTGCGCTAAACAGCTGCTATCTAATAGGTCATTTCCGTTCTATACACCGAGGAGTACGCACGTACAACTTGAGCTAGCATTACGCTATAACGCAACTCTGATGACTTCATCCATTTTTATAGCCATGGTGTATACAAAAATCTTGTGAAATTATTTTTGATAAAACGTTTGTGTTATGTTAAATGTATATTTCTTTTGTATTCTCCATCCAAAGGAAGCAATACTTTATCTCATAATGAGTCTAATAAACCTAGTTGCCTATTTTAAATATTGTAATAATGTCCATAGTGATTATATTAACCTATTACTAAATGCTTGGTCTCGGGTACGAATTCCGAGACCTCAGCGCCTTTCCATTCTATTTGCCGCTTATCTATTCATCATTAGCCCAGAGTCGGAAATTTGTGACCAATACGACGATGGGTTCGTCTCCTATCACATGGTAGGATGGAACACACAAAACCAAACGTGGGTGTCCTGGTTGGGCCCTGTCTACCTTTTCTTAGAAAAAAGGCTAGATGTTTAGTATCTTCCTGTTGAAAAGGATTACTAATGTATGAATCGAAGGTGATTTGGTTCTAACAATTAGTTAACCGCGCTGTCTTTACGCAGCTTGGCGAACTGATTGATTTTATTACGCAGGTGATCGTTCAGCGGCGGACATTTCTACCACCCACTGCGCTGTCAAACCTGCTTAATTACCGATGATGCCATGTGGTAATCACTTGGACAAATTGCTTGCTTTGATCATGTGGGGAAACTGATTTAGCAAAATATCACTGATTTTTACTAATGTTCCGCAGGTTTATCTTTTTAGAGCGACCCAAATCATAAATTATATTCAAAGTAAAATATATTCTACTTCAATTGCTGCAGTTTTAAACAAGAATGAAGTTATGAGTCTCTGTCTACTAATCCACCAAAAATATAACGGTGCTGTAATCTTAATATTAAATGATTTTCCGGGTTTTGTGAAACCAAGCGAAATGAAAGAAAACGTTTTTTTTTTATTGCTTTGAATGGCGAGACGAGCATGCCGTTCGCCTGATGGTAAGCGATGCGACCGCTCATGAACAGTAGCAAAACCAAACAACGCCTTGAATTACAAAGCAATGCTTGGCATTCAACTGCGCTCGCCATCCTGAGACATAAGATGTTAAGTCTCAATATGTCCAGTAGTTACTCTGGCTACAATGTCCTTCAATCCGAAACACAACAGTGCATTTAAACTGCTGTTTGACGGGAGAAATAGACATTGCGGTGGTACCCACCCAGGCAGCCTCTCACATATGAGAGACCTACCACCAGTAAAGTAAGTAATTCAGAATGATTTAAATGGGCGATTAGTAAATGTTCATACGTGATGTTGGAAAAATGTTATTGCTGTCCACACTGTGTATTTTTGTTTGTTCGTAATTTTCATTCTAACGTAAACATATTCAAATATTTGCACATCAACACTTGGAGTATATTTAATTACTTATTTATAACAAAAACACGAAGCGGTGAGTTTATTTTTAGCTGCCGACTGGGGAGACACCGAGCTTCCGTTCATTCATCACCTGGATTACAAAAAATCATCTCAAGACAGTTGATTGCGCGAGGGCTACGAAAAAAACGTCAAATAAGCAAATACGGAACGTTTTTATAAATTATGAAACCATAAAAATAGTGCGCGTCGCATTAGTTGTGAAAGTGAAAACATTAAAAAAACCGCTCCCCCGAGTTCAATTTCTTTGATTGTTTTCAGCGCAAACGGAAACTACATACAGATGTTACATTTGCTTTAAAAATAGATGTACGCGAGATCAAGAACACGTGGACTCTTTCATTTCGCTGTGTCAAAGCCGTCTGTTTGCCGTTCAGCTGTTAATCCGGATTGTTCCTGCGAAGAGCGGCTGTAATAAGTTCGCTCAATATACGGAGGAAAATAACAGGAAGCATCACTAACAACTGCGGGACATTTAGCGGTTTCCTCAGTTCAGCTAGCGGTCATTTTTATCTACTTGATAATGGCGGTACTATTCTTGGTTTAAATCGATGCCATATAAATTCTCACCCTAATGAAGTCTTGAGAGTTATGCGTATTGTTATTTTAGAGTCTATAAACTATGCTTGAAATCTGTATCTTTATCGGCCCATATACGTGCTTCTCTACATCTCGATTAAGATTGGCTAGGCCACATACCAATATGCTTATGCTTAAAATATATTTTGGTTATTAACACTTTTAGCAATTGTTTCGTCTTCTATAAACTTATAGTTTATTCTTTAAACAGGTGATTCGAAATTGCCAGTCAAAATCTATACCGGGCTTCCGTTGTATAAATAGTGCGTAATTCGATGACGTGCAGTGGGCTGGCTCGAGTGGTTCTCGTCTGTCATCGCTTCGAAGCTCGTTGTGTCGCGTCTCCACGAGCCACGCGCCGAATGCCTTCTTCCGCCAGCCTGCTTCCGGCCCCATTGTGTTATCAGACGATAGTTTGTTTGCTCCCATTTATCAGAGTATTTACAAAGGAATCTACAAAAAGGCCTCTCGTATCGAGTGCCGTTTGGGTTTTTTTTTATTGCTTACACATTGTTGAGCAAAGCAATATTTATTAATGGTCCAATTTATAAACTGCACAATAGAAATGTACTCATGTCGATGCCCACGAAAGTAATATATTTTACCTTTTATGTTTAACAAATAAGTATAACATGTTACTATTAATAATAATCACAAAAACTCTACTAATTTTATTATAAATGCCACACTACAATCTGTTAAATTTAACGCTGTATTTCTGTGAATTACACGAATTAGCGCATCAGATGACAGTATAATAATAAGCGGCGTGTAATCTTATTACCCAGTTTGTCCCAAACATGTAAAACGAGATTAGTGTTAGCGCCATACATCGAGCGCGCTTTGTGTTCCGCGGCTAATGCCATTGTCCCACACAGGCTAGCGCCTAGCGAAACCACCTTATCTGTTACAGTTATCTCTGTGCTAAAGATCTTGTCACATAGCTTGCTACAAAATATATTTATTTTCCTCTTTTTTTATATACATGAACGTTTTTTTTACGTTAGCGAGCGGAACATGATGATAGGAGTTGGGACATTTACAAAGATACAACTTACACTTGAGTGGCAGTGATGGTACCTTTGAGTTTGAAGTATAGACAGCACGGAATAGATAAAAGGCAGGTAATAATGAGCATTTAATATTTATTTTCCTATCTATCTCTACTTTCCTAAAATTTAAGATCTTACTAAATGATTTATTTTCCGTAATTAACTCTTATAACCTACTTACTGTTTTCTCAATAATTCATCTTGTACTCTCATAAAGTAGCAGTTTTCTATACCTTTCTTATTATTATTTTTTGCCAATAAAAAAAATCCTGTTGATTTTTTTTTCCCAAAATTTTACGTTTGCGTATTCGATACAACCTTGAAGCTCTATAAAATAAAGGTCACTGCATAGCTTTGTATGTGAAGACGCCCTAAAGAGGATAACAGATTAAGTAACATGATACAAGTTATTCACTTAGCTACTTAGTTTTATCTGTTTAGTTGAGATCTGGGTACCTCTAACAACTTTTATATACAACAATTTGTATAATCGTATCTTTTATCAGTTGCAGAACATATTCAAGGATTTACACACTTATTTTTTGAACATTTTTTTATGAGTAGATAGGAGTATTATATTAAATTCATAATACATTTAAAAAAGTAATTAAAAATATGTGTAAGTTTTGTAAGAAAAGTAACACACTGAACTAAAAAATATAATTACTATGCATGTTTCATATGTCTATTATAGAAAGTTCATATAAGGAACATGTCTAAATCTTTTATTTTCATATTAAATACAACGCTTACTAAAAGAAATGAATACATTAACTTTAAAATCCCAAGATAATGATTATGATATTTCAAAATTTCGATCAGCCTATTATTAGATGTTAAGTAACGTGCCGCGATCCATCACATTTCGACCCATTCCGATACCATCTGTTGGCAAGGTGTCTTTGTACAGTAACCATTCAATTATTCCACACACGTGCGCCTAAACACCAGCCAGTTCCGTGGATTACATTTTTTGTTATATAAAAGCTGTTTTGTATTTAATACAGTGTATTACTAACCTATAGGAAACACACGGGAAGTATCAGCTTTGCTATTACGTTTTGGGAGTGACATTGCTAGAATTCATATAGTGGTAGAATATTTACACACATACATAAGAGTCACGCCTGCATCTCATAAGGGTGGGCAGGCACTATAGAATATTTTAATCTGCAGGTACATGATAGTGGTAAAGGTAGGTAGGTCATTGTATATCTGGCTGGTTTTGAAACAATTAATATAATCATGTCGATTAGCGATTCCATCATCAGTAGATCCTCTATTTGATTTGCACTGCAAATACCATCAAATATATTGTAGCTAATTTCTCAAGCTGGTATAAATTAATCGAAAACCATCTTGTGATCCAGCACAGGAGGTACGTTCCTACGCAGGAGCCTTGAAAATGAATAATCATAATAATATGTGCAAAATCTTCAGGTATTTTCACCAATTCAGCTGCTGAAATCCCAAACTATACCACATGAAGTATATAGATTAACGAAACAGTGATTCCACGTGTAAATAATATATATCTTAGTGAAATTTTATACCGTCTAAATCAGTCTCAAACGAGTAAATAAGTACTTTAACCAACAATTGCGTATATTTATAGCGTATTATTTATGGCTTAGGAGGATTTACTGTGCCATTTAATTAAGTGTACAACTCCTTTCGTCCAACACAATAATGTCTAAGATGAATGTTTTTCCCGCTCCGGAAATTGAAATTGCGAGCATTCGTCCCTGAGCTAGTAAATTACCCGTCACCCTACTGTCCGCAAATGTTGCGAAATGCATATAAATTACGTATTGTCTTTTGATTGTTATTGAACGAACTGATTTAAAAGACAGCCTATGATTGTCGTTTATTCTCTCTCTCTCTCGCTGCTATTTTAAAGAAAATCCCTAGATTTATAACACTACCTTTGCTTATCTCTTCCTTTCTATCGTTATCCCAGTCTGAACCAGTTTCAGCGTTTCCTCAAGATTTGTGATATATCGCCTAGAGTTTAACATCCTTGGACGTAATATACCACTGTCTCTCAAATCTTCCTTAATGACAACGCTAACGCTATTATTTTAAGACCACCAACTACCCTCTGTATACAATATATTCAAGCTATTCCGTATACAATACAATTTATAAATAAAATAAGTTAATTCGCACATAAGAGTTTACTAGGGCAAAATGATTGAATGAGTTTCATTGAATGGTCCGCGCGTGCAAGGATCAATGTGGTACATTAGCCGGGTGTTAATGCGTTTTTTCTAAGACATGTGCAGTAGCACCGCTAATTTACAAGGAGGAAAGTGTTCACCTGGCGGCGCTCGGACCCTTCTGCACTGATTTCACATGTGTGCCACACAAACGGATTGTTTAAATAGGTACACTATATTATGTAGCGCGAAATTATTATAAACATTTCATAAATCACACCTGTCGAGGTAGGTAGAAACTATAGACTAACTATAGAGAAATATACATGCTGGATTTTAAGTTTTGAATTAGGCATATAACTGCATTTGATATGGTATGGATTCAATCGTAGATTTACGTATAGTGGTAGAAGTGTTGGCCCGCCCAGTTTAATAAAAAGGTTTATATGCTGTGTGGTTAGTAGTAATCATAAAATGTCAGAAACCCTACGGTTTGCTTGAATTTCCGACACTAAACTGCGCTAGTCTAATGAAATCCATCCGACTAGCAATCCGCATTGGGGTAGCGTAGACGATTTAAAAATCAATTCCCCTCGCATAATATGGGGTGAAACATAAATGCAACGATATGACTATATAAAAGTATTTTACTTTATAAGCAACACGTTGCTCATTCCTAATACAAGTATGGTATAAAAATGGTCTCACAATGAGACGTCTTTGGTTCCATATCTGTTTATTATCTATAGGTCTGAAAAGCGAGCGTATCGCTTACCTAATGAGATTGAATACTATCGCAATGATTCAATGTGAACAATATAGAAAATATAATATGTATTATTTGTTAAGGACAACAAATCCTTTCTATTTACCAATATAAATTATATAAGATTACTTAATATATAACCCACACCGTTATCCCCAATTTAACAAATAAAAGTAGTTTATACACCACACAGTCGATACAATTAAATAAAACAACTAAATGTAGATTCAAGTGAGTCAAAATAATTATTTAGCAGTTTCTGCTAAGGCTCGACCGAGATCTCGGTCTCGGTCTCGGTCTCGGCATTCTCGGCTACAAATCCAACCGAGAAATTTGTCTCGGTTCTCGGCTAGTTATAGCCGAGATTCTCGGTCATGACCGAGATTGTAACTTTGTTCGAAACGACATTCAAATTTTACCGCGCGTGGCCACGAGCCGCAGCCCGAAGTCGATTGGTGTAAGTGCGTGTGATTGGTTAAAGTCTCGGCTAGTGAACTGCGGCCGGCCGCCTTCGCCCCGTTCGAGCAGTATTTGTAGTTGTTTATGTTGATAATAGTAATGATTGAAAGTTTGTTTAAACCCAGTAAACTAAAATAAGTTCTTTTAAGTTTGTGTTGGTGCTTGCTGTAATTACTTGTAAATTTATTAATTACATTGGTTTTGGAAAAGCAAAATCGGCCTACTAGCGTAGCAAGTGAACAACTGTTCAGCAAAGTTGGACAATTATATGTTGAGAGGCGACACTCTTTGAAGGGAGAAAATGCCGAAAAATTGCTTTTTTTATGTTATAATACAATATTATTTTACTTTGATTATTAAAACAGTTAATTTCATTAAACAATTGGTTGTGTATTAAAAAGTTTACAGTATTAAATTATTTTTTCACTCATTGTCTATTCTCGGTCTCGGTTCTCGGTCTCGGCCGAGATATTATTTTAGTCTCGGTCTCGGTCTCGGTCTCGGTCTCGGCCGAGAACGAAAATCCCATCTCGGTCGAGCCTTAGTTTCTGCTTTTACATTTATTTTTCGTACGATAATCCTTTGCGCCATTATTCAAATACTTACACAGAATAAGAAAGCATTATATATTATGTATGTAGTATTATACCTAGAGTATGCTTACATCGAGTTAGTTATTCCCCTCGCTACTGTGATAATTTTTATCCGAATATTGTGTTTTGCGGAAGTCGAGCGGAAATCACAACAATAACAGCACTCCGTCTCTACCAAAACACGGCAGTAAACACACTAAAACTGAAGTATTTATTAAAATGGTATCCGATGGAACTAGATGGCTGTTAACCACAAATTCATGGGACAGTGTTAGAATTAGACTATTAAGGAAATAAGTTATGATAAGTTAGTTATTTTATACGACTCCGGACAGTGGTCCAGATCAGTAGATTTGCGTGCGGTTTGTAATCAATTTGTGTTTTTAATTTTATGCGGAATAAAAATATTTTAGTACCTACTTAGTATTTTCATTGTAATTTATTTTCGTTTTTATTTTAATAGTGTTGTTATTTCACTTGATAAATAAGATTATGTCATCTTCGTAACCCTTGTTGGGATAATGATATTTTCAAATAAGCTCTTTATTTATAAATTACACGCTCTTTTCCATTTCATTGTATACATATTATATAAAATATATCAAAGGACCCACAAACCTCTTCAAAACGTCTTTACGACAGTCAAGTCTATTAAGAATGCATTTAATTCATAATATGTACCAATTCATGTAATTGCAGTTCTTTTCATCGATTACACGGCACGCTACACCGCGGAGCCAAAATCACCCCATTTTTTTTGTACAACGGACACAAAACACAATCGTGTTCCTTGATAATTGCATTTAATTGGTCGTGTCGCATTCATATCGGTGATTTTCATTTGTAAGAACTTCTTTAGACCAGTGTTATTTCTTTCAGTGGACATGTTTAAGGATTACCATTGTGATAGTTAATGTCATTATAGGTACTATAGTTGTGTATTGAATTATCAATCATGGTCCGTTTGCTATGTCAAGTCAGTTTAAGAATAATGTAAATTCGCTTCCTTACTACTTATTTAAATAAAATACCAAAATTTCATAATTTCTCAGTTTTATTCAACTTTTCGTATCTGTTTGGATTCCTATATGTATAGTGCGTTTTTTCTATTTTAACTAAATTGTCATGCAGTAAATCAAGAGTTATCAAATTTAAGACCAACGCCTTATTATGGTATGCAAATATTAAATAGAAAATTAATGATATTTTGACAATTTGGACATCGTTATTTTAATAACAGAATAATAAATACAGAATCTAAGATCTTCACTCGTTATGATAGTCTATTAACTCAATATGTAAACATACAACACAAATATTCAATCGAACAAATTGTAGCAATACAGCGAATTAGATGTAAAACTATATTCGTAATTCGTATCAACATTCCTTTTTACGAATGTATAATGCATGAGATGAGAATAAATGGCAAATGTATTCGGGGCGCGGTCAAAAGCCGCCTAGGATAGAACTAACAAAATAAAACGCCGGAGCAATGCCGCGTAATGCAATATGAAGTGCTCAGACTCAGTGGCGCCGGTAGGCCCACTCACAAATTGACGATAGTTTTTTTCTCCAGGCTAAACAAACTTTGAAGAGTCGCTCTGGTTAGACGAAGCGTTATTTATGCTTACACTGACATAGTTTGCAAACTTTTACGAGAATTGGTTTAAAATGTCATTACTCGAAAATCGACCGAACATGACGTCATTAGCGTTTTGTGTGAGTAAGTAAAGCTGTTCCCGTATTGATTTTTATCGTAATCTTTCGCAATTACATGAAAGTACTTTTAAGAAACGATGAATATTCAAAACTTAAGGGTAAATATTCATATTATTACACTTTATCACTCTAAAATTATACAAAAATAATAAATAATATTTTACGCATATTTTTGCCCCAAATACGATTACGTATCAAGCAATCGTCACAATCATAACCCTTAAACAACGGACTCTATTACTTTCTGCCACAGCTTTCCGCGTACCGAAACAAAAACACATCGATATATTGTTAGTGGATGAAACCCGTCAAAAGCGGAAGACGTTGTCGCGACGTCCCTGCCTCGCGCACCGAATTTATTGCAATCCGATACGACTGTCGCGGGTCGCATGTCTGAACGCACAACGCAGTCAATACTAGTAGGGGAAACAACCATTTGGGTAAATTACTAAAACTCAAACATTATGCAAATCGGTAGATTTTTGAGAAATAATTCATCATTAATTTATTATTTGTGCAATATTTAGGTCCATAATATTTATTAATTTAATATAGATTTCTATATAATAATCCCTAAAAATGAATCATTTTTTGCTACACGATTATCGACTTTTTTGTATAAAAAATGGTTTCAATTAAACTGGCAACATGGCCTTACTCTCGAATATTTCAGTCACATTGTTATTGTTAAACTTAGTTTTGTCATTGAAAGATATTATTAGATAATAATTGTACTATAAATAATACTTAAATAGTATCTAACTATCGTTACACTTATTAAAATACTTCTTGTAGATAGCTTTCGCTCTCCATCCATAAAATCTTGCAATCTCGGCTATTAAAAAACTAAATTTACTCCAATTACCTTCAATGAAACACTTTAATGGAGTGAATAAAAGATACACCTAGTATTGTTTAAAGTGAAAAAAATCTTATTACTAAGTATTTATTATCTACAAAGTAGTTTAGGTTTTGTCATCTTTCGCTGCGTCTCAGTTTCGAGGCTGCCTTAGCGCTTAGTCACCGTGCACTTAATTATGTTATAAAACAAATGTCTATAATACATGAGTATTCATTTCTAGTTTTACAAGGCCAAATATTGATGTCATTTTTGGGAGTGTTATACATTCTCATTAACATGCGGTGACAGTTTTTGAACAAAACAACATATTTTATAATAAAATTACTAACTTTTAGCTCCAATATAAATTCCGACTATGATAATAACCCCTAAGAACTCATAAATGATTCTAAAGTAATATGTACAAATCGATTTACGTAACACGCGCAACAAAATGAATTCATTAACCCGAAACTTTAAAAAGGAAACCGCCAACTATTTATACTTTAGTTAAAAACGTACATCGCCATCTGCTCCGTACCCCTGATTAAGTGATGTACAGTAATGTTTTCAGGAGCATTTAAGCCAAGTTAAATATTGTTCGTAGCTTGCTGTGGTTTAGAAGGCAGGGGTCGTCATTATGTGAGGCTTGGCATGTTTAACACGCCACTTTTATTGCAGGTCACATTTTTATCTGATGTAATGGGGAGGCAGAATGGGAAAAGCGCGTGAGTAGAACGCCGGTCATTCGCTTACACTGACCCAATTTGAACAGGCAACGAAAGGCATTCATATTTCTTTTCATAATAAACTTAAATGTCTATTTTACAGTGAACCTATTAACGGCGCATTATTTAAAGCACGTTACATTCCATGAATTCACATTTTAATTGTTTTATTTATAGCAATACTATAAACAGTATTAGGTACGGTTTATGGTAGAATGTTAATGAATAAAAATTTCATACTCTACACATTACTCATAGTACTCATAGTAAAATATGTAGGGCTACAAAATAAATTTCGTGTGGCCCAATCTACTACATCGGTTCGCCTGTTAATTACTATGGCGGACTCATAAATATTTCAGATAAGTAGCTAGAGTGAAGTAAGTTGATAAAATATGCGGGCTCACAAATTTATTGTGTCCAAATTGAAATTAGTTTGTACATTTACATACTGTGTGCATGAAGCCGTGGTCCGCAGTATAGCGGCGCTCACTAGTACTCAATTTGTACTGAATTATTCGTATGCATTTATTTAAAATATACAAGTCATTAACATTTTAATTAGACGGCTGATATAATTCCATCAAATATGTTAATATGAAACAAAATAAATCTACCATATAGAAGGGGTGGAATTCTTGAGATTAAATATTGAACGAAATTCAACAGAAAATCTTTTACTACACATTGTTTGTTTCTCCATTCCCGCTGGAAACGAAAATGGCTACAGTGAGATTCTGGCGCGTACATTTAATTTCGATAGTCACTTCTTTTTATCTGTGTCAGTAATACAAATATCAACACTTAAAGAAGACAGTTTGTTCAAAATGTTTTTGTTTAAAGGTCATGACCGCAGCATCCAAATGCAAAATAATGAAAAGAGAATTGTTAAATCGCTATGGAACGTTTCAAAATATTAGTCGACTAGATGTTTGATGTGAACCCGGCGTCATAAACTTTCTTCGATTATGCGCTATTATTGTCAATTCGTTCTTATCTCGCGGAGAAAGCTTCCGATAAAGGAAAACGTGGGAGTGTTGCCAACGAAAGTATACAAAACGTCAACATTACAATACAGCTATTCAATTACGTACAACGTTTCTATTGGCATATTGTTCTTTCATATAATTAGCTGAACAATCACAATTGCACATTTTCAACTATATGTACACCGACAAACACACTAGACAAGCGGAGCTATTTCTTAGTGTGGCGAATTAATCTCTACGCTTTGAGTTGAAATGTAAATATTTATTAGTAACGAATTTAGGCGCCTGAAAATGTTTTGTGCTCGAATCATTAACTTATATTGAATTTATTAAAATCAGCAGGAGCTTGGCAAAAATGCTTGGACACATTTCGGAATAATGGGTTATTAAGTGGCCTACATATAATTTACATAGAATATAATATATTATTTATGATTACTCTTCCAACCACATTAGCTCAGTACATGTAGTAAATTCAGACATTTCAATGACGTAATGATGTGTACGGGTGGGGACAGTAAAGATGTGGATTTAGATTTATTTAATACTAGTACAAAAAGTTGTAAGCGACTCATGAGCAAACGTTTTTTCTCTTTTTAATAAAATTATTTTTTACTATCCGTTGTAACTATTATTAGTTGTGTAAATAATCTTAAGTTACTAATGCGTGAATCGTACTTTGTAATGCATGTGTTATCTGTAGAAACTTATAATTTGCCTTTAATTACCTATTATTCTAATTTTATGTACACATTAGCTGTTAGTTTTCCGAAAAGTGTAAAATAAAATAAAATAAATTCGGTCAATGTACCTATTTGATTATATAAGCTACTCATGTCATATTCTAGGAAAACAAAAATCAAGGAGAAAGAGCAGAATACGTGAAAAGTGTAGACAAAAATATCACTTAATCCCTTCCACCACATTTATTACAATATTATCAAACATTGCCCCTGTGTTATTCCAATGAGGGAAGTATATAGTCATAGAATAAAAAGTATTAAAAGAGACACGTTATTTTTGGCAAACTACAATGAAATATTGGATTAGTCTAAATGCGTATAAAAAAATATCTTCCCACGAATTGTATGACATTGACCAAAGCTATAAATATAGTGTTAATTGAACCTTATCACTTTGGGTACTTTACTGTACTTGGGGTAGATGTTTTCAGTTAAGGAAGTGTTAATATTCCAAGTTTTATTAATGACGAAAACTGTAGAACGTTACGTACTTTTGTGTATTTTTTGACATGTTCAATGATCAGAAACAATTCGTTAAGTAGTCGAGTGTCCTGCACTTACAATTATAAAGTGTTGACGGTAAAAAGTGGCATCAGTTTAAATGCGGTTGTTGGTGAATGTCGATCGGCGCATTACAGTACAGGTGCGCGCGTACCCGCCCGACCGGACGGACGCGTGCGCACCGCGCAGCCCGGCAAGAAACATAATGCACTCTAAAGACCTCTCTTTGAATTATTCAATACCTTATCACATACTTTAATCACTGATTTTACTTATACACTACTATCATCCGTTTCAATTACCTTCGTTGTCCCATGATTACGATAGTCGACAATACATCAACGATTTAGCTTTTATGGACTTCAGCCAAAAACCTACGTAGCACGATAAAGATTACTCATCTCATACACAAACCGATAATGTAATGCAATGTTCTTAGACAGCCGCCAGAATGTCACATTAATATTTATTCGCCGGCGAGACTGAAGAAAAGTTGCTTCTGTTTTCCGGTACAGTCGTGAGCCGAGGTGTGTAGCGTTCCGTGAATAAAAACCGCTCGAGATGTCCACACATGTTAGATATTCTTCAGATTTAATTGCTACTTCTTATGGGAACAAGAGCGGCTAAGAAGCAACTCGCTTGACAATAAACGATTGCGGTCGTCAATGAGCGCTTAAATCTCACGGGGCATTGTCAATGTGCTTGCTTTATAGACAACTGTAAACGTATTTGATTAATGATACAGATAAGTCACGCTAGTACGTTTTATAAGGTGAATACTGAATGCAAGCGCGGTTTGAAGAAGCCTAGCTGAACGGCGTGAGAGCGTTGTATCAAGTCAGTACTTAGTGGTTGAAGTGGAGGTGAGTCAGCGGAGAATGCTGACGGCTGACGACAGCACTACAGTAGCGGCGGGCGACGAGAAATTAGGTTAACACTAGTGGCGCATAATTTGAGGGATATTAACAGCAAATTTTAATTGCGGGGTTACTATTGCCAATGTTAAATAACAACAATGTTGTTGTGAGAGATTACTTCTGGTGTAATGTTTATCCACGATGAAACATTTAAGGATGGTTAACTATTTTACGAAAAGATTGCGGATTTTTATTGTGCATTATGCATATGTATTTGAATAAAAAATATGGGGTTTTATGAGTACTTGGCACTTACTTCACGTGACATGCATGTCATGTCTCTATCAATGGCTCTAGCGACACCGGGAAATACAGGCACATCTGTCAAATGCAACTCTTAAAAAATTGCCGGATGCACTTATTCGTGTACACCGACACTACGCCGGAGTCCGGAGCTGCCGCATTAATGCCTGAATGAAACAAGAAGCTGTCCGCACTCCGCAGTCGCCTCGCGCCGCGCCGGCCACTCACATCCTGAACGAGTTTTTATTTTCACATTTCAGCATTCATTCGACGTATGACACAAGCATCATACATAAACTTACGTAATAGACATCGCACAAAAACTGTGGCATTGTTACAACAGTGTAACAGAGCCGCTTTTGAAATATTGGATTTGTTATCTCGGTTTAATAAAGTTCTTGCAGCGTAACACTAGTCAAGCGTACAAATAAAGTTGGTACATATTTCATATTACACACGACACGATTCCCAATGTAGATCATGTCTGGGAAATACAATAGTTTGCATTTTTGATACGGCCTCGTTTTATTAGTAGTGAGAGTATATTTTTACTTTAAGTGATTGATGGAAACACAAGAAACATTGAAATGCAAATATTATTATAATATTATTTTTCATAAACCCTTGACCTATTGGGAAAATATCAACTGCATTTTCGAAGCTTTGGTCAATACTTATCATAGTACATTTATAGTATTGACCAAAGCTTCGAAAATACCTGTGATGTAAGTAGGTTATAAGTAAGTTTACAGTCATTTTCGATAGTTTCTTTTTCTGAAACAGTTACATTTCTTTTTATTTCGTAGGTTAAAAACTATTATATTATTGTTATTTATTCGGCTGACTAATAATGCCTCAACGTAGTTCAAGATAAAACTGTGCAAATCTAAACTATTAAATATTATCTAAAAAATTGTTTGTTCCGTTTTAAACGTAACGCAGTAAACGCTGCCAAGTTTGTATTGGCGTGAAGTGTGACGGCATAACATAAACAAATTTTATCTCAGAAATATGAATAATTTACATTCAGACATACATACGTATAAGTGTAGTTATTGTGAACCACAACACAGTTAAAATATCTTCAAGTTTTTCATTTTTTATAACGTACTCGTAGACCTAATAGACGGGCAAGCAGTTTATCTAATAGTTATTAGTCGTTGCCCCTAAACCTAATTAATAATTATCGATCATGAGAGAGAATTAGCTTTGTTTAAAACTTGATGGACCAAGGAAAATAGGAAAGAAAGAAAGGCAAAGGTAGAGCTTCGGCACTCTTACACAGCAAAGAAAACCCCACGGCAAATCTGAAAACAGTTTTGTATCATATGTATGTATAGTATATACATAAGTTTCTACCACTTATCTGAATGTATAAAATAATCCCAACATAAAAGCCGTCAAAGAATTTTATCAAAAATAAATCAGTTCTCTACAAGCGAGTATTAAGTTTTCATCCTCGTTACGCTTTCTAAACATTATTTTGTACCTGTTACGCTTTTACACAAGTAATTTTAATGATCATAATTAAGCGCCGTGTGTTTTAATTAAATGGACTGTACGAATTCGTATAAATAATTCATATTTTTAAAAGGCTTTTTGATTTTCACACGGCTCACAAAGCAGATTACAATCATGCGTAGAGATTTGAAAGTATTATGAAGACTGTTCTATATACTCATCATAGGTTTGGGCTATTCCAAAGCAGTTTTATCGCGGATTTTAAATTTTCTTCGATGCACAAGTTAAATTAAATAACAAGTTATTTAGTAATATGAAATACTGACTACTACTGAGTAATATTGGATCTTTCTATTCACTATCAGACTGGAGTCGGAAATTAATGGGTGTCCTGGTAGCACCTCTACCTATGTTATGTATTTATAATATATGAACAGCAATTTTGCGGCAATCTGGCTGAAATTAAGGGAGAAATTGCTACTTATGTACTTCAAAATCAAAATGTCAAAATCAGGAAAATAGCTTAGTTAATAACTTACTCTCAACTGTTTAATAATACTTTTTTTAATAATTTCATTAAAGATAATAAGTTATAGTTTGAAAACCAATGTCCTCCTATTGATTACGAATATATTCATTCCTAGAAATAAGATTATTTCTCTTTTTCTATAAAAAATAACTGTTTACCTTACAAGTTCCTCTAGCATTATCTCCGGACGACCTCTAGACTACCACAAACCGGGATTTCCGAAAAGCCAGACGAATGCCTCGCCAATCTTTGTGATATAATCACGAATAATTTGACATAATGAGGCTTCAAATCGTTCGTAATTTGCTATTGGTTTATTGAAATTTGATGAAAAATATTAAAACAGATATAGAGATAAAATACAGGTAACGAGTTTGGGTAAAATATTTATACTCTAATTAGTAATTACATACTTCACAAATATCATATTTTGATATTATGTGTATAATTTAAATAAATTGGATTGTATTTGTTTTACAGCGTACCAAAAAACAGCAGTTCCATTCAGTGATCAGTCCCAGGAAAACAATTTCGTTCAAATAGTAAACTTGAATAATAATGATAATTTCGTATTGGGCTTCTTTTGAATTGACAATCTGAAGTTTTGCCTCTAGACTAAACCACTACTAACTTCAAATATGATGGAAATGAATGGACATGAATGAATAGTTTTTAACCCTATGCGAGAGGTCTGCATGTCAACGGTTGCATATAAATACCTCCACATAACTATAGGAAGTGGAACGTAACAATTGAGCATCTGTCCCATCATTTGCTAAACAAACAATCCAGGTCCGAGCAGGAAGTGTCGGACAATCTTAAAACTGAACTCACCCGTGGGAGTGCATGTAAGTGCGTGTGAAATGCGCGCGACAATGCCTCGTGCACTGGCGCACATAGCGCGTGGAACAAATGTCGCAGAAGACAATGCCGGGTTGATTTGGTGTTGTTGGCCTATTGCTACTCAGGCAGCGCTCGTGAGTTCGAACCCCAGGACATACCTTTGACTTTTCAGAGTATCGTACCTATAAATAGTCTATTACCACACGCTTAAATGACGAAGAAAAACATTGTGAGAAATAATTGAAAACTCAACAAGATTTTCTATGGTTTAAGAAGTTGGCACACCCGCACTAGGCCAGCATGGCGAACTATTGCCTTAGCCTTTTATATCTCTCGGTTATAAAGTAGTCTTATGCTCAGAAGTGGGGGATTATTAGCTGAATTTACCCCGGATATCTCACCACCCTCAAGTATCTTCGACTACCTCGGATACCTCAGAAAATCTCAGCGCCGCGCCGTGTGGCAACATATGATAATTATGTACTATGTTGCGTAGGACGCATGAGAACTGTGTCCTCTGTACTGTGCTCGATCACAATATGTAATTGTAACAATTTGAATTGTCTGCTATTTGGAAATGTTGTTACATAACTGTTGCTAAGGCTTGCCATGAGAACTTGTGTCCACCTGTTAAGTTTTTGAACACTGTGATTATATATATACTTATATACGCTATATTCTTATAGCACCTTGCTATAGATTGATTTATATGTGAAGGATAAACGAATAAGATTCACCTGCTAATTATCGTTGCCAATAAAAAAATACAAATACATTTAGAGATCGCGCTTGCGCTACCGAGCTTTGAGAATAATAGTGCAAACAAAGAGTATATTTTCCCCAAGGTTGGAAATCCGTATAAATGTTTCCCATACAAACTGAACTACGGCTTGCAATATCACAAAAAACTTAAACATTTGACAATAATATCGCAACGATGAGTGCGTATTGTAATGGGTTTTCCTATTATAATCGTTTCATGGCGCAAATACTGCGAAGGTCGCTGTTATGTGGAAACTAGTATGTGAACTCTTTTTGATATTCATCACCCATAATTTCCCCAGTGCCTTGCATCAGCCACGTGCAATTTTTTCATATCATACATGTATGTATCAGCCCATATACGTCCCACTGCAGGGCACGGGCCTGCTCTAAAATTGAGAGTATGATTGAGAGTGGTTAGGCCATATAGTCCACCACGCTGGCCTGGTGCGGGTTGGCACTTTTCCAATAAAATAATATCAGAAGTAATGTCACTAAATTTACATATTGATGGAAAACTTACAGGACTAACGTTTTCAAATTTTTTACGAATATTTGACTAGCTTAGTAGTAGATATTAACTACAAGGACTATATAATCACTCTCTATCGTCCTCTTGATTGTAGGGAAGGCCCTTGTCCTGCAGTTGCACGTGAACGGGGTGACAACGTAAGTATTACGAATTTTCATTATTTGTTACTGCTCGTATGTAGCACTAAAGAAACTTACATATTTAAATAAATAAGAAAGCATTACGACTTTATCAATACGATGTAAGATTTCGCCACTGTTGTCCGCCTACGAGTGAAATGAACTGGCGCGAGCCTACCGCGCACTGCTTACTGCGTGCTGCTCATACATCACAATGGAGTCTTATTAGTGAACGACCTGACGAGGCGAATCATATCACACATATGACACTTCGTAATATTAAAATTTATACTGTACATGTATATTAAATTGTACTAAGAAACATGACAATAGTTTCATTTTACATATTCGTCGGCTTAGGATTATTTTCCATCACATTACCTTTGCTAGTATGAAGAATGTGGAGATTTGATACAGTAACAAACAGCTACACTGACCTTACAGCCCGGCATGAAAATACCCTGTACTCATCGCTCAATAATCGGAGCTGAGTCCTTAATATAAAGCAATAGAAACAGGAAAAGGGGAAACAGAAATATAAGAATAATATTGTCTAAACTATACTGTTTATAAAGTGTGCTCCAGTAAGGGTTCATAGGATATGGTTTTGGTTCAAGTATATCACATTGTCTTTACTCGGCTTAGTTTACAAATTGATTTAACCACACTAATAGCCATTGTAAATGTCGAGTCGACCATAGACATGAGAACTACCATTTAGTGTATAATTTAGTGTATAACTACACGTGACTTCACTAATATAAAACAAATACACGTTAATAGTTAATTGTAATCCATTTGCGAAAGCGTATTATTTATCGATGTTACACTAAAGCCAGTGCCGAAATACAATAACAGTCACCTCCGGGTCAGAGTCCCCGTGAGAAGTATTATGATTAAGAGCCTTGTAACATATTCACAAACATATCATTAACATTTATCTAGCTTTTGTTCAACCGATACGAACTGTGATACAGCTGCGGATTTCATAACAGTCGTGGCCAATAAAATAGTGCTGCTCTAATGGTCAAATACCATTAGCTTAGGTGTGTTCGTGTGACATTTCCAGTGCACTAGACACAAGTGTAGATTATCGCAAGACAAAATTCTTCAACTAGTAAAGCAGACATTTTGCAATAAGAAATGAGAAGCGGTCAAAGGTTGCGTTCCCAATATCTTATAGGCTAGCGTTCTAAACAAAGGTCCGAATTAAAGGCTTGAAGTGCCGCTTGCAGTTCCGCATTGCAACATTATTGCATCAAATGCTAACCACCGCTCGCTTTTATGATATCACTTCGCGCTAGCACGCCAATTAAAAATTCTTTATTTAAACAAAAATCTGTTAATTTATGATTGAATTAGTAAATATATGTAAAAATAGAAAGGTATTCGTACAATGTGACGGCTGGAATATTAACGTGCCGTAATAAAATTCTTATTGCCAAAAAACAATGGGCAACGGTCCCGCCTCTGCACTAATTTGACAACGTTTGCCGCATCATAGCGTGTCGCACGCCAACGTTCGACGGCAGCCGCCCGTGGCCCGCGTCGCGACCAAATCTATTACCTTCATGTTATGGATTTTGTTCTGAAAAGTCTCGCGCACGAAATACCGATGTCAAACACTATTTGCATATTCCATTAGCTACAAACTTATATCTGTTATACGCTCGCGCAATGGCTTGTTTATTTTATTCACTGTGATAGTCTTTCTGCAACTTTGTTGTGAAATGAATGTGAGTTCCAGCTTGAAAGGTTCATGGGGCTTATATTATTAGGTATGTCATTATTTTTGTAGTATACTAAACACTTTATGACAAACGAAAGGATGTAAAGCGTTTTACTCAGAATGACTACTCGGAATTAACGTGAATCAAACACGTCAATGTTTATGGATGAATAAACAAAGTCCAATCATATAAATCCGCATGAACTTCTAACCGCGTTTCCAAAGAATTTACGCAGAATAAATAAATACAAGTTATTCTCATTGCGAAGAAGGGAGCGACGCGTCGTATAAATTTATCTGCCCGTGGCCCACAACTCCTCACAATAAAATCACGCGCCGTAAAAGTTTCGTATAAACTGCCAACTGTAGATAGATACAGGGTACTGTCATTCTTGGCTATGTAATGTATAATGAGTATAAAATATGTTCCGATTTATTTGGAAATAAATCTGAACAAATACTATCTCGCACGTCTTTCACGATCTGGCGAACAAAGGTTCGAAATGTTAGAAATGAATATAAACGCTCCTTTCGAAATATGCAAATACTGACATTAAATGAAAGCATTTAAAGCGGAAGCTAGCATGAGCTAAAAAATAATCGTGAAATATAATAACACGTGATGCTTATAATTAAATGAAAAATAAATGTACCTACAGTCACAAATCACATAATCTCGACCTGTCTCAATATGGCTAATGCTTAGTGCGAACGAGTCCTTAGAACCGTCGAGACGCCAGCAAAGAGAAGAGTTTGAATGCGACGGCGGCCGACGCGGATGTCGCCAGATTTAGCCCAGGAGCGCGTCGCAGGACTCGGCGCGACGCCTAGATCGACCCTCATGTTAGTTATACAAAACATTCTATCTGCGCAACATCATAAAGAGGGTTAAACTTACTTATTTGACCTGACAAAATCATGCCCCGATGAGCTAGATACAATAAATTAAGAAAATCGATGATTTATACTGTCATACACTATGCCTGAACAAGCTTTATCGCATGTTTTTTTTTTTGATGTCATTTTAGAGAGACCTGCATTCGGCAATGAAATTACTGAGCTGAAGAAAGAAGAATACTAAACTAAATAGTGACAATAGAAAATGGATAATTAAAATAGTTTATGTTAAATATCCTTGACACTAACATTGACGACAAACAAGATATAAATAGCATTAGTAAAATGTTAAAACAACGGCGCTTACGGCTTTGAATAACAAAGTGAGTTTTTACAAGTATGTGACAACACACGCGGGTTGTGGAATGCCGTTGTGGTGCAGACTGCAGACTGCACACTATAGAGTGCACAATACAAACTGCACAGTGCACACTACTGCTCACTGCACGATGCAGCTGAAAGGGTAGTCCTTGAACCCGGCGCGCGTGCGACTAGCGGGCCGGCCTTGTGACCTATTAGTGGCCTTGCAGATGTGGCCGCGCTGCGCGTGTCGTCTGCAGGTGCCTTAACGCAATTAACTTCATTCCTGTGTCACTCGCTATCCAATTATAACGTTTGTTTACTTAACACCCCTGTGGCAGTTTCAGACAAGACTAAATGGGAGAAAGTTATCAGAAATAAGATAAGAATAACTTTATTTTGTTATTGATTTTGATGCCTAGTGTGTTTAAAACGTGACTGGTTTGTATGCAAACAATTTTAGTCATAAGAATCTGCAATGAACGGTGTTCCCCAGATATAAATCCTGTTGCTAATGGTATGCGGTATAAATAAACTCACTCTAGATACATTTTGTATTTGCATATCCGGTTGGTGGCAACCTTGCTTTTGTTAACAATTAATCGTAAGCAACTGTTATCTGGTGTACGACCTTTTCTGTCATAATATTGTTATATAGGCATCTATCTTTATACGTTTTGCTTTCTGTTTTCAATATAACAATGTTTTATTCATTCCTATTCATCTAGACTTTGTTAAACTGTACATCGAAAATCGTAAATGACAATATTAGACATTTATGTCATCGTCTAAGCATTTTTGGACCTCTGTTTGGGTTTAAGGTTATTTTTAAATCTGATATAATGTGTAAAATATGCATATATTTTGAAGAAATGAATTAAATAAACGCGATTTAATAATACATAGTTTTTATTTTTGACTAATAAGGTCTATGTTGCGACACTTAAATCAATCTTGTTGCAATTGAATCAAGTAATTACCGCGGTTTCAGATCGGAAAGTACTTAGTTGGAAAATACTTATTTAAGATAAACCAGCTTAAGGCTTACCAGCCAGTATACGTAATACGTGTGTATCTATACATATAAGGCGCCACTAAAGTAATAAGGCGATGAACTTTAAACTTTCCATTATCTTTTTTTCATAAAGAACTCTTTGTAAATGATAATCATAACACAAAGATTATCGATACACAGTGACACTTGACGATATGTAAATACAAACAATGTATGACGCGCGACTTCACTTGAAACTTTCAATAGATAGCGCGCGTGTCTGTCCGAAGGAGGCACAGGCTACGCTCTATGTATTTAAAATGATAACACAAAGATATTCCTGCCATTCGTAATGTAGGACTTTCATACTGACTAGATAGTGAATATTGTGTTTAGACGGCAGATATAAAATTGTGTACGACCGTCGGCTGTGGTTCAAACAAGAAGTGTTTGCAAGAGATAGGAGTTATCGCCTGGGAACGTCAAACAGGCGAGCCCGCACCGCGTGCCACCGCCTCCCGACACTTGCACAACGCAATCACTGTACCCACTATCCATGGAACCTAACTTCTAATAATCAGGCCACTTACATACCAAATACCAATACACTCAATATTTTAACACCACTATAAACTATTATTTATTACTCAAATAAATTCAAATCAGACTACCATTCGCTATTGTTTCTTTTGATGTTAGTGTTTCGATTTTGTTTGAAACAGCAATAAACACAAATTATATTGCGTGCGTAAATTTTGTTTTGGTGTTTGCGAATATTGTTGTTTGTATATTTTTTCGTGCCGAATTGAATTTTGGGACGATTTATGTGTACTATTAATATCTCCATATTCAGAAACCGGAGCGATAAATCACTTCTCGAAACGGAACTGACTGCTCACGCATATCTTTGAAGAAATTCGGAAAAGAATTAGGATTGATTTATAAGTTTACTTCAGTTTTAATTATCATCAAAGTCATTAAGAATATAAATATTTTATCCTTAATTTGATAAGTTACAACTATTGCATCCGATACAAAAAATAATAAAACATCAAAGAAATTCTATGTCGTTTGATGCAGACCTTGAAATATCCTGGTGTTACTATTTTTGGTGCCATTCATTCAATTTTGAAGCACATGAGTGAATTGAGTTTGACTTTGAGATTATTATAGCTCGGCACTGGTTGTCAAATTAATTTAATGAGACTTGGAACTAGGCGCTTGGTTTACCCACGGTTGTTATTCTGTTCGATTGTATGTACGTCAGGCGCCATATTTTGAAAAACGTCCAACAAAAATGTTCTTATGCCTTTCTTTGCTGGTGACTCCAAAACATAGAAAAAATTAACTTACGGCCATGACCGATGTCAATTTGATAATGGCAATTGAATCCTGATCTTTACGGGTACTGGCGCAAGATTATGTGAATATAACATATTATATAGCGTAAAAGAATGAAGTTTGCGACCACAAAATAGATATGTGTAGTCCAATCTATAAAACATTAGGCTGCTTCTAACAGATCGCTGTGGAAACGCTTTGTGGAGACCCGTGTTCAATAATTTACTTCCTTTTTCTTAAAATGTTGATGATGATTAAGTATATTGATTTAGTAAATAATATCTTTGTTACTTGGTAAAGTCACGTCAAATGAGACATAATCCATCTCGAGCATATATATTCTCTTAATATAGTGTAAGCTCATGCTAAGTGGCAAGTGTAGTGTAAAACAGGTTAATATAGTATTTATCAATATTCGTAAAATTTAACTTAATTCTAATAGTAACTAGCTTTTTTATTTGTTAAAAGAGTAACAAACTATTATTTCCTCCGTAAGTTAATGCTCATTGCAAAGTATATTGATTGAAAAATCCCATCCTGATAATCTGGTGTCGTCAGTCGGCATCGACGTTCCACCGGCTGGAATTTAGTGTTGCCAACTTAGGATATACCCTAAATGGTTGCCGAAACTATTTAAATACATTTTACTTACATTAACAACTATGATATTTTGTAACTATTTAAAAAAAAATTGATAATATTTTTAAACTACCATTATAATTGCTGGAAATCAATATTTTAAATATTTATCGTGAACTCAAAAATAGATTATTATAATGCATTATCTTCTTGCTTATTAGTAGCATGTCAAAACGAGCCATGACCTATCGTGTTTTATACCAACACGATGATCAGTGATAATCTTAAGTAACATTCCCTTTATACAACCAATCTGTGGTCCTTATAAATACAAGACGTGTTCTCATTAAATCAACGTACATATTATGTTTTTAGATTTCGCTTCACACAGTACGGTGTAATATAATACAAATTCATATTTCGTTAGGTCTTCTCATAGGCCTTGAGGTTACGTATTTACGTTATGAATGCGCGTATGAGCTTGGTCGAATAAGTCTTGAAATCCAAACGAATTCCAGGACGGGTACTCCAATTTGTATGGGTTTTACGATTAGAGAATTGTGATATGAGTTGACTGAGACTAGAAGTTGTGCTAAGTATGGTGATAGAATCGCCACTTCCCACATCTCCAAAAAAAAGGCCAGCAAATTTTTGTGGTACTTGTGACATTGCTAGCTACCCTTCTAATTTACTAGGTGTGAACATAAGCACACTCTTGCATATATATGCAGGCAGGAATATTTTGCACAAAATATCAATTATAAACATTATTACATATAAATGAAATAAAACATATAAATGTCATAAGAATGACACAAATATAAAACTTTATTGGAGCGTTCGAACGTTAATCGGCAACACTGGTGGAATGCAACAATCGTACAGGTGCGGTGCGCGCACACCTGCCGCCTTGTTTGCCGTGCGTGCGTACCGCAGTACCGAGGTAATTCGCGATACCCACTCTCCACGCATTACATACGATATCATCGCTTATTTAACACAAAATAAACAGAATTACTTTTATTACGTTATAAACAACGTTTCCATGGGCCAATTGGAAAGAAAAAATAACATGAGATGAGTCAGTATTTTTAGTAGTGCTGAACTTTTATAGTCATTGAAACGACTAAAACTTTTTTCATAGAGTGTTGCATGGAAGATAGACATGGTAGAGACAAAAGAACAGAGAGGCTACCTGATAGAAGTCTCTTAATTTACCACTTTTTCGAACACCCTTACCCACCATTACCTTATTTAAACTAAACAGCCTAAATAATGCATACCCATATTAAAAATAACAGTATATTCGTAAGTTTGTATACTCATGGTACCATAATATATGTGCCTAAATGTGTGGGCCACACATAAGTATAGTTGTCAATGTACGGCTTGTCCCGATTCGAACATCACTGCACCGTTATTCCTGGAGATGGGTATTTTCTTTTTGGTTTTGTTTCCCGCAACACGAATGTCTTTTAAACAGACTACGTATTGATTTCTCAGTTACAGTAACAACCTAATATATTTTATTTCGCGTTTAATTTCACAATATCATAAAATATAATTGGTAATACAGATTACTTTGTTTTCATGCTTAAATTGATATTATTTACTCAATACTTAATATCTTCATAGCACACCACATGTTTATAAGCTTTATAGGGATGAACAATGTCTAATGTGGACCATGTTGACCATGACACGACAAAAATCTAGGAGATAGGAGACAAGCATAGTAGTAATAATAGCAAAAGAATATCTTCATAATTAATATAATGTGCTCATATTTGCATATAATATACAGTTATAAAATTAATTCAATTCAATTATGATTCAACTATTCTTTCAAATAAATACGAACAACATGGCAATTCCTGTTAGATTGCACAAAAATATATAAACAAAATATGAAAAACCCATTGACCAGATCAAAATGATTACTGTGAAATGGTGAAATAAGATGCAATACTAAAAATCACACTTTCGTTTCAAACTGCGAAAGAGCTTTCAACAGTCGACCATCCATTTTATTGTGAACTCTCTGCAATACAGTTTTCTGTCCAGAATCGCATTGAGAGCTTCAATAACGCCCAAGATATTCTTGAATACCGATTTATACCAAAAGACAGTAATTGTCGAACCAAAACGAAGCTTGTGGTAGCTATAATGGATTGATAATAATTGGTCTTGTACGCATATAAATGGTTACTAGTCACTATTCATTAACAATATACATATTATTATCCAATATCTATAAGATGACGTATTTTTTTTAATAACGCAAGAAAAACTAAAGTCAGAATATGCCGAGAAGACTTTTACTGACATATTATTGACGAATTAATAACTGTTAATGTATTGTTTTATACATGAGAAATAAAATTAAGTGATACATAATATAATGTAGAATAAAAAAAAGGATTTCCAATATTAGGTGAAATTTACCGTCACATCATACATGTGAAACCTTACAAAAAGATTGCTATATAGTGCCTATACTAATTTAAATCGCATATGGTTATTGCACAGTTAATACAAACAATATGAATTAACCAAAAGTGGGACGCAAATCAAAATCCATTCGGCGCGTATAATAGCGAGTTTGCGGTATATATCGCAGAGATGAGCCGCTATGGCGGAGGCGGGCAAACTCAGACGACCCATATACAACGCCTTTGTGGACTGCTGGGGAGTAACTCTATACTCCGACACCAAGTTCGAATGTTCGAACGTTGAAAATCATCATATAAGGTAGAAGTTTTCCACTTATAAATATCAGTACTATTCTCTATGAAACCGAACTATTCGAACTCTTATTATTCGAACTTAGTTTAAAATTATGACGTACGATACAGTATTCGAACACTTTGTAAAGCATTTAGTAGAGTTTTACGTGCAATGTTCGAACATTCGTCCACGTTTCAGAGTACAGAGTAACCCCCCTGACCGGATATGAGCCGAGACACGTCATCCAATGACCCACACACACATATGACAAATCAATCTTCGGAATATGTAGGCCGAACTTCGCCACTGGCGCTATGACACAGTTCTATCTTTTGGGATGCGTCAGACAATGGATTTGCATGAGATTGTATGTGTGCAATGATTCGCGTGCCAAAAAACGCTACTAATTTCATTAGTCTAATGAGTTAAAAGACGATTAGAGCGTTTATATTAGTTCGTCAGAAACTCGTCACAGTACCTGATGAAATTCTGTTTATTTTGAGGAAAATATTCATTTACGATTAAATATCACAGTACTACTGTCGAGGCAGCTAGCTACAAAACTATTAACATAGTTAGTCGTTGGTACCTCTACGCATATGCTACGGCAGCAAACCACTTTATTTTTTTTAAACTAGTATACACAATTAATTCATTTTTAAAACGAATTGGTAAACGTTGTGTAAGTTAGATTTTAAAAAATTAGATTATTAAGTGAATAGTTCTAGTAAACAATTTAAGACTAACGTTGGCTTCTATTGACATTAAATATCACCAACCAATCCACATTATGAACGCTTTTGGCCTTGTTGCCTATTTAAAAACAAATATTTCGTGAAATTCGACGCAGAAAATTGTGAATTAACGGTTACATTCGGACGCAACGCGCAAAAAATGGAGATACCAGTTCAAAATCTAAACTAAGTATGACGTTTAATTATACGCTTAAAGACAATCTTTAAACAAATTCTTTCTTTGGCGAAGTACTTCAAACGAAACGACGCGACGCGACGTTCATCTCTCAGCGGCGAATAATCGCCACCGAACAGGGCTGTCGCAGCTCGCTTTAATATATTATACCCGACCAATAAAACGGATCAAAGCGACAGTAAATCTGACTTTATTTATCCCTCAAGTATTTCAAACATTTTAAAAGTAGATTAATAGTTGTTATTCTTTCAAATTAATGAAAATTTAAAATATGAAAAAAATCCTCATAGTTCTTTGTATTTATTTAAGTTTGGATTTACAAAATGATGTCATGACATGCTTCTGCTTCGCGAATCCTTAATCATAAGTCTCCTTAGATTTATATTGTACTGATACCAATACATTACAAAAAACTTTATAATATGTTATATTCATAGCAAAGTAAAACTTAATTATGTTTAAGAACCAACCTAACAATGCCCACCCGCATTAGGACAGCGTGGTGGAACCACTCTCAATCGTACTCTCGATTGCAGAGGAGGCCCGTGCCCTGCAGTGGGACGTCTATACGTCCCACTGATACAAATAGCTAAAAAAACACACGGGCTGATACAAATAGCTAAAAAAGTTATTCAATTTGGCAAACACACGTGCAATGAATCGGATGTAGTTATGCTTCGCGCCGCGACCGTTTAAGGCGAGTTGGCAGCCCTGCGCGTATTGTGATTCCGACTCGGAAACCGCAAGCATTCCTGCCGCTTAACTCGTTAAGGTGTATCTAGACGGAGCAATTCGTGGTCTACTTGCGGTACTTGTTTTCTTTTCACTTATCGAAATATAAATGTATGCTCAAACGGTTCTATTGGTCAATTACCCATCACTTTATGGAAAAAATATTCGATGTTTGAATACATTAGGGATGAGTTCGAGCTTTTATTGACAGACGAAAGACCCGGCTATTATGCAAAATAATAAATTTTAATAATAGAATAGGTTTTTATATGTGGTAGTTATGCATAGTTAAGCAGTGACCGGCGCCGGCGCCCGCGGCGTGAGAATCGCATTTATCGACAGCCCGACCGTGACAGGTCTCCGTCCACTAAGGAACTCGATCGCAAAAAACTGTCACGGGAATGTCCAAATCGATTTCCAATGACTGCGATCGTCGCAACACTCAAATTATTCCAAACAAAACTCTGCTTGGGCATAATCGATATTCGATGAAAAAGGTGTAAAAAAAGTTGAGAGGCTAATGTTGTGTGGTGAGGCGAAATGCGGTGTCGGTGAATTTGAAGCGAGTATAATAAGGTCGGCGATGGTGGCGCCTGCCTGATGCGGAGCGGCGTTAGTGTTGCGCCGGCACTTAAGTTAGGGTTAAGGTGATTAAAAGTGGCTGAGTGGCGCGTGCCCCGGGGCTACTCGCCGCCCGCCAGCCCGCGCGTATATCACATTCCAATATAAATTAGTTTTCGACGCGCCGCCGTATGTGCCGAAAAAATCCCACCGTAACCCAAAACAAAAGCTGCCATTAAATATTACACTCAGAAGAAATTTAACGAACTCTTGGCCAATAATTACAATATCACTAATAACTTAAAACAATAAATTCTTGTTGTATTAAACAACCCATTAAGAGCCATTAAGTAAAATCATAATTTGCGCAAATATAGAAATAAGTTCAACAATAATAACTGAATTCCTATTTTAATTTATTTTTGTTTATTACAATTAGAAATACAGCGTAATGCTCTCTATTACAATACAAAAGCACATAATAAAAACACCTGAATACAAGTGTGCAGTCCGCAGGGATCATTAATTTAGTCGCATTCGAATTTACGATTGGTAATTGAGGAGTGCATTTCAAGTGGCCGCCGCTTGCGGTCGCCGCGCCGGTGGAGCGGTGTGGCTGTGTGGCGGCAGGCGCACGCGATGCGTCGCTTTTAGTATTTAGCGAAAGGCCCTGCTGAAACTGAGCGCAATTTCTCAGTTTCGCCCGCGGCCATCGCCAAATTACAACATACGCGCCGTCGGCGTAATTGCGAGCGCTCGGGACGCGTGTGGGAACACCGACCGATTTATTAAGATTTAATCGCGCCCAATTAAAATACGCACTTTATTATTACAGAACACAAAAACCGTATGTAAATTATTGGCCGAGTTACGATCATTGTGGCACGAGTGCCGCCGCCCGCCGCTACGGCAGCTACGAGACGTAGCGCGTAGTGCGCGATAGCTCGATACAAAAAACACTATGTTTTCAGTCGACATAGTTGAAGTATTCATTGTATCACAAAAGGAGTTATAGGTGGAATTGTGTAAGATAGTTTTTGTGGTGGTTGTATATTACGGGTCAGGTGTATAGGTATCGGTTGTACAAGGTTTGTGTAAGTAAAGAGTGAGATCGCGACGATATCGACTTCCCACGATTGCGCGGACCTCCCCGGCGCGCATACATTACCACAGCACGCATTGTCGTCTGCGCTGCGAGGCCGCCGCGCGCCACACGCCGCCCCGGCCGGGCCCCGTGCCCACACGCACCGCCGCGCCGCCAGCCCTCTGTACTCTCTGCTCTGTACCATCTCCACTTGATTAACATTCAACATTAATTTTGCTGCAAGACTTTTTAAACACGCCTGGATAGTGGATACATTAGCATCCCCACCTTATATCAATGATTGAGATTTCTTGTTTCAAAACAAGAATGAAGTAATTGTTTTACACCCAAAATTGATGACGAAAAGTAGAGACTAAGAATAAGGGTCAGCGAAATTTATATTTAGGCAGGCTCTGGCACAGTCCGTGAATGAAACGACCCAGAATGAACAAGTAAAGAATCCTATGTGTGCACTGAACAATGCGAGCTTTGTGCTTTCTATCCAAACAGGGGTAATGGAAACGGTCAACACCTCGGTCTTTATTAGTGTTGATGGTAGCAAAGGAACGCGGGGCGCATCCCGATTGCTCCAAAATCAGTATTAGCATGTTAATGAAGGGGCGTGCCTGCGTTCCGGCGCGCTTGCTGCGTGCGGTACCACACAAATCACGTCCCCTGTCTCCCACGCGGCACCTCCGCGCCTCCCTAGCGACCGTGATACATGCGCTTTTTAATAACCAATTACCTACACCGTTTATTTCAAACATCACCCTATAAATCGATCGAAATTTATTGACAGTGGTGACCTTAATGCTTGAGATCGATTGAAAACTTTTAATAGCATGTTGTAGGGTAGAAGTGAAACATACAGATATTATTCACAATAGAACATTACTAAACACAAAATAAATACTACATCAGAAAGCATCTTAACTCCGCAGCGTAACATGCTTAAAATGTGTTAAAAAAAATGTAAGCGATATTAATCTAAAGGTGAAGGATGATCAATAATCGGTGCGGCGTTAGACCGAAGCAGGAGCAGGTATGGTAGCTGAATTAACATAGTAACGAAGGGGCGTGTCGGCCGGTAACTCACGCCCCGCACAAAATAAATAATTTTACCTCGGGAATGCGGCTGGATAATGAACCACGGAATGCCGACCAGCGTCCCAGAGGTTTGAGATTTAAACGCGATGACAACCTTTATAAGAGATTCTTCTTTATGGAGTGTTTCCAATAAGTTTTTGTACAAATCAACGGGTCTAAGTTATAGCGATTTGAATTATCCTTCTGTTGTTTCTGGTAATGTTAGCAAAAATTTATTTGTTTTATCAAGATTTATATTAATCATTTTGATAAAATAAAATAACGGCACACATGTAAGCACATAATTTGGAATTATTCGCAGCTAAAAATTACATTGCACAGAAATCAAAATCACTTGAATGTCCCAAATAGAACAAATCAAATTGTTAAAGATCTCGCGCGCTCGCTCCATACAATGTGTTTTTGCGGGCGCGACCTTAATCCTTATAAAGATTAAAGTCAAGATCCTCGGACGTCCTTTGAACCTTGGAGCAATCTATATCATCCTCTAATTTACACTTGCCGGACAATTAAGTACTCCAATAAAAAACGCACAGGATTTGTTTTACATACTCATTTGATGAAGAATTTTAAGTGGATCAAATTATACTTATAATTTGGAGTGTGCGAGATTGGTCGGTGGGTAAGAAGAACTCTTCAATGAAACTTTAATATTTATATTTAAAAAATGCATCTTAAAACTAACTCCACGTCAATTTAGGAAAAAATGTGAATCTTATTTAAATACATCAGCAAACGAACGAAACGAATTAAAAGGTCTATGTGTATTGCATCCCAACATTATTTGTATATGTATCTATATCGGTCCATATACGTCCCATTGCAAGACAGGGGCCTGTTCTACAATCGAGAGTACAATTGAGAGTGATTAGACCATATAGTCCACCACATTGGCCTAATGCGGGTTGGTGGACATACCATTGAAATTCTTATAAATCGCTATATTATACAGGTTTCCTCACGAAGTTTTCCTTCACCGTTTTAGAGCGTGGTGATTGACTATCAATAAACACATGACACAAAAAAAGAAAGGTGTGTCTTGGGATTCGAGCTCGCAACCGTGAACAAACATGAACATTATTTAGAACCTAAAAATAAGTGTTTCTCAAATGAGTCCGCTAGCTACGGAGCGTTTCACTATAGAGAATAAGGGAATGAAATAAAGGCAGGTATGAATGTGTGTCGTGTGTGGTGTAGTGAGGTGCGCGACGTTCGTGCGTGCGGTGGGTGGCATCGACATTTGTCACTGCAGGCGTGGAGCTACGCTGCAACAGAGCTGAGCAGAGCTTACCAGTTCTGAACAACGATTCATCTATGGATTTTGAGATTTACTTGTTCAGTTGTATTGATATTACCAGTTATCTGTTGTGAACAACTATTCATCGATAGACTTTGTCTATGCAATTGTATTTAGACTGAAGTAAATGATAATAAAAAAAGTCAATCATTCAATGAGATAATTGTATTTTCTGCCTTACCATGCAATGTGATAGGACCGAGCATTCCTAAATCCCAGGAGATATAGAATACAAAAATCCAATATTACTTTGATCGACCTGATATTTGAATCCGAGACCTCAGCGTTGTAATGATTCCGTTATCCGTAGTGCAACTTCGTTATGGAGGTAGTTAATTTTTTATCACAACTAATATTACAATAGTTGACTAGACTATATATTACGTTTGTATATGTCACTAATTCAAATATTTACTGGTAGTAAGTCTTTCATATTTGAGCGGTCGGCTAGGTAGGCCACTGCAATGTCTATTTCTCCCGACAAACAGCAGTGTGAATGCACTGTTGTGTTCGAGTTGTGTTCGGTGCGAGACATTGTAGCCAGAGTAACTATTGGTCATATTGAGATTTAACATCTTATTTCTCATGAGCTGTCTTAAAGCTTACATCAGGCCAACAGCATGCTTGTCTTGGAATTCATTGCAAACAACCTATAGACTCGACAATGAAATTTACAATTTTGCATTAGTTTTTTATTTACAAATCATTTATAAATATTATATTATATTATGAACACTATAAAATTTGATAGTTATTAAGCAAATAACCGAAACATAATACCTACAATTTCACTGGCAGTAAATACCCTACAATACGAACCGTTTTATTAATACTTACATGCGTGCTTATGTTAGTGTCTCTACCAACACAGTTGAATTCATGTTTTTATGCCGTATCCACATTTCATAGTTGTGAGATTGAAAATGGAGCTCGCGGTGGCCACTATCGCGGCAAGAATCGAGTACTCTATGCAAATGCAGTTTTTGCCAGCGACCAATTGAGCAGCAAAGCCGAACCATCTCCGCTGGGTGGCCGAGCCCGCGCACATTCCGACACAAATTGAACAAATATACAATAGAAAATAAACACTTACTCCAATATTATTGCGCTGTTGCCAATATTTTATTTACAGTAAGCTTATTCCGTTCTGGGCCATGTTTTGTGACAAGGGCTTGACTCAATTTCAGTTTAATATTTGTTATTTATGTATAATTATGTATTGAGCAACACGGACGAGTTTTTTATAGCTATAATTAGATTCATAAACATTCCATAGAGTTGGTATTGTCTTAGAGAACGCATAACAAACAATTCACAATACGCATTGTTACATCTTTTTTCCAAAACAAGCAATTTAATCACAATCGTAGATATACACGAAATTACAGTGTTTATTATAATTACATGCACTATTCACACTTTAACACATTACTTGCGTAACAAACTATTAAGTAGTAAAAAACTCTTAAAACTATGACTAGTGGTAGGTCACTCGTACATGAGAAGCCAACTGGGTAGCTACCACCGCATTGTCTATTTAGTATTTCTACTGCCAGGCGGCAATGTAAATGCACTGTTATGTTTCGGTTTGAAGAATATTGTAGTCAGAGTAACTACTGGACATACTGAGTCTTAACATCTTATGTCATAGGATGGCGACCGCAGTGGAATGCCAAGCATTGCTACTATCCATGAGAGTTCATATCTTTTACCATCAAGCGAATGGCACGCTGGTCTCGCCATTTATAGCAATATAAACTCTTTAAACTTATTAATTTTATAAGTAGTATTCTTGATTGAAGACCTCCTGTATCGTAAACGCATTATGAAAAGGATGTGTCGTATATTATGCATATATTCATAAACAAAATGATTGTTCTATATGTATAATAAATGTCACTAATTGTATAGAGGCACAACAAAACAGCTCCACCCAGCAATAACGAGTTTACATATTATAATATTCAAAATTGCTCTCAACGACTGAGTCATCCATACTCGGGACCATATATTCAATTTTCCTTAATATACAGTCCCAATGCGAAGGACAAATAATTTAATATTGATGAAACGAAAATTGGTACAACTACAATTTAATACCAAGGCTTCATGTTTGTGTTTTTGGTATGATATATATGAAATTTGTAGTACTCGAAGTTATCATATTTGTGTCGCAATAGATTTACTGGTTCTATACGTACATTTTACTTAAAAGGTAGAGTCTCTCTGTAGCTAGTACGCAATATATATATAACTGGGCCTACCTGTGTAAATAAGAAACAATTTTGAGGCTTTTATCTTTCAGTGTACTTACTTCTACTCCGATTTCTTCATAACATTACTAAATATTTCCGATAAGGTGAAAATACATCTGCGATCATCAGGACATCTGGATGTGTAAAAGGCAGCAGATATCAGCATCGTCATGCGTATATTATAAAATAAATAGCTACATAAAGAATCGTTTCAGTGAGACCGAACATTAAGTGAATATTTTTTGCGTGCTCTGTGCGACACGACGATAAATTAGATGCGTTGAAATGTTTGTGTTGTGGCGTGGCGGGCGCTGTCGCCGACGCCGCACGCGCATACATTAGCGCACAATGCCGCGGGGGGCGCCCATTGTGTCCTCGCCCTCACAACACACGACAACACACGACACACCACCGTCTCATCCCGTGCTCCTGATGAACCAACATGCAATTATAACATAAATCTGCCCGCAAGTGCTATAATTCAATAAGCGATCCCAAATTGTTACTAAAACAAACGAGTTGACTGTTGTTGAAATTGTCACAAAAATGTTGATCTAAACATTTTTGGTACTTGATTTAAAAATTAGGTTGGTGTGACTATTAGTCATTTTGTGTTTCATTTGCCAAATACATGAATACGAAAAAGTCCTTAATTATTATATATTTTTTAATAAAACAATGTACCCTGTTACCTGTATTATAGGTACATACGTACATAGTACATTATTTTGAATAGGTTAGAGATACAGGGGAGAGTTCAAATAAAATACAACCACTTTAATACAGTTACACGTGCAAGGTTGTTATGAATAACTTGTACTACATTACACACCTGTTATAACTAATCACCTAAATCAAAGCCTATGATGTTGTGAATACATTATGCAAAATATGTTAAAAAAAAAACAAATATGTTTTAATTTTAAAATAAATAAGCAACACACAATCTTATCTGAACAATGCCCCAACATTAATTTTCGATAAAAATACTTTTTATATAACCTCCTGATGGTCGCATGTTAATGCGTCTGTGACAATGAGTTTATGGATGGCGGCGCTAGCACAATAATTGAGTTTCGGTAGTGCTATGCCGACTAATGAGCAAATAATTGTGCGGCAGGTGCAGCGCAGACCGAGGGCTGCACGCTATGCGCACACGCCAAACGCACCGCCACATCGCCACCGAAACAACTGTTACTACCACAGATTATAACAATTACTTTGATGTTTCAACCGGACATTATGTAGTCTTTTGTTTATGAAACGTTGCTACTTAATTTGCATAGTAAAGGTAGTTAAATACTATACTTGCTATAAAAGCATATTTATTAAAAAATATTGAAGGATATTATGATGATTTAGCAAAGTGGAGATGAATAGTTACCTAACCCTTTGTGATATAAGCGTGACATTATGTATGATTACCATAGTTCCCACACTGATCTTCCGTGTTAGTTTCATATTGATTCGTTAAACAACCTAATAAATTGAAGACTGCATTGCATCTACTGATTTAATTAATGAAATTTCGATATTCGTCCGGCTGGGTAAAAAATATATAATTGCTCACTATGTTAGCTCTTCCTGTTTAGCAGCGTAAAAAACGACCAGCTTGTTGTAACACTTGTACGTTTTCAAGAGGTATCGATTGACGGCGGCCTTTCCAAATGCATGAGCATAACAGCTGCTTGATGAACCTGTAGCGAATTGGTGTACATTGTGCACTGAGAGCACTTGCATTTTTCAGGTTTACTGTATGTAAAATATTTTTCAAATATGTATTATTATAGATTGATAAATTAAGAAAAATGAATAGAGATTAAAGTCTCTTTTTAATAGGCATTGCAAGTGCATATGTATGTACATTGAATTTCAAACTTTTTTACCAATTTGAATTTGAATCATATTACGATATATTACTATTGACGGTTAAAAAAAGATTGGCGCCTTTCTTAATTTCTTACACCCACATTTCCAAAATAATATTAAAATATTGACGCTCATAGTAAATTCAGTTCAATTTGATATTTTTTCTTCATTAATTTAAGCATTGTGTAGATGCATAGGTCCATTTACATAGCCCCTCAACAAGCTGTTACAGCAAAAGAAACTGTTTTTTATGGACCACCTGGCTCGCCACCCGCGCCATCCTCACACACAAAAAGCCCGAGAAAAAACGTCATAATATTTGAATATTATTATAAAAAACAATTAAGGGTGCCGCACGTCACCTGTCGCGGGCACGAGATACACATTTGCATAGAGAAACCTATTTTTAAGGCTGCTGACATAGAACTAGTGCGAGAGCGTAGGAAACTATTCGGAAGTAGGAGCCTCTGTTAAAATATTATCCTTTTAATGTGCTGCGTACTTCACTTATATAATTTGTTGTTAAAATACAATACATACATCAGAAAAAATTAATAGAATCTATTTTAACTTTATTTTTAGTGATTAATTAAGTTCGTTGCCCCGAGCCTTGAGGGCTAGAATCAAATTCTAAATTCAAAACCATAACAAAAATTCTATAATCTTATTTGACGACTTTACGTACTGCAATTTCTTATCAGTATAATGAATTATTTACTAATATATTCGCTGTTCTTCTGTGTTATGGCATCACCCTTACGAAGATTTGACGACACTTTATATTTTTTACAAAACACCTTTTGTTATAGACAACACACGGTCTATCTGCGGACTCATTGCGATTTTATCTATCAAATAAAAGTTTCTTTTGTTATATCACTTTCATTTTTGTTTGTCAATTCGTTTTAAACGAGCGATACAGATGCTCTAGTAGGTAATCAGATTATCTTTTAGAGGCTTCTGTCGTGTGCTTCAGGTTGTTGCTGATAATGATACTATGTAACGTAATGTAACCTTTTGGTGTACACGGTTAAAGTACATTGTAGGCATAAGTGTGAATAATCCGATAAATATTATTGGAGAAAAACAGGCACGTAACTATGTTTTATAACTATAGTAGGATATACTGAAAGAATGTTTGAAAAAGTTATTTTAAAAAAACACTTGAATATACAGTAAGCATGGATACTGTCGCCCATGCCATGAGGCATGGGCTACATTGTACTAGTACCTATGCTTACGTTGAATAAGAATAAACTGATGAATACACATAAACATGAATTTTAAATAATGGAACAGCACAAACAAACCAATAGGCACATTAACACGTTATTGTCTATTCTAAATCGGCTAATCATCGAGTTGTCAGAGTGAATGTAAACGCCTGGCCATTGTCGACCGAACAATCTCGTGTTATGGATGCCCCCTCGCTGACTAACTCAGAACTAGACGAACCCATTCATTTGTCATTTGTTTTGTATATGTATTGTTTAGATGTAGAAATGTCGCACCAAGTTCAATAAGGATGAATCAACCGTTTTTGTAAACTGTGCGCGTCTAATGCTCATGGTAGATTACTGGTTAAAACGTCGCGTGAAATGGGTTATATTATAAATAAAAAGGGTTGTAGCCAGGGTAGAGTCAATAATAAAATCAAAGCTAGTTCATGCAGAGCACGTAAAGTAACCTAGTAGAATAATATGTGAAATCAATAAAGATAGAAAATAAATTTGAAACAGCATGGAGCAGGTTAAGTTGTCTAGTTTTATAGATTGCATGAGCGTTTAATACGATGTGCGCACGAGTTGCATAATGTTCATAAAAAATAGTTTTCTTAAGCTGCACTGTAACCGCCGCGTGCGCCGCAAATTCCGCGGTTTGCCACTGAAAATTATGCCGCAACCTTAAAAACATCATAAAAAGTGACCGCTATAATATTCAATTTACAACTTTATGCGCACGAAAATAAACTCTATAATGCAATAACTGAGGTGTAATGGAGGCGTTATTATACGATATTTAGGGATAAGCAGGTGCGGCGGCCGCTTTGAAATCTGTGATGACCACCGATCTGCGCATTGATACAAATTGCCTCGTTATATACTTACTCAGTCGTTTCATATCGCCTATACCAGCGAGCGGCCAAATTACGTATCTGTGCGTTTGTTTATCGTAACCAATTCTATAGCAACGCTTATTGACATGATTTTGTTGATCGAATAATGACGTAGTGCAATCACAAAAATACAACGAAAGTTTATAGAAAAAGAATCATGTCTACAGTATGACCGTGGCTGGAATGGCGTGGTTACAGAATGTTATAAAAATAATTCTAAGCAAAAACTAATTGTGCTTAAAGGTCAAACTAAAAAATATGAAATACTTAATTTTATTAGTGCTTTCTTGTTAGTTTATTATAAAATTTACACAGAACTTATAAAAAAGAATTCACATTTGCATATTATAGACTATAGTCAGAGTACATGGGTAAAGAAATTAAATCGTATGTCTATACCATGTAAAAAGTTTTTATCTATTACATGTACGTCATACAATCAAGACTAATATATTCAAACGCTATCAAGGTTGATCTACAGCACACAATTGCTGAGTTGTTCATAATTTATGATAAGGTGAATTAACAGGTCTTATAACACGAAAATCGTTTAGCAGACGCCGTTTTGCCGCTTTTGCTTAAAGTCGACTCTACAACTGATACTACAATTTCTTTATTTAAAATATCTGGCGATAAATTGTGTCAACGGTTGCAAGAATGTTCAGTCTCATCAAGATTGGTAATATGTATAAACTTTTCAAGCAATGGGGAATATGCACGTAACTTAAATATGGACAAAATATATTTTTTTGTAATCTTCATTGCTACCGAAAACACGCTATACAATAATTTTTAAAATTTATTTTAATTTTATAGTGAAATTTAATCATCAAAAAGTGGCTTTCCGCGCAAATTTCCGAAACGCAACACTATTGGTGGATGAAAACGTGACGTCACGTTTACACGAGAGGTCTGCTGTCAACAAGCTATTTGTATGGTTTCTTTTCTGAGGAATAATTGTTTTTATATTGTGTCTCTGTTTTTTTTTTATATCAAGTGAATTGTTTTATGTGTTCACAGTATTAATTCATTGTGAAGAGAATTAATGCCATTATTTTATATTTAATATAATTTTCTGTACCTCTTTGATGTGAAACCCAGAAATAATAGAAAGATTAATAAAACTAGTCTCGAACTTGCCTCTTACTCTAATACTTATTAATTCTTCTTTACTGGTGGTAGGTCTCTCATATATGAGATACCATCTGGGTAGGTACCACCGCAATGTCTATTTCTCCCGTCAAACAACAGTGTAAATGCTCTGTTGTGTTTTGGATTGAAAGACATTGTAGCCAGAGTAACTACTGGATATATTGAAACTTAACATGTCTTAGGATAGCGAGCGAAGTGGAATGCCAAGTATTGCTTTGTAATTTAAGGTGTTGTTTGGTTTTACTACTATTTATGACCAGTCCTATCGCTTACTATTAGGCGAACGGCTTGCTCGTATAGAAGTTCAAAGCAATAAAAAAAATAGATGTTTTTATTCATCAGTAATACTTATACTCATACATACATAAGGATATAAGAATTCTTAATAATATCTTTACGACGTTTCGTAAACTAGATTATGTTTTTGTAGAGGTTTGTAAACAAAACAAGTAGGTAGGTAACCGTAAGAATGATATTTGTATGTATTTTACTTAATTTTAATATCCTAACTTACATCGAAATGGTCTTCACAACAATATAAACACCTCAAACTCGATACATGGTCTCTTCTCATAGCCTTCGACCACTTTATTCTTAGATTTTCACCTTTCGGCATAAGGAAATATACTTTGTCAGGTGCAGTGTTTATGTTTTTTTGGGTATATAGGAACGACACAATATTTGTAATATGGTTTTTTTGTGCTTTTCCATGTTAATTAAGTCGATATTCACTCACTTTCCTTATTTTCTGGTAATAATATATTGAACCAAAAATTGCTGTTGACATCGAACTTGTGTAATCGTGACGTCACGAACAAGCGCGCCAATATGGTCGCGTTTATATCGCCCAAAATTTATAGCGATTTTAATATTTAATTTTTTGCATAATAGTTTATATTTTGGACGTGTTATTTGTATGTTGGGTAATGTAATGACTAGTAGAATCGTATAAAAAAATCAAAAATAATCATGCAAATTCCCCATTCTAAGTTTCGTGAAGAAAAAAAAATTAAATTATGACTATTTCTTTTATGTTTGTTAGTTGTTGGAATTTCTCCGTAAATTATTATTAAAGAAGCGGACGCTATTTTGATATGTTACAACAAAAATATTATTTGAAAGAAAATGGCAATGATGTTATGAATAAGTAGGTATGCTGGAATATCTTCATAAAATATATTAGATCCGATGTAAAAGCTCTATTTTAATTAAAATAAAAACATAAGTTTCGTGCATTTCAAACAGACAAGGCAAGATAATATTCCAATGTCTGTATTTCTTTTGTGACATATCGTGTGAATGTGATAAATTTTCCTATACTTACATAGTTCTTTGTTAAAAATTAATTTGAATTCCACGCCTATAAATATCTACTTCCTTTTGCATGAGTTTCTAAATGATTATATTAATGTATAGAGCGATCTGAGTGCACGTTAAGTTACAGGTGATGCCACATTATGGAAATTAGAGTGATCACTAGCGCGTGTGGATGGTGCATTGTAGCCGGTAGCGTGCTGGCCACCGCCGCGGGCGCTCGTGCCATTCTCGTTCCAATTTCGAATGCAAATTTTGTTTTTCCAAAACAGATCGATGGAACAACGAAGCGGCTTAAAGAAGGCTCATTAGGAATATCCAAAAACTTTGAAATTCGAACCTATATGGAAAATGGAAATATATCACGTTTTATTTATTTTACTTAACTTAATATACAAACATTGTATATAGGCGGACTTAATACCGTAGGAATTCTCTGCCAGTTTCATTTAACTGCCATTTATATTTAACAAAAATGTTACACCACTTTTAACTCATACTTTCACGGCATGTGATTAAATTAAAATAAACGTGGGTATTCAAATATATTCGATAAATCAAGGATTTCACATGCAAAGATGTGTAAGTACTTAAGCTCAGGTTTATATCCCCGAATAGTATGCAGAGACAGATGAATGAGATAACTGATAGAGGGAAACGCTATGACCCTGGGCATAATATTTAGCCTTGTAATATATTTAAATTAGAAAATCCTCGATTTAAATAAGGAAAATGTAACATAGGTTTCGTACTACAAGATTATTTAAAAGCTCTATTTTATGTTAGCCTTCTGTAAGTATCGGTAGCTGTGATTTTACGAGTCCACATACTTGTATCCAAAACATGACAGGATTTTGACCGCTTGCGTGATTGGAACATTGCACTGGCCGATACCCTCAGGATATTATTCGGCGAACTTCCCCTTTCAAAGATTACCTCGATAAAACGAGCAAGAAGTATAATAAGTGCTGATTGGGGAGGTTTCGACACAAATAACAACATAAACTACGCACAAATGTTACTTTCCTTTTAGGGGCTCTCTACTAGATGTCATTTGCCCTTTGAAATGATTTATTTTATCACCGAAATTGTCTCAAGACTGCTATTGGAGCCGCGTGAGTCATTGACCCCTGTGACTCTATGAGACCTCCTTTTATATTATGGCTAATCAAAACACATATAGTATTGATGTGTCCAAAAATTATAAACATAAAAATGTACGTTTAATAAACGTAGTTTAATGAGTGCTCGAAATATTTCAAATAATTTCAGTAGTTCAAAATTACTTACACGCATTTAAGGCCTATCAAGCAAACTAATCAAAAGTTTTGGGTGAATTGTTGCCAGGTAAATTATTCAAACTATTCCACGACCAATTTTTGAACTTTCATAACTTTAGTTAAAACTATTCGCAATTACGAACTTTTGTATGAACTATAACAATGGTAATTACTGAAAAATTACCAAAATAGGTATTAAGTTTAGCGTTTCGTTTCCATTCGGCTGTAAAGTAGGCTAATGTATAGCTAATGGCCTCTAGAGAAACTAACGAAACATACGCCCCGCCAGGCAATAAAATAATTGAGTCCGTAAGGTCACGCACCCCTACAACCCCTATTAAACGGACTCGTAAATAATATCCAACCCCGTTATTTAATACTAAAAGGTTTATTGTTGGTTTAATAATTTTACGTAAAATTAATTTAATATTTTAATCTACCTACTGCTTAACATAAATTAAATATGGTAATTTAAATACAAGTTAATATAACGAACGTTTTAAGCGATACTGTGCTTATTGCATGTTCATTTAGGGTTTGTCGTCTGTTTATATTCAACGTTAATTACTTTTTTACTTTGATTTTATTTTTATTTTTCAAATCAAAGCTATATTAGTTGGTTACGAATAGCTTTTACAATTCGTAGCGTCAATTTGCGTCCGTACAGTTCGTAGACGGACGCAAATTGATTTCAAGCATAGACGACTATAAATAGTCTAAGTTTGAGAATGATGCATAATCTACAGATATATATAGGTGTTTGTGAGACCGAAAAGTCTCTCGTAGTTCCCGATAACCACGACACAAGACTCGATCTTAGTGTGGGGTCAGGACTATGTATGTGACTGTTGGGTGTTATTTATTATTATATATATGATATTGATGCCAACTCCAAATGTCTATTACTGGAATTACTTTATATTTGAATAATCCAGTTTATATTTCACTCATTTCATGTATCCAAACAGAGCACACGTCTGGCCAAAATAAAGACATTCATCACGGTCGGTAAATGCATCGCGAAGTGCTGCGAGTACGTTGCCAGACGTTTTTTTCATACACGACATGATCAGCGGTCATTATTCTCTACATAAAGCGCTGCAGTTTTTTTCAGCTCCAGTTCACTATACGTTAGACACGTGCTATCTTTTTTAGTCATTACTACGGGTGTAACGTGGTGTAATTTGTATGAATCACCTTCGAGTATGCATAATGATTCACTTGTCTTCGCACCGCAATCGTACAGGTGCCGTGAGATTGTTTCTCAGAGTTACGTAACAAGGGTATGTGGTGATGCATGAAGCGCCGGCGTTAGACACCACGCGTCTAAGAAACATAATTTATTGACGCCAGATCTAGGACAATAATGTATTTCTATCCGGGGCAGACATAATCACGTTCATACTTATCATTTTATGAAGCTAGCTAGTCTTCGAATCTGAACGGATTGCGTCCACCGTACACAATATTGGAAATCCCGTCATAGTGAGCAATACAAGTGTGTCTGGTTCCGGGTTCCGACAATGTAATGTGTTAAATGTACAACATATATCCGGTTTCGAACCGAGATATTTGCATCGTGAGTGCAGAAATAGTGTCTGAGGCAAACCAGGTAGAGCATCTTTCACAGAGGAATACCTACTCTTAAACATTCTATTACATTTATCACCCGGTGCCTTATGACCACATTTTTATGCCAATATAAAAATACAAAAGCAAGTAAACTTCATTACGTTAGCCCCGTACAGAACTTGTATATAATTTACTCTTTATATTTATTTCTTCTGCCCGTAACGTTACTCAGCTAAATTTGGACAACAAGCCTAAAACATTGAATAACTAATTTGACGTTTACAAGTTGGTGCGCAAAATAACGTACAAGAACTTTGATATGTACACAATACACATCAATAAAATCTCCCGCAGTAATAATGACAAGAAATTAAATACCCATATAAATGGGAAGCAGAGATCCGTTTGTATAATAATAACCTACCTGATTGTATATTATACATATATTTTCGTTTTAGATACAATTTTAAGAGCTAAAACAATATACCCACAACTATAGTCTACATGGCCACCTGCTATGTAACATACTACGAGTATGTATAGATTACAAGAGCACGGCGCGGCGGCGCGTCGAAACCCTAATAATTACTGTTTCCAGATTGACTGGACTAAATTAGGGATCGTTTACTTTCCAAATCGTTGTAATTGCCGCCTTCACCGTCCGCAGTACATGTGCTCGTATGCGTAGTATCGATCAGGAGTCGATACAGCAGGCCCAATTTGTCGGCCCTGCTAAATCACGACACAAAAGCGCCGCTTGATCTAAATCGATTTGTCCAAATTATGTGAGCGGTCCGTTGCTATCCTCTTTAAATATTGACCGCTTCTGAAGAACACCTGTGCATTCGCCAATACCGCCGTGCCTCAATAGCGGGGCTATTAAATACGAGACTAAATTTTGATAAAAATGAAGATTTTTTGTAATACACAAATAATAGTGCACCGAAAAATAAGATAATAATATAATAGCACAGAATTGCAGTATTGATTAAAACCTTTTTAATTATTATCGACTAAAACACATATGAAATAGAAGTTAAAATTTTCATACAATGTCTATGTGAATACTAATTTAATTACATAATTATCAAGAATTAGTCGTATCGCAGGGTAAATTAAACATTTGTGTCATGTTAATCAATATCTATTAATATTCATTAAAAAGTTTATCATAAAGTAGGTAGTACGCTTTTAACCATCAATATAACTTCCTTCCTGACTGGGGGAAACTGACGGGAACAAGGTGGTTCCTGCTTGTATCAGCCGGAATGACTGGCTGTTTTGAGTAGATTAACAAATTTCTGGTAATACCCCGGGCTGCGCTCCTGCGCCATATGTCGGGTCCGTTACCTAATGTTGCAATCGCTTACCTGCATTCATACAGTGCAGCGTGGTAAAATTGTTAAATATTATATAAAATTAAGCATTTAATATAGAATGTTACTATTTTATACTTAACAGGGTTTACTAATTAGTAAATGTCTGTATTAAATTATCGTAAAATATAAAAAATAATTTACAAAATTTACACTGAATTCAAAATTTTAATACACATAATATTACAATTATAAAGTTTAATTTAACCATAATTCAATTGTATTAATTAAAGCTACTTCTTACCGATTTTTTTAGTAAGCTAATTTCATTGTTGTATAGAATAATACACACCTATCTCAGGGTTTCCTAAAGTGTGCTACACGTATAAAGTGTAAGAGTGCGTTGCGAAGTAATTCGGTCTACGAATTTTAATTTTTGTACTACGTAGTATGTACCAATTAACTATGTTTACTTTTGTCTCTGTAGTACCTACATAGTTTTGAACGCTGAAACAAAATATTATACATGTATACGCGCCTGACTGAAAAAGGCTGGACACCCCTACTCTATCCCAAAAACTACTGAACCGATTGTTATGAAACATAACTAAGTTGAGATATAGGTACTTACGCAATCCAATCCAACAATATTTTTTTGCGATCCTACTTATAATTTTTAGATTTATGCGTGGAGAAACATATATACGAAACGGTGACCGCCGACCTTTAATATCAGACACCTCTTCCTTATATTTGCCCCCTTTATGAATACCTACTGTCATACATAAGTGTGCCATATGCATACATAATTGGTCTGAAAAATATTTTATTTAGTATAGTCTGCAATCTGCAATTATATTTAACGATGGCATCCAAAATTACCCACTTATTTATGAAATATAGTTTTTCTATAATGTATCAAAATTGCAAACAGTCACAATGTGTATAGTACGCATTATTTATATCGTTCCATAATTGTAACAAGGTCCCCAGACTATTAGGTCTATATACGAAAATTAGGAGTTAGGTGCTAAACACATTACCAAAGCCACCTCGCCAAATGGTGTTCATAATGGCCAACAATTTGTACCGGCGCCATCTTGCGAATAAATATTGGTCGAATTAGCGGCCCCCTGGCGTCCACCTGCCATTGTTGCTAATAATGCTAATAGCCCATGTGTTGATGTATTAAAAAAAAACGTTAATAAAGCGTGAAATGTCATTATATTAGGGATCAAAGATGTGCCGAACCATCTGTTTATTTTTTTTATGATCATGTTTGCTTGGTAGCCAATTATGTGCCCTATGGTTCAACATATCCTTTTTTTTGTTAAAAGTTGAGCATTTGCGACAAATGTTAATTGTAATACCTAATAACTAAAATAAAATAGGATTGACCTAAAATAGAAAATATTCATTATTAGGCTAGTGTCAATCTTTTAATGAGATTGACTACGAGCAAAAGGGATCATAATCCTCAGCCAATTGTAAAATTACCTTATAGTTAATTACCCCTTTGTGTTGAAATAAATTGAACGTAGCTGAAACATCTGTTTCGGATTATTACAGATAGTATTTAGAAACACGGCGAACAGGTGTGCAAAGATAATAACGAAACAATAACAACGACAATCCGAAATTACTACGGGTACGTGAGAAAAGCAGAAAATATCCTTTGTAATTGGGTAGTTAGGAAACTATCCGCCACATCTGGCGTCTTTATTGTGCTGTATAGAATTCCACTAATTTACTATTCGCCTTTGTTTTGCAAAGCTGCGTACTTACCTCATCGACAAAAGTAGTGGACGGGAACCAAAAGAAATGTTACTAATTAATTAGGTAAACGTAATACGTATAGAGTATATCAAGACTGTTACCGAAAACGTAGCCGCGTGATAATTTTAGTGACTTTAGACATAATGCAAGGAAAATTTTGCATAAAAAATATGTACGTTCTCGATATTTGTCTTGATAAACCCTGTATAATATTGGGTAAAGTCAAAAAAAATCTAATTTTCTAGATTCGATTTCTGACATTAAAATACCCACTAATTAACCTTGATATAAAAGATCTCCGGAATCAATACATATGGATATATTAGATTATATCCTCTTACATGTAAAACATAGGGGAGATCAGCGAGGAACGTAACGCGGGATGAAAGTAACATTAGAATTTGTGAATAAATATTAGGTGAATAAATTATCTGCATTATCTGTCATATGCTGTATGATGGACATAAGTAATTTCGTGCAGTATTACTAACGTGACCATTTATTTTTTGTGCCAGAGCGGGACATCTGTGTAATGAAATAATAATTAACCGACTTCAAAAAAAGGAGGAGGTTCTCAATTCGACTGTATGTTGCTTTTTTTTTTTTTTTTTTTTTTATGTTTGTTACCTCGTTTCTCTGTACTGTGTGAACCGATTTCGACCATTCTTTCTTTGATTGAAAGCTGATGCTTGTCATTTGGTCCCATAAAAATATGGTGAAAATCTGAGCAATATCTTCGGACCTGGAGAGGGGAACTCCTTAAAATTAAGTAGGATTCCAATGGTTCTTTTTGCATTAGGTTCATTATAAAAGTTGATTTACAGTGAGAGAGGAAAAAAGGGGTGGGGGTGAGGGGGGGTAGGTGATAAAATTAAAATACACGTAAATTCTAATATCTTCGGCAGCTTTTAACCGATTTTATTGATTTCTTTTTCATTGGAAAGAATGTATTGACAGGTTGATCTCAGGAACACAACATGGAGATCTGATCATTATTTTCGGACCTGGAGTGTAGAACTCTTCAAACTTTAGTAGGATTCCAATGGTTCTTTTTGCATTGGGTTCAGTATAAAAGCTAAGCTACAGTGGTGGTGGGAAAAGGGGGTAGGGGCAAAGGGAGGGGGGAGAAAAAATAATAAACATATGAATACTCCAATATCTTTGGCAGCTTTTAGCCGATTTTAGCGATTTCATTATCATCGGAAAGAACATATTTCTTATGGGGACCAAATCTTCTTCATTTTGATTCCTATCAACACTAAAAAGATAAAAATAACCAAAATTTTTAATAAAAAAATAAAAACCGACTTCAAAACAAAAAACCGCTAAAAACCAAAAAATAACTAAATAATAAGTACCACTGCAAAGCAAAAAAATAATATTTGTTTCATGGAACTTGCGCTTGTTGATTAATTTGCTTAATGACTTGACTAGCCAACAAATCAAAATATATGCATAACATATTGAAGGCGGGTCGCCCAGTACCAAACATATAGATATTTAAATTAATATAAGGCATAGGTCCTACATGTTTGGTACTTGGCGGCCCGCCTTCAATATGTTATGCATATATTTTGATTTGTTGGCTAGTCAAGTCATTAAGCAAATTAATCAACAAGCGCAAGTTCCATGAAACAAATATTATTTTTTTGCTTTGCAGTGGTACTTATTATTTAGTTATTTTTTGGTTTTTAGCGGTTTTTAATAATAACGTTTTTATCATAGATTGTACAATATAAAATTATAACTGTAGTCATATTTTTTTATTTGTCGCCTGAACAAATTTGTTTCAAAACATCGAGTATAATTTTGAGAAGGTGTGAAATTCAGTACATGATTTATTTACATTTATTATCGTAATAAAAATAGCTTTCATTACTGCGACACTCAACTGTGTTTTATCACTTGCCCATAATATTTTGTTAATGTGAGAAAAAGCTCTTTCGATATGTGCGTTACTTCCAGGTAGACACGTAACATACTCAATAATTGTGTAAATGTTTTGAAAATCAAGATCAAGATCAAGAAGAAGTATTTACGAAAGCGCTGGAATTATTCGACCCACAGTTTTTAACAGTAGTTCGGTTAAGCATTTCGTGCGGGAAATACATTTCAAATGATTGTTTGATCTGTTTGCAAGAAAGGGACTATATCGGCCTTGCTGGGGACACCGGGACAGACTCTCCTGAAAGCGGGACGTATGGTCACGTTAAGTATTACCTAAGTTGCATTCAAAGAGCTGTGCCATCAGGTTTTGGTTTTAACGAATTGATGCTGCAAACAAATTTATTAATTCAAAAAAATATATTGGAAGGTTTAGTCTTGCGTGTCAGTAAAATAAGACAACTATTCCTCTTGCTATAACAGGGTAAATGAAGATAAATATCTGTCCATTTTTTTGAGGATCTGGTTATGTGTCTGTCATAATTTGGGCAAGTAAAATATATAGAGATGAAAGTAACAACTTGTTACTTGTAACATGTATGAAGGGATGAAAGTAACAAGTATACAACTGTGTTCCTACAAGCTTAAAAAATTGCTTTATATTGCTAAGTATTAATATCCAAACTCAAGATAGAATAATGGAAAGAAAAGTTACCTACCTACAGCAGAAAGCTAACAATGTTTGATACTCAGTATAAACTAGGGACCCAAAAATTAAAAGGAAAGAAAGTTAGATCCAACAAGTCTCAGAAATATCAAATTTTCTGGCTTATTGAAACCAATGTTTATTTTGTTTAGGATAATTTGGCTATAGCAGGATCTAAAAAACTAATTCACAATAAATGTATTGATAACGAAAGTACAGTCAGCAACATAAGTCGATGAACACTTCACATTTTTTGATAACCTTTTTATGAATTAAAATTTGTACGTACTACTTTGTAGTCGTAAAATATAACCAAGTAAAGTCATCTATGCCGAGAACTGACATATAATATTAAAAATAATTATTATTTTGGATGATAAGACAATTCCAAATCTCGGGAATGTGCAGCGACTTATGTTGCTGACTGTACTTTTTGCTGGGTCGAGCACGGTTAGGTGAGTTTTACTTAACTATTAGGACCTTGAATAAGTTCTCGCTGTTTTTTTACAAAATATTTATTTTTGTTAAAAATTCAAGGAACAAAAACATTTTATTCAAAGTACTGCCCATCACTAGCAACCACTTTCTCCAATCTTTCTGGCAGTATATGAATTCCGCGTCGGAACAACGACATGTATTTTGAGGCTATCCAAAAATCGTTCAATTTTTTACTTTCTTCATAAGAATGAAAGCGCTGGTCAGCTAGACCATGTGCCATCGAACGGAATAGGTGAAAATCAGAAGGGTCTATGTCAGGTGAATACAGCGGGTGGGGTAGAACTTCCCATTGAAGTGTTTCCAGGAAGGTTTTCACTGGTTTTGCAACATGAGGCCGAGCGTTGTCATCTAGCAAAATCACTATGTCGTGTCTCTGCTCGAATAGCGGCTGTTTTTCTTTTAGGGCTTGACTTAAACGCATCAATTGAAATCGACAGCGATCCCTTGTGATAGTCTCATTCGCTTTGAGCAGCTCGTAAAAACTTACACCCTGTTGATCCCACCAAAAACAGAGAAGACGCTTCGAACCATGAATATTTGGCTTTGCACACGATGTTGATGCATGACCGGGCTTACCCCACGATTATGTATGCTTTAGATTATCGTAGTGTATCCACTTGTCATCGCCAGTCACGATACGGTGAAAAAAACCTTTTCTTTTCTGCCGTTGAAGGAGTAGTTCACACGCGAGAAAACGCCGTTCGACGTCTCTCGGCTTCAATTCATTCTGTACCCAATGTCCCTGCCTCATGATCATTCCTATAACATCTAAACATTTTGAAACAGTTGACTCATCTACGTGTAATCTTTTTCCAAGTTCTGCTAGCGTCTGACATCGGTCTTGATCGAGTAATTCCTCCAATTTACCATCTTCAATTTTTTTCGGTGCGCCAGAACCTTCTTTATCCTGAAGTTCGAAATCATTATTTTTGAAGCGTCGAAACCAGTCTCTGCACATCGTATCCGACAAAGCATTGTCTCCATAAGTCTCAACAAGAATTCTATGAACTTCAGCCGTAGATTTCTTTTGAATGAAGTAGTGCAATACAATTCCCCGCAAATACATTTTATTTGCCACAAAAATAAACATTTTCAGAAGTAAGAAAAAAAAATTGGTTACACTAAAATTAACTATCCTATACTGAAATTTAGGCTTAGATATACTGCTGCCTTGCATATGTATTACCATTCCAAATTTCCCAAACGGGGTACTGCTATTGTCATCTTTGAAGAAACAGCGAGAACTTATTCAAGGTCCTAATATAAAATTGTTGTTTAACTCTCTTCTTCAAATTGCTGCTGAAGGTATTTCCATTCAAGTGATCGAACACCAAGAATACTCAATTATCTTCGACAATTCAAAAATGTGCGCTTGGAAGTTAATCCTTCGGTAACTAATTCAGCCCGGCTCGCTAACAACTAGGACTAAGAAAATTAAATTAATGAGTCTTTCAAAGAATATATTTTTAAGTGTCTATCCGAAATACACGTTTATTCGGTATGTAGACATTTCAAAACCATGCATTCTAAAAGTCTATAGAATAATGAGTCAGTTAAAAATGAAATACCAAGCTAATATATCATATTTTTCCTCCATAAAATCCTAATACTTATCATTTGTTATGTTAAAATGGCAAATAATATAGGTACTTTCTAACTGTTTATTACAAAAGCACTACAGTCTACACCACAGTTTCAGCTTCGTTTAAAAAAATAGTTTGGTCTGGAGTGGAAAACTAAAAATCAATCATGATTTCAGTCGGAAACGGAACCACCCACTCGACAATGATCAAATCAGCCACCACTCCTGCCCTGGCGGCAAAAAAAAAGGTCTCTGTATTCGACAACTCGACGAAAATGAATGTCGGACGCATGAACTGAATGTCGGGCGAGAAACAAAACGTAACGTCAGTCTGCGTCAGTCTGTGGGTAGCGCTTGAGGGAGAAGTGTGTGTCGCCGCGTTCTCCGCGCACAGCTGATCGCGCTCGCGTCTTTACTAACGATATTATAAACTCTGACAAAATCAACACATCTACCTCAAATATTAAAACATGGTGATTCTGAATATGTTTTAAATATATTTAAATCATTGTATGGACTATTTAAGTTATTTACAGTGACAGTTTAAGACTTCATCATAACGATGGGTAAGTTGGCAATTTCTGTTTTTCCTGGTTTTCATACGTGTTATAACAAGTATTATCGTGTAATAATTTATTGCAAAGTATTTGGAAGCGTCATAAACTAATAATTATTTGTTATAAATAAATATTTTTAACCATATGAGAGGTTATGTTTACAAAAGTGCAAAACAAAAGTATGTCATTCAAGTTCACTAAGAAATTTTTTAAGAAGAAATAACAAAGAAAAATCATATCCTTATTCTTTGAATTAAGAAGCTGTAAGGGTCAAATCACAAATAGTTATCTGCGATCTGCGGCATACCGGCCGGCGTCAATTTAGAATGCCTAGGTCCAAATAATACCTACCTACTTATTACGTACGTGATTGATTTTAATTGACAGTTCCATTTGATTAGCACATGAGCCGGCTGATGTATAGCACTCGGCACGAGCTTCAGTATAAAAACTACATGCATATTGTATATTTGCCTTCTAACTACTTACTAATTTAAGTAATAGTTCTTACAAAAATATTTTCTTAATACAAATTCGACTATGAGAAATGAAACAATTTGACCATATACAATTTGGGAGCAGACATCGTAGGTGGTAGAAACCTGCCTACACGTGGGCGAGACTTTTGCAATAATATTTATTGTTTTCGTTCTAGACTATTTAAAATAATTGTTTCATTCATTTTTAATTGCTCCAGTTTCATTTAGTTTTATAGCTTGACAGAAACACAACTTGAAATAATAAATATTAATCAAACAAGATAGCTACGTTAGAGTAATTTTAATGTAGCTGCATACGAATAATATCTAATAAGTCATGTTCAGAAGTTATTTTCTACACAATATAAGAAAACTAAAAATAAGAGTAGAAATCAATGATGATTACATAATGTAAAAGAAAGACTGCGTGAATCAGTTACCATGATTTAAAAATGTGTACGCAATAAACATTGCAGACCGTTCCATTATATGCATAATTAGAATTCATTTCACCTGCCCGGTACTCACGAGCACGCGCATAATCGCCTGGGAAACAATCTAATTTGGATTTATGCTCTATTTTTATTTAAATTAAATTGTTTCATAACAGTAATCACTTAATAATGTAACTGAGCAATTCCCCGTTTAATTAAGCATATCTAAACATTTGCACGCTAAAATAGATTTTACATTTTTTGTTAGTCTTCTAATGCATTTTTTTTGTTTGTACTTACTACGTTTTAAACTAAGCTATTTACGTCTATTATAAGGAACGAAATATATATATCTAGGAAGGTACTACTTACATAATATGAAATGCAAGGTCTTGAGTAAAATTAGTAGCACGAAATCAATAACGGTTAGCTAAAATTCAACTTGCGCAATCCAGTTATAAAATTTTCACACGCGATTTTTAACTACTTTTTAATAGACAAAGATTAATCACGAACTGTCGGCAGCCTAAATAATCCAGTTACTCATTACAATCCATATGTTACGCGCTCGTAATCCCCACTGGCTTGACTCATTGTCAGATTTCATCATTTCATTTACATAGTTGACTGGAATCGTCTCATGTAGCTTTGTATGATAGATCTATAATTATGTTGTGCAAGGACATTGTCATGCGACGAATTTCATAACAAATAAAATTGTTACGATCAATATCTGTTGGTAATAATATTAATCATACTAGACTAGTGAGATTAACACAATATCGTTTCACCGATGACTTGTAGTAACATGTCGCGACTGGCAGCCAGAATATTACGCCGCATCGCATACCCAAGGGCGTTCTGTACGTGAATTGAAATGTATGAATTGAATTAAATATTAAAGTATAATTTATTATAAATATCGGCACGCAACCTAATGGGGCTAACGATATTATGCTTCAAGTTAAGCTGCAACCATGGCTTTAAGATAACTTCATACATAAATTGATATAACCAAACTGATATTATAAAAAAAACAATTCCTATTACTTAATAAAGATAGTATAAGTTTAGTATTGCCATTGAAGTTTCATAATATGTATCATTATAAATAATTTAAACCTCGATTAAATTAAAGCATATGAATTTAAACCAACTTAACATAGGTATCATAACCGATGCAATTAATTCCAAATAATTTAAAAGCTTATATCGATATCTTATTGCTTCTATTTTGACAATATTCTAAGTTCTAACATTATTCTGTAGGCAAGTTACCTATAATCTTTTCGTTTAGTAAGCCATAGCGTAATTTCACGTTAACTGCAACCAAATTCCTCCATTCTTGCATGTACATATTTTAATTTGAATAAATACGGCATACTATTAGGCTTTTGCTGGTCATTAAATGTGTGCAAGTTAATTCCACACACGGTCAAACATGCTTTCACATCGTCATCAAACGTGCATTCTCGTCAACCGTTTAACCGAGTATGAACTCACCTTAAAAATACAGACATGCAATGAAGAGTTTAATATAATTACCCAAACAAATAATCAATATTTAAACAATACGAAACGCACTAGCTTCGGGAAATTCGATAAAAACTATTGAAACATAATATGTGCATAGACTTACCATTTTTGTCCCAGGAGTAGACAGAGGTGCAACCAGGACACCCACATTTTGCCTTGTGGGTTCCGTTCCATGATGCGATAGGGGGCGAGCCTATTGCCATATCGGGCACTAATTCCTGACCCAGAACTGATAATGAATAGAAAAATCCAATATCACTGCCCGACCCACGATTCGAACCCAAGATATATGTAATACTTCGGCCAAAAGCGATTATCACAACGGATTACTTTGATGATAACGTCTCTTTAGTAATTAAAATGAGTAATTGCAATCGTAGCCGAAGGAAATCTAAAATTGACCGATAAACACATTATTATGAAGCTTAATTAAAAGTGTTATATCCCGTAACCTTACAATAGCATCTACGCATTATTTAAAGCAGTTTAGTTGCAAGGGTCACCTATATTTCCAGGCTCTATAACTGAAGACGCCATCAAATGTAGCAGTGCATTAAAGATTTAGTATCAACTATATGTTAAACATGATTAGTATTGTGTAATTTCGAAGCCGTGGAGGTATTTCCAAAGCCGCCTAGCCGGAAGTCCAGCAGGAAATCGCGGCGCCCCGGCGCGGCGCGGCGGCGCACGGTGCCAGTAACCTGCGATACTCGCGGACTTATCGACAAATTGTTCATTATCGATGTGTAGTATCGATAGTTGATACGGATGCTTGACAGGATCTATTAAGAGATCCTGTATTGATAGCAGCTAGATTTTATTTCTTTGGTCGTTTATAATAGAAATTAGTGGCACCAATTGCAGCTTTGTTCATTTTTAACAAGACTCATTATTCAGTTGAATAATTTTAAAGCTTAGTCATATTAAAACTTGGATTTAAATATAATTTAAATATACATATATGTCTAGCGTTTTTGGATCCGTTAATCTTATATTTGAGTTTAATTTATTAATAAAAAAATAGAATTTGGCTTGCACTGATTCACCCATACTGCTTTTTTAATATCTTTATTATACTCGCCTATAGTATAAGCAAGCTCGTTCTAGTAAGTAGGTAACATAAATAGCGCTGGTTATATATATTAAACGTTGCATTCACATTCCATAATAGATACATCAACTTCCCGCTTGCAAAATGATAGGTGTACTTTCACGGCTTTGTAATAATGGAAAGAGAATATGTACAAGAGATTAGAACATAATGGTGCGGAGGTGGATGCGTGGGAACGCTCCCAGAGTTCACGTGCTGCCGCCGGCCCGCGCCGCGACTACACCAGCCACGCACCAAAACACATTCATATGCAGCTTACAGTACTTACACAAAGCCGCGCCGACAACGCGCCAATTCTTTTACGCTAATTATCTAGAAAGCACCCACGGTGGCTCAATTTAGATCCTATCACTCCATACTGCTCGCTTTAATGTTATTTCTAGCTTACTCGTGAACACTAAACGCAGTTAGCACCGGTTCCGTCATGACTGATGGTCGAACATCCTACAACCTTATAACTTTGTATTGTTAGATTAAAGTTATTTATTCAAGTCACACCAATATACATATTTATAAGGTCCATATTGAATAATACGAGTGAATGAACTTTATAAGAAAATCAATTATGCTTCCATTCATAAAGCCACGGCGATTCTATGCACGTGTAGGTGTACGTAAGTCGCCGAATAATTCTGCATCCATATTTTGTAATTGATTGCAATATTACTCACAATATAAATAATGACAATTCAACTGCGGTCATTTTTCGACAAGTTTTTACTAGAGTTGAAGGCTATTTCGGAAACCGAGTCCAAGTACATTAACCCTTAAATGCATGATTTTTCCTTTTTAAATACAATAAATTGAAACAAGTAGTTACTTAAATATAGATTAAGGGAAAAATAAAGAAAAAATTTTTTTTTTTCCAAAAAGTATATTTTTATAAAAAAAACTTACTGATGTAGATCTACATCAGTATGCATTACAGTTAGTATTAATAATATACTATTTCTATTTTATGACTGTCTTCGAATTAGGCTTACTGTAGTGAATGAAAATCTTTGAAACAGTTATTTCTCTGATTTAGACACAACGGTACATTACATTTGGTACACGACCATTGTGTGGTGCCCTTACAATTGGGCATCTTGCACCGTAATCGATTGGCAAATACAGGCCAATGTTCAAACCCATCTACGCGCACATCTTTTGACGGAAGCGGATGTTGGGGACCTTTTGGCTTTTTTATTTGTAGCTCCCGTTCTAGAGAGGAAGTACTGGGTCGTCCTCTTTTACTACCACCAGACATACCTATATTGCACAGTGTGTCAGCCAAACAATTGCGAAACTCCCCAAGATTAGGCAGTTGCTTTTTTGACACACCTTTAGCAATCAGATTGGTTTTCAGAAGGACCCATGAGTTTATTGTCGTGAGGTCCAGTAGGTGATAAAACAACCGTAGGTACCATTTCCGGCTCTTTACTCGAATCCGATAGCGGCCTAAAAAACTGTCCATCAGGTCGACCCCGCCCATATGTATGTTGTACTCTTGCACAATTTTGGGATAAGGAATGTCAATTTTTTGTTTAGCCCTCTTATCGTATCTTGATACTTTGCTAACAGGCTCGGCGCCAACGTAAGTTGATAATAGAGTGACCACTTTATTGTCTTTCCACGCAGTGGCCGAAAAGTCTACTCCATCTGAATGAGAAACGCGTTCCTCATATGTACCTCTCGGAACAGAAGTTTTCATTAGTTCCTTTTTGTCAGGGAGTCGACAATTCGGTAGCCTATTTTGCTGAATAGTTCCGACACATTGTATACCCTGTTTATTCAAGTAATGTACCAAAGGCAGGGATGTGTAAAAATTATCGAAAAATACAATATGATTGTTCATCCTTGGTATAGCTCTCGCCAAACGTATAACGACGTTATTTGTTATTCCGAGATCAGGCTCATCGGCTGGCTTGTCTTTGTTTTCTTCTTGTCCAGAATAGACCTCAAATCTGTAAGCATATCCCATGAGATTACAGAGAACATAAAGCTTGTAACCCCACTTGTGAGGCTTATTTGGTAAATATTGCTTTAGAAAATGTGCAATTTTCGTTGAACACATCTGTTCATCTATAGAAAGTCGTTGGTCTATTGCAACTGATGAAAATGTCGTATTTAGCTGTTCTATCACAGGCCGAATCTTATGGAGGCGATCGTGATCGGAATGGTCCCGCGGAAGATGTTCATTGTTATCGTTGAAATGCAAGTAGCTCCTAATCATCTCAAATCGATTTACCGGCATTACGCTCTTTACAGGATCGTACCCAAACTTGGAATGCCAGTATGAGCGTACACTAGGGAAATGCTCCACTGACATAAATAAAAGAATTCCTATGAATTTTTTTAGCTCCCCAACACTAATACTGAAAGATATTGAAGGGTTTTTTTGTACTGCATATAAATTGGTTTCATCAACAATTTTTTGAAGAAACTCTGGTGTGAAGTAGTGCAAAAAACATTTATATGGTGTATCGAGTTCAGTTATAGCAGAGTCTGTTGTGCTTGGTTGGTGAATTAATTTTGATTCGTCATACATCAAACTGTCTTTTTTCCAAATGAGTTTCCTTTTATCAAATTCTACATAACTCGCATGACCTTCTTGCATGGGTAATGAAAAAATAATTTCACTCGATGGGCGAGGCAGATCTTGAACTAGTGGTGGATCACTAAAGGTAGGATCTTCATGATCCTCTGCCTCCTCGTCCTCCAATTCTCTAATCATTTCTCTTGCATTCTCAAAAAAGTTTTCTTCATCTTCACTGTCATCTTCCAAGCCATCCTCAGAAATATTTCCATCTTCTAAAGCCGCCAGAAGTTGTTCAATATCTTTATCTGCCATTCTACGGGACATTCTGTAAAAATAATTATAAAATTCGAATCAATAAATTACGTATCTATAACAAATAAGTCAAAAAAGAAAAAAAAATATTATACGTATAGTACAACTATTTCTTATCGATTTTGCATATTGATGTATTTCTACATCACAATTATTCCGCAGATATTTATGGTCCAAGATCCCAGGGCCCCCAGACGTTACTTATTTTCTCATAAAAAATATAAATGGGATAAAGTAGTGTTAGTACGTACTTTGAATGTGTGCATACCTGCTAGCTTGTGTCGACGGCCAATTCATAGGTACCAGGTGCTAAAGGTAGATAAATACAGTACTGATTTTTCTTAAATTCTCAGAGCTGATTTTTACATATGTTTTAGATAATTTTGTTAAAAATTAATAATAATTATTGCCAGACACTTTCCATCGGCGCTTATCCTTAACAGACGCTTTAAAGCTTCAAAAAAAATAACATATTTTTACTTATAATCTCACTCTTGATTTTTATATATGATACTTAGGGAACTATTTGAACACCCCTGGTCAGCAGCCAGACCAATTGGAGGGGTCAAACATCCCCCCAGACACACATAAAGTGTCGCTATGTGTATGAGCGAATGAAGAGTTCAATCGCAAAAATGTGAAAAACTTTGATGCAAGTAACTTACCACCATGCAAAAGTGAGCTTTTACAGCAGTTTGGACGAGCTAATTACATCACTAGTCTCTGGAAGAATGCCCATTTTTTTTTTATTGCTTTGAATGGCGAGACGAGAATGCCGTTCGCCTGATGGTAAGCGATACGACCGCTCATGAACAGTAGTAGAACCAAACAACACCTTGAATTACAAAGCATTGCTTGGCATTCCACTGCGCTCGCCATCCTGAGACATAAGATGTAAAGTCTCAATATGTCCAGTAGTTCCTCTGGCTACAATATCCTTCAATCCGAAACACAACAGTGCATTTAAACTGCTGTTTGACGAGAGAAATAAACATTGCGGTGGTACCCACCCAGGCAGCCTCTCACATATGAGAGACCTACCACCAGTAATATATGAAGAAAATTAGTATTTTTAGTTCTGACAATAATGGGACGTTGGAAGACAATAAATATCATTTTAACTGGTTCGATGGGGACCAATTGCCGAGCTTTGTCAGTGAATCGCTTCAAGAAGCATCAGGTATTATACTTTAATTTTGAATAATTGATATAACCGTGTAACTCTTTAATTCTTAATTATGTTATTTTTGTAACAGAAAATGAAAGTAATAAGGATGATAATGAAGATAGTCAATGCCAACATTGGGTTGATGATGACTTATCAAACTTAGACGATGATGACAGTAAAGATCACGCTGAATTGCAAAATGTTCAAACTACAAATAATCCGAAAGAAGAAAGACATGTATAGCTTTGTGTAATTTTAAGATATATATTTATTGTCTTGTTCTATGGTGTGTAAGTCCGCCAACCCGCACTAGGCCAGCGTGGTGGACTATATGGCCTAACCACTCTCAATCGTATTCTCGATTGTAGAGTAGGCCCGTGCCCTGCAGTGGGACGTATATGGGCTGATACAGATTTATTGTCTTCCAACGTCCACCCATTATTGTCAGGACTAAAAATACTAATTTTCTTCCAGAGACTAGTGATGTAATTAGCTCGTCCAAACTGCTGTAAAAGCTCACTTTTGCATGGTGGTAAGTTACTTGCATCAAAGTTTTTAAAATTTTTGCGATTGAACTCTTCATTTACGTCACAAACCATATAAGTGTTGATGAAGAGTTGGAGTCGGGCAGCATCTACGTCAATTATTCCGGCCACGTTGTACAGTTCACAAACAAATTTTTGTATAGTGTTAAACACATTTTGCTCCAGTTCTAAGTCACTGAATATCGCCGAGTTTCATAAATGCTATCTGGTACTCTGCATTTTTAAGTAAGAAAGATATCGATAAATAGATATCTCTCTCACACTCAAGCGTACAAATAATGACCTCACGCTCATACACATAGCGACACTTTATGTGTGTCTGGGGGGATGTTTGACCCCTCCAATTGGTCTGGCTGCTGACCAGGGGTGTTCAAATAGTTCCCTAAGTATCATATATAAAAATCAAGAGTGAGATTATAAGTAAAAATATGTTATTTTTTTTGAAGCTTTAAAGCGTCTGTTAAGGATAAGCGCCGATGGAAAGTGTCTGGCAATAATTATTATTAATTTTTAACAAAATTATCTAAAACATATGTAAAAATCAGCTCTGAGAATTTAAGAAAAATCAGTACTGTATTTATCTACCTTTAGCACCTGGTACCTATGAATTGGCCGTCGACACAAGCTAGCAGGTATGCACACACTCAAAGTACGTACTAACACTACTTTATCCCATTTATATTTTTTATGAGAAAATAAGTAACGTCTGGGGGCCCTGGGATCTTACTCTATTACAAAAACTGTTATTGTATTCTAAAAAAAAAACAACGTAATGTGTTCTTCTTACCTTTATCCTCTCGTAAATCACTTTTTGCACGAAATAATACTATTTAGTATTCACTAAAATGAAATTACAACTTTACCGCCAAAGTGTGTATTTGAAAGTGTCGCGCCAAGTTGTCAAATTTAGACAAGCAAAAAAGTGAACTGTCATATCATGAAAGTTTGCGTTCAAAAACTATGATAGATATTTTTAGCACCTATTAAAAGTAAAACATACTGTGTTCGAATTACCGTTTAGAAATTATGTACGGAAGAAAACACTGATGTAAATATACATCATCATGCATTTAAGGGTTAATATGTAAAGGTAATGAATACAATAAGACAACGATAAAATGCTAGACTAGTTACTAATCAAGTTACATTTATTATGACGGAAATCCTCTTGGAAAGTTATACAATTATGAACTCTACTAATAAAAAATATCATAAATGATTATAAGTCAAAAATTTGGCATTAAAACCATTGCTTGATAAACGGACACGACAGAAGCGGCAGGCTATTGTAGTGTCCCCAAAGATTAGTGGCGCAGCGGGCCATCAGGGACTACCGCACGGTTTCCTTCGAGGCGGCTTCTGTGTTAGCTGGATATCTGCCCTGGGATCTGGACGCCAAAGCCCTTTCGGCTACGTTTTACTGGCGCGAGGAGGCGTTCAGACTTGGACAAAGACCAGTGTCCAGAGAGGTTGAGGTAATGCGTGCCTCCCTCCACAGGGCCGCCGTGGAGGAGTGGCGTCTTAGATTGGACAACCCAACAGCGGGTCTGAGGACTGTTGAAGCAGTGCGCCCTGTCTTTGACCAATGGCTAGACAGGCGCCACGGCGTGGCGACGTTCCGACTCACACAGGTGCTCACAGGACATGGTAGTTTTGCCGAGTACCTGTGTAGGATAGTTGGCGTCGAAAGATTGGCCGTTTGTCACCACTGTAGCAACGGTCCAGAAGATACGGCCCAGCACACGCTGGAGGTTTGTCCGTCCTGGGATAGCGAACGCAGCGCTCTCACAGAAGTTATTGGGACCGATCTCTCTCTGCCGGCTGTGGTTTCGGCCATGGTAGGCAGTCCAAGGTCTTGGCGTGCGGTGGCAAACTTCTGTGAGAAAGTAATCTCGCAGAAGGAAAATGCCGAGAGGGATCGAGAGCGGTCAGATCCTTCCCGCCGCCAAAGAAGACGTAGGAGACGCCGACGTGACGTATGATCGGCGACTCGCGCCCTGTGGTATGGGGGCGCTTCAAGAATCCCGCCACGGTATCCCCTGCCTGTCGTAGGAGGCGACTAATGGGGAACTGAAGGTCGCGGGCGCGCAGTGGGGGGCTGTTGTTGCGCCCATTGTACTCACGTACAATGCGACCTCGAGATGTTCGGCAGCAGGAGGAGGAGGAAGCAATTGCCTGTTGCCAGGAAATGAGGAGGCTTCCTAGCCTCCAACATACTTATGGTACGTGCCGCAAATTGAGCGGCATTGTGCAGGGATGGTCCCGGTAGAAGCTGGAGCGCTCTTGCTTCGGGTTCCCGGGGCCGTTCTAATTGCGCTGAAGAGGGCAACGCGGGGTTTTGGTTGGTATGCCTATCGGTGAACCCAACATAATCGCTCCACCCTCCCCCAAGGTGGGGCGTTAGCGGTAATCCGGTTTCCCCGCGTCAACAAAAAAAAAAAAAAAAAAAAAAAGGCTATTGTAGTGTAGGATGGGGTCGGCGGCGGCGCGGCGCGTCCGGCCTGTCGTGTGCGTAGTGACGCGTGCGCGGACGGCAATAGCGCCTAGTTAGTGGTTCCGGATACGTATCGGACGTGTCGGATGTCGGTGTGAGTCAGCCGGCGCCCACGCCGCGCCCACCGACCTCCTACACCCTGCAGACAACTCTACAGTCTACACCCAGGGAACTCGCGCTCCTTCACTGCTTAATCACATTGATGCATGATACGTCATAATGACGATTATGTACGAAGCTAAATTAAGTTCATTTTAGGACGGCTTAATGAAGTATTGCCGCATCTTAGTCCCTACGTTACTCAGTAATAATTTTGGATTTTTACAAGACATACTTATTAAATTAATCCAACATTTCATTTCATGCAATCAATTTGTTGAATTTGACGTTAAACTGGTCACATTGCAGAAACTACAAGGAATGCATTGAAACATAACACTATTATTAATTGATTAGAATTAATTACACCTTGAGAACTTTTGTTTTATTTCTATGTTTAATAGCTAAATGAATACGTTTCCATGTAAAAGAAACCTAATGTTTACATGTTCGGTCATTGTCCGCTGCATACGAAACATTACAAAAAATTGCAGCTACCTCAGCGGCAAACAACTGCATAGATTTCATTTTCACGCTAGATGTGGCAGCGGTACTTACGTTATTATATTTAACTCACTAATTGGTGAAGTTATACTTCCTTACATCATTTTAACTGTTAACCATTCCGCATGTGAAAAACATAACCGTTAAAAATTCGGTCATATAAAATATGAATCAGATACTGCTAAGACCTCCACGAACACTCACAAATTATGCGTGTTGAAGTTGACTAAAAAAAATGAATGTGTGAAAAGTTACATTTCTATTCAAGGAACGTATTAACGCGCAGAAACAAGAAGCTATAAGAGAAAGTGTCGCTATCACAGTTTACTATGAAAGGAATGCGATACAATTATAGAACAATGACTAAGATCAACATAAATTTTCCCGCGATCGGAACAGATCGCATTGGTCATTTTAATGAAGCATTATGTTTCGGCGTAAATATCTCACGGGGCGAGGCGCGTTGATTAATTCAGCATGACAACAGTGAACGACACCGCGACAATAAGAATATACAAACACAAGCAATGTCTTCTAAATTAACACGGACGTTGTTGCCGGGACAGATTTAGCTGTGTCTGCGGCGCGTCTAGGCTATTTGTATTTTGGCATTGGACATTTCGCAGTCTCGTGGGAAACGGAGTTGAACGACTGCGGAGACAATGCGGTTCTATGCTATCTCGACCAGTCGTTCACCGCGCACCACCGCCCACCCGCGCCGCCACCGCCTCGCGACCTTACCACTCACCATCGCCGCACCACTTGCCACTTGCCTGCCGTTTACCTACTGAACACTGCATACTGCATAGTGCATAATAGTGCTTACCATGCATCCTGCGGTGATTGGAGCCCCTCGTGCGCAGACAGATCTCGTAATTCGTATGGTTCTAGATAATTTATTAAATGTCGGCATAACTCATGATTGGTGTCTTAGATTAGAGAAATGCGCGATGTGTATAATAGTTTTGTGCTCTATGAATGTTGATAAGCACACAAAAATGTAAATTATACATTTTTGTCTAAAATTGGGATAACTATCGGGGCATTTAGCAATGTACACACGTGAATTAGTATTCTATAGAAGACCTTGCACACTTCATGGAAGAATCTGCATCTGCTTACAATTACATATCTCGACTGTAGTCAAACAGACGCCGTCAATTAGTTTTAGTTCATTTAAATATTAGTTTTTATTCGAAGTTTACGTGATACATAACGTGCCTACCAAAAACTTTAAATTAATAAAATTAGCAAAACCGATTATGATCGTCGCCTATTTGTACAGGAGTGATGCCGGCATCAAGATATCCCGTTGCGGGCATATAAACCCATTTAGGTCAGATTTGGTGTTTGAAAAAAAGGCATGTCTCAAGGGCAGTGTCGGGGTTGGTGGTGGCGGCGGGGTCGATATGCGCTGGACGCGCGCCAGCCGCCGCCACACATAAATACACCCTCGCGCGAGTAAAGAGGAAGCTCTACCACCCAAGCAACTTACTATTAATCACATTCACAAGCTATCTTACATGTCTATAGTCGATATATCATTCCCATAGATATTATTCATCATGTAGTATTTTTTCTCTTTCTGTCTAATGACAAGAAAATACCGCGATCATAAAACAAATTTCAATATAAATAGTAAAACTACTCGACTGAAACTTGGTTGCCGGCTTGCTGCTAATAAATTCAGATAAGGCAAGTATTTGGTCTACTTTTACGGTGAAAGAAATCATCTTGAGGAAATCTGCATGCCATAGCAATTTGTACGAATTTCTACGGTATGTAAAGTTGCACTAGGATCTAGGCCGGCATGGTGGACTATATTATGACCTAACCACTCTCAATTGAGAAAAAAAATTGTATCTCGATTGTAGAGGAAGCGCGTGCCCTGAAACTCGTATATGGGCTGATTCAGTAAATATTTGGTTTATAAAAACCTAGTACAATTATTCTGTGAAGTTTCTCTTATTATTTAAAATGAGATACTATTTGTTTTCAATAATAGTCATGTGTGGAGTCATGTGTGTATTGATAGTCAATCACCACGCACTAAAACGGTGAAGGAAAACATCGTGAGGAAACCTGCATACCATAGGGATTCATAAGAATTTCTATGGTATGTAAGTCCGCCAACCCGCACTAGGCCAGCGTGGTGGACTATATGGCCTAACCACTCTCAATCGTATTCTCGATTGTAGAGTAGGCCCGTGCCCTGCAGTGGGACGTATATGGGCTGATACAGACAGATATGCAAATATTTTAGTAAAGTAAAATAAATATATTAAGTCTGCACCTTAACAAAATTACCACGTCAAAGAATTAACTGACTGCCGCTGGACGGGCAGCGCGGCGCGGGCGGCGGCACGCCTGGACGAGGGAAACACGCGTGTTTTATTGTATTCCCGGAACTGATTCCACACATTATTCACTTCATAAAAATTAGAAAATACACATAGCTCGGACATTTTTATTGGACACGAAAAGTCGAATAAAAACTTAAATTAACTTTGGTACTGCAACTATGAAGATAATTGACTCAGAAATGTACTGTCCTAAATGCAATATACGCGAGATATATTATTATTGTTTCTAGAAAGTCTGGCACCAATGTAAAGCAATAAAATTTAAAATAAAACAAACCGCCACTCAGTGTTCTATTTTCTAGACAAAAAAAAAACGATTTTCATCCTACCCACTTTCTATTTTCCGGAGTTTCCACAAGGGAAATTGTTGTAATCTGTATGCGATCTGTAATGTAGTGTAATGTGGTGCAAAGTCGAGATATAAATATGTTCAAACGTAAATGTTAGTGTTGTTTTGTTACAGATGAGTGGAAAACGCACGCGCAGCTATAGGTGTGCGGTACATCAACGGGACCGAGAGATAAGTTCCGAAAACGACTTTCATCTTCTTCTAGAGGATCCCACATTATTCGCCAGGTAAAATCAAGTGTCAACAAAGCCCCTAACGTAATACATATATACAAACAAAAAGGTTCTATTTAGAACCTAATAACGTCTCTCCCTTCTTCCGGTACCATTGATCTTTTTACAACATCTGATTCTAAATTTTAGTTAAATGTAGCAAAAATGTAATTTACTTCAAAATTTAAGCGTAACAAAATTTTCTAGTGTACAATACTGTGAATTTAAAATAGATTATTGATTGCCGTAATATATTTCTAATGTTCAATTGTCGTGTCACACTGACATGTGGTGTGCTTTCGTACAATAAAATCGTTAATAAATTGTCTTTATAAAGGCCAAGAATACAGTGAAACCGACTTAATTGATCGCTCGTGTATGACGTAGTTTTAAAATAGAAGTACGTAATACCTCCAATCGATTTGGATTATAACCAATACGTATATGACTGCCAATGAGGGCTCTATTGAACTTATTCTCACTCTGTGATGTTCTATGTTTTTTTAGAACTTATATGTATAATTAGGAATAGTCCGCTTATAAAACTATTGATTATATTATTATGTTGAATAAAGTGATATTATTGTCAATATATCAACTTGCAGAAGTTATTGTGGAAACAGCCCACTTTTATGTACGTATATGTAATAAGTAAATGGTGATGTTTGCAGGATGGTGCACCTTGTAGCGATGGAGATGCTCCCGGAGGAGCGGGACCGCAAGTACTACCAGGAGCGGTACACGTGCTGTCCACCGCCCTTCTTCATCATCTGCGTCACCTTGCTAGAGGTAGGCATTCCGCATTAGCACATCTATTTATCTAGTACATCGTAATACAACACTTAAGATCTTCAAAATTATGTACAAAGTATAGGGAAGTAAACATTACGTTGATATTTTTTTGTTTCCTCATACATGCATAACTAAGGAGACGATGTTTGATATTATTTTTCCACGTCATCTCTACTTGTGCAGTGTTATTGTTCATACAATGCATATGCCATATCACAAAAAAAAGACGCATTGTCATCATCACTTTCTACGCGCCTAGTACCGCTTGAATGCCCGCTCCAGTTACTACGGTTAATTAAAATTTGTAATAGCGGATTTCACATCCGTGCAAACAAGCGCTTTACGTGAATCACGGCAATCGGTTCGTCGGCGCGCGTGCCCAGTACCCACACAGTAGACTGTACATTATACAGTATACACACGACACACCACGCGGCACGCTCGCGGCTCGTCCTCGCGCCGGCGCCGGCCCGCGCTCGTCACACGTCGGCTCCCCGCGAGCCGCGAGTACCGCGCGCCGCTTACGCACGCCAGCTTTCTTGCTAACGGTTTTCCCTCAATGAATAATGCACTAAAACGTCATTAATTGCGCAAATTATTCACTATTCATTCGGATTTTTATTTTTAAACCGCAACAATACCACAAAAACAATGTTGGGAAGCATGCTTACTACACAAACTTACAGCAACCGGCTAATGTGATTAAACAAATAATTAGATAGGTAGTTACATTAGCGATTTTGAGGTATTCAACCCCTGCATTTAAGTCTATGTTATAAAACTACAGAACCATTAATGACAGGATAAATGACCAATAAACACGGTTGTTATGCTTCAGTTGGGCGTGTTCGCGTGGTACGCGTGGGGCTCGGGCGGCATGGCGGCGGCGGCGGGCCCCGTGCCGGTGGACTCGCCGCTCGTGTACCGGCCTGACCGCCGCCGCGAGCTGTGGCGTTTCCTCACCTACAGCGTGGTGCACGCGGGCTGGCTGCACCTCGCCTTCAACCTGCTCGTGCAGTTAGCCGTGAGTACACATCCATCTCTTGGCCGAACTCAATATGTATTCAACTCTAATATATTATATTGTATGACCATTAAATATCGAGACGCTCAGTAAAGTATCGTCCGGTCCGGCAGGTGGGTCTGCCGCTGGAGATGGTGCACGGCGCGGTGCGGTGCGCGGCGGTGTACCTGGCGGGCGTGCTGGGCGGCTCGCTGGCGGCGTCGGTGCTGGACCCCGACGTGTGCCTGGCGGGCGCGTCGGGCGGAGTGTACGCGCTGCTGGCCGCGCACCTCGCCAACGCTCTGCTCAACTTCCACGCCATGCGCTACGGCGCCGTGCGGCTCGTGGCCGCGCTCGCGGTCGCCTCATGCGACGTCGGCTTCGCCGTGCACGCCAGATACACTAAGGTACGTCGCAGTAGTTTGACACATACGCAGCCGATAGAGGCTGTTCCTCGTATTGGATGTAGTAGGTAGAGAAGGGCCGTAGTGAGAGTGGTGTGTGTGTGGCGCAGGAGGTGCCGCCGGTGTCGTATGCGGCGCACGTGGCGGGCGCGCTGGCGGGGCTGACGATCGGTCTGCTGGTACTGAAGCACGCGCAGCAGCGGCTGTGGGAGCGGCTGCTGTGGTGGGCGGCGCTGGGCGCGTACGCGGCGTGCACGCTGTTCGCCGTGCTCTACAACATCTTCAGCGGGCCCGTGGACGAGCTGCACTACATGCCGCCGGACCCGCCGCCCGACGCCGGCTTCTGACCGACCCTCCTCCCTCGCCATCCGGCCGCTTAGTTTTAGGCTTTCGACGTGTAGAGCGGATCCGACCGTTTCCCCAGTACGGCAGTCGAGGATTGGACTGCCTTCGATTTTATTTAAACGAGGTCGCTTGTAGTCTTCTGTACACGTCGTGAATGCTCCCGTTTGTTATGTTTTGTTTGCGAGTCGAACATGTTTACAATGAAGCCTAAACCTCTAAGTTTACGGAAACGGTGCGTCCCAACCACAAAACGCCTAGTCAATTTCCTTAGTGTGATTCGCTATAAGTAGTATTAAAATTGAGGAGGTCTGTTAGTGGCCGAATACGAGAATGGTGCCTGTTTCTATGGCATATTGTTTACAATTTTGTAAGATGTTCGTACGAGAACTTGTCCATGTTATATTGTTCAATATATCGCGACCTCCTCGCTACACATTAATTGTTAAGTAGTCTTAATTGTATTGAATAGGTGAAGTATTTTTGTACCTACTGTCAGCGTCCGTAGTGTATAGGATGAAGGCGTTACCGCGACACAACCGCAGTAGTGTTCCCGCGCGGACCGGGCGGCGTCATTGCACGCAGTTAATTATATTCAATGTTCATTAATCATTAACCAGCTTCTAAACCCGAGCCACTGTGTATGGTCACGTCGCCCGGCGTAGTTGTGCCCGACACACCAAAGATTAGACATAAAATGGCGTCCATGCACGAAAGATACAAAACCTTCCCACTGTTTCAAATGTTATCGAATCTGATTTCATAGAATTTTAATGTTTGCTCAGAACAAAATAAATAAGCCTCAATAATTGAGTTATCTGATTGTTATATAAGTGTAAATTGCTCAATTGCATTGATTTATTTAATCAGTAATGATTATGCTCAAAAGTGAGTTTTTATTTTTTTATTTTATGGGATCAATTGATTGCTATTTTAATTATATTAATTTGTGTAATGTGAATTCGTCCATTTCCACTAGAATCATTCGCATTTTATGTATTTACTAAAATGGAACTGTAACCGGTGTTTCTTACTACTTACTAGTAGGTATAGTTTTATTAATAATGTGCCTGATTCCTATTATTGTAAATTTGATTGTATACTTTAATTCTAATCAAATGTCTCAAAACGACTGAACTTGTATAAATTATTGCCGAGTGTTTTTCGTTTAATTTATTTTAAAATTGTTTTAAGTGTGAATCGAGATAATTATAATTATGTGATTATATGATTGAAAATAAGAATATAATAAAAAATTTGGAAAGCTATTAGAGTTTCTGTTTATTCAATTAATAGACTACTCTTGGAATACAAAACAACATTTAATTGTAACAAACAAACACATACATAATTATTACCCATTCAACACAACTTATAACAAAAAAAATATAACAACCTTGCATAACAAATATACAATCTATTGCATTTATTGACAGCTTACTAAGTAAACACGCCACTTGGTAGTTTTAAAGCATACTCATTGTCAGTGTCTGTTTTCTTATACATCTTAAGTCATAACTGGTAACAAATAATACTGTTTAGTACTCAATCAAATTCATAAATTAAGGATTAAAAGTATGTCCTGAAAAGGCCGACAGTGGCGCGAACCCAAAGCGGAGTTTCCCTTTTCTGTAGTTGTGCACTGCACTCTGAAGCGTGGGCGTGCAGCATCAATGACTCTTGGCGAAGTCTTTCCTAAAAACCAACAACAATGATTTGAGGTATGTATTAAATTACATGAAAAATAATAAAAAGTGAATTTAATTGACTGCTTTGTCCTGCGCTGAAAAAAGTCTACAGATATTGGAGGCAGTGTGCGGCGTCATCTGTGGCTTTGCTCACGGTTAAGACAAATTGACTATAGAATATCTCACATTAAATGTATTAGCTTTATGTAATCATCCTTACTTGCAAGTCGGGTGACGCAGTGAAAATCATTGCTTGCGCTTCAAGATCTCGTCTGACAGAGCGCTCTCCCAAATTCGCTGAACCAACTATAGTCGCCCATGGTACACCACTTCCTGGAGGATAATACCTAAAAAGAAATATAATACAAAATACTGTCTAAAAGGTCATTGCAAAAGGGTTAAAAACATCTAGATATTTACCATAAACCTTTTGCATGAAAGGTCCAACCGGGACGCTCATATTCCATCATCCTAACTCTGCTTGCCTGATTCGAATCAACAACCCTTTGCCAAAATCTGTAACAAATAATTGAAATACTATTATTAAGTATAGCTGTTCTACAATAGTCTATATTATTTACGTAATATACTTGCTTTCTAGCTATTAAAGAATATGCATGGGGTATACCACCAGCAGGCCCAGCAGCTCCAAGGAATCCATTTGCCTGAAAAATATAATAAAATTTAGTACTGGTAGAGTCATGCTGTTGTCAGTCATTACTCAGCATGGATGGGTAGGCTCGTATAATATGATACCACTGTCTCACAGTAGCTCGAAGTAAAGCAACAGTTTCAATGTTACATTTAATTCAGTGAGTGATATTGCCGGGTGCCCATTTTTCATTCTTTCCATTCCCTTTCTAATTTGCCAATCCAGCAACACATCTATGATCCAAGCATTGTAGATGTTCATGGGAGCAGTAATTACATTATATTCAGTGACATGTATGCTTGGTTGCCAAACTAATGTACATATTATAAAAAAATCATAAATAAAAGAAAAAGGAGTCTAGTGTCTTGTACAAAATATAGTACAAAAATAGTCAAAAAAAGCTTTGCAATTCACAAAAAGAAATTAATGTAGACCAAATACTAATTTTAATTGGTTACCCTATATAAAAACGAAACATTACTTACATTAGGATGAGCCATTAATAAACTAATGTTTGCCTTGCAGTCCTTCAACAAAGTCTCTGCATATTGCTCGGTCAAGTTAAAGTAGCCTGTAGCTAACTGCAAATATGAGCTTTTAGGAGCTGTCTGAAGTAATTTTCTAGTAACCATCTCATCTTGAGTGATGTTGAATTCTCCCATTTGTAGTAAAGGAAATACCCAAGTATCTACCTTATCATCTGCAAAAAAATATAATAAATAGGAAGGAGGCATGGACTCACACATTGACAAATTTAAATACAGACAAAAATAATTTAACAATTATAGGTGACATGATGGATAGAATAACCTGTATGGACATATGGGAAAGAGCTGTAGCAATTGGCAAGCCATTTCAATGTACAAATACTACAATGCTTTCAGAATGAAGTATTAAATACTCTGGGGAGTGCACCTTGGTACACAAGGAACAGTGAAATTCATGAGTATTTATGAATACCATTTCTTAAAGAGGATGTGGAAAGATCCTACAGGAAGTATGAAGATCAACTTGGAATGTCATAATAATCAACTTGCTGCTATATTATTGGATGGAAATATTGGCTTTAAACGAAAAGAATAGACTCAATTTAATCGCTACCTACATTAAATTGATATTATAATGGGTAAAATAACAGTAATAAGTCTGATTATATGGTTGATAACAGATAGAAAAGAAAAAAAAACAATTATAGGTATCCTCTCAAAATTTGATATCATGGGACTTAACTACAGTACTAAAAATTGATATGACATAAAAAGAAAAGTTCTTACCAGCATGGCTACTTGATAACATTTTTTGTGTTTGTGTATGTTTCCATTTCTCTATGCGACTAGTTATATTTTTTTTAAGTTCTTGGATCATTTGTGTTTTGTCATGTTTTGTGTTAATGATGTCATTTCCGAGACATTCTTTACTGTAATTACTAACCTCATCTGAAAAATTTCACACTTAATTAGTTGCAAAAGTTTCTTCAATAATCTATAATTTACAATTGTAAACCTAATTTCATAATAAAATAACCAAAGAAATAGAAAATCTATGATTATTTGAAGTACATGTCTTCATTAGTAGATATTTGGAAGTAAAGCAAATAAACAAAAACCATGAATATCATGAAAGCTAAAACTAAAAAAATATATAAACAACTTACTCAGCCATCATACCTATGATTTCACTATAAAAACTTGCCAGATCTGCATCATGTATTTCAATGTATCGATCTTGTCTTTGTTGAAAGTAGTCATTTGAACAGTTAGCACCACTTAACAATACAGAATCATCTGCTATATACAGCTTCATGTGCTGGAGTCCCACCAACTCGTTGTACCGAGAGGGAAGGACTTTAGACCACACACCTTGCAAGCGCGGAGTTTGGTATAAACTTATTCTACATTGTTCCGAAGCGTCATTTATTAGTCCCTGAAGCAGGGTCACTGAGTTTTCAGTCCCTCGCGTCCCTCTTTGATTATCCAACAGCACACTGAGCCTCAAATCACCTTTACTCAACACATTATCCTTAGTAACCTCTAAGAGTCGCTTTTCTAAATTTCCGGTGCCGATATACAGACTGGCTATAGATATCCTACGCTTGGCATTCCAAAACCTTTCGCATAAAGTATCATAAAACTTCTTGGGGTCAGTTATTATGTTAATTTTGGACGCATTCACAGGAAAACACGGAGCATGGTTATAAATCCAATTAAAGTATTGAAACTCCGCCGGCTTAAAGCGCAATGGTATGTTTGCGTTGATTAACATTGTCCTTATTCATTTGTATCATAAATAAAGGATTTGATCACGAATTAACGCGTTTCATAAATAAGAATTGAAAACAGTGTCATGGACCAAGGTTATGTTGGCTGTCATGTGTACTAGCGATGTGTCAACCCGGTTTGCCAAACCGAATCAATTCGGGTTGAGGGCAACTCGCATCAAACCGAGCTACAGTCTATCCAACCCGGTTTCAGTTTGAAACCGCAATCGCGTCAACTCGTGTCCAGTTCGAGCGAGTACGAATGCGATGCAATGCGAATAAGCTGATGCGGGCTAAACGCTCCGCCCGAATGAATAACCAAGAAGCTTATACCCAAATGGAGATTGCATTCCGTATACAAAAGTGAAGCACAAAAATTTGACCTTGAATGACGTCGCTGTTGCCTGCTATCTTTTTCTTTAGCGTAACAATGAATGCACTTCACGTGAACTTCATTCATTGTCACTCTAAAGAAAAGGATAGCAGGCAACAGCGACTGCATTCAAGGTCAAATTTTTGTGCTTCAGTGTTTTATACGGAATGCAATCTCCATTTGGGTATAAGCTTCTTGTGAATAACGAACGGAACCGAGTTATCTCGAATGAAGTTGCTGACGCCGACCGGTGACGCGACGCGACGACGACGTTTTAATTCGGGTAGGATTACCCGAATTAAAATCGTAAACCGTATCGTAATACGGTTTATAACTTATAACGGGGTTCATGAACGAATTAATGATGTCATACAGTACTGGATGATTCGGTTTGGTTGAATCGGTTTGTAATTCGGTTTGAGCAAAATTATGATTCGGTTTAACCGATTTGAAAAAATTACGGTTTGACCCATCTCTAATGTGTACAACTGTCAAGTACTGTCAACTGTGTCAATTTCCAGGACTTGACAGCTCATAGATAATATCTATAGATATTTCATATCCGAATTACATTTCATTCATTCAATCGTGGTATTCTCGACTACATTAACCGGCTTAAAAACGAGGTACTGTAAATTGGTGCAAATTCAAATCGTGGATGGATGGAGGTATTATAACGCATTATTTCAATAGCAAGTATTCTATTGAAAACTCCATAATTTTGTTTTCTAAACAGTCCAATCAGTCGTATTTAATCCTAGAGCATTAGACTAAACGCAAGCTATTAATTATAGTTAGGTTTATTTAAAAAAAATGCTTTGTTAAAGTAGTGAAAAAATACTCAACTTTTAGGCCTCTATCACACTGACGTATTAGGGGGGTTGGCCGTATGTTGGCTTTTCTCGTGTCTCGAACGTCTGCGCAACGTCGATGCTACGCAAACCTTGAGAAAACGCTATTGCGTTCATAAAACACCCATGGGATAACCCGCCTTCCCAGTAGATTGTGGTGTTAAAACTTATTTGTAACATAAAAATTATTCTTCAAGCTCAATACCAAATAGTAATTACTAGGGGTGCTATTAGTTATTTTAAAGGTAAGTCAAATCAAATTTTTGGTTTTTTATTGCAATAAATAGCGAGGCGTTTGCCTGCTGGTAAGCAATACAACCTCTCTTAAACAGTAACAAAATCAACCAACACCTTGAATTATAAAGCAATGCTTGGCCTTCTACTACGCTCGCCATCATGAGACATAAGATATTAAGTCTTAATATGTCCAGTAATTACTCTGGCTACAATGTCCTTCAATCCGAAACAACAGTGCATTTACACTGTTGCTTAACATGATAAATATAAATTGTGGCGATATCTACCTGTTACTGGTTTAATTAGAAAAAATGAGCACATTTTCTTTACTTCATTAAGGTATTATACTAGAGTGGACATCGGGAACAAAATCTCTGCGTATGGTGCGTGCACAGGGGTACACATTGAAGCGAGAGGGAAGATATGTTACTTCGTAGGCGTGACAGAGACAGAAATAGAATGTACCATTCATTTCGTTACAAATATTTTGTTTGCAGTGTCCTCTCTAGTAAATTATCTCAATGACTTCATAGCTCAAAAGTGGCAAAAAACACTCATGTTGTTGGGCGTCTTAACGCATCAAATGAACACAAACCCTAATATGTACAGACAAGCATTGAGATACAAAAGTAATTTGTTTTTTTTTATCTGCTTCTTTTTATGGTAATGATGAACAGCGCGTTTCTGGCGTATTCATGTGAAACAGCACCCACTATTTATTTTTTTATTAAATTCAAACATGTAATTAGGGTATAAAACTGGAAAGACATTGGCATACAAAATCTACGCACAGTAGAAGGGGAAAAGTAAAAAGAGAAAAGTATTGCTCCGTACTTTATACTTTCATAAATAAAAGATATCACTTTAACAAATCGTTTAATTTTTCACCATATGTGTTCAAAAGCAAATATTATGGAAACTTCAGCGGACTACACACCAAAACCACCGGCCGACGACACATGCCGCCGTCACAACCCAACTGCCTATACGAATATAATCATGTTGGCGACAAGCGACCGCACTTGTTGCAAGCCGACATATCGGCGGCATGTGTGGCAAAGCGACAACATTTTATTAGCGGGTTAGTCAGCGGTTTCTGCGTGTAATACACCTTAGAATATCTAGTCTATCCTATCTATATACACAGAGGGAGCGCCAATATTTCGAAAACTTGGATAAAATTGGTGGTGCTATGCCGCGACAACTTTTTCTGCCCTCCTATTGGCTGAAATTTCACATGTCTTCCAACATACACGAAATATTTGAAAAAGAAAAATAATATTTTAGGGCCTTTGAATTCCACTATAATTCGTTTTAGACAATTGATAATTAAATCATGAACAAAAAATATCTTCGTTTATAGAGGCGGAAATTACAGCTCTACCATATTTTTACAAATGATATAAGTAAGGAAAATTATTGATTGATAACATTAAGCAGTTTATATTGGATTTTAGTTTGCAGTAAACTGTTACCTTGAAACCATATATCAAGAAATATAGGGTTCCTCTAATATTTCACCATGTTCTATCCCATAAAATATTTTATTGTTTCTTACATAAGCCCAAGACATTCTTTTTGAACTGAAATGTACACCGACATCACCATTCTTCGATAGTGTGATAGCACCAGCTGTATTGTTCAGACGAGTGGTCATACCTGAAATAAAAACAAAAAAGCATTACAAAAAAATAAAGAATATCTTGCCGTGTTAAAGAAAATTTAAATATCTTAACTTACCCTCCACTGCTTTTTTCGTAGCAGTATCTGCATCAATATTGGCTTCCATCAGCTTAATGATGCTGTGAGCCAAACAATATTTCAATATAGACTCTCCGTGCCCTGCAACAAGGGAATATTTAAGAATTCATTGAGTTGTCATAAAACTTATTAAGATGATGAAGATAGTGTCTCTCGCACACGTATCAAACTTACAAGACGATATGGAAATATTAAGCCGGATACTCACTAACGTGCTGTAACTGTAACTTGCATGTAACAGTAACGAGGTAATAAATAATTACACGCACTGCGAGCGCCCTTTGATCCACTATTCGCCGAGGCGTTGCAGACACAATGTTTTTGGATTACATACATGGCAACAGTTACTGTGACTATAACGGCTCGCTAGTGAGTACACGGTTTTATAGACGATTCACGAAGGTTTATACGTTGGTCTACTATAGACTAACATAGTAACATATTAACGTATACATACTTATACTGTATTCGCTGGGTGCGAAGTATAAGGTGGGGGAACCACGAAACGATCGCAGCGCGCGTCATGGCCAAAAAAGGAACTATCGGTGGCGGACGCTGTCACTTTTTACTAGCGAGATTTACGTTTTTAGTAAATAAAGATGAGTCACGAAGCTTGCTGCGTAGTTAATTGCAAAAACAATGGCAGAAATAGTGATAAAAAATTCTACAAATTTCCACAGGCAAGTTGGAAACGAGAACAACGAACGAGCCGAACGAACAACGAATGTGTTTACACCTGCAGCTCTGATTGTACACACAATCACATTTGGCACTCGTAATATGACGGCTAGAATCAATCTGTAAAAAAATAATTATTTCGTTAACACCTACTAATGGTGTAATATATTACGTACTACATCAAAAATTGCAAAAACAGTAAACAACTGCTAACATTCAAGGATGTTTTGTATGGCGTTGATGTCACTGAAGTTTGTCGAATAATATGTGCTTCAATGGTGTGGATCATAGCATCTTCATATTTAATTTCTTTCACATCTTGCACGTGTTGAGCTAAAACTTTCCTTTCAATGTTGTTTGTGGTTGGAAAATGATGTCGTGTGTGATTGGTCGGAATCCAGATTTTATGATTAATTTGGCCATGTTTAACTGAAAATACATAAAAGGATGGATTACTGAGAGCACAAGCACTCATAAATAATCGTCTACTATTTATATGAAATGCATTATTCGATGAAATTTGCTTATTTCTTTACTTACTTCTAATGACGACAGCCATGAAAAATCCGTAATGTACTAAGCGAAATCTATTGATTGTGCCATTTTAGACGAAAAATAAAAAAGACTTACTTTATATAGATTTAGAATATTTATTGGAATAAATGTAAATTACAATATTTAATTTAAATTGTTCGTTTGTAAATAACTCGTCGTAATGACAGCCGGGCATTTGACATTTCGGAGGCCACCGTAGTTGCAACCGCTAGTTGGCGCTGTCGTCGCGCACCCAGCGAATACATACTTAACGTAATCTACTGATGGGAGGTCTCTCATATGTTTGAGGTTGCCTGGGTGAGTAATAACAAAATGTCTATATTTTCCAGCAAACAGCAACGTAACTTCACTGTATTTCTGTTTGAACGATATTGTTGCTAGAATAACTACTGGGGATATTAAGACTGAACATCTCATTTCTCAGGATGTCGAACCCAATAGAATACCAAGAATTGCTTTGCAATTCATGGTATTGTTTAGTTTTGCTACTGTCTTACCATCAGGCGAATGGCAAGCTCGTCTCGCCATTCTTGCAGTAAAACAAACGTACCCGTAGTAGAAACTCCACCAATATTATCATCGGCGTAAGTTCCGCTGCCGATCTGAGGCGTGTCTCCGATCCGACCGACTGCCTTGCCAATCATACCACCTGTACTGGTAGCGACTGCAACGTGTCCTTTACTGTCTATAGCAACGGCTCCCACTGTCCCTACACCTCCCTGAAATATTATGATGGATAACTAATACGCTGAACGCTGAAACGACGTTGGATCTAATCTTTGCCCTGTGGCATTATTAATATTCAAGGGTTACAAGTGATCACTTGCCATCAGGTGAATCGTATGTTTGTTTTCACCCTAAAACATAAAAATAAAATCCTGTAAAACTAGCAAATTATACAATTTGGTTTCGAGTCCGCCTCCGACAAAAAATTGCTTACGTTTTAAAAGTGTTTCAGAATGAGGATGAACATGCAGTTATTCCAAATACAAAAGCTTATAAAATGGTATGGAGTCATCACTATCATGCATATCAAATATCAGATCTATAGATATGAATACGTTATGGTTACCTCATCTCGAACGCCTATTTCAGTTCTTCCGAATTCGCCGTGTTTTAAGAAACTCTTTAGGGCTTCCTTAGCATTCTCACTAATCAAAGACTCCGGAGGTATTGTCTGGAAACCCTGAAATACAACTTAGATATAATTAATGACTTGAATTTTTAACGTAATTCGAAACTTGCATATGATTTCATGAAAAGTAAATATTTTTTTCTCTAAATTTGTTTACAACTAAGATATTGGCAAATAACCTGGTATCCAGAGGGAGATGCGCGCTCTGAGGTGTTAGTAGAGATATATAACGTTACTCGACAAAACAATAACGAGGTTCTAAACATTTTGCGTTTTGGAAGCAGCGTAGGAAGTCGTATTAATGATTATTTATGTGGCATTAGTGTGCATTGTTATTTAAATATGGATATCTCAGTAATATGTATAATGCATATTTATAAATGGGTCATACTGAATAATTTAACTGTCTATTTTTATGTGTAATAAATATAGATAGAGCACCGAAGGAATAAATTACAGTAAGTCGCTGATAAGCATTTGTTAGCTCACCTTATCTAAAGCGAACAACTTCGCGCCTTCTCCACCGAGCAGGGAATGTGGCGAATCTGTCAGAACTTTGTGCGCAATACTAATTGGATGAGCGAAGTCTTTTATAAGCGTAACGGCGCCCACTTCCAGATTTACTCCGCTCATAATGCTAGCTTCCATTTCCACTTCGCCACGCAGGTTCAACACGGACCCGTAGCCTTGAAAGGGCATGTATGATTCATTAGCTATTTCCTTCTGTTTAGTTTTTATTTATATTTTTATTAGGTATACATGGAAATAGTAGATCTTTATGGGCTTCATTGTATACTCGGATGAGATAGGGATTAACATAAGTCCAAGGCTTTAGAATTAACTCGATTATTTTGAAAAGCTACTAATAAACACGGATGTTCTTCGGCCTAACATGACAATCCACTAATTTTAAAAGTAAAAAGAATGAACAAAATGATGGAGTCCATTTTTACTTGGGCTCAAGTAAATCCTATGCTCGTCTTAGTTTATTAATAAGGCTCTGAAAGTTTACTGAATATAAAACAAAATGATGCTCACCAGCATTAAAATTTTCATCTTTTTCCATAGAAACAACAGCTGCTTCTACGGCGTCAAGTGCGCTGCCGCCTTTTTGAAGCACTTGGTATCCCGCCTTCACAGCCACTCTGACGCCATCCAATTTACCCTGGACTCGGCTTTGGGGTATATCCCCAGCACCACCGTGGACTATTATAATTGGTTGCATCGTCTAAGCAAAGAAACAAGTGTAATTATAGTCGCTTACAAATTACAATGCAGTAATGAAGAGAGCATAAACCTATATTGATATCACGTCACTTATCAGTGTTGAAATAAATAAACTCGTACAATTTCTATACTAACATGTATGTGTGATAATGATGTAAATGTGGTTAGATTAAAATTATAGACAGAGGCGCATTTAAATAAACCACCAGAGGGTCACACCTCCAATATTTTCAAGGATTGCCTATGATAGATAAAAATCCTACGAAAACCATATTTTAAGATTTTCAAAAGGAAGTACCCAGTGAAACAACTTTTTAACCGACTTTAAAAAAAGGAGGAGGTTCTAAATTCGACTGAGTTTTGTTTTTTTATAAATTTTACGTCGGAACACATCCATTGTGTTCCGACGTATGCGGTGCGGCGCTACAGTAATCTCTACTGAAATCAGCCGTCGCTCGCAACGATTTTGGAAATGGTTACTTTTACTTTGATAGAAAGCTAAATTAACACCATTAAGACATAATCAGAACACAACAACCCTTTAATTTAATATTTAATTGGAGCTTTTTAATTTCGTTATTTTTATGAACAATGTAATAGATAACGCAATTTTCACGGAAATCTTTTGGACATTCCAAATGTACTGAATTGAATACTGTTTAAGCGACTTAAAAAAATGAGATTATCAATTCGAAGTGTGTATGTAATTGTGTCAGGATTACAAATTTCGGATGGTCGTCTATTTCGACGCCTGAATGTGCCAAATTTCGGAAATATATGTATATTTGTCCACACATCTCTCAAAAAGTAAGTTTAAATAAACCGGACTAAAAAAAATATTTTTGCGATGATGAATTAGGTACCCATAGCACACCTTAGGTTCTGTACTTTCTGAGATAGGGAAGGGCTGTCCAACCGTTGTCAGTCCATGGCGAGACTACATGTTGACCATTTTTTCCCGACGTCCTAGTCTATTTAGTTGAAATAGAGAAGTATAATGATTTTAATAGTTAGGTAGAGGGGCACAAAAGTTAAAATTCAGCGTGAATATTACTTCCCAGTGGTCTCTCACACTTGCAACGGCGAATCAGGACGGATACGGACTTCTGAGATGTATAATATTCGCTAGAAAAATGGGTAACTTGTCATCTTTAGAAAAAAATTGGTAATAATTAGTTATTTTATAATTAAAATTAAAAAAATAAGAATTTAAAAATTATAAAAACATTAAACAAACCGACTTCGAAACTGTAATAAAAAGAGAGAAATAAACTTAATCTTTTCATTAATCTGAAATACTTAAATTCACGTTTTTAAGGTTGGTGCCAGCCTTTATGTTTGGACCTAGCTATCCCCCGCAATGTTTCCCGCAAAGCTTAAAGTCGTCCAACCGGCAGCACCGACCTCAAAAAGTGCTGGTATATTAAGGTATATTTGTTTTTACCCTAGGAACAACCAATGATTTAAAAACTAAGATAGGCCTTTCAGTTTGGAGCTTAAAAATATGACCGTGAAAATCACGCTAGAGTAAATGATAAATTAACTTAATATGATTGATTTCATCTAAATGGTATTACCGTAGAATTACTATCTTTTGGTCATATTACAAGCAAACATTTTCAAATTCCTTGGGAGCGATGAATTTCAGTAACTCTCCACTAGAGATGTACATATACCTAATGTACTTTTTTTTTTTTTTTTTTATATTATAGTGGGCAACCGAGCATGCGGTTCACCTGATGGTAAGTGAACACCGCCGCCCATGGACATCTGCAACACCATAGGGCATGGAGATGCGTTGCCGGCCTTTGAGGTGGGAATATGCTAAGCGCGCGCATCACTTACGAAGTAACACTACGCGCTTTTATTTATGTCAATGGGGACAATTTATAATACTTCTCAAAACAAATTGAAATACTATATTCCAATTCCAGTTATTTAATAGTAGCAGTAGTATTCACGTTTATGAAAAATTCTACAACTATCTTCATTTATCTAAGACTCTTATTAATTAGGAATTATTCCGAAAGAGTGGCATGATTAAGAGGAATTTTAAGCCAATAGGCAGTTGGCCATAATGTGCCACAAGTATCTATTTTAGTGGGTTGTATACTCCGAAATGACGACAAATTAATGCTCCAACATCGTACGTAAAACTGTACGAATATGCCTTGCTTTAAAATGTTCAAATTCTATCATACGACGTAACTAAGTTCGGAGTGAAATAAAAGTTTCAAAGTTTTTTTATAGTATTGACTTTAAGAAGTGGTAAACTTATACTTTATACGTGGACTTCGAACGCCCGGGCAGGTAAACTTCATATCGGAGATTAAGGAATCGGTAACCCCAGGGGGGTTACCGGTATGCCAATCATATAAATCCTCGGGCTATTGAGAGCCTCCGTGGCACAGTTGGTTACACGCCAGCTGTGAACGGTGAGGCCGCGGGTTCGATCCCGGCTCCGAGATAAATATTGGTGTGATCCACGGGTATTTATTACAGGTCTGGTGTTTGTGAGACCGAAAATTCTCTCATAGTTCCTGATACCCACGACGCATGACTTCATCTTAGTGTTGGGTTAAGACTATGTAACATATAATTCATACCAATATGCATTTAAACAACAGGGATAATGATAAATGACTTATGCAAAATGATTTCTTTTAATAAAAACCACGACAAAAACAAAAAACCAAAACACTGAATTTATCACAAAACAAAATTGACATATGTCATAATAATTAGTCACAGATAAAATAAAAACAGAGTTGCCCTTCTGTAACATAGATAAAAAAGACGTATTACAGACGAATATTATTTACATGTACAGGAATCTATATGCATCCATGTTTGTCACAGGGGTAGCCACCGTGTAACCTAGTATGAGATAGCGATATTTGTGGGAGTGTGGCCAGGTTGACACGTTTTTCCTAAGGTATCGGGAAACTTTGACCGTTCTTTAAAAAAATATAATTGCTAAAATATCGATATTTTAACTTTGAGGGGAACTACAATGCACTTACATACCTGGGTCGTCAACCATCACCCAGAACTAATAAAAACACTGTATAACATAAACATAATTTAAGTAAATATTTAGTTCTGAAAATAAAAACGATTGTAATAAAAGCTAATAACAAAACAACATCTAGTCCGCCCCGTGACCACGAAAGTTGTACAGTAATCGAAACGTCGCGGGGAGAAGTTAAAAAAAGCAAAACTTAAACCAAATCCGCGATAAAATTCGTAAATAGTTTTATTTCAAAAACAATATCTATTGTGCATCCATATACAGTTCAAAACATATAAGGAAAAAGTTTAAAAAATAAAAGATAATTATTGAAGTTTGTTTTTTAATATGTAATTTAAATCTATTAATATCGTTTGTTTTAGGGAATATCAACCTTTGGACCGCTGGCCACCCCAAATAATGTAAATATTTGCCTCCAAAACGTCAAATTTCCTGGAGTCAAGCGGTTACGCCGATAAGGACAGGTTACAAAAGCTTGCATCTCTTTCTTACATGAATGTTATGTATAAATCTCTTTCGTTTTGTGGAAAAGGGATAGAACATGTGACTCCGTCTATTAGTTTCTCCGTCTACGATGTTTGTATTGATAGTGTCACCCGTCTAGTTCTTTCATTCCATAGTACTCTACTTGGTCTGTGATTCGGAATCAGAGACAATTTCTAGAGTATGATTGACTGAATGGAATCACTGATTCCATTCAGTCAATCATTAAAGAAAAATGGTGGCTCAAAAGTTTATGTGCAAATTATGTGATGTAAAATAAATAAAAACCGAAGATTTAGCCCGATGATCCACCACTAATATTATAAAATGTCGACACCAATGTCCAACCGTAAATACGGTGCTCAAAAAATACGCTTAACGAGTGAGTAAGGCGGTTCTAAAGACCTCTTTCCGGGAGTTGTGTGAATATTTTGCTTCTGGGTATCACATTCCATGTAATTAACGTTCACGATTATTTCTCTTTCAGTCCTTTGTGCAAGGAATTTGGTCCGAAGAGATCTTTTTCGTAAGTGATATTTAATTTATAAATATTTTTTTTATAAATTTGATGTAACGAAAGTGTTTTCCAAGGTGAGACTAACATGACGTGCTACCGAATCGAAACATCGTTCCAAATGAATATTAAATGGTAATGTGTTTCTAATTCTTATTTACATAACTCTTGTAGGTTTGCCAGACCCATTCGCGAAAATCTCAGTGGACGGAAGTGGTCAAGTTTACTCAACCAACACAGTGAAAGCAACTCTTGATCCAAAATGGAATACACATTATGATTTGTATCTCACTAAAGGGGATGGAATTACCATTAGGTAAGAGAATTCAAATTTGCATACAAAATCTCTGTTGACAATTAAATCTATAAAAATCATAAATTGTACTTATTTTGATTATTATAATGATTTGACAGAGCTTCCCTAACATGTGAGATAAATTATTATTATATAAATAAATAAATAACATTTTTTATTAATACAATATTGTAAATATAATTTCCACAGTACATGCCCTGTAATATCCTAAACATTGAATTTATCTCAAAGGCCTCAAGATAAGATTTCGCTCGAATACAATAATATAGTGATAATAAATATCCATATAAGGTCGAGAGGATACTGTGACCTAATTCTTCTACAGTGATGTAATTCTAACTTTCTAGCCATGGCTTCCTTGTGTATAGGATGTGACATTAATCAGAAACATTAATTTGAGTGTTACAAAATAATTAGCAGACAGTGGAGAGTTACTCATTCTGTGGTTATGTAGGCCACTAATTGACTAGAGTGAGAAGTCTATCTTTTTTAAAATATGTGAACTGTTTTGCAAATTGAGACATTATGAAATCACATAGCTATTCTTTAGTAGTCTTTCTGCAATTGAAAGCTGAATTATTCAGTTTCATTTATAAAACTCAAACATTTTGTGAAAAGCATTTTTACTAATTTGAACAAATGTATTACAGTGTATGGAATCAACGTAAAGTGCACAAAAGACAAGGTTCTGGATTTCTTGGTTGTGTCCGCATACTACCATCTACTGTGCACAAATTAAAAGACACCGGATGTAAGTGCATATTATTATCTTTATACTGTTCTTTTAATTATCCATAATTTTTTTAAATGTCACTGCTTAGTAGTTTAAAAAGTTCCTATTAGTGACCCAGAGTGTTGGGTATTAGAATTGAGAAATTTAACTAACTTTTGGATGGACAACCTGGTGGAGGTTGAAGGTGGCTGGAGGGTCCTGAATTTGGCCTGTGGTTCAGGAATTCACGATTTCCACCACGGTATCCCCTGCCTGTCCCCCAACCTATAATAACTCTGAGATATGCATTTGATGGCACAAGATCTTTAATGGGTGTCGAAAATAGTGATAAGTGTGGGGCATACAACTCCTCTAGAATGTAAAAATAGCAAAGGTTTTGCATTGGATGGTTATGTGGACGAAAATCAGAGCGCTTCTCGTCCTGGGATGTCTGGTGTTGCATATTATTTCTGTGACATTCACTGAGGATGTGTGATAATATGCTGGCATAGGCTTAGAGACCCATCTGGGGTACTGAGTAACCAAAAGGGGAGATTAATATTCCAAATTAATAGTTCCAAAATTAGTGCATTCAATCAAACACTTTATTATATTAGCATAGATATTGTAATGAAAATATTTGTAGTTGCTAATGAGTTTCGAACATTGATTCTATTGTGTAATGTATATTCATATTGTTGGTGTAACTTAACCAAGGACAAATTGTTTTATGTGTTCTGCATTTTAATTGGAGCCTACAGTTACACTTGCAGACAGTTATTTGCTTTGTTTTCTGCTTTCACTTTGCCATGCCTTTGTTATCATACCAAACAAATGACATAAACATGCACTTTTGAGAAAGAATTGTTTGCTAATTATAAAGAACTTATGTAACATTCATTGTTGTTTTGGCCTTTGTTTAATGTGAAATTCTCATTTTAAAGAAGTTATGTACATCTCTTGAAACTCTCTTTTACAATAAAAAAAGAAAATACATTCAAATAACAGTACATGTATGTAACCTTAATAATTTGTGAAGAAAAATACAAGGCCCGTGAACTATTTTAAATTTAATTAATGGTCCGTAACTGCAATAAGTTTAAGAAATCCTGTTCTACGACTGTTTTGTTGTTTAAAAATAAACGTTAAATGTCTATTTCAACAGATCAGTGTCTGGAGTTGTGTGAAGATGGGTCGGGGGAGACGTGCGGTGTGCGCGGGCAGGTCATCATATCGCTGCTGTCGCGGGACGGGGCGCGCGGCGAGCCGGCCTCCGCGGCGGGCGAGGGCTCCCCGCTCGCCGTGGTCGGCCCGGCGGGTGAAGTGCGGGCGCCAAGGGACCCACCAATCAGCCCCAATTCGTCCCACCTGCCACTACCACCGCATTGGGAGGAGAGATTTACATCCAGTGGGAGGTATTGTATGCTACAGTATTAGCACAAATTTATACATACATACATATTAGGGTGTCCCTTAAATTTCTAGTTCAATATATTTCAACGCATACCTTTTTAAAACTTTCGTATTAACCCAATATAGCACAGAAAAAAATATAAGCCCGTTTTACAAACAATAACCCGTGCCGACTTGCAATAGGGTATTTGACTATTATCGATTTTTGGTATTATTTCGCTTACAAACACAAATACGTTAAAAATAAAGCCTTGCTGTCAAAAAAGTATTAAAGTAGCTTGTAACATAAGGCAAATATTAATATTTAAAATTAAAGAGTAGGGGTGTGGTGGGGATATCTTGCTGTCTCTTTCACACGCGCACACTGTAATGTATAATAACCCTAGTGACGTCACTATCTTGGTTTTACATTTCTTTTCTGTTACCCCCACTACAAGATTTAAAACGTGTCTAACTTGTTCCATTCTGAATGGATTTATAAATTTCTTTGTTTGTTAGACCATAGGTATGGATAGGTTTTGATAAATACAATAAAAAAAATGGAGTCAAATACCCAATTTAAAGGTTTCCATACAAGTTACGCGAATACCGGCGTAGCGACCTGTAACTATACGTTTCTTTTGTCATTTTAAGCGAGATTTTTAAGATTGTGGGTGCGCGTGTTATTGTTTATTACATTAATAATGATGTCAGTGGAATTACGAGGTGATAAAACAAATATTTTTCTAATCGGAACGCCTAGCCATCAAATGAATGGTGCAAAATTGACAAGTTTTCGTTTGAAAGTGCAAATCTTGTGATTCGGGAGTGCATTATATTTTAGGAAAAAGCCAGAATACCCACAAAGGCATTTCCTAACTGTGTGAAGAAACTTACTGATTTGTATCACGTTTGGAGAAATGCAAAAAATTATAATTAAGAAGACTCAAGATTCAAGAAATATTCAACCACCGTGACAATAACTTAAACAGACCTAGAAAAAACTATTCGATATTGCGAATTTGAGAGAATGAAAATAGAGAAAGACAAAGTATTTTGAAGAAACAGAGAGAGAGTCAGCCTAATAAATTGTGTAGGTATGCTTAGGTAGTGTGGACAAAAAAGGGCATAAAAGAAGAAAAATCTAGGCAAAGACGATTGGAAAAAGAGGAAAGAAAATAAGATACGATTACAGCAAACTGATTGAACTAGGTGTAATGTTTTTGGGAGGTGATCTAACAAATAAACTAAAACTCAGGCCTCCTGAAGTTATGCATCAGGTACGATGGATAACGAAAGTCTCTTTAAAAATATGTTTGCATTAGTCACAATTCCGAATGATTGCAAAGGACAAAAATGCTCTATAAGATGTTTATTTATCGTCACACAGTATGTTAAAACCTTGGCTCGAATGCACAGTGGCGATTACGAGTAAAGCACCTAGTCAAGATTGGTGCTCCTTGAAAGTTTTCAAAGATTACGAAAAACTAAGCAATAAGTAGGTTTAGCAATCACTTGTGGCGTCTATGCGAGAGACAGTCTTTATATAAATTATTGATACTGAAGTTGACAATCACACTAAAAGAAAAATGATCGCCAACTTAAAAAGAGATAATATCTCAGATTCAAGCAAATGCTATGTCTCACCAAGGAAGACCTACCCCAAAAGCTATTTAGTAAGTTTTTTTGGTTTGTAGTCATTTTGGTGTGTTTTTAGCTATTATTTCTTGTTGTTATTTAATCATTTTTTTTGTATTCAGATAAAACTTTTGTTGAATTCGTTTAGGAGAAGAGCAAATAATTTCAATCTCGGTTACAGATCGATGACAGTTTTCTCCAGAAGGATGTATGTTCTTGGAACAATAACACAAATTTTCTGGTATCTAAATGGCAAATATGTAAGTTGTTGGAAAGGTATGAATGACACTGCCGAAAGAAAATAAGAAAACTAATGCAAGATTTAAATTGACTTATTACTGCTGAAGAAGAGCAAAAACAATTATTGATGCGCTGTGTCCAAGAACATAGAACTTTGTATCCAGATTGTAAAAAATCTAGGCTTAAAATAATTTGAATTACACTCGCTGATTGTTATTATTTTGTGTATTTACATAAAGCTTTATGATTATATTGTTTTATTACTCCCAAAATCACTATATATTGCATTAATATAATTTTTACACTGGGCGAAAATATCACGAAAACGTACGATTTTTTATAAACTTTGAAGCTCGGTCGGCACGGGTTACAATCAAGCTAGAATTAAAATAAAAACATATTTAAGTATGTTTTAGCATTTATAAAAAATGTAGAGGGTATGCATTTCAAATATATAAAAAAAATTTTTTTGTCCTATAAGGGACACCCTAATACATATATATTAAAGGGAATAGAATATGAACGCAAGAACTTATACAGGGTATATCAAGACTGCTACCGAAAACGAAGCCGGGTGGTTGTTTAAGCGACTTCAGACACAATGCAATAGAAAATTTTGCATAAAAAAAGCGTTTTTTTTTTTTGTATTTTTATTCCTTTGGCCATATTTGGGTGGTAAATACATTTTTTTCCTTAAATAATAGTGTATACCCTTTTATTTATAAATACTCTAAGGTATAAAGAAGTTTAAATAATTATTTTAGCAAAAACTATGGATTTACCACCCAAAAATTACGATATTTAAAAACTCATTAATACTTATTGTCGCGTTTCTTTGCGACATTTTTAGTTGCCTTGTGTTTGTAGTCACTAAATCTACCACCCGGCTTCATTTTCGGTAGCAGTCTTGATATACCCGGTATATTGTTGAAGCTGAACATTTACTGATGCTAGGTATCTCATATTTGAGAGGCCTGGGTAGGTCCCACTGCAATGTCTATTTCTCCCGCCAAACATCAATCTAAATACGAATTTGTGTTTGGAGTAACTACAGAGAAACTACTGGACATATTGAGGTTTAACCTCTTGTGTCTCTGGAATATCAAGCATTGCTTTGTAATTTACTGTTTGGTTTTGGTCCATGAGCGGTCGGTCTGTATCGCTTACCATCAGACGAATGGCATGCTAGACGCCATTCATTGCAATCAAAAAATAACATAATCACTACACAGAATAAAACAAATTCGCTTTTTCTGTCTCTATGTCCCTATGTCCCTTTGTATGCTTAAATCTTTAAAACTTCGCAACGGATTTTGATGCGGTTTTTTTAAAAGATAGAGTGAGTCATGAGGAAGGTTTATATTATTATATGTACAGAAATCCGCTAGTTATGTATACATTTGATTTTCCAGGCCGTATTACGTGAACCACCTGTCGCGTCGCACGCAGTGGGAGCGGCCCACTCACGAGGAGTCTCGCTCGCCCTCCCCACCCGTGTCGCCCGCGCCCGCCCCCTCCGCCGCCAACTCGCCCCTCACACCCTCCTCGCCCTCCTCACCGTGTTCGCCAGCCACTACTGTATCCGATACCGATGAAAACACCACTTCCATATCATTGAGGTGGGTAATTGTTATTTAAATAACTAGTGCAGATTTGGTTTAAAATGGATAGGAGGATGACAAATAGGGCTATAATAATGTTAAGCAATCAATTTAAAATGATTTAGCAGTGCTGGATTATGTGATGCATTAAATGTATGAATTGCATGGATAACGCCTTGTATTGACCTTCACCGTATCTGCGACTTGGGCTATATACAACTGTATCTGTTTTTGTATCAAGCTTATATACGTTCCAATTCAAAACACGAGCATGCATCATATTCGAGAGTACTATTGAGAGTGGTTAGCCCATATTGTCTACCGGCCTAGTGCGGGTTGCTAGTACAGCACTAAACTATTTGTTTTTGCTCAGTGGTATAACAAAGATGACTGACCGCTTCGTCCTATAGACCGTCGTTGCCCCTATCTTGTAGTACTTTATAGGGAAAATAAGTAACAAAGATGTTATTTTTAAAATCAGACCCGAGCCTCAGCCTCAGACCGCGGTGCGTCGGCAACCAGGGGGCTCCATACCGGCGAGTCCGACCACACCGACCACGCCCATGATTCCGACTACACCGATATCTGCTACCGACCTCCCGCCTGGATATGGTATGACGTTGTTCTGTTACACTTAACTACATTATAATTGCATGGCTATATTAAGTCACTCCTGATGGAATGACATACGTATTAAACCAATAATGTATGGCTCCAGGTAGATTCATATTTATAGACCTAATTTGGTGTTAATAATTTATTTTATTTAAATATGCAGGCAAAAGCTAGTTTATAATATATTATGTAATACGCTTGTTGTGCAGAGATGCGCACGACCCTGCAAGGTCAGGTGTACTTCTACAACGCTGTGACGGGCGCGTCGACGTGGCACGACCCGCGCGTGCCGCCGCACCTGCGCCACTCGGCGGCCGCCGCGGGCCCGCTGCCGCCCGGCTGGGAAATGCGCCACGCGCCCTCCGGCAGACCTTACTTCGTCGACCACAATAACAGGACTACGCAGTTTACTGATCCAAGGCTGGCGCTTTCAGCTAGATTTGTATGTTTTTTTTTGTTTTTAAGTTGGCTTAGATAGGCATTTAAAAATATGTATGTTGAGGACATATTTTTTTTTAATCATGCGTTATGTAAATAACACTATTTGCCAGACTTTTTTCGAAATACTTTCAAAATAGGAGAATGCTCAGTTTACTGTGAAACTTTGTATCATTGTGAAGATTGTTGTCACTCATTGAAACCTTTTTTTTGTGTAGAAAATATATATTTTTCCATTTACTGAAATAAAAATAAGCATAATTGCGACCCAGAACCAGAGTTCTTGGAGAAATTAACTTTAAGTCCAATAAAAATATTTTTTTATCTTCAGTTAGTACGATACTTTTTACCGGTACTATAATGTTCATAAAAATACCTTGTGCGTATTTTTTTATTTCCTTATTTTTTTATTTTATCTCGTATATTTGCAGACGACATCGGAGCCCCCCGGGCCGCCGCCAGGGGGCGCGGCGCCGAGTCCCGCGGCCCCCGCGCCGGCGCCCGCGCCCGAGCCCGCCGACGCCGACGCGCTGCCCAAGTACAAGCGCGACCTCGCCGCCAAGGCACGCGTGCTGCGAGCTGAACTGCAAGCGCTGCAGCCTCAGACAGGACATTGTAGAATCGAAGTAAGCCTGTTACTTTATTTATTATTATTATTTATTTAACAGAAAGGTATAGGAACTATTGTAGTGTCCCGCAAAACTGTACTAACAGTTTGACTGCAGGATCGATTTTTCATCATCATCATCATCATCAGCTTAAACTGTTGTCCACTGCTGAACATAGGCCTTCTCCAAATTGCGCCATTTTACCCTGTCTTCGGCTTGTAGTATCTGCCAGCGACATTTCACAGATCGTCACTCCACCTAGCTGGCGGACGTCCACTACGCTTGCCAAGACGCGGTCTCCACTCAAGAACACGTCTGTTCCAGCGGTTGTCAGTTCTTCGACAAATGTGGCCAGCCCACTGCCACTTCAGTTTGCTAATCCTATGTGCCATGTCTACGACTTTGGTTCTCTGTCGGATATAGGGTCGGTGTTTACACATGTAAACACATATTTATTACGGCAAATTGGCTTATTAATGCTTTTTATACAACATACGAAGGCGGAATTAATGTTGGAGCATTTTCTCCCGTCAACCTTTAGGTGGTTACATTACTTTACACTCACACGAAAATATAAGTGCATTGCATTTCAGGGTAAGTGCAATACAATCTAAACCTATAAATGAAGGTTATCAACCACACATCAAGTCACGCGTGTTCCCTCCTTCCTAAAATTTTGGATTCTTCCGCCGTAGTGTGAAGAGGCATCTTAGCAGGCCGGCATAATTGTATCGATGGCATGGGACTGCCGTCTGGTGCCAATCGATACTCTGCATGGACCGCATTTGCGCTTACCATCAGGTGCAGTGTGGTCACGATGCCGGGCCAGAATTAAAAAAAAACATTAGCACAATTATGCCGGCCTGATCGATATACAGGTTGAACCTGAAACTCGACACATTTGTGTGCCTCAACCTATGACAGGTTTTCAACTTTCAACATTAATTTTAGTTTCAATAATGTCTTCAATCAGTTAGATCGAAGCTTAACGGTATTGTCGTGTTCCGATTATAGTTCTCATATTTAAATACAAATATAATATTTTCAGGTGTCACGTAATGAGATACTAGAAGAATCTTACAGACTTGTTATGAAACTCAGGGGCAAGGAACTACGAAAACGTTTACTAGTTAAGTTTCGAGGTGAAGAAGGATTGGATTATGGTGGGGTTGCGCGAGAGTGGCTGCATCTATTAGGACGAGAATTATTTAATCCGCACTATGGCTTGTTCCAATACGCTAATGCCGGGGATGATAGGTATGCTTTACAAATCAATCCGGACTCTGGGGTGAGTAAACTTTTTTGTTTTGTTGATACCAACAATTAGCCGCTGCGTTTATGAATGCATTACATCATTACGATTGTGATTTCATTTCTTCTAATTTTGCTGACAGGTTAACCCCGAACATCTGTCATACTTCCATTTTGCTGGACGCATCCTTGGAGTGGCGCTGTTTCACGGACATCAGCTGGACGCGGCCTTCACCGCACCTTTTTACAAGCAGCTTCTAGGACGACCAATCACATTGAGGGATATAAGAGACGTCGATCCCGAATTACATCGCTCCCTCTCATGGATGCTGTCAGTTTATATTATAAAATAGTCAATTGTAATCAAAATTAACATCAATATTTATAAAAAAATATTAACACAATTGTATTTTTTTGTTTCAGGGAAAACAGCATTCAAGGCGTGATAGACACGACATTTTCGGTGGAGTGTTCATCGTTCGGCGCGGTGCGCAGCGTGGAGCTGCGGCCCGGCGGCGCGGCCGAGACCGTGACGGACTCCAACAAGCGCGAGTACGTGCGGCTGTACGTGGCGCACCGGTTCACGCGCGGCGCCGAGCGGCAGTGGCTGGCGCTGCAGCGCGGGCTCGCCGACCTCATCCCGCCGCAGCTGCTGCGCCCGCTGTCCCCGCGCGACCTGCAGCCGCTGCTGGCGGGCCGCGCCGACCTGGACCCGGCCGACTGGCGCCGCCACACGCGCCTCAAGCACGTGCCGCCCGACGCGCCCATCGTGGCGTGGTTCTGGGAGATCGTGGAGGAGTTCGACGCGGAGATGCGCGCGCGGCTGCTGCAGTTCGTGACGGGGTCGCGGCGCGTGCCGCTGGCGGGCTTCCGCGCGCTGCAGGGTTCCACGGGGGCGGCGGCGCCGCGCCTCTTCACGCTGCACCTGGTGGCGGACGCGTCGCCGGATTCGCTTCCGAAAGCTCACACGTGTTTCAACCGTCTAGATTTGCCGCCGTACCCCAGCAAGGAGCGCTTGCATGACAAATTGAAGCAGGCGGTGCTCGAAACGGCCGGTTTTGCAGTCGAATGATTGAAGAGGTAAACGACGGAAAGATTGACCATTATTACCGCCTCGCGGTCATTCGCTGACCGATTTTATCGATGAGAGACTAAGTATCGAAATGTGTTCAGTTTTAGTTTTAAATTGTTTCGAGCTCGATTTTACCTAGAGGATATTATAGACTTTGATGAAATGCTTTAAATATACATACATAGATGTTATACTCCATGGACTTATTCCTTATAATTTGATTCAAATGCAACAATGCATTTGTGTTTAAAGAGCAGCTTTTGAAAGAAGACTGGGAAATTATGTGATGAACATTATTATTATTTACAAGCACTCATTTTAGTTGTTTGCTATTTTTACTGGTAGTATGCTTGGCGATTAAGACCAGAAATCTCAGTCCTATATACTCTTTGCTGTTGGTGTTGGTAACACATACATAATTATGCTAGAATGTTATAATAACCTACTCGAACACACGCAATAGCACATCATAATGTTAGCTTTAAATATTTATGACTCAACAAATCTATTTTCAAGCAACCTGTGTCTAAAAATGAAAACATTAAATAATAAATAAATATAATCAGTTAAATCTTGAATACATGGGTCAGTTACTAAAATTATACTTCTGATTACTATTGAAATATTATCTTTAATAATTAAGCCATAGATGTCAAGTATGTCGAGTAAACTAATAGGTTAGTATTGCACATTATATTGTAGTAATACCGAAATGTGTATTGGTGAACATGTTATGTAAACAAGAATTATTTTGCATGCTGCACAATTTTACTATGACTGTATAATTTTCCAGTGAGGTAATCTTCATCAAGTTTGGTTGTTATATTTTATCTAACAGCATAATAATTTAGCACATTTTATCATATGTACAAAATAGTCTAATAGTCATATACTTAAGCATATATTTGTAGATAATTTTATTGTTCAGTACCAAACAAAAGTGGTCAATTTACACAATTATATGCAAATTTATTGTTATTTTGCTCTTTTTCAATAATTTACGTAGGCGATTGCTCATGATACTGGTGCCTTATTATTTAAAAACATGATATTGACATAAATGGTATAAGCAATGACAAATTTAGATATTGTACTGTTGCGTTTTTATTATTTATGACTGATATCACATTATTAATGAACTTTAATTATAAGGATTCTTCCAGTTCTTTATAAAATGTATATTGTAATTGTAAGAGACAAGCTGTAACGTGTATGCATAAGAGGGTGATATGTCGAATTATATTTATTAGTGCTGTAAAAAGTATAATACTGTATTTGCATGTTTCAACTATGTAACTCATACTTTGAAATGGTTAAACATCAGTTAATATTGATTCTAACCTTATTATAAAAAAGACTTTCACGTTGTATTGCGTTCAAAATAAAGTTGAAATGTGCAGCAAGGATAAAGTGCCTTTTAGCTCATCAAGAAATAGGGTTGTAACTCATGTTACGACTGTTTAGTGATATAAAAATATTTATTAGTGATAATGAACTTATATTTAAAAGTATAAAATAAAGTATTTTTGCACAATACTAGGCTTTATTAATTAATTTTCGGACTGAGTTATTGGTCGTCCGCTCTGTGACTGTTACAATTGAACTACCCTTATTTTGCAATTATTAAACTCCCAGCCGTCCGCCCCGTGACCACGAAAGCTATAAAGTAATCGAAACGTCGGGAAGTCAAAAATGTAAAAAATTAAACTAAATTCGCAATAAAATCCATAAATAATAGTTTATTTCAAAGCGCTCTTGTAGTGAAAATTGAATCCATTATTTGAAATAAATTGATTTAATTTTTTAAACCAGGAAGCTAAGGGTATCGTATTGTAGGTATTTAAATAAAATTTTACCCATCAAAATAGAGTTATAGTTGTGGTACTTTCTTATCACATAACGTAAACTCACGCCTTTGTCATAGAAGGGGTGAGCAGAGGTGCCAGGACACCCACATTTCGCCTTGTATGTTCCGTCCCACGATGTGATAGGTGGCGAGCCTATCGCCATATCGGGCACAAATTCCTGACTCTGGTCTGATAATGAATAGAAAAATCCAATATCACTTTCCCCAACCCGGAACTCGAACCCGAGACCTCAGCTTTGTAACCGTACTCTAGTACATCTACGCCACCGAGACGGTCAAGTCGAGTCAGTCGAGTATTTTTTTATTATTGTTAAATATATATGTAACTAAAAATATAAGTTGTTGTGTTTTTTGTGTAAGTGTCCTTTGTGTGTGCTATAAAACATTGCTTCATGCATGGCTTAATTTCAAGATTATAAGTGGACTGGAAGAGTACCCTTTAAGAATTGAAATAAAACTATTATTTACGGATTTTATCGCGAATTTGACTTCCCGATCCCGACGTTTCGATTATTTAACAGCTGTCGTAGTTACGCGGCGGACTGAGGTGTTGGTCATCCGCTCTTTGACTTACAATTGAACTACCCTTATTTTGCAATTATTAAATTAGAAAGCTAATTCAAAAAGTTAATTGGTTTTTGCGTTCCAAGGAACGATGACGAAGCGGCGCAAGAAACTCCTTTAATCCAGGTTGTCAGCTATCCCTATACCAAATTACATCAAAATCGGTCCAGCCGTGTAACAAATATATATCTATATAATGTATATATATATATATATTTGAATTCCTGCTTCATCCCACGGGAACACTGCTTTTTTCGGGATATAATCAAGCCTATGTTTTAAGCCAGGGTGTCAGCTATCATCATACCAATTTCAGAAAAATAGTTTGAACCGTTTTTGCGTGAAAGAGTAACAAAAATCCATACATCCAGGCATCCATCCATACTCAAAGAATTGAACGGTTTGATCCATGGACATGTACGTCACTAATATTGACGTCATAGAATGTTGCCGTAATGAACATATTGGCTCAGTCTTATGTATTGGTCTATAGTTGCCCAGAATCAGCAACTGTGGACGGGTTGGTAATCTTCACCTCAAAAAAATGGTAGCTTTGTTCTGAGATCTTCGCCATGGATGGTGAGGGACCTTACTCTGAAAATCCGAAACGAAGTTCGAATCTGCGGACGATCGAAGTTTATGACTATACGAATGTTTTTTTTTTAAATTTTATTTTTTATAATGGCCTGGCATTGTGGCGGCATTTCACCTGATGGTATGTGCCAATGCCGCCCAGGCAGAATATCCATTGGCATCGGACGGCAGTCCCATGCCAATGAAAACAATTATGCCGGCCTGCTAAGGTGCCTCTTCACACTGCGGCAGAAGGACCCAGGATTGTATGAAGGAGGGAACACGTGTGCCGGCAAACAATTCCACAGCCTGACGGTGCAGCACAAAAACGAATTTGAGAACCGTTTGGTTCGCGCCGGGATGGTGTGGACCGTCAAGCTATGGCTTCGCAAGCCAGCACGCGTGGTTCTGGTTAGGAATGGAGAGAAGGGGAGCAAGTTGAACAATTCTTCAGAGAGGCGACATCTCTCCGGAGTTGTAGCGACTCTAAGTTGCTCGTAACGTCAGCATCATTCACATTGCGGATGGCCCGCCGCTGCAATCCATCCAAGGCATCGAGCAGGTACTGGGCGGATCCATCCCAGAGGTGCGAGCAGTACTCCATACCCGGCCGGACCTGCGCTTTATATAAGCAACAAAGCTGACCGGGCGTGAAAAACCGACGCACCCTGTTCAGGACTCCAACCCCGCGTGATGTGGCAGATATTGCGCCCTCGATGTGATTCCTTGGATGGAGATCACAGCGGATATCCACACCAAGGATACTTAGGTCATTCCGCATTGAGAGGGGAGCACCCTGAAGAATGGGGAGGGGAGAGAACGGGGATTTTTTGCACGTGAACACACACATCTGGGTTTTCTTGGCATTGAACTCAACCATATTCCTGGAACCCCATGTAGAAATGAGATCCAAGGTCTAGTTGAGCTCAATGACAAGATCTTCGCGCCCCTTCACAGTTTCGACACGGCATCCTGGAGGCCCGCAGTGGTATCGCCCATGAACCGTGCTGTCATCTGCATAGCAATGAATGTTGCCAAGCGACAACATGTCATTGATATGCAGAATAAACAAGGTCAGCGACAGCACCGAGCCCTGAGGAACTCCGGCATTTACCGACATGAGCGCCGAAGCGTGTCCGTCAACTACTACACGTATTTTACGCCCATGCAGAAAGGCGGAAATCCACGAACACAGGTTGCCGGAAGCTTGGACAGAAGACCACGGTGCCAGACCCTATCAAACGCCTTGGCAATGTTGAGGCTCACAGCAAGAGCCTCGCCACGCCGGTCAATCGCCTCACCCCAGCGATGCAGGACAAACGCTAGAAGATCACCCGTCGATCGATTATGACGGAATCCGTATTGTCGGTCACTGATCAACGAGTGATCCTCCAGGTAGCGGACCAATTGAGCGTTTATGATCCGCTCCATGACATTACACATCACTGAGGTGATAGTGATAGGGCGGTAATTGGTAGGGTCCGACCGATCACCCTTTTTGGGTATCGGTTGCACATTGGCCTCCCTCCAAGATTCCGGCACAACACCTGTGCGGTCGGACGCTCGGTAGAGGCGAGTCAGTGCTGGAGACAACTTGGCTGCACAAGCCCTTAAAACCACCGCTGGTATCCCATCCGGACCACTGGCTTTCCGCACATCGAGAGACCGTAACTCACGCCGCACATCACACTGCCTGATGCGAATATCTGTCATTGAGAAACCGCAATCAGGCAGTGTAGGCAGCGACTGGGAACCACGGTCTTCGAGGCGGGAATTAGCCGCAAAGAGATTTGCCAGCAAGGCAGCCTTCTCTTGCGGCTTGTGGGCCAGCGACCCTTCTGGGTACCTCGGGTACCGGCGGCAACGCTGGACGGCAGAAGTTAGATTGAACGGCCCTGGCCCTCAATAAGCACGACTGCTAGTTGGGTGATCGGCCAACGCACGCCCAATCCTGCTAACGCGCTGGGCATCCGCCCTAACGTAGGCTTTCTTGCAGGCCTTGGAGGCACGGTTGTAGGCTTCTTTGAGGGAACTAATATTGGGATCCTTCATGGCGCGACCCCTGATCCAAGTGCGATACGCCGCCTGTTTGTCACCGACAGCATCGGCGCATGCACGATTGAACCAGGAGCGTCCACGGCCCTTACTGGCGATCTCAGAGGAAGGAATGTAATATTCCATTCCAAGTCTGATCTCGTCAGCAATAGCGTTGGCACTCGCTGAGGGATCTTTACCCTCAAAGCAGCGCTGCCTCCAAGAGATGGATGCGAAATATTCCCGCATACCATCCCAATCTGCCGCCGAGTAATGGCAGACCCTTCGCCTAACCTGCACGGGGCGTGGAGGTGATGCGATCGGTACTGACGACCCAACCAGGCAGTGATCGGAAATGCCCAGAGACGTACTAACGGTCACACGATACCCGGCTGGGTGACTCGCCAGCAGAAGGTTCAGCAGAGAAGGCGCATGACTCGCCACATCCGGGATCCTGGTGGGCTGGTTCACCAGTTGTGTCAAGTCGTGAGTCAGAGCGAATGCATGGGCAGCTCTGCCAGCATGATCAGTCTTGGAGGAGCCCAGCCACAGTTCGTGATGAACATTGAAATCGCCCAAGACCACCATTTCGGCCCAGTGGCGTAACAATAGGGTGGCATAGTGGGCAAAATGCCACGGGCCCCCGACCTTAGGGGCCCCCGGCGGCCTGGCCTCTCAGGCCCGAGAGGCCGTAAGAAGAGAAGAACCTAGCCAATTTATTACCAACAAAATTGATAATCAAAAATTATTTTCTTAGTTTCCATTAAAGATACCAAGGTTTATTTTTGATACATAAAAATAGGGGAAGCAGGGGTAATGGCGCTCACTGGGTAATGGCGCTCACCTCTGTAACTCAGTCAGACCTGAACATAGCAACACGCTGCGTTGCGTGGAGCGTGAGGGGAGGGGGCCTCTAACAGACAGCGACGCCAACGGTCAATCAGCTCGCGTCCTGTGACCGTGAAGTGCGTTTCTTCGTTTGCGGCTGCGTCGATGTAATTTTAGGTTAGGTGTTCTTTGTCGGTAAGTCCAAAACTTTAATGCTTATTCATCATTAATTTTACATTTCTGACACAAGATATTCTATTTTTAAATAATACAATCAATTTTCAACAATTATGTGTAAGTTTTTTTTAATTTCAAATTAATCACAAAATGGCCGTTTGGGGTTATACCGCTCATCTGAGTGCCATTACCCCTTAGTATTTTTTTAATTGTTGTAGATATGCCAAGAAATCGTCAAAGGACCACTGCCAAAGCGGCTTCGACCGAAGAAGACCTTCAATTTGCTAAAACTGCGATTGAAGGAGGTTTGTCGAAAAGAAAAGCAGCACAACAATATAACATACTACTTTAAGAGAACGTTTAAAAAATTATTTGTTAAATTGCAAAAGGCTAATCTTACGTATAGTTGATGCTGATTTGTGATTAAAGATTTTATATTCATTCCATAATGTTGATCTCATTAATATTTCTTTAATTAAAATGTATCTTACTTGTTATATTCCAGATAAAATGTTTGAGCGTTATTACCCCGTACCCTGAGCGGCATTACCCAGTCAGGGGCAATGCCGCTCAAACATGTTTTTTTTATCATTTTTTCCTATTACTCCTAGATTAAATATATTACATGCTTTTTTTGTTAGTTTCTTGATTACTCGATAATTAAAGACTTTGTTATTTTTCTTAATTTTGATGTATAATAAATAATTTGAAAAATACACCATGTTTTCCTTAAGTGAACGCCATTCCCCCTGCTTCCCCTAATAATAAATAGTTTTCTAGATTTACACGAATTTTACTAACTTTTTTTTAACTATTATGTGCGGATTTGGTTTAAAAAAGAATGAAACTTCAATATTACTGGTGGTAGGTCTCTCATATGTGCGAGGCCGTACCACCGCAATGTCTATTTCTCCCGTGAAACAACACTGCTTAAATGCACTGTTGTGTTTCGGATTGAAGGACATTGTAGCCAGAGCAACTACTGGACATATTGAGACTTAACATCTTATGTCTCAGGATGGCGAGCGCAGTGGAATATTTCTACTGTTTATGAGCGGTCGTATCGCTTACCATCAGGCGAACGGCTTGATCGTCTCGCCATTCCTTAAAATAAAAAAAATAAAAAATTAGGCTTCTGAGGGGGCCCCATCACCATTGCTGCGTTTGGGCTTCGCCCACGTAGTAAAGATATTACGACGACTAATTGGTCTCGTTGTGGAGTTCTTTTTATGGCCTGCAGGTAACGAGCATATAGCCCGCCTCACGGTCAGCGGTCACCGCCGCTCATAGACTTTTGCAGATCCAGGGATCCACCAAAATGAAGTCGCTTCCTACCGTAAGGAGAGCACTTTCTTAAAGCCTAGTTTGAAGAAGGATAGGTTATAGTGATCAGGGAATACCGAAGCAGGGAGTTCATTCCAGAATTTGCACGTGCGTGGTAGAAAAGAACACTGGAAACGTACTTCCCGGGAAGGTATAGTTTCCAGGTACAAAGAAAGAATTCTACTGCGGTGACGGGAAGTGTGATGGGAGAATAGCGATAGTGGCACCGTCTTCCTCAGAAAACTTTCCGTGGAACAATTGATAGATTATACAGAGAGACCCAAAGTCTCACTGCAATCCCAACGGCTCCACATTCTCCGTGAGATAGGGATTATCGATGATTCGAAGAGCTCGGCGCTGTAATGAGTCAAGTGGGTCGAGCTGGTATTTTGGGGCTTCTACGCAGGGGTGAGAGCAGAACTCCACGTCGTGCCGGATCGTCGCATTTATAGAGCAATAACCGATGATCCGGCGAAAAGCACTGCTTGTCTCTGTTAAGAATCCTTAACTTTTTGCTGGCCAATTTGCCCTTACCTTCCAAATTACACCTAAACTGCAATTTTATCAATAATTCAGGTCAATGAATACTCTCGGATGCTTAGAGAGAGTGTCTCCATGACAAAAGGGGTCTTCTTGTTTGTAAACGAGCATAATTATATCTTCGTGGGGTTAAATTGTGCTATGTTCAATTTACCCCATTGAGAGGCCTGCCCTAGAGAGATCTCAATTTCTGATAAAATTTCAGACCATCTTTCCTTAACGGATCCCTGATAGAGATTCTGTAGTCAGATGTATCTTGCCTAACTTGCACTAGCATCTGCATAGCAATGCCAGCTGGTGATAGACAACATGTCATTGATATGGAGGATAAATAGAGTCGGCGAAAGCACCGAGCCTTATGGAACACCAGAATTAATGGTCATGGTTTCGATGCAAAAGCGTCCAATATGACTTTTATGCTGCGATCATCCAGAAAGCTAGCGATTTACTTTCAGAGTTCGTCAGGTTGAAATACCAGGCAAAAACAGACCAAAACGACGGCATGCCACACTAGATGACAATTTCAAGGCCAAAATCGCCTCACCCCCACTATCCAATGCCTCCACCTGATGGTGGGTGAGATTAACGAGAATATCACCATCCGAACGACCCTCAGTTGGTGATCCTCAAGATACGTCAAGAGCTGCATATTTATAACTCGCTCCAAGAACTTGAAGAGGATCCGACCGGTCACCCTTCTTGAGGATTGGATGGACATGGGCGATATTCCATGAAGCCGGGCCTAGGTTGTTTTAATAGAAAAGACGCGTGAGTACGGGTGTAATCTCCGGGGCGAACATCTTAAGAACCACTGTAGGGACACATTCCGACCCACTCGACTAGTAGATGTGTAGTACCGATCGAAATGCGGAGGTTAGGGTTTTATTCGGTATGCTAGCGTAGAGTTTTTGTTAGGGACCCGCTTCGGCCTCAATTTAATAGCAGGCCAGTGACACATATATTCCTTTCGGTCTTCTCCAGGGTATCGGAAAATAAGCTTAACAGTTTTCCTCTCCATACAAAAAGGGGGGCCCCCGTCCGATGATTTTGCCACGGGCCCCCGATGGTGTAGTTACGCCACTGTTTCGGCCGACGGGAACTGCGCCTGCGCGTCATCAGCCGCCTGGCTAAGATACCTGAACAGTCGAGTCGTCTCATCGTCCCCATTATGAGACCTGTAAAGGCACACGTAGATGCGGCTCAAGGAACCTAGATCCACGTGCACCCACAGAGCGGAGAAGGAGGGGTCCTCCATGCAGTGCAAACGGCGACAACAGATGTCCGACCGAACATTCAAGCATACCCCAGCTTTAGGCTTGAAGTTTTCTTCAAGCGAATAAGCGGGATACAACAGGTAAGAATTATCGGTCGGACAACGAATCTGCGTCTCCATTAGGAAGAGCAAAGCAGGCCGGGCCGTCTCGAGATGGTGGTGGATGGCATTGAGGTTCGTATGGAGTCCGCGTTCGTATGTTAGTGAACTCCATAGTGAACGCGGTGGTGGGGTTAAGCACTGCTGAAGGACCTGCTCTGTTTGGTTGCACTGTCATGGTAGAAAGGATGGGATTGGTGAAGAGGCAACGAGGAGCTTAAGTTCGGGCACTAAGAATGCCGAATGGGCACCGGCACGAAAGGGTCGGCAGGAAGCGAATTGATCCGCCGGACGGAAGGGCCCCCGTACCCTCCCGGGATGGGCCGCCGGGACCCCACTTCCGGTCACCAACCGGCACGACGGACCCACCCAAGATTATGCGCGGCATGGTGAGGCAGCCTCTCGAGGTGGTTAGCCCGGATTGGCCCCTGTACTATACCGCGGGCGGCCAGCGGACAACCGTTTCTACGGGTCTCCCTGGCCGGCGGATCAACTTTCCTCCCTTCGACAGAGGACCGAAAATACCCACACGGTCAAACCATTGGCTGATCCCGGAACGCGATCCCCTTACGGAGATCACTATGGCGGTCTTTACGCCTCGTGGACGGTGGTCGCTACCCGGGCGGACACATAAGTCTTACCACCACTAACTATGTCACTCATTTGGCACTGCCCAGGGGTCACGTGTAGGGAATCTAGAGTCAAAGCCTACGGACGCGAGTGACGTTAACCCCCATACCCTCAATGTACCAATTTTCAGAGTGAGGCCCGAGGTCACAACAGTCAGAGGTCACCAGTGTAAGTACCTACATTTTCTAGATTCCAAATGTTGATGTGACTGGTAGTATTTCAAAATGTTAACAACTATATTATATTGTTATGTCGAATAAGCACTATAAGGTGAACTGGTAACTCCAATTTAGGTATGGCTACATTTCTAAGCATAAAAATCGGTTTGGCCATGCATTAATTATTTAGGGCAGCTTTTTGTTTAATTGTAGGTCAAGAAGCTTATACCCAAATGGAGATTGCATTCCGTATATAAAAGTGAAGCACAAAAATTTGACCTCGAATGACGTTGCGACTGATTGCTATCCTTTTCTTTCGAGTGACAATGAATGAAAATGACTTTTTGTTCATTCATTGTCACTAGAAAGAAAAGGATAGCAATCAGTCGCAACGTCATTCGAGGTCAAATTTTTGTGCTTCACTTTTATATACGGAATGCAATCTCCATTTGGGTATAAGCTTCTTGTTGTAGGTAATTATCAAGAAGCTTATACCCAAATGGAGATTGCATTCCGTATATAAAAGTGAAGCACAAAAATTTGACCGTGAATGATGTTGCTACTGCGTGCTATCCTTTTCTTTCGAGTGACAATGAATGAACAAAAAGTCATTTTCATTCATTGTCACTCTAAAGAAAAGGATAGCAAGCAGTAGCAACGTCATTCAAGGTCAAATTTTTGTGCTTCACTTTTATATACGGAATGCAATCTCCATTTGGGTATAAGCTTCTTGGTAATTATGGTATAATCATTCCATAATGAAATTCAAGCGTTTGTGACAGCCTGGAGCCATTGACATATATTCTACCGATAGACAAGACATGTCATAGAAATTATTTGTCCCAGCTCAATAGCGACATCTACTTTATTGACTTGATATCATACAAATTATGGCCAAAGAAAAACGTGTCACGAATAGATAAGACAATTCATATTAATCGTAACTCTTCGTTATTTGATGTCTACATATTAATACCGACAGTTTCAGTATCAGCCCATATACGTCCCACTGCAGGGCACGGGCCTACTCTACAATTGAGAATACGATTGAGAGTGGTTAGGCCATATAGTCCACCACGCTGGCCTAGTGCGGGTTGGCGGACTTACATACCATAGAAATTCTTATGAATCCCTATGGTATGCAGGTTTCCTCACGATGTTTTCCTTCACCGTTTTAGTGCGTGGTGATTGACTATCAATACACACATGACTCCGAAAAGTCAGAGGTGTGCCCTGGGATTCGAACCCGCGACCACCGTGAACATGTTGGCAGTCGCGTCTAGTCCGTTTACCAACAGGCCACCACGCACTTTAATAATTTTATTATATTTTAAATTAATACCGACAACTAAAATATAATATAAAATAATAGTTTCTTTTACATAAAATAATATGGTTTCTTTTATTTACCGGATTTATAAACATGGCGCCTGGTAAGCACATTATTTGTAAATAATACACAAGAAATCAAATTATAAATAAATATGTTTTTATGTTCAGGATTTAATTAATAGAAACACTCTAGAAATAAAATATTTTTATTAAATATATACATAGGTAATCAAAAATATGAATGGCCGAGGAAACCTTTTAATTTAAATAATAATAAAAATATTAATTTAAATGCTTTTAATTTTTTATCTTGTATAAATACTTCAGTATCCGTTACAAATCTGCGTCGATATTGTCGACTCTGCGCATACAAATACTCGTTAGTCTTTGACATGCATGGCCGCCCGTCATCAACCGCTGTCACATGTCACAATTGTTGATATTAAATTAGATTAAATGTGTTTTTAATATAATAAGTTAAATTCACTGGTGAAAAGTCACACCTTGACTTTTACTTATGTTTTTTGAATTGTTCGAGCAGTATTTTAATGCACACGACGGCATTTTGTCGAATAAAACTTCGCACTGATACGTGTCTAGTTCCAGCAAGTTCCAGCAAGCGCTTGACATAGACTAAATGAGTTGGAGCGCCTGGACTCCAACTCGTGTTACAAACTATTTGCTTGAGGTGTCTTCTCTAGTACGTAGTACATTATAACTCAATGCCTGGAGCAAAGGCCTGGAGCTTGTAGATGTTTGAATGTTGGCCGAACTTCAGCCAACTTGTAGAATAGGCATTACATTAATCACTGCTTTTGTGTTAATTAACAGATGGCGTTGACAACAGAGCAAGTATTAAACAATCAGTGACAGTTCGTACAATTTACAATTCAATCCTTATTGGTCTGTGTTTCAATCTTTATCCGCATTCGCTTCAACTTCACACTCTATTTACAGCAATTCATTTATTGCTCTTTATTTTTGAATAGCTCCTCACGCTTTTTCTCGCAGGCAGTAATCAGTTTATATGTTTACCTGCTTCGGCTGCCAGTGAGTTAGTGCAGTGCGCGGGTTTTAGTACCGCATCGTGTTAGTCTTTGTTGTGTAGTGCTTGATTTTAAGATTTAGTCACCATGCCGACGAATGCTGTGTATCAGCCTACGACAGTGACTTACGAACAACAACCAAACGACCAGCGATGGAACTGCCCCATCAGCTACTTCTCACGACGTGTGACAAGTAGCCTGAATCGGGCAGTTTGTTTACGCATTGGTCTGTGCTTGTTAGGGAGCACTCTTTGTGTCATTGGTAAGTGTTGAATAAAAAAAATGATTAATTATGTAGTTCGTTGTGCATGACCATCGAACCTTTGTAAATGTTTTACCGCTACCTTTTATATACGTTTGAATACAGGTTTTTTTCCATAAAAGCTATGAAAGTAACTTATCCAATTAGAATAAAGCTTGTTAAGATTTGAAGTGAACTATAGCAACAATGCTTATGAGTAATAACTAAGCCACTTATTTATATTAAGTATATCATATAATTTGAAAATGACACTGTCTTTTTTGCTATAATTGACGACAATAAGCTCGAAACTGAAGAAAAATAACATTTTAGATTTGGCTATAATAGGATGTTTGTTCTATTATACTTTTGAATTTTAATTATGCACATAATTTTCCCACACTTTTAATGTTGAATGCATGCATTATTTTGTGATAAATGTTAATTTTTTAGAAATTGTATGTTCGTTTTTTGTTTACTAGTTATTACTTAGCTCTTACAATTTTATATGCAAATAGACATAAATTAGTATTTCAATGTTATTAATCTGATTGCTTTTATTTAATGGGTGTAATGATAATGGGAAGATTTGAGGAATTTACTTCACCTTACTTACTTATTTTAAAACATACTGAACAAAACAATACATTCAATCTCGAACTTACTGTGTTTAACTTTGTTGAACATAATTTTTGTATCATTGCTATTCATAATAATAATTAAATGTAACACTTAAATAATTAAGGTGTAATATTAAAAAATGGAGTATAAGAGTAAATTAGTCCGTCAATTTTAATAATCAATGCATTTTTAAAATTTACCTCGGAAGCCATTAAGTCTTACTAGACATAATATAATCCTTCCTGCTTAACTTTATGACTCAACACTCTGGAATTAAGACATTGTTAGAACACCAATGATATAAAAATTAGAATTATTAATGTTGTGTACCTAATAGAATAATTTTATTAAAAAAAAATGTCACTAATAAATAACTATACTATGTGAAACTTCATCATCTTTTGTACATTTACAAAAAAAGAACAGATTTTTTTTTATATTGTTCCTTGAGTTTTAGATTGAATATTATTTTGTATAAAAAAAAAACAATTCCCAATTATAATATGACTGACATATAAACTGTTTCCCTATTACTTATTATTTACATATTTGTGGTTCTTTGCATTTCTAATTCAAAATATTCTAGTCTTAAAAAAACTGGATTTCATTAAACTATTAGAATTAAATAAATCTGATTCAAAACACAATACATTGAGCTCATTCTCTTTCTGCACCTTCTTCTTCTACCTGGTGTTATCCCGGCCGGTGCCAGGCAAGTATAAATATATAATAATTATTAATAATTTTGTTAATTGCTCTAAGTAAGTAATAAAGTGTGTATGGATGCATGAGCACAAACCATTTAAATAAACTCATAACATCCAAGGATATCCCACCATGCTCAAGATAACTTGCATATGGATTTGCTTTAGATGGATTTCAATTATTTATGAATGTCTCAGCCCATATTCGTCCCTCTGCAGGGCACAGGCCTCCTCTATATTCGAGAATACTTTTGAGAGTGGTTAGGCCATATAGTCCACCATGCTGGCCTAGTGCGGGTTGGCAGAATAATATACCATATAAATTCTTATAAATCGCTATAAATACACACATGACTCCGAAAAGTCAGAGATGTGCCATGGGATTCGAACCCGCGACCACCATGAACAAGTTGGCAGCCGTGTCGAGTTTGTTTAGCAACAGGCCACCGAGCACTTAATAATTAATCATTTCAATTATATTAAGATAAAATCTGTAGTATTTTATTAATCAGGAATATTTAATTATTAATTGCATCATCCTTACTATAATATTATAAATGCATCTGACAGCTATGCTTTCAAATCTAAACCACTGAACCAATTTTGATGAAATTTGGTACTGAGATAGATTATACCTTATGAAAGGACTTGATTTACCTTGTATTGTGAAGAAGAGACCTAAAGAGTTGAAATAAAGAATAAATATATGTATGGGAAAATCTAAACTGTTGAAGTTACAGATATTAAAATTGGCACTGTAGATACTCATTTAAAAAAAATACGATTTTTTTTAAATTTACCCTTAAGGGATGGAAATAAGGGTTGTAGTCATGTGAAATGGAATATTGATACTGAAGTTATTTCTATAAACATTACTATTTCAGCTCTTTATTACAACCAAAAATAATGGTTTTCAATAATTTTAGTGAGACAGCATTATGCATCTGAATTCTGAAATATGGAATAGGGAATGAATTGGAAAATTATAACTGATAACTTCCAATTTAAGCTTTTTAATTATTGATCTAATTATTTTGCTATGGTGTGGAGTCAAAATATCTGTACCCACGCAAAGCTGGGATGGGCCACTTGAAATTAAATAATTGACCAAAGTTATATAAATCTTAGTTAAAATTTATTTATAGGCGTCATTACTACTATTTCTTTATTATAAATAAATGATGATATATCTTAACAGCCGACAATTGTTAACATTTGAATAAAAATTATGTAATAATATATCTTACAGTCATCTACCACGAACTTTTGTTCGCCCTTGATTGTAAAATTATACATGTTCACTAACGATCAACTTCCGTGAAATACTTGTTAGTACATACGGTCTACGGAACATATAATTTTAAGCGATTTATTACAAAACAGTTGCGTTATGCAATACTAGAGCACAACTCATAGTAATTTCGAGGAATAGATTTGCATTGTGAGTAGTCTGATAGCGTGTGTTGAATATAACGCTGATCTGCTTGCGTTGAGAAGGCAGTTTGTATTCAGGCGGTGCACGGTAGCGAAGATAAGGGCAGTCAATTGCGCGTATCGACGCACAATGAACAGTAATTCGTATAAGGTATCGGGTGTCCGGTGTGAGCGGGCGGCGCTTGCGGCCGGTGACTCATCCGGTGGCTGCGTGCTGCGTGATCCGATCACGACACGCCATACTCCATAGACACACGAAAGTAGACTCGCCTCGTCTGACCGCGCCGGTTACTTACACTCATTCACCTCAACAGATGTGGAAATATTGGTATACATTTCAGTTGCGTTATGTACTCGATGCATACGTCACGGAACATGTAGATACAAGCGTAAAGCTGCTGTGTGCTGACGCACGTAGGAGTTCCGTATGTTGTTTTGATATGGTTATCGGAAATGCGTTATGACCTATATTCCTCATTCCTGCAATTAAGTCCTAAAATTATACATTTGTAACCAGTTAATTAAATAGTTTTGAGTACATTTTACTTATGTTCGATTCATTTTTTATTTTTTATTCCGAAAATGTGCGTGGTGATAGTCAATCACCACGCACTAAAACGGTGAAGGAAAACATCGTGAGGAAACCTGCATACCATAGCGATTTACAAAAATTTCTATGGTATGTAAGTCCGCCAACCCGCACTAGGCCAGCGTGGTGGACTATATGGCCTAACCACTCTCAATCGTACTGTCGATTGTAGAGGAGGCCCGTGCCCTGCAGTGGGACGAATATGGGCTGATACAGAGACAGAGATTCCGAAAAGGAAAACTAATTGGAGAAGCTTAACAGAAATAAATTTTAATACGATTGTCCATGTATCTATTTGCTATAAAAAATATTTATAATTTATACTATAATATTGCAATCATAAACAAAGTAATTCAAAATATTGCTCGTTAATAAAATATACTGTTAGGCATTACATCAGTTTCAGAAAATGTTACATTGCATTATACTTAAGCGAGAGTATTCAATGCGATTGAAAAGTTGAACGAGTGGCGGTTACTTAAAGTTTCCAGTTCTGAGAGAGGCGTATAGCTACAGATGGTTAATGGAACTGGCAACGCAAGCGAAGGTCGACAAACTCGCCCGAACCTCACACACTAGTGTGTTGCCACGTTTCCGTATTCACTTCCACTTTAGTCCTTCGTGACAAGACTCAGAAGAAAATCACTGTCATGCGCCGTTCTTTGCTTTGATCATGTAACTTGAAAATAAATAATGACCGAGTTCCGAGAGGTCTTACGTAAAACTTTCTTCATCAACAGAGCACGAGTCTAAAGTTCTCGACATAATAATAATAGCTTGACATTGACGAACAGCAATAAAACTTGTTAATCGCCACGAAATAATTTGCGAAGCTTATTAAACATGGAACAAAAAATAATTATAACTTACATGCGGCCAATTATAATACTAACAATTTATTGATTACAAGCTTCGACATCAAAAGGGTTATACGAAACCTTGGATTTTCTACTCAATATAGATGATCCAACTCAGTCTCTAGCTGTGTTATTCAGCAAGCACTCAAGTTGTAACGGGGAGTCTTTTGTAGAATATGAGGAAGTTAAATGGAAAATTGAATGATTCGTTGTATTGAATACGAAAGGCATGAAAGTTTATTAAGTGCTCATAGATTTACGTGTGGGTGTTTATTGTTCCATTTGCTCCTCGGCGAGTGAAAGCGGCTTTGGTCTAACGAATTGCTAATGCAGTGTTGTGTGCTACCCACTGCCTTAACCCACTGCTATAGTGCTACCGTTGCAGTGGCCCATTTTCGTAATACTCCAGACGCCGCCATGTACTTGCGGCCAGTCAAACCGGCTGCCAACTGCGTGAACTTCATTTAAATTTTCTGCGTACAGTCTTGTTGGAACTTACCTTATTATTGCCGTTTTGTTCTTTAAGATGATGTCGGATTTCCTTCTGAGACTAATATCTGGTTTTGTCTTGTGTGACTTTCTCACAATCTATAGTTTTAATATTAAAGTCTCATCGGTTTAATTTAACTGTATTGCTTCACCTACTGACACAGTGTAATTTTTACTATACAAATGGGCTGCAACCATTCGACCTGGTTTTTAAATGCCTGTAAAAGGTGAATTTTCTTCTGCATAACTAACTGACTAAGTAATAAAGATTAACCAGACCTCATATTTTCTCATTATAACTTTTCAAACTTATAATACGATGGTTTTGTAGATAAGTATCAATGAAATAGGCGATCTTTATACAATTTATTTATGTTTTAACTTATTGGCAGTTTGAAATATTCAGGTTTTGAAGCCAAGATTCGTCAATGACGTCAATATTCAACAGGAAAACATGAATACAGGTTATATAGTTTTTTGTGTTGAATAGAAATAAATCATATACATAAAGCATAACGTTTAATTATAAAATAGACGAACGTGACACAATTTACAAAAACCGGATATAGAGTAGTTGGTTACCTTTCCCTTTATATTTTTAAACACAAGCCCCTAACTGTTTTCATCCGTATGGAGTAACAATGCGTAGGACGTCCGCCCACGTATTCACTAATCTCTATCTAATTATTATTCAACGTTTAAAGCAGTACAATGAAAACAGTTACACGCTCTAAAAGAATCATTTTATGATATTTTTCCACTCGCATTGTTTTGTTTGGCTATTTATTTTAAACTACATTTGATAGTTTGAAAAGTTTGGAAAAATATCCTAAGTAATTTTCCATGTCAAAAGTTCTTTCATCTCTAATGACTGAGATGTGATCACACATTTAAACTGCAATATTTGGGTGCATTACCTTGATAACAAGCAAAAAATTCAAATGTTTTTCTTTTAAGACAAAACTAAATATTGTTGTTGGATATATTCAGATTTTATCTCTCCAGCTTGTTGACATTGCATATGTCGTTGACCCTTTATGATTTTGGACTTTAAATTGTACATCATCAACAAAGGTTGACTCAATCGCAGCCGCTTTTTACGAAGGATTACTAATTATTAAACTTGTGTAACCATTGCAGGTCTTGCTATATGCTTTGATTTTTAATCAAACGCAATTTTGACAAAAAAATTGGCCAGGATAAGGTCATAGGTGGATTTCTTCACTAACCCGCACTAGGCCAGCGTGGTGGACTACAAAGTCTATCTCTCTAAATTTTACTTTTGATAGTAGAGGAAGCCCGTGGCATGCAGTGGGGCGTATATGAGCTAATACAGTACATAATTTACTCAATAATAAAAGAATCAACACGATAGCTTCGTTTTTACACGCTTTATATTAGCTTCACTTGTATGTTTGTATGTTTGTATATTTGTATGTTTGTTTGTAACCGACTTCTTTGGGCGCGATTTTGACCCACTTTAAACGGCCAGATTTCGTTCAAATTTTGCACACCTGTCAAAGACCGATGACAATACAATAATTCGATTAAAATATATAATTATCCTGATTAGATTCGCCAGGATTAATTATTCTTATAATTGATGACCATTGCTACATTCATCGCTAGATGGCGTTAACATTGTATTCTTCCAAGAAGCTTATACCCAAATGGAGATTGCATTCCGTATAAAACACTGAAGCACAAAAATTTGACCTTGAATGCAATCGCTGTTGCCTGCTATCCTTTTCTTTAGAGTGACAATGAATGAAGTTCACGTGAAGTTCATTCATTGTTACGCTAAAGAAAAGGATAGCAGGCATCAGCGACGTCATTCAAGGTAAAATTTTTGTGCTTCACTTTTATATACGGAATGCAATCTCCATTTGGGTATAAGCTTCTTGTATTCTTCAAGTGTCAAATGTTACTACTGACCAACAGATGGCGTTATTGATTGGAAATACAGCCGTAGATGGATGTTTTTAGTCAAAACAATTATATAATAGTTAAAAAAAACTAAAATACACGCTTTAATAAGATATACAACTAAAAAAGTAAAAATAATTGATACTGAATTTAAGATAAGAAAATGGAGTAAAATACATATATTTTATTGTTACAAAGCGTGGGGTGCAGGAGAATAAGTAATTGTTGTAAACACCCCACGCTTTGTAACAATAAAATATATGTATTTTACTCCATTTTCTTATCTTAAATTCAGTATCAATTATTTTTACTTTTTTAGTTGTATATCTTATTAAAGCGTGTATTTTAGTTTTTTTTAACTATTATATATTAATACTACAGTTACTTTTCCTTTCGTGTCACGTGCAGACGAGATCGTTGTGTATTACGAGGATAGACAAATAAATTACCTTGATTACCCTTTTCCGTATTTTACTGAACGCTTTTAAAATATCATTTCCGAATGTAAGTACAAGTGAAATGGCAGCTCGAGTGGTTTCGTTTTTTGAAGAAGGCAAGACACATCTTGAAATTGCTCGGACGCTCCACATGTCTTGAATCTGCCGTATCAAGTATATACTGAAATTACCGGTACATCCGAACCTTCCATAGGGAAATAGGTTCTGGCAGACAGCGGCCTACGTCAGAGAGAGGTGGTTGTCAGCATTTCAATGAGAAATCGGGCTGTCACTGGCGTCCAAGTTCAATAACATGTCAGCGATACGCGGGTTTTATAATCAATATGTGAACAGTAAGGACGCGACTAACGAAAGCTAACCTTACCCTAAAAGGACCAGTGAGGGCCCCCAAACTTACCCCAGCCGACGTTTCGCTTAAGAAAACGATGATTGGATATACGATCATTGGCATCGTTCTCATTTGCCATTGTTCTCTAACGATAGCAGAGTCTATCTACACGACTGAAGAGTACGAGAACAAAGAAAGCCATAAGAGATTTGCACGATGTTGCATAGCAGATAAATGTCGCTTTTAGAAAAGGCTCTTGCTCACTGTGGGGTAGAATTCAATTTAAATGAAAACTGAGTTAATTTTTGTAGAGACTGGCGGATGGCAAAGAGTTCTGACTGCAAACCTACATATTTATATTATATATTGAGCTTATTCTTTGAGACTATGTTGTTCCTGACGCTGGTTTTATAGGCGAAAATTTTATTCTGATACACGACAATGCCCGTCCCCGTACAGGAATTCTGTGCCAGCAACGAAAGAGGAGATAAAAATTGCGCTTTTGCAGGAATAGAACGCTATACCGTAGGATACGTTGGTTAAGCTAATAACATCCATATAGACACATTTTCAATTGGAAATTAGCTCGGGGAGGGGGTTATTACACTAAATACTGATAAGGTTTTATTAGTATATCCGTAACCTGAAAGCTAAAGTTCATATTTGTTGTCGAATAAAATATTCGTTCGTTCTTCTTCTTCTTCTTTTTAAAATGATAGATGGCTCCCCCGTGGATTCGGGGATTTTGCCAGTGTCAAGGTAAAGAGGTTAAGTTCGTAAATTATGATGGCTACCCATTAGCCAAGTTCGATACGAAATTAAAAAAATGCTCTGACCATATAATTATGAAATTAGTTACGTTAATGTATGTATTATAAAACAGCTATAAAACAGGAGTGAAAATGTGTTAGCAATTTATGAAGTTATCCGTAAAATTATGTAAATTTATAATAAACCGGTTCTTTAATATATATTATGTTATTTCAATTAGAAGAAAAAAGATTTATAAATACATGTTATTCAGTTTTATAAATTTGCACAAACTATAAATGAAACGAGAAAAAACACATGTTAACATAAAAGATAAGTTTACTGGGCGGGGGACACTAGGTGGGAGAATTTCATACAAAGGGAATAGTACTCTGGGGCATTCCAGAAACATGTGTTCCAGGGTACCATTGTCAAGACCACATTCACACAGAGAATGATCGCGAATACGAAACTTGGCAAGAAATACCGGAGTACATACATGACCCAAACGCATACGGATAATTGTAGATGTAACTTTTTTATTTACATTTTTAAAAATAAAAAACCATGGCTTCTTTGGTATGAATGGTTGAATTGAACCGTAACGAATGCCTTTAACCAATCTGGTAGATTGCCATATCTCATCCCAAGCTGCCATGAGATTGGATTTGGTGTAATATAGCAAGTCGCGGGAAAAACAAACCTTGTGAGTTGTCATTCCACAAGAAATGGCATTACGCGCACATTGGTCCACGAATTCATTATGGGATATGCCAGAATGGCTAGGAATCCATGCTAGTACCACTTGAATACCAGAAGTATGGCATTGACGTAGAGTATCTTTAATTTTTAGGGTGAGATAAAAAGAGTTTTTATTAAAAGGGGGCTTAAGAATGTCATGGAGGAGACTAGAGGAGTCTGAAAAAATGATGGACTTATTTATGCGGCGAGAGAGAATAAACATAACTGCTTCCAATACAGCTATTGCTTCACCTGTAAATATAGATGTAGCAGGAGGGCATTTATAGTTAAGAGTGACTTTTAATTTTGGGATCCATACAGCAGCTCCAACAAATTCAACAGCAGGTAATTTTGAGGCATCCGTAAATAAGGGAGTCCAGCCTTCCCAATTTTCAGCAAAAATTCTATTAAACTGGGAATTAGCATTTGTCTCGTTTTTGTAAACCCCAAAGTTGAGAAGTACTTGGGGTTTAAAGAGCAATGTTTCGAATGGGAAGATGTAGGTAAAATGGCAAGGTGTACGGAACAGTCTGAATGAAGAGAATTTATGATAGCTGTTAATAAGGAGAGGAGCAGTTTTGTTAAACCAGTACCGGGAATTTTGGAACAATTGAGAAAGTGTATTTAATTTGTTATGTAATGGATGGGATGATAATTGAAGGGTTTTACAGAGATATCGATCACAAATAAATTGTCGACGGAGAAAAAGAGGGGGTTCCGAGCATTCTACCTGAAGGGCAGATATGGGAGAAGATTTCATCGCACCACATATAATACGTAAGGATCTAGCTTGTAGTTGGTCCAAGATACGAAGAGCTAATTTATTACATGGTTCCAGTAAAAAAGAGCCATAATCAAAATGGCTGCGAATAATGGCATTATATAATAATTTTTGGTTGTAAGGATGGGATCCCCATCGAACACCTGCAACTGCCCTCAGAACATTGATGCCCTTCTCACATTTTTCAGATACAAATTTTAAATGGGGGACACCAGTCAGTTTGGAGTCTAAGATCAAACCCAAAAATTTCACTTCATTATAAAAGCGAATACTTTCATGGTTAACTGAAAGTAAGATTGGGGGGATGGATCTTTTACGGGAAAAGACTACAGCTTTACATTTAGGAATGGAAAGAGAAAGGCTATGATCTTGAAGCCACTGATTGAGATGATTCAGTGCAGAGTTTAATCTGTTTGCAGAATCTAGAAATGATTTCGAGGAAGTATACAAGATAATATCATCGGCGAATTGTAAAATATTCACAAAGGGGATTACTGATTTCTCTAAGTCAGCGGTATACAAATTATATAGAATGGGGCTTAGAACAGATCCTTGGGGAAGGCCTTTCCATACCACTCTTGAGCTTTGAAAGGAGCCATTAACACTAAAGACGACTGAACGTCCTACGAAAAGATTAAATATAATGTTTATCATCCTCGGCGGGATACTCAGCTGCAGTAGTTTCTGCCTGAGTAGGGGGAGATGAACATTGTCATAAGTAGAGCTTATGTCGAGAAATACTCCGATGACGCTTTCTTCACAAGAAAACGCTAAACGGATATCCGTAGTGAAAATGCTCAAGTTATCCATAGTGCTCATGCCCCGTCTAAATCCGTATTGAGAATTCGCTAGAAGGCCTCTGTTCTCAAGGATCCATTCTAGCCTATTTTTAATTAAATGCTCTAAAATTTTGCATAAGGTTGTGGAAAGGGCAATGGGTCTGTAGGAAGCAGCAAGATTAGGATCTTTACCAGGTTTATGTATGGGTAAAATAATTTGGGTTTTCCAAAATTCTGGCACGGTACTATAATTATAAATGTGGTTGATAAGACTAAGGAAGAAAATTTTAGAGGATTTTGAGGATTTAGTAACGAAAGAATAGGGAATACCGTCAATACCGGGCGCAGAGTCTTGAAGCCTCTCCAAGGTGCAACAGAGTTCATCATATGAGAATGGTTCATTAAACGGATCGGAAGAAGTAGAAGGAAGAAGGGTAGGAAAAAAGTCCTCAGAAGGTGCCAAAGGAGGAGCTATATTGTTGATAAAATCATGAAGCCAAAGATCCATATTATTTGATGATGTATTTAAGGGGTATTGTATAGACCCATGAAAATTTTTAATTTTTCGCCATACTAAAGCAGATGGTGAACGAGGGGAAAGAGATTCGCAGAATCTGGACCACCCTTCAGCTTTCTTTTTAGCCAAAAATCTTTTTGCTTTCGCAGTGGTCTTTTTAAATGTTACGAAATTTTGAAGAGACATGTCCGACTTAAAACACAATTCGGCAGAGTTGCGAAGTCTAATAATCTTTGTACATTCATCATCCCACCATGGGGGGGACGAGATCTTACCAGAAGAAGAATTTTTGAGAGGTATTGAAGAATCGGCAGCGGAAATAAGGGCACTAGAAAAGGAGTCGCACGTAGAGAGAAAATTGGTGCATGAAACGGGTTCCATAGAAGACAGAAGGCAATCAAGTTTACGACTGTAGCTATCCCAGTCTGCTTTGGTAAGTCTATATTTTAGAAGAGGAGAGGGTTTAGGGCTGAAGGAAATACTCGTATGCCATGTTGATACCAAAGGAAAGTGGTCGCTGCCATAAGAAAGCGGAAGGATTGACCAAGATAGAGATGGTGACAAGCCGGAAGATGCAAGGGTAAGGTCAACTGCGCTAGGACTTTGGGTGGGAGAAACTCTTCTTGTAGGTGAACCATCATTTAGGACGCATAAATTTAATTCGTCAATTAGGTCAAGAAAGGGTGACGATAGGGAATCATTGTAGGGAGATCCCCACAATGCGTGGTGAAGGTTAAAGTCACCCATTATCATTAGGGGGGAAGGAATAGAATTTAAATGACTTCGTATCTCATTGATAATATTAATATTGGGATGAGGAATATATATCGATACAAAAGACACATTTAGAGCCCTGACGGCAACTATTTGAAATGAGGAATTGTGGGGTAAGAGAGGGATTTGTGAGAATTTTACGGATCTCTTGACAAGGATAGCACAACCAGCCCAACCATCGTCCCTGTCATCCCTCAGACAGGAATAGCCGGATAACCTAAAAGGTGAGTCCGGCTTCAACCATGTCTCAGAGACACCAAAAACGAGAGGATTGTGCTGATTGACCAGATGGATAATTTCGTTTTTTTTATGACGGATACTTCTACAGTTCCATTGGAGGAGATTGTGAGCCATGTTGAATTTTAAATTGTGTAAATAGCTGTTCCAGTAGGTAGAATATATTAGGGGGAAGGGCATCACTGAACTTAAATGCAATGTTTAGGAGAGCAGACAGAAGTAATTCTATCAGGTTTTCATTTGGGGAAGGGGAAGGACAAGGAATCTGAGGCCGGTTTGGGTTAAGTGGGACTTGCGGTGGGATGGCACAACCATTAGGTAAAGAGGAAGAAGGGGTAGATATAATGTTATTATGCGCAGTCATATCGTAACCTTTTGGTCGGCTTGTACCGGCGCGACGTTCAACGAAAATTGTTTTTTTCCTTTGGGTTATGGGATTGGTAGAAGGGGAAGAGGGAGAGGCAGCAGGTTTTGAAGGCAGTAAATTGGAGGATTTGGCTACCTCAACAAACGATTTTTTTACAGGACGGAATCTAAGTGAGGCTTCGGAGAAAGAAACATTCTCCTCTGATATGACTAATTTAATTGCTTTTTGACGGGAATGCTCTGGGCAATTAGGGTAAGTAGCCATGTGGGCCCCAGAACATAGAAGACATGTCGAGTTATTGATAGAGGCCTGGCAAGTAGACCCCGGGTGAGGTTGGGCACAGCGGTAGCAACGAGGTTGTGACCTACATTGGGATGCTACATGACCAAAACGACAACATTGGCGGCATTGTATGGTGGGGAGCTGATATAAGGAGACAAGCATAGAGGTGTTAAAGCAGAATATTCTGTCTGGAAGTAGATTACCCCGAAAAGTTAATACCACAGTAGTGGATGGGGACCATTCTGTAGTGCCATTTTGCATTGTCTTTCTGTTAAGTCTTCGAGCTTTTAGTATTTCTCCATAAGTTTGATGGGGCTGAATACCAGAAATAAATTCCTCAAGGGACCAGTCAGTAGGGACATGCTTAACCACACCCATTCTACACAGTTGGTATCTTGGAATAGAAGCAGTGAGATTGTTGTCAGTAATGACATTGCATTTTAAAAAGTTATTTGCTGACTCTGCGGTATTAAATGAAATAGTAATTTTACTGCGACCAAGTGGTTTAATGCTCCCTGGAACAATGTTGGGTACTTCATGTTGATACAGCAATTTGGCAATTTTGAGGGCTTGAATGGGACTGCCTTTTTCTGCCGATAAATGGACCACGTATGGTCCCTTATCAGTGGAAAAGTAGATCGATTTTTCCTCAAAATCAGGGCAAGTAGAACTGTCTTGAATAGACTCCGCTGGAGATTTATTCTTTTTTGGGTTATCCGTGGGTGACTCTAATGGGCGTTTCAATGCCTTTTTATTCAAACCCAAATGAGAAGTGATTTCTACTTTACCAAAATCTCCGCCTCCCCCATCTGGGGGAACATCATCGTCCAAATCCATGTGAGGGTAGACACAAAAACACAAACACTATCAACTAAAGAAATAAAAATACACAACTAATATTCTACTAATATAACATATGATTAATTATAAAGACTAAAATAAATATATAATAGTTAATTAAATGGTACAAAGTAAAGAAATTAAAAATAAATTTACGAAAGCAAATAAAACGCGTCTTTAACCTCTCGCTGTCAAATTGACACTGATTCGTTCGTTCATTTCAGTCAAAAGAAGTCCCTTGTTAAAAATGGACCTCTGGTTAATGCAGGTAGCTTATAACAGGTCGATGTGGAAATCATTGGGGAGGCCCTGTTCAACAAAATATTAATTTAATCAAATTTATATTCATTTATAAGCTAAGAACTGGAATTTCAAGATTTTAATCTGAAAAATGGTATTAATGTTTTAGTAATTTCGCCAGAGATTAAATGGAAGTTAAAAGCTGAAGTCGATTTTTGTTTGCTCTCGTTGGCATTCCGTAAAAATTTAAAGGGGACTTATTCTAGGATTTTGTTTTTTGCGTTAAAATACTCATAGTGCCGGTAATAATATATTATTAAATGATATTACACGAACTACAAATGATTACTTTAACCTTGTGTTAGACAAATTATAACATTCTTGCATTATATGACTACTGTAAACGCTTCAACGGCGCTCTACTGGCAACTAACATAGTTTTTGTAGTTATTAAACTTTGCTTTGTAAGTTAGGTTTGAATTATATTTCTAAATATTTGTTTATGTTTTAACTTACAGTTTATATTTCAATTTTTTAGATATATTTTTTCCACACCATAGACTGAATGTAAAGCATGTCGGTTTACAAAGTGATATATAAAATTGCATTCATTACAAATATTAATGACTTCCCGCGAGTCATTTATAAATAGCCTAATTACATATTTCATTTAACACGTAAATTAACATTCGTCCTGGCATTAACTGACACTTGTTGATTGTTCAACATTCTATGTTGTCAAACCGGAACAATATTTAAATGTTTCCTGTTGCAGTCATTGTTGTCCGACTTCCTCAGTCTCAATGGAGGTAGATGCACGAGTGATACGCGATTTGCAATCAATGCTCGTCACTGCATGTCAAATAACATTTTTTATTAGCATTTGGAGTAAATTGTGCATTGTAGTTTACTCTTTAGCCATCAATAAGGTATGAGACAGCAGAATAAACCTAATTGGGGAACTAAAACCAAACGCAAACAGCGTTTCCGAAAATTCGTTCCTCTCTTCATGCGTTAATTAACTTCTTGGAATCTTGCCGATTATTAATATTGCACCGAAGCCAACATTTTACGGTCTTGTTGTCATCAACCACTAGACACCTCATTTTCCTATATAACTCGCTCGCATCATCATGGTTTTATTACAAGTATAGCTAAGAAATGCACGGTGTAATTGGTCCATTCATACCTACTTACCTCATTTGGAACTTAGACGATTTATCAAAAGCTGCTACCTCCGCGCTGAGTCGTCAAGGTGAATCGGTTCGTTATGGACCACGGCTATTACACGCTCCATATGTCTCGCTTGTGTTATATAAGTAACTTTAATTATCGGGACCGTTCCATGTGTTTTACTTGATTAGTCTAACACGCAAGTTCATTATTAAATCGTCTCCTAGTTGGCCATTTAAAAAGTTTTATACTCAAAGGTCATATAGTAATTGTATACGATAGAATAGTAGTTTAACACGTTTAATCAAAGAACATTGACTGCTTTTTTTCTGCTAGTACGATATTTTCTTTACAAATATGAACTCACATGTGACAATCAAATATTTTTTAACAGTAGTCACTTCTTGAAGCCGTCATTTACATACATCCCTTATGATTTGGAGCTGCTAGGATAAGGCGACGTCAAAACGTATATTCGAGATAAAAATAAATCATTACTATATTTAAATATGAGCAAATCTAGCAGCCATAGTAACATCTGCTCGAATCTAAGTAGTAACAAAGAAACAGGTTTCCGAATGATAACGCTCGCATATTACTCATGCATATTAACTCGGGAGTAGAATCATTAGAAGGCATGATATAGCTTTGTTTTGCTATTAACACCGTGTTAACATATTGCATTTTATATTCATGATGTAACAGATACTCTTAGTCATATATGCAGAACAGATCGGAAGTACAAAATTATGCAATCAATTTCTCAGAAATACAGCAACCAATATTCTTAGAATATGTAACTATTAATAAACTTGTAGGAAATAATTAACTTCAATGAGTAATTTAATGTGAACTGAGTAATGTGAGGTACAAATGAGACCAGCTAGAACTTTTGGCAAGTTGAATTAAGTTTTAAAATAACAATTTATCAATGTCTTGATAACTTTCTGTGTATAATGTTACATGACAAATGCCCATAAAAATATCTGTAACATAAATCAATACAAACCTTCGATTGACTCGATCTTGACCTCATAACGTCTGCTGAGACTGTTGACAGAATGATATAATACGAGTATTCGTGTCGGAATCGTTCTTTACATATTACGTTAAAAAATCTTAAGTGTGTAAGAAAGTTTATGTAAAATCACTTTTTGTTAAACATTCGTGACACAAAGTCATTAAAAATGCCGTTAGCTTCAACTTGTAAATATTTATCCGGCTCTGACCGCAGTTTAGATTTTTGTGTCGGCCAAAATCGACGTTCTTAATTACCCTCTTTTATCAAGTTTGAACTAACATGCTTTTGTCCATTTATTCATTCAAAATAATTTTGTGGTACACAGCTCGTTATCTCATTAAAACCGGACGCTATAAATTTCAAATTAAATAACAAAATGCTAATGATAATCTAAAATGAGGTAACTGTGTACCATAAAACACATTTATATATTTCCAGGACAACGTTTAATAAAAAGACAGCTGCTCGATTTAATTCAATCGTTTGTTTATATTGCCTTCATATATTTTTATTCGAAACAAAAACTGAAGTTTATGCTTGTTATTCGTATAACAATAAAGCCTTTATTTTATAGTAGCTTAAAATTGACACGGCAAGCTAATATACAGTATAATTTTTCTTGGCGTATGGCGGAAGAATGCGCTCCCATATGAAAGATTAATGGATTAAACCCTGATCTTATCTTGGGAAAGGTCGACTTTTCAATTACCGCTCTACTTCACGGGTGTGGTTGGAGTTTATACCCTCTAAAGTTTAAGATAGATTCGCGGGTTTATAGTGCTTCTTAATTAATTGTCACTTCGGTTTCATGCTCTCTTCTGTTTTCCCTTACTTTTTCAATGACCTACTTACTTTCAGCTGCCCATTATTAAGGACCGAAAATGTCTTTAGAATTTGTGATCCTTAATTCTTGGTGATGTTTATCACACTTGATATACGAATCACGATGGATGTTAATGGGCGGCAGTGATCACTTACCATCTGGTGACATGATTGTTCATTTTTCAGTACCTATTGATTAAAAAAATTTACATTAACGAAATATTTGTTCTCAGGCTTAGCGCTGTTGATCGCAGGCGGTGTGCAGTACTCAAACACGCCGGCACCGGTGACTCCGGACAGCGGCGATGGAGGACTCGGCACACTCATCGCCGGAGGAGTGTTGCTTTTTGTTGGACTCATCTTTGCTAGTACGTCCTCATTTAGTCTTTCTACTTATAAGTTATAATACAAGTAACTAAGTCAAGAATCAAATAAATAAATAACATGGAATTATGATTGAATGAAACGGGTAAGGATTGAGAGCGTTAGGAAGGTTTTTGCGGCCTTGCTGTATTAGCAATCATAAGAACCCACGTACGGAAAGTTAAAGCTTCGCTTGAGGAAACAGATGTACATGCTTGGTTTATTTTTCCGCTTGCTGCCTGGAAATCGAAGGTTAAAGAACTGTAATTAAACTAAAAATAACAAAGTTCAAGTTCCCTTTTATCGTGTTCGCATCTACTTTGAACGTAAATATAGATTTCAAACGGTAAACATAATACCACATTGTAGGTTTAGGCCTTTAGTAGTAGTACTAATGTTATCTAAAAAACTATCTCGTCACTTTTCACATAAAATATTACAGAATGACTAATCAACATTAATCACATAATACTCTGATATATTTTAAAACTAAATCTGTTTGCTTTGACATTAAGTTGAGTAAGCGTAGGAGTGATCTGTGGCGTTGGATAACAGCTGGGTGAAGAAGAAGGAATATTATCTAGAAAATAGATTTATAGTGATAATATAATAGCAAATATATATTTAATTCAGTAGATAAATGAAACTTACTTCTACTGACCATTAAACATTTGTTTTTTTATCTTCAAATCGTTTTCGTTTCGTTAAATAAAATTAATTTGAATTTTAATGGCTACTATGACACACGACCATTGTGTGTGTTGAGTTTTGTATCCAAATTTAAATTATTTACGCCGAGCTTATGAATGTAGGGCTTATTTGAATTTCTAATGTAACTCAGAGCTCGAAATGACATGCATTTAGTGAATTTCTGAATTAATGTGGCCTTGTGCCATGTCCATATTTTAGGGTGTGTTTGTTAGGCAATAACGATTCATTGATAGGCAACGGAAATTACATTACCGCGCATGGGCGTAGTATTCAAATTTTATATGTTAATGCCGTATAAAATGCAAACGATTTGCATTTACGAGTAGCTAATACAGAATGAAGTACTTACTTATGAACAAAAATAGACGTTCGAGAAGTGACGTGAGTCAGACGCGAGGGTCGGAAAGGCCGAAAGGGTAGCGATCAGCACATAAACTATGAAACACAGTGAATCAGCAACGCATACAGTATACCTACATATATCCGGGTCAGTTTCTCCTTGATCAATGTTATTTTGGTATAACGCTAAATTTTAAAATAAAAATGATATAATAATGAGAATCCAGTCTGCTCACATTAAAGGCTGAAGTTGGCTTGTGACCTTTTACCTGTCCGAACAATTCACGAATAACAATTCAAATGCTAGTGAAGTCGTGCTGTGATTTAACTGTAAAATTATTGTTCCGCACAAATAAAAAGTGAAATATAACCTAAAGAAAAGTAAACCTACTCAGTACAATGATTATTGTGAATTTTAAAATCATACTTATACGTCTTTAAAGAATGTATCACACTCACTGCTTTATAGTTTATACCTAGTGTTTCTCCCATGGGCTTAAAATCTAGGTAAAGTGTGCGCTTGGGGTGACGAGAAGCCATTACCGGTGACACATTGTAACTGCACCTACATTTTTCATTTCTTTCTCGTCGAAACAATGAAAGTTCGTGAAGAACAAAGAATTTTTGACACGCCTCTTGCAATTTTCGTTTCGTCACTCTGCGAATAATACTGCGCGCATGCATTTTCCCGGAAAATCCAAGGTGATTCATTTCGCTTTTCTTTGTCTTTAGAGAAAGTCATAATTTCAGTATACTTTACGAAAATAAAGAAATGAACAAATAGTAACAATTCCGTGAAAAGTATTCTTACGAACTTTACTTTTGATATAGCGTGCGAGATATTATTTTTATGGTTATTTAATTATTATTATAGCAAATTAATCCGCGGAAATCAAATTGTTTATCTTAATCTAACTTTTGAAACATTCATAGTATTGGAAATTGTATTTACCATTAAGACAGCCTTCGTGGCGCTGGCGCTATTGGGTGTATGCTGGCTATGAAATGGGAGTCGGTAGGATCGAAACCTGCATTGAGACAAATGTTCGGGTGGGGTACAAATATTTGGTTAGGTTGTTTTGAGATCAAAAAGACTCGTATTTTCTGATATAGTCTCAATATGTCCAGTAGCTACTCTGGCTACAATGTCCTTCAATACGAAACACAACAGTGCATTTACACTGCTGTTTGACGGAAGAAATAGACATTGCAGTGGTAGCTACCCAAGCGACCTCCCACATATTATGATAAAGTCTTGACATTAGACATTCATTTTTTTTTCTTATATTAATTATTTTGATCACAATGACTAAAAAAATGTATTTCGAATTAAATTACTGACGGAAGTCACACTTGTATGCCAATTTGTAGGCAGATCATAGAGCACCTATCTATGTATGTACCAACCCTGTAACTTATGTATCACAAGTGAAATAAAGAATTTGAATTTGAACATACTGTATTAGTATTCGTATCGTATCAGCCCATATACGTCCCACTGCAGGGCACGGGCCTACTCTACAATCGAAAGTGCGATTGAGAGTGGTTAGGCCATATAGTCCACCACGCTGGCCTAGTGCGGGTTGGCGGATTTACATACCATAGAAATTCTTATAAATCGCTATGGTATGCAGGTTTGCTCACGATGTTTTCCTTCACCGTTTTAGTGCGTGGTGATTGACTGTCAATACACACATGACTCCGAAAAGTTAGAGGTGTGCCCTGGGATTTGAACCCGCGACCACCATGAACAGCCAGCCGCGTCTAGTCCGTTTGCCAACAGGCCACCACGCACGTACGACTATTGGTGATTTATTAATCTGGTTTATGTTGTTGCAGTTGTGGGTGTGTGGGCTTGGTCGTCGCGTCTGGGCGGCGGCAAGGAGGCGCCGGCCAGCGGGGCCGCGGCGCTGACTGCCCTCAACCCGTCCACGGACCCGCTGGTGGCCGCGCAGTACGCGCCCGTGCGCGACGCGCCGCCCGCGCCCGACGACGAGATGCGCAATCTAATGGACAACAAGGAATGGTGAGTGACACTAACAAAAACTGGTCATTTGTAGTCTTTGGTACCGACTACCAGTTAATACCAGGGGTTTACTCTATAAAAACGATACTTCGAATGTTGGACGCCGTACATAAACCTTCACTAACGTGCCTAGATACTCCACAAAATGTTGGATTCCTCTATCGTACGTCGCGAGTAAGGTACACACAATTACTTTGTTAATGTTACAATCAGAGTTTCCGCTATGGTTTTCTGTGTAGTTTATTCAGCTCCCAGTTTTTTTTTATTTCAATGAATGACAAGACGAGCTTGCCATTCGCCTGATGATAAGCGATATGACCGGTCATGGACAGTGGCAAAACCAAACAACACCATTAATTATAAAGCAATGCTTGGCGTTCTACTGCATTCGCCATCCTGAGACATAAGATGTTATTAATGTCCAGTAGCTACTCTGGCTACAGTGTCCTTCTAACCGAAACACAACAGTATATTTACACTGCTGTTTGGCGGGAGTAATAGACATATAGGCCCAGATCATCTTAAAATCTCCTTTTTGGTAGGCAGTTAAGTTCTGCAATGATCAGATATGACAAAATAAATAGGACAAGACACAATACACATTAAAATATTTTTTTTTTTTCTATTATTTTAGTATATTTTAACATCAAAGATTTTAATTTTGTAAACGAAGTGCAACGTAGTGGATTTGCATTATGGTATTTTAGTATGGACTTCAATTCAATAACCCTTTCAGAACGATGAAAATTATTTGCAATTTAGAAAAAAAAATTGGTTAGTATAAAGTGTATTGGGTCTAAAGTATCCAAGAAAAATAATTTTAAAAATCCTCCCCCTACCGTTCCCCCTGAATTGACCACGCACGTGCGTGCCTTCCCGGTTTTATCACTACTAACGCACGATCATACATTACCATAGAAAAGCAGTAATTAAAAATGATTTTTAATAATAATTGTATATTATTTGAGCGTAGCTGTTGGTAAACGAACCAGACGCAGCTGCCAACATGTTCACGGTTGCCACGGGTTCGAATCTCTCTAACTTTTCAGAGTCATATGTGTATTGATAGTGAATCACCACGCTCTATAATGGGGAAAGGACAACATCGTGAGGAAACCGTATATCATAACGAATTGTATGAATTTCTATGGTATAGTAGTCCGGTAGCCCTCACTAGGCCAGTGTGGTAGACTATATGGTCTAACCACTCTCAATCGCACTCTAGATAGTGGAGGAGGCCCGTGCCCTGCAGTGGGACGTATATGGGCTGATACAGTACACCGTCAGCCGTAAACTGCCAATACATCACCACGGTTCCTTCCCTTGTCCTCTTGCATCACGATTAAGCATAATTGTTCCTGTCCCTTGCAACTGCATGTTGTTCAGATAGTCCAAAAGCAGAATTGTATTAAAATGACAGTCAACATAGTCTGTGAGCAACTCTTTGCGGGAACTTTCTTAACCAAACATAAAAAAAACCGCAGGCCCTACGAGCAGGCCCTTCCGCTCGATTCGATTTGTCAGGAAAAGCGGGATTTTTAAGCTAATATATTTCAAAATCAAGCGTTAACCTATTGCTAGTTATGAAGACATAGTTTTTGAGGCCAAGAGGACGTGGTTTGTTTTTAATTAGTTTACGTAGTTTGCACTTCCCAGTGAAGACTTCTATGAAGTAATTGCTAGGAACCCTTTCCATTCATCTGCAAGCGTTTTTTACAGCGTCTTACATAGGCTGAACTGTCCAAAGTGGGTTTCTACCCATTACAAAATTATGCCAAATAATTTACGAATTTCTTAGCTTGATGTACTTAAAATTATTCCGGCTTTACGATTACAGTAAAGGTTTATGCAGGTAGCAAGGTTTTGGAAAACATACTCGTTAAAATATTCTTCGATAAAATCTAGAGGCTTCATTTCTTCTCCAGCACTCGAGTAGGGGGTATAATAAAGATTCTTATTGATAAAATTAGTGTCTCTTCAAAGTCTCGATATTTTTCTTGGACAAACGGCGCTTTTGTTAGGCGCTACGTTTTCCGGATTCCCAGAAAGTAATTAAATATTTAAAGCATTAGACTCTATATCAGTCACGATAATATTGTGGTTGTAGCAATCCCGCAGATTTATATCTTCATCGAGAAGACGAAGAACCTTAGCTACTGGTTCTATCACCTCATCACAAACATCTATGTCTGAGTGACACGCACTATTAAGTAAATTTTGTAATAAATTTTCGTCTAGAGGCCGTCCTGTATAAAATAAAGTTGGTATTAGTTGAATGAATATTTAGCTTCAACGGAAAAAATAAAACGAAAGCGCACGATCATGCGTTCAAATTTCGTGAGCACGTTATGATGTCTAATATTAATAGTTTTACAAACAAATTATCGTTATGCTATAGTTTAGTATCTAAACTAACTATTTTAACTAGAACAATACAAATTAATCAAGTTTAGACCATTTGTCAAATATTTACGCCGACCATGATCGTCCACAAACATAACGTCCATCTTTGAACACATCTGGAGTTGTCACTAACATCCCGATCCGCCGCAATTTTTTTTAATTATGTACCTAGATCATCACACGAACAATCGAGACCGTTTCGACCCAGTAAAATAAAATTCCGCGCCAAAATATTTTTTTTTGTCGGAACGCACGCTTAGTACAGTGCGTTCTGAAAGGGATAATATTATGTAACGTAATATTTTAGTACTTACATTGTTTTTAACTTCACCGGTCACCCATCATAGATACCGTTTTTCGTTTTGCGATGTCAATTTGTTGTGACCTGACTGGTACGAGTATTAAACATTTGTACACCATAGTTTTAGATGTTGCAATTTTCTACTCTCTTCGTGAATGCAACATGAACTAAGACGCTACAATATAATCTTGGCTCAATACGTATAAGGTACCTACATTACATACATCAAGCAACTGTAATGTTAATTATCTACCGTATACCTGCCCAAGATGACCTATAGCTTTCCTAACTTGATGTTATTAGATGTCCCTGCAACAGTAACACGTATACCTATGTGTAACTAATTATTTTCGAGCTTTGATATCCATTCAAAAATAACGGTAGGCGATGTTTTTTCTGAATGTAATTCCATAAATAAAATTGTTGTAGCCGTAATATTTAAAAAAGATAACCCAAATTGAGAATTACCGTTTGAACTGTAAAGCATTTTATTAAAGTGAAAAAATACAATACTTTCACATAACAATAATTTTAAGACTTGCTAATGACGTTTACAAACCGTAACAAATTAACACATACCATTGTGTGATAAACGGGTGAGTGTAATACTTTTTAGACTCTAGTTGATAATGTGGCAGTAACGATGCGAACGTGAGCACTGAATAAACGGAATCAATGCCGAAGTACATTGATACAAACATGTCAATTAGTTTCTGAACTTCGTGTTCTATATTAGACAGTAGTGTGATACGATAAATAGAAACATCAACACAAGAATATATTGGAAGGCACACGATTTATAGTACTCTTTAATGTTAGAAAATACCTCGTCACTCATTATGAGAAGTAAAATGATTGAAATCGCTGTTTTATGAACGCGCTAACTTCAACTAACTACGGCAACATCTAGCCAAATATGTTCCGGTCACCTTCTTATAGTTAAAAATATAAATGGTCATTATCATAGATTTGAATTAATTGCAGATCAAGCCTTGAGTTTCAAGCGCGATATTCATTGTGTAGTGGTGAGGTATAATGCCGAGTGCGTCCTTCGATCACAATACTGACATGATGATGCATATTGCACCTGTATCTATAGCAAATTGTTATTCAAAGTCTCGCTCCAATGAAGCACCTGTTAACATGTTTACTTGTATCATAATAGCACATGATGTGCGTTGTGCCACAGGTGTAACGTTGGAGGCTTTGTTACGTCTTGTTTACTTGACTGCGCCGTGATAAGGCTCCCATTACATGATTTCCGCGACCCACGTGACTTTGTATACTTTAGAGTTCAACAATGAAGTCGTCAACGCGATATTACAATGGCCTGACTAAGCTCCGTTAATGGCCGTGGCGCTTTTTATCTTTGACCTTTTACCGAGGACGTGATAAAGCGGATTAGATGGTTTCGAATGAAAGTGCGCCTCGAAAGTAATCGAAGGGGTCCGCCCACGTTTTGATACGATCGATTTATGTTGTGGGCGATATTGTAATCAATGTATGTTAGAGATTTCTTTAGTACGACACCACACTTAATATTTAGTATGGTGTTGTTCAGTTAGATTATATGTCAGTTGTTGAGGCATACCTCGACAATCGAGCAAACAGGTCACCTGGTGGTCAGTGACCACTGCCACAACCCTTGGATCATAGATATGTTTGCCGTACTGTCAAATCGGAGAGGGAGCGGGAAAGAAAAAGGATAGGAAAAAGAAAGGGGTATTGGTCTTTCGGAAATCTCACTCCCTGGACGAAACGCGGCAGCGACGCTGTCGTTTCACATCAGTCTCCTGGAAGACGGTAGTACCACCCCACTACGAGACTGCCCATACATGCTGAGTCATGTCTGACAACAGAGTGGCTTCTACCATTTATGCTGATGAAATCAGGTGTACAAACAACAACAATATTCATTTGACCACATTTCAATTTCGCTTTCACGATAAACCGTTCCGTCCCAATTTCACATTCTAACAAATATCTCTTAGGGAACAGCGGTACCCCAGAATCCTAATTAATAAGTTAGAACCCGTGACTACATTATTTAACATGTCCTCAATTCCCGTTGATAGATATTAACGCTTCGAATTATATTTTCAGCTTGAGCAGCGCTGAAGAGAGCGACAAGATGCTAGATGGAAGACCGTCTGTGGCGTAAGAAAACATATTCGATATTATTCCTTTACGAGCTTAGGCTAGTCCTCTATGTCCCTCTATATTGTGAAACGCGTACAAGTGGTATTTTTGATACATTTCCATCGACGTCTATGTAACATAGAAATTATTTTTATTCACTTGCATGCAAATTATATATGTGTTTCTGTAAAACATAATGTATCTTTAATGCCACAATACCGTGTCGTGTCCATAAATTTAAGATTGCATTTTGTGGTACAAATAGAAGTCCTGCTGGTGAAAGTGTCTCACGGAGGATGTCGTTGGTTATACGAAAATAATGCGTGCTTGATTGTGTGATATATTTTGTATTTATGATGCACTTCTTCATTTCCGAACCTTAACATTTTCGAGTTATCCGAACGTTTCTTTCATTTGCTACTTTAGATGAGAGTAAGCACAATAGTGTATAAATTACTTACGCCCGAATACTGGAACGCCATTCAAATAATAAGTTGCTCTTAACAGCGCACGGCCCACTTAGCCAGTTCATTTAATCGGGATTAACGTAGTTAAGCGCCATTTATATTCAAGTTGCTTTCCAGTATTTGGGCGTTAACCACATTTAAATGTAAGAGAATTTTTAACAAGTATTCTTGTATGAAGTGTTCAGATAACCTTATTTATCATATGACTTATGTGTACGGTAGAAATATATTCAACAAATCATGTACGCCATGTGTATAAATGTTAGGTGTTAAACACTCATCGCAATGTATGAAGCTTTGGTAAGAATTGTCTTAATTGATATCGAATAATTAGTAAAAGACAAGTGGCCAAATTAACGTCCAGAATTATATTGTTTAACGTGGATAGCTGTGTAAGATATGAAATATCGAAATTCGCCGAAAATGATACAAGTGTTTGTGAAATCTTATTCCATCGAAGATTATATATTTTTTTACAATCATTAAACTCTTGTGCATCGGTTTTGAAACAAACTTTCCATAGTGTTTAGTTGTTTAAGTGAATGTGCAAAAGACGATATTTTACATTTTATTTATGGTAAGTAGATTTCCATTTCGCGATACATATTATTATAATATGTATTATTGGTTATCGTATGGGTATTTTGTTTCGTTGACACCGTCCTTATTAGAGTTAAGATGTATTGTGTGTTGTGGGCAAGGGTTGCTATAGAATACGTGTCGAATGGAACGGATTCTAAAATAGCATTTGATTTGCATAATTTTACATATTTAGATGTAATTGCATCAGCTTAGCAGTTTAGTAGTCTGTCAATAATACGTCGCGTCGTATTGTATACATTATTTTTCAATTTATTTTCGTCGATACATTTGTATACAATCGACGTACTTACATCATAAAGTACTTAACGCGTACTTAAGGTAGCTGTATTTTCATAATATCCGCCTCTACGTGAGCAATTCAGATCTATTTACTTGGACTATAATTATTTTACGACCTTTGATATTAATATAACGCTCTCTCTCCTCATTGGAAACGAATTAGTATTAAAATACCATCACAAAAATAATATATCATTTGATTATGTATCGAAAAGCGCTCATGATATACAATTTTTTAATTAATCCATTGTAATGTATGTTAGGTAGGTACCTACAGTAAGATAGATAGGCAGGGTAATGTCCCGCGGGACATTTAGCGAATGAATATTTGAGAGTATTGTCACGTTGTAATCCGTAAATATTGTGGTTGACAAATTGATATTGTTTGTAGCTTAAGAATGTTTCTCAATGTATGTGAAGGACTTTTATTTATTCTCATGGTCCGAGTATGGTATGTAATAAATATTAAGCCATATTTCATTTCTAGAATTTTGGCATCTAACGTAATTAATTTATATGACTGTATCTAAATATTTAATGTGTGTATTTGTCTCTTTCTGTCTCTATCGATATACTTAGTATTAATTTCTGCAGTGTATATGCATATCTGCCTATTTTGTATTTTAGAATAGGTGTATTGTTTTTTTTCTGTGGACCTTATAAAATATTCCATTTATTCTGATAGCCTTAGTTATTTATCAATCGGCTTATTTTATTAATTTTTATTTAAAAGGTGCAGATAATATTATATTCTATAAAAATTGCAATTATACATGTCTCTAAGATGTTAACTGGTTTATGTGCAATATGTGAACCTCACATTATATTACTGGATGAAATTCTGCATACATTTTATTTATTTTATCAATATGTACAATATTGTATTATGTATTAGATGTAATAATCTCAGAATATTTCAGTAAAATAAAAATTCCAGAGTTAATAGTGTTTTTTTTTGTTCTATTTTACAATGTATAAAGTGGTATGTGTACGATTTTTTATGTTAATTGAAAGAATATTTAAAAATATAATATGAAATCAAACATTTTATTCGTATAAAATAACAAAATCATGGTATAAGTTGTTATTTGATTATTGATTTTAAATACAAAAGCGCAATCTTAAAGCTAGTCAGTCTCTGTTGGTGCGGCGCCACCACGGCACTCCCGTCACGTCCTCGTCTGCGCACACGTTCACCGTGGGCCTGAAACACGCCGCATTTTATTCATTATTACCTACACTATTGTCAAATACAATACTACAGTTTAGGTATAGATGAAGACCTATGTATTTTATGACTGAAGTGTTTAATACTCAAGTAAAGCGATAATTTTGTATTACGAGTAAGCAATGCCTTTTTAGCGAATTTTAGATTTTCTGTAAATCATGACTACGAACAACAAATAGTAATATAGTATAATTTTTAGTCACATCATCGTCATCTTGTGGATCTCACTTCAAACCAACCCATATTTTGATAAATATTGTACACTGTTCAATAAAAATTTAATATACCTGTACACTTGTGTGTGAGGTAATGTGGACGCCATTAAGGGGCAAGCTATGGCTGGAGGCTCCTGTGAACAAATCAATATAACAGGTAAGTAAATTGATAATTAAACCAACAGCCACATGTATACCATAAACATTATAATAGGTCTGGTGTGTCGCCCACAGGTATTAAAAACTACATAGGATTTTTCAGCCTCATAAGAGCCGAAATAAGTATTTTTTTAATAATAATCCATTATCATCAGAGATCAAACCCGCGATTTTTTCATTATAACCATTATCTTTAGGAAGTTTTATTCTATGGCTATGGCAGCAATAACACACAAGCTATTGCAGGTGGTGTAATGAAATAAAAAATAATAATAATAATTAGAATGCAATAATGTCAGGAACCTGTATAGATTGCATGGGAATGTGCATGTTGGCGCGGAGCTTGCGTTGTCGGATCTCGCGCCGCACGCAGCACTGCACGCCCAGCAACACGCAACACACACATGAAGAAAGACAACCTGCATAATCAACAATTGACCAATCAATATTTTATAGGAGCTTTAATTTATATTTGCATGCTTAAGGAATAACAGGACTATTATTTATAAACTGGATTACAAATATTTGTGAATCATCATGGAATATTTACAGAAATTAGTAATGTTCAAGGAACATAATATTTGGAACAAATAAATAATTGATAATTAACTTGACTACAGTTTGTAAGCTAAGTAACTCCCACCTCCAGTAATGTAAAATTTAGAGCCTTTGTTTTGTAAGTGTATATTTTATCAGCACAGAACAAAGTTATAATAACTATGAATTTTGCAAATACTCAAGTTTATGTTAAATATTTAAGAATATCTTTAATATGATCTTGTAACTTAGAAATTAAAACAAAAAAAAGAAATCTTACCTATGTACACTAATACACCTAGATCACCATTACGATTTGTGCGTCTCAATACAATACCAGCTATACATAGAGATATTCCAGTTAATATGCCTACTACAAATATCACCTGAAACAATAATACAATAAATTATACTGTTTCCATTCGTTTATTTTATTTTTGACACATCGAGTACTGAATCAAATAGTGATGGCCTGATGCGTTATCGAATCAATTTTTTATAACAAACGATTTTATTTTTGAACAAGTTTTAATCGATTTAATACATATTTTATTTTTTGCTCCATGCATTGTTTTATAAAACTTCAGGGATATTTAAGTTACTTGATTTAATAATTATATTAAAATAAACCATTTACTCATGTTAAGTTAATATTCTTATCACTTCCGTCGGCAATAGTAATGTTGTTAAAAACAAATTGTGAAACGGCAACACTGGGCAGACAGGTGACGCGCGCCGCCATTTTGTGGTCACTCACAACGAGACGCCCGCACCCGTGCTAGTGTTTTCCGTTCGCTGAATTTTAATTCACATTTTTCATACGTCGAGTTGAGTATTTATATTCCTCCGTATTGTTTTACCCGTGAATTCCTACATTTGGTTGAATTGAGAACATCGTACCTGCCTTCATCACTTTCAAAATGCCTAAAGGAAAGGTGCTTAAAGGACAAACAAGGGAGTTTGTGTTGCGACTTCATGAGTACTTTGAAAGGGAAAGCCGTAATGGTGGACCTCTTATACCAGTGACTCAAATCAGAGACCGTGTTTCAGCAGCATTAGGTATTACTGCTCCAACAGTTTCAAAAATAATTAAAGAAGGCTACGGCAGTAGTGGCATGGAACAAAACAAGCCATCTACACCTAAGAAAAAACGTCAGCCCTTTAAAGTGACAGCAATTGACAGTTTTGATGGTGATGCTATTCGTCGTCATATATACGATTATTACCAAAGAAAAGAGATTCCTACTTTACATAACCTAGTACAATCTCTGAAAACTAGTGGCTTGTTCCGTGGTCAAAAGTCTTCTTTGGCGAAGGTATTGAATAGGATTGGATTCCAATACAAAAAATGTGACAAAAGAAAAATATTGATGGAACGCAATGATGTTGCTTTGTATCGATGCGAATTTTTAAGACAAGCTAAAAAAATAGAAGACTGGTCGAATGTTGTTTTCACCGATGAAACTTGGCTCAATGCGAATCACACGGTATCAAAAACTTGGACTGACAACACTGCTAGCTCCTCGACCGCAGTGCCAATGGGAAAAGGTGAAAGAATTATAATTTGTCATGCAGGAACCGCAAAAGGATTTGTGCAAGATGCTATGTTAGCTTTTAAATCAAAGAAAACAGGGGATTACCACGAAGAAATGAATTCCGAAGTATATGAAAAATGGTTTCGGGAAATGTTATTGTCACTCGAACAGCCATCAACAATATTTATAGATAATGCGTCCTATCACTCTCGGCAAATTAACAAAATGCCAACGCAAGCCAGTAAAAAAAATGAAATAATAAACTGGCTCCGTAACAATGGCGAGGAGGTGGACGAGTCCCTATTAAAAGTAGAGTTACTTAAAATATTAAAAATGAGGAAGCAGCCTAAACGATACGTTATAGATGAAATGGCTGCAGAACATGGGCACACCGTCCTTAGAATTCCTCCATATCATTGCCAGTATAATGCCATAGAGCTAATATGGGCGCAAGTGAAAGGATATGCTGCGAGAATAAATACAACTCCTCCTTTCACCGCAAACAAAATGCTGGAGTTGCTTAAAAATGCGTGTGAAAATGTGACGCCTCATAACTGGGCGAGTGTCGTAGATAAGACGAAGAAAGAAATAATGTCTGATTGGGATCGCGATGTCGCATTTGACAACTTACCCATGCACTCATTAATAATTAGTGTTACTGGGGATACGAGTGACGACGACGCCGATTCCGACGAAACAGACGATTGTTTATAAATAAAAATATTAACAAATTACCTTTTAGTTGTTTTAATTATTTAATCCTTAAAGTACTATGAATTCCAACATGGTTTAACTGTTTATTACAAGTAGGTACTAAACATTTATTTTCGTTGTAATCATTGTAATTATTTTAAATTAAACTCTTATTAAAAGTCACTTCAATACGTATACCTTTATTCATATTAATTAATTTGCAGCAAATACATTCGATCCTAATATTGGGTACTATATTACGTTTAACTGTTTTCATTAGCATTTTAATGTAATTTTATTTCAAATGATTCCGATTGATTGATTCTATTCAAAATCGTTTTTGTTATCTGTGGTCATTCGTTACGAATGGCACAACTCTAAGTGGGCGTTACCCGTCAAGAAAGTATCTACTTTTATTTCAAAATATTGTTCTACTGTAATGTCGTACTTTATAGGCGTGAACTGTCAAAAATAAAATAAACGAATGGAAACAGTATAAATACATTACAGGATATATTATGACACTTTTATATCAAATGTATCTGGGATGATCAAAGACAGCAGAAGACATTTGAATCTTTGACTACTCAATACAATTCTAATTTATCTTATGCTCACTTTCAACTCTTCTCTTGTGGGGCTCAATAAAATGTCATGTTCTGTAGTGACTGAATATTTTATATGGAGCTGTTGTATCATAATATGGTAAAACATGCAACTCACCTGTAAAATATAGTAACAAACATATTCAAATCCAGGGCAATGACCTCCACAGGCCCCTATAATAGGAACTTCAGGGCTTACTGAAGGTACTGGAGGGACTGGCGATCTACTAACAGCATGCAGATGGGGCTCTGGTTCACACAGTGGCAATGAGAATGCTGAAGCACATTGTGGAAAAGTGTACGCTTCAGATGGCGATCCCCGCATAGGAACTTTTTCGCCTTTTTTGTAACTACACCATGTTGATGCACCATATGGTGACTGGTATACAGGTGATGGAGGACCATAGTCTTTTATAGTACCATTGTAGTAATGTGGCATCTGAAACAAATAATTAAAAGATAATAAACTAAGACTACAGCTTTCTCTGTCTTCTGGCTGGTAACAATGTTATGACATTAATATTGCTTAAATTCAAAAGAGATTGGCATAACTTTGCTGTTGTTAAACTTAGAGAATATTTAATAAAATTAGAGAATATTATTTAACTTAAAAGTTCAGCTGTAGTGTATAGTAACTTCATTGTTTATTTTGTCATTACATGTGAGTGAATACATAGATTTTAAATATTGTTCTAGATTAAATTTACATAAATGCGTTTGTAACGACTACTCAGCTACGTGTTAATCACAGTGTTAATAAAAGGATTGTTTTTTTTTTATTTTGGTCCCGCACTTTCTTGTTTTTTGAGTACGGATAGATAAAATATGACTTGACGCAAGTGTGAGATTGATGGAAATCCATTTGTGATATATATACGTACATGATAGGCATTATCCGACGTAGAACTGTCTGTGCCAGTGACTTGGTACACCGGCGTGTTAATATCCTCCGCCCACGGGAACTTCGCTCTTTGTTCTGTAGCGCAAGCAAACTGTTGCTCACTCCTCGGTACCACAGTCGTTTGGTAAGGGTGCACGCTACGCGGCGACAATTGTTGCTTGAACATTTTGTGAACTTGTTACCTGCATGTTAATAATTTAATTCACCATTATTATTAAAAACAGGTCATAGTGAAATCATCACATAAACGTATGTACCATGTAGTTCATACCTCATTGTGGATAAAATACTTGAAACTTATTCAAACACATAAACTTCACAATCTGTAATTACACTAAATTTTTGCCCACATACTCCAATGTTGAATAAAACAATATTATCTCAAATTGAACACAAGCAACGCGCCATGTTTACTCGGAACTAGTGTTGACTGTTGAGTAGGACCAAAGAGTAGGACATACAAGAAGCAGTACATTTGTCCCGTACATGACGTCAAAATGTAAGAGCGGCTCAACTTTTTAACGTGTACTACTTCATATTTAGTGTCCCGGTACTCGTTACTCTACGTCAGTGATTCTCAACCACTGTGCCGCGGCACTTTTGTGTGCCGCCAAATTTCAAAAGTGTGCCGCCAAATTTTGCAAATATATAATATTGTTAATATTATTAAATTATATCATTTAAAAAGAAAAATATTTTTAACATGAATAAATATATAAATCTACAAAAAAGTTAATTATTTTATTATTTGCTTTGCGACGCGTTTTTTCTTAGTGCCAAATTATGATGAAGCGGCGTGCATAGCAATAGGAATATGTCTCAAGTCGGCGCACACTTGCCACTTCTGCGTACAAAACGTGTTGTTTTAGTGATAGTTGGCATTCAACAAGGTGTTGCATAGTAGTTACTGCACCTTTTCTTTACGATATGAGAGTAGCATTGTCATTTTTACGACCAAATATATATGAAATTACCAAAAAAATCAAGCTCAAATTTCGCATTAAAAATATTTTTATTATTAGCTTGTAATTAATCCCTTAATAAACGTTTAGTTATTATTGTAGCATATATTAGTTTATTCCGTATATTTAAATATTTTGGCATAAACTATTTATGCAGTGTGTTGTAGTAAGTAAATAAATTTATCTTTTTCTTTGTGTGCCGCCAAATTTTGAAATCGTTAAATGTGTGCCGCCAAATTTTGAAATCGTTAAATATGTGCCGCAACAAAAAAAAGGTTGAGAATCACTGCTCTACGTAATGAACTGTAGGATGAGAGCGAGAGGGAGTGACGCACACGTGACGCACATGCTAACAATACTACCTTACGTATGGCCAAGCGTCAGTACGCCTCACCTCAATTGAAGTGGGACATTGTACTGGCCAAGAAGCTTATACCCAAATGGAGATTGCATTCCATATATAAAAGTGAAGCACAAAAATTTGACCTCGAATGACGTTGCGACTGATTGCTATCCTTTTCTTTCGAGTGACAATGAATGAACAAAAAGTCATTTTCATTCATTGTCACTCGAAAGAAAAGGATAGCAATCAGTCGCAACGTCATTCGAGGTCAAATTTTTGTGCTTCACTTTTATATACGGAATGCAATCTCCATTTGGGTATAAGCTTCTTGGTACTGGCTTAGTACAAAAATGAGGCTACTCTTACAAACTCTTTTTCAAGTCATGTCCTACTCAACACTACTCGGAACTCTACTGTCTATACCAAAACCAAAGTCTACACTACATTGATTTTCTTCGGATTGGGAAGATTATTTCATATTACAGTAGATGTCGCTTTTCTTAACAGCTCGCAATTACTGTTCTTAATATTATGTGTTTCATGCACTTTTCTGTTTTGTTGGACAACTTTGCTTTTGTTCCCGGACATCGAATTCTTTGTTTTTCTGCACGTACTTTGACTTGCACTCTGAACACTGATTCATTTAACGATTTGTCTTTCGTTGAGTTTAAAAGCAACCGCTAAACTGTTACACCTACGCATAACTTCTTCTCATTTTTAATATTCTGGTTTTGGAAATTTAAATAGCTTGAATCGGTATTGATGAGAATCGCTACCGTGTAACGCCGTACACCGACAGAGGGCGCTATTTACCAATGCCTGAGTCTGTCTTTGAACTTTGACTCTGTAAAAATAAACCACTTGGTCTATACTCTATTCAAAAGAAAAAAAATTGCGGAGTTGATATTCTCGGTTATATAAAAAATGCTTTGTTTTTTCTTTTTAGAACTGAATTGAACTGAATGCAGAAGAATTTCTGTGTAAATTCATTCAATCATTATCTTTCATGTTTCAACTTTCAATCAATTTCATTCTATTCGATTCCATTATTTTTTAGCGAAACAGTTTTTCACACAGTGAATGAATTTATTAAATGATAATTTCATTAAATAATACAAGGCAGGGTGGATATTAACAAGGAAAATTAACTTAAGCTATTTACTCAACATAATAAATAAGGAAGGCATAAGTTTGAAATGAAGAAATCTATTTTTTTTGAAGGCGTCTACAAGAAAGACTTTATTAACAAATCATAGCGTTTAAATTTACTGCAATAAAAACAACATGAATGTAAATTTACGGTGATTGAAGAAGAAGCTATGATAGTTAATTTAAGTGCGGATGGCATCATGAATGAAGATTGTGATAAATTGGGTCCCACAAGCAATAACTTTTGCAGGGATTTTATTCGCGGATGCTGTTCGCGAGATAATTGTAGATATGTGCACGAAATACCACCTAAACATTTCTTAAAAGATCTTTTTCGTTTCTGTCATGATTTTCAAAACAAAGGCTGTTATAGAATCAATTGCAAGTTCATTCACAGCACAGTTGAAGATGAGGAGCATTTTTATAGCTCCGGCGTGTTTCCACGCGACTCGCGTACTACACCCGTTTGTCAAGCATACTTACATGGATCTTGCTCCAACAAGGACTGTAAATTCTTTCATCCTGCCGATGTTGCAACTGAAGGGGTATCTGTTCATACCGTCCCACCTCCACAATTTAATCGCCCACCTCCAGCAATCAGGGATGACGATTCTCCACCAGAGGCTAAATTCAGAAGATTTGCTTTTGAAGAATATGAAGAATGCTGCTCAATTCCAATGATTGATAAACAACAGGTCATAACTACACCAAATATGTGCCACAACTGCGAGTCTTTAGACCACAAAGTAAAAATATTGCATGATAACATAAGTGTGTTGTTAAAGAAAATAGGTGACTTAACTGAGAAGAATATTCAACTTACATCAATGAATGAATTTCTTCTGGAGCAAACAGCTTCATCAATCAGGTCAGATCAGTCCTGCGTAATAACTTCCAGACATGGCACTTCAGCACCTGTATCCTTAGCAACAGTAAGTGTGACACCAGTTGTAAGTCTGGCAGGTGCTTTGCCTACTCTGGTGCCAGCAGCAGCAACACCTAATTTAGCTTTAGCTCCAGCTGCATCCCGAGCTCAACTGCTCACTCCAGCACCCCAAATACTTACTGTCAGTACTACCCAACAGCTGGTTGGTAATTCTGGAGCCCTTATTGTAACGAGTGCGGGGGCACAACAATTGATGCAAGTCAGTGATTCTGGAACACTCATGGGAGGTGGACAAACTGTTGTGGCAGTACCTGCACAATTGACATTGGCACCTCCTACCCAACAGCTGATTTCTAGTGCATCACAGAATGCTGTGCAACAGCTGGTGCAACAGTCTGCTCTACAGCCCCAACTTGCTGCACAACATCAAGCTTCACAGTATGCTACTCAACAATCAGTGCAACATTTGGCTGCAGCACAGCAGTCTGCACAACACTTGGCTCAGCAATCTGCCCAACATTTGGCTGCCCAACAATCGGCCCAACACCTAGCAGCACAACAATCTGCTCAGCATTTAGCTGCTCAACAATCAGCACAACATTTGGCGGCCCAGCAAAATGCCCAACATTTAGCAGCTCAACAAAATGTGCAACATTTAGCTGCTCAGCAGTCTGCTCAACATTTGGCTGCAGCAGCACAACAATCAGCTCAACAACTTGCTGCAGCTGCTCAGCAATCAGCTCAGCAAATTGTAGCACAGCAGTCAGCTCAGCAACTGGCTGCCCAACAATCACAGCAACAATTGGTGCCCTCAGCACAACAGCTCGTGCATCAAACATCTACTCAGCAAATAACCATCTCAAGCACTAGTCAACCAATGGCATTGCCTAATTCTCAAGCTCAGCCAATTACATTCCCTATTATATCCCAAAGCATATTGCCACATTGAAACTTAATATGTTACTCTTAAGTTTTGTTTTGCTTTTTGGAATGTGATTATAATATAGAATTAAGCACCATTAGGATTTTAAGTCATATAAATGCTTCTATTAAGCAGTAATATTTGACTTTAACAATAATCTAGCTAATATTAATTTGAAGAATCTACATTTACAATGCTTATGTTATTCAATGTGTAAAATTGTAGAAGTAATGATGTTTGAAACAGTATTTTTATGAGGTTTTGAGTAGTTTAAAATACATAAGCACATTTTAACACATGGTGATAATTGATCATGATATGTAAAACAATAAAAAATAAACAAACAATTGTCAACAAATATTGGCATAAAATGTTGGAACAAAGCGGCATGTATATGTTAAATTTGGAAAAATGTGACTAATTGTTATGGTAACATGAAGTAAGAATTTTGTGGAATATAAGAAACAATAAAATTAATTATAATGTAATTGTTGCTTTGCAGAAGACCATATTTAACACATTCACTTTATGATATTGCTGTGGAGTTAATCCATATAAACCCATTTAAAACTGTTCCTAGATTGTATGTTTCAATGGTAACGTTTCACTTTCTTACTACCAATATCATAATTGTGAATGTGTTAAGATGATAGGATTAAAAACAAATTATGGATTTGTATATTCATGAAACATTGTATTCGATTTTCAGTAGTTATTTATTGGGAAAAGCATGCTCATTAGATTCAATTTAATAGACTGAACTGAAGTGTAACAAAGTTATAAATTCTGGGTAAGCATATAATACGACATACATAACAGTTGTGCATGTATACAATGCCTGTTATATTAGTACGGAATTTGGTATTTCTGGCAAGATGTAACATTTACCATTTGATTATTATCCCTCTTAAATATAAGGGTTTTTGATTCGTAAGTTGCAAAACTTAATATAGATATCTAATCTTTATTTCGTATAGGCATAGAGTGAACATTTTAATTTCATTATGTTTCCAGTGATCTGCCCCTATGTGCTATCAGACATTAGGTAATTTATTTTTATAATTAAAAGGATTGTTCCATAAAGCTGTGTTTAATATTGCATCCGACTTCTATTCGTGTTTATTTAAGTCGTTGGTTTGTTGAATTGGACATACGTTTTTTTGGTATTTTCTTATTTCTCCATTGCGTCCGAGAGCGAAGTCTCCTGTAGTATCGAACGCTATAGTTGTTACATCAGAAGGCGCATTTTCTACATACTTTAGTCGTCCGGTGTCATTTTCGTGCAAATAACCCAATTTTTTGTTGGCAACGAAGAGTGTGTTTTTATAGTATGATATTTGAACCATGTCAGTGATAGTTAAGTTGCCGATCCAAATAGGCGTTACTGAAGTCGATTTCAGCAGATATAGTTTGTCTTCTTTTATGAAATAAAAATTATTTTTGTCATCTATTTCCAAGTCTTTTAAAGATTCTAGGGCTTTAAATGGTATTTTATTCTTGCCATCAAGAAGGTAAAGTTTCTGTACACCGTCTTCATTTTCTGTGAAGTATAAGTTGCCGTCTTTATCTGTAAAAAGCATGTTTATATTGATTGAACTCTCGGCGTATGGTACAGCACACTGACCCGCGTAATCATAAATGTATATTCCTCTTTGTGTTGCGAAGTACATTTTCCCATTCTTCTTATCAGATGCAACTGAGTAGCTTACGTCTGCAGGCAATCCTAGAAAACACAATAACTTATTGAAATGTAGAAACTGAATGGCCCAAACAACAGTTCCCAGCAGAGTTGAAATATTAACTTTGAGGTAGTGGGTTCGATTGCTAGTCAGACAGTCAAAACAAACTGGGTTATTACTTATTACCGATCAATTCTTGCGCTGTAGGTATACGAAACTACGAGTTATTATTCGGGTTTTTCAAATACCTAGTTCCGAAATAAAAACATGACACAAATAGGTATTTATCACGATGTGTCGACCGATTCCGTGTTCTATCGTTACGCAGCATCTAACTGCCCGACGGAGGCTGTCGACTTTTCCCTATTACTTTTTCTACTCTATTTCATCTAAATATAAAATGTTATAATAGTTAGGTAATAAAAAATGGTTATCACCCGCTTTCAGAAACGATTAAAGTGAATGCAATTAGAAGATAATATTTATAGAAAACATTAACCAAATCTCACCTGGTACATTTTCAGGAGTAGAAGATTTATTGCTCAACAAAAATACGTTAAATGTATATCCGTTTTCTTTCCTCTGATTCTGTACGAAAAATAAATTTCCGTACACATCATAATGAGCATCAGTTGGATTTTTATCTCCAAGGTTATAGGTTTGCGCGAGATGATAATCTACGCTGTTAATTTTTAAATCTGATGAACAGCCGTCTTTGCGCAAGTCGAATGCAAAACACATATGCGCTAGAAGCATATATGCTATCAATGTTGGCCACATATTGTTAAGAATTTAGACTATTTAAATTAAAAGAGTACTGCTACTTACAAAGTCTTATTTGCTTCTGTGTAGAATACAGTATCACTCGCTTACAAAAGTTTGTGTTATAAATTAGTTCTTTATTATGCTATTCCCCTCTAAATAATCTATAAAGGTGCTAACAACAAATAAATTAAAAAGCGTTATGAATGTTATCAAATGAATTATAATTACTTTTATGTTTTATGAGATAAAATTACATTGTAAGTTATTTACCATTCAACATTTACTTACAATGTTGCATATGATTAATAATAAAATCTGGAATACGGAATAAATTATAAAGAATTATCGAGGCCGGGGTAGAAATCAATCGTAGGTATCGTGATTTAACTCCTAATAAATGGAAAGCTTTAGAAATGAAGTACCTACTTATTTAAATATTTTATGTAAGTTCGTTTGTAATAAAACATCTGCTCTGTTATCAATATATTAAGTTACTACTTCCTTAGCAGTTTAAAAGCGAATTATTCTAATCAGTTGGCTGGTTAACGCGCCTGCCTTACCATACGTTTATGGTAAATATTATTTTTCATATTTTTCTGTTTAAAGCCTTTATTTCTATGCCGTAGGTATGTGTTATATAAAGTTCAACTAATTAAGTTTATGCCGTCTCGGAGGGTTATGCAGAAGTGTGATTAGTACCTACTCACCATTCACATTTCCCTAAGCTTACTTCCGACCTAACATAATAAAAAAAATACACCCAAAAGTTCCGACCCCACATTAAGATAAATTAAGTGTTGTGCCGTTGGTATCGGAAGGTACAAGAAACATTTTGGTGTCACATTCCGTTCCTAGACAGATACTTGTGGACCTCACAAATTTTTGTCTGGGCGCGTGGATCGAACCCGCGGCCTCGCGTTACAAGTCGTCGTGTAGCTGGGCCACGGAGGCTGTCAAAGAAGTAATACAGCATGAGTCTATCATGTCATGTCAGGCACAGTTATTACGCTTTGAAAGATGCTTTCGTATAGAACCAGTCTGAATACGATATTAATGTCGATCTTAAGTCGTCGTATTGGATTTCAATAAAATAATAATACAGAATAAAAAAATACACCGAAGAGTCCCAAAATTGTTTTGACCTCACATGAGGAAACAGGCCTTTGTCGTGGGATAGAAATTACAGTATACTTTAGTCTCGCATATAACTAGACGTAGGAATTGAACCCGGGTCTTTTCATTCTACAGCCGCAAAGGCTGTCTGCATGTTACCCAGAGATCACTCCCAGTGTGGGAGTGATCAGTGATGTCACCTTAATAGTTCCTCTTCAATTTGTATTCGAAAATATATGTACTTCTGGAGCTTTTTAAAATCTTGTGTAGGTACGTAATATGCGAAACTCTTATTTTTCAACACTAAACCTTTTGTGACCATATTTTCGTCAAATTGAAATATTTTCAAGTGTTAAAACGAATTGTTCTCGTCGGTTTATAGAAAAACGCGAACTGGGGAAATCGTAATTAAAATAAAAAACTTCATCATCATTAACAATAGTAGGTATCGACTAAATACGTCTCCTTTCCAAGGATTTACCAGGATTCGGTTTTCAAGCAGAGAATTAATGCCCTAACGCCCGAATACTGAAACGCGATTCAAATAATAACTTTCTGGGGGCACGGCAGTCGACTTGGCCAGCAGCATTATGTGCAAATTGTACGATACATTATGTTTTCATGCGATGGCCAAGTCGATCTATTTATTTACAACGTAAAGAATTTTTAATATTTATATGATAATAACCTACGAAATAACTTTATACAGAAGGTCCCTTAAGCAAGGGCTAAATAAATTAATCGACTTGGTATTCTATGGATCTCACAACTTTTTGCGGTAGAAAAACTGAGCTGCGAGGCTTGGAATTTTTTTACAAGATGTTTTTGATGGGAATGCTTTTAACAGCGCACTACCCACTTAGCCAGTACATTTAAGCGGGATTAACGTAGTTAAGCGCAACTTATATTTAAGTTGCGTTCCAGAATTTGGCCGTAAATATGTTATATTGGGATCTAGTTTCCAGTAAACAACAACTTTCATTACATATTCGTTTATATTAATTAAAACTACAACTTATTTTTTAATACATTGAACAAACTTGTTCAGTTCTGTTTGATGGGTATTAACTATTCTAATAAGTAGGATCACAGTCAGTCATATTGTTCTCGTTGTGTTCTTCCATCTGGTATTGCAAGTAGGATGGGAGTCGACCCTGTCTTTCACCTTTAATTTTGTGTATTTTCCACCTGTGACCTTGCAGTATCTTCCTGAAATTGTACAAAAGTTTTGTTACCCAGTGGCAAGTTTCCATTTTCTTGATTTACTTAAAATAGTGCGAGTTTCGAAAGCGAAAAGGCGAATCCGAATTGTTATACATAGGATGAGATGCCCAGATGAGAAGGTCGAACCTCCTCAACAATCGTCCACCAGAGCGTGTTGTAGGACTTTACATACCTACCATAAACCATAGAAATTCTTACAAATCGCTATGATATGTAGATGTTTTTTTTTCACCGTCAAAGAGGAGTAATTAGTAGAAATGAACCAATAATTTTGGACATCTATGTTGTTAAACTGTTTAATGCTTCGTTGGCGTAGTTGTACAATGGTACGATTACAAAGCAGGAGGTCACGGGTTGGAATTCCGGGTCGTGCAAAATGATATTGGATTTTTCTATTTATTTTCAGCCCAGAGTCAAGAATTTGTGTCCGATACGGCGACAGGCACGCCCCTATCACATCGTAAGACGGAACACACAAGATGAAACGTGGACCCCTTCTGGGAAAAAGGCGTGAGTTTATTTATATATGTATATAATTGGTTGATTTTTAGAAATTTCCGGGTATGTCCGGTTTGGTACGATTGGAAACGCAGCTAAAATTAAATACTTGAGCAATACCTACATGAAAGTAACTTGATAAGCGGAAGATGATCTATTGTTCAATAGATATTTCAGGACTTACTTGGTGTTGAACTTTTTGTAGCAGACATCACATTCGACGGTGCCTTGTCTCAGGTGTATATCTTTGATATGCCTTTTCATGTCATGTTGGTACGAAAATGCTTTGTCGCAATAATTACACTGCAAATATGATATAACATGATTAAATCACCTTTCATTACACAATATTATTTTTTAAATTTGTATGTTTGGATATTATGACACGTAAGTATACAACTTCTATTATTTTTACAATGGAAAAGGAATAAGTTTGTCCGCATAAAAATCCGAATCCCTTCAGATGCAGCCTCACGACTGCAACTTTCGTGAGTTCTACTAATTTGTTCAGAAATTACAACAAATCTCGTGGTCGTGAAATTGAGCAGATGACGGACGATAAATAATAATTGTATAAGATAATGTGTTATTTTTTCAGGATTTTACTTTTATGATAAAATTATGAATTGTTTTGTAAATTGGCATAGAATATACATGTACCTAGTTGTCCAATAGGTTTCCCTCAAAAATCCTTACCTTATGTGGCCTAGCAGTACTGTGAACATGTCGCATATGCTTGGCAAGATTGCTCGACGTAGTTGTTGCTTTCGGACACTGAGTGCATTTAAATGGTTTATCAACCAAGTGGGATCTTTTATGTACTTTCAACAGGTCCATAGTTCTTCCTTGGTATGGACACACATCACATTTGAAAGGAAACACATTGTCATGGATGCCCCTGAAATGAAAAGTTTATAATTAGTCTGCAATATGCTTACTTATTATTAATCGTTTTTCGATGACCAATTGTGAACAATGAATACTAGTAATAAAATAACAGTACTTGTTTGCCTCGAAAATAATTAATGAAAATAACACACTACATACATACATATGCACTAAAAGGCTTGCATTTGAATATGCAATCTTCCCACAGATGTCGCATAGAAACTTTCTTTTAGTTACTTCCTTGGACGGCTTCGAACTTGTGTCAGTATTCTCCATACTACATTTAGACAAGTGATTATTGTATGATGCCTGAAAAATTAGAATTGTATTATGTAGCATTTTAATCTAATTATGTGTCGAAAGAAAAATACACATGTTATCGTATTATACCCTCCCTTCCCCCTTATAATATTTCGTGATTTTTGTCCAACCTCCAAGCCTCACGTGATTAATAGACAGCCCCTTACATAGTTGGAATAACATTAAATTAAGTCCTCTATGCTCCGCCTTAATCGGAATACGATAGACATTTAATGTCAATTAAATCATTACTTAGTGTAGATTTTACACACAAAATCTTTACTAAGGAACAGTTTAATTGACAATAACTGTCTCTGAGTATGGCAGTAAGAGTTAAATTAAAACATAATGAATGGACTAACCAGATCATAAAACTGTTTGTTGCAAGTGGAACAGCTCCACAGCTCTGAGTTATCTTCTGAGAACACTGGCGAGGGTATGTTGTACGACTCATCACTGTCCCCTTGCACTCTGTTGTCCTCGTAAGTACTGAAATCTGCATGACATTCTGAAATACATAAAAGCAAAAAATAATTTTATATTTGGTTAGTTTATTAGGTCCTCGTGTTATTATGAGCTTGCAAAATATTATAATATTGCATATATTATGTACGGATTTGGCTTATCATTATATATCTGTCTGTCTGTCTGTATCAGCCCATATACGTCCCACTGCAGGGCACGGGCCTACACTACAATCGAGAATACGATTGACAGTGGTTAGGCCATATAGTCCACCACGCTGGCCTAGTGCAGGTTGGAGGACTTACATACCATAGAAATTCTTATGAATCGCTATATCATTATATATACAGACAAATATTTTTGGAAGAAGTACTAGCCTATATATTATAGTTTTAAATATATCCTGGAAAATCCTTATTAATATTATAAAGCTGAAAATTTGTGAGTATGGATGTTTGTTACTCTTCCAAGCAAAACCGACTTAATCAATTTTGATTTTGATGAAATTTGGTACAGTGATAGGAAACACCCTGGATTAGCAGATAAGCAACTCTATCCGATTCAGGAATACAAATATAAATATTTGGTACTCTTTCTATTTGAATGAGTGGCGTGGAATAGGAGAGGGCAGGATTGCATAATTTTCGCCATGGGACTGAATGAGACAGGACGTAAACGGGATATAACGGGATGGGAAATATAGTCAACGGCATGCAGGAAATATAGTTAGTATGGGAAATAATATGTTGTTGATGTGGACTGGACTCAAAAGCTAAAAACAAGTTGTAGGGAGCTTGTATAACTCCGCAGTGGAGTGCAATTTGCCTGGCAGTGGCAATATCCATGTGTGTAGTCCCCGGAGATTCGGCCCCATATAATCATGAGATTGGTTGGGCCATAGGATGGAGATGGGATTTGCCTAACTGCTAGTATAATAGTATAAATAATATTTTAAAATATGATAATTTGTTTTATAATTCTCATTCAATATAACTATATTACCTTTTTTAATAGAGATATCCACATCCATCCATAATTTGTTACTTCTTTGACACATTTCTCTGAAGACAATGCATCCATTCAACAGGTCTAAGCAATTTTGGCACATATGTTTAGAAAAATTGTCTGATTTGTTCATCTAAAACAAAACTGAACTAAGTCATACACCATTAAAAGTATAATTATAATTTATTTTGTTGCTACATCTTTGCATAAAAACACAATTTAATATATTCTTTAAAATGTTTAATGATAATAGATTGTAATTAAAGTAATAGTAATTCAATACTTATATATTTACTTCTGCAAATAGTACAAAAGGTGCAATAAACACTAGAGATTATTTTTTATTTATTTGGGAATAAACTTGTGATAAAATTGGCATATTTATTGGCAACAGTAACACTTTTTAAAGCTTTTTTTTTTTGGCGCTGGCTAAATTACTTTTGCACAACACCATCTTATTATTGTGAGAAGAGGGCATTAATTTATGAGTATATGCAATTTTGAAAATTACTTTTCATGCAACTTGTAAAATTTATTTAAAAGTTAAGATTATTAACATGTATGACAGCTAGGTTTCATTTAACTTAAACAAGAGTATCCTTGTATACTATTACCATAAATTTCTTACCGTTATTCCAGAAAAGTGTTGTATTTCTTCAGGTATATTAGGATTAGAAAAGTTGTCAAATATTGGTATGTCTCCTTTTTCCTCATTGCAAATTCTACACATGTTTATATTTAATTTCTTCGTTTGTTGACTGAAATGAACATTCAGTAAATAACAAATTCTTTTTTTTTTTCTTTGATTTAGTTTTAATTTATATTTAATGTTTAGAAACAATTGCCCAGTTGACTTATTCATTTAAAATGAAAACTGCATGTAGTTCATAAAAGGGATAATATAAATTATTATACTTATGAAATTGGTACACTTTGTTTTTTCTTTCAAGTTAGAAAATATATCTTTATTGATTAGTAAACACCTTTTCTTTATTTTCCGTTTCTTCTTTTTCTTATTCTTTTGTAGAGCGTTAGCGAATAACATGGATTTCAGCAATAAAAGAGAAGTCATTGCAATTAGATTTCAATCGGGAATATTGCTAAAACAGGCCAAAAAACAAGAATTTCAGGAACAATAATTTCACAACATACACGACACCATAACAAAAATAGTATATTTCTGAATATTAGTTACCTACTTATGCCATCTTTTTCTATGTTTAGTGAATAGTAATATGATATCTCTTTTTCATGCATCATTTTAAAACACGAAGAGACATGGAACGTAGGGAGCACCAATTTTGACAAATGTCAAGTCCCTCTGACAGAAGGAGAAACCATAAACAATAAAATATTGCTTTCCTAGTGAAATAGATGAGGTATAGAAACATTCTGCCTAGAATTAAGTAAATAACACTAATGTTGAATTATACATATATTTGTTTTTTTTTAAACGAAATTATTGTTGTCCTCTTTTGAATAATCCCTTAACTACACTTAGTAGTTCAAGAGAATACGAAATGCTGCTGTGATGTAAAAATAACAGCGAGAGCCGCCATGAGAGAAAGAAAAACTGATTGTGTATCTCCATTTTTTTTTTATTGCATTGAATGGCGAGACGAGCAAGCCGTTCGCCTGATGGTAAGCGATACAACCGCTCATAGCAGTAGCAACATTCCACTGCGCTCGCCATCCTGAGACGTAAGATGTTAAGTCTCAATATGTCCAGTAGTTGCTCTGGCTACAACGTCCTTCAATCCGAAACACAACAGTGCATTTAAGCAGTGTTGTTTCACGGGAGAAATAGACATTGCGGTGGTACCTACCCAGATGGCCTCTCACATATGAGAGACCTACCACCAGTTATGCAATGTGTGCATGCGCAGCCTTCATGTCGAGTAATTGTGAGATAGTCGGTATAATGGCTTCGTCTGTTGTAAAATGTTGTGAGCGTGACGCCCGCGTCGTCGCGTCGCGTCGTTAAAACGATTGTTGCACATATTAATGAATTTTAAAAGACACTCTATCCGTATTCATAATTCATAATAATTCGTAAAATATTAAGTATGTAATCTATTGTCATAGCCAAGAAGCTTATACCCAAATGGAGATTGCATTCCGTATAAAACACTGAAGCACAAAAATTTGACCTTGAATGACGTCGCTGTTATCTTCTATCCTTTTCTTTAGAGTGACAATGAATGAAAATGACATTATGTTTATTCATTGTCACTCGATAGAAAAGGATAGAAGATAACAGCGACGTCATTTAAGGTCAAATTTTTGTGCTTCACTTTTATATACGGAATGCAATCTCCATTTGGGTATAAGCTTCTTGGTCATAGCCCGCGAATTTGTGTATGATCATTGATCAATAATAAAATTATCATTTGGCAGTTTGGTTTCTGGCTTTAGCTGGTTCCTTTCAAAACGAAATAAAAAAAATGGTCATTTATATATTTTTCATCTAAAAAGTTACACTTTATTATTTTGTTAAGTTTCTTTGGATCACTTTAATGTGATTCATAGAGACTTAACAAAATAATAAAAACGAAAAAAAATATCCTATGCAGCCACGCGCAAGACTGAATACAACTGCCTTTGCCTGTATTCCTTATTTATATTAAAAAAGAATAATCTTGATAATCTGTCAACTGACATTCGTGATCGAAAGAATGAGCGGCTATGGCTAAAGATTATATAGGCCAGTTATCCGTCTGTTTCTAATTGGTCTGTGATTGGTGCTGTCAAATGAAAAAGTCAAAAGATTGTTTATAATTACAACTTAAACGATTGTTTTGTAATATTTATATAGTTATAAGCTTGTAAATGAGAAAAGATTAAATTTTTATATAATGGCGGTGTATGTAACGAAGTCAATGCTCTCAAAGTTTAATAAAATGAGGTATTCCAGTTTACCACCCGAGATGAAAGAAAGCAACAACAGTGATCAATGGCAGCGGCTTATGGAAGGGTACAATTAATTCATTCCAGCTGTATTACTTTCTGAAAGTTATTATCGACGGGGTTTGGTTTATGGATCGCCCTTTAATAATATTCACGAAACATACAAAGGACAAATACTACATGAATCTGTCTCTAAGTTAAATTCTAATTGTTTCCAATTTTTTGCACCAGGGAATTTAAAATCCTATGAATATAAAGTAACAGTATCCTAAGTATGAAGTGTAGTAAATATGATTATTGTTGTTTTCAGCTCCATGCTTCTGTCAAAGGAGATGATTTGCAGAGTTTGTGCCAGAAGTGGATGCACTCCAATAACAGACAAAATAAATGAGTTAGACATCTTAACTGCTATAAGAAGCGTCACAAGCGTTTCTGTGAGTTTAGTAGTAGTTTTTGCATTGCTTATAATTTGCTCTTCAGTGCACAAAAATAAAGGTCACAGGAGGTCACTGGATCCAGTCTTCTTCCAAATGATTCAAATGATCAATTCTCTAGATATAAAATACAATTTAATTTTAAAATATGATTAAAATATAGTTTTTATGTAGCACTTTATGCAGACCAGTTCTAACAGGCCATTTATCCATGGATGAGGCCTATGTAAGCTTTTTGTACCTAATGTTCATATGTTTTATTTGTACATTTATTTACTTTATTGTATGTTTATTTACATTGATGTATGAAAATGCTTTTCTCTCATTACAACAATTTAGAAACGATTACTACATACATATACATATTTATTAATTATACTTTCAGATAGAAATAGATGACTCTCTGCCTAAATACATATGTACGGATTGTCTTGAAACACTGAAGGTAGCTCTAAATTTTAAGTTAAATTGTGAAGCATCAGATAAGAAGTTCAGGAAGCTTATTCATCCTATGGGTAATTTATTTTTATACCTTAATATCGATGCAGGAAAGCGATTTTGTGGTATCAACAAAAATGCGTATATGCATTTGATACATTATTTAATTCAGAAAGAAAATACCGCATTGAATTTCCTCCTGAAAATATGAAGTTTTATTTTCAAATGTTACTACTAAAAAAATGGTATTCCTAAGTCCCCTAGTTTAGAGGTTATTCATTTTTTTAATTATTTTTTTGGTTCTGGTGTAAAATTGCATTTTGTGTGTTATGACAAGATTACTTTCTGCCGTCGATATAGTCTAACCACATAACCAAATCCCTGATTGTAGAGGGAGCTTATGGCCTATAGTGGAATGTATATGGGTTGGGTATTACAATAAAATAATATACAATTTATTTGCTTCAATATAGATATAATATTATAGCAATGTGTATAATTGACATATAGAGTTTTATAGATTCAGTCAGTTCAATTATTTTAAACATAATATCTATTAATTTAATTGTGAGTAGTATGTACAAACTTGTAATACAATTTCTTACCAAGTTATGATGCAAAGTTACTTATCAACTAATAAGTATACAAAAATTTATTTATTTAAGATATAAAAAAACAAGCTGTAATGTTTCTTTCAGATGATTTAAATTATAATTCATATCCATATTTCAAACATGATTTCCAATCAATATTGCATAAAATGAAAATGAAGAGACTTAGAATTGAGGAGGAGATAGAGAAGAGAAGACAGAAGAAAGAGAGACTGCTGCTAAAGAAATTACCTAAAGTGAAGCAGTTCAAGTGCTCACCATGTGAATTAGTATTTCCTAATAAGGTAAGTGTGCATTGCATGTATGCAGAATAAGTGATTACTTTTTTTTTTATTTAAAAATGTGATGTGTTATTAAGAAAATATTGAGTTGAATTAACACAAATATTTCATTTGCTCCAGGAGAAGTTGTTAGCTCACCGGCGCCAGCGCCAATGCCGGCAACCGATTCACAAGCAAGGGGTCTCACATAAATGTAATACATGTGGCAAAGAATTCCCTATTGTAGCCAGGCTAAAGAATCACATGTGAGTTCCTTTAACATTAGTTAATGAATAGTGCCTCTTATCTTTAATCCAAACTCCGCAGATTATTTAAAAACATTACTAGTCATGTTTTATTTCTAGACTTGTATTATCAACAGTTGTATTATTTTGTAGACTGCATTCTTACCACTGCAAATTTAATTAGATAGTAGAATAATCATATGAGTAATGAAAATAATGACATTATGTAGTATTTGTAAAAGTAATAAATTAACAAATACATATTATATTTTCATTGACTCATAACAATAGTGTACTTTTACCATTGTGTCACCACTCCACATATTTATTTATTTATTAACAGCATGGAAAACTTACAGCTAATAGTTATATTATGAATAGTAACAATGTAGGTGTCAAAAATGCCAATAACAAGTTCTTGTCTATAGAACTAAATTAAGTTAACTTGTGTGTGAGTATAACAAATATTGTATATTGTTGTCAGGTTGGTGCACACAAACACATTCAACTTCTTCTGCGACCTGTGTCCATACAAGTGCAAGTACAAGTACTACTTGGTGATGCACATGCGCACACACACTGGTGAGAAACCGTACAAGTGTCTGCAGTGCAACGCCACATTTGTCAACCCGTCCAATCTCAACAAGCATAAACTTACACACCAGGAGAAACAATTCAAGGTAAGAATTAAATAAATAAATACACGCAACAGTCACATTCATAGTCCTGACTCTACACTAAGGTTGAGTCTTGTATTGTGTGTATTGGAAAGTTCGAGATACTTTTTGGTCTGACACTGATACCCGAAAAAAATACCTGTTGTTCGAACATTTGTTTCGGAGCGGGGATGGAATTTGCGGCCTCACGTTTCACAGCTGGCGTCTAACCAACTGCGCCACGGTTTGAAGCCGGGGTCTCTCAAACAGTTTCACAGTCAGCACTCAAACTTTCTGCTCTACAGAGGCTGATAAGATTTGGTATCTTATGGTGTTATTGGTGTATTATTATCTCATCTAAATATAAAGTAATAAGGCCTATATTTCATTGTTTACCACAGTCATCTTTACTTGGGAGTAGTGGTAACATACATGTTTTTGTGCGTACGAATATTTACCATGTTAGTTTTAATAACGATGGCTTGTATATTTTAGTGTATGCTGTGCGAGAAGGCTTTCCGAACGAATAAATTACTGCGAGAGCACCACGAAGCGAAGCACATGAATATTAAACACGCTTGTCATTACTGCGGAAGAGATTTCTGTTATAAGTGAGTATGTTATAACTAATAGACTAGTCTTACCTTGAACCTTACAGTAAAGTGTGTGGCATGAATTCAAACTGCTTGATCAAACACAATTCTAGTGAAGATTAGTTTGCAAACTAAATGTACCTTAAACTGATACTATCGTAACAAATGTAGGGAAATAATTTGAAACAAAAAATATAGTTTTCGAAATATTTTTGACTGTCTTTAAAAATTCTTCTTCAAATATTGATTTGTATAATACTATGTTATGTGTAGTACCACAGTAGTTTTCTTAAAAGACAAGTCCAATTTAAAATTTATTTCCCTAGATCGGACCTACGCAAACACGAGATCCGTCACCACAATCGTATAAAACGTGACTACATAGGCGGCGAGCCTACTTACAAGCAAGTTGAGAGGATGCAAAAAGTCCAAGAAACGAACGAGGTGATAGAACAGTGGCGAGCTGAAGAGATTGCCGTGAATAATTCCATGCCCATAGTCCAGGCTACGTATATAGATCAGCCCAAGGAGTTTCTGCAATCTAACCACGCTATATACTTCTCTGATGTGTCTGGATTGATACAACAGCAGCCACAGATGGGTATGTTATATGTTTTATTTATTTAGAATAACTAACAATAGGGTATAGTCGGCAACATAAGTTGCTGAACACTTCACATTTTTTTTAACTTTTTTATGAATTAAAATTAGTACGTACTACTCTGTAGTCGTAAAATATAACAAAGTAAAGTAATCTTTGCCGAGAAGTACCATACGATATTGAAAATAATTATTATTTTGGATGATAAGATAATTCCAAATCTCGTGAATTTGTAGCGACCTATGTTGCTGACTGTACCTATTCTACTCTTTTTTGACAAGTTTCATATGTTTTTACTTTTTACTAAAGTAAAATAAACTATACTGTTTCCATTCGTTTATTTTATTTTTGACACATCGAGTACTGAATCAAATAGTGATGGCCTGATGCGTTATCGAATCAATTTTTTATAACAAACGATTTTATTTTTGAACAAGTTTTAATCGATTTAATACATATTTTATTTTTTGCTCCATGCATTGTTTTATAAAAGTTCAGGGATATTTAAGTTACTTGATTTAATAATTATATTAAAATAAACCATTTACTCATGTTAAGTTAATATTCTTATCACTTCCGTCGGCAATAGTAATGTTGTTAAAAACAAATTGTGAAACGGCAACACTGGGCAGACAGGTGACGCGCGCCGCCATTTTGTGGTCACTCACAACGAGACGCCCGCGCCCGTGCTAGTGTTTTCCGTTCGCTGAATTTTAATTCACATTTTTTATACGTCGAGTTGAGTATTTATATTCCTCCGTATTGTTTTACTCGTGAATTCCTACATTTGGTTGAATTGAGAACATCGTACCTGCCTTCATCACTTTCAAAATGCCTAAAGGAAAGGTGCTTAAAGGACAAACAAGGGAGTTTGTGTTGCGACTTCATGAGTACTTTGAAAGGGAAAGCCGTAATGGTGGACCTCTTATACCAGTGACTCAAATCAGAGACCGTGTTTCAGCAGCATTAGGTATTACTGCTCCAACAGTTTCAAAAATAATTAAAGAAGGCTACGGCAGTAGTGGCATGGAACAAAACAAGCCATCTACACCTAAGAAAAAACGTCAGCCCTTTAAAGTGACAGCAATTGACAGTTTTGATGGTGATGCTATTCGTCGTCATATATACGATTATTACCAAAGAAAAGAGATTCCTACTTTACATAACCTAGTACAATCTCTGAAAACTAGTGGCTTGTTCCGTGGTCAAAAGTCTTCTTTGGCGAAGGTATTGAATAGGATTGGATTCCAATACAAAAAATGTGACAAAAGAAAAATATTGATGGAACGCAATGATGTTGCTTTGTATCGATGCGAATTTTTAAGACAAGCTAAAAAAATAGAAGACTGGTCGAATGTTGTTTTCACCGATGAAACTTGGCTCAATGCGAATCACACGGTATCAAAAACTTGGACTGACAACACTGCTAGCTCCTCGACCGCAGTGCCAATGGGAAAAGGTGAAAGAATTATAATTTGTCATGCAGGAACCGCAAAAGGATTTGTGCAAGATGCTATGTTAGCTTTTAAATCAAAGAAAACAGGGGATTACCACGAAGAAATGAATTCCGAAGTATATGAAAAATGGTTTCGGGAAATGTTATTGTCACTCGAACAGCCATCAACAATATTTATAGATAATGCGTCCTATCACTCTCGGCAAATTAACAAAATGCCAACGCAAGCCAGTAAAAAAAATGAAATAATAAACTGGCTCCGTAACAATGGCGAGGAGGTGGACGAGTCCCTATTAAAAGTAGAGTTACTTAAAATATTAAAAATGAGGAAGCAGCCTAAACGATACGTTATAGATGAAATGGCTGCAGAACATGGGCACACCGTCCTTAGAATTCCTCCATATCATTGCCAGTATAATGCCATAGAGCTAATATGGGCGCAAGTGAAAGGATATGCTGCGAGAATAAATACAACTCCTCCTTTCACCGCAAACAAAATGCTGGAGTTGCTTAAAAATGCGTGTGAAAATGTGACGCCTCATAACTGGGCGAGTGTCGTAGATAAGACGAAGAAAGAAATAATGTCTGATTGGGATCGCGATGTCGCATTTGACAACTTACCCATGCACTCATTAATAATTAGTGTTACTGGGGATACGAGTGACGACGACGCCGATTCCGACGAAACAGACGATTGTTTATAAATAAAAATATTAACAAATTACCTTTTAGTTGTTTTAATTATTTAATCCTTAAAGTACTATGAATTCCAACATGGTTTAACTGTTTATTACAAGTAGGTACTAAACATTTATCTTCGTTGTAATCATTGTAATTATTTTAAATTAAACTCTTATTAAAAGTCACTTCAATACGTATACCTTTATTCATATTAATTAATTTGCAGCAAATACATTCGATCCTAATATTGGGTACTATATTACGTTTAACTGTTTTCATTAGCATTTTAATGTAATTTTATTTCAAATGATTCCGATTGATTGATTATATTCAAAATCGTTTTTGTTATCTGTGGTCATTCGTTACGAATGGCACAACTCTAAGTGGGCGTTACCCGTCAAGAAAGTATCTACTTTTATTTCAAAATATTGTTCTACTGTAATGTCGTACTTTATAGGCGTGAACTGTCAAAAATAAAATAAACGAATGGAAACAGTATAGTGTACATTTTTATCATTTAGTAAGTAAGTAGTCCCATAAAAATCCGTTTTAAATTAACATTTTAAACTTTTGCGTGTAAATGTATGAAAACGCTGGACGTCGTGTTTCGAGTGAAATTTAGTTATTTGGTCTTGGAACCTGACCTACCTAAACCATGGCGGCTTACTTTAATTATTGCAATGAACATGAGTTAATCTTTTGTAATATTTTATTTAGAAAATAATGTGCTAGAAGAGGTGTTAGCACTTCTTTGATATTGTATATGGTTTAGTATTTACACAAGGAAATGCATCATATCGCTATCCATCTGTTTCAAATATTTATAGAACAGATAAATAATGTAATATTTCAAACGAATTTAAAAATTAATTCTTTGATTTTGATATCAATTCGTTTGATGTCAACATATCCTTATTGGCTAATGCATAAGAGTTATGATATAGATTTAATAATTTTAGATTTTTTTCTCTCTTAAAGTAAATATTCTTTTAAGTACAGACTTTGTGAAAATACCTGTACGTGCACGAATACGCACACATGCACGCACCTCCATGCGTCACCAATGTATAGTAGTTGTAATCTAACCGAAAAAAAATCTTTAGCAATAGCCTGATTAAGTCAGAGGTATGAATTTTGAAGCCAAATGTGACCTCAAAATGTAAGGCATGGTTCATAGTTGTAAATATTAATGTGAGATAATGTTATAGTTTTACAATTCCGTTTCTCTTGTTACAGTTCAACAACAAACTGTGGAGATTACACTGTAAGTACGATTTATTTAATATTTTTTGGTTTCTTCATTTTTTCTAAAATTTCGAAAATGTCTCTTTAATTCATGCTTAATTTAATATTTTAATTCAATTATAATTGAGAATTAAAAACGCAAATTATCGTTAGAAAAGAACATAAAATAGAAAAAACTTTAATAACACTTGTTTTTATTAGTACACAGAAAATAAATATTATCTTAAGATCTTTTGAAGTCAATAAACGAAGATTGCTTAATAAAACAAAAACGTAAAGCAATACATAACCCGTTCATTTAACTCGTTGCCTTAATATACAGTTTCACTAAATGTATTGTATACTGGCGAGAAATGGATGCGTTGAATCATTATTAGTTAATTGTTTGTAAGTACATTAAAGCCAGATCAGCTAAGTCGGTAATGCATTCACTTTGTATTGAGCACAATACATAATAAGTTAATAAATGTTTCACTACATATTAAGTTAAAGTACAACATTGACATTTTATTAATACAACAAGCACTTAATTTCCTAAGTAATGCTGCATTTATTAGAAAACGGATTCCAATTTTAGTTTGAATTCTGGTTTTGGTAGTAAACATTCAAAAACAGTCGTAGCTAAATTAGAAAACGTTATTTATCACGTTGCGATGTAAAACCTGTTTATCGGGGTGCCAAAACAGGAATTCCACAGATTTTCTTCTTCACAAAAAAATAACAATACTGGTTCTACCTGCCTGTACTGGAGAAAGTCTTTTAGGCCGACGATGTCTTCTTGCCGTTAATCTCATCTTGTTTCATGGTCGTTAGTTTATCTAGTTTTTAAGAGAAACATAAGTGCTTTATGTTTGCTCTAATTTTCGATTTCTTCGATGTCAGTTTGATTTTTTATGTTTAATATCAAATTAGTAGGATATGAAAATATGATTCTAACAGCGTGCTAACTCACTTATTCATTTCTAATTAAGAGTTTGTTGAATATTGGCAAATAATAACTGCAATCATGAGGCACCAAAACTGTCGAGCCGCTCAAGAGTTATTCATCCAACAAACCTGTGAAATATTGACAAACGATGCAGTAAAATGCTATGTAGGCAAACAGGCGTTATTTACCCAGTCAATATGAACGGATCAACCAAGCTTCCATTTGCAGCTCTGTAGATATAATAATAAATCCGAGAAGCGCCGAAGTAAAATGTGTGATTATTTTCAGACCCGAACTGACTCTGAAGAAGGACGAGGTAAAATTATACGAAGCTCAGCAACAAATCGGGTATTTTTAAGTAACGATGTTGAATAAATTATGTAATCTGACTCGTGTTAAATTCGTGGCTTGAAGCGGAAACTAACTGAGCCCTCTTCGGATATTTACGTGTTAAACTTTGTGCGGTTTAATGTATATTTGGCTTAGTTTCTATTTTGTTCGTGATTTAGTATGATTCATTGAAGTCATTAAGTTTACGATGATGAGGCGTTAGTAACTTCGTTTAATTTTTGTAGAATAAAAAAGAACTAAATGGCTGGATACAGGGGGGTTACTCTAGGATCCGAAACGAAGTTTGAATGTTCGGTCGTTGTACGTAAAATAGGCGAGACGACAGTATCAAAAAATTTAAAATATTATGTTTTTAAGGGAAAATACATATTACAAGGATTTCAAATGATGATTCAGTTTTAATCTATACTTGGAGATTAATAAGATTTTAAATAAAATCAAAGTACAAAATATAGCAATCGGCCATTTTGACAAAAACGCTCTTCACAACGCATGATGTCACGCCTATGTAAACATGACCATAGACTAGGAAGTAAACTCATGTGTCATTCTTTGACTATCGCAGTCACAGAGTACATTCTTTATACGGAGATAGAGTTATCAGTCAGATTATTGGAATTAGCGCCCTCTGTCGGTACACGACGTTCGAATAGGACATAGGTCTTATCAATATTTAATTAATTTATATTATAAATATTTTCCCCAGTAATTTCCAAAGCCCAAAATTTTTACTGAGTAGGCTTTTGGAAATTAGTTTAGAGAAAACATGACTAGAGTTAAGCAAAGGTTTCTAAGTAAATAAAATAACAGTTTAACGGTTGTATTGTTTTTTATTATGATTCTTCTTGTGATTATATACAGATACTTTTGTTTCTCTCTATTCATATTTTTTCTTAACAACAATAATTACGCGATGTTGAGAGAAGCGACATCTACTGCAAATGGAGGAACTATTTCATTCCAAAGAAAAAAAGCAATGTATGGACTGTTAAGCCACTGGACCACAGACTAAGTAGTACACAATGACATGTTTACCTAGTAGTGACATCACAGCGGACGCCATGACACCTACTAGCGTTTTTTGTGCACTATTGAAAAATTATTAGAAAAATGGCTTAAAACTGTGTTAAGCCTTAGTTAATTCTTGAAATATAGATTTTTTCGTATATAATAAATGTGTGCCCATATTTTAGAATATAATTTGAAAATCATTCGTCTCGCCTATTGTACGAATGTGCCTAGATACTCCACAAAATGTTCGAATTCTCTATGGTACGTCGCATCCCAACCATAGATTAAATTCGAAGTGAATTATAAGTATCATAGAAAATAGTATTGATATTTAGAAGCGGAAAACGTGTAACTTCGGACGTTCGAATATTCGAATTTCGTATCGGATGATAAAGTAACTCACCAGATCAATTTGAGAAAATATTTTGATATAAAACATCATGTATTTGTAATAGCAATAAGAAATCAGATTAGAATCTGTTTTACTATGTCATTTTCAGTTCGCATCTGATGTGTAAGTTTATTGTAAGTGAAAAAATATATTATGCCTTTTTTATTAAATATTGCAAATAAATAGATCTAATACTATTAATATACAATTTTACCTGTATGCTTAGTTTTATTCCAATTAATCTTTTTGGATTTAAACACATTTTTGATACTGAATGAGAGAAATGCTTTCAGATTGCTCTAAATTTAAATAATAAATACATAATCTTACAAGGTGGACGGACGATCTGGCTAAGGTTGCAGGAAGTCGCTGGATGCAGGCCGCTTCCAACAGGTCATTGTGGAGATCCTTGGGGGAGGATTATGTTCAGCAGTGGACTTCCTGTGGCTGATATGATGATGATGATGATAATCCTACTTCCTACTAATATAATAAATGCGAAAGTTTGTGTGTTTGTTACCTCTTTACGCTGAAACCGCTGGACCAATTTTGACTAAATGTAGTATTAACATTAATTGGCTCTTTACATTTGCCTGTATAATAACATATTATATAAATAAATAAGCATATTTCTCAATACTCGTAAATAAAGTGTAATGAAAATGCTGTAGTGAACAAAATAAACAACAAGAGTAGTTAGGTACTCAAATTCCACGTAAATTGTATAACCCTTCATAACTGCAGTTTTGCGACCCCATAAAATTATATCATCTACACATAAATTGCAGCAACGGTTGGCCGGTAAACTTAATTACTCCATTTTGTTTACAAAGGTGCGTTTATATAGGCAGTTTCCATTCAAAACAACGTTATGTGCTAACTTATTTAATAAAGCCACCGGGTAAACGGTGCAAGCCTTTATTTTGAACAGTGTGCTAAAATGATGAAGTATTATACAAGTTTCTTTACAAACTTGGTCATAATGTGATACATTAACGTCGCCTTTTATTGCGCTAGTCCTCCCTCACACGGAAATATTGCACAAAAATTGTTTTTGTAAGTCAATTTGTAAGTATGTTTTTCTTCTCGTTTTCCACTGTCAAATTTAACAATTTAAGCCTAGGGAATTGTTCAGATTTGCTTGAATAAAGTTAGGTGAGATTTAAAATAATTACTATTCGGAACTAGACCTCTGCTACTAATTGATGGACTAATACCGATGTTTAGGAGCATGGAAGGGAGGCCCTACAAATAAATATTTATTGCTTCGAATGAAAATAAAAAAAATATGGTTTTTAAACATATATTGTGTGACGACAAGCGATAGGAATTATGTAATAATATACATATTCTAAGTATATTTTTAAACTTAACTCCAAATAATTATATTCCATCAACGTACAAATAGACGTAATATATCCGCTGTACAATTTCTTTAGAAACGTCAGTGAACACATTACGGAAAGGTTCAGCCACCCGAGCAGAAATAAACAGCTCTTTGCGTTTGCTACGAGAAGGGATTCCAAATGTATTGGCTGAAATTTATCTCATTTACTTACGGATTTCATGGGATTCGCTTTCGTCACGTTCTCACCATTTAGGATTATACCACGTTGCTAGGTAAATGAGATTTATTGTACGTACTTAATGAGCGGTAGCCGGTTTGGCAGCGAACCTTTTGGATAGAACTGAAAAATCGGCATAGTTCAAATCCTAGGCACTTACTTGGTTTTTCGACTTTACCTGTATAGTCATAGTTAATTATCGATTACTAAAAAGGTGAAGGAAAAGATAAAGGGTAAGCCTGCATGCATGGAAAAGGATCTGAGAATTTCTAAGATAAATACGTACTATGTTAACAACTGGGCCATCATGAAGTGTTAAGGACTTAACCCCTTAATCTTAGTGGACGTAAACGGATTGATATTACTATACATATATTCGCAGCCAGTTAGGAATACATCACGACTGCCTGACGATAAGCACGGGGTACGTATTCAACTAAACGCGTCATAATAAATAACAGAAGCCATCTGTTAGCGTCGGTGGTCGACATCTTTTTTTATTACTCACTTAGTTTATTATGAGTGACTTGTGGCCCGCCATCAAGACGCCCAATGAATTTTACAGATTGTTTTTTGATTAACTATAAAAGGGCAGCCCAATAAATGTTTATTTTGCATCGTTAATGTGCTGGGTGAGTTTGGGAGAAATGCTCTTAAAATGGTTAATGTTGAATTCGGAATGGAAATTTGGTAGCAAAATAACATAAATACACACTACAGTTCCATTTATATACATTTATTTTAAACGTATTTTACGGAGCCATTCTGTTTTAATATTGCGCTGAACAAAAGCGAGACAGTTATTAAAACGAACACCTAGTTCTGCACAGTGTCATTGTTGTTACACACTGCAATAAAAAATGTGAATAGAAAGTTCTAGATTGTTGCGTATGTAGGTTACGCAGGGAGTTATTTTTATTGCTGAAAAAAATAGCTTCTATTTGCAACGAACTTGGTGTTGCGGCCAATAATGGAATGATCTAGTCAACGGAGCGGTAAAACTCTGGGGACAACGGACTCAGCAGATAACTTGTTTGCGGGACCGTTCGCAGTATTAAACAAGGTCTTGAAATTGAGTTTTCTGTACTATAAATCTGGGCCACACTGACACTGTTATTTCATTTGTTTTCACTTGATTCAATCAAATCTCTCCAGACACTAAACTTGGGTTGGTGTATTTTTATTTCTTTTCGCACATAATCCGCTTCGAGAAGTGCATGAGAAAGGAGTTAAGAAATAGTCTTAAAGAGCGGTAATTCAGTCTGAATATTAGTTCAACACATTTAATATTGAAATTTGTAATGCTCTTAACCTTTCTAGCGTCATAGACTACCCCAATCTAATATTATATTTCTATACGTAACACCAAGGTGATTATTTTAATTGCGTGTTAGAGTTTCCTCGAAGTCATTTCGCATACCCTTAATTAATCACTAGAACCATCGAATGTTCAATTAGCGAGAATATACCTACCAATATGTATCTGTTAACGAGCTCTAAAATCGATCAATTGTAAAAGGTAATTATCAAAGACGGCGTTAATTTCGCCGTCTAGTAATTGGGAACGTCGTGGTGCCGTATTTCAACTCTCATATACGATGTATGTTCGTTAGAAGCTGAAGCCATAGATACACACCTATTTATTGGACGAGTTGGTGTTGGATTTGGTACGATCTAGAATTTAATATTTTTTTTATTTTATATTTAATTTAATTATATCACTGTTAAGAAAAAATAATCTGTTATTTTGGATTAATTTCGGAAAGGATTTTTTTCCATTCTTGAAAATATTATCGTTGATCGTCGAGGGAAAATCGAAAATGTTTTTTTTTGATTCGACAAGAATATCGATATCTACGTGGGGCCTGTCTTTCAATACATTAAAACTAATATGTGGACCAACTTACTTTGGATGTGTTTGTTATGAAGTCATCTGTGCTGCTATTATCGCTGCTTTGCGAAGAAAATTGCTCCAGACCCAAAGCTTGGCGATGATGTATTTTTTAAATTCATCATTCAATGAATGTCGAGACTACTCGCCCGCACGTAATATGGCCGCTTGTGGACAGTAGCAAAGTCAATCTACACCAAGGATTACACAGACTACTATACTGTTTGGCGGGATAAATAGATATTGCAGTGGTACCTACCCAGGCGGGTACATATGAGAGACCTACAAGTAAGACGCCAAGTGATATTCTGTGAGGCGTATAGAACTGTCAGTACCGAAGCTTTGCATGTCCTGTCGGCTGTAGGTACTTCCAGTCGACCTGGAGGTACAATGTCGTGCCGCGGTATTACTCAACTAGTGAGAATATCGACAAAAGATTTATAACCTCACGTGAGCTTGTAAATATAGACAGATTAATTATTTAAGATCTTTTTTTTTTGTATAGCGAACTACTAGCTGGTAAATAGAATGGAGGTATCATCGAAGGGACAGCATCAATACCAATATTTTCCTTACGTGCGTGATCATTTGCCAAAGACTTAACTAGATGTACATTATTGCGTGTCACAATTTCTTACGGACCATGGTAAATATAAGAATTACTAAAATAAATATTAGTTTTTGTTTTTCTTTTTTAATGTAATCCTTGCATTTTATTGTAAAAACATGTTGTTAATGGGTCACATACAAACCACAATAGGTTCAAGAGGTGCTTCATTGTTTATTAAATGTGTAAAATATTTATATAATGAATAAAAGAAAAGTCCAAAACGTACTTATTTAATTAAACGTTGAGCTTCGCTGTGAGAGTGAGGGAGTCCCGAACATGTAGGATTTATTATCGGCATTCTCAGAAAGAAATAAAAATTAAAATTATTTCATCATGAAATAATGGAAAGTAAAGGTAGAATTATCGAAAAAATGTGGTAAGAGATTCTCAATTTTTAGTCGATAATGTGAAAGAAATTAATTGGAGCACTTGTTTCCATGCAAAATGATTACGTGTTCGATGTATGTGAGTTTGTGTAAAAGAATAAGACAATGTCGGATAGTTTGTTTTAGGCTCTTTTATTTTAGATAAGCATATAAACGAACAAAACTTTTCTCACTTTTTTAGAAAGGCATAGTTCAAATACAAAAATAAATTGCGCGAACTTAAAAGCGATATTTTAAACGTGAACTAAAATATATTCACAATTTACTTGGTAAATATAAAAGCCGATATTTGCAATATCACAGAGCAGCGCAGCGGTCATCTAGAGGCCCCTGGGATTAGTCGGCGAGCGAATAAAAGGCTTAACGTATTTCACAGTTCCTTTATCAGCAAGTCGGCTTTTTGGGTCTGTGACGTCGAAACCGATGCTTTGCATCTCCACTCGCGCGGGGAATGTTAATCGGATTTTCTCGATGCGGTGCCCAACAAACAAGAAGGCTTTTAGAATTTATGCGCAAGATAATTTTCTTTAGACGTAGAATGAAAATGTATGTGAACGTGATAGGGGTATAATTTATACTCTTTTTATTTACTACGTTGCGACGAGTGGGTGGGTTCGAATGTAAGATGTGTGAATACGATTAATTGTAAAAAGTTTGCGTTTTCTTGTGTCTTGGAGATACATAGGTATCTCTATAATATCTATCAACCGAAATTATTTGGAGTAGATAAGTAGCATTCGAAGCTTTTAGATGGCTAGAAAAGTTCACAGTGATTTAATGTACCTATATTTAAATAAAATTCACTTATTGCTGTGGATTGACTAGCGTTTAATTTACTTTATGACATTTTAAAACGTACACTTTTTGTTTCATTATCTTGATTATACGTGGCTATAAGCTCACGCTTATATATCCGTAGGAAAAGGTACTGTTTTTATCGAAACTTCCGCATGTTTTACTGCCCCTTGATGGGTGATGAGCCTATCGCTACGCCAACGTATTTCGTTATTCCAGTAATTAATAAAAGTCTAAACACGGTTCATATATGAATCTCCTTTATCAACTTGGCGTTATATTTAAGGATACCACAATCAGCTTAGCTACAGCTAAATGGCATTTGAAAATTAAAAACTTAAGAGTTTGAAAGTATAATGCACATTTGCAATTCAAACGTATAGCTGAAGCTGAATCTTGGATAATAACTATTGCAGTTTCTATACATGAGCTTTCTTAAGCAATTAGAAATCTGGTTAAAGTAGGTCATACATTAGTCATAGTAATTTAGTATAATTACGAGTAAGTAGTTAAACTTAATAGCATTCCGTTGGCCATGGATGTTATTACATTATAATTGGCCTATATTCGGATTAAAACGGCTCCTATATTCGCATGGATTTAAATTTTCGTGTGATAAATAAAATTATTTATTTGGGGTATTAGGCTCGATCAACGTTTCATATTTTTTTAAATCTAAAGGTGAGCGTAAACTTGGTGTCAGTTGTAAATAGCGATTCGGTAATAAACGAATATCATGTCTATTGAGACATTCATGTCAGTTGTTTCTTCAAGCTCTGTTTAACCTCAAAGGCAAGGAAATAAATTTTAACTTTCATTATTTATTTTAGAAATATTATATAATTTGAGATGAAATGTATAAACTGAAATTAAGCCAAGGTTGACGTCGGCTAAGCAAATATTGCTTTAAATAAACGAGCCATGAACAAAGTAGATAAAAAACACCTTAAAATCTTTTTGTAAGAAGCCATGACGGGTATATTGTGCCTAACGCCGAAAATGTTATTAAATTTACAGTGAACTAATCGTTTCATTAGATTTTTTTTATTTGTGGACTTTTTTTGTTTCCGTGAATCGTCTAATTTTGATAATGAGAAAGGGTTTCTACCATAAAATAGAAAATACCACCCACGTATGAAAATTATAAAAGCAAGGACTCTGCGTTGTCAGTATCTATGAAATCCCTAAAGATTTCTTTACTAAATGCCCGATAAATGAACAACTGGTTCTTCTAACTGTATGTGATCCCCGCCGGCTACAAAGCACGCACATGCAAATCGCGTCACGAGCATTTGCAGGATAAGGAAACGACTTCTAAATTTAGAATCAGCCAGATTCGAATTATTGAGTTTTCTGCCCTCCCGTATAGACACAGAAAGCGACAAATGATGTTGGTTTACTATAACTCCCTACTGTACACATTCTGTAGTCTAATTTATTAACAAAAGTAAAGCTCTAAAACTTGCAAAATTATTATATTTCGCTTAGACTCAGCCAGAAATATTTACTTAACAGGCTGTATATTTTGATTGCAATTGAGGTACCCACTGTGTGTTTTTTATTTGTACGTAGGGAAAGCCTTATCAAAAACCGAAATATATACTTGTTCGTAGTACTCCATTTTATGTTAAACTTATATCGGACCTGTATAAATTGTGCTTTTATATGTACGACCCACGTACATAGAATGAAAAAGCGAAAGTAATTTAATGTTGAAAATCTATTTCGCCGAACAGTTTTGTAATCTGTATAGTTTCATTACGTGACCTACCCGACCGAGAAAAGGCAAAGTGGCTGACACACACAGTTACGACGCGTAAACACTTCATTTTAGCTTCCAGTGAGCGTTTGTGCTATTTGTTTTCTGGCAGAAAAATTTAGAAAAGGCTTCATTAAATGACCTTGAGGCGATGTCTTACAATAGATACAGACGAGCCTGGATTTATTTTTTACTTGCGGTTAACTCAGATTAAACGATCTTTTTCGTGACAGTTTTTAGGCGGATTTCGTTGTCGATATGGTGGTGGGGGATTATGTATGAAAGTAAACGTTGGAACAGCCGAGTAAGTGCATAGGATCAGAATAAGCCCATCTCTCTACAGCAGAGCACGTGCTGGTCGAGGATGGGTGATTCATTTATATTTTGTAGTATTTTGGCTACCCTGTTACGTGTTTTCTGTTCCCTACTGTTGTTCTTTCACATAAAAATAATAGTTTACTCACATAAGCACATATATATTCGTACTCTAAATTATACGTTGAAAGTTGCATGCACATATTTAGAAAATTAAAAAGAGAAGTATGTTTTTTGAATAGCAAAATAAAAGATATAAAAGCGATTTTAAGTATAAAACTAAAATTGGTAGTTCGTTACGAGTTTTTGAAGTCTCAAAATTAAGCCTGAATATTTACTCAACTAAATAATTCTATAAAACAAAATGAGATCATGAATTCCTTTAATATTTTATTTTGCCGCATTGGGGAGTACAGTTCTGATATGTTTTAAAAGTTTAATATTACTAACATTATCGATTGATGTTAAATACCAAGAAACTAGACACATTGATTATCGTAAAATATAGCAAATATACAATGGCAAAAATAGGTATAATACCTATTGGCTATTGTTAAACATTGCATCCTGGAATAGAGTAATTACGGAATGGTTCGTTGGCGGTAGGGACCATGCCCCGAATTAATTTTTGTCAGCCATTTGCGTGCTCTGCATGTATATTTGGTGAACATACAACTCCGACGAACCTAAACGCTTTGCGTTTTGAATTCATATTCAACTCAATTTATTTTCCTTCGCAAGCTTGTGTCTGTTTTATTGTGATTTCAAAGGGCTTATGTAGACATGAAAAGTAATATTTGGATGTAAAAGATATTAAAACGGCGATGTGGAATAAAAATAGTTTTTCACTCAAAAAATCTAGGAAGAGCCGCGTTTTCAGATTTAAGCATTTATAACGTTTTATAGTTTCTGGAAATAACTTCATTCGAGTTTTTTTGTCAGTGACGTGATTTTTCTCAAAAGTTTTAAAGTTTCTCTATACAGGAAGTTCATGCTTCTTTTTCTCTGGTGAAAATTATTTTCCGAATCAGGAGGTAAAGAAAAACATAGCTAAAACTAAATTACGAGTATGTGCATCATTGGATAGATTTAATAAATCATAGTCTTCCACTATTATTATTGTTTAAGAGATTTTTTCAGGCGATTAGAAGCATTATTCGTTGAAGTTTCTTCGAACGTTAATATCGCTCGGGGCGGGCGAGGTTGGCTCCCTCCCAATGTTTTCGATAGCCACGTACGTTCCAATTATTTAATGCATTCACCTGCAATATTTTCTCAACTTTAATAAAGTCTTTTCCGAGTTAAACCGCTTAGTATATTTCGCGAATATTCTCCTAAGCCAAAGTAAGTACGAGGTTTATGATGTCTTTAAGCAACTAAAAGCAGCTTAAATTTTAAAATAGAATTGGAACTTACTTTTTATTTAATTTTAAATTACTTTGGAACTTACTTTTTATTTAATTTTAAATTGTTTTGGTAATTACTAATTAGCAATGTCTTTTGCTACGTGTATATTGTATTCTCTACAGGCGTATCTGAATTAACAGCTTAGTAAACTAGTTGTGTTACAAATGATACCATTAACATTCCGTTCAGATAAACTAAAACTAGTAATGTGATAGCGGTTCTAATAATTTACTATTTAGTATACAGTACACTTGTTGTTTGCGGTATTTTATCATCGTTAAATCTCGATTGTGTGTGAAATTCAATATCCAGTTGATCATATATTGTGGCGCGGAACAAACGGTTCCATTTGCGTCTATGTTTCCAGCGTTGGCCCCGATACACAATTTAATATTTATCTATGAAATGCATATCACATAGCTAACCCTTAGTCGTACATTATTTAGGAAGGCAATTGATTAGAGCAGCATAATCGTGTGCTGTGAAGAGATTTTACAGTGAAATTCCTATATATTCCCCCTGGTTAGAGGTTGGCATTGTAAACGTACATACATGAAGCTTTAATATCACTACATTTAAGCAACAACATAAAAAGTGACAAAATAAAAAGTGTAGTATAATGCCTAAAAATGCATAGTTAAATTATAAACGTAAACGTTTGTCATGTATGATGATGTATGGATGGCTGTTTGTTTCTATCAGGTAAAAACTACTAAATGGATTTTAATACCATTTGGTATAGAGGTAAATAGAATAGAATCTATAAGAGTAGATATAACGGAAGTCTAAATCAAAATTAAATACGGTATAGACACTAGACAGAAAGCAATCGACGGTGGTTTTCGCCCTGGGATAATCTCACCCGTCCCTAATTTTCGCGACAGCCTCCGAGGCGTTTTTATTCGGTGCGGCGGATTACGAACATATATTTTATTTAGGGACCCGGGCTATTGCCTAGTAACAATAAAAATAAGCACTGAAAGTTTGTGAGGGATAGTAGACCCGTTTTTCCTTTTCGGTCACTACAAATTGAGGATATCTGATTTTTATATCACTATTAGAAAATTTCGGCGACACAGATTTACTACGGTACGATAACAACGTTGAGGTCTCGGGTTGGAATCCCCGATCGGGAAAAAATATATTGAATAAAATTTATTTATTTATTTATTTATTTAATCACTTTGTACACATTACTAGTACAGGCGGACTTAATGCCTAAGGGCATTTTCTACCAGCCAACCTCAAGGTAGTGCAGAGAGACGGAAGCAGGTGCTTATTAATTTAAAAGGAAATATATTCATTATCAGCCCGGATTCCGGCTGTCCCCATATCCTGGGGATGTCCTGGGACGGAACAAACCACACGAAACGTGGGTGTCCTAGTAGCATAAAAATAAATCCATGGCGCATGTTTATGGAAACAGATCAGCGGTGACTCGTATAAATTATGTGGGCTATAAAAGGTTCGGAAGCAATTAGGTAGCATTATATTTGAGATATTATCTACTGGTTATGACTAAAAGCAAGGACTTAAAACCTTTTTAAAATATTTTTTAATAAAGCAAATTCCTACTGAAATTGGTATACGAAATTATATTTTCGTTTTCATCCTAGTTTTGCTTTTCCGTTGACGGACAAATCGGTAAATAGCTTGAATCAACTTCGTTTATTTGCCCTTCCTGCGGCGGAAATCTAGGTTGCGGAGAAATAAAATATTGAAAGGCTTTCCGATTCTACCTAATAAGATTTGGTTGCAAATTATGTTTATTCAATTACCGTTTGTTGGTGATGATGTAATCATTTAAGATTGTATTTTTTTATTGCAAAGGTCCGGTAGTCGAGCAAATGAATTATTTATTTATTCAGGAGTTTAAGGTGATAAAAGAGTGATGTTATCAATTTTAAAACATTTGATATACACTAGTAAATATTAATAATATTCTTTTATTTTGATATATTTCTTAAAATTTCGCACTTTCTCTGTCTTACCCTCTGTTTCGCTTTTCAGTTTTTCACATTCCTATTCTTTGTACGTTTAATTTGGTCGTATAAAGAAAATGACTGTGATTAACCAACTCAAGTAATTAATAAATTTAACCATGCATGTAGATCATATGATGCTTAATACGGTGGTAATAAACTCGAGCTATATAAATAAGATTGAGGCATCAGTAGGAGACTGTTCCCCACTTACTGTCTGCAAGACAACGACGAGCGCATGTTTATTGCCTCATAAACCAACCGTGTGTGACTTGAATTAGACATTTGTGGTTACCATGCTTTGCTTTACTCCTGAATTTAAGATGGATTGTTACTACCGAAGATTTGTAACCTTGCACGTACATTGTAGTTTTTTTGGGATCGCTATAAATTTGCTTTTACTGTCGGCGTTTTTGTTACCTGGATTATCACCAAATGCGACATAAAACATCGATAGCGGCCGTGGCGCAGTTGTTTAGACGCCGACCGTGTAAAGAAAGGCCGCGGGTTCGATCCCCGCACCGAAACAAATATTTGTTTGAACCACAGGTACTTGTCTCGGGTCTGGGTGTTTGTGAGACCGAAAAGTCTCTCGTAGTTCCTGATACCCACGACACAAGACTCGATCTTAGTGTGGAGTTAGGTCTATGTATGTATGTGTTGGGTGTATTTATTTACTTATATTATATTTATAAAAGAGTTAAATCAAAATGTAATTAATTTGAATAATTAACTGTATCAGCCCATATACGTCCTACTGCAGGGCACGGGCCTACTCTACAATCGAGAATACGATTGAGAGTGGTTAGGCCATATAGTCCACCACGCTGGCCTAGTGCGGGTTGGCCGTATTACCCGTAAGGCTTCATTTAATTAATATCGCTTTTCCTCAATACATGACCACAAATTAGAAGGCTTTCTAAATGAGTCAATATTTAAAATATAAAACTGACCCAAATATGTCAGGCGCAGAATAATTTTTATATTTTGAACAAGTATTGAGATGAGTTTTTGTGTGAAATCTGCTAACACTGTCGGTTGGTACTGACGTATTCAAATAAGTGGGAAGTTTTTATACTATTCCCGTAAGTTAATTTGCATCAAACCCATATGCCTGGGTTTTTGATGAATTATGTTCATTGAATACAAAATAACGTTTATAAGTTACGTTACTACGCCGTAGCGCGTAGCCCTCGTAGCAAAGTTCTTCCGTAGCAGGTGGAAACTTTAGACTCTACAGTTTAGAGGCAACACGTAAATATTCCTAACTCTTTGTAGAAAATACTAATTTAATACTGTCGGTATATATAATAAAAACTGCCATCGATGTATTTATTGAGAGATCCACTGTAAATAAGGGTTGTAAAGCCAGTTATACTCTTCTTAAGCGTATAAGAAAGAAGGTACAACATTAAGTTTCGCAGAAAATCGACATGTAATGGCTAGCTACACGTATCGGTCAGTGGTATTCCCTAGACCACTTCAATCCTTGCTTCCCTGCCGGCACGAGGCGCCAATGCAATTACAATCTCTTTGGCGTTGCAGACGCGCACACTAAGTGGTAATTTACTACATACGAACAAAGAAACAAATATTTTTCTTTCTAATCTACACACTTTAAAGCATACAAAAAAATACAAATGAAACGAAAATGATAAATGTAAAAAGTACGATTGGCAGTCTTATCGCTTAAAGGTAACGTCTTTGTAATATTTGTTTATTATAAAAATATGTGATTTCAAATTTCACGACGACGTAAATTCCATATACATATTTATTTAGGCCATGAATTCGTATATCAGTTTCCCATATTTTTACGGATAAAACCATTTATGTGTTTGGTAATGATCCTTCAATCTTCATATGGCTATAAAGCGAGCAGTAAAGATTTTCACCGCTCGCGAGATTTACGACCACCGTCAGGTGTACTCTGTACTGCTTTTAGACAAATCACATCGTTACTTTTAACCCTCTTACTTAACTCTGGTTTCCTTCCTCGTTTATTTAGAGAAATTAATCTAAGATCGCGCCTCCATCCTCATAGAGGGAGGAACAGATCTACAGCTTACTTTTATACCTAGATGTTAGGGGCCAGCCTATCTCTATCATGAATTAGGTCCAGGCGAGTATGAAATTAATTAAATGATTTAATTTCATGCTTGAAAATCAAGCTAATTATTTTTATTAAGCTAATTAATAAAGCAATTTTTTGTATAATTATGCCTGTAACCCTTAAGAGGGTGGAAGCATATAATACATTGCCATCTAATGGTATACTAGCTTACTTGTGCCAAGATGTGATGAAATCCTTGTTTTTTATAATATATAGGGAAAACGTGCACAAAGTTCACCTAATGGTAAGTGATCACCGTCGCCCATGAACATATACTACCATACCAAGACCATGGACCATAGGGCACACATTTACAACACCATAACCCTACCATAGCCATATGGGATTTTTCAAAACTCAGCATTAACCTAAAATAGATATTCGACTAGAGAATCGAAAACCGAACCGTTAAAGTTATTAAAGTTATGTATTTATTGCTCCAACCGACATTTTCATTATACTGGATAATAGAGATATGATAACAATAATTAACTTCGAGAGTATCGTGTTTGCAATCGAAGGCATACCATAAATATTTTATTATATTCAACAATATTGACAGCCTCCGTGGCGCAGTTGGTTAGACGCCGCCTGTGAAACGCGAGGCCGCGGGTTCGATCCCCGCACCGAGAGAAATGTTTGTGCGGCCCACAAATATTTCTTCCGGGTCTGGGTGTTTGTGAGACCGAAAAGTCTGTCGTAGTTCCTGATACCCACGACACAAGACTCGATCTTAGTGTGGGGTCAGGACTATGTATGTGACTGTTGGGTGTTATTTAATATAGACTAACAATAATAACAATACCTAACATTTGTAATTTTTGTTAACGATTTTGTCGTATTTAAGCAACTTGTGATAGGTCTCTGAAATGTGCGAGGCCGCCCAGGTAGGTACCACCACCATGTCTATTTCTCTCGCCAAACAAGAGTGTAAATGCACTGTTGTGTTTCGGATTAAAGAATATTGTAGCATACATATTGAGACTCAACATTTTATGTCTCAGGAATGCCGGCGCAATGGAATATTAAGCATTGCTTTGTAATTCAAGGTGTTGTTTGTCTTGCTACTGTTCATGAGTTGTATTGCTTATCACCAGGCAAAAGGTATGCTTTTCGCGCCATTCATAGCTATAAAAAATACATTATTCTCACTGCCCTAAATAACTTTAGGTAGGATTCCCGCGTTTTCATTCAACACTAAAAATGTTTGAGCCGTAGTTTAGCTAAATGATGTCAGTGGGCCGGGTTTCGATTTGTTTCTATTTTGGCCAAGCAGCCACAGTATAAATGGATAGTTTTGGTTGCGTTTGCGTAAATAACCAGAGCCGAGTGGTAAATTGCATCCCGTCACAGCGGTAACACGTACTCTGTAATTGTTTTTCTGACTTTTTTACCACCATGTTAATACTTAAAATGGTACCTTATAGTCATTTACGATATATGTAAACAATATTGTATTTTTTTCCTCTCACTGACTTAGTAGGAAGAGATATAGACATGTACCGGAATTTATTGAACTATACTTAAAATTATAAAGCTGATTCGCTTTTTCGTCTGAACGCGCCTATCTCAGAAACGAATGGCTTGAATTGACTAACTATTTTATTTTTGGATATTCAAGAAGGCTGTATAACATCACGGTGTGACTAATAGGAGCGGAGCAATATTATATGGGAGCGTCCGGTGCGTGCTTAAAATGTATTTATTTAGTTATTTATACATATACGCTTTATTGTACACCAAAATGAAAGACGCATACAAAATGTTCAAGATAAGCAAATATAAATAATATACATGTTACATACATGTATATTATTTATATTTGCTTTTTTTGGCGTAGTTTCTTTATTTACATTTTAACGGCAATTAAATTTATTTTAACTTATGCATTAACTGCGAAGACTTTTTAAAACATGGTGTAAGGAAATAATTAGAAATGAAAATATAAAGTGGTGTTTTTGTGAAGTGTGTACAGTATTTACTTGTTTAAAACTTGGACATTTTCTTTACACAAAAATCTGTCGTGTATACCTAATTATGTATGTTTCGTATGGACTCTAAAACAACGAAAAGAATGAGTAACGAAGTAAAGAGGACGGTGTGATAATTAGGATGAGTTTCAACATCCAATAGCTAATGTACGGGAAATAGGATATTGTTGGTGTGGAATTGATTCAAGAAATCTGTGCACCCGAGAGAAGCTTTTCGCTATGTAAAATAAAAGTAGTAGTACTGACTATGAACGAAAGAGTACTGTGGAGAATTTTAACACTTATTGATTGAGGGTATCTGTGATTTTGTGACTGGTTTCAGAGTATATAAACCCTCCAGTGGTGTAATTTAGTTCAGTTGTTATCGAACCTCCGACGATGTCGGTTGTCGTTGAGGCATTCACGGTGTCGGTTATCCGCGATTTTCTATGCAGTGATTCCAACATACTAATAAAAAGTATTATTAAGGACAAAATATGTGTATAATAGTGTTTACATTCGTGAATCATGAAAACAAACTTTTCCGACTATATCATTGCTATAAAGTTTGATTTTAACCTTAAGAAGTACATTAGAGGAACTCCGAGTGTCCTTTAGCAAGACTGCCAGCAACACCTTTGCTCATCCACAACGCCAACAACCCCGTTTTCAGCTGTCAACGGGTAAGTCAATTATGTTGTATTATTTTGGACAAATTATAAATTAAACATATACGGCTTTAAAGTCAAGTAACTAATGAATAAATTCTTATAACACAGAATTATGGATATTTTTGGCCTATAGTTCAAAATGCGATGGGATATTTTTGAGAAAGGAGTTCATTAGCTATGTTAAAGAATTTTAAAACCAGACCTTTTATCAGTATTAATTATTCAAGGAAAGTGAATACAAGGGTTCTTTTATGGTGATTTCCCAATCTCAAAAGATGAAGAGATTGGAAGAGAGCAAATAAGAGAAACTATCGGGTAATCTCAAATGGGACTCCCTAAGAGGCAAAAGGGCAATCTTAATTCGGATATTTTTTGAGTACTTGTATTGTTACGTGGAAACACAAATAAGATAAAACTTTTCTCCTTTCTGACTCATGATTATGTCTTTTATTCTTTATATCTTACATGTTTGTGTTTGTGAAATCCATACAATAGCAAAACATGTTTTCCTACAAACACTTTTATTTACGATTGTAATACGGTGATATATTTACGATACAAAGCTGCGGCGATCTTTTTATTCGTCTCTTCTTGAATGTAGATTTAGAATTGCGCAAGCAATTTTTTCATATATTCAGGGTCTTTATATTTTGTACTTAAAATGTATTCTGTTTTCTGTTAAAATGTATTCTATTATTATGATTAAGCTATCGGTGATGCATAATTTACTTTTTTAGTAAATTATAAACCAATAAATGTATATTGCCAATTGCCATAACCTAACACTAAGGTTTACTAAAATCTAAAATTTAATATTTACTTTTGTCGTGTCTTTCACGTCATATTTTAAAACATACATTCCAAATAATTGAGAGGATAAGTTTGAAATATTCCTCGTGTCTTCCTAAGTATTAAAGAGATAAATGGTATTGCGAATCGCATGAAGTTCTTGTTGATTTATGATTACGCCGAGCAAAGATCGAGAGTTATGTTGCTATAACGGAGTATGGACCGCCAGTGATTTAACGTTTGTTAGATAAGGCCGACGTACAACGTCTTATGGACAACACGGCTCAACTCATCAGCATATTAATGCGGCTTTGTGTCAGTTTCGGGATATGGATATTAGTGGATAGATCTGAATAGCAAAGTGCAGGTAAATTAAAATATATACATTGAAGCCTTAGGGGGTAAAGAGAAGGGTCACAACCGCAGCCAATTTTCTCAGATTATCGCGATTGAAATTTAATTATATTTAGTTCTTCGAATGATAGATGTTATGACTGATATTTGCTTTGTCTACGAATAAGTAGAGAAGCTTGTTGCTTAGTTATATACGCAGCCTAAGGGCTCCAGTCTACGATAGAAATATAATACTATGAAACTATTCCAGGGACTTATTTAAAAAATATGATACTATTACCAGATTATTTCTGTAATTAAAGAAACTACTATGGCAATATATAGTATAGTAACAAACATGTAAATAATAACTACTTTTATTTATTAAATCCCATTCATGTTAAAGTAATTTGTAATGTAAATTGATGAATGTAGTTTCTCTTTTACTGATTGATTTAACTTGCTTAAAATGCACAAAAAGTGTGTGGTGGCCTGTCGGTAAACGGAATAGACGCGGCTGCCTACATGTTAATGGTAATCGCGGGTTTGAATCCTAGGGCACACCTGACTTTTCGGAGTAATTTGTATATTAGTAGTCAATCACCACGCATTAAAACGGTTAAGGAAAACATCGTCAGGAAACTTGCACATCACAGCGATTTATAAGATTTTCTATGTTATGCAAGTTCACCAACCCGCATTAGGCCAGCGTAGTGGACTTATGGCCTAACCACTCTCAATCGTTTTATCGATTGTAGAGGAGGTCCGTGCCCTACAGTGGGACATACATATATGGCTGATACAGGTGCAGAAAATGCATAAAATAAAGTGACATTGATCGAAGCGCTTTGTCGATGCACTTGAGTCGGATCTCGGTCTCGGCGGTTGGCTGTTAATGTGGAACTACTGTAGCTGCGACAATCCGCCGCTTGAGATGCTTACTTATGCAAAAGACACAATCGACACTCGTAAACTACTGGACCTACTTTTGAATGAACTTTTGGCTTTCAAGTTAGTAGAAGAGTTGGCTTATGTATTGTGGTAACGGTATTAACACTTTAATATATTAATTTAACTTTCAACATTCTTTTTCCATTCCATTGCAATCTGAGAAACGCGTCCCGTTGTCATGAAATTATGTTAGAATACTGCCTCGATGGCGTAGTTGTACTGCGGTACGGTTACATAGCTGAGGCTTCGGGTTCGCATCTCGGGATGGGCAAAGTGCTCGCCACATATCACATCCTGGCACCTCTGCCTACCCCTCCTGGGAAAAAGGCGTGAATTTATATATGTGTGTATATTATAATAGAATAGTAGTATCCCACAAACTCTATGTAATCCTTAAATTCGAGCTTAATTATTCAGGAGTCTGATATATTGTCGTAATGCTTCATTGAGCCCGCATCTTGGATTTTGGCCCCAATTCCCTGATATATGGTGGCAGTAGAATTGATTTTAGCAATGTTTAATAATATGACACTTTCCTAGATATATTCCAAGAAAATATTAGTATATCCGAGAACAATTTTCCTTTTACCAGTCTCCTATCAAGTTAGTTTATTGTACATGACGTCGCTTTATATTCATTCCGGCCGTGAATTCCTTGTTTCGCTACACAACATTTGTTAGGCTTGGCAGACATAGTTTTATCGTAACACAACAGTTCCGCCCGAATGAGTTATGATCTAAGGGCTAATGGCAGTGGCAACCATTTTGGCCGCCAAGTAGACTCTTTGAATGCCAAACACTAACTTTCGAATTTGGCAATCTCCGCAAGTTTGGCTCTAGGGCAACATCAATTCTTATCGGCCACGTAATTAAGCGGCTATAACTTGTGTGAGTTGTTGTGTTAAACCCCGCATGATGTATGTATGTATTATTGCCATTATTGGTTGTAATAGAGAAATGACAATGGCAGATAATAATAAATAATAATAATAATAACACCCAACAGTCACATACATAGTCCTGACCCCACACTAAGATCGAGTCTTGTGTCGTGGGTATCAGGAACTACGAGAGACTTTTCGGTCTCACAAACACCCAGACCCGGAAGAAATATTTGTGGGCTACACAAACATTTCTTTCGGTGCGGGGATCGAACCCGCGGCCTCTCGTTTCACAGGCGGCGTCTAACCAACTGCGCCACGGAGGCTGTCAAGATGAGATGTATTGTTATAATGTTATCTATGGGGTTTTAAGATTGTAGAACATTTTAAGTCCACCTGTGTAATAGCTTCTGATCGAAAATAAAATATACTTTTATATTACATTTTATAGCGAATACGTAACAAATATATTTCCTGGTTTGGCTTCGATATGCAAAGCTATAGCGGCAATCTAGTATTTCATAAAGTGCAAAAGTGCCGATTCAAAAGTAAACACCAATAGCTCAAAAAATTCGTTGAAATGATATATGAAAGACTTGCGGATGACAGTTTCCATCCGACATACACATTGTTCGACCTCTTGCAGTTGCTTTTTAAAACGAACCCATTAAATTGTAATTGCAAAATTCAATCAAAGATGAAAAATATATATTTCATTCCAAAGTGTATTCTTTCAGTTCTGATATAATAAACAGTACATAATATTAATATATTTAAATCTTTTTCAGCATCTAAATTATACAGTGACGTGTTTGAGCAATTCATTTGTATAAAATAATTTTGCGTTACAAAATGTAATTTACTTTAATGAAATTTATTATGTCTTCGCCTTAGACCGCACTCTTGCTAATAGACTCTTAAACTATAAAATGAAGAGTATAATTAAACAACGTTCTGTTTGAAGTTTTCTTGGAAGCAAAATTCTACTATGTATAAGCACGTAGCACTTATTTAGAAATATATAAATTTCATCACAATTTTCTTGTAGCCGATAATCAAATGTTCACCATAAGTGGTCTTTAAGAATTTGCACAGCAACCTCCCATGAATAGCTTGCATTATTTAATTTTATCAAATAACGATACATAGATATGGAAATAAATCATATACAAAAATAAACCCAACTCAACTCAATATTTGTGGAATTTCGTAAATTCGCGTTGAATGTCTGTTATTTATGTTTTGATATAATGTTGCTTCAACCATCTACCGCATCTGTGTTTGAGACGGATAACGGACGAACGTGTTCGTGGTAATGCTTTGTGCAATGTTATTCTTTATTTCGGAATAACGAGAGAAAACATAAATGCCATTGGAATGCAAATGTAAAATAAAAATTGCTGGAAATATTGTACGTGTAATGTAGAATTTAAATTTGTTTGCCGAACCTGCATAGTACTAATTATCTGAAAAATGAAGTATCGAGTGCTATATTAATTAAAAATAATTCCTTTTAATAACACAGTAAAGAAATGTTCTGATAAAACACATTTTATTCTCGAGTGATTTGTGGACTTAATTTACTTTGACTGTAGGAAGTACAAACAGATGGACAGTCGATTTAATACGAGTAGTTCAGTATAATTCACTATAATTGCGCAGATTGGATTGGGACTTAAACAAATTGTTTAAGAAAACGATTTCCAGTCTTATCTAAAAGTGAAAATGTATTTTGATACGTAATACGTGATACGTGGCAATAAAGGCCAATTTATTATTGTCAGAATATCAATCGTATCGTTCCATGTTGTCAAATGCATTCATCAGTCGTTAAGCCATGCAAGAAACCTTGCGTGAATTCTGGCAACATGCCAATCGGAATGAAATCATTTCGGAAAATCCTTTTGCCCCAATTAATACGCAACATGGAATATAAAGGTACGTTATTTTCTGGTCTAATTAAAACGAACATTAATTAAGTACAAATAAGTGCAAGCTCGCATATCTGAGAGAACAAAAGGTTTACTGCTTCGTCGAAGTTAACAGTACCGTCAGCAGCGCGGCGTCGCGTCGGTGCAAACACTATTACAATTAACATAAAGCCCCTTTGAACTCCTGCCCATTGAGAATTTATGCTGTGTTTTCGCGTTTTGCGCTCGCACATACTTCAAATAAAATTGCTTTTACATACTTAGTCTATTGTGAAAAACTAAAAGTTTGGTGTCCCAGTTGCTTTGATGGAGATATACGAGTAATTAATACATTAAATTTATTTGCATCTTTATATATGGTAATATTTGTACCTGTGACTATAGATTCCCTGTTTAAATTTCCATCAATAATGACAGTGGTGATTATATTTAGACTCGTTCAAATATACGAATGACGAGGGTTGACAACGCAATTATCGCGACAGGCAAAGCTTATAATGGATTACAAAAAAAAAAAATGTGTGGGTTCTATTGTTTTTGTTTTAATTGAGTAATACACGTGATATAAATGATTTAGCGACGTTATCGGGTTTCGCCCGGGTGTAGACGACACATATTATTTTGCGAGCTGTTTAATATTAAAATTTAACGTGACTGCCGTCTTTTATACTACTTTTCAAGTCCCGTCCCATCTCAATCCGTCTCAATCTGTTCCGTGTTTCAAGGCATGCAATCCTGTCTTTTTATATCCTATTTTTATTCACCCTGTATGGTATCCCAAACCATCCCATTGAGTTTGATAATTTTTGTTAGCAAATACAACATTTTCGGAATAAAAGAATATTCTGTGTAATTTAGAGAAGCAGCTATCTCCATCCTAAATGTCATCATAATTGGTCCAGCCGTTTGAGCCTGAAGAAGTCACAAACATACAAACTTTTGCTTTTAATATATTAATAGGAATTACGACGACGATATTTGACGGATAGATTTTTGAATTTGATGATATATCAACGATAGTGTAACTTTTTTATTCTCTACTTCCATGGTAGAAACTTCATAATGATAAAGTGATGATGTTAAATTATCTGAATAGATTTGATTAAATTATTTGTTTTCTTGAAAGCTCTAACCTTGTGAGCAATTGCTTTAATTAAATAACATTTTAGTATTTGATAATCCATTTATCGAGGAAGATACAATAAATATGTGAACCGTGTATGGAGTGATAAAGTTATGTGTCTAGTAAAGTAGTTCCAGTAATAGGGTCAGTAGATTGCTATTTACATTAAGTTAAAGGAGCTCTATTGCGAACATTGAAAGGAATCAGTTTTATATTATATTTATTATAACAATTCCATGCTTTTAAAACACTGCAATAAAAAACAGAATGAATATTCTACTGAAATATATCTTTTCATAGAAAAGTTCATTTGAATACACAATTGAAATAAGTCACGATCAGTTATAAGGGCCTTTTTGAATTTGTGACAATTTAATTCTAACTCATTTGTGATCTGTGGTTTCAAACTTTATTTAATATATGCCAACAAGGTTAACAATTGTGCTCAATTTCAATATTGGCTTAAGAGAAAATCTTAAAACCGACAAACACAAAATTTTATTCGTTAGAATTTCGTATTATTTATACGCTTTTTAAATAAATCTCACGAGGATTGATATATATGTTTATTTATTTTTCAACATTAGGAACCATTGAGTTAAGCCTGTTTTAGCCCAGCTTGTTTTAGCCCAGCTTGTTAAAGCGAATTCAACATTTTGAACATTTAGTAAAGATCTTTATTCAGAATTGATATACAAGCTGTTGGTAAAATGTTTTTATTTGGTAGTAGTTCGGATAGCGCCATACATGACCATGAAAAATCTGTTATAATGTATTGTGCGAATCTTCGGGATCTTTTTAGAATGACATTATTTTTCCGACCACCAGAGTACAACCGTCTTTTCCTTCCTTCTTACTTGTAGAGTGGCACTGTATCCATTAATTATCAGCCTCACCTCGTCAGCAATCAGTATAAGTATAGATAGAATAAACAATAAGTAGTCTAATATCGAATTATATTGTAATCATTATAATAAATCTGAGGACTAATCCTGCAGCATTGGTTGTACACATAGGTACTAGGGCAGTAGGTATAAACTAATAAAGCCGATGTTCCGATATGATTGAATTGTGCCGCGCGCCCCCGGCGACACGTATGTCGGATTAACGCATGGTACACATTTATCTTGCTCCAGTTCCCAGAGCGTATGTCGTACACTTTGTACAACGCATTTTAACATTATTCTAGTTAGTTATAAAATATAATAAATAATCCAATTAGTGATATGATCGTTACATGTTCGTGACGTGCATTCATTGCATACTAGATGTATAGTATCAAAAAGAAATAAACCTTTTAGAAAAGTATTTCCATTACAATAATTATAATTGTTACAAAGCAAGTAAAGCGAGTAATGTTTCAAACTTGTGCGATTTTGTGTTGCTTATTTATTTGCTTAGTAGCGCCGTATAATATACCCAAGTAAAACGACTTGATCAAAGACTAGACACGGTTTGTTCATTAAGTTAATAGGATTCCTTCAGGGTTCTATAGACTTTGAGTAAGATGATTAATCGCACTACACACCAAAGCCCGAGGCTTCACTCATAGCATATCGGAAAACTTTGTAACAAATTAGGAACATTTTAATGAAATTGTAGACGTTATGGTGAGCAGACTGCTTACGTTGTCGAAATACTCATCGAAATATCATGTCGGCGACAAGCGCCCCAAGTGCTGCCGGTGTTATTTTCTTGTAGCCCACCGGGTTATGCCGGTGGTCTGTTTCGCCGGGCTGGCGAATTTAGTATGTTGTGCGCTTTAAGTTAATATTAAGAAATTTATAACATGGGGTTAACGTCACTCGCGTCCGTAGGCTTTGACTCTAGATTCCCTACACGTGACCCCTAGGTAGTGCCAAATGAGTAACACAGTTAGTGGTGGTAGGACTTATGTGTCCGCCCGGGTAGCGACCACCGTCCACGAGGCGTAAAGACCGCCATAGTGATCTCCGTAAGGGGATCGCGTTCCGGGATCAGCCCATGGTTTTCCGGTTTCTTCGAGGGTCTTGAGTCCAGGCATGAGGTTGTACCGTGTGGGTATTTTCGGTCGTTTGTCGAAGGGAGGAATGTTGATCCGCCGGCCAGCGAGACCCGTAGAAACGGTTGTCCGCTGGCTGCCCGCGGTATAGTACAGGGGCCCAATCGGGGCTAACCACCTCGAGAGGCTGCCTCACCATGCCGCGCATAATCTTGGGTGGGTACGTCGTGCCGGTTGGTGACCGGAGGTGGGGTCCGGCGGCCCATCCCGGGAGGGTACGGGGGCCCTTCCGTCCGGCGGATCAATTCGCTTCCTGCCGACCCTTTCGTGCCGGTGCCCATTCGGCCTTCTTAGTGCCCGAACTTAAGCCCCTCGTTGCCTCTTCACCAATCCCATCCTTTCAACCATGACAGTGCAACCAAACAGAGCAGGTCCTTCAGCGGTGCTTAACCCCACCACAACGTTCACTATGGAGTTCACTAACATCCGCAGACTCCATTCGAACCTCAATGCCGTCCACCACCACCATCTCGAGACGGCCCGGCCTGCTTTGCTCTTCCTAACGGAGACGCAGATTTGTTGTCCGGCCGATAATTCTTACCTGTTGTATCCCGGTTATTCGCTTGAAGTAAACTTCAAGCCTAAAGCCGGGGTATGCTTGTATGTTAGGTCGGACATCTGCTGTCGCCGTTTGCATTGCATGGAGGACCCCTCCTTCTCCGCTCTGTGGGTGCACGTAGATCTAGGTTCCCTGAGCCGCATTTACGTGTGCCTTTACAGGTCTCACAACGGGGACGATGAGACGACTCGGCTGTTCTGGTATCTTAGCCAGGCGGCTGAGGACGCGCAGGCGCAGTTCCTATCGGCCGAAATGGTGGTCTTGGGGGATTTCAATGCTCATCACGAACTGTGGCTGGGCTCCTCCAAGATTGATCATGCTGGCAGAGCTGCCCATGCATTCGCTCTGACTCATGACTTGACACAACTGGTGAACCAGCCCACCAGGATCCCGGATGTGGCGAGTCATGCGCCTTCTTTGCTGGACCTTCTGCTGGCGAGTCACCCAGCCGGGTATCGTGTGACCGTTAGTGCGCCTCTGGGCACTTCCGATCACTGCCTGGTTGGGTCGTCAGTACCGTTCGCATCACCTCCACGTCCCGTGCAGGTTAGGCGGAGGGTCTGGCATTACTCGTCGGCAGATTGGGATGGTATGCGGGAATATTTCGCATCCATCTCTTGGAGGCAGCGCTGCTTTGAGGGTAAAGATCCCTCAGCGAGTGCCAACGCTATTGCTGACGAGATCAGACTTGGAATGGAATATTACATTCCTTCCTCTGAGATCGCCAGTAAGGGCCGTGGACGCTCCTGGTTCATTCGTGCATGCGCCGATGCTGTCGGTGACAAACAGGCGGCGTATTGCGCTTAGATCAGGGGTCGCGCCATGAAGGATCCCAATATCAGTTCCCTCAAAGAAGCCTACAACCGTGCCACCAAGGCCTGCAAGAAGGCCTACGTTAGGGTGGAGGCCCAGCGCGTTAGAAGGATCGGGCGTGCGTTGGCCAATCACTCAACTAGCAGTCATGCTTATTGGAGTTTGGCCAGGGTCGTTCAATCTAACTTCTGCCGTCCAGCGTTGCCACCGCTGAGGTACCCAGAAGGGTCGCTGGCCCACCAGCCGCAAGAGAAGGCTGCCTTGCTGGCAAATCTCTTTGCGGCTAATGGCATGGGACCGCAGTCCGATGCCAATGGATACTCTGCCTGGGCGGCATATGCGCTTACCATCAGGTACAATGTCGCCACTATGCCAGGCCAGAATAAAAATAAAAAAAAACATTGTGTGACATTGTTTAGTCAAGCAGTAAGTTTTTTTTATATATAAGTTTCACCCTTAGGAAATTGTAACCATATTCATCCTATATGTGCCACTGTTGGGGGCCTATTGACTAAGCCTATACAACTACAAAACTTAAATAATTCTTAACATTATTTCAACAGTAGCTGTAAAAGTATCTGCGTTTTAGTTAAGTAATAATCACTTTGATAATTTTTAATACCTAGTAGAAATGGTGAGTAATTAAGAAATAATAATTAAAATGTGTTTTTATCGTTTGCTGGAATCCATTTATTTTTACTACAGTAATATAAATTATTAATATTTAGCGTCGACAATTTTCAGATCTTCCAAAGCTAGCGCACAATTTACTAATTATTTTTACACGAACTGTTGTATTTTTTACAAGAGTTACATTTATTATTTTATTTAATAAATTATAGGGTAAAAAATTGCTTGAAATTATATTTTTAGGAATTTCAAGTTGTATTCTAGCACTAAAATTCTCGAAAGAACTTTTGAAGGCTCTAAGATATGAGTTTGGTTTGACACGTCAATTAAATTTCCCGCGAGTGGTAGAGCTTGGACACACCTTAAAAGTTTTATGGTACGTCAAGTAGCAATTAGATTTAAAAGGGAAAAAAGTGATTTATGGAAGGACCTGGCTGAGGTTTTCTAGTATAAGAACAGCTCGGCATAATGTAGATAGCAGATATATTTTTTATATTTATGTTTATGAACTATAAGTGGAGAATTAGCCGAAAGGCGGACCCTGGCACCGACCGGGATAACGCCAGATAGAAGAAGAACTACTAGTAGCTCCGCCCGGGTGAAATGCACTATTTTTGAGAATATTAGCCTCTGTCATCTGAGATAATTTGATTTTTTTGAAGATTCTAATGGTGAAAGAATATTTCAAATCTGTCCAGTAGTTTCAGAGCCTATTCCATAACAATCAAATCTTTATTCTTTATAAAATTAGTATGGAAGTATTAGTTACTACAAATAACACTACAATGCTTAATATCAACAATTTCACGGAAACAGCAAGTTAGTTAGTAGTTCGCTCCAAAGCCTTAAACGGAAGTCAACAAAGCTTGTTTCCTACGTACTATAAACATCACAATATCATACGGGAGTGTTTCAGACGCAATATTAATAACACGTGGAAGTAGCTGACACGAACTCGTGGCTACTGTACCGTATACACGGTTAAATTTGCACCAAGCAACTTTGCAACTCTCAACATTCAAGTCAAACGTGAAGGCGGCAGAGCGAGCGGATCGGCCTCTGCACAGAATCGGCTTGTTAATGCATTTCGTCTTATTTATGTCTTGAATGAAATGAATGTTGCTATTTGTTAATATAATGTGTTAAGATTTATACTATTTATGTTTTATGCTAGCTCGGTAGCGATCGCATTGAAGCTGACGTAAATGAAATGATACTTTCACGATTTATTTGACTGAAGTAAGCTCTGTTAGTTTGATTGGTAATACCTTGATTTTTTTTCGCTCAACCAACTTCATGTTTGTAAAATACATACAGTTAGTTGGAAACTAGGTCCGTGAATATATTCTAAAATGTGAAGTATTTTAAATTCACTTGAAATATTAGGTCACTATTACGGTGAATTTTGAACTTGTCATATTTTCATCACATTAATTTTTCATTTTATATTCCTCAGTAGTTGACAGACAGAAAATCGCCGAAGGGCTAATTTACCGGGAACGTTGTGTACACAATCGCACTAAAAGCTTTGTGGTATCGCTGAAATATTATCTGCTCCATTAAGATGTGTAAAGTGCCGACGGCTGCCAAACAACATGCGTCTTCTAGATTTGTTTGGGTTCTATGTCTAAACAGATCCATTTAATTAGAATCTTGAATACATACATTAAAATTTACTTAGCAACTAAAACTAAACAAAAAGTTAAATTAAATAAATTTCAAAAGATTTTAAAAGATTGAATAAAACATGCAAGAATAGAAAATACAAAAGGCACAAAATATAACGAACAACAATATTAATTTGAATAAGTTTTAATTATGAATAGTGATTCATACAGAAAATCAGTTAAACAGTAAATAATATTATGGAATTGTTTCGCCAAGAGTAATATTTCACGCAGTGTTAAACTAACAACTCAATTTTCATTTACGTCGCCTTTGGTTCAGTGGAAAATACCTAAACAAGTACAAAGTGCGAGAAGGCCGTTTTGCGAACATTTGCGAAATGTGTTGAGGCCTTTACTACAGTTTTATGAGGCACACGCGTACTAAACAAACGTTTGGAAGTCGGCAGGGTGTCATCAAAATATATTTATAGTTATTTATGTGTTTGCAGAAATAAAATGTGGAACTATTTTTGGCAAACCTTCTAATTGTGCATCCAATCGAATTTATGTTTTGAAATTGTTCATGCGAGTTTGGGGCTGTTAATCGCTGCGAAATCGGTGTTTTGGTTATAAATTATGCGATCTCAAAATGTTTGCGATTTGAGGTAAATAGATGAGAAATTATACGACGGGAATATCGAATGAACATGGCGAAATATTGTTGGCCGTTTGTACAGCTGCACATTCATGATTAGAACTATCTGAATATCCAATACCACTGTAAATACATAAACTCACTTGTTAGTTGCACTGCATGTAAATTAGGCTACTCAGTTCAATAGCGGTGACTAATACTCGACTTTAGTGATAGTGCCTAAGTATGATGAAATGTGTCATAAATTTTTCTTACAAAACTAACCTATAAAATTCAGGAAGAGTATTGCTAAGCTGTCGATCATCTGCATTACAGTCACTAAGCCTTGTAAGATAATAAAAGAAAAATGTTCCTAAAAAAAAAAACAATTGAAGTTGCTTTAGACAAAAAGGTAAATGAAAAAAAAAACTTGAGTTGTTGGATTATTGGATGGGATTCCTCAAAAACAGATCATTGTTCTAGAACAAATAAGTACTACTACAAAGTAATATTCTCTTTTTATCTTCTAGATATATAAAACCTACCTAGTTTTAGTTGTTTGCTCATATATTCCCATACAAAAAAACTTTTCAATCGAAATCGATTAGGAACTTGAATAGTTGAAAAAAAAATATTACTGAAATCCATTTTTAAGGGTGTTACCTAGTACATTTCAGTATATTTACATTTATTGTTTTCTTCGCAACTTTTCGAGTTCTTTTCAAGTTTAGCTGTTTTTGTCTCATCGTATGTGCAGTGCTAGTAGATAACACATATTTTTAATTCACAATTGTATGCTATAATAAGCAATAGTATAAATAGGGCCTCTTTGTAATTATTGTGCTTATTTAATTCCTATAATATTTTCATGTTATTGTCAATTTTATTGGGTTTCAAAAATCTCCTTGATAATCCTCTTTTTTTTTCAAATATTCGAATCTGCATAGAAAAAAAGTACATTAATTGTATTATTCCATTCAAATTTATCAATTGTCAACTTTATCGTCTGGTAGTCTTTGTACCGATAACTATTTTAAAGCTCCGGGGATCCGCTTTATATCTTTTTTAATACAATTATTTTTAGCAATGCTATAATACCCGCGCCGGCTGACATAAGGGTCATAATAAGTCATCGGCTTATAAGCAAATTGTTTTATGATGTAAATGATATACTCAAAACGACAAATGAATATAATTTCTAAAAAAACTACTAAGGTTTTGTATGTAATCCATTACAAAGGCGAAATAAAATTGAATATACTTCAACGACCCTAGTGAGATAATAAAATAAAGGGAAGTAAATAGCATGGAAAGTGTTTTAATGCCATCTCTAAATCTCATTCAAAGTGGCTATTAAGATACGCTTCCAAAAAAGATTGATGGAGGGACTAGCCTTATGTAAATCGATCGTTTCAAAAGTTTTTTTGTAATGCGTGAAAATGTCTAATGAATTTATTTTCCATACGTCAAAAAATATAATGTATTTAGTTCAGCGATTGGCCAGAGTCCATAATGCATGACCTAATGTAAATTGTCGGTCGAATATACATAGGCCAATCAAACGTAATTACAATTGAATTGTGGTATCGGAGGATCAAAATTTAATCAATTAGTCGCATCGATATTGTATAAAATGTTATTTATTTTTAACCCTGATTGAATAATTGTGGTAAAATATGACCAATGACGATGTTTTGACACATTATATCAAAGGGTTAAATAAAGGTAGCTACAATATATCGACGCAGGAAAACGATTTTGTCGTATCTCAAAAAATGCGTATGTGCGTTTTGTATATTATTTAATTCATAAAAAAATACCGCATTGAATTTCCTCGTGAAAATGTAAGGTTTTATTTTAAAATGTTATTATTAAAGAAATAGTATTCCTAAGTTTTCTAGTTTAGAGGTTATTCATTTTTTAAATATATTTTTTTGATCCTGGTGTAAAATTGCTTGTTTCGAGATATGACAAAATCGCTTTCCTGCGTCGATATGTTTTATTTTATAGCTGAAATATATAAATAGACTACGACATTTCTGAGTACTCTGTGTGCTTAAATAAAAAACAAAACCGAATCGAATATGTCTGATCTTTTTACACAATTTGTATAGTGATTAATTTGGATGTGTTAAATCCACTTCTATCAAATTAGCGGAGAGTTGTGTTAAAATGTTCGCTATAACATCAAATAATTTACACTAATAAAGTTGAATAGTTTACGCAAGAAATACAAAGATTCATGAGCGTGACAGAAAAAATATTGCAAAAGTATTTTCGGAGTTCGGAGGAGTAACAAAGGGCGATTTATTGGATGAGTAGATGACCTGAGGTAGGTGTAAGGGTCGCGAAGAATCTAACATTCAATTCAGCAAAATATAAAGGTTTATATTCAGTTGCGAATCTTTTCTCTTGCAAAAATGAACTAATAATATGGGAATGGTGTAATGTAATTATATTTTACATTATTCGTATGTAATTACTATCACGTTTGTACAGTTTATTGAGCACGTACAATATATCGTAATTAGTTTCTAATGTAGATGTAATTTTCAATCGGACAGGCAATTAGTCTGATACTGACACGTCTTGAAATTAATTACATGTGTTACAACGTGACAAAGCGACCTGTGCGTGCTCTTCGAATTGCATTAAGATCAAAAAGATATCTGAAATTAACTCAAGCAGAAATATATCTATGTATTGTATTGAAGAGATTGTTTCTAGTAGTTTATAAATTAACTGAGAAAAGCAAAAAAATAGATTAGTAAAGCTGCCAAATTACTAATCATGCTCAAATAGTTGTACAAGAAACAAGCGTCACAATTATTTCTTTATATGTTACATTAATTAATATATTTCATTCGTTCCATGGTATGATGAAGGTATATTCTATCTTATTGCGAGCAAATACGAGTATACCATTCCGAGAAAAAGGATTCGACCGAAAAGGCTTTGTTCCCTTATTTTTTGTGATTTTATTCCCCATCAAGGATGTTAAAAATAGTCTATAAAACATGAAATTTATTCTATGTTAAGCCTATTTGTATTTTTAAGTTCTAAAGTCCCAGTCGCCGTTCCGACGACGCGACGCTTAAGAAGATTGACGCTAATAATCTACAAGACCGGGTGAGTGCTCGTTTAATCCGAACAAAAAACAATCCATAATTTTTGTAAGAAAAACAGTGCTTATTATTTATATAATATAATACTTTATTATGTAATCTTATTACTGTTTTGCAGCAGGTAAATTGTAACACAATAGAAAAATATAATCAAAATAAATTATGACTGATTGGGGCACAGAGATTTCATCATATGGTGGTTTTCTACAGATTTAGAAATAACGGATTCGTTTTCCACATGTCTAAATGTATTTATATAATATTTATCATATTGGGATGGGCAGAGAATTAAGAGTCCAAAGGAGTATGAACCGCAAACATCTCTTTCGCTTCTTCAATTGCTGTCATTAATCTCTTCATACACGCTCTTCGGTTACAAGGGGTCTTTATTTTTCTTATATTACGGAGCATCGAAGGTTTGACAATATAATCAGTCTTATAGAAAACTCTCGATGTTCTTGATATCCAACTGATCTCTAGCAAAAGTTGATTGCCGCCTCTCGGATGCATGATATTCAATACGAATATGAAATTGAAATAAGAAGTACCGTGAGCTTATGTGACTGTCCTTTTAAATCGAGGTCGCATGCATTCATGTGTTGGCGTTTTGCAAATACCACCTTCGTGTTTGATGGCATTCTGTTGTTTATTATTAAATACCTTTCAAAGGAATGCTTATTAGTAGTGCTATGGTACACGTTCACTGTTGTGGATTATATTGAAACTTGTACGCGATGTAATAATCATATTAGTCTCAGAAATCCTTGTTCAAAGATTTCTACAGCTAGCTGTTGGAGACCGGCTGATTCTAGGGACTTGTCTATTTTCAGTCGCCTATATAAATTATACATTTTTTTCAATGAATGGCGAGACGAGCAGGCTGTTCGTCTGATGGTAAGCAATACGACCGCTCATGGACAGTAGCAAAAAAGAACAATACCATTGAATACTAAGTACTGTTTGGCACTCCACTACGCTCACCATCCTGAGATATATTATGTTATGTCTCAATGTATCCAGTTACTCTGGTTACAATGTCTTCCAAATCGGAACATAATAGTGCATTTTCACTTCAGTGATACCTACCCGAGCGGCCTCTTACACATTAAAAACCTACCGCCAGTAGCACTCACAAAAATCTGTAACAAACCTTGCGTGAAATTTAAAATTCTTCATGTCAAATTCTTTTGATACAGTGGCAAGCTGTCGTATAAATAGCAAGTTTAGTCGGAGTTTAGGAACGTGTTAGTAACAGACAATTTTATTTTGCATTTGACGGTCGTCAAACGAATTTGCAATGCATGAGCACGGTCGCTGGCCGAGAATTCACCATGCATTGCATACTTTCAATGTTTTCATTTTAAATCAAGCATTAATACTAAATACAATATAATGATTGTTCTAAAAATTTTATAATAGCAAGGTAATAATTGTTTTATGTTCCATTTCATACATAATATATAAATACCATTACATTATTAACTAATTTGTTCAGTCAGACGTTTATTAAAAATTATTAGGTATAGCTTAAAATGATATTCATATCTTTATGGGTTCAGAGGAGCAAGACGTAAAAAAATATAATTAATTATTGAACAAAATACGGGATAACTTTACTTCTTAGTCTGTGGGGGTAACTGTCTCAAGTACTCACGTCCAAAATAAGGTGTTAGTGAAAGATGGTTAAAAGGACACTGATGTTTAATTTGCTCGTCGTTTAAATGTGCGTCAGGACACGATGTCTCAATATTTGAGACATTTATGTAGCCACAATTAACAAAAGTACTGTAGGTTGTAGATTATGACTATACTATTTTCAATGACTAAAATTCATGTTAATAAGTTTATAAATGAGTTAAAATATTAAATTCAAAAGTTGAAGGATTAGTTGTTTACAACATTCAAAATTATACATGTACTTGCTCCGGATCTCATCTCTATTATTTTAGGCGTTGCCAAGCCACCGCGCCGTTCCGCTTCATATACGCGTTCAGTAATAATTTGTTTGCAGTTGGAGTGACGGCGGTATTGTGGTTAACTTTACAAAGTTAAACTTTCGAGTTTAGGATAAACCGCCTTGGGACTTGGAATTCATCCTCAAAACAAACATAATGGTGAATTGATCACTTGGTGCCGGGGAAATAATTTGAAGCATAAGACACTCGAGATAGGTGTCGTAAAAGTGACTGTTATTTAACTTGATTCTTCCTGGAGATTGTTATATTTTACAAATGATGAAAGTTGAAATAGTTTTATTATTATGGGAAAGAACGGAGTTAAGATCTTTAAATGGTTTTTTCAACTACGATGTTAGTCTAATTGAAATTTTAAAAATTAATTGTTTGGTATTATACATCCAAGTACCCCTACCTATATTTATATTTATTTAATTATCATGTTTTCACTAAATATAAGGTCATAAATTGAATATTTGGGTGCATTAAAAGTGCAGAAAAGTTGAGCAAACATGGAACAGTTTCATAAAACCCGTATCGAATTAATCCAATGTAAATCCTTATACCGAAGATGGAGACAAAGAAACATTGCGGGAATTATTATTCACTAGTTTTTGTTGTTATTCTTTGTTACAATTATTATTTAATTCCCTCTTTGTAAAATCGTCTTTAGGAATCTGAACAAAACCTTCGTTCGTTTTTTGGTCCTGCAATTTGTGCCTGTTTTTGTTCGTTTGTACAATTGGGAATTTTTTCGCACAGTGGGGACGTCACAGTGCGTCACAAATCCTGTTTGATTGATGTACACACACTCGGATTTCTAGGGTAAAAAATACCCTGAGTTTAATAAACTGATTTCTGTAACCGGATTTACGTTTTGCGTAGGTTACAATTTATTCCGTGAAAACGAAGGCCTATCTTCTTTTTAAGTATTCAGTTCAGTACTTGATCAAATTAGAATATTTTCATTACTTGAGAAATCTTACGCAAAACTAAAATGCATAATATCTCAATCCTCGATCTTTGAATATTTAATACATTTTAACTACGTATTCAGCTGGATAGAATATATTACTTCAGTTAGACAGTTTCGACTTTGTTAGCATTGGTAATAAAATAGTTTGATCGAAAAAGTTTCTTGAAAAACAAGCAACTGATATTAGCGAAGTTTATTTCGTACAAGACTCGATAAGCTGTGGAAACGTATTTATAATATTAATATATGTAGGCTGGTCGAGACTCAGTCAATCCTTTGAATGGTTTTATTAACTTTGTATTTTCTCATGTGTATGTGTAGTTAAGAGAATGCAAATTCTTGAAAAAAAATGTACTATACTTAGCTACGAGTATTTTTTTTGGAAGCCATGAACTTTTAATTATGAACACCGTCAAGTCTGTCTTTGGTCATTTTGATATAATTGACAATTCAATGAAGCGATTTTATTTTACTGTGGTCTGTGAGATATTTGACTGCGCACCTGTGGCGCAGTTCTACTACGGTATGACTGCAAAGCTGAGATTTGAGCTGAGGTTCGAACGCCGGGTCGGGCAAAATGATATGGGATTTTCTATTCATTATCATTCCGGAGTGAGGAATTAGTTCCTGATATATGTGGAGTGTTTCAATAACTTCGTCCATTTTGTCACACGCATGTGAAAAGCGTAAACGTTAGCTCAAACTTCCCTAATAAATTAAGCTTGTGCGGAAGGTAGCTTCACGCTTTTTCTTATAAATAAATCTTCATCCTTAACGTAATATTCAGCATTCAAGGAAGAAATGTGTGAAAACAAGTAATACCATCGATCACTCAACAGTCAAACTCATCGAAGACAGGCTTGCTAAGTAATGAAACAGGGGCGATGTCTCCTTATTATAGAGCTTCTACACTGCCATCCAACCTTCCAATTTCAAACTTGTGTTCGCACTTAGTTGGAATTATTGGCATCGATCGAATGGTCAACTTAAGAGTAAAATGAATTATGTCCGACAGATTGCACAGCCGCGAACTGCGGCGTACACCAAACTTCTTTGATTCACGCTATTTATTACCGATGTCATATAATCGCGCTCATTTCCGCGAACGTTTAGTTGAACTTTCTTCTTTACGTGAAAGTTGGCCGGGCGGTCGGAAAGTTGGAAGATCGTGTTGATATGGCTTTACAGAGGATGTAAGGCCGTTAATGACGAGAGGTATAATGGAGCGGGCGCGGGGGCTGTTTGCATTTGCTAATACGTGCCGGGACGCCTATAGATTTCCATTGCTTGCTATAAGTGGGTACTATACCATGAATAGGTATTGGATTTAGATTTACATACATCTTTTGCTCAATGGAGCGGTCACGTGTAGTAAGATTATGTGTGCATGTATGATGAAGGTATATAGTCTCGTATTTTCTGTAACTCGGCACAAGACTTGATTGATTTAATGTGGAATGCTTAATAGTTAAGTGTATATCTGTTACTATCGTACTAAAATATATTTAGTAGTTTGAATATACATCACAGTCATATATCACAATCACAATTTATCTTACAATATGACGCTTAGCGTCGAATAGATATTTACTAACAAATATTGGGAAAATTGTGTTGTGAGTATCAGATACTACACATATTTGAGATTTGTTGTTCTACAGCAGCTACATTTAACAAATATTTGTTGAACGATTTATTTATTACAAAATAAGTTTCACCTATAATATTCTTGATCAATATCACTACTTATATGCACATACTACATAGCCCCAATGGTCATGATATTTCATCACTTGTATCTTCTTTACATACTGTTGGCTTCAATAATTTAGCCACCATTTGACAATCCCGCTATCATGTGGTTTGAAAACAGTCCTTTTCTGTTCTCGCCTGTTACTCTTGGATGTCATAATACGATAGAAATATATTAGTATTGATAATGTGAGCAGTCTCTTTAATATGCATTACATTACTTCGTAATACTAGTATGACCTTTCATAGCATTTGCATTTCCTATTTGTGAGCCACCCCTTTACTATTCAATGATATTCTATATTATATATTACAAGTGTACCAGAATCTCATGGCATTTCAGGGAATCGAAAATTGTCCATAGCAATACCAGGGTAATTGGATTGAAATTTTTTCGATATTTTCTATATATATTTAGTATAAAGTTCCTATTAATAAAATACTTTTTTTAGTCAAATGTTTTAATCATAACTAGATAATATTAGAAAGATAAAAAGTGTGAAATAAGATAAACCAAGTATTTTAATTGTAGTAAATTTATAAATTCTGTTTATAAGACCGAAAAGTTTCTGGTACCTACGACACAAGACTTAATTGATCTTAATATAGGATCAGGACTATGTATGTGACTTTTGGGTATATTTATTATTATAATGTATTTTATTCAGAATAAATGTAACTTGAATGCATGGAAAGTACTTTCGTAGTTCTGTAGGGTAATACATTTCTATAACGAGAGATAGTTCTCGGTTGCCAATCGATATTACCTGAACAGTATTGCTCTTACAATCAACTGAAGTGCAGCCAATTTGCCCCGCCAGATGAAAAAGTTATTATCTAATTAGCTCAGACTAAAGTGCATGCACTGTGATTACCGAGACACCAATTAAATTGTATTGTGAATTACGTGTGTATTTTTTGCTTGAAAAATCGTGCGAAATAGGGTTCTATATTTTTTTTAATGTCAATACTATTCTTTTGTTTTAATTGTTTTTAATAACTATATGTATTATCTATTATATGCAGTCTTATTTTTGGTCTAACCTAAACCTCATATTTCTACAATACTGTCAAACTTCCTTGGATATCGTATCAAGACGAAATGGTTTGATCCGAAACTGAAATAGAATATATAGAATAGGTCATAACATTATTATTTTTCTCCATGTGAGGCGATCGTTGATTGCACTTCGTAGATACGCGTTCATTCAGCGCCCTCATCCGACACGCGGAAAGTTCATAAAATTAATTAATACTAGGGATTCTTCGTTTTTATATCTGGTTAGGACTGAAATTACTGCATTTGCGGTGAGCGCAATTGAACCGAGAGATGTCTAGTTTAATAATAATATAATTAGTCGCCTTAACTGCTTTTTTGGTACTGGCATGACAGAAAATAAAATTCCTCTCGTGATAATTATAATAATGACTGCCTCAGTGGCGTAGTTGTATTTAGTTACGGTTACAAAGCTGAGGTCTCGGTTTCGCATCCCGAGTGGGGCAAAGTGATATTGGACTTTTCTATTCATTATCAGCCCAGAGCCAGGAATTTGTGCCCGATATGGCGATAGGCTCGCTACCTATAACATTGTGGGACGGAACATACAAGGTGAAATGTGGGTCTCCTAGCACCTCTGCCTACCCCTTCTGGGATATAGGCGTGAGTTTATGTATGTATGTATGATTACAATGCAAGCTAAATAGAGTAGAGTCACCTCTTTTTTTCGACGTGATTATACCGATCCAAAATACTAAACACCTCCGTGACCGTGAACTTTCCAGTCATGTATATTATGTTGGCTGTTCGTACTGATACTTATGTCATACCACTACTTACATTGTTATCCTTTTCAAAATATTGAACGCGTTGTAAAATGTTTGTTTGTATTTTCAGTCATGAGCCAGGAACCAATAGAATTGTTCAAACAAGCAAAGTAAGTGCAGTGTCTGTGTGTCGGAGCTCAAGTAGGTTTAATGTGAGCTAATATGCTTTGCCGTATGCTTCCAATATACATGTCAACAACATCCTTATAGAAACGGGATATTTGTAGTGTAAAATATTTATAAATCTAAAACAGCTTTAGGCACTTAACAGGTTTTCGATCATCTTGGTTACTTTATATAAATATCCATATTGAGCAGTGAGCTATCCATGTTTTCCTTAGAGAGTTACGCTTAATAAAACTTGCAGGTTTTTGCGATATTCTTGTGGTCGCCACTTGAATATTAAGAATATCGGACTTAGCTTGGATTTTAGTATGCGGAGCCTAAAAATAGATTCAATTGTGTAATCCGATATGAAGGATTATGCACAAACATGTTCATCTGAAAGGGTAACCAGAGATGATAAAAGCAAAAATCTTTACGGTATAACATGATTTTCGTTTACTTATATGATCGAGGCCGAGATTGGCGTGCGTGACGCCTTAATGGACACAAATCTGATCCTGGGTAAATAATAGAACGAAGAGCATAATATGCCAACGGTTGCCTGACGTCGTGCTTTACGACATCTTATTTATATTACAATGAGAGTAATAAGTCAATATCATCTGTTTGTTTTATTTATTTATTTCTATTCACTTTATTTCACAAATTAAAAAAGAACCAGAAATTATTAAATGAAGATCGCTCAAAGGCATTGTCTTACAGACGATCATGGTATGGATGGATAAGAAAAGGAAAAATATAGTTACTATTGTAACTGACAAATAATTCCTAATTTACCAAAATAAAATATTTCCAGTCAAGTAATTAATGGCAGTCTCTTATCACAATAGCTTTTTAAACTAAGTAAGCCTTGTAGTGTATAGCTGTCTTTTAGCTGGTCTTCTTCCCTGGGACATAGACGCCAAAGCCCTTGCGTCAGTCTATTACTGGCGGGAGGAAGCGTCTCGCCGAGGGGAACTACCAGCCCTCAGAGAGGTTGAGGCTAAAAGAGCCTCCCTGCGCGTGGCCGTCGTGGAGGAGTGGCGCTCCAGGCTGGACAATCCTAGTGCTAGTGAGTGGACCATTGCAGCAGTGCGTCCTGTTCTAGACCAGTGGCTGAACAGGCGCCACGGCATGATGACGTTCCGCCTGACACAGGTCCTATCAGGGCATGGGTGCTTCGGCAGATATCTGTGGCGGGTGGCGAGAAAGGAAGCGACAGCCGTGTGTCATCACTGTGACAACTGCGCGGAGGACACAGCCCAGCACACTCTTTCGGAGTGTCCAGCCTGGGGTGATGAACGTATGATACTCCGTGCAGCCGTCGGAGTAGACCTCTCGCTCTCGGTCGTAATTCCCTCCATGGTCGAGAGTCGGAGGTCGTGGCAGGCAATGCTCTCCTTCTGTGAAATTGTAATTTCGCAGAAGGAGAGCGCAGATCGGGATCGTGAGCGGAACTATCCAACTCGCAGCCTGCAAAGAAGAAGGCGCCGAGTAATAACTGGCTGAACCGACGCCTTTATCCTTTACCCTGTGGTTTGGGGGTACAAGAATCCCTCCACGGTATCCTCTGCCCGTCGTAAGAGACGACCTAAAGGGGTCATCGGAGTCACTGGGCACACGGCGGGGGCCGTGCGCCCTCGCGTATAACGGACTCCGAGACGTGTGATGAAGCCTCGTCTCCGTCATGGACGCCCATAACAGCTTTACGGGCGTCCGAAAAGGGGGTGTAAATGGAGGTAATCTGGGCCTTCATAATGATAACATAAGGCCCAGCAATGGTTTTGCGCGGGGCGGTTCGCGGACGTAAATCGGGGCGCCCTTCGCCCTGGGATGTCCGGTGCTGCCCACAATGCGTGTGAGGGTTATCAAGAGGTTTTTAGTCAGTATGCTGGCGTAGGTATTGCTAGGGACCCAGTTCGGACACAATATCCGCGTGTGTACCGGGCTGGAAGGCCAGAGACACTGACATACCCCTTTCGGCCTCCCCCGGGGTACCGAAAGGGCAGCTTAATAGCTTTTCCTATTGAAAAAAAAAAAAAAAGTGTATAGCTGTCTTTAACATACGCAAATTAGAATTGACAATACTTTAAGAAACTACATTGGCTTTCGTCCAATACCATCTCAGATAATTAAGAAAGAGGCCTGTGTTGAGCAAGAAGGCATCCATATCTATGTGAACTATTATAAATAATAATAACCTAAATAAATGAGACACAAGCGCTGGCTTCCTATTACCGATCAGTCGAGCTGCTCGACGGTAGTATGCAATCCATAGAGCTTCACTCATTTTCACGAGTCATTTGTATATTGATAACCAATTATTACTCACTTTAATGGGGAAGGAAATCAGTAAGATCATAATATTATAAAGGTTTAATGGTATCATGTTATTGTTATTACAACAACCTTAAAGAGAAATCCTAAGGTATGTGAAGTTACGTACTAACTCGCATATGTTATTAATATAAATAACAATATACAGAAACAATAGAAAACCAATAGTATAAGTGGCGGTCTTATCGTTCTAGGCGACATTTATCGGAAAATCGTTGGGATGGATAACAGTTTTAAGTATCGGTCTTAGGCCATAACTCGTTTCAAGCCAATCCATCATAATCTTTATTATACAGGACTTCCGTTTTCATCGCTTCGCCACTATAGCCTGATATACATAGTCTACAGAATGCAAAATTTATTTTTTGCATTCATCATTTCATTGCTATACAAAAGGTACGCGAATACGAGCGGAATTTACTTGCAAGCTGTTTTCTGTGCATAATGTACATACTCATCAATCACTACTGCAATCGTCTTGGCTGCCTGAAGTTGTTCCAAGCTGTTTTCCTTGCATATAAATCAGTTATGTTTGATAAAACTCGGGAATAAATGTAGTTTATTTTGGTACATTCTCAGTACACAAATAAAGGGTTAATGTTTCGACCGACTGTGCCGTGATTTGTTTTGAGTACAAAAGGTTTTTGTGTCGTTGTTTTACCTTTCTTAACACGGCTTTATTAGTTTTGCATGTTCGTATGTATTTTATACTATAAAATAGTCATTGTATGTATATTGGCATATTCATACTCTTTGTATCTTTCGTCTTGAACTATACACCAATTTACTGGTGGTAGGTCTATCATATGTGAGAGGCTGCCTGGGTGGGTACCACCGCTGTGTCTATTTCTCCCGTCAAACAGCAGTTTAAATGCACTGCTGTGTTTCGGATTGAAGGACATTGTAGCCAGAGTTACTACTGGACATATTGAGACTAAACATCTATATGTCTCAGGATGGCGAGCGCAGTGGAATGCATTGCTTTGTAATTCAAGGTGTTGTTTGGTTTTGCTTCTGTTCATAAGCGGTCGCATCGCTTACCATCAAGCGAGCGGCATGCTCGTCTCGTCATTCACAGCAATAAAAAAAAAAACACACCGATAAGCAGGGGTGAATAAGAACAGATAGATATTGATAGCGGAAACGGTCTGAAAACGTGGTGTATAGCAAACGAGCTGATAAATATTAATAATTGTATTCTACCACAATATTGCACATATTAACTATAGATAGTGACTATTACAGTCATATACACTTTATTTCAATATTATTTTATAGTTTTATTTTGTGGTGTAATTGTACTACTACTTACAAAGCTGAGGTCTCGGGTTAGACTTCCTGGTCGGGCGGAGTGATATTGGATTTTTCTATTCATTATTATCCCAGAGGCAGGAATTTGTGCCCGATATGGCGATAGCCTCCTTCTCCTAGCACATCGTGGGACGAAACATGTACGGATGATGAAATGTAGGTATCCTCGCACCTCTGCCTACCGCTTCTGTGTAAAAGGAGTGAGTTTTAGAATGTATGTATAATTTTATATACTGGGTATATCAAGACTGCTACCGAAAACGAAGCCGGGTGGTAGTTTTAGTGGGTACAAACACAATGTAACAAAAATTTTAGAAAAAAACCGCGACAATTTTTTTATGATTTTTTAAATATCGTAATTTTTGGGTGGTAAATCCATAGTTTTTGCTAAAATAATAATTTAAACTCTTTTATACCTTAGAGTCCTTATAAATAAAAGGCTATACACATTGCTATACACTATTATTTTAAGAAAAAAGTAAATTTACCATCCAAATACGACCATAGGAAAAAAATAACAAAAGTTATCGTCGCTTTTTTTTTTCAACATTTTCTATTGCAATGGGTCCGAAGTCACTAAAACTACCACCTGACTTCGTTTTCGGTAGCATTCTTGAGATACCCTGTATATTATCATATCTGTTACTTGTGTTCGACGTTTGTTGATATTATTTGTTTTCATTCGCAGAAGACAGTTCATGAATATTTTGGAAAATTAAATTCTTTTTGTGAATGTATAAACAAAAACGACATCTTTCATTTTCATTCCGATTTTATGTACACAAAGAAAAACAACTTTTATAGTTTGCATCAGAAACAAATGAATACTGAATTCCTTTAATTGCTCAATCAAATAACATTTCGAGTGGGCAATTAATTGTTTTGAAAATATGGTTAAAATGTTCATTACATCCAGTAGCTCAGATTGTGTTGGCCGCTCCAACAAAGGAATGCTTGGAGTGTGAAACTTTTATAAACTCAAAATTTCCGTATTTTAATTAATTTAAATGTTTAAAATTTTGCGGCGGCCGTTTGGTGGCTTTGCGGTCGGTACACGTACTTCGATATTATTTTATTAGTGAGTTGCCTCTTGCTTTAAGTTAATGGTTTTTAAGAAAACTTCTCATTATATTGGCCAATGTATTATGGCCATTTATTATGGCTAAGGGGAACAGCTATCACACAAAAGACATATTTATGATGAGCTTGGCAGACAGCAGCATGGGAACGCATGTTTCCCGGAGATTCAAATGGGATCGTTATTTCGCCACAAATGAAAGGCTTTTAGCGTTAGCCTTAGCCGTACTATTGGTATATGTATTGGCATGTAAAACCTTTTTGATTTGACCTGTTTACAACTGTAGTAAACATCGCTGGCAGCACGTAGTACGCGGCGTGTATATTTCAACAAGCCTATTTTGCGTTTGAATTTAGTTTCTCACTGCCAGCTCATTAGCATGAATGCCGTGGCTTCGTTAATGAGCTGTACTTTTTAGGGTTCGTTGTAAACTGACACTTGGCTATATGTGTAGATCAAACTAGTGATTAAAATGCTTTATTATAATTATATAATTAACTTTAACTTATTATTTAAATAACTTACATAGAATAAATCTTGCTTTTCGGCAAATATTCTGTTCTTTTTATGTATCGCGATGACCCTAACTCTCAATTTAAAATTAAAAGGCACGCACTTCGTGCAGATAAAACCTTTGTCGGGTAATCCTATTGAGTATTTTAGTTTTATGCTGCACTGGTTTATGTGCAAGCGATGTGTTACTGGTGGTAGGTCTCTCATATGTGAAAGGCTGCCTGGGTGGGTACCACCGCAATGTCTATTTCTTCCGTCAAACAGCAGTTTAAATGCACTGTTGTGTTTCGGATTGAAGGACATTGTAGCCAGAGTAACTACTGGACATATTGAGACTTAACATCTTATGTCTCAGGATGGCGAGCGCAGTGGAATGCCAAGTATTGCTTTGTAACTCAATGTGTTGTTTGGTTGTATTACTGTTCATGAGCGGTCGTATCGCTTACCATCAGGCGAACGGCATGCTCGCCTCGCCATTCATTGCAATAAAAAAAAAAAGCGAATAGTGTGGAAAAAATTGCTTCTGGCTTCCCATAATATAATATGCATATTATATCAGTAGGTATATGTAGTAATATTTATATATTCGTTTCTTTTTGCAATATAAATCTTTAAGCTTCAATAAATTGTTCTTTTAATTTTAGCTTGATGAAATAACTACACAGTATTTCACGGTGAGTTTAGCGCCGTTCAGATATATTGAATTATCCAGGCGTCACGAAATTAGATGAGAGCTGGTTGCTTATGGAACGTGACAATCTTTCTTATGGGTCATTATGATGGGTTATACATGGGTACGATGACTGCTATCTGGTTGTATATAACCTGCCACTTAAACATATGAATGGTCTGCACAATAGCTCTATGTAGTATGGTCATAAATAGCTTAAACTCTATGCCATATTGTTTGTTCTGCTCGGAATAATTTGCCAGTTCAAGTCATGACTACTTTCAATAAGGCTATGATTATATTTTATTTAACTTTGATTCTGTGTACTTTTACGGCAGTAACTGGGTCACGTTTTAATCACGGCCGCTCTCTGAATATTGAACATTCTGTTAAGTAAAAGAACGTCTTGAAACTTAAAGATCCGGCATGTGGTACGTATAGTGCACGTCGTATTTTCTTCTTTATTTTCTATTGCAGTGATAAAATGTTTCCATCGCCCCACTGCGGTCTAGTAACAGCGTTTATAGCCGCATTAGACGACAACGGTGTATAAAGGACGAACTGGTCCAAGGTGCAATTCTCAGCTCGAAAATGGGTTTTGAAAATAATTTTACAGCTTATCATATAATGGCTTATAAAATATCCGAAGAATGTATGTAATGTTCAGTGTGCAAGTTGTTTTGGTGAATTTTCAAATAAAGTGTGTTTTGAGTTAGTGGCAATTTAGCAGTCTCCTTAAATACAGCAACTGAGGAAATGTGCGTCAATATATCACATTATCTCAGCGGGCCTATCTCAAAGAAATTTACACGGAGGCGGCTTCGGGTTTCGAGTGAAATTTAAATTGGATATGTTTTATCATTCCTTCGATCGTGATTTTGAAAGATACATTTCCTTTCCCATGGGAAATTTAGTAGCAAAGATGCATTTCAACAAATTTACATATTTATTAACGAATTTATAATATAATATTTCTGATTTTACTAGCAATTTATCCCATGGGATTTCATGGTCATCATTTTAGAATTGTTGTTGTTGAGTTCAGAAATGTTTTTATCCGACTTCAAAAAACGGGGAGGTTTTCAATTCGCTGGTTTTTTTTAAAACATTTTGTTATATTCTCAGTATGGTACTTCTAGATCCATCCTTTGACGTTCAAGGTTTTTGTATTTTATATCAAAGAATGGAGCACACGAGTATGCAATTCGCCTATTGGTAAGCAATACGATATGATACGAGTTTTCTGTACTTAGAATTTAATTATATTTTGCAGGTTTATACTAAGCTATTTATTTAGTTGACAAATCGTGGATACGTTCTTAATTCTCATACAATAAAGATGTTTATAATCGTGATCTAACAACACGTACAGTTAAGAAAATTTGATCAGCATTTATATAGAAGATTTGGTATAGTGACCTACATCTCAATTTTCCAATATCACAATATATTGGACACTATTTTGTAATTTGTCTTTCTCATCTCGTGACGCCTTTAGTTCCAAACTTCTTCGTAGAAATAAAATAACTATTTATCTTCAAAACTTGGGACGCGGGCAGAACATATAAGTGGATCTGAGTATTACAAGAATTTCTACTTTATTTATCGAATACTTGTAGGTTTTATCATTTATCATCAAAGTATTGCACTTTACATCATTTTAATTGTATAACGTCGTGTCAATAAATAAATAAATAAATTAACGCGGCGTCACGTATAATGAATATAAATATACTTTGTCTGCGACTATTTATAATTAAACCAAGTTGAACTATACAACATATTCAATTCTTCTTCATTTCTTCAACTACAGTCCACTGTTAAACATAGGCCTCCCCCGAAGATCTCCATATCGACCTGTTGGAAGCGGCCATGGAACCGCTGTGAAATATTTTCTTGCTCGTCAAAGAATTCATTGCTATAAGCATTGGTTTAATTAATAAAATGTTCAGAGTAATTTGCAACATGCATCGTAATAATATGTCTACGCAATAATATTGAGAAAAGCCAAGGATAAGGAATTTTTGCCGTGTGACGCGATCCACTAGTACAAAATTTGAGCTTTTGTTATTACTAAAATGCCAATTAATGTTTGCATAATAAGGGTTATTTATGTACTTCATATAACTATATAGTACATAGTATGTTGACTTTTGACAATATGTTATCGTATATTCCGCGGTAGATGACTATCACGTCAAGTTGCTGCAGCCGAAAACCCGCTCAGTAGTGCTACAAGACGCGTTAATACTTTGTATCTGGTCATATTAAAAAGTTGTCTCGAATCCGTGCCGTCGTCGTTAGGCGACGAGTGACACGATATTAAATCAACTTTGTAGCGGCAACGTGCAATTTGCAGAACTCACAGCAAGTTTATTGGAGGGGAGCCAACGTAGTGAAACAAACAGTTGCTCACTGAAATACCTGAAATGAGATTTAAACTTCATTGCTTCCGCCTCTTTACGAAGTGATGCCTTCGAATTTTATTATCAAGACAGTAAAGACTTCATTACAAAGTAAAATTCTCCGCTAACAGGCCATTCAAACATTCCATTAACCCAAAGTGGAAAATGAGTTCACCTGTGGAATACCGTGACATTTTATTGGCACCGTGCCAATAATCGCTCGGTAGACTGGTCCGTGTACGAAACAATTATCTAGTAAGCTGACCTGGAAATAACTTCCCGCAGCTATAGCAAGTCTGACACTAAAGTCTCGAATCGGTCGCTCGTTGTAACTTTTACCCAGCAATCTGTAGTAACTTTCTAGCTATCGTGGAGACAAAACTATGCAAAAACTACGTTGATTGCTTCTTAATTAAACGCAAACACCACTATAACTTAAAATTTACATTACTGCTGTAAACCAACCATTATATTTGTATTTACTATCCATACTATATTTCACCACAAATATTTCTTCCGGGTCTGGGGTTTGTGAGACCGAAAAGGCTCTCGTAGTTCCTGATACCCACGACACAAGACTCGATCTTAGTGTGGGGTCAGGACTATGTATATGACTGTTGGGTGATTATTATACCTTTATTATTTTCCTTTATTTTAAATTTCTTTTTTTACATTTTTATATATATCATATTAGTTGATTATTATTATTATTATACTAATTTATAAAGGTAAAATACTAATCTCAGGAACTACTGGTTCGAATTGAAAAAATATTTTTGTGTTGGATAGGTCATTTATCGAGGAATGCTATATACATTCATATAGAAGGAAAGCAGTAGCGAAAAATCTAGCAAATTCAGAACATTTTATTAGTTTTTCGTGGCCCGATTGGTCGATATTCTAAATTCATAGTCCCAATAGAACATTTTGGCTGCCATTTTGAAAACTGTATCTGCACACGGGTGGACCCGGGCCGGACCACTAGTCACATATATAGTTCATTGAAATATTAGTTGCGCATTCCGAATTGCAGTTCAAATAAAAGCATACATTTTGAATTAAACATTTCATAAGCGCTATCAAACAGAATGATTAACTTGTTATCGAATTATACGACATTGGTTCGATGTTATTGCTTTGTTAATTATATAAATATTTATTGATTAGGTATGGCATAATTATACACATAAAATATACACCGCTTTATTCAAAGACAGTTTTAAAACCTATTTTAGTTATGAAATGTTTGTCCTTTAGATTGCCTCGGTGGCGCAGTTGTACTACGGTGCGATTGCGAAGCTGAAGTCTTGGGTTCGAAGCCCGAGTCGGGCAAAGTGATATTCAATGTTCAATATCAGTCCGGTTTATCGCCCCCTATGACATCGTGAGACGGAACACACAAGCCGAAACGCGGATGTCCTGGTAGCACCTCTGGCTACCTCTTCTGGGAAAAAGGCGTGAGTTTGTGAGGTTATTGAATTTAGTTTTGGTGAAGAAGACAAAACATGTAATTACTAAACTAGGTTTTAAGACTCATGAATAAGGGTTTTACTATAATAGTTGTAACTTACTATAAAATAATTTTAATTTATACTTCAAATTATGCACACTTCTCTATTCTTACAGGCTGAAGCGGAAAAATATAATGTTAACTTCATTATATTTGCGCAACCTTTTGACAACCCTTTCATTCTTTGTATCTTTGCTTTCTTTAATTAACTTTTTTGTTTTATCGTATTTTATATTACTTATTTTGGAATATTACGAACCTAATTTCGTGAATAATAAAGCAGGGATTATGTAACATAAATGCATGATACATATTTTACTACATACATACATATGTACATCTTCCTCTTACGTTCACTCGTATCCGGTGTAACAAATGCTTTGTATGGTTTATATGTTTGTATGTTACTGAGAAATTCCGAGTTACATATTTCAAGGAACATTTGTGACAGCTAAGTCTAGTATAAAGCACTTATGCTATTGTATTATTTATATAATGTGTTTGAATTATTAACAAAAACTATTGTACTTATTGGAATTGAAAAAATTTATTAGTGCTTATGAAATCTTAATCCATATCTAAAAAGTTTATTCAGAAATTATTTATTTATCATAATTATGACGTCTAGGTGTTATAGTCCATACATAATACTTTATTAAACACCACAAAATTCAAAAAAAAATTAAACATAGAAAACTTACAAATAAGTGAATAATTGGCGGTCTCATCGCTATGATATCTTCCCGACAACCAAAACCAGTCCATTTATATAAATAAGGGGATTTGTCAATAATTTTGTAGTAATGTGTTTATTAATATATTTTATTTTTCGGATACATGTGTATTAAAAGTCAAAGTAGGTACCATAGTGGCATGGAATTTATCACGGAAGGAAAAACATGGCGAAGAAGTTGCATGCCTTACAGACAAATACAAGATTTTGTATTGTACTACGTGAAGTCCGCCAACCCGCAATAAGCCATCGCGAGCGTGGCGGACTATACCTTAAGCTTTCTGAATAATAGAGTTCTGTACCTTGGAGTGAAAGTGTGTGAATTGATGTATTTATTAATTATTTATGTTTATTTCAACGACCGTGTCGTGAACACTAATAATAACACTGGTCTACAAAATTTAACTTTTTGTTTATCTGTTAAATAAATGCTTTATTATTTCACTAATTTGGGGTCACTGAATACGAAAATATAAACCAAATTTGAAAGTTAGCTCTTATTTTAAAATTATGGCTGGTATCGAAATATATGACGTAAGAGTAAAATTTCATAGAATATAAATCGATTCTTTTTTAAAAAAGACATTTTCTTTACTTTTTCATAAACTTTTTACATGAAACTGAGTATTTTAAAATATTTCCCAAGTATTTAACCTTTACTATTCAATAATTTCTCTTTTTTTCGTTTTCTTTTTGGAATTATCTTTACGCAAACCTTAAACCAAGTTCTAGCAGTAGTCCGCTAGCATTGACGCATTCTATCGGCCGTTGTATTTCTTTTCCATTGTCAATAAGTCTTGGTGAAATCGTTCATCATGTTCGTCAGTCATATCACCGCAGTTAGGAGGAAAAATCGAGGTGAGAATGAAGAAAGTGAATTTTGGGGACATATTGCGATCCATTTGCTGATACTTTGGCAGAAGATTGTTCACAAGCTCGTGGTAATTTTCAAATCTCCTATTGCCCAAAAAATCATGAACTACTACTGCTCCAAAAGATTCCCATGCCTCTTTTTCGATGCCCTGTGAAATCGGATCAAAGTTTTGGTCCTTAAGAATCTCTCATATTTGAGGTCCGACGAAAACTCCCCCTTTTATTTTGGCGCCGCATAGATGTCGAAATTCACTTCGCAAGTAATCAATTACTTGCAAAGTGGGTGCGAAAAAAGGTGGACCAACCTTCAAAGGTTGGTCAACCTTTGTTGAGAGGATTAACCAAGGTCTTCATTAATCCCAATTTCATATGCGATGGAGGGAGAAATTTTTTATGAGGATCGACTAGGGGAGGATATTTAACGTTATTTTCTCCAGGGCACAGACTTTGTCTTCAAGTCCAATCTTTTTTAAAGTAATGTAACGATCTAGCCCGACTATTCCACCCACACAAGAAGCACCAGCACTTGGTGTAGCCCATTTGCAGACCCAACAAACCGTAGTTTTTGCAAATTGTAGTTTTTGCAACAGAAATTTGTCGAAAATGAGAAATAACTTTTAAAATTTCGCGTTTTAACAAACAAATGAAACGCTAATACTATAAGATACATGAAACGAAAGCATAATAATAAAATTAACGCGGATACTCTCACAAAATTATTTGAAATCTCATAATATAAAGTGACATCCACCAAGTTACCCGGTATTATCTTAAATATAGCATAAATTAATAATAAGAGCTAACTATTAATTTTAAGTTCTATATTTAGATTAAGGGGGTCGAATACTAAAGATGTATAGCAGTTTCAAGTAAAGGGCAATTTTCATGTTGACCAGTGTAATTAACGCACTATGTGATTTCCTATAATTGAAGGAACACGCAGCATAAATCAATTTATATTATGTTTTTTCTTTATGTGTATTCTTCGTTGAAAATACTTTAATAAAAAATAAAAATAAATGTATGTATGCATTCTATATTTTAATTACATTTAGTGTTATTGTTAAAACCCTTAATGTTAGCAATAAACTATGTACAAGTTTCTACGTACGTGAGGATTAGCACAATAAAACTTAGGTCTGTAGAGGCATTGTCTGTTGTTAGGCTCGGCATTGTGTGCTTAATCAACGGAGTTCGCGCTAGTGAAAACATTCCGTCTCCAGTTTTCGTTCGGTGGCAGTCGGCGCCGACACAAAGAACCTTTGGCCAGTATTAAGCGCACCGTTCAAAGGAGAATTCGTAGACTATTATTTTCAAACGTTTTACGTACTGAGGATGGTTTTTGCTTTTTGGATGTTTATGTTGTTTTGTATGTTGTTTATCGGCCTTTTTCATAGACAGTGCTAAAAGATATATTCGCTATTGAATATTTTGTCTTTCTCACTCAAATGGAATTGAAAAGTCGATCGAAAAGTACGAAACATACAAACATTCTATAGCTATAATAAGAACTATGAATAAGGTCATAGGTGTTTAACGGTTAATTTAAGGGTAATTGGTTAAGACCTAACATAGATCTGTGTTTTATTACACTGGTAAAACAAATGTTTTTCAGACTTTGCAAAATGAACGGAAACAAAATTAAAGAAGACCACCGCAATGTCTATTTCTTCCGTTAAAGAGCAGCGTAAATGCACTGTTGTATTTCGGTATGAAGCACATTGTAGCCAGAGTAATTACTAGATATATTGAGACTTAACATTGTATGTCTCAGGATGGCGAGCGCAGTGGCATGCCAAGTATTGTAATTCAAGGTGTTCTTTGATTTTGCTACCGTCCATGAGCGGTCGTATCGCTTACCATCACGTGAACGGCACGCTCGTCTAACCATTTAAAGCAATAAAAAAAACAATGTTTGGCTTTTTGGGCCTTCTGAAAATTGGGACAAGCAACAAAAATTGGGAACACAGCTGTTGATTTTTTGATAAATCTGGCCCACGGCTATGAGATTTTAGTACATTCAGTTTACTGCCAAGAGCTTAAAATAAAATATACTCCTCGGGTATGTTATGATACGTTCAAAATTAATGAGGTAGTGAATACAAGTGGTATGCTTTTCATACATTATTATTAATGAGCCATGCAGCCAGATTAAATTACGTGCTGATGTGAATATTTATTAAGGTTTATTATGGTATTTTTGGTGCGAACAGCATTTGTGAAATAATTTAAATCTATTTCAACAGAGTAAGTTCATCAAAGTAATGTTTTGCAAAGCGATAACTTAGTTGAAAGCGGGACAGCTACAAAAATAATGGTATTATATATAATAACTTTCTCAAGTCGCGTGTTTACAGATACATATTTCTCTCTAGTTTTAACGGTTAAAAATGTAATATTGTGTGTAATATTGACTGTCTCTAACAGCCGCCGCCAATAAACAATCCCAATCCAAAATTTGTCGTTTTAGATTGATAGCTCAATCTTTTTTCTGATACTATATTGCCAATAATAATCAATCTCAGTAGTGAAAAAACTAGGGCAACATGACAAGTGACCAATCGAAAAGTAGAAAACAATCCAGATTGACTTCAACCTAATTTTTTCAATTTATTATTGGCATCGGCCATAAGTTCTCCAAAAGAAAGGTTTGAAAATACGTATTGGTAAAATGAAATATTGCCGGATGCCCAATACCCTTTTCCTCTCCCATCTTTATTCCTTCCTGCCTGATTTGATAGAGCGGCAATACATCCATGATCTGAGCGTTGTGGATGTTAATGGGCAGTGGCAGTCTCTCATATGTGAGAGGCCATCTGGGTAGGTACCACCGCAAAGCCTATTTCTCCCGTCAAACAGCAGTGTAAAAGCACTGTTGTGTTTCGGATTGAAGGACATTGTAGCCAGAGAAACTACTGGACATATTGAGACTTAACATCTTATGTCTGAGGATGACGAGTGCATTGGAATGCCAAGCATTCCTTTGTAATTTAAGATGTTGTTTGGTTTTGCTACTGTTTATTGCTTACCATCAGGCGAACGGCTTGCTCGTCTCGCCATTTGTAGCAATAAAAAAAAAACTTAATCTCGACGTAATTTTATTAATCTAGATTATGTCTAAAATTATCTTTTCTTAATTGCTTCAATAAATTTTCAAAGACGTCGCCCTAAATTCCTGAAAACATAATAATCTAATTATGTTATAAATTTTCTTAACTATTTTCGTCTTATAAGGTTTTAATTTATTTTTAACTTTTAAGATGAGTTGTTAATGTTGTCTCTTATAATCAATGACGCTTATAATGCTATAATTTCGTACACCCAGTTGTATAAACTAATTTTACCGGTAACTGTGATATTACAATGTGAACACCATATATTTATTTTATCTAAACATTTTTGGGTGTTTTTGTCCATATATGGACATGCCAACCCCATCATAACTTTTTGCAATATCTATCCATAACATTTGTATTATACAATTCAAAGCCAGAATCACGAATCACTGCTGACAGAACGCCATACATTTTGTTATATTGGTCATATTGGTATGATGCTAATTTATGGGATAGACATTTTCGGGATGACAGTTAACGCCAAAGTTAATTTATGGGACATGTTTATTCAATTGGCCCTTAATAATTACTTTCCACTTGATTACACATGACGTTTCAATTAAGGTCGTGCAAATTGCATTCCAAACAAAATTATATCATAATTACAAAACATATTATGATTGTTACAATACATTTATTCGTTGAATATTCTAGGTATCTCAAGACTGCTACCGAAAACGAAGCCGGGTGGTAGTTTTAGTGACTACAAACACAATGCAACTAACAATTTCGCAAAGAAACGCGACAATTATTTTTTATGATTTTTTAAATATCGTCATTTTTGGGTTGTAAATCCATAGTTTTTGCTAAAATAATAGTTTAAACTCTTTTATACCTTAGATTATTTATAAATAAAAGGGTATATACTATTATTTTAGGAAAAAATGTATTTACCACCCAAATATGATCATAGGAAAAAAATTGTCGCTTTTTTTGCAACTTTTTCTGTTGCATTGTGTCTGAAGGCGCTTAAACTACCACCCGGCTTCGTTTTCGGTAGCAGTCTTGATATAACCTGTAGATAAACTACTAAACTGATTTCAATTAGGTATTCTGTGCAACAAAACCAATTAATAATATTTGATTATTCAAATTATTAACTATACGCTTTGGATTCCCCGCGCGGGTGTATATGTCGTGGTAATCCGCATATAGTTGTCCATAATTTAATTAATACCGGAGCATATGTAAATAATCACAAAATTATGCAGAATTTACCCTCCATGCTAGCTAATCGAAATTTGCAATGTGCGGTGGCGTTACAATTCGGTCGGGAATAAAGACTTAACGGGTCATGCGCCACGAGCTTGATTATCTGACCTGCTCGTTTATTTACAGTGTATATTATTACATAATCACCCGCATAAATTACAATTAAGCATACACTGTCCGAACATTAGATAGATAACTTTAATGGGGCTTTTTTACATTTTAATAGTGTTTTTTGCATGGACCGCGCTGCCACTATTTAAACGTAATGTGCTGCTTTTAATTGCTTTTAATGTTACATTTAAACATGAATTATTTTTAACGAGATGCGGTTTCAGCATCTAATATGGAAAAAAGCTGGTACCACTTATACAATAACGATGTATAGAGGACTGCATAACACAATAAAAAAACCACTTCATTTTTACAAATAGATATGTATCAAAATATTATACGTATACATTACCTTCACATAAACCAGCACTCCTAAACTCATATTTAGTTATAGAATCAGTAATAACTTTGGTGTTACATTCGAGATTTTTTCAATAAGAAAATAGATATCTATCAATTTCGAACTAAGATCCATCCAGCTGGATGTGAAGTGAAAGAATTAGTAAAAATGATTTATCACAGATTTTTGGCACAGTCTAGCGTTAATCATTTCTTCAAAAGAGACTGAGTTATAACTAATGCTAAGTTAGTTTTAAAAGATTTGTGCATACGAGGGCTTATGTTCAGAACGCTTTTAATAAATTTACTGAAATCGAAGTCTTATTTCATTAATGCTTTTATCTCAATAAATAACTACCAAAATCGAGAAGTAGGACACCACAGACGTATTCAATATTATATTTATGGTAATGAATATCATAAATACCATGTCAATTACTATTACGCCCCAAGTCGAGAATTAATTCATTGAAAGCTTTTCTTGTATATTTTTCTCCTTTATTTCTTTCTGACGTCGAAACTTTTCACCACGCTGTCTGCTTGAAATGTTGTTTCTAATTAATGAAAACAGAAAACAAGCTTTGTAGCTACTACTTGTGAAATAATTGATGAAAATTGTAAACAGTCGCCGTCGTTTGTTTCCTTTTTCTTTCGTTTTCACAGTGATAAAAAAACTAAAATGTTGGAAGTAGCCACTTAGCGAAGTCCTTACGTACATTTATATCAATTTCCTTTGTACGAAATGTGGGCGTTAATTTAATTTAGGTTAAATAAAGAACCACGCGCTCTAAAAAAGTAAAGTTTATTATACTGCGATCAAAGGTCACGATTATAAAAATAGATTTTTTTTTGCCAGACCGGTTAGTTCAATCCCATCGTTTGTGTGCTCTACAAGTATGTGTTTCATAGTTTCTGATACCCACGATAACAGGCTTGAATATTTTGCCTATGATTGTTTGGTGTATTTATTTATTTTTACTGTGTTAATTAATTTATGCGTTAAAACAACGTTTATTTCGAAAAGAGATTGAATTTTTGTTCGATATACCTAGATTTTTCCGCCCTCATTCAGAAGAGATATACTGTTGGTAAAGTGGGGGCACACTGATATGCTCCTAGTGGAACGTATGTATGTATATGAAAAAAATACTGTTATACCATAAGTGAAATAAACGGTCGAATGGCTTCCCTTTTGATAAGTTATTACCTTTTTCTACAATTTTAATTCAATCACATTTGTGCCCGATATGGCGATAGGCTCGCCACCTATCACATTGTGGGACGGAACATACAAGGCGAAATGTGGGTGCCCTGGCACCTCTGCCTACCCCTTCTGGGAACAAGGCGTGAGTTTATGTATGTATGTATGTTAATTCAATCACATGCTGTCAAATATATAAAACATAGATAAAGCTTTACATAATTATAATCCGAGGAACAATATATTGTGGTATATTCTGTCAATAGCAGCAGGACAGGATTGACATCGAAATATGTTACATTAATAACTTTAAGATCGCATTTTAATAATTTTGAGGTCATTAGCGATACACAATAGGTAATATTTTAGTAGATATATTTGAAGATTAAATTTATTCAACGAAGTCCACCAATTTTAGTAAGCAAATTGTTTGTTTGAATCATTTGCATATAATTTTATAAAATTTTGTTTGAATATTTCGTTTATATTTCTGTGTATTTCAATTCTGTGAACTGAGTGAAATTGAACAGTGCAGTGCTTTCATAAATTTCATAATGCAATTTTAATTTTAGAGAAGAACCCCTTTGTTATATTCAACCCGGCCAGCCATATTTCCATTACTGAATGCAAATATTTAATCAAAATTATTTTACACATATTACCTTTGATTTGAGCAATAATATTTAATAAATGAATTTTCATGTTATTACGGAAAAAGTAAGTAATCAAATAACGCAATGAAAATAACACTGATATATTATAAATTACTTGTTACAAAAGGCAGAGATTGAGATCTTTATATTGAGGAGTTTGAATTCCATTGACTTACACATTACAGTATTTAGACCGCAAGGCGTATTTACACTAATTGGATAGATTACTCGAGGAGATAACGTGAGATGCTGCCTCCGCCGCACCGTGGGATTGAGGCTAAAGTTTCATTACTAAGGATACTTGGATCTCTAATAGTGCAGAACTAAGAAGACGGGTACAAGGGTGTAGAGATTCTGGTGAAAGAATAGAAGCATTTACGTCGCAAATATAGGGAAACTAGACTTTGTTATGACAGTAGGTTTGCTGGTACTTACAGTACAATATTCGTCTATTTTCTTGTTTAAGCAGTGTTGGTTACGACTGTTATAAATACGTTATAAATTTCTATTTTACAACTGTCGGTGTGTAAAATTAGGGAAATAATTATTTCCTACCCTTTACTGACATTCCTTGTTCCTTTTTATACATATATCTGTTATGGGCCAAGTGATTAATGCGAGCAGTATTCATAATGCCCGGGCAGTATGAATATTGCCGAGCCATATCTGGCCAAGTGATTAATTACAATCTAAACTCACCTATTTATCATATTGCCCGGGGATTATGAATATGGCTACATGATGATCGGGCAATGTGATTAATAGGTGATTTTTTAGGTGTCGCGCTGCCGCATTGTCGCATCTGTGGTCGCATCTGCGATAGACCCATAAATTAGAAAGGTTGAATTGATCTGCTTATGTTTAGTTGTTTTTTAACGTCCGAAACATTATCTTCAGAAGAAAATTAGTGTACCCACTTTATGGATCAGTTAGGTCGACTGTGCCCCAAAACCGACTGGGAACACCCCGAATTCACGTAGTCTTTTGGCTACCGACCCTCAGGGGCGTGCGCTCCTTGTAGGCAGAAATGCAGTGCTTTACTTGCCATTCACAGATATTTTATTATAACGTACGTACGTCTTAGATGACTTTAATCAATAGTAAATAAATAAATAAACAAAATATAATAACTTAAAAACGCCTAATATTTTATAAATAGCAACTATTTGCAAGCACACAAACATTATGATTGCTATACGACAAACAAGCGGCGCTGCAAAGTAAAATAATGTACCTAATCAACCAAGTAATGCCGCCGCGTCCCGCATGACATTTGTTTGCGTGTGTGTAGTAATTTTGGTGTCCGTGCACAGTCGCAAACGCACACACCCATGCATATCGAAAGGCGCGACTCCTGCGGCAGGCTATGAGCGTTCGGCTGTTTTCGGGAGTAATCGGTAATGTTCGTTGCCTATAATCCTAGTAAAAATAGTAGACGGAAATGTAATGAATTGCGCAAAATGCACATTATGCATTTTTGTTCGGTAAGGTTTTATTTGTTTAAAACTTTAAATAGCACAATTTTTTTGTGTTTCGCGGGGGCCATTTTGCTTTTTTCATGTGATGAGCATTGTTTATTATTTTGTTTGTGTCAGTTTAATTATAGTTTTCTTAAAATATTTTGCATTTTAGCATTTGAAAGTGTGTACATTCAATAGTTTATTACTGAGTTTCTATAATAATTGTAGTGATTTGCTTTTACTAGTACGTTTGTTGATTTTTTAAAATGTTATTTGATTGTGAGGTTTGTGTTGAAAATGTGTGTTTATTAAAAATTGAAGCTGACTCGGTGAGTAGTTATAATATTTTAGTTTATTAATAACTAGTGGCCCGGCCCAGCTTCACCCGGGTACAAATAGATTTCTGTACAATAATATGTACGTATCATATATATAAACTTTCCTCTTGTATCACTCTATCTATTTAAAAAAACCGCATCAAAATCCGTTGCGTAGTTTTAGATTTAAGCATACAAAGGGACATAGGGACAGAAAATGCGACTTTGTTTTATACTATGTAGTGATTTACTTATTAGAATTTCTTCGGCCGCGACGATCTATCGCTGTTTTTTCTGCGTTCCGTAGAAGATATACATGAATAGTAGTACATCTAAGACTTGTTCTGTTGGCATGGTTTCCGACTTAGAGATCCGTCACGTGGCTGTGGCTATGCTAAACATCTATAAAAAAAAGTTTTTGTGCCGAATACTCCGCCGCATACCCAGTATCATAATCCTGTGCACGCCGCTGCCGACCCTAGAGTGTATATGAAAAGCCGGAGGCGCGGAGGGAGAGCAGCCCCCGCCCGCTGTAACGAAGGATAGGCAACGGATGGACGGATATGCGGAGGTGAGCATGGGTGCCTATCTTTTGTTACGCAAGGGCGAAGGGGCTGAACTTCCCGTAGCGCCGGAGACGATGCAGAAGCTAATTTGTATTGACAACAAGTGTTTTAAGGGTTTGGTTGCTATGATAGATATTTCTCAGGAATAGTGCGTTACCTTTTCATGGGAGTGGTACCAGGGGAGGTGCGACACTCCCCCTCCCCCTCCACTCCTTCCAACCCACCCCCTCGTGCTGCCCTATTCTAAATTCTACCACTTCGGCTCATTTTGATTCGCTTTACATCACTCTGCCCAATAGACACTTGGCATTATTCATCATTTAGACTGGTAACTACTTCCCAGGAGTTGAGAGTTACAATGATAGTTCCGTATAAGAAGATATACTATAACTTGCGGTCTCTTAATGACTAAATACCGTCTAGAAATACAAACACACCGATTCTCTGCATCCTGAGTGCAATTTATGCAAGATAAACAAGTGGTAATGAAGTTCTTCTAAAGTTGTATGTATGTACTATATAATTGAGCCTTAGAACATATTAAAATCAATTTAATTCCCTGCCGTGTTCTAATTAATCCCTCATAAGAGGGATTAATTATGTAGCCCGTTGGAATATAATCAATAGTTGGTGAACTAGCCGCTCAACTCGTTAGCACGAAACACATAGTCCGTGTGTTCAAGTGCACACACAAGGAATACAAATGCACTGTTTGAGTGTTTTGTTTTTCAACAATCTGGATTCAAGCCCCGTAATCTCCAATTTGCCTAGAATTTGTCGACTACTATTGCGATAGTTTAAATTGGAACAAAAATGTTAGTTTTTCGGCTTAAAAAAATAATCCGGTATGAGTTTTACAAGGCAGGAATTTCGCCTGGTCTGGCGATAGTGTCTCCCTGTGTTTTATATTGAGAAGATATTAGGCTAGGCTTATTTTGGTAAGCTCTGATACAAATGCTCTTGAGCTCATAAACTTCTGAGCTGATGCATAAAATAGAGACTGTTTACAACTCCTTTGGAGAAGGATCACTCTGGTGAAATTATGAGGTCTTGAGTAGGGGAAAGTGAATAGTGAAACTGGAAACATCATATATTATTTATCATCATAAGGTTTTAATCGAAATATATCAGTCACACCATTGTCGCAAACTTTTATTATCGCATTAAAAGTCCAGGGACTTAAAAGTTTTCACCAACATGGTAGTTTTTATTTTAACTATGCTGTTAAACTAACACGTTTATGTAATCAATGCCTGGCCGGGGCGGTGGACACCGAGATAACGATTGGTACTCTTTATTGCAAAGGAATCTGTCTCTTTATGCCTCAAAGGCTGTGATAGTCGATCTGTTGTATTCGTTGATAAGTAATCGACAGTTTAGCCGTACCTTTAATGTTATTATCTATATTTTACATTCTGTATACAACTTGTGAGTGGAATTCCAACTCAAAATAACTTGTACTCAAAATAACAGACATTTATAGATAATCATTTGTAATCAAATTCGTCCATAATCCACGTTTCATTTCATCCAAAGCAATAAACGAATAATAATATTTCATTAAGCTAAGTGTAAATATGATGACGATTAAATGGAAGTTTAATTTATTTACATTTAAAGCGATAAAACATTACCAGAATGTCGCCAGCGTCTCCAAATAACACGATCCATATTATTCTAATAAAAATTCCGTCCCCGAAAAAATCTCAAGACCTTTCTGTTGTAATAAAGTGCTCTTTTCAATATCGCTGATATAACGAGACCTAAAATTAAAAATTCAGCTTTAAAGGCTCGATTTACCGTCATTTCATGTAGTCCCCGAGTTCAGGTTTAATTTGTTAAATGAAAATGGCCGGAATAATGTATAACCGCAGTTCATCACGCCGGACCTTCATTTTTCTTTCCTCCGTATTACTCGACGACAATTTTTTAGATATAAAAACCTGATGGGGGACGGTATTGACATCTTTAGTGAATGGAGAGTAATTGAAGTAATGTATTACACGCTGTAATTTTATATTAGATTTCTTTAATATAGAATGTTTAGTTTCGAAAGCTTGATATTTTATTCTTTCACATTATCACACTGTACAATATAACTTGTAATATATAAGCCAAAAATTTACGCTTTGCACGGCATACTAGTCTAAAATATGACACTTAAGTTTCCAAAAATAGCTAGCTAAAATTTTACGCATTGAAATGAAATGAAATTTATTTTTAAAATTAAATTAATTTTTTGGTCACGTAAGCAATTAAATAGCTCTTATGACAAGTCAACACACAATACTTATTTTCTATTTACAAAATAATAGGTATAAATTATATAAAGCATTTTAATTTAGTTTCCGGTATTTTTTTATTTATTTTTGTAACTATGTTATGGTAAGGAAATTTTCAACTTCCAAAATGCGCTTGTTTGGTCATTAAACTAATGACTTCCTCCTGCTATAGGGGTTTGGACTTTGGAAAACTGCGCTAAGCTAAATCCCGACTTCTAACAAGGGAAACTGAACCTAGCATACATACAGAGTAATCAAGGCTGCTACCGAAAACGAAGCCGGATGGTAATACTAGTGACTACAGACACTATGCTTATAAAAAATCGAAAATTATCGAGACAATTTTTTTGTAATGTTTAAATATCATCGTGTTTAGGTTGTAAATCCATTGTTTTTCCTTAAATCATAATGTAAACCGCTGCGTACCTACGCACATACATACTAATGCGTATATAGCGCCTTTAAAAATAAAGGGTTGTACAATATTGTTTTAGGACAAACTGCGTATTTAGCACTCAAATACGACGATAGGAAAAAATACAAGAAAAAATGTCGCTTTTTTTGCAAATGTTTTAGTTGCATTGTGTCTTAAGTCATTAAAACTACCACCTGGCTTCGTTTTCGGTAGCGGTCTTGATATACCGTGTATAAACTCCAGGCAGAATAGGGGTACATTGTATATCCTGGTATATAAATAGGAATGTACATATATCCATTGAAACCCGGCGCTGAGTTTATGCACCGTGTGGCAAACGAGTTTAGGAGGCACTTATTCTTGTCGTCATGCTTTGCAATGTGACATTTTTATTTATTTTTACGATAATTTATTATTATTATTTTCTTTCTGTTACAGTGCATGTTTTTGTGTTGTGGTTAATAACATATTATAGGGCTTTTTTTCCTATTTATATGTGATTTAGTTTTCCGTAAAGCTACTGAAAATAATTGTTGTAATGCATTCTGTTAATTACTCAAAGGCACGTTAATTAAAAACAAAGTTATTTAAATAATGCGAGCTCAAAGGAATTTAAGTGGAAAATATCGCGCATGCATGTTGCATAATTTAATTTATTCAAATTTTCTTTTCTTAGACAAAATTCTTGTGTAGAGTTTATGAATATAAATCGGTACATGTTTAAAACCTTCATACATATTAAGTATGTTACTTTATATGCATTTAAAACGTGTTGGGAGCTCGTATAATTGTATTTGATGGCAGAATTCCCCGCACAAAGTCTCAAACGTTTGCTTGTAGTAAGCGGAAATGCTACTTTCCAGGTTGTATAGCATCCCCGCTGCAAGTTTGTCTGCATCCCGTTCCGCTGAGTCTCGCCTCAAACGCCGAGCTCGCACTTATCCCTATGCCTTTCACCAACATCTACTCTCAACAAACTTGGCTTCTCTATAATTTACTGTTACCGCCTCACCTGCATTATTATTAGGAAGTAAGTATGTTTTATAATACCAAATAAAAAATAACTGTAATATATATTGTTTTGATTGAATAACTTTTCCGAAACACTCTTTAAGTCGTGACCATGCAATTCAGCGATGTCAGCTCAAAGTAATTTTTATCAACGTAGAAGAAATATTTGGTAGTCTGTGGAATTTTACATTTGTCTTCAAACATTAGAGGAAATTATGCTGTCCTAGGTCTTGTTTACTAAAATAAACTTTCACATTTTAATTGCCTTTATTATTTTAATTTATTTATAGCCTAAAAAAAGATACACTTTATCGCTAGATAAGGAATAATATTATAACTCGATACCTCATATATTATTCTGTTTACTTTAAAGATGATGAACGTAGGTGCACGTTTTTTTTTTGTGTGGAGTTGCTAAGCGCGGCCACCGCAGAGCGATGCAGGTGGCTTTAAAGGCCTTTATCTTCGGAATAAATCATTGTATCTACGAATTCCGATAATACACCAGATGTTGAATACATCTCACATAAATATATTCATTTGCGTGAAAATATTACCATGCACAAATGATTCGGACGCAAATATAAAGAAAGATTGAATTTTACCAACAATGCAGTACTCACGTTATTGAAAATAAATATCAGCATATAACAATCAGTTCATACCAATGTTTAACTTAAATTTTAATTTTTATCAAGTCTCTACGTAAAACATATATTTAGGTCACTCAATGGTGAGATAAATGCGAGTCAAAAAAATGTTGTAATATCTGGAATCAGAAATATTAATATTCATTATTCTCACGAAAGTGGTTAATTGAAGCAGTAATACTTAGCGTACTACATTCGTCAGTTAATTTTAAACTGCTGCCTCGCCTGTAATAGGGTAAGCCAGAATCGGTTTCGCAGGCGGAAGATTGCCCTTCCGATGACTGTGAGCGTAGGTATAGCGCGGTAGACCGACGTAGTGCTGTAGCGGCGTAGCAGCGTAGTGACGTAGTGGTTTACCGGCGTAGCGGCGGCTTGTTGCGGCCCGTAGCTTCCGCTTGACGCTCGATACGATTGCATTTACAGTACGCTCGCTCACTAATGTACTGATTACATTTACATTTGGGTTTGCTCTCGTCAAATCGTTTGAGTTTTCTTTAAAGGTGTTTTAATTGCTCTCAGCAGCATGATGTATGTGTTTTAAAAACGCTCGTGTAGGTATAAACGTTTTAAGATTTTATTTCGAACTGGTCGATTAAAAAAAATTATAAGCTAAATTTATTTTATTATGATCATCTTTAGCCACAAAAAGTTTATTTTTAAACATAGGCCTTCCAAAAAAATATAATCGGATTATTTTATTACACGAAATTATAGCGTGAAATCAAACTGTTGTGTCTGGTCCTAATATGTTATGGTCATGAAATGTAAGCAATAAACTAAGTGCACAGGATATTCAATTCTACAAAGTGGGAAAGTTTAGTTTCAGTACATCCAGTTACGGTCATATTTCAGTCGTAAATCGGGCACTGCCCAAATATAGCATTATGTACTTATGAAGTTTCCTACTACAGAGGCAAACTTATTCAATGTTGTGGGATCTTTATATTCCTTACTTAAAGTATTACTTGACATATTTTTTCAATTACCCTTTATAAAACAAATATTAAAAACGAAAAGTAACTTTAAAATTCTTTATTAATTATGGAATAAAAAGCCAAAAGCACTTACAAAATAATTGAAAAGTAATATTAATTTGAGACCAGGATTTCAAGTAACTCAAAAGAATCAAGTGACTTGGCAGGTAAATAAATATTAAGACACGCTGTAGTTTGCGAAGTTGAAAAGATTGCGAAATTGAGTTCCCCGAGGTCCATTGGGGGTTGTTCCTTCGCGTACTTTATTAACTCCGTCAACGAATCTCACAAAAGATTAAGAAGATTTAATAGTCTGTCACTATGTATAAATAATATTATTTAATAATTTGAAAATAATAATCAGCCATAAATAGCTTTTGAATATTTGTAATAAATTTTGAAGATAATTAAGAACAAGTAATCCTTTTTCTAAGAACGACGGGACAAGCGGTACGCTTGTATGATCGTTTGGTACAGGTAAACAATGACAAACAATTCAAAACTTTATTACATATAATTACAAAGCGCTGCGTGGTATCGGATATCACTCGTCACTCCGAGACATGAAGTGTCAAGTTTCTCAAAGTCGACAATCAATGACTTGAACATAAACATGCCACTGTACCTGGCAAAAATCAATAAAGCAGTGCACTCATTCAGAACCGCCCCTGGTCAAGAATGTACCATCTAATTATTATTTTTGTACACTCGCAAAGCAAAGTGGTTTTAATTGGTTTATTTTACTTCGTGAATAGCAGGTTAGATGCAGCGAGAGAAAATTGTATCTCTTGGCCATTATATGGATAAATATGAATATTTTAATAGACGCAGATCTAATTACGGTATTATGAATACTCTTTGAAATCACAAAGGAAACATCTTTAAAGAAAGTAATTTAAACAAGAAAACTGAATTCAAAACCACACTTCAGCTGCAATATTTTTCTCAGCCAAGAAAAAGTGGTGCCGGGTTAGTTACACTTTTAATTAAATTTTGTTGCCCTGGAATTAAGACCGCGTGCCTCTCCAGTCCAAACATATTAATTAAGCGTTTGTAGGTACAAACCAGGTGGTTACGATATAACTTTTAAACAAATGTATACATTATCAATACTGATTGAGAACTATTTATGGATGTGTAGATTTTACTGATGTCAATGCGTATGGATCATAAACTATAGATATAAGATTTAAATATCAGACGATGGTTTTAATAATTTTTAAGTTTTTAAATAATCAACAATAAAATGCAATATTTTCACATTGTATACAAATTACTGGCGGTAGGTCTCTCATTATGTGAAAGGCCATCTGGGTAGGTACCACCATAACGTTTATTTCTCCCGCCAAAAAGCAATGTAAATGCACTATTGTGTCGGTTTAAAGGACATTATAGCCAGAGTAACTACTGGATATATTGAGACATAATTTAAGATCTTATGTCTAAGGATTGCGAGCGCAGTGGAATATGTGTCGTATCGCTTACCATCAGGCGAACGGCATGCTCGTTCTTGCCATTCATTGCAATAACAAAAATAATATATATTTCTAATACAGTAGGCAATACTTTCCGCTTGAAATAATTTGAAATCTATCGAGAAAAACTTATAATTTGTGAGCCATTCGTTCTTTTATCGTAGCAATTAAAACTTTCCTCAGAGCCCGGCGAGAAAGTGAACTAAATCGTTTTTATACTTTTTCTTTAAACAAAAGTTATTGACGTTTAACAATCAAAATAATAAAAATATTTGTAATTTACATTGTCATTAATTATTAGATACACACACACACACACACACACACACACACGCATCTTTTCTTTGTTATTAATAGCCATAGTTATTAGATTTAGTTACTTACCTAGTGTTGTTTATTTTGTACATCACAACTATTGTTATTTTCATATTGCTGTGAGAGAGCGGGATTTTCTGCTACAAGCATATCTAATGCTTACTAGAAGGTCCCAACCTTCCTTTATATTTTGTATTTTGTGTAACGAAATAAACATTTTTCATTATTTTTTTTTTTAATTTAAAATGTTAATTATTTCCAATGTTCCATTTCAGTTAATTTTAACAAAAAAGCAAAAAGGTGTCAAGGCACAATGGAATTTGTTCTGTTAAAAGAAATAATTTATAATTTAGTTTGATATGTAAGGTGTATACAAAAAGCTTACGTCTATTAAGTATTTACTGCAAGTATACAATCACTGGAAGAGTGCACGTACATAATATATCAGAGTAGGTACCGGATAACCCGAGAGCAAACAACTGACCCGGCATCACCCCTCCTCTATTCACAGTTCTTGGAACATTGCACAATTTGTATAGCGTCCAACATCGACATGCGTGTACATGACATACAATATTCAATGTATCTTGCTATTTACAGTCGTAAAACTGAGATGAGATGATACTGCACAATACATACATAGTATACTTATATAATATCTCGCTTGTTTACTTATAGCGAGAGCAAAGACAACACTGGTCTTCATACAAACAATTTTTTTCTCTATCACCTAGTCTATTTCTAAATTTCAATTCATTTTATTCAGCAGAATTAATACAAGGTTTTAATATTAAATACTCGTAATATCTGAATGAATACATTCTGACATAGTCTGTTCATACATTTTGTCACGTAATATAACCGACGTAATCGTTAGTGTAATAGTTTAATAACCTCTAATAAAATTATTCTAGCGTGAAAATAATTCTAGCGTGTAAGGTAATCATTTGACCGACTACCCGAAACAAAAAAGTTACTTAATATAGCGAAGAATTTCTTGACAAAAAATAGATTTCGTTTCAACTCCCATATTTTTGATAAAATTATGTATTGAGTGGAAAATTATTTGATATAAGAATATTTAGTGGAGGGTAGTTTTGACATCTTGCTGGACTAATAGTTCAGTTTCTCGTGAACGCTTGCAAAATCAAGACGTGCGCTCCATTGCTGCGCTAAAGTTCTTGTCTGATAATTGTTTTTTTGACAATAACTTGAAAATGATGTTGAGTGCTATAAAGAATACCGTTTTGATCAGTGTCCTTCGGGAGCGAGATTTTGGTGAGTGATAGATGTACTTTGTAATTATTGTTATTATCATCCATCGTTTGTGTCTGTATCTGCTTTTCTTTGAGCCATTACATATAGAACTGCGTAACTCATATTCAAATAAATGTGTACTTAAGAATTACTTAATTTATTTAATCGAAATGAAATGAAATGAAATTCATTTATTAGTCATGACTCATGTAGGCAAATCGCTTTTACGAAAAGTTAATACATAGAGTTTAATCTCTGTTTGCTATAAAAAACCTCATGCAGTTACAGCAGATCGAATAAACTAAACGTCATGTCCTATTTTAGTTCAGATTCCGACTTACCAATATATTTTCCATACTTTTCTTCCTTATAAACTCAATTTATACTATTACAAACATTTGAGATCAAAAATAGCCAAGGTCTCCAGCCATTTTTATGTTTTGCGATAACAACCCTTTTACGTTCTAATGTTTTTGATAATTTGATTAAAGTGTGGGGAAACCAATATAGTATTTCTGTTGATGTAATAGAATTTCGTATTTTTGTTCGAATCCCAGGGCACACCTCTGACTTTTCGGAGTCATGTGTGTATTGATAGTCAATCACCACGCACTAAAACGGTGAAGGAAAACATCGTGAGGAAACCTGCATACCATAGCGATTTATAAAATTTCTATGGTATGTAAGTCCGCCAACCCGCACTAGGCCAGCGTGGTGGACTATATGGCCTAACCACTCTCAATCGCACTCTCGATTGTAGAGGAGGCCCGTGCCCTGCAGTGGGACGTATATGGGCTGATACAGAACTCCCGGCTAAACATATCTATGATCTAAAATACATTGCGCCGTGTGCCGCGATTTAAGTCATATAATAGAAGACAAAGCCTGTTTTTAATTCTCCACTTGGCTTGAAAATATCGGCTATGACTGGCCAGCGGTGTAAATCTGTTCATCTATCAATCCGCATTGCACCATTATCCCACTTGATGGACTATGGACTAGACTCAATAAATTTAAAGATAGGACAGTATTTAGAATTTGTACTCAGATTTTAATAACGAATGAAGTTTCGGTAATAATTGATATATTTAAGTGTTACATATGAATGCTCAAACAGTTATTGCTGTCAATACCAGTTAATGCGAATATATTTTACGTATTTTTTATTTAAATCGAGGTCAGTTGAATTTTTTATCAAACAGCAACGCAGGGAACCGAAAAAATCTTTTATGTGAAACTGCGATATCGGTGCTTCCACATGAAATCATTCGGTCATCAAATAAAGTATGTTGCACGCTTGGAGAATGACCGGCTCTTACTAAAGGAAATGGTTATTTTATGTCATTCCTACCCACATAATAATCGTAATGTCTGCGACTACATCATCTATGATCGGCGGCACAAGCGCCGCGCGATGCAGCTCTGCGACTGCATCATCTATGATCGGCGGTGCGCGAGCGCCGCGTGTTGCGCCGAATCAGATGGACGCTGCATCACGTCATCGCGCGTCCGACCAATAGGCGCGCGCCAGAACATCGGTGGCGAATCGTGGGCCTTCGCGGTGAGCGCCTGCGCCGCAACCGAGAACATTCGACGACAACCCAACGCCAGCGCTCCACATGCGCACTATTTTAGTATTCAATTTGTATTTTTTATTGAATATATGTTCAAAAGTTTAAAATCTCTTCTTATTTTGTTCGTGCGCGAACAAAAAAATGGCGACCGTGACAGGACGAGCAAAACTACTGCCTAACTGAAGAAACTAATGGTCATCGCCACGTGCCCACGCGTTCCCGCAGCATCGTGCAGCCAAGACCTTCTTCAGATCTACCCAGCCAAGTTCAAGCCACAAGCCTAGTGAAGCAAACCATGATCGTAGCCAGCCGTGGGATCAGGGTGGGGCAGCAGTCTTAAATCATATGTAATTAGCAAACTGTACCCACGGTATTCTTCTATAACACCCTGCATCTGTGTTTATAATTCGAATGATCCTAAATACTTTGTTATTGTTCACCTGCCTAGTACTTTTCCTAGATAATTTATTTTTTTATAGTTGGTTAGGTACCTGACAGGTCAAAACCAGGGTGGGGCAAGCGCCCCACTCTGCCCCACCGTGGCTACGCCCATGAAGCAAACACACATTGTGAGCTCGTTCCATTTTTTCCTACTTACCCAATCAATCTGTGCAAAACAGCTACCTATTTACGCTAAATTTGTGACATGCGTGTGCATACTAACGACGCCATTAACTTCAACAAATCTACTTTATCTATTTACCATTGTTGCTAAATGCCTATTTAAACGGTTTAAGCGGTGATCTTTTGTTGCTAAGTGCCTATTCAATAAGTGCATGGGTTTGGTTCCCCCTACATATGTCATAGCTTGTACTCCGCCAAATACGCCATTACAGGCGGCTAAACATTCAATTAAAGTTACTCTATAATTTTCAATAATGCGTGAATGCTCCCATGCCTGCTCCATACTGCTTATTAACAAATTGTAGCTGACTATTCGCAACAACTCAATTCCAGAGCACCGGTACGGTGCGACGAGGCCACGTAGCAACGCGTGACTTCACCAGTTGTGAGCGGTGGTGCCTGCCAACTCAGCGGTCAACCATCAGGCAGCTGAGTGCACCAGTTTGCCTGCTGCTTGCTGTGACTCAGATAAGTGGGGAGCGTACTATATTATTTGTCAGTTAGTAACTATTTTATATAACTTTAATTCATTTAAACTACTCAATTAGTTACAATGGAATCTAAAAATGAAGACAAGCTCTTAAAAGAGCTTATAGCTAAACGCAGCACTATTAAAGGTAGAATAACAAGATTCAAAAATTATATAGAGGAAGTTCAGGGCCAAGACAGTCTGACAGATGTAGACAAATGCAAAATTCAGTTGAAACTCTCTAGATTTGAAGAATTATTTAAAGTTTTTGATGAGTTGCAGTCACAATTCGAGTCCTTGCGCAATTTACCTATAGATTCCGAATTAACATTATGTGAGGCCATGGAACAAGACTTTGACCATTATATTTCACTTGCGAGGTCAATATTAGCTCGCAACCCGGGATGCAATCTTAACGAGTCTGAGTTTTCTAATGCAGAGAATGCATCTTGTTGTGGAGATGGTCAGGGATTTGTAGGATTCAAACTACCTGTGATTAAAATATCAAACTTTAATGGCACATACTATAAATGGCTTGAATTTAAAGAAACCTTTCAATCGTTGATTCACAATAACAATAAACTTAAAAATATTTATAAGTTTCACTATCTTAATTCATACTTGGAAGGTGAAGCTGCTCGAGTAATTAGCAACCTTGAGGTCACAGATAAAAACTATATCCAAGCCTGGAACCTCTTGTGTGAGCGTTATGATAACAAACGACAACTTATTAATAATCATTTAAAATCTTTATTTGAATTTGAAACTACAAGAGAAACTGATAAGTCACTACGATTTATTATAGATCATGTTACTAAAAATTTAAGGGCACTTGGTACACTAGGACTACCTACTGATAAGTGGGATGTTTTAATCATATTTATGGTGACAGCAAAGTTAGATAACACTACAATTTATAAATGGGAAGAACATAAAAATTCTTTATCTGAAATCCCTACTCTTGATGAATTCTTTGCATTCTTAAAGAATCGTGCAGATGTTTTAGAAACCGTCACTCATAGTAAACAGAATAGAATTAATAACAGCAAACAAGCAGTACCTTGTATCTCAAACAAAATGCAACATAAGGCCTTCATGTCCACGTCTCACAAAAACTCAGTAGATAAACATAACTATGAATGTGTTGTCTGTAAGGAGAATCATCGCCTTTTTAATTGTGCCATGTTTAAGGCAAAGACTCCTGAAGAAAGGCAGCCCACTGTAACATCATTTAATTTGTGCATTAATTGTTTAAGGCCCGGGCACAATGTTGAAAAATGTAGCCTCCCAGGAAATTGCCGTTCTTGCAAAAGGCGTCACAACACTCTATTGCATCCCTCAGAGACCCTTGAATTAAATTCACAATCCCCTATAGTCATGTCCGCTTTATCAGATAGCCTTCAAGTGTTGCTATGCACCGCTAGTGTTTTTGTATCAAATCCCACAACTAAGAAAACCACTATGGTTTGTGCTCTGCTTGATAGTGGAAGCCAGTGTTCCTTTATTACAGAGTCACTCATGCAGCGGCTTAACCTACCTATACAACCATCTAATATTGATATATTTGCTATTGGCAACACTCAACTTAAACTAAATACAAAACGATGCATGCTGCATTTGCAGTCTAATGATAGCCTATTTAATGTTACAATGTTTTGTCAAACAGTGCCTAAAATATCAGACAATATACCTAAATCCAACTTTGATTTGAACAATCTGGACTTATCCAATTTTAATTTAGCTGATCCTAGTTTTCACAAATCATCCCCTATTGACATGTTGATTGGTGCTGATCTATTTTGGGACATTGTAGGTTCCCAACAGCATTCCCTAAGTGACAAGGGGCCTATTTTACGCAGCTCTAAATTGGGATGGTTAGTGGCAGGTTCTATGTTTATTTGTAAACAATCAAATGTACCTAACAAGGCTTATCGCACCTTTCATGCTCACCTAAAGAAAAATGACAATTACTCTAACTTAGAGCAGCAAGTAGCCAAATTTTGGCACCTAGAAAATTTCCCAGAAGCTAAACCTTACACAATGGAGGAAAGGCTTTGTGAAAAACATTTCCTTTGCAATACTACTCGTTTAAGCGATGGTCGTTTTTGTGTAGGGTTGCCACTTCGTAACGATAGAGAGGGTTTAGGTGACTCATATCACACAGCTAGAAAAAGGTTTTTGAACTTAGAAGCGCGTTTTAGAAAACAGCCAGATTTAAAGGCTGCCTACAAAGAATTCATAAATGAGTATGAGGCTCTAGGTCACCTATCTGAAGCACCTATACAAAGGCCTACAAATGGTTTTTTCTTACCCCATCATCCTGTAATCAAAGAGAAGAGCGAATCCACTAAGTTGCGCGTTGTTTTTGATGCGTCAGTTCGGTCCACTTCAGGTATATCAATTAATGACCTCCAAATGGTTGGCCCCACTATACAAGATTCTTTGTTTAATATCCTATTGAGATTCCGTCTTTATAAATATATTCTATCAGGAGACATAGAAAAAATGTTCCGTCAAGTGTCAATGAGGGAGGCAGACCGAGATCTGCAATTAATCTTATGGCGCGACAATGAAAATGACTCTCTTCGCACTTTACGTTTAAATACGGTGACATATGGGTTTTCTTCTGCAAGTTTTCTTACAACTAGATGCATTTGGCAAATAGGTGAAGAATGCACAGATCCTAAGGTAAAGTCCATTATTCAAAACGATACTTATTGTGACGATATTTTGACTGGTAGTGATTCCGCAGAAGAATTGCGTTACCTCCAAGGCTCCCTGTCTAATGAGCTAGCCAAAGGCTGTTTTCACCTGCGAAAATATAGGACTAATTTGCCTGACCTCTTTCCAAATATAGAAAATTGTGAAATGGGCAATCTCATCATCAGTAATGCCTCTAGTACTCTAGGTATCGATTGGTGTCCAGCTTCAGATCAGTTGCAATTTCCGTTTCATTCTCCTATTGATTTATCCACTACTAAAAGGTCAATTCTATCTTCTATTAGCAAAATATTTGATCCTTTAGGACTGTTGTCTCTATACACTATTAAGTTTAAAATTCTTTTACAAAGGCTATGGGAACTAAAATTAGGTTGGGACGAGCCAGTACCTGATGACATCCATATACTTTGGCAATCATTTTGTAAAAATGCTTCAAATTTTTCTCAGCTTAAAATTCCTAGACATGTCCTTATTGACATGCATGTCTCAACTGAAATGCATTGCTTCTGTGATGCATCTCAGCAAGCATATGGGACATGTATATACCTTAGATCTATTGATGCAAATGGTTCCATTGAAGTGCATTTGTTATGTGCTAAGGCCCGTGTAGCACCCCTAAAAGCCACTACTATCCCAAGGCTGGAGCTATGCGCTGCCACACTAGGCGCACAGTTGAGCACAGCTGTGTTGAAAGCTTTACAGCGTCCTATTGATCGTTGTTTTTATTGGACTGATTCTCGTGTAGTCTTAGGTTGGATTTTCACGCCCAATAAAACTAAAACATTTGTTGCAAACCGGGTCGCAGTAATAACTGATCTTACTGAATCTACAAGTTGGCGCTATGTGCCCACTGATCTAAACCCGGCAGATCTAGCCTCACGAGGTATAGAACCTCAAGATATGTCCTGTAATCAACCACCTCTGTGGTGGCATGGACCCCCATTTCTCTCGCAACTAGAAAGTTTATGGCCTACAACATCAAAGTTTGAACTAGCAGAGTTACCAGAGTTAAAAACATCTTCGGTTTTCGTGGCGGAGGTTGTGCCTTCAGCACTGGTTAACTTTAAAGATTTTTCTAAGCTGTATAAACTTCAAAGGCTTTATGCTACAGTAATGAGATTTATATACAACTGTCGCAATCCCAACAATAAATTAACGGGAATATTACAAGAAAACGAACTAGCTCTATCACTTGAAATACTCATAAAAATCGCCCAACAGGAATCTTTCCCCACCGAATTAGTTCTCCTCCAGAATAAAAAATCATTGCCCCCAAAAAACTCTTTAGTAGCTCTTAATCCATTCCTGGATCCAAAGGGATTGCTCAGAGTAGGAGGACGCATACCCAATTCGAAATACTCATATGATAAAAGGCACCCCATTGTATTAAAGCCAGATCACCCACTAACTAAATTATTATTTGAAGCAGAACATAAACGTCTACTGCATGCTGGACCCCAACAATTACTCGCTTCTCTTAGGGACCGCTATTGGCCTATTAGGGGTCGTCAACTAGCTAGAAATATAATCCATAACTGCTTCACATGTCGCAGGTTTGAGGGAAAAACCTTATCAAACCTGATGGGCAACTTACCTAATGACAGAGTGGAAGCTAACTTTCCGTTTATCACTGTTGCCACAGACTTCGCAGGGCCATTTCTGATTACCGATCGTAAAGGCAGGGGAGCTAAACTATCCAAATGCTATTTATGCATATTTATATGTTTTAGATATAAATGCATCCATCTTGAAGCTGTCAGTGAATTGTCCAAGGATGCGTTCATACTAACTTTAAAAAGGTTTATATCTCGAAGGGGTATACCAAAGGTAATATATTGCGATAATGGTCGAAATTTTGTTGCCTCTGCAAAAGAAATAGGCATGTTGTTACAAACTCACAAGGACTCTATTTGTGATTATGCTGCTCTTCAAGGCATAGAGTTTAAATTTTCTCCTGTGTACGCTCCTCACTTTAATGGGTTAGCTGAGGCAGGAGTAAAGTCAGCAAAATATCACATTAAACGCATTTTAGGCAATACACATTTAACCTTTGAGGAGCTCGCGTCTCTGTTTGCACAGGTTGAAGCTATCCTTAACAGCCGACCCCTATGCCCTCTTAGTTCATCTCCTAATGACCTTCAACCCCTTACTCCCGCTCACTTTTTGATCGGAAGACCATTAACGTCACTGCCTGCAAGCAGCTACACAGACATCAACGAGAATCGGTTAAAGAGATATGAACGGCTGGAGAAGTTGAAGCAACATTTTTGGCAAAGATGGGCATCAGAGTACATCTGCGAGCTTCAGCAGAGGACAAAGTGGCGACAGAGGTCCAGAGACCTCCACTTGGACGACATTGTTTTAATCAAAGAAGATAACGTCCCTCCCCTGTGCTGGCGTCTTGGACGGGTCTACAAGATATTTCCAGGAAAGGATCAAATTCCTCGAGTCGCAGATCTAAAAACAGCTCAGGGAATAATTCGAAGAGCAATAAATCGACTTTGCCTCCTCCCCAATCCAGACAGCGTTTGAAAGTTCGAGCTTTCAACGGGGGGGAGAATGTCTGCGACTACATCATCTATGATCGGCGGCACAAGCGCCGCGCGATGCAGCTCTGCGACTGCATCATCTATGATCGGCGGTGCGCGAGCGCCGCGTGTTGCGCCGAATCAGATGGACGCTGCATCACGTCATCGCGCGTCCGACCAATAGGCGCGCGCCAGAACATCGGTGGCGAATCGTGGGCCTTCGCGGTGAGCGCCTGCGCCGCAGCCGAGAACATTCGACGACAACCCAACGCCAGCGCTCCACATGCGCACTATTTTAGTATTCAATTTGTATTTTTTATTGAATATATGTTCAAAAGTTTAAAATCTCTTCTTATTTTGTTCGTGCGCGAACACGTAACTTTTATGTTTCTGAGAGTAAACCATTTGAACATTATGCTTTTTATATTATCTGAATATGCATTTTAAATAAATGCTTGTTAAAAAATAATACCTGAATGATGAATGTACTAATACCCATACAACCTTATTATGTAGGGATATAAATGCATTTGATTATTTAAGTACAGATTATTGCAGACATTTGAAAACAGATTCATAAAAAAATATGGTCACTTCCATGTAATCAAGTTGCTATTAAGGTCTGCTAGGTCATTAGTTGAGACACCGTAAATATTAATTAAGGTCACCAGTTTCAAATATCCTTATTCTCTGGCACGACAAGCAGAACTTGTTGCCGACCGGAATATTAATCACTAGCAACTGTTGTATTAAGACGGAGAATTAATCGAAGTATCTAAAGCTTTTTAAATACTTGTTGAGTCGATGACTTAAATCAGAAAATGAATAGAAATTTAGTTCGATAACCTTCGCGGCGCAGAAGGCAAGAAGTCTTCTGAATCTAGAAATCACAGGATCTATTGGTTAAGGTAGACTAGAACTGATCAGAGGTTTGTGTATAAACGTCCTAAGATATAAAGCATAAGTTTTGATGAAAAATAATTGATGTAGTCTAAAATAGTCGAGCTATGTCAGCGCCCAAGCCGATGCGTATGCTAGGGACAAGCTTGGCGGCATGACCGTCGGGAAGTGCGGGCAGGTTGCTCGGGGAGCGGACGGAAGTTAAGCGAAACTTGGACTCACCCAAAATCTTCATGTTTGATTCTTTTCCTAATTAACATAAATATCACGTGTGCAAGTGCAATATTGACGGCTTCATAGTCCATCATAAATTATTATAAATACAAAGTGTACAATTTTTATCATTCTGCACGGCTGTTGCAAATTAGGTCTGCGGAATTGAATCAGGTTTTTGCGACAAATGCAGTCGTCAAACCAGCGAGTCAAAAACCCACCAGCATCAAGTAACCCTAAGAAACTCTAACATACACTTCAAAAGAAATAAATTTAAAATAGAATTGTGGCTGCTACTCGGAAATTTTAAAATATCAGTTACTACGATATTTTAAAATTGGTAAGTTCTTGTTTTATTCCCACTTTTACAGCTAAAAGGTTTCCTTTAAAATATTTCTAGTGTACAGACAGACAGCTTTTTACAATTTTATTATCGTATAGATCTTTGCCGCGGAGGAACGAAGTGCTTTTGTCTACAACAATAGTAGAAATTTTACCAGAACCGTTGGAATAGTTTCCATATTATAGAACATTTAAAATTCATTGTTTTAGCATTTTTAAATGGATTTTCGCTTTACAAGTTTATGTGGGCATTGAAGCAGTATCATACTAACCTTCTGTGCATAAAAGTGTTAAGATTGTTTTAAATAATATGTTAGATTGAAATGACGTCAAGAATACATATATGGGTATGCCCAAAACCCAGTCGTAGTTGAATACAGAATAACTTTATATCTATGGTAAATCTGTAACAATCCCTGTAAGCTGTATTCTGAAAATAAAGATATTTGATTTTATTTGTTATAAACAAAGTAGTAACTTTGTATAGTATCTATAGTAACAAATTTAGGAGATTTATACTACCAGAAACAATAGCACACACATTGAAAGGCATTAAAAAGTTTCTAGTTCATTAATTTATATGCCACAAACCCTGAAGCCATCTATACGCTATTGGAAAACTAATGAATAGTAAGATTGTGCGGTATGACGTTATCAAAGAGCACTGAGCCACTAAATTATTTCAATTTCGAACAATTTAAATTCCGTGCGCACTACAGCCGCCACGGGCTGTTACCTACGTAATGTGGAAATATTATAACTTTCAACGTAACTGTTATTAACATTGCATGTTACATATGAATTTTAAACTAATATTATTTATTCATGAAGCTTCAATATTTTCATTAAGTATTTTGTTCAGTGCCTCTATCTAGTAAAATCATTTAATATTGCATCGATAGGTGTTTGATTAGATAAACTTAGTTATATGCAGTTTTGTATAGATTAAAACTCAGTCTATGTACATTCACTTCTACAATGATGTCATGTGCTATGCTAATATTTCCAAGATTGTAATCACCAGAGAAAAAGTCATTGACTTTTCGATTTTATTTACAGAACTAATGTTATTGCTAAGTCAAGTGCATTTTTCGATAAACTTTAGCATGTGTAGTCCTTTATCTAATATCCCAATTTATTAAGCATTTTCCATGAGTGCAACATTCAATGCCCACTGTAGTAAGATCCCTTATATTTGCCACTTAAATAAACTAGTTATTTATACAGAACTATGGACTGTGAATAGCATATAATGGACAATAGACCAGTAGATCCAAATTATTTATTCGGCCACCAACCCGCACGCAACTCGACTATAGAAACATATCATGTCGGAGCGCTGAGCTTAGCAGTGAACCGTAAAAGGGTTAATTTTGTCCTCCTATTAGTATTATAAATCTTATTCAGTTGCGTGAACAAAAATTTGTAAAGATTAGTATGATAGAAAATACTATTATGAGATTCATAATATATTAATCATTTATGATTTTTATATATGGAATACTCGAGGTAAATATTTTTATGTTATAGTTTGCAACTATAGGTATTTACCTCTTCCAAAAAGTTAAAAAAAATATACTTAGGGAAACCTAATGATAATGATATAAAAAAATAATAAAGTCTCACAAGAAATACTTAATAATTGTTTTTTGATTGTTACCGCACCCTGTAACTATTTATTCAAAAAAGCTTGCTGATTACATTTTTTTTGTCTGCAAAGAACTATTTCAATTACAAGGAAATGTCTTGAAAACATTTTATTACGCTTAGGTAAGCACCATAAACAGTCTTGGCGCTATTTTCCCAAGGTGGCGCGAGCGAAAAAGCTACGAGGTAGCAAAGTAGAAATTCGGTAAAAGCACGTCGACATTTATAAATTCAACGATTTTCAAAATTTCCACTAAAATTTTCAGTAAAACTACCAATTACCTGAACTATTCTGAAATATAAAAATACAGTCGAACCCGCAATATCGATACATCTTCTCATTAGAGAAACAATAAACAATGTATTATTGAACAAAGCCGTCTCACACATTCTATGTGCAAATTCGTTTTCAAATACGTATTAAGGTAAATCAATTTACATTTTTATCTGACGAGGCACCTGGCGGAGATAACGAGGCTCCGCTTCAAGGCAATTACAGCTAACTGTTGTAAACAACCCTGTAAGGTATCGCTACACATTCGCTTAACTTTGCGTACTGACGAACAAATTACTACGGCTTAGAAAAAACGGTACGCTTTGCCTCCCCTAAAGTTTGTACTTACTAGAATATTTGAGCAGATATTCTATTTGAATTTTACGTGAGCAATCAGCAAGTTATTTACATTTAACATGAGACATTATTTACATTAAATTATTTTTATACAACTTTCCAAACCCACGCTAGGCCAGTGTGGTGGACTTTGTGGCCCAACCACTCTCAATCGTACTCACGATTGTAGAGGAGGCCCATCGCCCTTCGCCCTGGGATGTCCGGTGCTGCCCACAATGCGTGTGGGGGTTATCGAGGGGTTTTTAGTCAGTATGCTGGCGTAGGTATTGCTAGGGACCCAGTTCGGACACAATATCCGCGTGTGTACCGGGCTGGAAGGCCAAAGACACTGACATACCCCTTCCGGCCTCCCCCGGGGTACCGAAAGGGCAGCTTAATAGCTTTTCCTCTTGAAAAAAAAAAGAGGAGGCCCATGCCCGTTATATATGACGTTTGTTGGTTGACTTAGTTACAATTTTTAAATTTCATCTATTTTTTCAAGATTTTGTGAAAAGGTTAAATATGTGAACATCAGAAATATGTTTCAGTTTCATGAGAATCTGAACTGTATGGGCTTGGGTTGACCACCCAAATGAAATAAGACAGAACATATCATTCGAAACGCCCGGAGCTAAAATTTGTGCGAAGCGTGGCGGCAGACTTGTTATCCCTTTCACATCTTGAATTAGCTCGACGTACTGTGTGTGACCTTAATAGAATCCCACTCTATATCTTCCCGTATACAGGGGAGCTCTGTAGCAATATGTATAAATTAACTATTTATAAGTTCATTTTCCGTAATAATGAAGTCTTATAAATCACGTAATTACAAAATAACTAAAGTGACCGATGTAACCTGTTTTGATGGTATTCTTTAGCACAAGCTGACCTAGTTATTTAATTTTCCTCCTTTGTGAAAATATATTTTTTAAAAACATAAAAACACTTTTGCACATAATATTATAAAAATGGAACGAACCAATATCCCGAGTTATAAAATATTATTTAAAAACCTGGTCTAGAATAACAATATTTTATGGAATGATGAATCGATTAAGCTTTATTGATATTATGTTCCCACTCCGTCCCGTTTTCCGCGCTGGCAGTCAAAGCCAACCATTATGAGTAAATAAATAATCTTCCATCGTTTCCACTCAATTGTTCCTTGGTAGTAGTTGAGCATTAAAATTATTACTACTCTGGCATCTGGAGAACAATGGTTCAATGAATTGGATTCACTACGGTTAAATTTGTAATTAGTGTAGTATTTACTGAGCGGAATTATAGGCGGTTTGGAATAATTTCCCATTCCGAGTATTCTAATGAATAAAATTGTTGGCATGTGTTTGTATTTTCATTACAAAACGAGTGGTCGTTTAATTTGCAATTATTTTAGCAAAATACAAACTAAATCGTTTTACAATTTTCAGTCCAGCTTTTGATGTCGATTTTAATTTTGACGCAATATTTTTGTTTAATTTTATTCGGCGGTATGCGAGGGAATGATGATAAAAGTCGAGATGAATAGGTACTAGTAGGGGAAGCCCGTCAGTCGCAATTACTTTATGCCCTACAAAGTAAGAGCCCGTGCAACTGGTATGCATACGTCAATATGATCATGCCTATATCCCTGAAAGGTTAGGCAGGGTTACAACAAGCGCACAAAGTTTTTCTTTCCAGTGTTACCGAAAATATTGGTGTGGGGCCAGGATAATGCCTGTGACTGTTAGATTATGAATGAATGATATTTTTTGTGAAAAAGTGCCTCGGTGGCTTAGTTGTACTACAATACGGTTACAACTCTGAGTTTCAGGGTTCGAAACCCGGGTCGGGCAAAGTGATATTGGACTATTCTATACATGATCAACCCGGAGTCAGGAATTTGTGCCCGATATAGCAATAGGCTCACGTACTATCACACCGTGGGAGGGAACATACAAGGCGAAATGTCGGTGTCCTGGAACGTCTGCCTACCCCTTCTAGGAAAAAGTCGTGAGTTTATGTATGTACTTTTCGTGAAATATAAAATTGCCTAATTTGCATCGAGTGTTACAACATTAACAATAAAATAACTTCTTCGCAGTTTACATAACAGTTTTGAGAAACACAGTCTCATACACGAAAGGGATTGAGTTGTTAACGTACCCGGCCGTAATATATTTTTCTTCACAGTCTTCCATTTTACGGTTCCTGCGAATTTTCTGGTGATTCTTCTTAAAAGTGGGTACGCCACGCAAAAATAATAGCTGAAATATCCATAAACAACTCAGAGATAAAATGTGTAAAAACAAAATCCCCATTTATAAATATCTTAAATTCGGCTTATAAATGTTGTATGCACACAAACAATCGCTCTCACATATTCAAAGTGACTGTACAAGTATTGAAATAAATCTTTCTACGCTATCCGTTAGTCTTCTTTTACGACGGCCGAGCATGGATATGGGCAGATTTCATTCTTAAACCGGTAACTGGAATTACAAATGTGTCCTTCGCAGAATATTTTACTCAATCAATCAAATATTTTCGTATGCAAACTTTGTTACTTGTGATTCTTCAAAACTAATTCAATAAAACTGTCGTATATCTACACAAAAAATATATTTGCCTAACTAAACAAAATACATACATGATACAGCGAAGCAACTCAAACGGAAGGCTTACGAATCATTTTAATAATCCAATTTTGCACGCGTGTCGTAATTTGGTTAGAAAATATGCTGAAGAACGAGGGGCGAAAAAAAGTCTACGAAGAGTGACGACAGGCGAGAATTTATTGCTTGCGGGCCGTGTTTGGAAAATATCATGTATCCGCTGCCTAGGTAATTGAATGCGGTCCACCTTAAGAAATACACGTGAGTGAGCACCGAAACCCTCGTCAAGGTTGTCAGACACTAGATGAGGGCTTAAAATTAATAGGCACGTGTCGCCGGCACCGCATATACTTCATAATTATTGTCCCAGTACAAGATTAATTAAAATTCTGTACGCCGGTCACGTCTGCGGACGGTTGGCGTTGTCCCAAGTGCGAGAATTCTGAAAAAAAGAACTTGGTCAATAACTACGCCAAATACTTTAATATTAAAAACCTTAAGTACATATCTTATTTGCTTTATACTGCGGCAGCATATTAAATGAGATTTGTTTTTCGTTCGCTAGCCAGTGCAAGACTTATAGAAGACGTAAATGTTCTTATTCCGTGTTTTGTTAATTACGTCTATTATACATATATATTCCTAGTTAATTGCATAAATAATGCATAAGTTCCAGTTTGAAACATTTTTATTATGAGAAAATGTACTCGTATTTCAAGTAATACAAACAAGTATACAGTAGATGAGTTAAATTCTTTGTTAAATTAATTGAATTAAAATTATATTCATTCAGCCAAATTAAGTGTAAAAACTTAATATTAAAATTGAACGAGTTCATGGAATATTTTTATGCATTTACGTCCGTTACGGTTAAAAGTCCATCAATCCGGATTAGGTCAACCTGGTGCACTATACGGCCTAACCCCTCTCAATCGTTCTATTGATTAAAGCGGAGGCTCGTGCACTGCAGGCTATAGGCTGATACAGAAAATATATCGGTCTCAATATAAATTTTATACACATACAATATATCTATACAAAATTATCGCGATAACCTCAAATGGCGTAGATAGGTATTTATGGGCGGCGGGGATTACTCTCTATCAGATTATTCGCTTGTACAAATGTAAGTTTAAAAAATAAAATAACATGTGGGATTGCTAACAATGCGCATTTGGAATGACAATATGAAAACATTTCAAGAACAGTACCTATTGAAATGCGAAAACATGAAAGTTTAGAGTGGATCAATATTTACATTTTATTCAGGTATAAAATTGAATCATTTGCATTTATTAGAAAGGCGCTGATAATAACAATTTGAAAGGAGCAAATCTCTATAATAACGAGTTTGTAGAGGCTTGCCAGGCGCCCGCCGCGCCGCGCCGTCTCAAACCAAATAGATATATTAATCAACCGGCTTGAAGCAAATAGAATGGATAAGCCGTGTAACGTGGGGAGGTTTTGGTACTTTATTGACCTTTGTATGTCTGTAGGGCAAATCTTAGCTTGCAATACAAGGGTCGAGACTGTAGTGGAGGGATTTGGACAAGAGCCACGTTCAGCGCCGGAGTTTTAAAGCCGCGGTTTACGGAATGTTGCAAATTCAAAACAACCTATGCATTTTCAGCGAGTTCCTACTACGAAAAATGGATAAAACACTCCATCTATTTATCGATATCGGCTATTCTTGTTTGTACATTGTCAAAGCGTTGTTATTCTGCTTGGTGAAGCAAGGCTCTTATAATGGATACAAGGAAGTAAACGTATTTCGAAGTGAATTTATCTGCGTACAAAGACTTCAGATATAGTTTAAATTTAATTTAGTTTTATACGCTTGTGCTATATATATATATATGTGTCGGAAATAGATGGCGCTGCTGTGGCAGATTCAATGGCGAGTGACATCACTTCTTTAAATTTATTTTCAATTATTATTTTCTTTGTAATTGTTTTCAATTTATTTAATTTGTAAAGATTTAATTACTTTGTGTTTCAATGATTGTTTATTTTTACTAAGTAGTATGTACGTAATTTAGATGTTAAAATAGAATTTATTAAAAAGGAGGCGGTAACGCAGGTGACATTGATTGGTTAATTCAATATGAATTAAAAATAAATGGGCCTGGACATAACCTCGATGATCGGGCGTTCTTCGAGTATTTGTCTGTAACCGCATTATTATTGTGAAAGTGTGTTTTATTTCCAACCAAATTCTAAAAAAAGGTTAACAATTATGAGCGCCGAAGAAGAAAATCAAGATATGTTGCGTTCGGCTACCTGTGACGCGACATATATATAGGATCTCACCTATAAAACGTTGAATGCCATACAATAATTTATTTAAGAAAATGTAAAAATATATATTTACAGAAAAAAATGTTAGGAATACATTCTTAAATTCGGATACCTACGTCAGTCATCCATGAAAATATTCCCCATGGATGTTGCTGAATTTAAAGTAACATTTTACTGAGTGCCCACTCTAAATACTCTTTATAATGACTTGAAACGTAGTTTGTAGTTTCTATATAGACTAGTGGTATATATTTATTTGTGATAAAACATACATTATATAACGCAATTAGAGAAAAAATGGAATACATCGAGTATAGGGTTGTTTAACCTATTAAATTAAAGTTAAAAAAAATACCTCAACATTATGTTTAAAGAAATGCAATGCAATAAAAATGAATCTTCATTGGTTATAATATGGAGTTGGGTTGGCAAAGTCAGCCATAATAATCCTGTGTCCAACCTAAAGAAACCAAATAAAAATATTTTATATTCGCGCTTCTTCGCATTGCTTTCTGCGAGGGTTGACAGCTAGCACCTAATAAAATATATGGAAATATGAAACAAGGGTGATACAAAAAAACAACCACATTTGAATGATCAAATAAAAATGTTTCGTATTTTAAATATTGAGATCAAAGTTGTTTTATTTATTTTGTACCAGAATTTTTTGTCTGTATTTTACGCAAAAACATTGAGATATAAATCATGTCTAGGTTTGAATAGGTATGTTGTTATTTTGTAACTAAAGATATTGTTATAATAAGTACTTAGTACTAGTAGGTAGATGTGGAATTTTTGTTCAATGTTGACGCCAATCCTTCGTTTAACGAATTAGGTGTTGTCAAGAAAATTCCTATTTCACCTTTAACCTTTGAAGATCTGATATTTTATACAAGGTCCTTATTTTGTTGCTTAGCTGTATATTTTAAAAGCTCGGGAGGGAGAAGGGGATTATGTCGACGTATTCTATAAAAACATGCCACACTCCAACACACAATCGATTCTTTTATATTTCAATTACTTGTTTTAAATATTTGACAGATATTTAAGTTCGTCACAGGCGTAAATCTTCGCTTCAGTTTAAGGATTGAATCCAGTGATCCTTTCGATTTGGCGTCAGGCCAAGCCATAAATCTAACATAAAATTATGTTTTTATTACTTTTACGCGGTCTTCGCTCCCAGCAATTTATTCATCGGCCCTAACCATGGCGTAAACAGAAACAATGACCGTTAACTTAATCTTATGCTTGAAAAATTTAATCTGAAGATTTTGAAATTCTGACTTTGTCTAGAGATTTGATACACAATTTAAAATATACCATAAGAATTTACAAATTTCTCAACGTATGTCCTTTCTTTAATTGTTTTTTTGAATTCAGAAGATAAAGACGCGCAGGAATTCACAGCGAAATAGAAAGTAATTTCTAATTTGGACGATGGCAATTCAATAGAGTGATTCTTGGCATAGCTTCAATTCCGTTCCCGATGGAATCGCTCAACAGCCAAGGACGGTAAACTAAAATTCCACAACGGGTTTCAGACATTTAGAGACAATTTAGAACCGAACCCTCATACTACTGACTACTAAGCACAAACGCACAAGTTCTCTGTGCTGCAAACATGCATTGTGGAATACGAACTACTCTAAAAATGTTTGAATAGTGGGCACAAAATCGATATAAAATGTTCTTGTAACTTGCTCGTTCTCGATTTGTTACTTTACAGAGTTTTGACGTAAAATTATGTGTGTTTTAATAATTAACTTTTAAGGTCAAAGCGGTGAGCTAAATATTGATTTGTAAGTTAATCATGCAATATGTTAGAGAAATCCCATAATAAAATCTAGAACTAATCCCACAAGAATCTTAAATTATTAATAAGACTTTTTGCTAAACATATGAAGCAGAATTGATGTCTATCAGTATATTTTTCGCTTTATTTGTTAATAAGGTTTCTGTTCTTCCAGCCTAAACTTACATAATTATCTAATAAGGCTAAATAAAACCATCTGATTTCAATTCAAGTGGCGTATGGCGACGTGTCTCGTCACGGTGGCCGTCTGATAAAACTTTTATGAAGTGGTCAGAGCAAACTAGCTTGTCGCCTGTCGCAGCTAGAACTCAGTCGCAATTTGTTTTGCTACTTTTATCTAGCCGCAGAGATTTTATCTGTTTGCATTATGGGCCGCGTGATGTACTGCGGCTTTCCACCTTTGCAGAACATAGAAATTCGCAGAGTCGTAATGGCCGATAGGATGTTCCTTGTAATTTATAACATAAAAGTAATGTTTTTACGGAAGCAAGTTTGGAATTGTGGAAAAATGACGAGTGTATATACTCGTAAATGTCAAGTTAAAATATTTTTTATTATACAGGGAGCGCAAAAAAATGGCGCACTTGCTCAGATGGGTACAAGGGCATAATATTAATATCGTAATAAAAAAATAATATTTGGAAAATACCTATCCGTTTTGAAGTTATGACCGTTTAAAGTTTTAAGTTTAATCACCACTTTTTCGCATAAAACCAGTTGGAATGGATGAAGAACAAGATTTAAACACATACGTATTTTTTCGTTTCGTCGTTAATTGAACGGTTAACGAATTATACCACGAAAACCATTTTTAACAGCATCAAAACTTCCTTAGACTTCGCTTTAACCGTTGTTTACACATGGGTAAGGTCATGAACTCTTAGCTGTATAATTTATCCTTCTCTAATTTCAAAACAGGATATTTTATGTTTCATTTCAAATAAATAAATCAGTTAAACAGGGACGTACTTAGATTTAAGCGTCAATAAATTAACAACATAATAACTTTAGGTGCAGTTGCATCGTGTATGGATTGACTATTTTGTTTGTCATTATTTTCCTTAGTGTCACAAATCCAAACTGAAAGACACCAAGAAATCACACTGGTCATCGCTTAAATCATGTAAGATTGCGAATTTAATTATAATTAGAAAAGTTTTGGTAATACCTACATAACATTTAAATTTTCTAAATAATTAATATTCATTGAAAAAATAATCTGATGACACTGATTAATAAAAAATAAGATTTTTAAAATGATGGCCCAATTCGGCCCTATTAGTCAAAGGAAGCCGCCGGTCATAGTGTACTTCGTCGGATCCAACGCGGCTCGATTATTCTTCCTTTGAGGTTGCCGCCGCCCTTTGTGAGCGCGAGCCGAAAGGCGGCAATTTCTTTGTCGGTAACTTTTAGCATTTTGCAAAAGAAGACCGACATCTTGAGGTGTGTTCACACTACACACTTGATGTAACTTAATTTGATTAAGTACCTACTCCGATATAAAAGTTACGTTAAAAAAAAGATCTTATTGGACTGATAGAATGGTCCTTACTTGCTCAAGAGCTTATAATATTATTTAAATATGTCATCAACCGATCCAGTCAGTTACAAATTGCCTATTTACTTTTGCTTATTATTGTATTTAACATTACTTTAATGTGTTTTGAAAATAATGTTACTTTAAAGTGATAAAATTTCTTCTAAATTCTTATACCTAGAGAAATGTCGTCTACCATTATAGCATAGAATTTGCATATGAGACTTCTGTGAGATAAAATTAGTGAAATCAATAAACACTAAGCACTAATTTACTGCACTGGAGACCCCGTGCCCTGCAGTGGCACGTATATGAACTGATACAGTACTAATACTAATTGTTCACATAAATTATTATGAACTCAAATAGGAAAGCTTTGTATCTAATGTGAACAGGCCTTTATCTTTCAAAAATCAAAATAATAATTTATTTTTTATTAGTTGAATTCGGATTGCGATCGCGTGTGCATGTATTAGTCGTGTGCATATTATTGTAAATTCGTTTTCAGTTATTTTGAGTAAATTTTATTAATTTCATTATGCTTTGAACATTACCCAATTTGATAGCTTTTGATGTAACTTGTGTTATGTGAAATGTAAAAGAAAAAGTGATTTGTGCTACCAAACTGTGACAGTGTTTTCGTGCGAGTTTTGGCGGATCTTGCGCTTCCATCCTTGCCTATCAAGGTCATTACGGTTTACATTACAAGGTCAGTTAACTATTTTAGTGGTCATTAATGACAACTAACCAGCCCATATGGATCACCGACGGCCTCCGTGGCGCAGTTGGTAAGAACTGCCTGTGAAATGAGAGACCGCGGGTTCGGTTTCTGCCCCGAGACAATTTCCATGAACCATAATTATTTTTCTAATACCCGCGACACAAGATTTGTATCTTAGTGTGGGGTTAGTACCCATGTATGTGACTGTTGACACTTGACAGTATTAATTTAATATCTTTTTTATGTACCCTGAGCGTTATGTATACAATCGCACGACTTATAAGTAAATAATGAGCTCTGCTTATTTATTGTTGAGTGTCTACCGTTCAGTTGCAAGGTTCAATCACTTTAGCCGCTTAGCGTAATGTGTTAAGGGTTAGCATATGTAACGTTAGTTTTTTTTTTCTCGGCATATTTCTTAATATTCGCTAGCGCCATGCAAATCCATCTTAATTAAGATGCCTTCACCATATACTATAATGTATATTGGCAGGTGCGCCGTTTTCTTGTCCACCCTGTATTGCATAGGCAATATTAATACGTTAGCAGTGATATTGAATATTGGTAAAAAAAAAAACATCTAAATCTATATAAAAAAATGATATTTTTACTACAAATGGTCAAACCTTCGTTTATATCTTTGGGTAGGTTAAACAAAGCATGTAGTAGTAATGTTCGGCATTATTGATTTTACGAGTTCGTTGCTGATCAAACCTCTTTGGGAATACATGTAGGTAGCCGTCATCTGACGGCCGACAGGCGCGTGGAATTGAGTTCGCACTGGTTGCATCCTCACTTATTCATAGCTTGCTCTTCACTAGAATTGTCAACATCATTCGGACATGCATTGGTTCCATTTTGAACAAAATTAGCAACAAAGATGCGGCAATCTCATTAATAAAATAAAAACATTATTAAAATGTATGCTAAAATTACAATTTTACGGGTTTTACTATGATATAATCCATATTTCTATATACAAATTGCGGTCTCAATTTGAGACTGTCTCGCCCTCACACCCTACACTGCAACTCCTGTAAGTCAGGGTCAGCAGTGGCTCGCATTTCAATGACATTAAGCCTCAGCAAGTCATCGGGAATGTCTAACTTGTCGTTAACCCGCAACGAAATCAATCTGTACTGTACTGTAATGTATACTGTATCAGCCCATATACGTCCCACTGCAGGGCACGGGCCTACTCTACAATCGACAGAACGATTGAGAGTGGATAGGCCATATAGCCATATAACGAAATCAATCACAAAGTTAAATTAGTGTTTCACTCTATGGATAGATCATAGTAAAAGGATGTCAAGACTAAAACTGGTACGCACGTCTGGAATATAGCACGAATGAACTGACTCGAATGTGAGAACTTGTCACACTGAAAATAGCCGTGAAGAGACACTTTTCTTGTCACTTTGTGTTTGTAATAGTCAAAAGCGCAATAATTCCTACCCTCCTCGACTCGCTGACTCCGTTCTCATTTCCAAGTAATGAATGTTTGATGTGTAAGTTATTGTAGATTTTTTTTTATTGCAGTGAATGGCGAGACGAGCATGCCGTTCGCCTGATGGTAAGCGATGCGACCGCTCATGAACAGTAGCAAAACCAAACAACACCTTTAATTACAAAGCAATGCTTGGCATTCCACTGCGCTCGCCATCCTGAGACATAAGATGTTAAGTCTCAATATGTCCAGTAATTACTCTGGCTACAATGTCCTTCAATCCGAAACACAACAGTGCATTTAAACTGCTGTTTGACGGGAGAAATAGACATTGCGGTGGTACCCACCCAGGCAGCCTCTCACATATGAGAGACCTACCACCAGTAAAAATGTTTGCTGGACTTATGCTTCTGGTCTCTGAATATTTTCTATAATACTCTTCATAATATTATCTTGTAAAAATTCATCTCTGCGTGCGGGTGGTTAGCAATGAACAATATATTGAATTTCTGTATTTTTTTCATCGCCTGACGTTATTGTGGCGTCGTTCCCATTTCGCATTCAATAATCCCCTCAACCAAAATTCATTTGCTCAATATGCGGGAGTGGCCGCACCCGCTAGTAATGCACTCTGTGCCCTCCCAACAACAAACAACTTGATATAACTTTTACATCAGCTATAAATGAAGTGTAAGGTTTAATCATGTTACTAGTAAAAGGGTTTCTCCCTAAACCTTCAACTAAACAGTCTTACGGTATTATTACCTAATATGTAAAGCATTTAGTTTCATAACTTTCTCAAATAAACCCTTTATTCTGAGGTTAAGGCTGTCCTTGATCCAATGGATGTCGGCCAGGGAGCCGACTCAGCGCAATAAAGCCTTTACGCTGGTTCACTTGAATAGTAACTAGGGATTTTGTCGTGCGCCATGAACAAAGAAAGTGCAAACCTCTTTCCTACGCAATCTCTTTTATTGGAACAATCTCGAGCTCCTTTAAAGAAAAGTAAACGCATATGGTTTCATTATTACCTTACTCGGAGTAGATGGGTGGTAAGAGGGATTTTCAGAGAAAGAAACTGTATTATGGAACAAATATTCAGAGTTCCACGAATCTCGGAGGAAGCTGTTTAAAACTCCCTCGTTGCAAGTGCACAAGAGCAACTTTTGCTCCCAAGCGCCATACATTTTCCGCATTGTTTGCTGAGATTTAAAAATCTTAAACGTACCTTGGCCACTCATGTTGGAATTAAAGAGTCAAGTAAGATTGCACATTCATGGGACTTTAATTCTTTCAACGTTGTTTTTAAACATATATATTTCTTCAGTTTGTCGCGTCAACAACATACAAAAAAATAATAAAGATAAAACGGCTTAAATTAAAATGACGCAATATTTTATTCAGACTTACTCTTCTTTGAAATAAACATTTGTATCGCTCCCGAAAAAGCTACATTGTTCGTTTTCTCAATGTAGAAATTAGTAGCTATTGTCTTGAATATATTCCGCGTTGTATTTCATATAATTTATTTTCCTCTTTAATATATTTATGGATGAAAGATTCCATTTATGAACATTTTTTAATCATATACGATTTCAATAGCTACTAGGGTTTTATGAAAATCTCATAGAATTATTCCCTTTAGCAAATATTATGGCGATACATACAGAATATATCAAGACTGCTACCGAAAAAGAAGCTGGGTGGTAGTTTAACCAAGTTCAGGCGCAATGCAATAGAAAGTGTTGCAAAAAAAGTGCCAATATTTTTGTTATTTTTTTTCTTTTGAACGTATTTGGGTGGTATTTTTTTCTAAAATAATAGTGTTTACCCTTTTATTTATAAATACTCTTAGGTATAAAAAAGTTGAAATTATTTTTATAGCAAAAACTATGTATTTACCACCCAAAAATGATGATATTTAAAAAAATCACTCAAAATAATTATCGTGTTTCTTTGCGAAATTTTTAGTTGCCTTGTGTTTGTAGTCACTAAAACTACCACCCGGCTTCGTTTTCGGTAGCAGTCTTGATATACCCGGTATAAGGTAACATATAAGATAACAAGTAAGAGAGATTTTGCCACCGAATTTCCTTGTGTTTCGATTTGCTTTGAGCATTTCATGCATAAACTATATTTCACTAATGTAAGATATCTTCTCAACAGCCGCAGTACTAGATAAAGAGCTACATATTATATTGCCAATGTACATTTTTTACAATAGCTCTTCAAATATCTGTGAAAAGACACTAAAAAGGTACTTAAAAGGTGGGTAGGTGTCAAAAAACACAGACGTTTTTCTAGTATTTATATTTTAATAAAAATAGTTATACATTGCTTTTTTGATGTACATTGTGTAAACTCAGTGTAACATTAATAAATTCACTGTACAAACATTAGTAGCATTATACATGTGAGAATTGTATAACATCAAGAACACCACCTGCTAGCCTTGCACCTACATACATATTTGAGAAGCAAATTTTCTAAGTGCAGAATGTCACAGTTATCAGAAATTCAGGACACGCAAACCAGGCTGGAGGAAAGTTTTTCCAGAAGGATGGCTGAGCTGGAGGCGAAGTTGCAGTCTGGCGGTCAGGCGAAGGACACGGTCGCCAGAGTTGCTGAAGAGTTCCGGACCTTTAGGGAGTTGATGTTTGAGATGCTTCGGTTGCTAAGGAGGCAAATTGGTGAATGCACTCGGATGATCGATACCTTTGAGACACGACATCGGCGGAAAGCACTTCTTTTTATGGGTGTCCCGGAAAATTCCAAGGAGGATTGCAGTGCCGTAGTCCTCAACACGGTGAATAATACATTGGCTCTAAAGAGTCTGTCTGCGGCCAACATCTCAGCATGCCATAGAATCGGCACCTCCACTGATGGTCATAACCGACCAATTCTCGTGTGGTTTTCTGGAGCTGATCACCGAGCTTCGGTTTGGAGAGCTAAGTCGAAGCTGAAGGGCTCGTCCATTACTTTGAAGGAGTTCTTGACCAAATCCCGTCAGCAGGTCTTCACAAAAGCCCGACAGCACTTTGGCATTAGAGCGTGTTGGACCCAAGACGGCACAATCTACATTAAGGTCCCGGATGGTAACCGCACTAAAGTCACAACTATGGAGGAGCTCAACACATTAACAACGAAGTATCCGCGTTCGTCGGAAGCATCATCGGGGGCCAGAAGTGGCAAAGCAGTGGCGTCCTCAGTTTCGACTTCAATAGCACGTTAGATGTCTTCGGTTAGGCTTCTATTAACGAATTATCACGGTTGTTAGTATTTATACACTGTTTTTGTTATGTTTTATTACTTTATGTTTAATTTTCTTACACTTTAAATAATAGTGTGATTCGGTGAATGTTGTTGTCGCACTGTCTACCCGCACGTATTTTTATTTATTTGTTTACTCATTAATGACAACTTGACGTGTACGTGGTGACACAACACGTTCGTTCGAAAACTGAATGCTAGTGACTTTAATCATGTTTCACTTTCTTTCTGTTTAACCGATACTTTATTTTTGTTTTGTTTATATTAATCACTTGGTTTTTTTTTTGCTTTTAACTATTGTTTATACTATTTCATTAAGACTGTTCATTTATAGTGTGTATGTGGGCTGGTGGGTGGTGCAGAGTTCATATTACGTACCAACCTCGTTCGATTTTTGTTAGTTATTTTATTATTTTATTTTTGTTTCGTACACGTAAATTTTGTATTTTATATATTTGTTATTATTGTATATATTTTATAATGGTAAATTCGGATAGTGATTCTTTTCATTCTGCCATAGATACTTCTTCTCTGTCAAGTGACGACAGTTTTAATTCCTTACACGATGGACTGTGTGACTTGGTGAGACAGAATTTTGATTGTCAAACTGACACATTTAACGTGTGTCATATCAACGCACAAAGTGTACCGAGTCATTATAGTGACCTGTTGGCGACCTTCGCTAATGCTAACGTTCACGGCGTCCTGGTATCTGAGAGTTGGCTCAAACCTCATTTACTTTCTGTTTCTTACCCTCTTCCTGGCTTCATACTTATAAGGAATGATCGAGTCAATGCAAGGGGTGGAGGTGTTGCAATTTACCTACGTAGCAACTTTCGTTATAAAATTGTAGCGACCTCACCCTCTCACAACTCAGGTTCGGCCGAGTTTCTCTTTCTTGAGGTTTGGGTCAGGGGAGTGAAAACCTTACTTGGTGTTGTTTATTGTCCTCCTTCTACAGACTACTTCTCCAGCTTCGAATCGATCCTGGAATCTTTAGGGTCGGAATATGCTCATCAAATCATCATGGGAGATTTTAACACCGACCTCCTTGCCCAACGGTCCTCTCGTTCCCGTAAACTCCTTGACATCCTTCAGTCCGTCAACCTGGTTGTCCTTCCTCTACAAGCCACTCACCACAACACCGAGGGGTGTGACACCTGGCTTGACCTTATCCTCACCTCTTCTCCTTCCCTTGTCTCCGGTCATGGCCAGTTTCCGGCCCCCGGGTTTTCTCGCCATGACCTCCTCTTCCTGTCTTACGCCTTAAAACCTAGCCGATCTCCTACCAAGGTTTTGCGCAAGCGTTGTTTCGGGCGGATGAATTTGGACAGGTTACGCAGGGATGCTGGGAGTTTGGGTTGGGATGATCTCACGTCAGCGTCTACAGTGGACGAAAAAGTCCGCATTTTTACCACCACTGTGCTTTCTCTCTACGAGACTCATGCACCCCTCAGGCTGGTTAAGGTCAAACGTCCCCCAGCTCCTTGGATGTCTGAAGGTGTTCGGATGGCGATGAGGCGTAGGGACCGAGCCTTTCGGAAGTTTAAGAAGAATCGTACGGAAGATAATTGGTGTTTATTTAAGTCTGCAAGAAATCGGTGTAACCAGATGATACGTAATGCTAAACGCCGACATATCCTGGATAACATTTCCTCGTCTACCCCTGCCAATATTTGGAAGTTTCTAGGAACCTTAGGTATTGGCAAGGGGAAAGATTTTGAGTTTCCTGGTACGATTGGTTTGGATGACATTAATCTCCACTTCAGTAATGTTACATCCCTTGACCATCAAACCAAAAGTCGTACCCTGCATTTTCTCAACAGCCTTCCCCGTCATAATATAGACCCTTTTTACTTTTCTCCAGTAACGTCGGACGAGGTCAAAAAGATTATCCTTTCCATTAAATCCAATGCCATTGGCTGTGATGGGGTTAGCCGTCGCATGGTTATCCCTATTCTTGACATGCTTCTCCCACTCATTACGCATATTATCAATGCTTCCCTTGATACTGGCATATTTCCGTCTTCATGGCGGAAAGCTTATGTTTTACCCCTTCCCAAAATCCCTAATCCAACTCTTGTGAACCATTTCCGTCCTATATCTATCCTACCCTTCTTATCCAAGGTGCTTGAAGCTTGTGCGCTCAAGCAACTATCCAGGTTTGTATATAGTAACAAACTGTTAGATCCCTTACAGTCTGGATTTAGACCTGGACACAGCACTATATCCGCGCTCCTCAAAGTGACTGGCGATATTAGGCAGGGCATGGAGAACTGCGAGGTCACCGTGTTGGCTTTGGTGGACTTCTCAAATGCCTTCAATACCGTCAGTCACGAAATCCTTCTGTCCATCCTTTCCCACTTTATGATCTCGTCTGAGGCTCTGGAATGGTTCTCTTCCTATCTTCAGGGGCGTCAGCAGTCAGTCCGCCTTGATGACTCATCATCTAATTGGCGTGACCTTATTTCTGGCGTTCCTCAAGGCGGTATACTCTCTCCATTGTTATTCTCTATCTTTATAAACCTAATTACCCAAGATCTTCAATGTGCGTATCATCTCTATGCCGATGACTTGCAGATTTACTCCCAAGCGAGAATAGATTGCGTGGCTACAGCGATTGACAAAGTTAACAGGGATTTGGCTCATATTAAAAATTGGTCAGATCGTTTTGGTCTGACTGTCAATCCCACTAAATGTCAGGCCATTATTATCGGCAGCCCAAGAATGATCTATAGATTAGACACTGCACATATACCGCATGTTACTTATAACGGGACTGTCATCGCTTGGAGCCCGGTGGTCAAAGATCTTGGCATTTATATTGATTCCTCCTTGAACTGGCAAACTCAGGTTGCCTCAGTTTGTCAAAAGGTGACAGGTATACTTCGAGCCCTCTATCGCCTGAAGAATTTCCTTCCCATTAAGACTAAAACAATGCTTGTTCAGACCTTAATACTTCCTATAATTGACTATGGTGACGTGTGCTATTTTGACCTGGATGCAGTACACCTCAACAAACTCGACCGACTTCTCAATAACTGCATTCGATTTATTTTCAATCTTCGTAAATATGACCACGTTTCTTCTTTCCGTTCCCAACTAAAATGGTTACCAATTCGCCAGCGTCGTTCTATGCATGTACTCACAAAACTTTTTTCTATTCTTACATCCCCTACTTCTCCCTCTTATTTAACGTCTCAATTTCAATACTTAGGCAGTAACCATAATAAGAATCTTCGTTCAAACAACAATCTCCTACTTCATTGTCCTATTCATAGCACAGACTTTATCCATTCTTCCTTCTCTATACAATCTATTCTTCTTTGGAACGCACTCCCCCTCGATATTAGGGCGTCCGGTACCCGTTTGGCATTCAAGATGAAGGTTCGCCAACACTTACTCAATAAATTGGCAGAGTCACTTTAAACATACTTTTCCTGTTTAGACTTTATATATGTATTATATATGTATTTGTATATCTATGTATTTTGCATGTATATTTATATCTATATATTTATTATATATATATATATATATATATATATATATATATATATATATATATATATATATATATATATATATTATATATATATATATATATATATATATTATTCTATCGTTCATCTTCATAATGCTAATTACTTGAATTTATGCGCCTACTATTTCACTCTCTGCACCATCGAATGCCTCGGGCATTAAGTCCGCCTGTATACAACTATGTATATAAAGCATAAATAAATAAATAAATAAAAGCTTGAGTTCACGTTGCATTATGGTATAAGTGATTCGAAATGAAATGATGCACGGCACAAAAGCCCCCGCTCTTTTCACTAGGCTATGTTTCCTAGTCCCCATTCAAACTCATTGATAACTTCAAATAATACAAAAGGTGCTATACAAAAATATTATTTTAGAAAATACATAATGATGTGTACAAGAAAATTTATTTTAAGCAAAAAGAGGAAATATTATTACGAGATCCGTTAAATAGGTACCTGTTTAAAATAATTAAAATTACTGACTTGTTTCAAATAAGGTGTTACAAAATGAGGCATTAAATTTTTCAATGAGCGAGCAGATTCATTAGTAATCAAGTCAATAGAGCACGGAACATTGCTTTCCTTTCTAAAAGTGCCGCGCTACGGTCATTAAATGTTAAAGTTACAAGGGTGAAAACATGAGAGTATCTGAATCCGGCTCGCGTGGGGCGAGGCGGGGCAGTGTCGGGAGCAGCCGGGAGTCGCCGGGAGAGCAGTGCGCTCCCGGACCGCGGCCCGCCTGGACAGCCCCCGCCGGCTCCGCGCGCGCTCGCCTCGCGATCTAACTTGTACAACAATCGCACAATGAGAACAAACCAGATCGCTGCGTTTGACGCCGAATCGAATATGTGAAGTGTTCCATTTGTGTCCGCTGTGCAGAGTGTTACGATTGTTTTCATGTTTGCGATGACCGCTGCCGATTAACATTACTTTGGCTTGCACTTTCCGGTTTTAATTATGCAGGTAATTATTTATTAAAATTTAGAAAATTATAATTTAAATTAAATTCCGAGTTCCTTCCCAAATTCAACAAATAAATCATATAGGAAATACTATTAAAATATATTTAATTTCTTTACTTTTTAGGTCCTTAAGGTCATATATTTTGTAATAATTAGATTCTATAGATATTTAGATAGGTATATAATTTATGAATCAAATTGAGTTAGAGATGTTACTATTGGTTTGTACTGTCTAGATTCAGCCACTCCGGATATTCGGTAACATATGGGAGTATAAAAAATCAGAATTCTCTGATAGATTCGTTCCCAGCCACGAATGATTCACGGTCAACGGTAAAACGTTATGAGACGGTGAATCATACAGAATAGAGTGAAATTATTCAACATTTTTATTAGCATTTCAATTGTACCACTCAATTAATTGTATTCAGAATGTTTTAGGAAATCAATATATTATTTATGCTACTGAGTATTACACATTACGTTTATACATTTACACGAATAGAAAATGAATAAAAGTCAAAGGTCTATGACCTATAAGCCAACCCGCAATAGACCAGCGTGGTTGACTATACGGCCTAACCCTCTCAGTCGTACTTTTGATTGCAGAGGAGGCCCTTGCCCTGTAGTAGGACGTATGTTTAGTGGCTGATACAGATACAGAAGGTATATGATGGAATCGACCTTAGATATTGCATTCCTTAATAAATCGTCACTAACTTATTATATCTCGCTCTTATTAAGCTCATGATTTTCAGTCCGTACCCACTGAGTGTTGGCTATAGGCTTTTTACATGTTTGTCCACTTCTTCCTTTCATGGCGTCTCAAGTCTTTATATTTAATCAGCAGTAATTGTTACTATTTTGCTTTTTACACTATTTGTAAAACGATTTCATCATGATTTTACAAAAAATCTGTTCTGTACTGTATCATCCCATATACGTCCCACTGCAGGACACTGGCCTCTAGAATCGAGAGTACGATAGAGAGTTGCTGGTTTAGTATAGTACGCAAGGTTTCATTATGATGTTTTCCTTGACCTTTAAAAAAAATCGAAAATGGAAATATAGCTAAAATGCTACATTTATGAAAATATAGCTAAACACCAACCAATTATGGCCTCTTATGTTGTGCAATAAAGTGATGCTCTATTCCAGCGTTCCACATATATCGCACGTCATCATTAGTCCTACTTTACTGAAATGCTAGACAGAAGCGTCTTCAAGAGGCCTCTACAAGTCCGACCTTCGTTTCATCTTAAAGAGCAGTGCTACTTACTATATACTTATATATGTTGTCCTCTTTGACCATTTGGCGAACCATTGTGTCTGTTTTTCCTGTTACGTTTCCCATATTACACATATTTGCATATAACTAGAACGGAGTAAAGAGGAATTTCCAATTTCCCTACATCGTTAGCCCCAAATTGGTTGATGGGCGGTTATTATAAATAAGAACTTAATGTTATTTCTAAGGTATACTAGATAAATATCATATTAAAATATGCTTCGTTTATTAATATTAATCGATAATTGTCTTTTATTTTCAATATATACATACATATGTACTTTAAATAGGGCGGACTCACCAGACTTTCCTTTTTTTTGACTTAGTATGAAATAGATTTGTCTATACTTATATGACTCCCAGTGAAATGGGAACATTTATGAAAAACATGTGAACTGCTTCTCATTAAAATTTGCTTAAAAAAATATAGTTCTTTACTTGAGCATATAGACTTTGCATATCGTTTTTTTTTCCATTCAAGACGGACTCAATAAACTTTTAATCAAAACTATAAAATTCCTATTTTACGCGTCGCATTTTAACTAGCTTTATAGTATATAAGGTTTGTGTACCAGTTTTTATGATCCAATATATGGTCGCTTTGTCCAGACTGAGATCTGTATTTATTTCTTACGTTTTACCGTCTAATTCTGATCCAAAACACAAAAACCCAGGGTCGGACGTCCCACGTACAATCCTAATGTACCTTACTTATTTTTACAAACGAACTTCCATTTTCACGATCCATAAACGGAAATTACATTAAAATACATTCCCATATTTATTTGGTGAACAACTTCCGCGCCGAACAAATATCTCATCGCAATATTATTCCAGAAACAGTAAATTTTAATGGTATTGTAAAAGGACGGGAAATACAAAAATAAAACAGTTTCTCCCTCCTTTCTACCTTAAATATTTACGTTGTCGTCCAACACAATCACAAATAAAACGGTTCAATAGGAGCTTTGTCAGCGATCAAAAATCAACCGGGGAGTTTTATGATACGCAGATATTGCGCCTGCCTATCGAACATTTTTCTTCAATATCGAGGTTTCTGAATATCTTGTTAGTTCCTTCTCTCGCTTCTTTATTACTTGATATAAAATGGCGTTTCCAAATGGTTAAATATCAGCCTTCGACTGTAATGCTCACTGACTGTCAGGAGTTTTCCTGCTACGTTCGTCGGTGATATCTCTTTTACTTTAATTTCTGTTTATATTTTCCCGGTATATTTTAGAGATATTCATACATATTTATTGTAGGAAACATTCGTTCTAGTTTTTTTAGAATTCTCGTATAATTTCTCGTAGTATTCTTATCAAAATTACAAAATTACCGTTTGCGATTTTAGTTTCGAAAATTCAGACAAAATTTTTGCACTTTTAAGTCCGAGCATTACTACCACGTTGAAGCGCGTCCAATCTCTTCGGCTAACTAGCTACACTTTGACAAGCTGCGAACAAAGCGGCGCCTGAACTGCGAACGTTTTAGTACGAAGTGTTTACGACGATTTGAAACGCCGTCAACAGCTCGCCCAATTACTTCACTCCACACTGAATACCTTCGGATTGATACTCGTACCTCTGCGGGAACCATGCACATTGACAATCAATCACAAAACAATAGCACGTAGATTGATTTACCCGATTTTAATGGGATTCGCTGATTGATCGACCTGCTCCAATTTAAAGCTCTTCCTTTTATACCAGGCACATGATCGTATAGGTCGTCTGATAATCGCAATACATGATAACCACAATATAGGGGTTATATACGTTGTCACCCGTAGAAATATTAAACCTAACCAGACCAATCACAGGGAGGTCAATTAAACTCACACACCTCACCTAGGTTCAGGTTATTATCATTTAGTGTTACTTATTAATAATATACATCTATTCCATAATAATATACATATATTTAATGTATTAACGGTCAAAGATATTCTGTTTCAAACAACCTTATTCTGAGGTATGATGTAAATTTGAATATATGATAACATTAATTGAAAATTGAATAAGTAATAAATCAATACAATGTAACACAATAATCCTGATATTTTCATGCAATTTTAACTGTCCGGATAATTTAAAAATAAGAGTTGTATCATAGATACTACATATACACATATAGGTATTATGAGCATATGTTTTTTATGACTTGATTAAACAAAATAAGTAGATTAAACGAAGGCGATACGTAATCTACTTTATGCAAAGTGGCATAATTCTCACGTTCCCAACAGATAAGAGCTCTTATAATTAGGAGCGAACTTAATTATTCTACAGGTACGAGGAATTCATTAAATTAATGATAATTCTGTTAGACTTGTACACCTTCAACATCTTATAACTTGATTTAAGTTTTATGCGAGAGAATATTAATTTAGCACTCAGAGAGTCTTAGATTTGTCTACGGATAAATTAAACAACAGAAATAAGAATAAAAAGAGAATACATGTCTATAATGTCGTCATTCCAAGGTTATGAAAGCATAATATGTAATATGGAGGATAATAAAACAAGCTACATTTAGATGTAAGCGCGGTTCTGGTATGATGAATCATTTCGGGTGAAAGCGTACGCCTGATAACTGCACATCATGCTATATTTCTCATAATAATCATCATAACTCAGTTTGTACCATGAAATTCATGGCACCTCTGAGCAATAAAAGAAAACAAAACACGCTTTAATCACGTTTCGAATGTAGACTCGGAGATCTTAGCGGTGAGAATGTTAAACCATCATATAGGTGTTGTTAAAGCCACATTTAAGATTTGTAGAAACACTATAAATAACAAATTATTTTGTGATATAATTTCCTGCCGAATTTCTCATGACTATTAATTATAATCATATCTGTTATAAGTTCAATAAACACCCAAAACATTATTAAAATACTTATCTATTAACTACATCCACATTTTCTTTGTTAGTTGACCGTATAGCACACTAATACTCCTGTCAATAATTGATAACATTTAATTCCAACCACAAAATTGAAAGTCATTGGTCGACTGATTCGTAGTATCAATTTGGTAGATTAAGGCTCCAACCCTTTCTACAATACGTGGAGTAATCCGACCCCGAACTCAATAGGCTGTAAGAACTATACTGGCTATTACGTCATCATGTAGAGGCCCGGCCAATTTGACTCAGTAGTGATTATTATACAGGCACATTCGACTCTCTAGTTAATGTTACTAGGAAAGGTCTGAATTCATAAGAACCTTTTCTCAGGTAATATGCCTTTACCTTTCTTCAGTTAAGGTCCTTTTATTCCGTCGAATGTTGCCTTAAGTACACATATTAACATTTTTGTCATCAAGTCCTTTCTATTAAAGAATTTCGTCCTAAATATCACAATGATTCTGAGAAACGTTTCCCCATTTAGCTCAATTAAAGGCTTAGTAACTTTTCCTACGGAGCCAATGGAAAATTTTGAATGTACTTAAAATGTATTTAAATTAGTAGAGCCTTTCCCTTGTGAATCAAGTTAGAATTGATTATAAATCAGAAATTAATGTAAAGTTTCCATTGAATAATTAATTTGTTTGTTTGAGTTATTAGCCTTTGCCGGGAGTTAATATCTCATGCAAGACTTACTTATTTGTAATCTGCTTTTTTTATATTTGCTGAAAAAGCAATCTTCTTTGAATGAACAGAGCTCAGTCTAGTTTTTTGCCTTTAATTAAACGTGTTATTACAATATTATACGATACATAGTTTATGACAAAGCAATTTCTTTTTGCAAGATGCTGCAGACTGGGCTCTGTGGCATACTTTGGGAGAGGCGTATTTTTTTTTTTTCTGTTTATTTAAAAGGATTTTTTCAATTATGAAAACGTCACCTCCTATATTAAATACATACATACATACATAAACTCACGCCTTGTTCCCAGAAGGGGTAGGCAGAGGTGCCAGGGCACCCATATTTCGCCTTGTATGTTCCGTCCCACAATGTGATAGGTGGCGAGCCTATCGCCATATCGGGCACGAATTCCTGACTCTGGGCTGATACTGAATAGAAAAATCCAATATCACTTTGCCCAACCCGGGATTCGAATCCGAGACCACAGCTTTGTAACCGTACCGTAGTTCAACTACGCCACCGAGGCAGTATATTAAATACAACATATATATTACAATTATATTTAAATAATTAATATTACGGTAGGGAGAGGCCTATATCCCCCAGTGAGGTGCAACGTGCTGATGATAATGATAGTTTATGATGATATCTTGTTTATAAACGGATCTGATAAATACAATTTAGTCTCATCGCTTCTTGTCTTCTAAAAAAATCAGAACAGTTTTAAGAACATATCATATGACTTAATTATTTATTTATAAAATATGTTTTTATTTAAACAATGTTTAAAGAAACTTGAATCTGATAAAATATCACTTTCATATTTAATATCCTAAGATAACAACTCGGCATAGTATTTTTATCTAGACTAACACAGCCGAATAAGTTTACGCCAACTGCAATTTTTATCCCGAATCCGTAATGAAAGTTCCATTGTTTTTATGGTATGCCTCCATTCGTTACGTCCGCATCACCTACCCCACAGCCTGTCGCCGTTCGCATACATTTGTCACGTTTTTGCCTCTCACAAATAAAATCCGCTTTTAAAAGAACTAGGTCTGGAAAAAACATCGGCGTATTAATATCACAGCGTATTCGCACATTCCTTTGTGAATATTACTTCTTTGTCTGAAACCTCAACCATTAATCCTCTACATTAATTTAATATCAGTATAATTAATAATGCACCTACAACGTGCTCTCCGTATTTGAATAGGAAAAGGCCTAAATGTTGTTGGCATGATATATTTATCGTCCCGGGCAGCGACCGCCACGTAAAATCGGTTATAGATGTGACAACTGCAGATATTTCGTGTTTCAATATCGGTCGGAGGCTACTACAACTAACAATATTCGTCATATCGTACGACTAAAACCTACTTTCGGCGTGTTAAAATCTTCTTCTTCGTTTTCACTCATATCGACTATTGAATGATTCAACAGTAGTGACAAATGTCGTATAGAGAATATTCATCCACATCGTAGTAAAAATATGTATAGAATATCGTATTAGTAGCCATACCCGCATAATTATTTCGTCCAGCGACTATTACTAGTTAGGTTACCCGACTCTCTCCGGCATATGCACTATTTCGAATAATATATGGAAAAATGCTCGTCAAATATTACAGCAGCTAAAATTCGATTGGGAATAAATTGCTCCATTTTAAATTACGTTATCAAAAATAGGTGCAATTTGCGAAAGAGCTAAAAAGCTTTTGTTGTACGTCAGCCAATAGCACCTGTGGCCCGAATAATTTGTAAACAATACCGACGTCAATGGACAACTGCTATACATTTTTAATATATTCTATATTGATAGCGCATAAGCGAATTGATGACAAAAGTAACTAGTTGAATTGTTACTTTTTAATTAAAATATCATTTGTATTAATTTCTACACAAATTTCACTTTTAAATCAATAGAATACCAGTGTACCTTCGAATACACAGGAATGCCTAGGGCCCACCCCTAACTTTTTGAAATCATGTGTATATTGATAGTCAATCACCACGTACTATAACGGTGAAGGAAAACATGGTTAGGAAACCTGCTTATCATAGCGATTTATAAGCATTTCTATGGTATGTAAATTCCACCAACCACCATCAGGCTAGCGTGGTGGACTATATGGCCTAACCACTCACAATACTCTCAATTGTAGACGAGGCCCGTGCCTTCAAGTGGGACATATATGGGTTGACACAGAGTACCTCCGAATCCACAAATATGTCATATTTAATACGCACTCAAAAACTTTTATCGCGACTAACCCTTGTGTCCTATTTATTGTTGTGCCCCTATTCAACTCATTCAACTATACTGTGTGGATAATATTAAATTTTATAAGGCTTATGCTATAAAATGTCTGAGAGTCGTAAGGGACATTTATTGTGAGACATAATTTTTAGTTTCTGAATATTGTATTTGTTTTTTATGTGTACAATAAAGATTTAAATAAATAATAATAATAATTTGAATACAGTCAGGACTAAATAATTGAAAATATAAGTTTAACCATGATATGATGTTGTGTACAGACATGTGATGGCCTATTATGAACACAGTTATGAAGCTCCAAACCACATGAATTCTGGGTGATCTCAGATTACGACACACTAGTTTCTGTATAATAGAAGTTTAGCTTGATGCGAGTAAATTTAGGGCACGGACTTCCCCTTTTATTCAATATCCATTAAGAAATTCAGGTCCATAGTACACTGCTCACATACACTAGTCTAGTACGAGTTGGTCGACTTCATTTGTGAAGTCTGCCATAGAAATACCTAAAAATTTACACAATTTGTAGATTTCTTATATTTTCCTTCACCGTATTTTCTTTACGCCTCATAAAAACATACACAGGGCACGAAACATGTTTGATACTGTGTGTTATTTACTCATATAGGAATAGGAAAGGTAAAACAGAACTGTGACAATACCCGCTCAGTGTGAAGGAATGGCTATTGTTACGTTATCAGATGACAAGATAAGCCGCGCCTCGTCAGCTCGTCAGTACAATGCTATCTGCGCTGATGCCATTCTATTACGACTAAATGAATTTTCTCGCGAATTACTTTTTTCGCCGAGTAATTTAAAACAAGCGCTTTGTGCGTAAAAACAGCCCACCCTGACATTATCCTGAGCTTAATTTTAAATTTCGAATACTTTTTATCATAAGTAATTCTTGGAAATCTTGTTCTTGATTGTTTATTCGATAAAGCTATTTATACAGATTTATCAAGACTGCTAACGAACTAAAAATGTTGTGAAAAAGCGAGGTATTTTTTTTCTAAAGTTATAGGTTTCAAAATTATTGTATGCATTGTGTTGAATCACTAAAACTATTACCCATTTATTCTTCTTCGTATTCGGTAGCGGTAGGTAGGTAGGTCTTGATATACCCTGTATTGTGTAAATGTTGCTTTTTCTAAAAATATTTTCGATTTTCGCTCATTATATGTCGTCAAATACTGCATATCATAGCGGTTTTACGAATGTCTATGGTATGTATAATTCGTCAACATGCACTAGACGTGAACTACATGGCCTAACAATTCACAATCGTCATCTCGATTGTAGAGGACGCCCGTGCCCTGCAATGCAGGTACTATATTTCGCCGAAAAACAAATAAATATCATCATTACGCATCTGTGCCTACGGTTCTTCTCGTAATCCAAAATCTTTGTCTGTTCCATTTATATCGTGCCCAAGAACGCTCTCATAATATTAGACCAACACACCAATAAAAAATGTTTCAATAAAAAATGTTGGTATTGTTCTTTTTTTGCGATGGGCAAACAGTATTAGTATAGCCATTGATAACATGCACGACCGCTAACCCAGATATTTGAATAGCACACATCAAAGGCTTACACGGAACGTATAAATGCTATAAATTCGTGGATAAAATAGGCCACATTTCGATACGGTATTGACGTACCGGCGTTTCATCTCTTACAAATATGCAGATTTGAATAGTGTTATTATACCGTGTGACAGCCTCAACACACGACACAATTTTCACGCTGTTTACAAACGAGCATGTTGTTTCTTGCTTCAATTTCACTCTCTATGCAAATAAAGTTTCAGAGCGCGTCATGCGACGCCAACCCACATACATTAAACATTTAAACTGTGGCAACATTAGACACGCCCATCAACTATACGGAACCTTAGTCTTGGCTATTCCGTAAGTTCCAAAAACATTGACTTGCGCGATGCGAGTCGCTGAAGTGGAGCGGAGACGACAAACTTTTGGCTCGGTAAACTGAGTACCTGCTAAGTAATTACCTACGTCCTATATATACAAAGTAGTTTATATAGGAAGAAGCTGCCATCTTAATTCACTTTTTCAACTTAAATATTATTATCGAGTATCTATTGCTGTAGAAAACTGAATTGTGTCATTACTAAGGACTAAATTTTCTTTAATTATTATTTAAATCCGAACATATTACTATAGTAACAAGTTTGCAATATTGACGTCAACATTCCTATTATTATACTGACCTTGACACAAAAACGCAAAACAAAAGCCAGTCCCAAAAATATATCAGCGAAGTACATATGTTCATAAATACAAATATGAAGATTAAAAGATATGTGTATAAAACTGCAAAGCTTCGTCATTGTACAAGGTGCCAGACTAAATTTGGGACGCAACAGAGCGAAAATAACCCTAATACTCGTCGGATACGTTGGATAAGCACTCGGAATATAAACTGTGCCGTATGTAAGCTGTGTACGAAAAGTTATCCCGCCGTTTGCGTGCCATGCAAAATTTTTGTCCGAATGAGAGCTCGTCGCAGCAACGCTCGCATTCTAGAACACTGGCAGGAAAGCCGCAGATTATTTCCTGTACATTCAACACAAGGGTAAAGTGCAAGTCTTCTTTAAAAAGATCGTAGTGAAGATACTTTTCAAGTTCATAAGCGAAATTATGGTAATTGCTTTAGTACCGTCCTACGCAATATAAAGACAGTCGAACGTAATTACTGCAAACGATAAATTACAGCATGGCAATAATAAGTACTAATTTTGATTCCCGAAAACATTTTACAAAATATTTAAATTTTATGTTTATAAAACAATCACATTTCTCATTATGTAATATGTTTATCGTAATAGGTATTCTTTTGGGTATAAGTATTGAGTTACTTTTGGTGCCACAGATTTTGAGGCTATCTTACCTTGTAAGACGTTTAATAGGTAAAAATAATTTTGAGACATTTATGGGCTATTTTCAGAACATTCATACTAAGTTATGGCTCAGTAAATGATACGAGAAAACATTGGGGAAACATATCTACTTAAGAAAATTACAAAAACATTGATGATATTTGCAGTCCGTAAACCAGTGTTCGCCATAGAGTTGACCGGAGATTTTATCCCTCCCAATCATACCCATAGCGAGCATTAAAAATATCAATTAAATTTAATTACAAGCTAATACCATGTTATTACATTTTTGCAATAGGTACCTATCGTAGTGTTAACTAATACGAAGAAAAGTAATAGGTACATTAGGGAGTTGTTTATCAGCAATTCGTACCACCTGCCGCTCGACCGCCGCCGTCTGTCGGCCTGTCTCACTAACTTATATTAAAAACCATTATACTCATCTATCCCAATTTACCAGAATATAACTTAAGGGCACTGAATAACTGGTTGACTAACTAAGATTTGCTTTTATTTAATACTAACATAATTAATAGACTACATTCTACATAGCACCACTAGAAACATTTCTAGATATTTTGTGGTATGTGAAGTCTGGCAACCCGCACTTGGCCAGCCTGTTGGACTACGACCTAACCACTATCAATCGAATTCTTGATTGGAGAGGAAACCCGTGTCCTGCAGTCAGAGTCACACAAAGAGGTTCAGGCTGTATTATTATTATGATTACGTGGCTACGTGAAGTGAATTTATTACACCTTGTAATGGTAGTACGCTCGAAGTTGTATGCATTAAAGAGAGGTTTTTCTTTGGTCGACACAATTATGTTCAAAAAGAATAAGATCGCGAATGAAAATCACGATATTTACGCGAGTCATTAATATGAGTTTTCATTTTTCTATACGTAGATGACTTAAGCTAGATAAATTTACGTCGAGAATTCCAATCCAATTATATACTATATTTCTCCCTACATTCTTTATGTTTTTGGATTTTTCAATCCCAATTCAATATCTCCCATTGTCAATGCAACACAATGTTTCCGAGCCGCGTAGCATATCGCTAAAAAAAATTTATATTTAGAAAAAAAAACAAGAGGTTTATTAAAACTATCTTCGAATACTGAACTGAATGGAATCACTTTTCCTCCAAAAATATTTTAAAAGAAAACACACTTTATATTCCTTTTAATAATTCATCTATTATTAATTAAGAATATGTCCAAACAATGAATAAAATATACTTTTAACATGTAAAAAATGCTACCAGGTAACATTCAATTGAGTTATCGCGGAACACCTGACTCAAAGACGAAGTTAAGACAAGCAGGAAGCTCATTTCCTTCTTGGCCATTAAGTCTCTGGCACGTGCATACTTTTTATAAATAGAAAATCTGTCAAGGAAGTTGCGGAACCACTTTATATTTCCTATTATCTGTCTATGTTTATGTTTAAGATGGTGTAGACTGATCTACGATGTAGCTACACTTAAGTTTTTATCACATAAATATACCTACATCTACATGTAGCTCTATGATTACTTTATTTAATATATTCAATAAAGCTGTACCACTTCGACAAAGATTTAGAGCATAACAGATAAAAGTTTTTTAAAACGTAATTCTTCTATAGAATAAATTAATAATACGTTCTAGTTGTGCTCTACGAGTATAACATATAGAAATCTTTTGTTTTTATTGTATAGCTCCGGCAAATGAGGAATGGTGATTCTGATGGTGATCATTTACAGTGGTCACTGCCGCCCATGAACATTCACAAAGCTCGGATCATTAATATGTGGCCTATCAAATCGGCAAGAGAGCGGGAAGGTAAAAGGATGGAAAGAGAAAAGGGGTTTCAGGCATCAGGAAATCTTACTTCGGATCTGCACATCGGTCTCCTATGAGTGAGTTACCACTGTAACGTCCCAGACGAGCCTACCTACTCATGCTGAATCATGACTGACAATTGCTTGTCGCTACCACTATCGATGAAAAAAAATCGCTGGGTACGTCTTACGTTAAGCGCATTCCGCGCTAATGCCGCCGCCATGACATGAGAAAGATTTTTTAGGACGTTGTTGGTTGTCGGCAGGCAACTGAGCTTAGCGCTTGCCGACATGTGACAAGCCGCCAACACGTCGGTGGGCTATACTTGCGATTGTTGCCGACATGATTATAACCTTATAGGTCAAATGGTTGTGTCGGCGGGCCGGCGACTTTGATGTGTAGTGCGCTTTATACAGGGTGATATTGACACATTGTACTTAATTTAACCCACATGTTTCTCATTACCCCAGGCGACATTGTACATAATTTGGGAAAATATATAAGTTGATTTTTTGACAAAAATCGTTATTTTGGGTTTGCCGATTTTTGGACATCCCAAGTAGATACGAGTATTTTACCGCTTAGCTAAACATCAGTGCGGTTCGGGGACTTACCTGAGTCGTAAAAAGACTCGGTATCTACAGGGGTTAATCAAAAGCCTTGAACACTAAAATTGCGATTTTTAACAAAACTATCAGGCAGATTTTGATCAAACATGTTACAATGTTACCTATGAGAGTTAGGATCATGTGGTTTAATTAAATACAATATGTCAATATCACGCTGTATATTTCTAATACTAAAGCAAGCTATAAAATGTAAGTTTATAGTAGATAAGAAAACTTTATTGCTCTGTTTACTAAACTTGAATGTGATTTCGATATACTCACATTCAACAATAATGACAGACATAAATTATCGTGTATCACCATGTTTGTCCCATCTAGAACTGAATAATAGCAAAGTTTTTGCTTAACCAGGCTGACTTTCTAGTTGTCCCACAGTCAAGTTCGCCAAGTAAATGTCAAAGGAGTGACAGAAGGTCAAAGGAGATTTGTAACAACGACCTGACAACTAAATTAGATTAATTGTCACAGGCACTAAACTCATTAATGACACCAAATTGGGTATAAGAAGGCGTGTTCTAATCTCCTTAGTACTTTCCCAGCGTAACGAGTGTTTGGAACTTCGTGATTAATTGGGGATTTGTTCTTGACGCATTTTAATATAAAAGGGTCCGTAGCTGAATAGTAGTAACTACTAATTTTCATGATACTATTATATGTGTCACGGGGGTACCAATTCAGAATGGAGAGCGGCCAATTTAGGTGGTGAAATTATAGGTGTCTGCCCGATCGCGAAAGGCAAATTAAAATATCATTTTCATTTGTTGCTTTTAAGCCATAAAATATTCGCAATGTTTTTATTCTCCCTATAGGTGCGTTTAAAATTCTGATGTGCGGAAATTATTTTATAAACCAAATCCCAGTATTTATAAAAAAAAACGTGAATCTTTCGAAAGATTGCATCTATCCCAAACCAGCGGGGTACCCATCCGCGGGGGGCACCAGTTGAGAGGATATACACTTAGCTAAATATTGGTATTATAATACACTGGCATAAAAAAAATTAAGTAAGTGGTGGTAAGTCTCTCATATGTGAGAGACAGTTCGAAGGACATAGTAGCCAAACTAGCAACTGGACATATTATTTAGGCATAACATCTGATGTCTCAGACGGCGAGCGCAGTGGAATACTAAGCATTGCTTTGTAATTCATGTTTTTTTTGGGATTGCTAATATCCATGAACTGTATATACGTCGCTTATCTAGGCGAATGCCTTGCTCGTCTTGCTATTCATTGAAATAAAAATATCATTGGAACAGAAAGGAATAATTTTGCATCCAATGTAGAAATAATTTTGTGCTCTGAACCAATCCATTTATTATCCAAAGTAACTTTGTTAATAATGCCATACCAAAAATAGTTTTTTTTATATTTCTAGTTCACGGTATAGAAATGTATCCATATGTCAATGTTAATAAGAAACATGTTGTTAATATTCATAGGAAACGAATATATTTAGGTGCTGTTTTAATTACAAATATCATTAAGTCGCAATATTTTACCTATTACACAACTCTTAGTTGCAATACAAATAGTGTTAATTAACGAAACGGTTTTGTTTGCATTACAATAGCACCAGAATATATATTTTCAAGAGAATAACATCGAGCATCGCGTGTTTATGTCTCCGCTGGGGTTTGCCTAAGCTCTGCAGAACTCTCGTAGGCACTTGATTTTCTTTTATTTTCCTCTTCCTGTCCACAATGTAAAGTTTTGCTGCTGTATGCAGAGAAATGTCGTCTATATAGGTAACAAACACAATGGCGCATTTTCTTTTATTTTAGAAGTAACAATATTTATATTACACAAGACGTTTTAAAATAGTTTTGCTAGTTTCTTAGATTTATGCGAATGTTACACATTGAAATAAAACTTTACGGATTTTATCGCGGATTTGGTTTAGTACTTACATTTTTTTACTTAAATATAAACAAATCTGCGATAAAATCAGAGTTTTATATAGAACATTGAAATGAAACTGTTATTTACAGATTTTATCGCGGTTTTAGTAATTTAAATAATTTAAAATGTAAAAATTTTACGCAATACGTTATCTTTCTGATAGCTTGCGGACGTTTGCGATATATCTGAGACACAAACATTGCAATAATAAACAAAAACAATTATTGCAATCTTTGCAAATAATATGTGTGCTTACTATCGATAGAAGATGGACACAGCATCAGTTTTAAATGTTTGCTCGTGTTTTATAATAATACTTATTATTATACTAGGGGCTGTTCACCCCTATGCAGATACTTTTTGAATCCAATCCACATCAACAACATATTATTTCGTATACTGTTTTATTTATTTTTAACCTATGTAAGCACTACTTCTCCTTATCCGCTCATTATATCCCGCCCTGCACGTCTCATTCTGACGAATGTCTCCACGCATGTAATCCTGTCGTCTCCAATCCCGTTGAGTTTACAAGGGTAACTAATATAATTGAATTTAACATAACATTTTTCGGGATAAAAAGTAGCCTTTGTTATCCAGGATATTAATCCAGGATATCAGCTTCCTTCCAAAGTTAATCGAAATCCGTTAAGCTGTTTTTGAGATCAGCGTGTACAACCGCAAAGATAAGCAGATAAAAATTCTAGCAATCAATCTTTTGTATTCTATTATTATTTGTAGTCTATTACGTTCATGTACAGTTACGTTCATGTATAATAGTTTTTTCTCAAATATCTTCCAATTTAGTGAGTTACCAGTACCGTCTTTACACTAAGGGCACACGGGGCCCATGCCCAGGGCCCCCATCCTCAGGGGGGCCCCGAAGAAGAGCAAGTGTTAAAAAAAAAGACAGACCGAAAATTTTCCTTACATATTTACTCACACGTTTCACGACTCCTATCACCTATGTACGTGTGTATGTACGTATATTAACAAAATTGTAAGAAATAATAATCATCTATTTCAGTAGATTAGTGTTAATATAACTCCACATCCTAAAAGAGATCCCTGCAAACCAAAAGTGAAATATTATAAATGTGTTCTCTGTCACAGAAATAGTAATTATACTATATAGGTAGTATGTTTGCATCATAATAACATTTGTATAACACTAAGGTAGGGGGCCCCCGGTCCTAGGGGGCCCCGAGCTTGTAAGGCCTCAGGCCCGAAGGGATCCTCGGCCCAAGATGCCGTAAGCAGAGAAGGAATGTAACATTGATTTATAAAATTAGTAAGATAAAATCCACAATTCGCTGGATTGTTTACCAATTATTGGGTTTCATAGATTCATAGAGTTTATAAAGTTAAGTTTTTTACAGTAGGGAGGGCCCGTCTGATGATTTTGCCACGGGTCTCAGATAGTATAAAGTTACCTATAGTACAGGCAACGAAGCAACGGTTTACTCTTGTCCGCAATGCATAATTTGCCAGGAGTTTTTTGTTTTCATGAAGAGGTGGCATATGACCCCACTAAGTTAAAAACCCAAAATACTTACAAAAATGGCGTCCGCTAGAGCCGCCATTTTGGAAAACGCGTTTGAAGCCATATCTCCGGAACCGTCCACTTTAGGCCCATCATGCTAAGGACCTTTCTTGTAGATAATTAAATTTCCCATCTTTTTTGTTCAATAATTTTTTTTGTACCATTAACCGTTCGCGATTTACAATGTTATTAATTTTCATTTTATACCTTTTTTACAATAAATTTTACATGGATTTTTAACAAAATTTACTATTTCCTCATTGCTTTGTTCCCTTATGCCATCAGTATTTAATTAATTACGTGATAATCATGGAGAAATCATTGGATTTCATAATTACGCTATGCATCCTTCGTTTCCATTGACCTTGATTCGGTAGTACACCATTCAACGCGCGATAACTTCTAAAATATTGATTTTAGAGAAAAAAAGTATGGGTTAAAAGTTGTTAAGAATTTATTGATTTAAAAGTTTAGTTATTAACAGTTTTTTGTTTAAACAATTATTAACAGAGATATGGGCAAAAAGGCAAGAATATATTAATAACCTTGTAAATCGCGAACGGTAAATGGTACAAAAAAAATTATTGAACAAAAAAGATTAGAAATTTAATTATCTACAAAAAAGGTCCTTAGCATGATGGGCCTAAAGTGGACGGTTCCGGAGATATGGCTTCAAACGCGTTTTCCAAAATGGCGGCTCTAGCGGACGCCATTTTTGTAAGTATTTTGGGTTTTTAACTTAGTGGGGTCATATGCCACCTCTTCATAAAAACAAAAAACTCCTGGCAAATTATGCAGGAAAAAATGCTTCGTTGACTGTACTACTACGCTACTGACAGACATTAATTACACTTTAAAAAAACAGTTCAATATGAAATAATCGAAATAATTCCTAAGATACTACTTACTATTTTTTTAAGTCTGTAAAACGTGGTTTCTGTAAACCAGATGTACTGCTTCACAATCGTTTAATCCATATTTCCATATTTTCTCAACAACCACGTCCTTGGGTTTGGTGGTTTGAAAGTGGACAATCTTTATTCTTTAAATTATTTCAATGTTGAGATTATATGCTGTTGTATGATATTTAAAAAATATGATCTATGGGATTCGATCAAATGTAAACTAGATTTTCGATGATCAGTTCAAAAATAGCCAGTAAAACAAGTAAATAACTATATGTATAAATTAATTTTAAAATTTGTGAAAATAATAACCACGTTACCAATATTTTAGAGGAGATATCTTTATGGATAAGTTAATGTCAATAACTATTTATATATATCTACACTTGGACCCAACTGGCTCCGCCCGTGTGCAGATCCTATTTGAATGATGAATCCAGTCCAAATTAGCAACATGTTATTTATATCAAAACTTTTGACAGCCTCCGTGGCGCTGTCGGTTAGACGTTACGAGGCCTGTGAAACGAGAGACTGCGGGTTTGATCCTCCCACTGAGAGAAATGTTTGTGCGGCCCACAATTTTTTATTTTTTTATTCTGCCCCGGCATAGTGTCCGCATTGCGCCTGATGGTGAGCGCAAATGCCGCCTAGGCAGAGTGTCTACTGGCATCGGACGACAGTCCCATGTCAATAGACACAATTATGCCGGCCTTCCAGGAGCAGACCAATCGAGCGTTTATGATCCGCTCCATGACCTTACATATCACTGAGGTGATAGCGATAGGGCGGTAATTGGTAGGGTCCGACTGATCACCCTTTTTGGGGATCGGTTACACATTGGCCTCCCTCCAAGATTCCGGCACAACACCTATGCGGTAGGACGTTCGGTAGAGGCGAGTCAGTGCAGCAGATACCTCGGCTGCACAAGCTCTCAAAATCACCGCTGGTATCCCATCCGGACCACTGGCTTTCCACACATCGAGAGACCGTAACTCACGCCGCACATCACACTGCCTGATGCGAATATCCGCCATTGAGAAACCGCAATCAGGCAGTGTGGGCAGCGTCTGGGAACCACGGTCTTCGAGGCGGGAATTAGCTGCAAAGAGATTTGCCAGCAAGGCAGCCTTCTCTTGCGGCTTGTAGGCCAGTGACCCTTTTGGGTACCTCAGCGGTGGCAACGCTGGACGGCAGAAGTTAGATTTAACGGCCCTGGCCAAACTCCAATAAGCACGACTGCTAGTTCGGTGATTGAACCAACGCACGCCCAATCCTGCTAACGCGCTGGGCATCCGCCCTAACGTGGCCTACGTTAAAGCTTCTTGCAGGTCTTGGTGGCGCGGTTGTAGGCTTTTTTGAGGGAACTGATATTGGGATCCTTCATGGCGCGACCACTGATCCAAGCGCGATACGCCGCCTGTTTGTCACCGATAGCATCGGCGCATGCACGTTTGAACCAGGAGCGTCCACGGTCCTTACTGGCGATCTCAGAGGAAGGAATGTAATATCCCATTCCAAGTCTGATCTCGTCAGCAATAGCGTTGGCACTCGCTTCGATTTCTTTCGGTTCTGGGTGTTTGAGAGACCAAAAAGTCTCTCGTAGTTTCTAATACCCACGACACAAGACTAGATCCTGTTACATCTTGTCCTGTCCCGTCTCATTAATTCTGGATAATAAAAAATAATCTTTTAATAGATCTAAGATAACTAAATAGGCCAACAATTTTTTAGGTCGGTGCCAGCTAGACTACTTATTAAACTTTATAACATCATGTTACGAACTATGCGAGTAGAACCAAGGGGTTTTAAATTTCTGTTGTGGTAATCGAAACTTATTACCCTTACCTATATGTAGGTTAGGACGCTGAGATAAAATAGTTAACATGTATGCACATCGCGAACTGAAAAAAGTTGGACACTCCTGCTTTATCTCAAAAACTAAGTAACCGATTTTGATGAAACTTATACAACTCCTAAGTTGGACTATATCTAATCGAAAGCAAAAATATTTTTTGAAATCCGACTTTTAATTTTTCAGATATGAGTGGACAAACATACAAACATGCATACATTTTTTAATTTGAAGTTCGTGTTCAGGCGCTGGTATAGACTAATATATCCAAAAACTATGCAACTCTGACAAAATTACATACATACACATCAAATACATAATCCCCTTTTTTTAAATCGATTCAAAACGAAATTATTTTGATAAGGATTAATACCATATAAATAAAAATAAAAAACAATCGCAAATAATACATCCAACATAAAAAAAACCCTATTAACTATTTTAGTGGTAATTCAGTACTCACTAATAAAAACATTTTAGTGAACCTGTGTAATGAGCTAACCTAGAAAGATCTAGAGACATCATACACAGTTTCTTACATTACATCCCTTCGATACGGACAATTCCGACAAGATTGATACATAACTTCGATATGAAATGATCATAGTAGATAAATGTTAGATTTTTTTTTTTTTTTTAAAGGGCCCCAAATTCTTGTGTGCCCAGGGCCCCATAATATGTAAAGACGGCCCTGTGAGTTACGTAATTATTCTGAGCTAGTTTACGCATTCATAACATTATGCATTCTGTTAATCACATTACACACTTAGTAGGTACCCGATATTCACGACTTAATGGCATATTTTTGCGAAATTGCTGTCGTAATTTAAAGGAAGCACAACTTAAGCTAAATTCTTCGAATTTAAATTGTTCACTCTCTGAGTACGGCCTTTATGCTGTGTTAATTAATTCTTCTTATGTGTAAAGTCATTGCAACTAGAGCTGAGTTTCGCTTAACTGCTCAATTTTTTGTAACTGCCAGTTTCCCCGCAATTCTCGAGAGTTGAAATTAATGATATCTTGTAGAAACTCAAAATTACGGTATATTAATCTCGTGACGGAATTTAACATGATAAATTGCATAAGTGGGAAATAATAAAAAACAATTAATATAATTGCTCAAGATGTCATTAAGTTATATATATATAGACATGAGATTTCAGTATATTTATGTTTAAAAAACCAAAACATTACCTATGAGGCTGTGGTTTCACCTAAAATAAGCATGTCCATTCATGCTGAGTAATGACTGACAACAGCGTGGCTCTACCACTTCTACAAATTATACATTTACTTAGTACCCTTGTGACAGTTTTGGCAAATTAAATATCTAAACAAGCTTGCGTGAACATCAATTGAACCACCTATTGGAAGAAGGGAATAAACGCCACTTTTCGACAAATTCACTTTTATACACTCTTACATTCTTTAGACGTAGGGCTAAGTTGTGAGTTCGAAAAAAGAAACAAAGTCCATTCATTTCGTATAGATTCATGGGGCTAAAAAAATTGTTAGTTGGAAGGAGGAAACAAATCCTTCCTTTATTCCCTTCTTCCAACTATTAACTTTACGTGTATAGAAATAATATTTCTTTTTGCCTCTCTTTTATTCGATAAACAAAATCGCATCACATAATTTATGTTCCAAATGAATATAATAATCTTATTTCGGCAGCAAAAATCAGGGGTTTTTCAGTTTAACCTGTTTCTTCAAACGATATACTTGATTTTAAAAACTCATGGCAGCAATGTTTTAAGAAAACCTGTAAGTCATTAGACAAGGCTACGACATTCAAGATTTCGCAATATAGAAGTTTTGAGTATAGTTTAAGTCATAAAGGTTACTTGACATGTTCTGAATTTCTTGATGGTTTCGTTAAAGCTACATTGTTGCTCCAAAAACCTTCTATAAACCCGAAAATACCTGAACCTCTGGCATATGTCACTAAAATACCCATAAATGAGAAAAAAATGAATGACATACAAAAAATAATCCAATATATTCCTGACGAATTCAAAGATTTCTACGATATAATTCTGACCTGGCCAACTACAAGATCCGAAAATGAAGAATAGAAGGATAACAGAGTTTCTTTACAAGTTTGTAATAAACAAATAGTTTTTGTCATTATATTGTCTATTATTTCAAATTATTTTGTACCTGGACCAGTATACAATTATTGTATACTATTAATATATATAAAAGCATGTAATATATGGTTTATCTTTAGAATTATATGATAAATTGGAAGAAGGGAATAAATCCAACACATTTCGACGAACACACATAAATAAATATTATACATTTAAGGCAGGTCTGTCGGTGAATAAATCAGGATTGATATTTTCTTAATAATCATTGATGTCCTATAAGTTTATAAGTTGAAAGCAAAAAGTTATGAAGTTTTTTTTTATTATCTCCATTCCTATTTTTTGGATTTATTCCCTTCTTCCAATTGGTGGTTCAATTATGAATTACTAGCTAATTAGTAAAGTACACATTCTTCATTTAATTATAAATAAAACGAAGATTGGAAGATTTTGTAGATAAAGGTGCTTCTTAACCTACCGAGCCGGAATACTTGCTCTCTGATCTGATTGGCGGAAGCGAGCTTATCGCCAAATTGGATGCAAGTTTCATTTCGGGGCCGCATTTGCGCGGAGTCTCCTGATTTTCATGACACTTTACTGTACTGTATCAGCCCACATACGTCTCACTGCAGGGCACAGACTTTCTCTGTAATCGAAAGTACCATAGAGTGGTTAAGCCATATAATCCACCACCCTGGCCTAGTGCGTGTTGGTGGAAGTTACGTAAAATAGATATTCTGTCAAATCGCTTTGGAATAAGTACACCTTTCCTCATGATGTTTTCCTTCGCTGCTATAGTGTAAAGTGCCTGACTGTGAATACACACATGACTCCGAAAAGTTAGAGGTATGCCCTAGGATGCGAACCCGCAACCGCCATAAATATATTCGCAGCCGCATCTGGTCAATTTACCAACAGACCAAGATTCATTTCAGGCAACATAATCCTTTAATATAAACATAACTGTTTTGGTAATATCTTTATTGAACATGAATATAAATTTCGAGCAATTCTCACTCCCCGCGTATTGCTAAACTAACTCGGAAATATTGTATGTATATAGGTTTTCAGGCGCGGCCGTGTATTAAGCGGCTACGCTATGAACAGATGAGTTTCACTTCGGGCTAGTTGTGTTTACCTCGAACAAACGGATATCATATTACCTATGTATATGCACTCAAAGTTCACTGCAAATACCTCTATATTATGATAGAATATTAGCTAAGTGATGTTAAAAACTTCGGAAATGTGAAAGTTTGTGTGTATGGCCAATTTTCATATTATAATTATAATTTGGTATAGAGGTAACTTATACACGGGATTTACACAGAGGCTACTCTTTATCCTGAAAAAAAATAGTGCTCCCGTGGGATAAGTAAGGGATTCAAATATGGACAGAAGAGGATAAGTTTGCATGCGTATTGTCATGGGACAGAATGGGACAGAACGGAATAATAGGGGACGGGACAGGAAAAGTAGTGGACGATGCCCACATAAGTTTAGATATAAAAATTTAGGTAATACGAGTACGCGAATCAATATATTATTAATTAAAACTAGACTAAAAAACTACCTGACCCCGGGTAAATCAAGGCCCGACAGCTTGTAAATAATAAATTGTTTCTACGTAACTAAGGTTGGAAAACCATTATAGCGATACGCGGAAGTGTATCACCTCTTGAGTTGAGCTTTATATATCTGTGAGAGTTGAGTAACAATGTCTCGTCGGTGAATACGATTTCTGGATTGCACTGCACTTCATCGGCATTGTTAGCTGTAGTATTTTTTTGTGTAAGAAGAACATGCCGTTCGCCTGATTGCAAGCGATACGACCGCTCATGAACAGTAGCAAAACCAAACAACACCTTGAAAAACAAAGTTATGCTTGGCATTCCATAGCGCTTGCCATCCTGAAACATAAGAAGTCAAGTGTCAATATGTCCAGTACTTACTCTGGCTACAATGTCCTTCAATCCGAAACACAACAGTGGAGAAATGGACATTGTGATGGTACCTACCCAGGAGGCCTCTCACACATAAGAGACCTACCACCTATATATTATGTTATCTTCGTTATTAAAGAGCATCTACGATCTTTTGGCGTCCAAATGCGGTGTTGTAATGTTGTAAAAATATCAGGAACAATTTTTCTCTTTTTAGTCCCTCTGTTTATTATATTGGACACGTTAATAGTATTTGAACACGAGTATAAATAAACAATTACCAAACAATGATTTAAATTCAATGTTATTTGTAGTTCAATAATCAATTAATTAATTTTATTCCCTACACCATAGAAGATGTAGTTTACAATTATTGATCAGATCTATAAAAAAATAATTTTGTTTAAAGTTTTGTATAAAAGTCAAAATGTAATTTCATATGTTCGTTTGATAAATTGTTGAGTATAGCGAGGATGTTTTATTGTAGGTTTCCGAAGTGATTTATACTAATTGCTGTACCGCTACAAACTAGCACCGCGTATAATTTACTTTACATTCATTACTTACATATGTGTTGGCAGACTATGTATCTTTTGATTTGCTTGATCATGATATATTATTTATTTATTTACTCTTCATACATTACAAATTGTATAGGTGGACTTAATGCCTGGGGCATTCTCTAACACTCGAACTTAAGGGGATACAGAAAAGAGTAGTGAAAGAGAAATGCTCAGTGAAATTGAATAGCAAAAACTAACATAAATCCAATTTAAAGAGACTTAACATAATAAACATATAATATAACATAGATATATATTACTTTCGATATAAAATGGCTACGGGTTACGTATGCATTATTTACATATTAGGTATAACCTATTAAGCGCAACTTGTATTTGGCGTTTCATTTGAATATTAAATTAAATTAAATTTTGAAAATGTAAATCGATGCCACGACCTCACGGTTCACGGCCCATTCCTATTGCCACTAAAAATCGCCACTGCTCGAGATAATGGAAAGAAAGAGAAAAAATATAAGGCATTTACTCACAGCATTTACCTTTGTTACACTTTATGAATTCAAAAAATACATTTTTGACATTTTCATACATAAGTAGGCACAAATTCCAGCCATGTCATGCAACCGCGCAGCCTTCAAATAACTGGAATTTATCAAAAGTGCGGTGTTCCCACAGACCCCGGTCCTTCAGCTGCCCTTTGCTTCAACAAATACTTGCTATTAATTGCACCTATGTACGCAACATATTACATATATGTTGGGTTATGTATATGTATGTACATTATATGAGATACAATTCAAATAAATATTTAAATAATATATATGTACGCTTTTCTTCCCAAGGCTAAGTAGAGGTGTTACCAGGATACCCACCTTTCGCCTTGCATGTGCCCATGATATGATAGCGAACGAGCCTATATCGGGCATATCAGACTCCTTGCCGATAATGAATAGAAAAATCCAACATCTCTTTGCCCGACCCGGGATTCAAACCTGAAATCTCAGCCATGTAATCTGCCATAGTTCAACTGCGCCACTAAGGACCTCTTCACATAATCCTTCACTTATTCCTCGCTCGAGTTATCACAAATGGTTGCTCTAACGACACATTAATAATATATCAGTACAATCTCATTTATAAAACATTCACAGATTCATTCATAGGACATAAATGTTTGCAAGATAAATCCAACGATAATGAATACACTCGACCCGACTTGGTTCAGTATCTACAAGAAAATAAACATCAAAAACTCTAACGACGCTCGACATCACAATTTCTGCACATTTTCCCGCAATATCGCGAGTTTCTTTGATAATATTTTTATTTTTCTTTGCTATGTACAGTGTAGAATCATCCCACATTCAGTAATTCCGTAAAGCTTGAGCGACCAACTAAATCCGAAGTAAGTAAAGTTTATCAAAGTTAGTTAATCACTTGGACTTTCCGCTAAAACAATGCCTCCGAACGCCGTATAAAAAGGACGTTAAAGTTTTAAGCTTCGGTACATTCCCTGGCTCTTGTTAGCTACATAACACCTTTTACTTTTACATAAGTATCGCCCTTGCCGGCTCGCCCTGACTTAATTTTTCCGTTTTACTTATACAATTTAGTTGTTTAGGTATTTGACTTCTTTGTACCTTTGCTTCCCTCGAACTCCGTCCAAATTAATATGACCTACGTGCAATTATGTACTAATGGTAGTAATAATCGCTTTAATGTTTAAGTTAGAGGTTGATTTACGATCAGCCAATTCACTTAGTTGGCATTTTGTAACTAAAAACTTTGTAATTTTCACTTAACGAAATATATGTATAAGTCTTATTTTAAAAAATAATAGAATAATTATATAATTATCACTTACAAAGCTCATTTAAATTATAACAATTTTTTCCGGATATTCATTTGCTTCCTTTTTTTGTATTTAATGTAAAATATTCAAGATATTCGTGAATATTTTCATACGAAAGTGTGAGTATCTGCTGGCCATTGTACGTTTACAAAGAACTGCATTTGAACTCCACATACTTTCGATAAAAGTAAAATAAAAATTATATTGAAATCAATGAACACCTGTGTCACTATACACTGCCAAACAAAATGCTCCAAATTGCTCATTATCCTCGATTACTTACACAGCAACACATTATGCAAAATTTATAATTTTATATTAAAAATTAATACATTTATAAACAATATTTGCAGGCATTAATTACAGATGATAAATTAACAGTAACTGCTATTTATTGGCACTCGTTTGAAGAGCTCCGTCGAAGTCGGCCGCCACAGAAAAACAAGTGAACGTCACCCATCAATCATCCCCTAGTTAGGGCCAAGTGCCAAACGAGATAGACTTGGTTTTCTGTATTAACTATTAATAAATTCAGTAGATATTTTCCCATCTATGTTCAGATACAATATCATGTGATCTGTATAAATATCGGCCGCGACGCTTCATTTGAGCCGGTAGTCATATTTTCTCAGTCTTATTCATATAAACATACTTACGTCATTCTATTTCGAAATTATACCGGGATTATGTATTTTTTACATAATACTTTGTTCTTTTGTATAATGACGCTACAAAATAACTTCACTACAATCAACACTGCACCGAAATGAAATGCAATGCTGTCCAAATATTTACAGCAGTTGCCACTTGTTGATCGACACAATTACATATTCATAATATGCACAGGATGACATCGGAATTCCTGATAGTCATGTAAATTATTAATTTCATTTTACATGTTCTGTCAGTTGTTTGCCACCCGGACTTAAACGGTATTCCCATTACAGAGTGTATTGTCATCATTATTATCTTGAGCCTCAAAAAGTCTGCTGGATCGCTATCGTATAGGCCTCCATAATACTCTTAGATAATTTCACAGTGCCTGTACATAATTTAACTAATGTAGGGAGTTGATACGGGCTGATTTTGACACGTCACCAAGAACATACTTAGAATTTTAAGTTAAATATTAGGTAAAATAAAATATAATCTACCGTAGACCACTACCCAATATTAGATCATCTAACAACAACGTGAGAAGAAACTCGTGCATACTAGAAAGTCGTAAATAGACTGCCCCAGATCTATGTGGCACCGCATCTGATGGTTTTAACCAGTATTTTATATCGGAGTATGATGATTGGCTTGGAAAATGCATCCCCTTCCATCAAACGGTATTGATCTAGTCATTGTTTGGGAGACAATCGGTCTAACCACTACAATGCAGCGTGGAGTGTGCTCTTCAATGTAATTCACAGCCAATAACTAGTGTTGCCAATCTTCCATCAAATCTTGTAATATTATTTATTAATATTTATGAAATAACTCTGAGGAAATAACATACCTAGTGTTGCCAATATGATTTAAAAGGCTCGAATATTACTGTTGAGTATTTATTCAATGAACTTACATTGTAAAAAACCTTGGGTCATCTTAAAGTTTGATAATATTTTGAAACCAGTTGTTACTCCCATGAGATGTTGAGAATTTTATGTTATACTAGAAGTATCGTGTAGTCGTACTGAAATTTTTACCGGCCGGATATAGTTTCATCTCACATGTCAAAAATAATTATGTCGACTTGAACGTAACTGTATACAGAAACTAAAGGTGAATTTCAAAACGCCTATTCTAGTAATAACATCTTTATGAAAATCCAATTTGTGCTGTTCAACCTTATCAAAACTCCATTGAAAATATTTTATTGCTATATATTTATTTCCTGAATTTTGCCCCAGTATGTCGGCAACTCTTCTTTTTAGTCCTTGTTACTCGTGCATTGTGGCTTTAAACTGCATTTGATTGCGTATTGTCAACAAACACTCGAAGACGCAGTTTTGAGAGTTTGATTCAATAAAATACAATATAAAAAAGTTATAGTATCTTTTAATATTTGGAACATGTAAAATTGTTAATTAAACAATAGATTTTGATGTAATATGTCTGCAAATTGGCGTATCACATTTATTCATAGCAATTATTTTGCCAGTAAATTGACATAGAACTTTAAATAAATATAGTAATTTTAGCTAAAATGTCGCAATCTGAATATTTTTTAGTTCATGAATCTCCATTACACTATTGTAATAATAATATAACGACAATGTACAAAATACTGCAGTGCAGTACTTATTAAGTATCTTATAAAAAACCTAATAGCCATTGCATTACTGCAATAAGAAATGCTGTAGTTCTCTAATTTCGATAGTACAATAGGGTATTTGACTATGATGAAAATATGAAACATGTAAATCTTTTTTTAAACTATATTAACTAATCAAATATTTAAAACAATGTTGGATTGTCTTAAAAAATCATTTTAAAATTAAATAAATTTTCGAGCTTGACCACGAGACTAAAAACGCACGCCATTGGTTGCAATTACAGTGACGTCACTTTCCTGTTGTCAGTCGATTTTTAGAACATTTCATGAGCGTTTTTCTTTGGTTTCGCAGTAATTTCTGAAATATTGATACCATTGCGCCGCTAAGGGCACACTGCGAACTTTATCTGTAATAATTGTACGATGGAGACTAGAATATAAAAGCTGACAGTGGAAACTTCGCAAAAATAGACGCGATTGTGGTCGGACTATTTTTTTAAAACAACCCTGACTTTTAGGCTACTCAATTAAATTATTAATGTCAAACCTTATCAACATACCTATGTAAATATCACTATCAGTTATATTATAAACTAAAGCTTTTTCGCGTGGTAGGTCTTTCATATGTGAGAGGGCGCCTGGGTAGTACCACCGCAATGTCTATTTCTCCCGCCAAATAGCATTTTAAATGCACTGTTGTGTTTCGGATTGAAGGATATTGTTGCCAGAATAACTACTGGACATAATGAGACTTAACATCTTATGTCTCAGGATGGCGAGCGCAGTGGAATGCCAAGCATTGCTTTGTATTTCAAGGTATTGTTTGGTTTTGCTACGGTCGTATCGCCTACCATCAGGCGAACGGCACGTTCGTCTCGCCATTCATACAATAAAAAAAATATTAAGCTAACAATGTATGAAAAATACAAGAAATTATTGTATTGCACTATTATATCATTCCATTATTATACGAGCGAGTTTTAACCACTTTACCCCAATCTTGGTGTCCTTGGGAATGCTCACGAACATTTTATCCGGTGTTTTAGTAGAGTTGTTCGTGCATTTTGAGACTGCACACCTGTATTAAAGGATGGGAATAATTTTCGCATCTTTTGAGATAGCGGCTCTGTAGTATTTACAAATGAAACAGCAACGACAACGATTCAAAATGTAATGAATTTTCAAAAATGACACTTATAACGAAGCGCCTGCAGGGATTATCATAATATAGGTATGCTTATTTATTTCATTGATATTAATAATATACTAGAGTGTAATTATTGTAATGAATAAACTTAAACTATAAAATTAATGGAAGAGATGCCGCAACAACACCATTTATAAACCATTTTTAGCTGTAACCTGATTAATGTTATTCTTGATATTGAATCAAAATGTTTGTTTGACAAGAAAGTGACGTAATAATATCACGTGATCGTTTTGGCCACGTTTTGGCGGTTTTATTTATCATTAAAACTTCAATCATGATTTTTATTGAAAATATAGCAGTTCACAAAAAAATAATCAAATTGCAAGTGTATTATGGTAAAATGAACAATTTGAAATACTTTTCAAAAAACAGTCAAATACTCTATTTAACATAATTTATAGGAGAAATGCGGATAAAAGTAACACTAATGACATAAACTGACCTCTAAATAAAAGCCTTTTGAACGAAACAAAGAGCATAAAACAGCCGTTTATTAAAAAGTCCATGTGAAAATATTTGGTTTATGAAGCGGCGAAAAGTTAAGTGTTATCACAGAATACTGAGGTCGTCCCTTATAAACACAAACGCTTTATATATTTATATAGAGTATATTTTTTCATGTTCGATATTACTGCCGAGGGATACACGTTTCATATTCGACGTGGATTATTTATATATGGAATTTTGCTAGTCTGTAATATATGATTTCGCAAATTCACGCTATATTTTGAACTGTGATGGCTCAGCGGGGAGTAAATCCAATTTTAGCCCTGGAGAGCACAATTCAGACATGTTAGGACGTTTCAAATCAACTTTATTCTACTTTCAAACGTTACTTTATTTGTGTTCGACTCTTAGGTTCGACTATTTTAATAATTATTAACTAGATAGTCGTATGTATGTAGGTCACAAACACATCGATGTGTATAATCTACATGCGAGAATTCAGTAATAATCCGATGGGGGAGCCATGTTAATGGATGAGATAATGCAGTTGAGATATTAAAGTTGAAAAGTAGCGTAGTGGATAGCATAATTCGTGGAAAAACCTCGATTTTATTTAATATTTTAATAAACACAACTAACATTAAACAAATTATTAGCTATCTGCTACATTATAGTAAAATTTTTGTAACCTATTTTTTATTTGTATTAGATATTCCCATAGTAGACGCAAATGCAACATTGGGTATGTTGCATTATATCACTATTACTATAATTGTATAATACCTATTGCTACATATCCCTGTATTGTTTCTGCCGCATTGTAATACGGTTCAATAGATGAACGGATTATGAATCAAGTGCTAAAACACCAAGCCTACAAGGTTTCCGGCGTGGCTTAACAAGAGGAGCGAACAGCTCAACATGTTGACTCCACACGAGGGCACTTGAGATTTTAGCTGCTCCCAATCGCAGATTTAAACCCGCGATACAAAGTGGAGTGTAAGTACGTACTTCTGGTGTAATAATGTGTTAAAAGTGCTCTGTTAACAATACGCTTAGACAAAAACACTTGCTTTGTGTTTGGGTAAAAATTGGAAGCCGGTTTTGATAAATCATAGTATTGAAGTGCATAGTGGCCTGCTGGTACGCTGGTAAACGTTGGTGATCGCGGGTTCGAATTCTAGGAGACACCTCTGACTTTTCGAATTCATGTGTGTATTCATAGTCAATCACCATGCACTAAAACGGTGAAAGAAAACATCATGAGGAAACCTGTATATATATTATGCATATAATTTCTATGGTATATAAAATTCGCCAACCGGCATTTGGCCAGCGAGGTGGACTATATGGCCTAACCACTCTCAATCGTACTATCGATAGTATAGGACGCCCATGCGCTGCAGTGGGAGGTAAAGGGGTTGATACAGTACAGTACAGTATTTATATCGAAAAATGGCATTTAATATACATTTGTTTATAGTCACAAATTTGCCTGTTTACGATGTGCCACGCGTATTAGGAAATTCTGTATTTCAATATCTCTCCGGCAGAAATTGAAATTCAAATCGACTACTGGTTTCTGAACCGACCTTTATTTCTAGAAAATGTGCCTTATGTGTTACGTCCGGGAAAAACCCATCTTCATGTCAAGATTAATTGAAAACGGTTTCGCATTTTCAGCGCCTGTGTACAAATACATATGCAAAGAGGTTTATCGATTCCTTGCCCAGATTTTGCAAAAGTCAATCGGTTTGACAGTGTGTATTTGTATTTTTTTTACTATAGGTACGTTAAGTTAAAGACATACAAGTTTTGAAAAAGGCAAGGATTAAAATACTCGTTATCTTAATCATATTAAGGTCTTCTTGAAAATAAACAAGGATTAAAAAAGCAAACTTTAAATCACAACAAACAAATACTTTGGACAAAAGACTGGACAAAAGTCACGTTTTACGAGGAAAATTTTCCAAATTGACGTCGTTAATTTTCAGTAGACAAGAGACAGTAGGCGCAAGCTCATAGAATCAAGAATAAAAGAACCCCTTGCCCTTAATATTTACTCAAATTTCATTTTAAAGTTTGTAAAATAAATACAAAGTTTGATCATTAATGTCACGGCATATTCAGAACGTCGACGCGTACAATATTAATTGTCATTTGAATGTGTGCTGTGAACACATATCAACTGAAGTATGTTGATATTATTTTAATATCAAAAATTTTACCTCGCAGCGGAATATTTCTCGTGTAAAATATATTTTACGTAAACTTATATCGCTTGCCGTGAAGTGTTGTACGCGGGTGAATCCCGGATGCATTATGAGCACACTTACCGTCATTATCCGTTCCACAACGTGACAAATGTGCTATGTGAACATACCTGCTGCTGACAGACATAATATGATTTATTTATGTTCGTCGCTTACAATGTTCTTTATTTGAAACGTTATTTCGTACGAGGTAAAACATCTCCATGATAAAGCGATCTACGAGATTTGTAATTATATAAAAACAGAATTCACTCAATAAAAAATAAAGGCTTCACTTTCTTAGACATTTAAACTTTTAAGACATACAACGGAAAGCTTATTTTATTATATTATTTGGAAGAATAAACGCTTCTAGCATTTTAGAATCACACAAGTAATTGGCAAAGATGGAGCGTACAGCAATATCCACGATTTAATAGCATTGTTACGACAATCAAGCTTTCACAATAGTATTACTATTTTAGTTACGTGTTCCACTGCGCACGTTCTTACGAGGTAATGACATGGCTCAGCTACAAACCGAGACACGTACATTGCCAACGCCTTCGGATCGCGCCCGCCGCGTGATCCGCTTTGCTAATTAACAAGCAAGTTTTCCAGATACCGCTCTCTGGAAGATACAGCATACTTGAACAACGAATAGTGACTTGTATTTCGATGTAAGATGTAATAAATTGCAAGACAAAGGATTATCCGGATAAACATTTGTCATTTTGCCAAGATGGAGATATCGTCTAAAAAAATACGGAAGATAAGTGGGAGGATCCATAAGTTTTGCTGTCGTATTTCGTTTTCTGTCATGATAAGTGGTGGACGGCTGGGCGCAAACATTTGATCTGTTTTTATAACTTTTACATAGGTATCTCTTTGATGTTATTTCAAGGGCATCTTAGTTGTAATTTTATGTCGATGCTTTCCCAAGTATTTAACTCTATAGCTGCTGAAAAATCCTCTCCATTTTGTTTTATTTCTTAATATTTTCTTAAGTTTTGTTTATCTTCGTCAACTTTGCCGCAAATGAATCAACTAATTGGCAAAGTAATTTGCACAAACTGACAGTAAAATAACATAGCACAATTTGCACTTTCACAGATCTAGCTGGAATATGGCGCTCGCGAGGACAATTAGTGTCGCTAGAGGTTGACATTTCATGTTATTTATATACAAGTAGTGACACATTTGTTTGTCTTCTCTCGACTATTGCAAAACATTAAAAAATATTATTGTTGTAGACACAGGAAGAATAAACCAAGCAACATATTAACAGGATATTCATGTTGACCACAACCTCTATCGGAAAATGCTGAATAATTGTTAGAAAAATAAAAAATTATGCTTTGATCCAAGATGTATATTTGTATTGAAATGAAACTGAAACCTAAATCATTATTCCTAATAATTACCATTGTATGTATAAAGGCCTGTAGTAACTAAACCATTACACAAATGTTGCTAAAGTAAAGTTTTATTTACGTGAAGATAAAGAACAGTAAAAGCAAACTATGTTGATCGCGTCAAGAAAATTCCATAATGGTTGTAGAAATAGTTTTAAGGGCAATATAAATAGCTATTCCAGTGAGCAATCCGATCAATAAACCAATTTAACGCTCCCAGACGCTTAGCGAGAACAAAAACAACTTTTCTTTGATGCTAATTTGTAGCGATTTGCTTATTTTGCGCATTGTTAAACTTTAAAGCGGGATTCACACTTATTGATTGGTTCTTTATTACGCCTCAATGGGAAACTAACACGATATTTTTGCTTTCAGTTGCGGGAACGTCGATAAAGAAGTTATAGTGCCGTCGATGTAACTTAGAAGAACTCTAAATTGGCATTTCGAATCTTACAACCGGACCAATGATGGCGATACCGAGTGAGTACATTTGAAATATATTTATTAGCCTTTCCGACATCTTAAACAAAATTTTAAATAGCGCTCGTTACTGCTATACAATCGAAGGGCTGAACACAAAATCCTAATATTCATTCATATAAATAAATAAGCGTACAAAAATGAGAGCAGTTATGGAAATCGCTTGAGTTATCGCGACGTTGGCTTCTTAGCAATAGGCGCAGAATTTTTGTATAATGATCACTTTCCAATATTTCGTTACGTCACGTTGTATGAACAGCTATGTGTTATGTGTTTAATATTCATCAAAATAAATGTTTACACGTAATAAGCTTTACAGCTCCAGATTTAAGGCTAATGGGAAAACCAAAAGATAAAAATCTCACCGATCTCCTGTTACATCTCATTTAAATATTATTTTTGCAAACGTTTCTATTTCACTGTCTAGAAAGTTGATGATAAATGTTGCTGTTTTTTATTCAATTATGGAAGGAGTTTTTCAAAATTCATGCTGATTTAAGCTGCAAATTATATTCCACTCTGATTTGCAAATGTTTATATAATTCTCATATTTAAACACGCCGGGTGACTGACTCCTGTACACTCCGGAACTCCCTACAAGTCGATATATGTACATAGTCTAATCTATAAGATAATATATGAAGATTGTTTGTATGCAGGACGAATATGGCTGCGCTCCGGTGCAGTCGTGCTTGTGGTGCCGGGGGTCACCTACGCCCGGGTGGCTGGCAAGATGGGCGGCTACTCCAACAAGATGGGAGGTTGTTCCACTTAATATACTCTACTAACTACATTACAACGTAACTGGTAACTACTAAAAGCCCGAGCTCTCAAGTTAGCAGGCATTTAACAACTTCTAACCCTTTCTCAAAAATATCCAAATAGCAAACGAAATATTACTTGAAAGCTTGCGAACTTCGGTTTTCCATTTCCCACTTTGAATAACAAAGTGAATAATATTTGAAACCGGTATTGTACAATAGAAGTTGCTCAAGGCGCTCTTATGTAAATAATTTCTTTGAGAAAAATGCTACCGCTCTAAGCTCACGAAATAATTGAATTGTGTGTGCGGGGTGTGTGTTTACCTTCCCGTCTGTAATTCAATTTATTACAGCGCCCTATAAGCGAGCGTTTCGGAGCTGTACACGTGGATTACCTCGTTGTATATAGCGTCTCCTCTGATCACTTATAATCTTGAAACAATATAGCTGCATAAATAATGTGACTTAGTATCTATACCGGGTATATCAAGAGACCTACCGAAAACGAAGCAGGGTGGTACTTTTAGTGACGACAAACACAATGTAACTAAAAATTTCGCAAAGAAACGCGACAATTTTTTTTTATTATTTATCACCCTAATTATACGATAGAAAAAAAATAACAAAAAAATATCGTCACAATTTTTTGCACAAAATTTAGTTGCGTTGTATCTGGAATCACTAAACCTAGCACCCAGCTTCATTTTCGGTAGCACTCTTGATATACCCTGTATATCCTCAGAATGAGCAACGTAATAAACTTAAAGGATGTAAAAATCGGAATAGTTATAAGTAATACTAAAACGTCAAGGGGATATGAAGAACGGATGAACAGGTTAAAATGTTAATTAAGTTTTCTTTGATACCAACAATGAAAATAAAATTTAACGAGAATATATATGTATGAAGAATATGCTATTTCATCTTCAATTATATATATATGTATTTCGTCCTCACTAAAACAATGTATAAATACATTATCTATATATTAATACGTGATGCAAAAACTTTGGATCCCTTTTTACGAAAATTGCGCGGTCGCAGGAGCATAAAATTTGGCACACTTATAGTTTATGTGTAGGAGAAGTGGAGAATGCTAATATTTTTCAAAAATAATGCTTATAAAGTACATTAAATCAAAAAATAAAACATTACACACACTGCCATGCATTTCACACACACATCCATACACAAGTATACATACTCTGGTGTCAAATTGTTACTTTTCTTTTTCATTTTATTCTTCTGACATAGACATATAAAAAAAAAAGGTTTTATTTGCCTAATGAGGTAATAATATTAATATTAAAAGCGAATATTAATTTTAAATGAGGCAATAATATTAATATTAAGCCTAATATTAAATGTAATATAAAACAAGATTTTAATAATAATGCATAAAAAGTACATTAAATCAATAAATAAACCAGCATGCATTTGACACACGCATACACAAGTATTTGTACACGTATACATACTCTTTGGTCAAATTGTTTCTTTGGTTTATTATAGACATCGTTGAATGTCAATCAGAAAAAATTGTTTACTGTGGTTTTGTTGAATGTCAAACAGAAAAGATTTATTTAACGAATACTACGTGAAATGCTGAGCGCTTATACAAATTTTGTAGCAGTAAGATACATTTAAATGTACACGGACTATCATTATATGCATAAAGTTCTGTAGCAGCAATCTGCAATAACAACATTCAGGTACAAAAAATGTGCACGAATTATCAGAATAACAACATCATCATACAGGTAAAAACCTTTTCTCTTCTTGATTTGGTCGAATTTCGATCACTAGGCGACCACTAGTATATTTAAATATGTCATGACAATGAGAAAATGAGTCTTTTGAGTTTCGAATTTTTTATTACTACATTATACAGTGTAACGGCTAACAGAAAACAAAAGACTAAAATAAAAATACATTTTGCGCCGAAATCTACATTAATGCCGGAGAAAGATTGAATTACTAAGCGAAATACAATTTGCCAACATTTCTCTAAAGAGTATCTCTAAACGCCTGGATATAAATGGAATATAATTTCAAATATTTCTTAATGTTTAGAAAGCCTGTAACAGATAAAATTGTTACAATATTACTGTAGATTATTCTATTTGAATTAAAAAAATCTGCTTTCATTTACGTGAATAAATGATAATCCTCTTTGATATACGGAAACAATATTCAGCTTCAGGGTTCCGCTCTAAAAAAAGATCCATTAATGGAATTTATGCTTAATTTCAGATCCTTTTAGCGCTGCCTACATTTCGATAATCCAAACTGTGAATTTGAAATGAAACTTACTCTGAACGTGTACATTTGAGTACAATGGTTAGTTGGTTAATCAAGATCGTCGATCTTAACCCAAATCTATTGAGGCGTGACATCGAGATTGATTAACAAACATCCGATTCAAAGTAAAGTAGCATTTCCGCATTTCAATGTTTAGCTAGCGCAATCGGATTTCTCTCACTAAGAAAACAAGAATGCGCTTCGCAATGGAGCTTCTTTATTGATTGGTAAATTCCGTTATGAACTATGATATAATAAATGGTTTAGCAAATTCTATTTTAACAGTATTATTTTCATTATATTATTAAGTATATTAACAGCATTTAAACATTTATCACTTGTATCAAAACAAGCTTTTGCCCGTATTCTTTGGTCTGCTTCTTTGTCTGCTTCTTGTCTGCTTGATAACTTGTATTGACAATATGTTTAATAGAATTAACAATGAATAAACACTCCCATATACATAAATACCGCCCAGTACGAGACATGAAATGTACCATTAAGCTCCATTTTTAAGGTTTTTTTGTACCAACGGAACCCTAAATATTTTATACATCAAAATTTAATAAATCTAATGAGCTCAACCAACCGCAATTTTAAAAAACATAACCTAAAATATTATGGGTTTTATTTTTTCTGCAGAACCCTAATTTGTTTTCCGAAATAAAAGTAGCCTAAGTTACCCCCGCAAAATTAACTATCTCAAAATTGTACCATGTATTCTCGAAATTAGCGGTTATGAACAGAACAACAGACAGACAAAAGAAATAAAAGTTTATTTTCGGCATTGGTGTCGTGTGTTATTTCACTTTAAAAAGAGATACTTCAATTTTATTTATACCGGGTATATCAAAACTGCTACTGAAAACGAAGCCGGGTCGTAGAAGCCGGTTTTAGGGACTTTAGACACAATGCAACTATATTTTCTGTATCGTCGTATTAGGGTGGTAAATACTAGGGATGAAACGGATAGTGATTTGGCCGGATACCGGATACCGGATATTCGGCTAGCTACGAGGCCGGAGCGCCGGATATCCGGCTACCGAATATTCGGCCGCTTATAGCGTTACAATTTGATTTGAATATGCACGCGCGATCACGATCGGAAATATTCGGACGCGTTCGGCGTGATCGGCACGACTCGGGGGCGTTCGAGTGTGATCACGCCTAAACTACTGAACCGATTTTGATGAAATTTGATACATAGATAGATTAGACAATGAGAAAGGATATAGGCATAAAGAAAAATTTGTATTCCGGCGGAAAAGCGTGATATAGACTAGTTTAGAACGTAACGAATTCAACAACTAGTGATATTATATACCATGTGTATTTATTTATTTTATTATCCGGTATCCGGCCGGATAGTGCGCTACTATTCGGTATCCGGCCGGATAGTGAAATTAGGCCGGATAGGTCGGATACCGGATAGTTACCGGATATCCGTTTCATCTCTAGTAAATACATAGGTTCTTCTTAAATAATAGTATACACCCTTTTATTTTTAAACACACTATGGTACGCAAGGCTTTAAATTATCATTTTAGCAAAAACTATGGATTTACCACCCAAATTCGATGATATAAAAAAAATAATAAAAAAATTGTCGCGTTTCTTTGCGAAATTTTTAGTTACATTGTGTTTGTAGTCACTTAAACTACCACCCGGCTTCGTTTTAGGTAGCAGTATTGATATACCCAGTATGTATAAACGTAGACAGAATAAATTAATTATAATTAATTATACTTGATAGCCTACGTATTTGCATTTACGTTCAGCAAATTGATAGTGCGCTGTGAATTTGTCACATTAAATTCCTTATGACGTCAGCCGCTTATTTTCTACAAGATAAAGCTAAGCACATAGCATGTATAAATGTTATAATTCTTTCTAATTATTAGTTAAATCAAATTTAAAATGCACTTAAGCATTATTTATTAAATTAATCTAGTATTTTCCCTATAACTTTAAATAAATATGATAAAAATAACATCAAAACTTAGAAACAATGGCATAGTCCGAATAATTCAGACTCTACGAACCAGGCACAGCAATTAATGTGTTCGCTAAAAAATATCGTCCATTTTATGTGACATTCTTCTGCATTCAGTTTAAGCGACTTCAGACACAATGCAACAGAAAATGTTGCAAAAAAAAGCGTCAATTTTTTTTGAATATTTTCCTTTGGCCATATTTCGGGGGTAAATACATTTTTTCCTAAAATATTAGTGTATAACCTTTTATTTATAAATACTCTAAGATATAAAAGAGTTTTAATTATTATTTTATCAAAAACTATGGATTTACCACCCAAAAATGACGATATTTAAAAAATCATAAAAAATAATTGTCGCGTTCTTTCCGAAATTTTTAGTTGCATTGTGTTTGTAGTCACTAAAACTACCACCCGGCTTCGTTTTCGGTAGCAGTCTTGAGATACCCAGTATAATGGTGTATCGATTATTCCTACCTATTTTAGCTCCATACAATATTTTATAGTTTCACTACTTTTTTTGTATTTATTGACCGGAATAAACATACAAAACAAAATAGCGAGAAAGAGTAACATAAAAAAGTGCGTTATCACTACTTGATTTGCTTACGGGCTAGGTATCGTTGCTGCAGGTGGATTTATATTATAGGAAGCCGAGCACTAGTTCAGCTTAAACCGAGGCGCTCTCCTTGCGGTTTCAAGTGTCGTTGGTGGCTCGTACGTCCACACTACACGAATTTCTGCTCAGCTCGTGGTCGCGTTCTCTCGCGTAGACCCAGCTTAATGTTACTTGTCTCGAGACTGCGTCAGGTTGACGCCGACATCGTGTCCGCCAGGTGCATTAGCAATTTGAGAACCTTATAACGAAATATATAAAAAAACACGTGAATTAAAGAAAAAAGTGACGCCTGTTAAATTCATACCGAAAAGGTGTGAAACCTGCTAATTCACGTCGATTTAAAATATTCTACATTTTACCCAGTATTCGCTAACTAGCTAAAGATAATTAATGTGATGAAATAAATAAATAAATACACCCAAAAGTCACATACATAGTCCTGACCCCACAATAAGATCGTGTCTTATTTTGCGGTTATCAGGACCTGCGAGAGACACACAACCACCCAGACCCGTGACAAGTATCTGTAGTTCACACAAATATAATTATGTTTCGGTGCGGGGATCGAACCTGCGATCTCTTGTTTCCACAGCCACGGAGGCTGTCATGCTATGTGTAAACCATGTAAACATACTATTGGCTGTCAAATATACCGAATTGTGACTTAAGGTTATACAGCTATGCCTAATTTTGTGGAGCAGCCCACTGTCAACTTTAGGAATTCTCACGCTTCCGGAAATAGATATACGGCGACATATTTCAGGCGCCAAATTTATTGGACTTCCCGACGACTGGAGTACCGAGCGGAATTTACGATTCAAGTACACATTGCTCTTCAAACAATCTATTAAATGCAAACAACGAAGCCGGCACAGCAAGACATTGTTTCACTATTCATCTGCCCTGAATAACATTTTTGGGATTCAGGGGCCCTACTATATAAATCCGAAGTTCGAATCTTCGTGACGTTTTTCGTTTCGAAACCTACTCTGTAACACGAAATTCGAAACTTCGGATCGAAGAATGAATGATTCGCATATATCGGCAATCCGAACATTTACATTTTTATTTACTATATTCATCCGAAACGAAGTTTGAAACTTCGGACGAACGAAGTTTGTGACGATACGTATGTACCTACTCTGCAAATGTTCGTATTGCCGATATATTGGAATAATTCATTCTTCGATCCGAAGATTCGAACTTCGTGTTATAGAGTAGGTTTCGAAACGAAAAACGTCACGAAATTCGAACTTCGTTTCGGATTTATATAGTAGGGCCCCAGAACTACCTTGATCCGGGGCGAATAGGGAATATGGAAGCGGAAGTAATAACTGATTAAGGAACATTTAAAGCTATTCGTAAAACGTAATTACTAATTATATGATTTCAGTTGCTACTGTTTATGAGCGGTCGTATCGCTTACCATCAGGGAACGGCTTGCTCGTCTCGCCATTCACTGCAATAAAAAAAAAGATATTGTTAGTCAAATACAAATACGTAATAAAATAATGAAACAGGTGCTTTAGTCATAAAAGTAAAATTAAAATGATGTCAATATGTTTACTAAGTGCGTGGTGGCCTGTTGGTAAACAGAATAGACGCGACTGCCCATATGTCCACTATGTAAATTCCAAATAAGAGGCCGCGGGTTCGATCCCTTACCGAAACAAACATCTATTTGTGTTAACCACAGATATTTGTTTCGGGTCTGGGTGTTTGTGAACCCGAAAAGTCTCTCGTAGTTACGGATACCCACAACGAAAGACTTGATCTTAGTGTGAGGTCAGGACTATGTACGTATTATTGTTCGGTGTATTTATTTATTGAAGTTAAACAATATAAAAATAGAAAGGCAAGAGTAAGGAATCAGTAATTGTGAAAATAGTAAAGGACTTGTGTTTCTTATGAGAGGAAACACACTTAGTTCTTATCTTAAAGTTAGGGCACTTTTCTCGCTCAATTTTCAATCAATGTTAGGTAAAAGGGTTTTTATGTTTATAGAGCCTTAGTTAGCTCCCAATAACTTACTTTTATTTCACAAACTTTGTGACCGGAGCTTATAAAGTAGTAAATTGAAACCGACACGGGTCCATACTTTTTATTTTAAGCGACTTATGAAGTCCTTGCATAACCCAGCTCCTCTCTTGCCAAAATATTTAATTTGGACAAACAATTTTATATTTTCTACAACGAAAAATTGAAGAAAAATTAAGAAAATTGCATAGCTAATGAATTAAAAATACGAATATCATTATAAGAATTCTCCATGGTGGTTCATCATGAAGGTTACGAATGGGGAGGTTAAATGACTAATTACAAAAGAATTACCCATCGAATGGATGGATAGAAAGGGACACCTGAAGATAACTTACCTCGATCAAAAAGATTATTTTCTGAAAAGAATTAGTCGGGAATCAGGAGTGCCCATAATGGAAAAGCATACGTTAAAAGGCTGTTAGGTAGTCTCTGCCCCTGTGGGATTAATGTGACCCGTATATATCCACATATATCCAGAATTTGAAGGAAATCGAAGTCAATGGAAAACCATTAATAAAAAACTAATAAAAATTAGTGACTACAAATACATTGCAACTAACTTTTCGCAAATAAAAGCGAAGGTTTGTTTTGTATCTTTTTATATAATGTCGTGTATATTCATATTCCGGGTACATTCAGTCTCGCTATACCTGGTATGATTGTCTTAATATATCTAACAAATAGAGTGTCAATATCACGCTCTAAAAGTAATATTTCTCCTTTAAATTACAAATTTAAACGCAGAGCAATGAATTGATATAAACAACATCTAACAAGCCATTAGAGAGTTATCTCATTATCAGTAGATTAATGCGAAGCTGTAACATTTATGATAATTAATATAGCCCACAAGAATGGCGGTTAAACAGACGCTTGTGCTGTTAGAAATTATTTTAATTACGTATATTTATATTTTATGTAGTTAATAGTGTCCGATGACGTTCCTAAATTATTTTTATGGATTATTGTCTGGCAAGGCGTAATTATGTTGAGACTACGATGACTAACTTCGTTTGAATCAAATATTCGTTTTGACAAAAATGTCTCGTCACTCGGTACTCTAGAGAGCACTTTAAATGTCGACTATAAATCCTGAATGTTATTATTTGAATAAAGTAGCATGACACATTGCTGTTTTTTTTTTTATAAGAATTAAAGCGAAAATTAAAGTTTAAGTGAAATGAAACTATGTATCTACTAGTTTACTAACAGGTATAATAGAAAAAAATAAGACTGGAAATATTTAATACATGTTGTATGTTTTAAATTTAAATAGGTTGTGGGGCGTTCCAGCCGCCCGGTTAAATGTTCTTATATCTGTTGAGAGAGAATTTCTGGTATGCACCCTATTGACAGCTTTTCTTATTACACTGAATAAAATGCTACGATCGACCTTATTAAAATTTGCATTGTATGTAGTGGACGATGTGTTGCTATCTGTATCAGCCCATATACGTCCCACTGCAGGGCACGGGCCTACTCTACAATCGAGAATACGATTGAGAGTGGTTAGGCCATATAGTCCACCACGCTGGCCTAGTGCGGGTTGGCGGACTTACATACCATAGAAATTCTTATGAATCGCTATAGTATGCAGGTTTCCTCACGATGTTTTCCTTCACCGTTTTAGTGCGTGGTGATTGATTATCTGACACATCTGTTGATCTGTTGATGTGTTGATGTGTTGCTATCTGTCTACATATTAAGCCACAGGAAATCTAATAGGCACTGTACATAGGTCTGATAATAAGGTTTGGTCAATATTCGCCACACTTCACAGGTGAATTGGCGAAGAAACCACATATTTTACTGCGCTAATGATGCTCCTCCACCACAGTGATACTCATAATTAAAATAAAAACTCAATTAAATAGAAAGACATTCAGAATGCTCTTAAAATATTAACTCTTAATAATTAAAATTTAATACCCGCGTAGAAGTCGTAGTTGCAACGATCGTTTCTACTTCAAACTTTCTTTTAAAGTTTAATACCAACCCCACTTTGCTTTATTAGTCTGGTCTTACTTCTTAAGTCTCGGAATGTAGTCATAATCATAGAACATAAAAGTTGATGGAAACAATAAAACACTGCATATGTATGCAATATATCATATCTGGCTACGGATGGACGATGTATGTCATCGGTTTTTACAGTTTTCCACTGACACATCTCGGGGTGATGGCACATAAAAGTGATAGCATGTACTGAGCCTTAAAGGTGTTACTAAAAGCGACCTTTTGAGCAAGCCTCGTGCGGTCCTACTCTTTCTTTATTTTCCAAAGACGTGCAAACATCATGTGCTTTCCTTATGTAACAAAACTCGTCCAATAAAGCTAGAAATATAAACCCCGCACTATACTGCAAGATATAATTAAAACAACATGTTAAATAAACGAACATAATGATATTTTATTGCGTCGAATTTGATGCTTAACCATTAATATTATAACGCATTTGGGAAAGCAATAATAGACAAGGTAATCAACGCAACTACGTTTAATGTAATAACGTCCGTATGTATATGTATCATGTATATCCATATTTTTACCAGTACTTGCGCAGTATTCATTTCGGAACATACTGCTAAGTTTAAAGATTTCTGAAATAAATCTACTAAAAGCGGCATTTCCTTTACATATCCTACCTACAGAACCTATTTTCATATATTTTTCATAAAACTAGTATTTTAAGTAAAATAAAAGAGGTATTATACAGAACAATAAAAAGGGTATTTGAGCCCATGTGCCGCAAATAGGATCCTGCAGGATATAAAATGTCAGTAATATATCTGCTTAACCCTTAATTTGGCAAGATATATTTTTCTTTAAATTATATGTTTTTCTTAAATAATCGTTATATTATATTCCATTAGAGACAGAAAAAAATAAGAAAAAAAAATATTCACCGGTTATTTTTATTTATACCCATAGTATAATATACTATACATAATCTTATGCTTAGAATTGTACATACCGGATTGTTTGTATAATATACTATACATTTACAACTGAAAACCGTAATGTAGGAAATATTAATATAGCAAAAAGTAATTATTTATTATGATACTTGTAATAAAATATATCTCTTATTCGGTATACCAAGCCCTAACTGATATTAATTGCAAAATAAGGTAAAAGGTCTGATTTTCAAACATGGATTATATGTCTACGAGCGAATTATCTATGCAAAATGTAGAAATCTACGAACTTGTTGGTATCTTCTTAGAGTTATTATTCCGGCAATGAACCCACATCTCGTTGTAGAAGAATATGACGATATCTATATATTATGACTTGACATTAATAGAACGACCAGTCTCTTATCCTGAGTATTGATTACAAGTATGAACAATGTCATTAATTATATCATCTGAGAAGAAATCAAGAATATAGTTCAAAGAAGATTTATTCAGATACAGTTCTGCTTAAATGTTATCTTCGAAAACAATAGCACATTGAAGGTATCTTATATTTTTCCTAAATATGGACGGGAGAGACTTTAGTTATGTGGCAAACATTCGTTTAAATCTTTTAGTGGGGGTTTTTCTTGACTGACGGGATTAATTTACAATGAAGTTGGACGGTGTAGAAAAAGATCCGATGAAAGAGAAGAAATATTGGTGGAATAGACGGTAAATCTCCTTTCCTGGAAGAACACGAAGGCATTAATGTAATTGGTGAATAGGTCACCTATTTCGTAGAGGCTGATTCAACATTTTGTGAAATAATCGGTGGTGAAGTAACTACACAATACTACCAGACACTGACAATGAATGTTAGTATCTGGTAGTATTATATGGGGTAGTAGGGAAGTATATGGGGTAATACATTCTTGGGGTATATGCGGTGATAGATATTCTTCCTCTGAATTTGACTCCAGACCACGATAGGTTTGTTTACGTCAAAATATTGCAGTATTGTCTTCAGAAAACGAATTAAATCTTTCAAGAGACGAGTCAATATAGTTCAATGTGATACCCGCTGACAGTCATAACTCAGCATGAATGAGCAGGCTGTCCGGGGTGGTACCGCTGTCTCACAGAAGATCGACATGAAGATGTCATCTTTGCGGTCGCATTTCAGTCGGTGAGTGAGATTGCCGGTTTGCCGTATTGGGCATCCCTTTCCTCTTCCCACCCCGCTTTCCCGTTTCGATTTGTTGGGCCGGCAGCGCATCTATGATCCAACGGTTGTGGACGTTCATGGGCGGCAGTGATCACTCACCATCAAGTGACGTGCTTCCTCGTTTGCTGTGCCAATGCAAAAAAAATGTCAATCGAAGGAGTATCAGAAGACGTAATATCACGTTATTTTCAAAATATGAGTTTCGTTCTTTTCTTCTCCTGAAAAATCACCACCAACGTCGGATCTACCATCTTCAGGCGGGATCAAAGCAAGGATGCGGAGCGATCTGGTTATGGATTTCCGCTGTTAAATAAAAAAAGACATAGGACATGCAAAAATCTGCAGTCTAAGTTATTAAAAATAATAAAAAATAAAAAAAAGGACAAGTATTAAAAGATCATGCTAGATGCTTTTAGTTAGAAATGTATAGTATAATATACAAATATTAGGGATATTTGTTACTTGAGTATAGTGAAATGTATAGCCTACTATAGGGGAGGTGGGCCTAAGACGGGTACCCCGCCTAAAGCGGGTAGGCTTTTGAATTTGCGCGCCGTAAGCAAAATTGCAAACGTGTGAGTGCAGTGTGACGTCTCGAGCATCAACCAATCACATGCAGTCGGCTCGCTACAGTGACACAAGCGCTTTAAGGTTAGATAAAAAAATGTTTATTTTTGCTATTTACGCTAAAAAATATTGGTTTGGAATAGTTGTGTTAACTTAAAAATTGTGTATAATATGTTCTCAAAAGTTTTACATAATGATTTTGCCAGTATTGTGCTATTCTGTCTTCGAAAACTTGTGGCTACTTTTGTTTACATTTTAAGGTTATGAAGTGTTAAAACTAAAACGTGCTCTTGGGCAGAACGGGTAGAGGTAAATCGGGTACCTGCTTTGCCCTTACCCGTTTTGCCCTAGATATGGCTTCGTGGGTTAACAGGGATCACTTTGCTTAGTTTTTAATTCATAAATGAATGAAAAATCAGAGCATTGCTTGTTAATGTAGATATTGCATAGTTGAATTTCGGTGTACAATAAAGATTCATCTTCTTTCTATTCTATTGCTTCTTCTTTTTTAGATGGTAAATAAATATAAAAGAAAAACTACAAATGCTTCCTGGGACGAAGATATTATGAAACGGGCAATGGAAGAAGCGAGCAAGACTTCAGTCAAAGGTGCAGCCACGAAATACGGCATCAACCTATCAACATTACAGCGGCATATCAAAAAAGGATGCCCGAAAAAAAAACTTGGTAGGTTCGTCACTGTTTTTAATGAAAGTCAGGAGAAAGAATTACTCGAATATGTCTTTCATATGGACTCACTCTTTTTTGGACTAACGAGAACTGATTTTTTGAAGCTTGTGTATCAATATGCTGAAATTAATAACATTCCTCACCCATTCAAAAACAATACCGCGGGTGAGGATTGGTTCGCCGGCTTTAAAATGCGACATCCTAATATGAGTCTACGTCGCCCAGAACCGACATCAATAGCACGAGCCAGAGGTTTTAACAAACCACAAGTTCAAAGGTTTTTCGATATTCTAGAACAAGTGATTGAAAAGCACAATATTGACGCGACGCGCATATACAACGTCGATGAGACTGGGGTTCAAACTACCAGCAATAGGCCTCCCAGAATCCTTTGCAGATCGGGAAAAAAGCAAGTCGGTGTAATTTCAAGTGTCGAACGAGGTAAATTAACGACCATTGTATGCTGCTGCAATGCGGCAGGTTCGTTTGTACCACCTTTTCTAATTTTTGGCCGAAAGCGGATGGTGCCTCGACTTCTAGATGGGGCTCCACCTGGATCGGTAGCCAGTTGTACCGACAATGGCTGGATTAATGGTCCAACGTTTTTGGAATGGCTACGTCATTTTGTGGATATGACTAGGCCTACAGAACAAAGAAAAATTCTCTTGGTGTTGGATAACCACGAATCGCACAAATATCTTCAAGCCTTAGAGTTCGCCTCGAAGAACCATGTGATTATTGTATCTTTTCCACCACATACTACACACCGATTGCAACCGCTCGATACGTGCGTGTATGGACCACTGAAAACCTATTTTGAGCAAGCCATTTCCTTGTTCCAAAGAACTCATGTTGGGCGTATTGTATCACAATATGAAGTGGCAAGGTTGTTTAACGAGGCGTACATGAAAGCAGCTAGTGCCCACAATGCTGTTAAAGGATTTTCCTCTACGGGCGTATGGCCAACCAATCGTCATATTTTTGATGAATCTGATTATCTACCATCAACGTTGACTGACAGACCAGAACCAATTGAAAATGAGGCATTACCAGCGCCTAATGAGCCAGAGTTGCCTGCTATCGAAACAGAAAACAGCATCGAAATACCTTTCACAGTAAATGACGATATTCGATTATCCATTGATTCTGATCGCACTATATCACCCTCTGTTTTAGATGAGCTTTTGAATCGTAATTCTGTCTGCAAAACTCCAACACTGATGGCAGGCCTTGAGCTTATGACGCCACATTCTGATAACTTCTGGAATCCAAAAACTAATGAAGTCAGTAGTAACAATTCTAACGAACCGAATTCGCAACCAGAAATTGCAGCACCCCATGTAACTCCAATAGAAATCAGGCCATCACCCAAAATGATGGTGAATACCACCAACACTCGCAGACGAAAAACACAAAGAGCCGAAGTACTTACAAGTACACCAATAAAAATTCAACAACGAGAAAAAGAAGAGAAAAGGAAAGTTCCTATGAGTAAAATCCAAGCAGTGAAGAAAAATTTTAAGGTTATAAAAGCTTCTACTAGTAAGACAAATAAGCAAAAAAGATCCAAGCGCGGTCCAAAGGATAATGAAGATCACGAAGTCGAATACCCATGCTTAGTTTGTTCCGAGTTATACTCATACCCGCCTATAGAGGACTGGATCAAATGTGACGATTGTCAAATGTGGGCCCACGAAGCGTGCACAACATATTCTGGTAGAGGTTCCTATTACTGTGATGGCTGTCAGGAATAACTTTTAATTTTATAGTTAACAATGCAGAGGTTAATGTTGATTAAGTTAAGATTTATTAGTAAAGAAGACTGCAATGAAAATAAAGACTTAATAGTATTAATATAGAATTAGTTTAATTAACACAATCTCGTTGTAGTGTCAATTGATCTCGATAATTACCCTATACCCGTTTTGCCCAAATGCCGTACCCGTTTTAGGCACCCCATGGGGGTAAAACGGGTAGTTTAAAGGTCTTCTTTTGTTTTTGTTTTTGTCCAAATTATGAAGAAAATGTTTATGTTTGTTCTTATTTTAGATGCTTTATTAATTACATATTTGAAAAATAAAAATAGATGTTTCATTTTCTTTTCTAGAACTTTTTTATTGAACATATCCCTTAGGGTACCCGTTTTGGGCCCGCCTCCCCTACTAATGTTAATAACTTCATTTTGTAAAATATAGCGAAATGTATAGCCTGCTATACGTTGACCTTTAGCGTCAATTATCACTGAAAATATTGCAAGAAAGTTAGTTATTAGTTAGTAATTCCATTTATCAATAATTTTGCATCATATGTGAAAGCAAAATCAAGATGTTTTTACATAAAAAACAACAAAAATATGGTAATTACCGAGAAAAGGCGCTGGGGATTCATTTTCAAAAACTTATACGTGTCAAATGTTAATGTCATTCCAACATTTAAACTAGAAAAATAGTTTTATTTGACAGATAAAATGTTGCCATATCGTATAGTAGAAATAAATTTATAATTTTTTCAAACGTAGTGACTCAGTAATTTTTTAAAGTATACGTATAATATAGTATACGTTATGAAATTAAGGGTTAATGATTTGGGCCGTTACCTCTCATGGGAGGTGACACATTTACAAAATTTCGAACGCATATGTTGTACCTATATGGAAATAACTACTCAAAACTGAAGCTGAATTCACATTATATATTACCAACTATTGTTGTATTACAAAATTGTAGGACTTGGTTTTATATTACCTACTTCAATATTTGCACTCATGAGAAATTAATTGGCGTGGCGTTGCGTTTCACGCGAATAATGTACAAGAAAACTGTTATTATTTCAACAAACTTAACAGTTGGTTAGTATTCTATTACTGAATTTCTAACAGTTAAATTTGAAACGTTTCATACTGTTTCATTATTAAAGAAAAAGATAACTATAAAATATGCAGTTAGCTCAGGAATATAAACGTAGGTTTCGCTGGGCAATCCCAAACTCTATCACAACTTCGCAACGTTCCTCAGTGAGTTGCAGCACCGCAATCTACACCTTCTAATACTACGAGAGAGCCGGCTGAATTGTCAATTGAGTTTGATAAGTTCCTGCGGTATTTAGCCAGTTCAATTCTCCACTCTTCCCGGCTATAATTAGTTTGTAAGTCACGCTATTCAAAGGAACAAAGCTTAAAGCTGAACTCGATCCGAGTAGAACCGTCGTGGTTTTGTTTTAACATTGTCTTTCAATTCAATATAATCGTAATGCAAACAAATACATTATGCCTATAGTGTTAGCAATTTAATCGGACAATACCATAAAGTCGATAATACGATTGATGCAAACCGCATAAATACTAATTAATTACACTAATTAATTTTTAGTTTTGTTTTATTGTGAGATATTTGTATTTTTATGTTGTTTTATTTCTATTTTTCATGTTGTAGAAATATTTTTTTGTGTATAACTTCTGTTTTTTTTTATATCTTATTAGGTGTGTCAACTACAATATTTTTTGCACATGTGGTTTTACCTTTAAGCGATTATTGCATTTACTTCATGATTATGAATACTATACATGTACACTTTAGTTTTAAATCAATGCAAACAATTGTTGCTGAACCGTATTTATTAAACAAATAAATAAAGCTGGTTGCCCCGGAAACTAATGATGGAAGTCGATAATCGGTAATGCAAGTCCGTGTTCAATACAAATGATTGATTTGAAATGTAAATTAATTATCATATTATTCGCGTATTAACTTGTGATATGACAGTCATGGATGACAAAATTGTCCCTCAGGCACTGTTCCATATTCAGGAGTAAGAGTGTCCCTATATGTTAATTCGGGGCACAAACTGTAGCAACACAAATTATCTAATATTGAAAGTCGTTACAGTCGTGAAAGTCGTGACACAAGATCAAGAAGACAACCCTGTTTCATCATCATCATCATCATATCAGCCACAGGAAGTCCACTGCTGAACATAAGCCTCCCCCAATGATCTCCACAATGACCTGTTGGAAGCGGCCTGCATCCAGCGACTTCCTGCGACCAACCCTGTTTATATTCACCGATATTAAAATTTCTATGGAAAATATTAAATTCTCACGCACTTTTCGTACATTTATATGTAAATAATAACTATGTCATTTTATTCTTTTTTCAAAGATATTTGTTCTGTTATATCAAATTTTAAAATAATGGTTACATGGACTGCAAAAATTCAAAACGAAATTATGCACTCATTACAGAAAACTGGGTTTTAAACGTTGCGAATTTCGGCAAGCGCAACAACAATGGTAGCTGGATTAATTACTGGCATTAACATAAACTGTATTCCACAGGGAAATCCACGAGCGGCATCAATGAAGAGATCATATGGATCAGCATAAGCATGGCGATCGCTATCGCTGTGCTCATTGCTATCGCACTCTGCTACATATTGAAGGAGAAGTGTACCAAACGACAGGCGTATCGACAACAGTCATGACGATACAAGGAGGAGTTTGCGAGACACGCGCTCTCAGACTCCCTCGCCGACTTAGACTTCGCATTACCCGCATACACGCTCTATCCACAGTATTCCCCCGACGGCAAGGAATACTATTACAACTTCCATCGCTTTACCTACATAAAGGACCAATGCAAGCTGCCGCCAAGAGACTACCCCGTTAAAGGCAAAGAAGACATTTACATCAACGCGTAAAAACATCAATCATCAATTTGCTTTTTTATTCCATTATGAGTGTCTAAATCTACATGTTTAACACTATTAATATTATAGAACTATAAAAATAATTGTAACGAAATAATTGATGTGAAGATCAACACATACGAGATAAGTAGGTATAATTAAATTTAAAATCATCCATTACTAGAATATTTTCAAATTAATGTAGTTTTAAACGAAAAGATTTAAATCATCAAAGACGATGGAATTGAAATCCACTTGACTGTGATAGAAAGTATTGGCGTGTGAGCTTATTCGTCGTAAACGAACTTAGCCGCCATTCGAGAAGCTACGCAGACCGAGCTACTAAAGACATTAGCTGCCGATCTACTGGGCTCGCTAGAAACAACGTTAATTGCCAATATCCATCTAACACGAACGCGACCGCCACTTATCACCGAAGAGATTACACACAACACTCTGTTCTCATTTAGAACATGTCCCCTAGACAAATGTCACTTTTATGTTGGCGTGAACCATGGACAAAGATCAAGAAGGGAAAGATCAAATGTATTGAAATAACAGAAGTCAAATTACTACCAAATGACATTCGTCTAGGCCCTCAGATATGTCAAAGCAACGTATCCCGTATGAGATATGCCCTGTGATAAAATACCATCGCCGTGTACGTTGCGAGTTGCGGTTGAGCGCAATAGTTGTGTCACAACAAGATATAACTACTGACTAGTGCCACCACGTTCTCGCTTCAAGGCTTACTTCATTTTCCAGTACAGACGCACACCTTTATAAACTTTCTCTTACGAATCCTTTCAAAGCCGCTCTTTGTTATCCAACATTTCATTTTGCTTTAAGAATTTTAAAATATCATGTTTTATTGTATAAATAATTCAGCGTTGTATTATTACTTGTACTCGTGATGTTAAGTCGTATGAATTAATCGCTTACCATTGTAATTATTGTAATTAAATTGTATACATACCAATTGTATTCTTAGGGAATGCAGGAATTTTATATAAAAACGTGTAAATAAATAAATGTAAATTAAACTTAAATATTAAATATGTGCTATATGTACAAAATGGTCTCGTAGTAAACATCTTTAAATGTATGTGTGTAATTAAAACTAAATATTATATAAACGAATATTACACGGTAATAATGTAATTAAACGAGTAAAGACCAAAGAGATCTAAGTGATCTAATATTTCATGTGATTAAGCATTTTTTAGACAGAAATAAAGTTGTGGGCAAATATTTTATTTTGATTTCGCATAGCAAGAAAGGTACTAAGTACTGAAAATAAGTGACGGCTCTTCTTAATTCTGTCAATAAAGATTTTAACTTTACGGTATCTTACAATTTGTGATAAGAAATATAATTTGTTTTAAAATACTTTTAAAATGAAAAATATAACTGGATCAAATATAATTATATCCAACATCTTTAAAAATGTTTTATCATATTTTCCGTAACCTTGTTTTAATTTAATGAAACGACCACAAATTCACCACAGAGCGGCTTACAACAACATTCATTTACATATTTCACGTAAAATTAACGCAAAACGCGCTGAAAACACAAACCAACATTTTTAGAACGCCTTTTAAAACATTTAATATTAATTAAGTATTTCATTCCTATACTGGTTATATTCATACTGTGACCGAAAACGAAGCCAGGAGGTAGTTTTAGTGACTTCAAACACAATCACAACTACAAATTTCGCAAAACACATGATATTTTTTGTGATGATTTAAATATCGTTGTGTTTAGCTTGAAAATTTATAATTTTATCTAAAATAGTAATTTAAACCTTTGTGTACAATAAAATTGTGTATTATTTTCGATAAAAATAACTAAACTAAACTACTACTAACTAACTAAACTACTGATAAACATATATTTAGCCTCCAAATACGCCGATAAAAACAATTATTCAATAAAAATCATCGTTTTTGTGAAAATGTACATTTGCATTGTGTCTGAAGTCACTAAAACTACCACCTAGTCTAAATATTATGACCCCTCTGGTCTTTCACATGATTTATCATGTTGTCAGCCTATAGATCTTATTCCTACAGGTTCAATATGTGTTATAGCTGTTAAGAAGGATGGCACACAAATTGTAATTATCTTTGTCCATCGTCGTAGATTTTGTTGGTCAAAGAAAACACTGTGAAAAAACCTGCCCAAAGTTCTCCACACGAATTTCCAAGGTAAGTAAATTCTGACCACATTAGGCCGTGAATTAAAAGGCCCACTCCTGAAAATATGTATCAGGCGGCATTTAAATGTACGGTTGGAAACGAAATCACTAGCCCACAAGGCTGTAATGGTATCAATAATGATGTCCTTAAACTTAGGTAATTACATTGACTGCCTTTTAATATAACTACTGATTCCAAAGTAAATAGCATGTGCAATGAAATGTTTATTCTTGGTATTTGTGTTGTGACCTGCACAGCATTGTTCATTAAGCTGTGTTGTACTGTTTACGCGGCGCGGCCATCCGAACACTACCCACGGGCCACTGGCGACAGGTGACAACGTCAGTCAATCATAGAGTAAACATGTTAACAGATTGCAACATTTAGAACTATTGTTAAACCACCTAAATTCAATATTACAAATACAACGGTGTAATGGCTTAGATAGCGCTACTCTAATTCCGTCATATTATATTATTATAAATCAAATAAGATGATGCTAAAAATACCCAATTGCTGTTTTAAATAACTTTTCCATTACATATTTAATTTTCATTCCTAATTGCAAACTTAATTTCTTTGGCATTTTAACTTCTTTGTACCATAAATTGATTTTGCTCGATGTTTGTACAAAATAATCTTCATAATGTAATATTTTTTCGTTATAAGGTGACGTCAGCTTACAGTCTCAAATGGGCTTCCTTTGGTGCTGGCGAAAAAGCGATGTAACGGACTATTTACTATAAAAGCTAAACAAAACGTTTTTGGGCTAATTTTATGGCAAACAAACGTTATTTTAATGGAAATAAGAGGTTTCATATTTTTGTCTTTATGGAGAGACTCAGTGTCTCTCCATAAAGACTGTTGATTGTTTGAAATATTTTCAATTAAAAATAACTAACCTGAAATATAAGAAAGCAATAGCTGTATTAACATGTGAAATAAAAATTTGATAACTACAGCTGATTTTCTCGATATTTTGCTGATACATAGTCACAAGAAAATATTAATCATCAACTTTCCGACACTCAGTAACCAAAAACCTATTGTCTCATTTTGTTATAAAGAATACTATTGTATTCCGTTATTACTTTCCTTCCAGTTTGAATTCAAATTATACCTTTTGAAAGACGAGTTCATTTCCAAATGAGTTTGAAATTGAAAACAGGGACGAAAATTAAAATATCACGGTAGAATTACTCAACACAGTTTCCGAATTTCAGTTTCTTGACAAGAGAGAATAAGATATCGACGGCTAAAAAGAATTTTTAAAATTAACGCTACAAAGCTATTTGTTCTTTATTTGCTCTGAAAACAGAACATCGCAGCCCAGGTTAATTTTTATTAAAGAATACTTTTTCGTGTCGAGATAATAATATATTTTTATTTTGGCACCGTTCATGGCAGGCAGGCATTTTTGCCTTAGATCGTATTAGTTGAAATTGAATAGATACATCCAATGAAGTTTTATTAGTGATTCAGGGCAGATGTCTATTAAGATATAATTAATTAATTTAATTTAATTAAGACTTCCAATGTTCTCTGAATAGTATTGTTGTAGTGTTTCGTGTTATTAACATTGTTTAACAATATGCTTTGATCAATCATCAATGTATATATTTGAAACTCGTGTAATATACTCGTACCTAACACTGGTTCTGTCATTTACAAAATCCAGTTATAATTTACGCTCGTGATGACTTACTAGTATTCACAATTTAAAAATCTTTTGTGTTATTATATATTTTATACACTGTGTACGGGATCATCATTGATCATCCCGGATGATACGAACATCATACCATAAGGAATATCATTGTATATTTTTAACAAAACGTTGAAGCATATTGTCGTGTGTATTTACAAGTTAAAAATATATAACAAAAAAAATGCATGTGAACTGAGATTGTGGAGGAAAAGTAGGGCGTAATTTCCTTCGACATGATACGCTCGGTAAAACTGGTATGCATACTCGGGGACAACAGATTATTTTTATAATGTTAAGAGATATGAAACTCCATGCGTTTGCCGACGTGGACGGGAAACAAAGCTTCGTTTTATTTAAAACTTTTATACCTACGTAAGTATTAATAAATAATAGGTATACATATTTCAAACGTTTGTTAAATTGATTCCTCGTTATATTCCCCTTCACGAACAAATGTATGATAAACTAGTTTTATTGATAAGCATACGGAAAAAAAACACTCGAATTACTGTTGCATTTAGTATAAGAAGACATTATTATGCAAAGAGTTAACGACCAATAAAATTTTATGGTCTTTCTACAATTTCCACTGTGCAAATTGGTATTTTAAGCCATGACTCAAGTACTAACGTAAATTTAAATAATGCTCTAACAGCGTAATTGAATTAGCGGTACATATAAAACACCAGTACATAAATGCTAAATCTATTATATTTTAATACATGTGCCAATAACCAACCAAATGTCTGATGAAGAAAATAAATAGTAACAAAAGAAGCGTTTCTTTTCACAAGTCAATATTTTAGATACCACAATAAATTTGACAGCCTCCGTGGCGCAGTAGGTTAGGCGCCGCCTGTGAAACGAGAAGCCGCGGGTTCGATCACCGCACCGAGAGAAATGTTTGTGCGGCCCACAAATATTTCTTTCGGGTCTGGGTGTTTGTGAAACCGAAAAGTTTCTCGTAGTTCCTGATACCTACGACACTAAACTCGATCTTAATGTGAGGTCAGGACTATTTATGTGACTGTGGGGTGTTATTTATTTATTTAATTTTAGCCACTAGAAGTCTTCAATACAAGGCAATTTCCCACCGCCCAGCACAATTCTCTACTTTTATAAATAAATACAATTAACAATTACATACATATGATTAATCTAATACGTATCTACGATTCGATACGTTGCAACATTATATTTATTTTGTTATAAATCGTCACATAGGAATATATGGAAAATATGTGGGTCAAAAAATTGTCGTATATATGCAATGTTCACAAGGAAAGGAATGTTAGCATGTAGCCTGCAGCGTTTGCGTGCCACAACAGCACGATTCTATGAAGAGCTGATGTATTGTATTCGAGTTGAACGGTAAGTCAATGAGGGTAAGCACGGAAGTGGGTCAGTCAGTCTTGCCGAGATATTACATTTTGTTTCCGTTTCACACGTAAGGATTCTGGCCGCCTGTTACATTTTACATCGGAGTATTTGAGACGAGGGTTCCGAATCCCGAGGTGCCTTAATCACAGGATTTATAGCCTTTAAAAGAAACCTTTTATGTATTTATTTTAATAAATGTTTTTTTCTTAGGAATGTTTGTGTTAAACCCGATGGATTCAAAATGTTTAAGATCGTACGTAATTTGAAATTTCTCAAACATTCATAAATTCATATTTACTTTTTGTCGACCGGTTAGCCTACCAAGTAATTTTTAATTTTTATTATAATTTTGTAATTTAATTTGAATAGATCGAAAATGTCAGTAAGTTATCCTGATCTAGCAGTTTGTATATTTTGTACACCCCTAAACGGTTTTTGTTTTTTAATCATTAATTTTAACACTGGGTAATTTTATTTGTTTTCTATACGTAAATCTATTGAGCATTGTTTTATACTTGGTCGATATTATGTCTGCACTGCACCTGCAAATAAGGTAAGCGCAAAAGCCCTCTAGGCAGAGTATTGAATGGCATCAGACGGCAGTATTATAAATTTGCAACAAGAGTGTACGTAACCATGTTCATGTAAATATTCTTCAAAAATCATTCTCAAGTAAAGTAGTTAATTTCTTTTTTTATTGCTTTCAAAGAATTAAGAAATATTAATTTAGATTCAGTCTTTGATTATTAAAATCTTTTTCCAACAATTTCCATTGACCACACAATTGAAATAATGATCTCCCTTCAATAGCAGCCTGAAGTAGGGCAATATTTCTTAACGCAAAATGCTCAGGAACAAAGCAAATCCCAGTGTTTGTGTTGGGACGCTGACTGATTCCTAATAAGTATTGGAAATCTTTAACGTAGAAAATACTATATTTCTTGGATAAAATAAATTGACAATATCATGTAAATGGCATGTAGGGCGGCTCAGGAAATAAAATCCAAGTGAATTAACAGCTCATCAAAAGGTAAGTAATCAATTTCAGTCGTAACTTGTTGGAATTTTATCCACAATGCCAGTATAAGACGTGGAATCTAAAAAAGTGGTAAGCATAGCAGTGCGTCGATAATCATCTAGCTATCGAACTTACTAAAGGAAATCCTACAGATAAACAGTTTGTGGCTACAAATATACAAATGCTACTTAGTATCCTAGACAATATTTAAAATTTATGATGTAGTCAAAATTCGCTACAGCATGGCTGGATACCAACCAAAGCTGTTAGTAACATTTATATCTGATATTAGGATTATTAGTTTTGGCATGCGATTGTGTACTCTGCCTTGCAATATACAGGGTATATCACCATTTCTACCAAAAACGATGCCGGGTGGTTTTAGTGATTACAAACACAATACAACTAAAAAATTTGCTATGAAACGCGACATTCTTTTGTGATTTTTATTCATATTATCGTGTATGGCTGGTACCATTTAAACCCATGCGTAGCATAGCATCTTTAAAAATAAAAGGATATATGCTATTATTTTTATTTTATGTATTTACCACCCAAATACTACGATAGGAAATAAATAAAAATATATTCGTTGGTTTTATTTTTTGCAAAATATTTAGTTGCATTGTGTGTTACCAGTCACTTAAGCTTACCACCTGGCTTCGTTTTCGGTAGCAGTATTGACATAACCTGTATGAAATTCGATATTACACTAAGATTGCCGATTACCAATGTGTTGTTTAATTATAGTGGAGTTATTTACCTAGTTGCATTATGTGTTGAATCACTAAAACTACCACCTGGCTTTGTTTTCGGTAGCAGTCTTGATATACCCTGTATGTAATTCGATATTACACTAAGATCTATCAATGTGTTGTTTAAATATAGAGGACTTTTTATTATTATAATCTTTCATAGGAAATTTCTAAGATGTTTTAGTTTTATTTAGTAGAGTATTTTTTTAGAAATTTAGTTTTAACACAATCATATCTAAAAAATAACGCTAAATTTGATACATAAAAGTCACTAGTTGATATTGTTTTAACAAGTTACATCATTCATGTTACATTCTTTGTCAATTTCCCGATGCCGCCTTTGGCATGGTATAAAAATAAAAAATAAAACAAGGGTTATCCCGGTTCAGCGGTACGTACGTGGTGTATGCGCGTCCGGCCCTTCCAAATGACTGCGCTTTGAGTGTTATTGTGAATACTACAAATAAAATAGAAACGTCAGCCAGAATTCAAAGACTGAATCAAACGTATAACAAAACGAGCGCAAAAATTCAAGTTATGTTTCGTACATGGCGGAATACTAAGCCGTATTTTTTATCAATGTAAGTTTTATTTTTTATTCTTTTGCTTCCAATGTAAAATAATTGAGCTACTATAGTAGTCTAATTGATCCTTTGTATTTTGATTGACGTAAAAATTACACCTTTATCTTCAGCTTTGTGGACCAACCTCTGTTTATATCGATAAATAGAATGCTAACGTGCTAATTCATTTCTATTAACCTTTTAAATGATGGTATACGTGAGTTTAGCTGAAGCTTTGCAATACATATGACAATGGACATGCTCACAATACAACCTCTCATCAGGACAGTGACAAATAACCGGCTTATAGCATTTGAGTTCGGTGACCGGTGTACAAGTAAATCTCACAATACCATCTGTCTTGGTCACAGAGGAGAAATAAATGAATGAAAATATTTTCACAACACTTCCTTGAAGAAGCTGTATTTTCCCGAGAATCAGTATTTGATTCTACACTGATCCATAGGAATGGATGCAGCTGTATGGTAAAACTTTGATCAGAACGAGTTGAACATAGAAGCAGTCCAACGTCAATTTTCGAGCCCTTCATATACCTAAACTTTTGTAACTTTGCAATAAATAACAGTCGATATTTACGTTTTTACATCAAGCAGAAGACCGAAGCTGGTGGAGAGAGGTCATCAAAATAATTGAGAGTCACGATCCTCAATAATGAGGGACCGACTGAAGAGAGATTTACGTTTTTACATATTTTACAGGGACTAAAATATATTAGAGAAATCGGACATTACTTTTAACTAGTGCATTCTTTTTCTTCTCGCCTTCTTTCAACCTGACGACATCCCGGCAGAAGCCAAAATCCGTTTTCCTGCTCATCTTTTTCCATTTCGCTGAATATTTAGCATCCTCAATTTTTAAACAATTGGCCCGCATATATTCATTGGCAAGCTAGCAGTTTGTGCCTTAACTTCGTAGTCTTAGCCGATTAAATTCGACGCCTAGGCATTCAATGGCAATTCAATTTTATGTACATAAATACTGCGTAATTGGTATCGGTTTATGGCATCCATTATTGCTGTCTATGACTGTCTACTGGCAACTGCTTCTTCACTTCACTGGCTTCTGCGATCCTTTTGTTACAAACTAATACAATATGTCATTAGTCGCAATTCAAATATTATAAATAGTTGAGAAATAATTGAAAAAATGAGAAAGAAAATGACAACCGCTACAGAGATGTCGTCTTTATTCAGTCCTCATAAGCTTGTCAAACTTCGCATCGTTTAGTTTAGCGGCTAGTATATATGCAAGCATTATTTCCGTCGCTGCTATCGCCCAATTTATGAAACTCGATATTTTCCGTACTCAAATAACCTGAACCAACGATTTTCATGACATAACACAATTTCCTATAATATTAAATAGACTGAGATATTTTTCCGCTTTTCTTAACGAATAATAATCTCAGACTAATCCGTTTTCTCGGATTAACTGTGTAACGGTTAGATGAATGCCCTGACTGTTATTGTTACTGTTCAGAAAAACCAGGTCAATGTTTATTGCACCCAGTGTCTCAGTACAATTACTCGCCGACTCGTCTAATAAACTTTCAACAATTGATTTGTAGTGTCAATCAAGTTCATGGATCTTTAAAGATAAGACAGTTTGCCTATTTAATTTTAAGGAGTTTTATTCGATTTCTTCTGCTAATACTAAATTTCATGCAGCAATGTCGTTGTTAACTTAAAATTGTTTGTTTATTAAGAATTACGAATTGTCTCTGCATTGATAAATTGTCAAAGACGGGTGCGATTAGTTAAACCACCGGCACCAACCATTAAGAACCATGCTACCAGGATTGTCTCAGCATAAAAATCCAGGCTCATCCGGAGCGGTACCACTGTCTCACAAGAGATAAACGTGAAGCGTCAGTTTTACTGTGCCATTTGAATCAATTATTGAGATATCCGGATACCAAATACCTATTCTTAACTTCTTACTTATCCTTTATCCTTCCCGCTCCCCTCCGGATTTGATAAGCTGGCAACACATCGCGTTATGGATGTTTATAAGCGACAGTGATAGATAGTATTTGGCATTCTTATCTTTGTCGAGCTATTTATTTAAGGGGAGATTAGGGACGAAAGTAACACAAGTTGAAATGGTAAATGAATTTGTGATAAATGGATATTATCTAACCTAATAAGGTACATGATAATACTTACAAGGTACAAAGGGCGCTACAACAGTCCCCTTCCCTTTTAGTCGCCTCATACGACAAGCCTTACCTTAATGGCAAAAAGTGGATGAGGTCACATGAACGTTAGTGAAATAAAGTGCCTGCACATTGCCAATATCCTTATTTTTCTTATAAATCTTATTAATCGGTGCTCTCGCTATAAACATACCCCGATGGCACAGCGCTATGATCGCATCATGGGTAAAGGGGGGTTCGAAATAACTAAAGTGCATAGACAGTGGCGTAACAATAGGGTGGCATAGTGCGCAAAATGCCACGGGCCCCCGGCCTTAGGGGCCCCCGGCCCGGCAGGGTCCTGGTACCGATAGGGTCTCAGGCCCGGCAGGGACCCGGCTCGATAGGGCCTCAGGCTCAAACCCAACTGGGTGTAAGCAGAGACGAATGTAACATTAATAAGGAAATAATGAATAACAATAAATATTTGGCTACATTTTTAACATGACAAACATTTCACTATAATATTTGATTTGAATGCTTTGTTTTTGTTTCATTGTAGTATCATATACATATAGATAGGCCTAGTTCTAGAAAGTAAGTGGTAGTGAAAAACGAAAGAGAAAGAAAAAGTCTGAAGCAATAAATCAAAAGTTCCCTAAAATAAGTCAGTATTTTGGGAACAAGCAATATATTGATGAAAAGGCGAGTAAATAGAGTCCCAGAAATGAGCGAATAGACGAAACTAAATTCCATAATAGCAAATCATGGCGATAGTGAATATTCAGACTCACAACAATCACAACCAAGTACGAACAAAAATGAAATTGAACCATATTAATAGGAGTAGAAAATACCTATTAAATCTCCATACAGGCTAGTGTAATTAAAAAAAAGGCGAAGAGAAACGAATTGTGATTGAGAAAGTTCACTGTATGCCCAATGGTCCCTTCTTATGAGACAATTATAATAAATAATAAACAAACGTAGAGGACCTTTCGCTGACGATATAGTCTTGATAGCGAAATCGCTCAAGGAGCTGCCACAGATGCTGCACGGCCTGGCTTCAGCCTCACAGCGAATAGATCATAAAATTAACTTCAACAAAACCAAAGTAATGATCAACTACCACATTGATTCAACCTGTCACTGTATGTTGTATATCGTATGGCCACCAGCTCGAAGTTATTTCTGAATATACCTGGGGAAGACCCTTTAATAAGGTTCCAGCTGGGCTGGACAACATTTGGTAACCTAGTTCGAGTCTTCTCGTCATTTCTCTTTTTAACGGAGACGCAAATATCCGCCCCTGACGATGTATCGTACTTAAATTACCCCGGTTACGTATTGGAACATCGATTCCTACGTAAAGCTGGGGTGTGCGTCTTCGTCAGGGGTGATATTTGTTGTCACCGCCTTCGGGGCCTCGAGCGTCGGGACCTGTCCTTATTGTGGCTACGGGTAGAACACAGGGGTAGGACCCGAGTCTACGCATGCCTGTACAGGTCCCACGCCAGTGATACGGGATCTACTCAATTATTTGAGAGCGTCCAAGTGGGGACTGACCAGATTCTCGAGCAGTTCCCTTCCGCGGAGGTGGTGGTCCTCGGTGATTTCAACGCTCATCACAAAGAGTGGTTGGGATCCAGGACCACTGATCTCCCCGGTCGGGCTGTCTACGAGATGGCCTTGGCTTTTGGTCTCTCGCAGCTGGTAACACAGCCCACCCGTGTTCCAGACGTTGAGAGCCATGAGCCCTCTTTGTTGGATCTTCTGCTGACGACCCACCCGGACGGATACAGGATAGTGGTTGATGCTCCTCTTGGATCTTCTGACCACTGCCTGGTTCGTTCATGGGCTCCTGGAGCGAGTTCTAGCCGCTCTTCAACGACTGGAACTCGCACAGTTTGGCGGTACATGTCAGCAGATTGGGATGGACTGCGACAGTTCTTTGCGTCCTACCCTTGGGGGCGGCTTTGTTTCTCCTCCGATGATCCTGACGCCTGTGCGGACTGCGTTGCGTATACGATCAGCTTGGGTATGGAGACTTTCATACCCAGCTCAAAAATACCTGCAGGGCGTCGCAGCCGGCCTTGGTACAATCGTGCTTGTGCTGTTGCTGCGCGCCTTAAGCAGTCCGCATACGCGGCGTGGCAAGACGCAAGAAGGCGTCGGGATTCAAACTCAAAGGAGGAGAAACGGAGATTCAACGCCGCCTCTAGATCCAACAAGAGAGCCTTAGCTAAGGCCAAGGCGGAGCACATCCGCAGAATTGGCGAGCGACTCCAGAGCTATCCCTCTGGGAGTCGTGCTTTTTGGTCGCTCGCCAAGGCTGTGGAGGGTAATTTCTGCCTGTCCAGTCTCCCACCACTGCGTAAGCCCGATAACAGTTTGGCCCACAGTGCAAAGGAGAAGGCCGATCTCTTGGCCCAATTCTTTGCCTCGAACTCGACTTTGGATGACGGGGGCGCCACACCGCCGAACATCCCGCGTTGTGGGAGCCTCCTGTCTGACGTAAAAATCACCCAGCGTGCTGTCAGACGGGAGCTCAGGCTTCTAGACGTCCATAAGTCGAGTGGGCCAGATGGTATCCCCGCAGTGGTTCTTAAAACGTGCGCCCCTGAGTTGACACCCATGCTCACGCGCCTTTACCGTCTTTCCTATAAAGCCAACCGGGTTCCAGCTTCGTGGAAGGTCGCCAATGTACACCCTGTCCCCAAAAAGGGTGACCGTTCGGACCCTTCGAGTTACAGGCCGATTGCTGTCACATCCCTACTCTCCAAGGTCTTGGAGCGAGTTATAAACACTCAGCTCCTGAGGTATCTTGAGGATCGCCAGTTAATTAGTGACCGCCAGTACGGTTTCCGTCACGGTCGCTCGGCTGGTGATCTTCTTGTGTACCTCACGCACCGTTGGGCGGAGGCTTTGGAGAGTGGGGGTGAGGCGATTGCGGTCGGCCTTGACATTGCGAAGGCGTTCGACCGAGTGTGGCATCGCGCCCTTCTGGCGAAGCTACCTGCGTATGGAATTCCTGAGGGGCTCTGCAAATGGATCGCCAGCTTTTTGGATGGTCGGAGCATAAGAGTCGTAGTGGACGGCTGTTGCTCCGAGACCAAGACCATTAATGCTGGTGTTCCACAAGGATCGGTGCTATCGCCGACACTCTTTATCCTGCATATCAATGACATGTTGTCCATTGATAGCATGCATTGTTATGCAGATGATAGTACGAGTGACGCGCGGTACATCGGCCAACGGAGCCACTCTCGGGATTCCATTATGGAAAGACGGAGTCAACTTGTGTCTGAAGTCGAGAGCTCTCTGGGGCGGGCCTCCGAATGGGGTGAATTGAACCTAGTTCAATTTAACCCTTCGAAGACACAAGTTTGCGTGTTCACTGCGAAGAAGGACCCCTTTGTCATGGCGCCGCAATTCCAAGGAGTTACTCTCCAAGGATCCGAGAGTATTGGAATCCTTGGCGTCGAAATATCAAGCAAGGTCGAGTTTAGGAGTCATTTGGAGGACAAAGCCAAACTGGCGAGCAAAAAGTTGGGAATCCTGAACAGAGCCAAGCGGTACTTTACGTCGGGCCATAGATTGACGCTTTACAAAGCGCAAATCCGGCCCCACGTGGAGTACTGCTCCCACCTCTGGGCAGGTGCCCCAAAATACCAGCTCGACCCACTTGACTCCTTGCAGCGACGAGCTTGTCGAATAGTCAATGATCCCGATCTCACGGACAAATTGGAACCGTTATGACTGCGGAGAGACTTCGGATCTCTCTGTGTGTTCTATCGTTTGTTCCATGGGGAGTGCTCCGAGGAGTTGTTTGAGTTGGTACCACCGTCGCCTATGTACCATCGCACCACACGTTTCCGCAGTAGAGTTCATTCCCACCACCTGGAGGCGTACCGTTCCCGAACGGTACGTTTCCAGCGTTCTTTTCTACCACGTACGTGCAAGCTCTGGAATGAACTCCCTGCATCGGTGTTTCCTCAGCGCTATGACCTGTCCTTCTTCAAACGAGGTTTAAGGAGAGTACTTTCCTCGAGGTAGGCAGCGACTTTGTTGTGCTGGTCCCCTGGCACTACGGAGGTCCATGAGCAGCGGTAGCCGCTTACCATCAGGCGGGCCGCTAGCTCGTCTGCCTACAAGGCAATAAAAAAAAAAAAAAAAAAAAATCTTTACCACACAGCTTGAAAACGAAAGTTTTGTATCAGTGCCTCCTACCTGTCATGACCTACGATGCTGAGACTTGGACACTCACAGTACGAATGGTCCATTAGCAATGGTCGTTCAGCGTCTATGGAGCGTGCTATGCTCGGTGTCACTTTAAAGGACACGATTCGTAATGAATTTATCCATCCAAGAACCTAAGTATAACCTGACCTAAGACAGCAAACAGAATTAGCAACTTGAAGTGGCAGTACGCTGGCCATATCTGTCGAAAAACCGATGACCGTTGGAGTATACGTATTTTTGAGAGGAGACCACGCCTTAGCCAACGCCCTCCAGCTAGGTGGACTGATGATATGTAAAAGGTCGCTGCTCGATACTGGATGTGACAAGCTGACGACACGGTGAAATGGTGCAATTTGGAGGAGGCCTATGTCCGCAGAAGACAACAAAAGGATGAAGATGAATAAAAACAAAATGTTTGAGTTGAGGGTAATGACGACTGGAAACGAATTATTGATGCGATTAAGAGACACAAATTAACGAAAATTCACTTTGATTCATGTCTTTTGTATGGAAAATACACTGAACATTAGAAGAGGAGCAACAATCGATATAAAAAGAAACACTTTTTGAGGTCAAGAACTTACTTTACTCCTCGAAGTTACTAATTTAGCTTTTCGTGGCCATAGAGATAACACAGATAGTAGTAGGCCTAAATAACTTTTTGGAGTTGTTACTAGCAAAATGTAATCCTGATTTAGAGGAATGAGTAAATAAATTAATTGGCCAGATAAAATACTTAAGCCTGAAAATACGAAATGAGCTAATTGCTGTTTTGGGCCTAAATTTACTCCATTATCTTTGATACAACTCAAGATAAGTTTTTCGGTACCGTGTGACAGAAAGAAATGAAAATGGAAATCCAAAAGCACTCTTTATTCGTTATTAGAGAATCCTTTTTAGATTTCATGAAATGATCTATGTTCAAAATCCGATGAGAAATATGAAGCTATGTCATGTCATTAAAAAGGATTCTGTATTGTACTGTATCAGCCCAAGTAAGTTCCACTGCAGGGCACGAGCCATATAATCTATCACTCTGACCTAGTGCGGGCTGACGGACTTAACGTACCACAGAAATTCTTACAAATTACTATGGTATGCAGTTTTCCTATGGTATGCAGGTTTCCTATGGTATGCAGGTTTCCTATGGTATGCAGGTTTCCTCACGACGTTTTCCTCCATCGTCATAGTGGTGATTGACTATCAATACAAGCATGATTCCGAAAAGTCAGAGGTGTGCCCAGGCATTCGATCCCGAGACGACCATGAAAATGTTATCGACCGCGTCTGCCCCGTTTACAAATAAGCCACCCTAAAAAAATATTCTTAAAAACGAAATTACAATGTTAAGTTTTTTTACATGTAAGAAGGGCCCCATTTGATGAACTTTGCCACGGGCCCCCGATGGAGTAGTTACGCCACTGTGCTTAGAGCATAACAGTGCAGGTAGGGTATTTTATTCATGGCTGGATCTACCTAAGGGATTTTTGTGCTGCAGCCCAGGGCCCCTTGAATACAAATGTCCCCCAAGTCTTTTGGAATATGTTCGTTTGAACGAAATTATAAAACAGCTCTAAATATTTAAGAATGAATGAGTAAATTTTATTGAAATAAAGAACATGTTTTATTGCCCTAGTTTTTCCTTTACAGTAAACCTAGATCACTCTTCAAAACAGTTTTGTGATGCAATAACAATTAGTTGAATAATTAGTGGGCCTCTAAGTCATATTTTAAGTTTGACAGCCTTGGTGGCGCAGTTGGTTAGACGCCGCCTGTGAAACGAGAGGCCGCGGGTTCGATCTCCGCACCGAGATAAATGTTTGTGCGGCCCACAAATATTTCTTCCGGGTCTGGGTGTTTGTGAGACCGAAAAGTCTCTCGTAGTTCCTGATACCCACGACACAAGACTCGATCTTAGTGTGGGGTCAGGACTATGTATGTGACTGTTGGGTGTTATTTATTTATTTTATTTATTAGCCTTATTTGATAGCACAAATATATTTGTTACGTTTTTCCCGTGTTGTTTTCGTCTCTGGTCTTCTCTACACTATCTGCCTAGTATGCAGCTCCTCTTCAGTTGAAAAACTCATTGATTATAGGCAATGATCAGGTGGCTCTATGATTTTTCAATTAGCATTGAAAAAATCAACATATACATTGACTAAGAAAAGTTAAACAGTGTCAGCAGTTTGCGTCTGTTTAGACATATAATAGTATTTAATTATTTATGTCTAAGTAGTAAATGAGGCGCTGTTTTCGGTTATAATTATTGACATTTTATTTTGCACAAATAATATTTACACAATAGTAACACCTATATTCCATAGGGGTGTACAAAAACAAGCCTATTTTGGATTGATTTGTATGCCTTTTATATTTATGTATAATTGCATAAGAATTTATGTAGAACTTGTATTAATTACAGCTAACTAATTAAGTTAATTTATTGTCCATAACTTGTTTCACAGGATGGAATTCTAAAATTATCGTATTGTCCTCATTGATTTAAAAGCTATTATTTACTATTTACGTCAATAGTTGTCCTCGATATAAAACGATAAAATTAAATTTCTTGCTGCGTCCTTTTTTCCTTAAATTAGCAACGAAAAACATTTAATTTTTTTTTAGCTTAAAAAAATCTTTACCTTCTTTTAAAGTATATACCTACCGAGTATTCCCAGACTGCAACCGTAAATGAAGACATGGTCGCCACCATACCACCGTACCAACACACAAATACCACCGTATTTGTAGTGAATTTAAAAAATGAAATCGTACGTATGTAATACGTCATTCGGTATGCAAAATATATTCTAATATTTATATTATCATTTATCGCCAAAAGACTCATAAAGAGGTCATCATTCCGACACCACGCCATAGGCAATTAGTTTTATGTCTGTACCTAATAACAATATAATTTTAAAATTTTAAATCGATTTTAAAACAGAAATAAATAAAAGTTTAATCTTATCAAAATTATAAATACTTAAATATGTAAATTATGTTTTTGGATTCGATGCCAACAGAGTATATTGTTTAATCTTAATATTCGGGAGTAGGTTTTTTCCTGCTTTATTCATTGCATTCATAGCCTGGAAGATTCTCACGTGTTTCTCGTCAACCCAGGCAACATAACACAAAACTTGAAAATATAATCGAGTCGATTTTTGGTGAAAAAATCGGGAGTTTCTTTTAAAAGCTATTGATCGACCCGTATAGGAACAAAATAATGATATAAAATGAATTAATGTAACAGGTTTTATATTAAATATAACTTCTCGCCTTATAGGTACTTATTCGTCATTCATGTAATCATTTTCAGCCACAGAAATATCATTTGTGAAAAAAGTTTCAAAATATATACATAGTATATTATTTGTTAAATAATTATAACCGTTATTTTAACGATGAAATTATTTTATTGTAACAACTGATTTCAACAAAAGGAAAACGTCTACATTCTTCTATGTGTGTTATGTACTACTTATTACGATTCGTAATAAGGTAAAAGGAGTAAAAGGAAAAAGTATAAAGAGATGAAGAATGTTTGGTGGGACAAGGATGTGCAAAAAGTAGTAAGTGAAAAGAAGAAAGCGTGGAGAGATTGGTTAGCTATTAGAGCTGATCAAAGAATGCTAAAGGCAAGTGAAGAAGATGTATACAAGGCAAAATTGGAATATAAGAAGATAAAAGATGTAGTGAAAATAGTAGTAAAAAAGAAGAAGCATGAAGAAAAAGATATGTTTGACGAAAGATTGAATGAGAATTTTCAGAAAAACATCAAGTTTTTCTGGAAAGCAATCAAAAGTGTCCGGGGTAAGTTAAGTACCTCGGAGCTTAGTACTGTAAGGGATAAGCATGGACTACTAGTGAATGGAGAAGAATGTGTGCTGAAAAGATGGGAGGAATACTTTGAAGGGTTGTTTGAAAAAGAGGAAACACAGCAGTGTACAGTGACGGATGAAAGTGAACAAAATGAAGATAAGATTGATGTGATGGAAGTGGTGAAAGCGTTGAAAAGTATGAAAATGGGTAAGGCTGCTGGGTATGACAGAGTAACAGTCGAAATGCTGAAGGCTGGACAGGGTGTGGTGGCTCGCCTGCTTTGTCATCTCTTGAATTTGTGCTGGACAAGTGGTGTTGTGCCAACAGATTGGTGTAACGCCGTTATTGTTCCACTATACAAGGGCAAGGGATCAAAGCAGGAGTGTCAAAATTACCGTGGTATCAGCCTCCTAAGTGTTGTCGGCAAATTGTATGCTAAGGTATTGATTGAGCGAGTTGTAAAAGAGACGAATGACAAGATATGGGACGTGCAAGCAGGATTTAGGAAGGGTATGGGATGCACGGATCAGGTATTTTCTCTACGAAGTGTTGCTGAGAAGACCTTAGCTAAAGGTCGAAAAGTCTTCTGCGCCTTCGTAGATTTAGAAAAGGCCTATGATAGAGTGATGAGGAATGAGTTATGGGCAGCACTGTCCAAGTTTGGGTTGAGCAGCAACCTAATTCGAGCACTACAGTCTCTTTATAAGAACTCTAGTGCTTGTGTTAGGATAAACGGAGCATACACTGATTGGTTTCGCATCGATAAGGGTGTGAGACAGGGATGTGTAGCGTCCCCGTGGTTGTTCAACCTTTTCATGGACGGTTGCCTAAAAGATCTGAAAGATAGTGAATATGGGATAAGAATGAATGAGTTGTCACTAAAATGTCTTCTCTATGCTGATGATCAGGTTATTCTTGCATCATCAGAGGAGGAGCTACAAAATATGGTGACAATTATGCATGAAGCGTTTGAGAGAAAAGGAATGAAAATAAATGTGAGTAAGACGAAAGTTATGGTATTTGAAAGGGAAGAGAATATGACAAAATGCGATATTATGATAGGTAATGAGCAAGTAGAACAAGTGAATGAATTCGTATATTTGGGCTGTGTTTTCACAAGTGACTGAATCATCATCAATCACTCTACTGAAGAAGAGATTGAAGAGTTTTACGAACTATTAGAAATCGCTCGAAGCCTTACAACAGGTAAAGTTATACTACTAGGAGACTTCAATGCAAAAATAGGCCAAAGAAAACCTGAGGAAAATTCTATTATAGGACCATTCTGCTACGGAAAAAGGAACAATAGGGGCGAAAAACTTGTACGATACGCTTTTAAAAATAAATTTACAATAATTAATACAATATTCAAGAAAAACAAAAAACAAATGTGGACTTGGATAACGCCGGACCAGCAAAACAAAAATCAAATAGACTACATTTTGAGTAACTGCCCAAAACTCTTCACTAACATAGATGTTATAAACAGAATATCCTTTCCTAGTGACCACAGACTCCTGAGAGGAACAATAACATTAATCAAACAAAAGAAAACTAGACGTACATTCGATTCAATTCCAGTAACCAACCTATCATGTAAAAAATCACAAGAAATTTACATAACTACGCTAAGGGAGAAATTAAAATATATATGCTGGGAAGACGAAGATGACATAGAGTCTTACTATTCCAAGATAGAGTCTGCAATACAAGAGAGCTTGAGGAACTCGATGTTCACAAAAATAAAGAAAGAAATAATATCCGAGGAAACTAAGAACCTACTCAAAAAGCGTACTTCTCTACAACACAAACCTTTCAAAGATAAACATGATAAAAAAGAACTTTCAAAACTTTACAAATCTACAAACAAACTACTTAAAAGGGACTATGAAAAACATAGAATGGAAATTATTGAAAAACATTTATTAACATCAGGAAGTCAAAAGAAAGCTTTTAAGCAGTTAAATACCGAAAAATCCTGGATCTCTACCCTGAAATCACAAAAAAAGGGGCAGGAGCAAATAACAAGAAGAGACCTAGTAAAAATTGCCTCTGAATTCTACAAGAACTTGTACTACGACCAATCTAGCAATGATAAGTGCTACGAAAAGTATTCAGAGTCAGACGACAAGAATATAGAGATTCCACTCTTCAACGGTGAAGAAATAATAAAGAAAATTAAGAAATTGAAAAAGGAAAAGAGTCCAGGCGCTGACAACATCTCAAACGAAGCGTTAATATTTGGGAGCCACTCATTGTTGAACCCTCTCATTACCTTATTTAATAAAATACTCGAGAAACAAAAAATACCTTCTAAATGGGCAAAGTCACGGATAATCCTAATATACAAAAAGGGAGACCCAGCAGATATAAATAACTACAGACCAATCAGCCTATTGCCATCAATGTATAAATTATTTGCAATGTGTCTGGAAAAAAGGATAGAGCCAACTCTAGAAAAAAGCCAACCAACGGAGCAGGCAGGTTTTCGTGAAGGGTATTCAACAGTGGACCAAATACACACACTGGATCAAATAATAGAGAAATATGAAGAATTCCAGAAAGATCTCTACCTCGCGTATGTGGACTACGCCAAAGCGTTTGACTCCATCTCACACAAAAGCATATGGGAAGCTCTAAAATGTCAAAAACTCCCATATACGTACATCAATATAATAAAAGACATCTACAATAAAAGCACAAGTCAAGTGAAACTAGATAGATTGGGCCCAGAATTTAATATCCGTAGAGGTGTGAAACAAGGAGATCCACTATCACCCCGGATTTTCATAGCTGTTCTCCAAAATATAATGAAAAATCTAGACTGGGATAGAAAAGGCATACTTATCGATGGCAAGTATCTCAGCAACCTAAGATTCGCGGATGATATAGTTATTTTTAGTAATACATCAAAGCAATTAGAACTAATGCTTACTGAACTAAGCGCAGCTAGTGAAAACGTCGGCCTACTACTAAATACCTCAAAAACAAAGGTCTCTACCAATGGCAAAAAAAATCCTATCAAAATTAGCCAAACACCTGTAGAGTATGTAGAGAGCTATATCTATCTAGGTAAACAAATATCATTCAAAAGCTCAAGACATTTAGACGAAATAGACAGGCGAATTAATATGACATGGAAAAAATATTGGAGCTTTAAAGAAATTCTAAAATCCAAGCTTTCAATAAACTTAAAGAAAAAAGTTATGGATTCGAGCCTACTACCCTGCCTATCATACGGTGCTCAAACTTGGATCTTTAATAATACGACCATGTCAAAAATACGCTCGTGTCAGCGGGGTATGGAGAGAAGCATCCTTGGTATAAAGATTTCAGAAAAACAAAACAGCACAAAGATTCGACAAAAAACACAAATATTGGATGCATTGCAGCACACACAACGCCTGAAATGGAAATGGGCCGGGCATATTGCCCGATATTCTAAAGACAGGTGGCCTAACCGCGTAACGAAATGGACAGGTCCTGGAGGAAAAAGAAAACAAGGCAGACCGAGAGCTCGCTGGAACGACGATGTTGTAAAGATAGCTGGAAAAAACTGGATGGGAATCGCGCAAGACAGAAATAAATGGAGGCAACTGGAGGAGGCCTATACCCGAAAGGGGCCACGACAGTAAATAAATTAAATATTAAGTAACTATAGTTATAGGTAAATCAAGTAAATATTAAGGAACCATAGTTAGTCTTAGATTTTATTTCTTTATTTTCTTATTTTATTTTATATTTAGTTAATAAAAACTATAATATGCTTGTAATATGTTACTGTCATGGAAATAAAAAGGCTTATTATTATTATTATTATTATTATTTTCACAAGTGATGGAAAGCATGATAGCGATATTGAAAGGAGAGTGAATGCGGGAAATCGAGTGAATGGTGCGCTACACTCCTTTATGAATAGTCGGAAGGTCTCCAAAAAGGCACGACTGGCTGTCCATGGAGGAGTGTTAATTCCAACGCTTATGTATGGTAGTGAAAGTTGGGTATGGCAAAAGAAGCATGAAAGTAAAATTAGGGCAGTAGAGATGAGATCGTTAAGGGGAATGTGTGGTGTAAGTTTGTGTGACAGAGTGCGAAATAGCGTGGTGATGGAAACTTGTGGAGTGAAAGAGGATGTAGTGACGAGAATTGAGAAAGGAATGTTACGATGGTTTGGTCATGTAGAGAGGATGGATGAAAGGAGAATTACGAAAGAAATACATAATGCGAGTGTGGATGGAAGAGTCGGTAGGGGTCGACCTCACCGAACATACACCATCCAAATCGGTGATACCCTCAACAAGGGTCAGGTTAAAAGTACCCTGAACCGACGAGAATGCATGAAGACGTTGATGAAAGTGGATGAAGCGAAAGTAGTATGCCAGGATCGAGCAAAGTGGCGGTCTATAGTCTCTGCCTACCCCTATGGGATACAGGCGTGACGATTATGTATGTATGTATGTATTACGATTCGTAATAATTCATAAATGTTTAAGAAGATCAATACCTATTATATAATACTTATTATATAATACTTTATGTTTATAAATATACAATAATAAGTATTTGTTCATTACTGTTCAAATAACGCTCAAGGAAAGTATAAAAACAAAAAGTTAAAAACAGATGCTGATATAATCTTCGACTAGACGACAAAGATGGAAATATTAAAAAAAAACATATATATTTTTATCGTTGTAATATTCGAGTTTGAAATATATTTCGGAAACGCTCGCAAGCTATCAAAAAGATGTTTGGTTAGTAATATAATAGACTCGTTATCAAGTGTAAAAAGTTCCGAGTCAAGTGAAATTGCAGATACCTTAACTGATATCAATAGTACTATAACTAATGCGGACGCTATCATAAATGCACTGCCAGATAAAATTAAATCTTTGCAAAATGTACCAAATTTATCTGAAGATCTTACTATTGAAGATATTTTAACCTACACTATTTCTTACCTTACAAATGAAGATGCAGAAACACCAGTATTAAAACTGATTGATAAATACGGCTATAAATACAAAAATCACACGGTGGACACCAAAGATGGTTATCTGCTTTCGATTGTAAAAATTCCTGGCGCCGGTAAACCAGTGTTCGTCATGCATGGATTTTTAAACAGTTGCGACGACTTTGTCACAGCTGGAAATAATACAGGTCTCGCTTTCATTCTTGCCGCTAAAGGTTACGATGTATGGATGGGAAATGCCAGAGGTAGTAAACATTCAAGAAGCCATAAAAACTTATCTATTGACTCCGAAGAATTCTGGGACTTCGGTTGGCATGAAATCGGTATCTACGATTTACCCGCAATGATTGACTACACATTAAATACTACAAGGCAAAGTGAGTTAGTGTATATTGGTCACTCACAGGTGACTACTTCATTTTTTGTGATGACATCTGAGCGGCCCGAATTCAATGAAAAGATTTCTATTATGATATCCCTCGCAACAGAAGCATGGATGAGTCATGTAAAAAGCATAGTTTTTAGAGCATTAGTGCTGTTTCATGATTACTAAGCAGATCTAGCACATCTACTTGGGCAGTATGAATTTTTACCAAGTAATGAATTTCTTAAGATATATTCTCGTGCAATGTGTTCTATTCCATTGCCGTTATGCAGTAATATATGCAGTAATATATATCTCATAGCTGGATTTAGTTATGATCAAATTGACATGAAAACACTTCCCGTAGTATTTGGGCATATTTCGGGTGGTGCATCAATAAAACAATTTGTACACTACGCACAAGAAGTTAACTCAGGTGAATTTCAAACATACGATCACGGCGACGACAAGAATATGGAAATGTATGGTACCAAAACACCACCTTCAAATACTGTAGAAAATATTACAGCACCGAATACATGTTTCACGACAATAATGATTAGCTCTCCAACATATATGTCAATATACTGCGTAGTAAAATACCAAACGAAGTTGGATTTTACGTGGTGCCCCATCCTACATTTAACCATCTAGATTATTTATATGGTAAGGATGTGGTGGAATTAGTGCATAATGAAGTTTTAGAAGTCATTGAAGAATTTACAACGTATGACGAGAAGTAATTATGTACGAAATTATCCACATACAAAGTATTTATCTTGGTGTTTTAACGTTGTTTTTACTCGTGCAATCTATGCATTTTACTTGTTACATTTTTCCGTTTAACTTCCTTAGTATAAATAAAAAATATTTTTCTGATCAGATTTATCAAATAATTATATTTTATTTATTTTAATATTATATATTTTGGTCAGGGATGCCCCTATCTAGTTTGGTCAGGGATGCTCCTATCTAGTGGTCATGGCCTGCCCTAGTATAGGTGCTACGAGTACGCGACCTCGGCCCCCGAGCTACTGCAGTCACTTTAACTTCCCGTCCGTGACTGCAGTATCCACTCCCTCAGGCCATACTCTCCTTTCCTATAACATCCTCTACCCACAAATCCTATTTCCTTTCCCCGGTTAATGGCGGGCAGCAGCGTCATTAACGCCAGTCCCCTACTGCGCTCGCCAACCCGCCTGCCAAGCGTGGCGAGTATTGGCAAATACCCCCTTAATGGCGACACATATAGAGACCAGGCCCCCAGTCCCCGGCAGCCCCACTATTCCGGGCTATGGTAGCAGTCATGGTTACGGTGGGGCAGGGGGTGCTAAGAATCCCCGGGTTAGCCCCGGCTACCACCCCCGACGACGACTGGCCCTGGTAACACACAACATTCGCACATTGAGGGCAGACGAGAAGATTGTCGAACTGGAAGAAGAATTGAGCAGGTTACACTGGGATATTCTGGGGTTATCGGAAGTCCGAAGAATCGGGGAGGATACGATAACCCTGAAGTCTGGTAACCTGCTCTTCTACCGGGGGGACGACCAACAGTCCCGAGGAGGTGTCGGATTTCTCGTCCACAGGTCTCTCATCAACAACATCGTATCCATCGAAAGTGTGTCGAGCAGGGTAGTATACCTTATACTCAGAATATCCAAAAGATATTCGTTGAAGGTCATACAGGTATACGCGCCGACCTCGACACACCCAGATGAAGAAGTAGAGGAGATGTATTAGGACATAAGTCGGGCCATACATACTTCCAAAACCTACTTCAATGTTGTTATGGGGGACTTCAACGCAAAGTTGGGCAAGAGAAGCGATGCAGAGTTGAAAGTGGGGCAATTTGGACATGGGCAACGGAACCCCAGGGGTCAGAAACTGGCCGACTTTCTGGAGAAAGAGGGACTCTTTGCGATGAACTCTTTCTTCCAGAAGCCGCCTCACAGGAAATGGACCTGGCTGAGTCCTGACGGTTCTACGAGAAACGAGATAGATTTCATCTTGACGACGAATAGACGGATATTCAGAGATGTCTCTGTGATCAACAGGGTGAAAACCGGCAGTGATCACCGAATGGTTAGGGGCACACTGAATATCAATGTCCAATCGGAAAGACGACGCTTGATGAAATCTACGCTCCGACCTACTCGCGCCCATATCCAAAACCCCGAGAGCTTTCAACTCGAGCTGACAAATCGCTTTGATTGTCTAGGACAGTGATTCTCAACCACTGTGCCGCGGCACTTTTGTGTGCCGCCAAATTTCAAAAGTGTGCCGCCAAATTTTACAAATATATAATAATGTTAATATTATTAAATTATATCATTTAAAAAGAAAAATATTTTTAACATGAATATATATTTAAGTCCACATAAAAGTTAATTATTTTATTATTTGCTTTGCAACGCGTTTTTTCTTAGTGCCAAATTATGATGATGTGGCGTGCATAGCAATAGGAATATGTCTCAAGTCGGCGCACACTTGCCACTTCTGCAAGGTGTTGCATAGTAGTTACTGCACCTTTTCTTTACGATATGAGAGTAGCATTGTCATTTTTACGACCAAATATAAATCAAATTACCAAAAAAATCAACCTCAAATTTCGCATTAAAAATATTTTTATTATTAGCTTGTAATTAATCCCTTAATAAACGTTTAGTTATTCTTGTAGTATATATTAGTTTATTTCGTGTATTTAAATATTTTGGCATAAACTATTTATGCAGTGTGTTGTAGTAAGTAAATAACTTTTATCTTTTTCTTTGTGTGCCGCCAAATTTTGAAATTGTTAAATGTGTGCCGCCAAATTTTGAAATCGTTAAATATGTGCCGCAACACAAAAAAGGTTGAGAATCACTGGTCTAGGAGAAAACCTTGCAGTGGACGAGCTAAACAGCGGTTTGGTAGAAGCTGTCCATACGGTGGGATCTAAGTATTTTAGACCTCGCCGTAGAGATAGACCACAAAAACTCTCGATCTACACTCTTGACCTCATGGCCGAACGTCGATCTTTAGCGCTACAGTCTTCCGTTGACGCCGAAGCATATCGGCGGCTCAATAGACAAATCTGGAAGTCCTTGCGACACGATGTCCGTGCTCACAATACTGTGAGCATTAAGGAGACAATTGAGCGGAACGGAGGCTCCAAAGTGTTTGCAAGAGACTTGTCTATTGGGCAAAGCCAGTTGTCTAGGCTGAAGACGGAAGACGGCCGCGTGGTATCGACGAGGGCAGAGGTATTAAGGGAGATCGAGAGGTTCTACGGACAGCTTTACACCTCGGTTGCCAAACCTGCTGTTAGCTCGGCCGAAGATCCGAGAGCCGAGTTGATCCGACACTTTAGCGATGATATCCCGGACATCAGCCTGTGTGAGATTGAGATGGCCCTGAACCAACTTAAAACAACAAGGCGCCGGGCGAGGACGGAATAACTTCAGAGCTTCTGAAAGCGGGCGGAACGCCGATACTGAAAGTCCTTCAGAGGCTCTTCAATTCCGTTCTCCTCGAGGGCTCAACGCCAGAGGCATGGAGCAGGAGCGTGGTGGTACTGATCTTCAAAAAAGGTGATAACACTTTGCTGAAGAATTACAGGCCCATCTCGCTCCTGAGCCATGTCTATAAGTTGTTTTCGAGGGTCATCACAAATCGTCTCGAACGCAGGTTTGATGACTTCCAGCCTCCCGAACAAGCCGGTTTCCGAAAAGGCTTTAGTACCATAGACCACATCCATACGCTTCGGCAAGTTATACAAAAAACCGAGGAATATAACTTGCCGCTTTGTTTAGCGTTTGTGGACTATGAGAAAGCTTTTGATTCGATCGAGACTTGGGCTGTGCTACAGTCTCTCCAGCGGTGCCACATCGACTATCGGTACATCGAAGTGTTGAAGTGTATTTACAACAACGCCACCATGTCGGTCCGAGTACAAGATCAGAGTACGAAGGCTAATCCACTACAGAGAGGCGTGAGACAGGGAGATGTCATATCTCCGAAACTGTTCACTGCCGCGCTGTAAAACGCCTTCAAGCTCTTGCAGTGGAAAGGATTCGGCATCAACATCAACGGCGAGTATATCACTCACCTTCGGTTTGCCGACGATATTGTAGTCTTGGCAGAATCGCTGGAAGACCTTAGCACTATGCTCGAAGACCTCAATCGAGTCTCCCAACAGGTGGGTCTTAAAATGAACATGGACAAAACGAAGATCATGTCGAATGTCCATGTTGTGCCCACCCCCATCGGTGTTGGGGGCTCGACTCTTGAAGTTGTTGACGAATATGTCTATTTAGGACAAGTGGTCCGGTTAGGCAGGTCCAACTTCGAGAGAGAGGTCAATCGTCGAATCCAACTCGGTTGGGCAGCGTTCGGGAAACTACGCGACGTCTTCTCGTCCAAAATACCTCAGTGCCTTAAATCGAAAGTCTTCGATAGTTGTGTGTTGCCAGTGATGACTTACGGCACCGAGACGTGGCCTCTCACTATGGGCCTTATTAGGAAGCTCAAAGTCACTCAACGAGCTATGGAGAGGGCTATGCTCGGGGTTTCCCTACGAGATCGAATCAGAAATGAGGAGATCCGTAGGAGAACTAAAATAACCGACATAGCCCACCGGATTAGCAAGTTGAAGTGGCAATGGGCAGGGCACATAGCGCGGAGATCTGATGACCGATGGGGTCGGAAAGTACTCGAATGGAGGCCGCGTAGCGGAAAGCGCAGCGTAGGACGTCCACCAACAAGATGGTCCGACGACCTGGTAAAGGTCGCGGGACGTCGCTGGACACAGGCTGCCTCCAACACAACAACAGGTCTCTGTGGGAATCATTGGGGGAGGCCTATGTTCAGCAGTGGACTTCCTTTGGCTGATGGATGGATGGATGGATGATATTTTAATATTAATTAAAACAGCAGACACCAATTACATTAGTAAAATCATAAACCATATTATATCTTATATATTTCTAGATAAATGCCCGAATACTGGAACGCATATCAAATATTTTGTTGCATTTAACAACGTTAATCCCGCTTAAATGTACTGGCTAAGTGGGCCATGCGCTGTTAAGAGCAATTTATTATTTGAATGGCGTTCAAGTATTCGGCCAAAAGTCAACCAAATACAAAAAAATACGTGTATAGTAACAAACGTTCACAAATATAAAATAAAATTACAATCTTACTAATTATTTAACAAACAACTGAGCTAGAATCGAAAGATTTAAACTCTTTTTCACAGTATTCGACAGTCGACACTCGACACACGCCGACAAACTAACTTTCCATTCATTAGTTAACCAAATCTGATTTTGTGCGAAAGTTTTGTGATTCGTGTGTACCAAGTCTTGCTAAAGTTTGCTATTAACTTTTGGAGGCTTTTTGTACTACAGCAGCAATCTATATCAGCCCATAATATGTCTAACTGTAGGGCACTGACCTCCCCTACATCAAGAGTACGATTGAGAGTGGGTTAGGTCATATAGTCCACCACGCTAGCCTAGTGCGGGACTTTACATATAATATATTTTTTAATAATTTATTGTATTTTTTTTAATTTTTAGTAAACCTATGGTATGAAGATTTTCTCACGATGTTTTCCTGCACTGTTATATTATGCAACACAGAAAAGAAAATCACAAATTAGAATCGAATAAAATACAACTAACATTAATTATTGATATTCGTTATCAAGTTACTATTTGAAATAAAATATGTATTATTCATTATTGAGTAAAATAAATTTATTTAACATCAATAAAATATGACAAAAACAAGGTTATATAAATATATTAACTCAACATAATGAAGACCTCTTTAACATTAATGACTTCTTTTTTCTTATTATTTATGAACATCATTTTGTTTAGTTACATATACGAGTATTTTGAGTTCTTTAATTTTAAATACGCAAATATGTCCTTTGTTCTACTACGTACGTATTCCTTGGATATTTATATACATATACGTCGGAATTATCGAAACAATATTCAATATAGTGTAGCACACCCTACAATGGCCAAGTATAATATATTTTGATTATAATTAATTTAGGTGGTAGAGTAGAATAACAATTAAGTGATTAAAATTAATGTACCACTACACTCCTTTATAAGAGGCCGGGTGCTCTCTAAATTGGCACGACTCCATGTTGTCCATGGAGGAGCAACCTGGTGTAAAGTGATGCTTATTGGAAGGTAGTTGTTGAATGACAGATTTAATTTTATATGTGTAATTTCCACCAAATAACATTGGAATAATGACAATACAATCCAAATAGTGTATTATCCTACATACTATAATGTAAACATAAGCTCCAGTGAGCCAGCTGCTTGACCACCGTTTAGAGGTATAGAGTGAATAAGGATATGATGATGAGAATTGGGAAAGGAATGTTAGGATGGTCTAAAGAGAAGATATTGGAGACTGTCCCGCCCTCACACCCGCAACTCCTGTAAACCAGGATCAACTGTGGCGCGCATTTGCGCGATTGTAGCTCGGTGAGTCTCCAGGAATGTCTAACTTGTCTTTAAACCGCAATGAAACTAATCATGAAATAGGAGGAATTGATGAGGAGAGAGAGATAAAATGCGAATAATGAAACAGATATGTACATTCTGAGGAGAATGTCAATAGGAGAGTCGGTAGGGCTCAACCCCATCGGGCTTACCTTAACCAGATTGGTGATTAAAAGTACCCGAACCGACGAGAATGCGTGAAAATTGATGAAAGTAAAAGAAGTGAAACTAGTATAATAAGATTAAACGAAGTGGAGATCTATAGTCTCTGCCAACCCTTGTGGGATACAGGCGTGGCGATCATGCATATATAAGTATGTAAATCAACCTCTTCTATTGAAGCTTAAACTTTTATATAGCGGAGAGCAGTATCTAACAATGCGATTTATATACATACACCAATAGAAATACTATTGAGGACAACATAGCCAACACAGCCAATAATATATTAGGCTTTAACAGCTTAACATCTAGAAAATGTTGAAATTGGAGCAGTACCAACAAGTGCCTAGAAATTACAGATTCTGAGACATGTTGCTGTTGGTTATGGGCAGGCGTAATGTATGTCATTACTCATTATCAATAACAAAGATATACAACATGGCGGCCACATATTTCAATTTTGATTGCCCTCGATTTTGGCAGTAGCCATCAGTTATTTTAGATTATCTGCATCCGTTCTGGCTATTTGTATCAGCCCATATACTTCCCACTGCAGGGCACGGGCCTACTCTACAATCGAAAGTATGATAGAGATTGGTTAGGCCATATAGTCCACCACGCTGTCCTAGTGCGGGTTTGCTGGCTATACGACTTAAAATTGTTGATTTGGAGAGCGCGTAGAATGGACACTTTGGTGCGGAATGCAGTTCACGGAAGCATTTTTCTCCAGCACCACATCTCAAAAGCATCTATACGATCTCGATCGCTCTTCTGCAACTTCAAGTGTTTCCTTGTTCAATATGGAGAATTCTAGTGAGTAATCTAATTTTATTTAGAAGTATCACCATTTATCTATAAATAACTTAGAATTCGTAAATAAACAATTTTATTAGGTATTTCCGGTAATAGAATTGCGGAACACGTCAGTTCGGTGAGGAATTTACTATGATAACGAAATAGTTAAGGAAACGTCGGAGAGTTAAAAAACGTAAATATTAAACTAAATTTAATCCTTAAATAATAATTTTGTTTCAACGAAATAGTTGCTGACATCTAAAATGGCCAAATACCCAGGTACTAAGTATTTCTTCTTCTTCTCTTCAAATATTATAGGCAGGTATTTATACCGCGCAGTAACCTTTACAAGGTAAGCTTACAAGAATTTCCTTGGTTATTAATCATTCAGGTTTTCATTCACCTACATTTATAATCGTCATTGTATTCGCAGTTTCGTAATTTACTAGACGTCGATTACTTATATTATTACGAGATAATAGGTGAAGATCGGAGTGTGAAAAAAGCATACTTGCATCGACCAACCGGGCGACGGCCGGTGGGTCGGCCCAGGTATCACTGGAGCGATACTGTGGAACGTGACCCGCGCCAACTTCGAGTCAGTAATTGGCGAGAGGTGGTGGAGAATAGAGATAGCTGGAGAACTCTCGTTTCGAAGGCTAAGAACCACTTTGGGTAGCTGAGCCAGCTAAGTTAGTTAAATAAATACCTACATCTAACAGTCACATACATAGTCCTGATCCCGAAGGGAAATCAATTAAGACTTGTGTTGTGGGTATCAGAACTTAGAAGAGATTATTCGATCTCACAAACACCCAAACCCTAAAGAAATAATTGTGGATCTCATAAAAATTTGTATCATTGCTGAGGTCGGACCTGCGGCGGCAGGTTTCACAGCATGTTATTTATTCAAGTTTATTCATAAAATTGAATATTAAATAGTGTAAAAGTAATTGAAAACAGATAGACAATGCAAATAAAGCAATGAATATGTAATTATTTAACCCTTCGTAATACACCGTACAATCTATTTTGTAGTATATGTATTGTAGTCTATACTTAATTTGTGTCCTTATTTTTTTCCATAAATGCACGTCAAGTAAATATTCATCATCATCATCATCATCATCTCAGCTACAGGAAGTCCGCTGCTGAACGTAGGCTTCCCCAAGGATCTCCATATCGACCTGTTGAAAGCGGCCTGCAACCTTAGCCAGGTCGTCCGTCCACCTTGTAGGCGGGCGTCTGACTTTTCGCTTGCCTGTACGTGGCCTCCACTCTACAAACTTTCAACCCTAAAGGCCATCGGTTCTACGCGCTATATGCCCGGCCTACTGCCACTTCAACTTGCTAATCCTATGGGCTTTGTCAGTAACCCTTGTTCTTCTACGGATCGACTCATTTCTGATTCGATCTCGTTGGGAAATATCGATTCTAACCCTCTCGTTGAGTGACCACGTCTCGGTGTCGTATGTGATGACTGATGATGACTTTTGAATTTAGGCACTGAGGTATTTTCGACGAGAAGACTTCACGTAGTTTCCCGAACGCTACCCAACCGAGTTAGTAAATATTAGCAATTCAAAACTATATAATAAATGAAAAGTACAAAGTTGTTAAATTTATAGAAATAATATAACGGAGAAAAGTCTTTACACATATCTATACTATTATAATATAATATTATTATGATAGTATGTATAAACTTGTAGTATAATCTCTTTGATACTACTACGTATTTGTATCTGACCGGTTTAGTGAAATTAAAGTTACATTTAAAAAATAAACCAATTAGTAAAATACCAATTGTTTTTCTTTTTGTTAAAATAAGTAAATCTAAACCGAATGAACAATTTCGATACATTGTTTTAATTTTATTAAAAGAAATACAACGCAAAGTTGTTTTTATATATTATTGTTCTCCTGAAAAAAAAAACTGGTAACATTTATGGATCTAATTCAGTGTTAGTAGTATCTAGCACAATTTTTTTATGCTTTTTCAATGAGGTAATTTTAATTCAATGATGCCTCGCTCTGGTCGCCCTGATGCGGATAAAGACGGCGCCATTTTTTAAAAATATGTAGCATAATCAGTATATCAGTATTTACAATATTGCCAATAGAATCAAAGATTATTAAAGATATACTGCCGAATTGAGCGAGATCGGGAGAGAATATATAAAGTACGGTATGTTCCGCGAAGCGGTACTATAAATATTTTGTAAAAGACAATAAGACCACGTTGAACTGTATAGGAATAATAATTTTTGAAAAGTAAAAGAAGACTTTTAGTGGAGTAATACCTTCAAGTTGAACCCTATTGTTTTTAAAAAACCGAGAGAAGCTCGGTCATCCAACTACTTATTAATATAATGATAAAAGTACCATTTGCTTCTCGACTGAGATTTACAAAAAACATAAAATATCGGCATTCTGAAAAGGTTAAACAAAAATGCTATTGGGAAACATGAACGAGGAAGAGAAAAATATATTTCACTAGGTTGTAGTGTACCTATACTGCAGCTACTTAGCAATTGATATGTTTTGTTTTGAATAATGTTCGGATTATTTCCTTCATTTTTCCTACATATTATACTTAGTGTATTATATGTATATCATTGCGATATAAAATATAAAGGTAAATACTTGTACTTATATCAATTAAATATCACACCGTCCTTTCATCACAGTACGCTGTGCAACGACGACGTGGCGCATTCGCGACTGGTTGTGTACCGTGCAAAGTACCGAGTGTGTACCGAAATCGGAGCGCATAGGTATAACTCATGTTCCGAACGTTTGTATGAAGACAGAATGGTGTTATATATCATTACCGTGACTTAGGTTAACTTGCAAAAAGGTGATGCTGTGTGTTTGGTGTGTTTGGAAGGACATTGTTCGATCATGGATTCGAATCTCTGGAAATAAATATTGAGATGGAAGCAAGAAGTTTCGAGACAGCAAGCAACAGAGAGGATCTGGTCTTTTATCACGATAACGGTAGAACACACCCATCTTTAAGCACTATGCAAAAAATAACCGAATTTTGCTTGAAGTTTTTAATGCACCGACCTTGTAGCACTCACGTTGCATCTTCAGATTACCACCAATTTATTTGTTCAGAATCACTTAAGCAGTATCAGCTGAACATTAAAAGAAGATTGTCATGTTTTTTAATCATGGCACCACATATTAGATGGCAAAAAGTCATCGAACAAAACGGCACATTAAATATAATTATTTTTTACGAGTTTTTATGAGGCAAATATTTTTTTCCCGAGCCTAATATTTTAATTACAATTTATAAAATATTTTTAATCTTTAACTGTACATAAACAATTGAACTTATCAAAGTCACCATAAGGTGGTGAAAAAGATATCACAAAATTTAATGTATTAATAATTTTTAATATGAAATCACGAAATATTGAGATTAGAGCTATGTGTAACCTTCAACATTCAAGATCAAGACAACGAGATATCAACACAATACAAGGAGCCTGAAGGCTATCTCTTTCCGTAGATACTCTTAAATAAACAACCGGAAAAAATATTTATTTACAAACGTTTCTGCTCTTGGTGGGTTAACATTAATTCAAACGAGAACGTATAAATTACCACACGTAAAAGTACTCAAAGACTACATAAAGTTACACCTTTACAATATGGAGGTGCATAAGAGGACATTAATGCTATCATTTTTTATATTTGCAAATGTGATAGATGGAAGCATGCCAATCCGAAGAAACGATGACAATGATACGAGTTTAACTAGATTGACAAATATAGTCAAATCCATTGGCTCTGTCAATTTAATCGAGAACGCTATACAAGTTAAGCCCTCTGACTATTTGAAGTACTTTTCTGGATTGAAGAACGAAGATCTTTACTTAAACGCATCGCAATTGATAAGAAAATATGGTTACCCAGTGGAAACGCATTACGTCACGACCTCCGATGGATACATATTAACATTATTTAGGATTCCATGTGGCGGACCACCGGCGTTTTTATTCCATGGCCTGCTGTTAAGTGCGGATGATTTTTTAATAGCGGGACCGGATAGTGCAATAGCTTATCAGCTAGCAAAGGATGGATACGACGTATGGTTGGGAAACGCACGTGGCAACAAATATTCAAGATCGCATCAAAACCTTAACCCCGATAAAGACAGCAAATATTGGAACTTTACCTACAGCGAAATCGGAGAAATTGATCTTCCAACGATGTTGGATTATGTCCTGGAAGTCACTGGATATCCAAAATTAATTTACATCGGTCATTCACAAGGTACAGTTACATTTCTTGTAATGTGCTCCGTGAAACCAGAATACAACGATAAAATTTCTATAATGTTTGCTTTGAGCATTGTAGCTTACGTATCTAATATGAAAAGTCCTGCCTTCAGGGCTCTTGCTTATTTCGATGATGAAGAATACTTTTTGTATAAATATTTGGGATTTCCAAATGAAATATTACCAAACAGCATATTAACACGGACACTCGCAGCTGTCGTTTGTGGTCAAGCAGGACTTGCAACAATCATTTGCTCTAATGTATGTTTTCTCTTTTTTGGATTCGATTATGCTCAGTTAAATATAACGAACCAACCAAACATTGCTCAACATGCACCGGCTGGTGGATCTACTAAACAACTTATTCATTATTTTCAAGAAGTAAATTCTGGCAATTATCAAAAATTTGATTACGGCGAAGCAAAGAATATTGAAATATACGGTAACAAAACTGCACCATTCTATTACCTCGAGAGAGTAACTGCACCAATTTTTATATTCTATAGTGATAACGACTGGCTTGTCGATGTCAAAGACGCGCGTAAAACCCGGAGCCAATTACCCAATGTTATTGAATTTTATAGAGTTCCTTACGCAAAATTTAATCATATGGATTATTTGTGGGGCTTAAATATCAAAACATTAGTTTATAATAAAATTAGAGACGTATTAAGACAGCGAAACCTTGCGAGCAATTCGACAGTATGCAGATAAAAACATGAAATATTATTCAAGATTTCAAGACAAAAACATGGACATTCTGTGAAAATAAGGTACTTTAATTTTAGTCCATCGATATAGACGTTTACGAGGATTTCCATTTTCTATAACATATTAAGTCCGACGACGCTCACTAGGCCAGTGAGGTGGACGTCCAGCATACTACGGTAAGAAGAATATGGGCTCCATTATTACTATACAAGCAATTTGATTGACAGACACCCGCGCATAACTGTGTACTTCATATAGCGGAACACATTAAAAATCATATAATATCATCTACCATTTAACTTACTTGCGGCACTTTCTTTTTTATATTCAAATTACAAATGGAATGTTTTCAAAATATAACTGTTCTTGTATTGAAATAAATGTTATATGCTATTTTATTATCGACTAGTTGCTTAGCCCGGTTGCAATTATTTTAGTCCATTTCCCCTCCTTGATAAATTTAATTAAGTCGAAATATCTACGTTTTGTACACTGGGCCGACAAAGTGAGTTATCTTATTTTTACTGGCTTGCTCGAAAGTGCACTGGCTACATACAACCAACGCATTTTCGAGTCGGAATTCGAGTATTCTATCAAGTACACAGTACTTCTTGTTTTAGTAAAAAACGAGTGGATACTCGTTTCTGCAAATATTTGAAATTATATTAAATATTTAAAAATACATTTAAAAATCCCTTACAAGAAGACTCCGAAACAACACACAGATACAGGATTTTCTAAACTAACTATTCTGCTACTACTAGGATCCAAAAAATATACAATACAAAATGTGTACATAGCACATACTAATTATTTGATGTGATTATATCACAACATTCATCTTATTCATTTTTACTATATTGTTACAAATTATGTAAAATATTTATATAATTACAACAATACCATTTTACTTGTACTAAGTACGACATTGTGTACTGAAAGTGAAATTGTATTTCCAGAAATATTCTTACGCTCACGAGTAGAGACCGTAGGTACTGCTAGTGTCATCCAAAGTTCTGTAAGTTGGACTTATAGTATCTGCATCAAGTCATAACAATCCTACAACAGAGCACGGGCCACCTCTACAATCGAGAATACGTTCGAAAGGAGTGAGGCCCATCCAAAATTCGCCATACTTATTTTCATCAAAAGATGTGAAAGGAAGCTATTATATCGTCACGCCGGGCACAATTTCTATTCGAATGACACTTTTAAGGCTTTAAAATAACTCTTAGACAACATGGAATGTCCAATTTGGGGATTGATCGCAAAACTTCATGGTTCAGAACTAAAATGCGCAAGAGATGGGAATTCAATTTGCCCATGGATGATTTAATCTTGTTGATATTAGAAAAAACTTTCCATTGTCTTAAGCGCTCAAGGTTTTATCGTAAAGTAGGTCATCATCAAACATTTCCGTAATAATTTGCATTGAATAAATAACAGAAAAAAAGCCTGCCGTTCACCTGATGGTAAACGATACGACCGCTTATGAACAGTAAAAAAAAACAAACAACGCCTTGAAATACAAAGTAATGCTTGGCATTCCACCGCGCTCGCCATCCTGAGACATAAGATGTTAAGTCTCAATATGTCCAGTAGTTACTCTGGCTACAATATCCTTCAATCCGAAACATAACAGGGCATTTACACTGCTGTTTGGCGGGAGAAATAGACATTGCGGTGGCACCCACCCAGGCGACCTCTCACATATGAGAGACCTACCACCAGTACAATTAAAGTGAAGTTAAATTATCTAATGACAAGTTTAGTAAAAGTATTGTCTTGGTGCATATCTTCATAGCTTTTTAATCAAATGCATTAAAAAGTAAAGATTCTAGTGATGATGGTAAATATACTAGAAAGTGCACTGTCAGGATCATGGCTTTCGATGACTCAACTTCATCAACAAACAGTGTCCTATTTATCAAGGGTTGCAAATATAGATACAGCTTACACGTTACAAAATATGCTTACATGTTCTTATAAATTTCTCTTGTATATCACAAATCTTTTTAGCCCAAAAAATACAAATTCCTATACATTATATATTGGTTGTTTGGCTAACTATTAACGCCAACTCAATTGCAGCTGCTATTACAGATTTTGGGGAAAATGACTACATAAATACAGTGGAAGATGTAACAGTGTAAAGAGAATGACTGTCCTGTTGTCACACCCACCACTGAAACTCTTGTAGATAAGTCAAGAGTGGCACGCATTGTGATGACATCCAACATTAAAGCTAGGCGAGTTTCCGGGAATGTGTAAAATTCATCCTATAATTCACCCCCTGGTGATATTTTTCTATACGTAGCTCACGCCATTATTTTTCTTTTAAAATAAGTGGTTAATTACATATTTTCATATGAATAAGTTCAGAGGTTTCGATATTACATACAACAGTTTTTAACCCTTCTCACGTCCTTAGGAGTAGAATTTCCTAAAATCCTTTCTTAGTGCTACCTTACATCATAATAAGAACCTCTATATATATGTTATGGGCCATGTGATTAATGCGGCCAGTATTCATAATGCCCGGGCAGTGTGAATATTGCCGAGCCATATCGAGCCAAGTGAATGGGTAATGTGATAAACTCACCTATTTATCACATTGCCCGGGCATTATGAATGCATGGCGGGCATGCATTCATGATGCCACGGGCTACATGATGATTGGGCAATGTGATTAATAGGTGATTTTTTACGTGGTGCGCTGCCGCATTGTCGCATCTGCGATAGACCTATAAATTAGAAAGGTAGAATTGATCTGCTTATGTTTAGTTGTTTTTTAACGTCCGAAACATTATCTTCAGAAGAAAATTAGTGTACCCACTTTATGGATCAGTTAGGTCGACTGTGCCCCAAAACCGACTCGGAACACCCCGACTTTTCGTAGTCTGTTGGCTACCGACCCTAGAGTGTATATAAAAAGCCGGAGGCGCGGAGGGAGAGCAGCCCCCGCCCGCTGTAACGAAGGATAGGCAACCACAAAAAAAACTGTGAGCCGCACAAATATTTCTCTCGATGCGGGGATCGAACCCACGACCTCACTTTTTAAGTTCACACATTAAGATTAATGTTACTATGTATATTTGACATAAATATATGGATAGGGTAGAAAGTGCGTAGTGTTCCAATGTATCTGGTGCGCGCGCTCCAGTGCATAGTGCTCTAGTAGAGGGTTACTAAAATTAGTCGGCACTTAGATTTTAAATTAATATATATAAATATAATAATTTTTGTTACTGTTGAGATGAAATCTAATAAATTAAGATAATTTTATATTTATTGTAGCGTGATTTTCACGGTCATCTCTTTGAAACTCCAAATCGAATTTTGCACTAATAAAGTTAATCGCTCGCTTATCCGAGTTTATTAATAAGGCCTCAAATGTACTGAAGGGCCTATCCTCAGTTTTTAAATCATTGTACTGAATGTACTTTATCCTATTTTTTTATATTTTAATGCAAAAAAGGTTTATAAAATAAAAAGATAGAAGATTAACTATTAATAATTATTATAGGATTTGTTATTGTTAGAATCATGTAAACACACTGACTGCTTACTACTTTGCCACTGAGGAAATGTATGTTTAATACACATTCAATGTGAATTTGAACGTCAGGCAGTTGTGCCAGAGATGCCAATGCCAATAGTTTAAAAAAATAGCGTGACTGGAAACGTCAAGTTAAGCGGCCATAGAGTTCATATTGGGTTATCTTAATTGATAAATTTAACTATGTTTGCGCAAATAAAAACATATTCATTATTTATTCGTGAAGACTGTCAGTAATAATGCGCGACAAAATGTTTAAGACGCTAGTTAAAACTGGTATTTGCGCAGCGACACGAAATTATATAACAATTTCGTCACATTTTTTTGGAAGATCCTTAAAGACAGTGCACGGAAAACTCCGCTTTAAGGTAAGGTAAAAAATTGTGATGAAACCGTTTTTTATTTGCTTATCGTAGCAGTGTTATTGGTTCTAAAGTGGCGTAATTTGTCCCATGCTTTCGAAAGTTTAGGTTACATTTATCCATTAATATAACAAAGTTCATTCCACTCCTAACAATTCCCAATGTAAGTACCATAATACTATATATAATACAGAAAAAGTTATTTTGAAATGTTTAATACAAAATGCACGTTTAATATGAAATAATAATGTAGCAATTGCGTGATAAAGTTTTATAATCAACTTTTGTTTTTGATTGCGTTGCCCGCTTATCAACGTAAGGTCAGCGATTCTCTATTATATTATTGAACGTTTGGCATTGGCTAGTTCAGTCAATATTTTTGCACAAGCTACTTTGGAAGGATATTAACCGAAAATAATATTTAATTTTTAGCCAATACATTTAGTGCAAAACCTGAGTTCCACACCAACCATGAGTAGCCAACTGATGACTGGAAATCTTTGGGATACTGATCCTGAATTATTTGAAATTATCAAAAAAGAGAAAGCCCGGCAACAAGCAGGCCTGGAGATGATTGCTTCTGAAAACTTCACATCTGTGCCCGTATTACAATGTCTCAGCACATGCCTCCATAACAAATATTCTGAGGGCATGCCAAACCAGAGGTGAGTTGGATACCATTTTAAAATCTATATAAAAATATATTTTTAATATGGTTAGCAAAAGAATTGTCTTTGAAATAGTTGAAATGGAATTATAGTCAATAAATTTTAGTGCCTATTGAGAAAAAAATAGTTAAGATATATTTTGTAAATATTTTCACATTTCCTCCTCCACTCATAGAACCTATAAGTCAACATTAAATCATAAACAATATGAGTTGAATAACAATTATCTTGAAATGCAACACTTTTTTCAATAAGCTGCATATAAACAATCATTGTGCAAACATTTTGCTTTTAAAAATTGGTAAATATCAATACTAAGATCTATTCAAAGCTTGAATCATGTTGCAGATACTATGGAGGCAATGAATATATTGATGAAATCGAGCTGTTGGCACAGAAAAGGTCATTGGAGGCATACAGACTAAATCCTGAAGAATGGGGTGTTAATGTCCAACCTTATTCAGGTATGCTTTAATTTAACTATTGTTGTAATATGTATATATGGTGACCTTACTGACTCGTTAACTTTTTATGTATTAGCAATTTGCCTTGAGGTTACATCTGTCAATTTGTTTTATGCTGAGCCTATTTGTGTACAGCTTAATATCTTACTGGTGTCTCAATTATTAATTGTTGAAATAATATGTTTGGACTGTGGACTGGAGTAAAAATTAGCAGCATCCGGGTGGAGGCTGGCCTGGCTGCTACTTATAACTAAGAAACTGTAGAAATTCAAAATACTCATATTCCACAAACACCATTCAAAATACTCATATTCCACAAATCGCATTACCCAACATACTCTATTTGAAAAATAATAAAATTTATTATTGTTTAAAGGTTCACCTGCAAACTTTGCTGTCTACACTGCCATAGTCGAACCTCATGGCAGGATCATGGGTTTAGACTTGCCTGATGGTGGACACTTGACCCATGGATTCTTCACAGCAACCAAAAAAATTTCTGCCACATCAATATTCTTTGAAAGCATGCCATATAAAGTAAGTAATCATTTGTAATCTCCATATTATTTTTGATGCCCTCCTTTTGTAAAAACAACAATATTCTGGAGATTTAAATAGTTGTTTGGCATATTATGTACACTAACGCCCGAATACTGGAACGCCATTCAAATAATAAGTTGCTCTTAACAGCGCACGGCCCACTTAGCCAGTACATTTAATCGGGATTAACGTAGTTAAGCGCCATTTATATTTAAGTTGCGTTCCAGTATTTGGGCGTAAATTAATTAACGTAGGAGCATGTCAACCTCACAACCCATTCATTATTTTCAATGGGCAAAAATCACATTTATTTTAATAATGCATGTGACAATGTTTCGACATTATACCTTTCCAATTTTGAATTTTATTATCAACCATTTACATTTCGTAACATCTGATATAGACTATGTGCAATCGCGCGCTTATTGTCAATGCATTTCGAACCTTACTGTCGTGCCTTAAGGTTCATGAAGCAATATTGATTATTGAAATATGTAACGACGCTGTAGAATGATGACAAGGTTCCGGTTTAAGAATAACCTTTAACAAGATAGATCTTAGAATCTTCAATTCTATTTCAACTACGTATTTGGAATACCTTTATTAAATTACTAAACTAGCAGATCTATTTCTTAAACATATCCTTAGAAGACCGTAAATAAGTAAATTATGTAGATCATTACAATACACATCCCAGAATTACATGAGAAGTAGTTTAAACTCCACTTATTCATCAAAACTAAATTCGATGCCATCATTTATAAACTTAAGTTTTTTTTTCCTTTAGCATCACTCATGGTATATGAAATTAGGGATTCGCCACTAGTTATAAAATACTTCGTACAAATGTTGATATGCCGTTCTACGTTTCCCCGAAATCAAAATTCAAAGTTTAACATCTTATATTAAGTACGGTCAAACTATTATTATGTTTTCCACCACCAGATGATTATAGCAATCGATAGCGTTTACATAAGTAGATAAAATAAACATTCATTAGAAGACGATTTTATAAATAACTTTATATCGGATAGTATGTTGACCTAGCTAGTGTAAACATTTTCACTAATTTCCATATTTAAGAAAGAAGATGACATAATTCATAGCGCTTTCTTTAATCTTGTAACATATTTTGTAAATTCGACATATCATTATTTATCTTTAGTATAAGTAAACATTTGAATTCCTTACGATTCATGAGTTTAATATATGAATAATAATCATGGTTGAAAAAATTAGAAACGTTTGTACACACAGCAATATAACTTTTAATATACATTTTTTTGTACAAACCTCAACGTAATTTATAACATTAATTGTTATTAGATGTTTAACATATTACATATTATCCAACATGCAGTCTTTTTAATAGGCATCAACTATCAGCGCAACGGCAATATTATTCTTTACAATGGCTATTGTTTTCGTATTGTTGTGGCTAATGTGGAGTGTTATGCCAATCAATTTCCTTTGTGTAATATCAGCAATGATCATTTCCACTACCGTCAATAATTTACTAATCAACTTAATAAATAATTTTGTAAAAAAAACACAGAAGTGACTCAAAACCAAATTGAAAATACGATGGAAATTTTCGATAGTTTCTCCCGCCAGGTTCAAGGCTAGACCCTTTATTTTGATCGCCTATAGTCGCCATTAAGCATATCTGATTTATTTCTTTAGGTGGACCCCACAACAGGCCTGATAGACTACGACAAATTGGCTGAAACCGCCAAACTCTTCAAACCTCGTCTGATTATTGCGGGCATAAGCTGTTACTCCCGTTGTCTCGACTACAAGAGGTTCCGTGAAATCGCCGATGCGAATGGAGCTTATCTTATGGCTGACATGGCTCACATTTCAGGACTTGTTGCTGCAGGTAAATTTCAAAATGTGTTCATATAAAATTTAACATTTAAACGTCTTAAAATACGTTACATTTTACGAATTGCTTTAAAAAAAATCCCTGCAATGATTTGATGTAATACTCAAGTATCACTTAATCATCGTGTTATACTGTTATTATATTAAACATAATACGTTTATATTACTGAACAAATATGTTTACTATTGGGTATCAATCTTGTAAGCAAACAAGATAAATGACGATTTAGGTCAAGAATTCACAAACGTAACACTTATTTGTTACACCCATTTACGTCATTTTAAATTGTTTTGTATATGAATGCGTAAAATAAGAAAAATAAATAATTAAAAATTAATACAATTTTAAATTTAAGTAGGTACTTAACATTTTGCAGTTGAATAAATTATCGAAATATCACCATCAGCAATGAGCAGTATGTGCAACCATTTTAAAGCGTACAAGTTTATCTCTTTATTTGTTATGAATTTACTTGCGCATAAATGAGACAGTAATAATAACTCAGATGACTCCTACAACAAAAATAAGTCGTCGATTTGGGGAACATAATCGAATTCATAAACTAACAACAATGTCGAAAGAGGACAATATATTTTCATTACATTTTGATGTGAAACCTAAAGATCATGTTGTAACGCCTTTATGAATGGCCCTTCCCACCTGTATATATTAACATTTATTAATTGAGACAATATATCTAATTGCTTTATCATATAAAAAGTATTCTTCCCTCCATCTCTTCTTTTCCTTTTCTTCAAAATCCAAAGGTTGTCTGTAAGAAATCGCCTAGAGCGATAAGACAAAAATCACAAAAATCTGTAATTTTTGTTCATTTGTAATATATTTAGGTGTTAATCCTGTTTATGTATTTTTATCTATATGAAACGACAGGCCGCGGGTTCAATCCCCGCACCGAAACGTAAAATTGTGTGAAACAGGTACTTAGTGTGGGGTCAGGAATAGTCACATACATAAGTATGTGACAGTTGGGTGTTTGTATTCATTATGTGCAGTTAAGAATAAATAAATAAGTATTATCAAATAACAATTACATTGCAGGCGTGATCCCAAGTCCGTTCGAGTACTGCGACATAGTGACAACAACGACGCACAAGACGCTGCGTGGACCGCGCGCTGGTGTGATATTCTTCCGCAAGGGCGTACGCTCCGTCAAGGCCAACGGCACCAAGGTGCTATACGACCTGGAGGCCAAGATTAACCAGGCCGTGTTCCCTGGACTTCAAGGAGGTCCCCACAACCACGCCATAGCAGCTATAGCCACCGCCATGAAGCAGGCCACGTCGCCTGAGTTCGTTGAATACCAGAAACAAGTATGTATTTCTTTTCATGAATGAAATCTTTTGATTTACTGGTGTTAGGTCTCATATGTGAAAGCCCGCGGCGTAGATACCACTGCAATGTCTATTTCTACTGTCCAACAGGAGGGTAAATGGACATGTGATATTGTAAGCGATTACAATGTCTCTAAACTACAATGTAGTGACTATTGGTCATAATGAGGCTTGAAATATTATGTCTCAGAAAGGCGAGCGCAGTGAAAAGCGGAGCATTGCTTTGTAATTCATGGTATTGTTTCTTTTTGCTCGTGTCTATGAGTGGTTGTATCGCTTAACATTAGAAAAATGGCATGCTAGAGTCACCATGAATCGCAATTTAAAAAATTGTGTGGTCTAACAATCAAGCTTATGCTTTTTTTAAGTATTTAAAAACCATGATTATGTCCGCAGTATAGTAACTACCAACTCACTACGGTAGATACTGTTTACTTCCCTTCAGTGATCATGTATTTTAGTCACATGGCCAGTAAAGCATATGGAAAATGTAACTTTTAAACTTAGTTTCGAATTTAGTTAAAATTATTAAAACTTCATAAATAATATGGGAGAGGTCGGCCCTACAGACAGTTCACTCTAGATGATGGATGATGAAGTAATATACCTAGATTACCTTATTTTATAATAATTAATTGAATAATAAACAATTGTTATTCCAATGCCATCAAACCGACAATATTCTTGAAATTACTGATAAGTTTCAGTTAAGGTTACGGCCACGCGTGACCTGTATGCACCAACCTTAAATTATTATCTATTTTACAATTGATATAACCAGTTTCAACAACTAGTTACAGCAATCACTACGGTTATGTGTGATATTGGAACTGATAATAAGGTAGCGTGTTTTATTTTCTCATTTATTTACCATGATTATACAAAATAGAGATACAGATTCAATAGGTATGTTAGCATTTAGAAACCACAAATATAGTCCCAGAGATGACGACCAAAACCATGTATCATAGCAATACGGTCGAAACTGTATAAAATCGTTAGATTATGTAATTCTAAACCCGACTAGGTAGGTAGTAACGGTCAAAAGTGTAGCAATTAGATGTGAGGCTATTTCTGCTGTGTCCAAAAAAAAGGCAGTCGGTATCATAGCAATACGTCTGATATTGGAAATGTACATAGATTTTATAATTTTATGAAGAATAAGTTGGTTTTCAGACATTTTGCGCGTAGTAAATAGCTGAAGCGAATTTTTGAAAATGTAACAAATTTAGCCGACCTGTATCATAGCAAGCCGAATGAAATTTTTTTCTACCGTTCATAAATAAGGCAAGATTGCAAAAAAAATGTTTTCAGACATTTTAGATGTCATGTACTCCCAAAAGAGAAAAGAACGTTTTGGAGTCGCTTGGCCGATGCCTGAGCGCTTCTTACGTTTCTGCTGCGGTGGGAATGGTTTTATCGCATATTATACTCCTGCCACTCTCTTACTATACATAGTCACTCACCAGCTGTCCTAACCGTTGAAATAACGCTCACTTAAAGTGACAACAAACTATAAGTAGCTCAGGCGGACGTGGGTGTGGCGCAGGTTGTCCGAGGGCTCGCGGACGTTTTTTTTCTTCTATTCCCAATGTTAAGGCATAGTTTGCTCATCTCCCATTGACGAAGTTTTCGGGGATGGAAGAGTAGTATTTTAAGAATTCAAAATTATCAATTATAATAGACGTTTTTATAGCATAGATACGTTGTCCGCGCTCTATTTTGGCAAGACAAAAGCAAGGTGATTGCCCAACTTGCAATCAGTTACGCTTCAATACGGTCGATATCGAAAAGTTGTCTGATAAGGGAGGTGCTACACTGAATTCTTCTGATATATTTTTTTTTTACATCTGGTTAATTCATTTCATCAATTTCAACAATTTTCAGACAGATTGCTATGATACCGATCGGTAAAATTCCTTAACATATTTAGAATGGTCTCAAAATTTGTTGCATCCGAATTTTTTCTGAAAATAATTTTTTTCGTATTAACTAATCCTAATTTACCCGTAAAGAACATTTGCAGACGGATTGCTATCATCATATTTTTTTGTCTCATTTTTAATTTTTCTAAATTATTTTTTGGGTTCGCACTACACTATTAACTTCTGAAAAATATGTTTTCGGTATCTTATGGATATTATATAACTACAGTAAAAAAATCAGACATATTGCTATGATACAGTCCGGTAAAATTTGTTGACATTTTTGAAAATTCAGTGCGGTCAAACGCTACGCGAAAAATGACTGAAATTGGTATTTTCGAGTTCGAAATAATCAAATCTATCAATTTGATGCGGTTGTGGCCGTATTGCTATGAGACAACAATTTTGGTTGTCATCTCTCGTACTAATAGTATGGTTTGTCCATAATGCTATGTACAACAAGTCGACGCAAGGCGTTAATAAAATACCCAATTGTATGATATCATTATGTTGATATTTCGTACGTTTCGTAAGTTATGTTTTAATGACAATAACAATCAATAACCAAATTATAATATTTTCAAGTGTCATAGAAACAATAAGTTGACTTTGAACTCTTTGTACCATACTCAAGGCTGCTCGTTATCCATAAGGCCAACATAATATTCTTAAATACTCCGTGATAACGTAAATATAATTATAAACATATAAACAATGTTTTATGCTGATATGCGTGTTTTAGTTAACTAAAGTATTTAAATATAATAAGTGTATTTCATGTATGCTTAATAAGCGTAAAATATAATTGCGCAAGACCAATGTATTTAACGACGCTCTAACATTAATAAAACATATTGTGTTCCATTATATGACTGAAGTATTTGTTTATGGAGATCTTTGTTTTCATTATATAAACGTATTCAATTTTATGAAAATATTTGGTTGCATTTAAAATAAGTACCTAAATTTATTTTAGTGACAGGGATTAGTATAAAGATATGTATATTGCGGCATTTTTCTGGCTATATGGAAATTCATTAGAATAGTTAAAAAGAAAAACACATTCTTTGTATTATGATAAAAGGATCAAAATCTGGAAAGTAATTACATATTATGGCAAACTAAAGGAAACATTGCGGAAACATAATAAAGGGATTGGGGATTCCACTCTTTTTCAAACAGTGTCTTAAGTTCTTTCTGAGTTTTTTTTTTAAACTTTCAAAATAAACTATATAATTAAAAAATATATTTTTTTATCTGATCAATAAATCCGATTAAACTTCATTTAAAATTATGATATTAAACATCCGCGCGTAAATACCTGAAAAAGCTAGACGCCGTGTTTCTAGTAGTTCTGTTACAGGCTTGAAAATTGATTTACAACCACGATGCCGCGTCGTAAAGCTCGAATTATTTCAATAAATATGAGTTAACCTCTTGTGTAAATTATATTTAAAAATAATCGCAGTAGATTATTAAATGATAGTGTTATAACTTTTTTATAACTCACAAGGTTTACTATTTACCGTAAAGTATATATACTTCTCATCAGATCGCGCCCGCGGCCTCTCGTTTCACAGCCGGCGTCTAACCAACTGCGTCACAGAGTCAAATATAGATTTATTGTTTTTAGATAAGTTTCCATTTATATTAAAATACCGTATGTCCGTTTGCAGGTGATAAAGAACGCGAAGCGCCTGTGCGCTGGTCTGATGGCGTGCGGTTACTCAGTGGCGACTGGCGGCACGGACGTGCACCTGTTGCTGGTGGACCTGCGCGGCGCCGGGCTGGCGGGCGCGCCGGCCGAGCGCGTGCTGGAGCTGTGCAGCATCGCGTGCAACAAGAACACCGTGCCAGGGGACAAGAGCGCGCTCCTGCCCAGCGGGATTCGACTTGGTAAACTATATTTTTTTTTTTTCTTAGAAAAAAAAAGAAAATGTTGCAAAAAACAGCGACAATTTTTTTTTCCCTATGGTCATATTTGGGTGGTGAATACATTTTTTTCCTAAAATAATAGTGTACACCCTTTTAATTATAAATACTCTAAGGTATAAAAGAGTTTAAATTATTATTTTAGCAAAAACTATGGATTTACCACCCAACAATGATGATATTATTTAAAAAATCATTAAAAATTATTGTCGCGTTTCTTTGCGAAATTTTTAGTTGCATGGTGTTTGTAGTCACTAAAACTACCACCCGGCTTCGTTTTCGATAACAGTCTTGATATACCCGGTATATATGCCTTGTAGGCAAACAAGCTAGCGGCCCGTCTGGTGGTAAACGGCTACCACTGCTCATGAACCTCCGCAGTGACAAGACACCAGCACAACTAATTCGCTGCCTACTTATTATTTGTTCGAAACTAGAGCAAACGCTTTGATACTCGAAAGAGGTTTATAGCGACTCCCAGGGTGTCGAGGATCCTGCAAATAGTGTGTGCCTTTGTGTACCCCAATATTATGTTGGTATGGTTTGGGCATGTGGATGCGAAAAGAGTTACATAATAAAATATGATAGAATGACCTAGAATGGGAAGCCCAAAGAAAATATGGTTAGATTCGAAAGTGATATTTTTCATAAATAACATGGAGTATGCTTAACTGGTAGAAGTGCATAAATATTTTTATGACTGACAAAAACAGCAAGGTTGTATTAGAAACGTAGCTTACGGCATTTACCTACTCCATCGCCAAGCGATAAAAGCATAAGTGCACATATTATATGTATGCGTCAAGATGTTTTTAAATTCTGATAATGCCCAATTAAATTAATATGTTATTTACATATTTTTATCAGGCACTCCTGCACTCACAACTCGGGGGCTGAAAGAAGAAGACATGGACAAAGTAGTGAACTACATTGATAGAGCCCTTAAAATTGCCCAAGAAGTTACAAAAGAATCAGGCTTGAAACTGGCAGACTTCAACAAAACAATTGAATCAAGCCCGAAATTCCAAGCCAAGATAGCAGAATTGAAGGAAGAAATTGAGAACTACAGTAGATCATTCCCCTTGCCTGGTTTCGAAAAATACTAGTTTTAAGAATTAAAATTATTTTATAGCTACAAGCATTTCTATTTTTATATTGTTGCATCTAACAAGATACGGCTATGTCTCGAAATAATCAAGACTTGACTTTATTTTGATAATTAGTAATTATGAATTAAATGTAAGAATCTCTTGTTAAAAATATACTATTTAAAAAAAACTATTATTGTCTATACTCATTTTCATAGTTTTTAAAATGTGAAGAAGTTCATTAGAGTAATAGTTTCTCAGGATATTTGGTCAACAGACCAACAAGATTTTTTTTTGAAGTGAAAACTTCTTTAGCGGCGTTGAGCACTTTTTCTGTAATGGGTATAAAATCTTAAACTCGCGTCAGGACACGTGACCTGATCGAAAAAGCGTAAGACGGATGGAAAGTAGACAGCTGTCAGTTAGCTGTCAGTTTATAAAGCTTTGATGAATTGCCAATGATTTTGAGTGGAGATTTCAACATAAACTTCGCAGACGATAAAAATCAACTATTAATTGAATTTTTAAATAATGAATTTGATTTAACTATGTCGAATGATCGCAATCTTAGCACAACGAAATACAAAACTACTATTGATGCGGTCTTTATTAGACATTTAAATAGGTTCGAATCAAAACTGTTCGTTTCTTACTTCAGCTACCATAAACCTATCGTATCAGTTTTAGAGATTGGCGATGATAGTTCTGGTAATGATGATGGTGAAAAAGTCGTTGAAATTATGGATGAAAGTTGATTTTTCGGAGAGATAAACTTTTTAATGTAAAATAATTGTAATATTTTTAAAGTGTTAAATTTTTAATGTAATATAAATTGTCATGTTTGTGTACGATAGCGCAATAAATGAATATTGTATTCTACCACATAAATGATAGTACTTTTATACTGATAAAGCAATTGGTGCAAAATTATTCCCTAACCATTCCAAAATATCAAACATGCTCAACGTTAATAATCAAGTTTTCACTTCTGCCGGCACTCCCGGAGTGCAACCCGTCTTTTTTTTTGTAAAATATAGTTTCAAATGAAAGCAATTAAGTTTATATTAGTTTGTATATTCTAAGAAGGGTAAACATTCCGACTAGGACAGCGGGCGGATCAGTGAGAGATTCATAAAATTATTAGCGGCCTGCCCCCTTCACCCAGGTGCAAATACTTTTTAATACCAGTTCATATTAGTAAGATATTTTGTGTGCTGTTTTTTATATAAACTCAAACAATGATTTAGCTCAGCCGTACAATATCACTCAAAAAATCTTATACATAATTAATCTGTTTATCTTTCCGATAATTTTCCTTTTGAAATTCGTTTACTGATATACGGGGTGAACCAAAATTCAGGAAAAAATTTAAATAACTTGGACAACATAAAAATCAATTTGATTATAGGTATATAGTAAATAACTTTTGTCATAATTATGGATTAATGATTATTTTTGTTCAAAAAGCAGCCATCAGATTTTACTGGTGGTAGGTCTCTCATAAGTGCGTGGTGGCCTGTTGGTAAACGGACTAGACGCGGCTGCCAACATGTTCACGGTGGTCGCGGGTTCGAATCCCAGGGCACACCTCTGACTTTTCGGAGTCATGTGTGTATTGATAGTCAATCACCACGCACTAAAACGGTGAAGGAAAACATCGTGAGGAAACCTGCATACCATAGCGATTTATAAGAATTTCTATGGTATATAAGTCCGCCAACCCGCACTAGGCCAGCGTGGTGGACTATATGGCCTAACCACTCTCTATCGTACTTAGTAGAGTAGGCCCGTGCCCTGCAGTGGGACGTATATGGGCTGATCCAGACAGGTCTCTCATATGTGAGAGGCTGCCTGGGTGGGTGCCACCGCAATGTCTATTTCTCCCGTCAAACAGCAGTTTAAATGCACTATTGTGTTTCGGATTGAAGGACATTGTAGCCAGAGTAACTACTGGACATATTGAGACTTAACATCTTATGTCTCAGGATGGCGAGCGCAGTGGAATGCCAAGCATTGCTTTGTTAGTCAAGGTGTTATTTGGTTCTGCTACCTTTCATGGGCGGTCGTATCGCTTACCATCAGGCGAACGGCATGCTCGTCTCGCCATTCACTGCAATAAAAAAATAAAAAAAAAACAGATTTGGTGCTCACCGTGAATTTGGACTCTACAGTACAAAAGTTTACTACATTAACAAATTAGTCAGGAATTTAAAAGGATAAATTAATTTTACTATTCAATTGTATGTTGCGTAATTTTCGGAAAAATTCTGTTTTTAGGAAAAAAAACAGGAAATATTCGATTTCAGATCTTTGTTCGCTTGCTTCTAAGTTTTTTTTTTTCGAAAATGCTTCTAATGAAAAAATTCAATTTATTTCATGACCCAACAGTAGTCCACACTGTAGTTCATGGATCATCATGGATTCAAATTTCTAGCTACTTGGGTACCTACATAGACCATAATTTTGTAGCGTTCATATTGTACGGGCCAAGCACATAGGATGTGCGGTTTGTTATAAACTTGAATTACTGAGTATTTTACGAATATTTGCAGTCAAATATGTGTGTAAAAGAGTGTTGAAAGTGATTATAAGACAAAAGTTATGGTGCGCTGCTTTATTATTGGCTGTAAGAGCCGATCTAAACCATAATATGAAAATATATCTGTCCCTTACGGTGGAACTCGAATGTCGAGTCCATTTGATGCGTAGACAGATAATTTCTGTCTACGATTTGATGCTACGTCCATGCTTGGCTACAACTTTCTTATTGGTCTGCATTGGTCTGTGGCTACAACCTTAGAGTAATTACCTCTAGAGAGAGCCCAAGAAGCTTATACCCAAATGGAGATTGCATTCCGTATATAAAAGTGAAGCACAAAAATTTGACCTCGAATGACGTTGCGACTGATTGCTATCCTTTTCTTTCGAGTGACAATGAATGAACAAAAAGTCATTTTCATTATTATGCTACAACCAAGAAGCTTATACCCAAATGGAGATTGCATTCCGTATATAAAAGTGAAGCACAAAAATTTGACCTCGAATGACGTTGCTACTGATTGCTATCCTTTTCTTTCGAGTGACAATGAATGAACAAAAAGTCATTTTCATTCATTGTCACTCGAAAGAAAAGGATAGCAATCAGTAGCAACGTCATTCGAGGTCAAAGAACATCGGTCACGTCCATACATATTGCGACCTGACAAAGAAATATATTGTACACAGCTGGGATATAGTTTATTGTGTTTTATAGTGCATGAGGAGTGATGTCCAGTTACAAAAAGATTTCTGCAAAGCCGGAGATTTTAGAATTATTCAAAAAAAATAGCACATTATAATGTCATTGTCATTGTCAAATATACCTAATGTAGGGTGGTCTTATGGTTATCAGGTACCTAGGAAGAAAAGTGTACTAAATCATAATGATGGCATAGTAATTACTATGCTCTATAATTTCCCTTGTCATAAAACTAATTAGCCGTTGAATATGGTGTACACCATACCTGTGTTACCTTAAGGTAATGAGAGAAAATGTAGTATTTTGCTGTCATTATTTCGCAGAATTTTATCAGAATTTATTAGACTGTTTTGAGTATTTTTCGCTATTCTTCATAGTTTCGTATTTGGCCATCCACACACACTTGAAAAATCCCCCTATATGTATGTATAGGAATATAATGAGCATTGGTCACAAAAATAAAACACAGAAAATATTTTTTAAATGTATTATTTCTCATCTTCTCTTTTTACAATAGAATCTAAGAACTCTGCAGGGGCAGCAACATCAAAGTCATGACGTGGGCACAGCAACAGTACTGTGCGACGTCCTACTACACAATTACAACAATACTTAGTTATTCCGTCGCTCCTTGATTTGGAAGTTTGGCATCATTGTTTTTCATCAAAACACACACACTTTTCCTGTGGGAACTCCAGGATACCTTGTAGATTCATGGCTAAACAAAACTTCGATTAGTTGATAGACCCAGTCACTGATTACAGAAATGAGTATAATAAGACGGGTATTGCATTGAACACAATGCAAAAATTGTTGAGAAGCGCACTGTTGTTCCGAGTTCATGTTGGAAATATGGTAATACTTCACACTTTAAACGAAATCACAAAGCGTTATCGTTATACAATGGTCAATCTTACAAAGTGGTCAGAAATACAAGGGTATATCGGAGTCCGTGATTAAAGCCAAGTCACAAATATAAACAGAGAATTAACAGTAGTCGTAAATCGGAAATCAAAAGAAAGCAAAATGACAGCGCAAAGAAAAGTCATGTGTCATAGAAAATACCTACACTTTTTTTAATTTAGTACTACCTTCAACGTTGTAATTAAAACCTTATTTTAAAACAAAGTATGACTGATGGAACGCACTCATATGCGTTCAATAGTATTAAAAACACTTTAAATTTTTCTTTTTTATCCGGGTTTTTTAAAATAAATTGAAATATGCATTTTGACTCCAATAAATTATGAAAATTTTTGATGTACCATTCATAACTGGTCCCGTTCATGGTCCATTTTCGCCGATGTTCTTTTTGTGCTTCAGTTTTATATACGGAATGCAATCTCCATTTGGGTATAAGCTTCTTGGCTACAACGTATAATATTTACTCTGTGTATTTCATTCACTCTCAGGCACAAATGACATTTTTTTTCTTGTTAGTCTGTGGACAAATTCATTCATTATTTTCATGCGAATTGGGTTGTTTTTGTGTCCTTAGTGCAATTAAAACGTAATTGATATTGCAATTAATACCGAAATAGAACTTTATATGAGTATTTTGAATTACATCCTGGCGGATAAATTAATTGTTGTTATGTGAAAACATTAAAAACTAACCGACCTTGTGTGCGCAAACGTATGTTATTTTGGTTGTCAGATAGAAGAAAAAGTGGAATAATTCTTGTTGTGATAGACTATTTAGTAAGATTTTTATTCGTGGGATGTTAAGGAGTCAAGAAACAGTGAATTGATGGATTACTCTGGAGACTGACATTCGGCAGTAGTATGTTCGCTTTTGCGTGTGGTAAATACCACCTGGAGATCAGGCGAGAGTTCTCGTGTTCATCATGACTATGTTCCCTTCGTCTGGAACAGGGGCAGCGCCACAACAAGCGACTGGACAGGTCGCACAAAATGGGAGCACCACATTGCCAAGATCCCACCATCATAGGACAGGTAAACTCGAAAACTTTCACGGAAATGTTTTTACGCACCTCAAATTCGAGCGAAAGTATATTTTTCGTCATGCATCCACTATTCTGTTAAAACTTAAACTAACTACCTAAAAGTATGCTATAATCCTCAAAAATTATTTTTTTATTAAATTTTCATTTATTATCCATGAAATACCTAGTATGGAATTCGAATACAATAGCTGAAGTTGCCAACCCGCACTAGGCCAGCGTGGTGGACTATATGGCCTAACCACTCTCAATCGTACTCTCGATTGTAGAGTAGGCCCGTGCCCTGCAGTGGGACGTATATGGGCATTGGGCTGACCCCAGATAATGTAAAAATTGTATACCATATTAAGTATTTGAATATCAGCATGGTTTACCTTTGTTTGTTTACTTTTGTTTCATTGTTTTGCAACAGCACAAATAATAAACTATGACTGCTTTATTTATACATTGCAATAACTAAACAAAATTTAATTAACACTGCAAAACCTCATTATTATTGTTTATGCACTACTTGTGTTCATACAGCACCAGACTATATTTTTACCATAATATTTATTGGTCTGGTATTTGTGAAAATATTTGCATGTGATTAATGAATCTGAATAAAACAATCGACACATGACATCACCTGTGTCTAACTGTATTGGGAAATTCTATTGTTTTAGTTAATACAGTGACTCAGTTTCTAGTTGTGTGATACAACTCAACATAATTATAAATATTTCTTATAATGATTGCATTTGAAATGTGGCATAAAAGCATGTCATTATACTTTATTAGGGTATTTTACCATAATGGAGAAAACACCTAAAAACAATAAATTGTCTAAGCAATAAAAACATTGAATTTCCAATATCAAAGAATTCATTTTAAAATTTGTTTCAAATATTTCAATTATTTAGCTCTTCTACAAATATTTGGAATGGAAACTGAGTGATGTAAGCAATGACTTGAAACAAGTGTCTTTAATTTTCCTACATTTATCTATAAAAGTTAATGCTAATTTAACTTACTGATCTGACTAGGATCTTACTTATCAGAGTTACTGATCTTATAAAATCTCCTTTTTTTGGACAGTGTAAGACGCTTTTCATATTCCAGAAGATTTCCCTTGATCATTGCATTATATCTAATATGCATTATCCTAATTTTGACATGTGCGGTCTGGGATGATAGATTTCAGTGTTATCTTATTTTTGTATGACAATACAGGCTATTCAAGATATTCACAACTTTTAAGATATTACGTGGTCTTGAAAAAAGTATACTGTATAGTATACATCCCACTGCAGAGCACGGAACTCCACTACAATTTAGAGTATGATTGAGAGGGGTTAGACTATATATTTCTATATGTTGGCCTAGTGTGGGTTGGCAGAGTTTATATACCATAGAAATTCATTATATGTTATGCAGCTTTCCTCACTATGTTTTCTTCACTGGTATAATGCGTGGTGATTGACTATCAATATAAACATGATTCTGAAAATTCACAGGTGTGCCCTGTGATCTGAACAGGCCACCATGAATTTATTGGCAGCCACCTCTGCTCTGTTTACCAACAGGCCACCACACAGTTAAAATACATATGCCTATCCCAAGTATTTCTGCAAAGGCATGCACATAATTAAGTCTTCTATTGTAGCAATATCTTTGCATTAAGCAAATCACCAGACATAAATTCATACTTTTTTTTATTCAAGAGAAAAAGTTTCTCTTTTGATACCGCAGGGGATCAGTGATCAGATAGGTCAGTGTCTGGCCTTCCAGCCTGGTACAAATCCAAATATTGTGGCCCAGCTGGATCCCTACCAGTACCTTTGCAAACATACTGAGTTTTTTCTCAGTACACCCCTCAATTGCCTTTTTAGGTCACCTCTTACGATGGGCAGCAGATACTGTGGTAGAATTATGGCACCCCCATACTACAGGGCAATCATAAATTCATACATTACATAAATATTCCTAATAAGTCATTAAAATGTTTATTATGTCTGGATTCAACACAATGCAGCATTTAATTTCATATTGAACTAAAAATTTCTACAACTGTATTATAATCCACTATTTGATATCATAATCTTTGTAAGAAAAAACTGGTGACTCCACTAGCCATGTTATTTTAAATTTTCATCTAAGTGCAAGTTACATATTACTTGAATATTATTATAATTGACAGATAGACAGGTTGTCCACGGAAAATTAAGTTATAAACTTATTCTGTACTTTACATCCCTTGAGTATTTAATATGTAAGGCCATATTTATAGACAGTTTATAAATATATTTCAGTTATCAAATGTTTTGTCCCTTTTGCATTCAGTTTGGTAAAGATGACAAAAATTTGAAAAAACAAAATTTATAAATTGTATATATTTTTTTCATCAGGTCGGCCCCCTACTGCTCCCAAATCATATGACTACCTGTTAAAAGTGCTCCTTGTCGGCGATTCTGATGTTGGCAAACAGGAGATCCTGCAAGATTTAGAGGACGGCTCTGCCGATTCGCCATTTTGTAGTGGCAGTGGTATGTGATATTTGTTCTTTTGAAAGAATTTGTTATGATTTAATGTTATATTTTATATTAGTTGTGTACTGGTTTGAAATATAAAACAAAATATTTTTTTTACTTTGCAGCTTACAAAACTACAACAATTTTGTTGGACGGCAAAAGAGTGAAACTCCAATTGTGGGATACTTCTGGACAAGGGAGATTTTGCACCATCATCCGATCCTATTCAAGGGGTGCGCAGGGCATCCTACTTGTATACGATATCACAAACAAGTGGTCTTTTGACAGTATTGACAGGTGGCTTGAAGAAGTAGAAAAGGTGATGCATCCTTTATCTTTCTAAGTTGTATTTATTATTATAAGTCGTTATCATTTCAGACAGTCAATTGTTTTAGTGTAACAATGATAAATAAAAAAAATTAACAGTTGTTTAGAAGCTGACTGTGAAACGCCAGGCCGCGGGTTCGATTCCCGTACCAAAACAAATATTTATTTGAGCCACAAGTATTTGTGAGACCGAAAAGTCTCTCGTAGTCCCTGCTACCTACAACACAAGACTCGATCTTAGTGTAGGGTCTGGACTATGTAGGTGCCGTTGGGTGTATTTATTTATTTTATTATTATATAGGATTTAAAAAATATATTATATTATTGAAATTTTGTTTCAGCATGCTCCAGGAGTACCTAAAGTATTAGTCGGAAACCGCTTGCACCTCGCCTTCAAACGGCAAGTTCTAGAGCGTGATGCGGAATTGTATGCGGCAAAAAATCACATGGCGTTCTTCGAAGTCAGTCCATTGTGCGACTTCAATATACGAGAAAGTTTCTGCGAGCTGTCCCGCATGGCGCTGCACAGGAACGGCATGGAAAGGCTCTGGCGAAGCAACAAAGGTAATTATTAGTATTGTAATTAAAACAGTGAAAGAAAACATTGTGAGAAAACCTGCATACCATGGCGATTTATGAGAATTTCTATGGTATGGTAAGTCCGCTAACACGCATGTGGCCAGCCTGGTGGATTGTTTGGACTAACTCAATCGTACCCTCGATTGTAGAGGATGCGCGTGCCCTACAGTGGGTTGTATATGGGCTAATACAGATACAGATTATTGAAAGTACGATACAGTTCAGTAGGATACAGTATCCCCTCGTCTGTATTGTATACAGAGGGGCCAGGGGGGTTATACTGTATCCTTGTTTACTTATTTACTTTACATGTACTACTTTACATGTGCATAGGGAAATATTATGTCAAAGTGCCGCAAGTTAAGCACATTGTCGTCTATAATAAAAATATTCTATTGATAATAAGCAATGTTCAATAGGCATGATGACTGATTTTGAAAAACTACTTCGGAATGTTCGTATACATTAACAATACTTAAAATGAATTTAATTTTTGAAAAAAAGTAAAGATTTGCGCGAAAAATTACGTTTTAAATTTCACATTTTAACCTTTGCTCAAAAACGCCGTAATAGTAATGGCGTCCGTGTGTGACGTCATGCTTTTGTAAATGCTTGCTCGTGCTATGTTTACGTGTATATTGTGATATATACAGTTTATTATTTTTAATAGTAATGCCGAGTTTTAATGTGGATCGACGATGTGTAGTTCCGCAATGTAATAATCAGGGACCGAAACCCATTCGACATTACGGTACCGGTATCGACGAATTTCGGTTACCTTTCAGATTTCGGTAACCGCTATGACGCAATATAAAGGTTACCCTTATAAACGGGAACCGTTTTAATACCGGTAACCTAAAAAGACCTTGTATGCAAAAGAAAATGCGTTGTTGTTACATAACAAATAAAAATCATACTCGTCGTGTTGTTTACACGATATCGCTGGAGACGGTTCATTTCATTTTTTGTGGGTAATTCTGTTGAAAAAATCATGAAATGAGTAAAGATAATTGTGTGGTATAGTGCCATAATGTTTAGTAAAGACAAATGGCGGTATAACCACACACAGGCACTGCCCCCGCTTTGACTTATAAGGAACTTCGCATGAAACATAAAGGTAACCGTTATTTCGGTTACCGGTATGATACCGGTTAAATTCTAGGAATCCAATAAAATTGGCGGATACCGGTTACCATTAAAAATACCGGTATTATTTGTTTCGGTTGATACCAAAAAATACCGGTATTTTCGATACCGGTTTCGGTCCCTGGTAATAATACATCGATACAAACTCCGAGCAATTTGTTTATTAATGTTTAAATGGATAAAAAAGTTAGAAATATATGGCTAATAAAATGGAAAGACAAGATAAAGGATCTTTATCTTTAAATTCGATGATTAATTTCCGTGAACACTATTTTGACGGAAATAATAACTTTATTCACAATGTTCATAATGTTTCTCGTGTCCAGAAAACAACATATCAAAATTTAAAATTATTATTAATAACAATAGGAGCTACGATTCATTTATTTCCTTTCTGTATTATTATCATGCCAGTCGCTGTGTATATGAGTACTGAAAAACGTTATTAATGTTCCAATTAAACAGTGATATGGAATATAGCATAGTTCCAAATTTTGAGCTATTTGCGATGAATCCTTATTCCATGAGTAATGTTTCTTTTTCGTAGGTAGCACAAAACTGATTGCATAACTAAATATTAGATAAATATACTGAATCAAAACTAGCCAACAAGTTCGCGTTATGACTAAGTAATATTTACGAAAGTGACACGTCACTCGCTTCTGATTGGCGTTTCATCTAATATGGCGGATCCTTAGGTTTTGTACTTTTATTTTTGCAAAAATATATTTAATCTTAATTAAAAACTAAAGCAAATGTTTATTTTGAGAATCCTTCTATAATACATTATTATATTATACCATAATTTCATTAATTCGTTGTTACTGTCATCATCCCCATTGTTATTTATTTACATCACAAACGATAAAAATATACTACACATTTTTTTTGTGTTAAAATGACTTATCTAAACACAAATAAAATAAAAAGACACTATTTATGTAATGTTTCGCCAAAAATGTTGATTCAAAATAATACAAAAAACCATTGAGATAATATACTATAGGGGAAACAAAATGTTTGTAACAAAATGAAGGGTACATTCTATTTCTCTCTGTTATGCGTTTGTTCGTTATATCTTCCAATTCATTATTTTCCCTCTAACTTCACTATGTACCCTTGTGCACGCACCATACGCAGAGATTTTATTCCCGATGTCCGCTCTAGTATAAAGGTGAAATCATACTATAGTATTTCGTCTCACGCATAGAGTAAAGATCGGTAAGTAAGCGGGCAACCGGCCAATCAGGACAATGGAACACACAAGGTTCTTTCTATGTAGTCTGTGGTCACGTCTTAAGCCTATGACTGATAATGTGCACACACCAAAAGAATCCATTGTTCAGATCGCTCTAAGACGCGTTTGTCTAGTATTTATGGCCGCATCTTTACTCTATGTGTAAGACGAAATACTATAGTGTGATTTCACCTTAATACCTCAATGATAGTGATATAGAGTGTTGTGTGTGTGTGCAGTGCTGAGCCTGCAGGAGTTGTGTTGTCGCGCGATAGTGGCGCGCACGTCCGTGTACGGGCTGGAGCGGCTGCCGCTGCCCGCGCCGCTCAAGTCGCACCTCAAGTCGTACGCCATCTCCGCCGCGCCGGCCCGCGCGCGCGCCCGCGCCGCCCGCCACCCGCACCACGCGCGCCTCAACTGCACCGGACGCAACTCCTGCGCCATCGCGTGAACACTAGCTGCTCTAGCTGCTCTATCTGCTGCATTCTAAGCTATGATGTCGTCTTAGAATAAAACTGACTTACATCGCCTGAACCGACAACATTACCATCTGCTGTATTCAAAACTATGAAATCGCCTTAGAATTAGTTACTTAATCCAAAAAAAATGGATTTTGGCTCAAAATGACTTATCGACCGTTATTAAAAGATTTAATGACGCATGAAAGGCAGAAAGATGTATAAATCTGTCTTCTAGATGTATCTTCCGTAAGAACAAAATTTTTTATGTTACAAATCTTTAATGAATGTTTTTTTGTTTTTTTTTTTGGATTAGGTCACTTTAATTCTAAAAGTACGATATACTAAATCAGCCCCTTTACGTCTCACGGCAAGGCCTTCCTACACAATCGACAGTACGACTGGAAGGGGATGCGATAATACCCCCTCCCTCACACTAAATTATACTCCCGATAATTCGCTATATTATTTTTTTATTACTTTATCGAAAGGTAACAGTATCTACAATCGAACATGAAACGAATTTTGTAAATCCATTCAGTATTAATATATAATGTTTCGTAAGCTGGGAGGTAATGGAAAATAATGTACACAAAATTAGTGGCGACAATAAAGTTTTTGTGTATTACATGTGGGCGTTCGAAATATAATTGCCATTTATGATTACAAATAAGTTGCCTCTTGTACACCCTGTTTCAGTTCTATTCTGACATAAACTATTGTATGGTATCAAATAGGCAATCACCTCATGACTATTCTTCCTTATCTGAAGTATTAATAATCATTTTAAAGTCTAGACAGTTTTCCTGAATTTGACTAATTTGACAAAACCACATGTAGTGTAAAAATGTGTTTACATATAGTGTGACTAAACGGACGGCGCGCGACTAATGTGCCAGAGTATACGGCACTGCACTGACTCGAAATGAATTGGAAATTTGTAAATTGTAAAATAAAATATAAATATTGTAATGCTATTTTTAAATACTAATAGTCCTTCGTGACATTTTAGAGATGTAAAACAAGTAATCAGTTCGAATGTGTTTATAAATTATATTCTCCATTATATTGCTTGCTTAAAAACTTATTGTAAACGAAAAACACCAACAAATAATTCCTACAGTACCGACAAATGTTAAAACTGCCATTATAATATTATTCCGTATGTTGCAGACAGTACGACGTTCCTCGATATTAATTAGCATTGTAAGGATTGATTTGAGCATCGCTATTCACTAGCTGCATAACTGCCCAAGTACTGAATTATCCTAACACAAAATACAGGCTGTAACTGACAACGGATTTGTGACTAGCTATTAGAATAGATTAAGGTATTGTTACTTAACTGATATGATGTGAATTAAGTGTTATTTAATTATAATATTATGATTGTCAATATTTCGTGGCGTTGCGACTGGCGTCTCAGTCGTCTTTTTGAATTGTACGAACTTTGACTTTGTACTAACAAGCATTATTATTATATTGTGCCTAGTGTCATCGTTTGTAACCTGATTACACAAGGAGAGTGCCATGAAACCACTTCTGGCATCTTGAAAACAGATCACTTTTCTCTGCATGTATTGTTCCAAATTTTCTTACGATTTAAGTATAATTAACCCATTATTTATTATTTGCATATACTCATTCTAAGAAAATTTACAAAATGTATTCTTTGCTTAACCCTTGCATATTTAAGAGTAATTTTATTTTGCACCCGTAGATATGCATCGGTCTTGATATGTAGCTTTGAAATTGTACAATCACTTATTGTCCACTATTATAAGGTGAAATTTAGTTAGTAAGTTCTTGTAACGTGTAAATACTTTGGCTATATTTGTAATTATTCAATGAGCTCATTGCATACCAAAAGTTCAGTCTAAATTGTCTTAAAGTATTGGCTATTTTCAGATATATATTATTTACAATAAGTTATCGTTTAGGGTAGTGAAAGTAGCTCGCACATCTGATATAATGTATATTTTCTATATGGTTGTGTATGTTTTAGCATGTGATGGAATATACATAGTGTACGCTGCATTTAATTTTTCTGTTGGATACCGTCATCGCATTGACACAATACGTTATCAGCACTCAACATTGTGACTTACTGAAATCGTGTCAATAGCATTAATTTGGTTCATTCCGTCCCTAGAAAATAACTGAACTGACGTTTATTATTCATGGTAATGATAACCATCATCATCATTTGTCTCTCGCTCACTGTATCACTTCTCATGTACGACTCTCGAAACTCGACAGTATCTTAATTACGTTTCATTATGTTATCCGTATTAACCAATGATTATTTACATTTTGGCGTCTTGGTATGAATTTAACATATATATTTATTATCAATAGTTAATATATTTGTAAATATTGTGTTACGCGTTAATTTCCATATTATGTATTGTGATAATTTTTTAGTTTACAGTTGCGCATAATCCAAATACAACTAATGCCAGCTAAAAGTTTGGGTTAGGTCGATACAGTCATAACTTTATTACTACACATTATAGTAAGTTGTGAAATTAAACTAATTTATAATTACTGCCATATTTTTATTCATACTGCCTGTCCTTGCGTCTCCTATGACACAAAATGGTAACATCGGAAACGAAGCTTTACCGAAACAAACCAAATAGAACCATGCGCCTTACGCAGGGCTAGTAAAAATAAATCAATAGAGAAAAACATGCGCGCTGTTACGTACCGCGTTCCATTCTGGCCTGTGTTCAAACAATGTGTGCAATTCATACTGGTCATACTTTAGCAGTATAGTGATTCAAATGTTTGATAGAACCAAGCAATGTAATCTATCACACAAAATGATGATTCGCCTAAATAATTTTTTGTACGTTTTCAATTTAAGACAAGGCACAATTCTCATTGCCGTCCATCAAATCGTAAGTACCGCCGATTTTATACGCAATATCTTTGCTACTAAAATATGCAAGTGAGCTCATTCAATGAAATTATCCGCAGGCATTATCTTCATTTATTCTAATTATATTACTGGTGGGAGTTTCACATGTGGATGACATGCTGACTATGCTGCGCAATGATATGGAAGACGATGCCGAGAGACGAGGACTCTACGAAGTGGTTTATGGACAACAAGTTTCTTTTCACGTAGGGGAAGTGAGCACTAACAATCAACGTAATTTCGCTAAAGCCCAACATCTCGCTACAGGTATGTCTATTCCTACAATACAACTCATTAAAGTTTTGTTTCCGCAGATTTGTTCAGTGGCCTTAAATCTAGCAGTGATTGTGTTTTTTTTTGTCATAAAAGTGTCAGTTATTTTAAGGTTTAATCATATCAGATTAAATCACCACGAGCCCCAACATTAGCACTTCCAAGTAACGAAAGGGTTTGTCGGAAAATATAAGCGTGAAGAGAACTGCATAATGTTTGGAATAATAATTTCATCCACACACGAGAATTTTTCGAGGATAATTCTTTCCACCTCATTTCACACTTGCCGAAGTTTAGGATGTCCTTATAGGAAACTGGATACATGTACCTACTCTGTTACCAAATAATAACCCCAAGCAGCCAATAGTTCGATATCAAACAAAGCTCTACGTCTATAAAACTCATTACACGCAGTTGAAATATTAAAATTTGGCCATTGGTATAAATATGGTGGTAGGTCTCTCATATATGCGAGGCCCTCTGGGTAGGTACCACCACAATGTCTATTTCTCCCGTGAAACAACACTGCTTAAATGCACTGTTGTGTTTCGGATTGAAGGACATTGTAGCCAGAGCAACTACTGGACGTATTGAGACTTAACATCTTATGTCTCAGGATGGCGAGCGCAGTGGAATGTTTCTACTATTTATGAGCGGTCGTATCGCTTACTGTAACATATAAGCAATAATAATTAAATACACGCACTTGAGACGTGTGCGGGGGTGAGGAGCGGGGAGCAACAGTTGGTCGCTCACTCACCTTCGGGACACGGGAACGACGAGTAGCGTTGGTGAATTCATGTGTTTTATTGGTACTCACATACCGAATAGTACAAGTGGCGACCCTGCCAGTGACTAAAATACAAAGGTTTGTACCAATAAATTAAACAATACTCAAATGTATAGTTTGAGGTAAATCAATGTATAAGACCTGTTTTGTTATGTACTTATATCGGTTCAAATATAGTAAAATATAAGGGTTCACTTTATTTTATTCATTAAATGAGATTGAATATCTCCTAATAACGATAATAATATAAGATTGCACGATCTTTAGATTAAAACTGGTCTTTAAACGTTGATTATTACCAAAAATCTTGTAACGTTGATCATACGTTAAAAAACATTAGCAATACCTCAATTTGTTGCCAAATGTATATGCACAAACTATTGGTTGTTTTTTCGCTTATTTATTGCAATGCGGTTGCTATTGTTCTGGAGCAGAATGGTATTCTCCTTAGAGTAATTACCTCTAGAGAGATTCACGCTGTAACCGCACATGAGACATCAATAGCTATATCTAGCAACACAAGAAAATAAGCGCCATATTGTGGCCTTGATTTAAAATAGACCCTATTACAATTACATTAGGTTGCTTTATTGCTTGAACGACGTCGCTTTGTCTGGCGAAATTCTTTTTTCGCCCATCAACAAAACGCGGCACGTCACATGAAATAGAACATTATTTTGCATCTCATTCTGACATAAAGAAATTCGTATCGGTGTGTCTCATTTTTGCGATGTACAGTACATTTAGGCTCTCTCTAGAGGTAATTACTCTAAGGTATTCTCGTAATTATTTAGCTACGCGTCAACTATACGTCGTATGTATTTAATACTTTTGACATTAAAATATATTGATACGATTTGTAGAATGTTTTCTTACTACGAAAATCGAACCAGTGCATGTGCTGCTCGTTGTTAATCGGACTAAATCGTCGTTTGAGACGTCAAATGAATAGGCACCTACTAATAGGTACCAACCGATCAAGTCGCGATCTGAATGACGCACATAAAACACGCAGCAGTAGAATTTGCTAAGCGTATTTCACAGCGATTGTAAACATTACGGGAATACGGAAAGGGCCGTTTGATCAAAACTAACCTAATTGCAACTGCGCTGCAACTAAATTTTATTTTAATACGTGAATCGACCTACTGAAGGTCAATTATTACATTCGCTAGAATAAATATTGTTAGATACAAACATTAAAACCAATTTATTTTTACTCTTTTATTTTGATTTACGAGTATATTGTACCTACATTAATTGGTATCATACTTACAGACTGTTTTATGTTCAATAGGGAAAAATCGATTGTATATTCATTACATAAAAAAATATAAGAATAGAAATGTGGCATGTAACTGATGATTGCCTTATGTTTTATTCTTTAACTAGCTTCCTTTGATGTAAGGTCCATGTACATATGATGTCCGGCTTAATTATTACTTTGGCAACAATTCAGGTTAATGCTTAATGTTAAGAGGTAGTTTGGCTAGCCAAACAGTACCTAAATGATCTTTATAAAAATCTAACAAAATAAAGATCAAGAGGTAGTTCGATGAAAATCGGAACAGTACCTATAGTATGTCCATAGGGGGTTCTATGCATTTTAGAACAACACCTAGAAACGCAAATGTTTGGTTACAGAAAATCCCAAACCATGTCACAAATACCACCAATGGAACCCTTAGACTGTGAGGGTGAGCCAGCTTCAATTGGCTTACGGTGGGAGAAGTGGAAAAGAGGTCTAGAGCTATACCTCACGGCAGCGAACGTGACTGTGCCGGAGGCAAAGAAAGCAACGCTCTTACATATGGGCGGATTACCTTTGCAAGAAATTTATTACAATATACCAGAAACAGCAGCTGAGGGCGAAAACGTGTTCAGTGCAGCTGTCGAAAAATTAGACAAATACTTTTCCCCTAAACAGAGCCTTGTTTTTGAACGTCATCTCTTTAGGCTTGTTAAACAGGAGATTGGAGAGAGATTTGACAAGTTTCTTGTCAGACTTCGACACCAATGTTCCAAGTGCAAATTTACCTCTCCTGAAGAACATCTCATTGACCAAATCACTGAAAAGTGCGAATCAGTGGAATTGCGAAAGAAAATTTTGACTCTAGGAGATGACGTTACATTAGACAAAATTATATATGAAGCTAATAGTTTGGAAACTGTTCACCGGCAACTTAACAATTTTGATCCTTCTGGGCCCCACAAAGATTCATCGGTAAATCATATTGCACCTGTACGGAAGGAATTGAAATATACTGCATGTTCTCGTTGTGGTGGAGGCCACGCTAGCAATAGCAAGAATTGTCTGGCTATTGATAAAAAATGCACTAAGTGTGGCTTTATTGGACATTTCCGGAAATATTGCCGAACTAGGCCACACAAACGTAAAGGCAATGTTCAAACTCAAAACGGAAAAGCCATTAAAAAAATTAAAACCCAACCTAAGTCTGACGAAGTAGATTATATTTTCCATTTGGATAGTAGTGACTCCATTACATGTTTACTCGGGGGAGTTGAGATAGAAATGCTTATAGATTCAGGGAGCAGATGCAATATTGTAACAGATGCTAATTGGGCAATTCTGAAGAGTAAGGGTATCCAAGTGGAAAATCAAGTAAAGAATCCAGATAAAAAATTTATGGCCTACGGAAGTAAACATCCACTAGTATAGACCAAGATCCCAGAGCGTTCTGACATAACTTATTTTCACATGGATGAAACCTTCACGACTTGGTAGCGTATAGTATACTTTTAAATACCTGCCTACTTGTGTAACTTGCACTGTGACAGCTGGGCAGGTACCAGGTGAGAAAGGTAGCTAAAAGTATGAGTTATCTAACTTAAATTTGAATGGCTGATTTTTATATATATTTTGTAGAATATTATTCTAAACTAGAATTATAAAGTTTCAGACACTTTTCATGGGCCAAATCTTTTGTCAGACGCTTTAAAGCTTGACAAAAAATGAATGAACTTTACTTATTTTTTTATGTCTGACTTTTAAGAATATTATTCAAGTAACTATAACAAAATTATATTTCATCAGTCAGACAAATTCGAGTGACCAAACATTCCCTAAACACAAAATTATTCAACCGGGAGTGCGAGCGCAAGAGCACTTTGCGCACGCATTTCAGAGCGAGTGAAACGTTCACAACAACTTGGTTCCCATTCTTAAACTCACCATCTGCTCCACTCCACAGAAAAATCGAAGTGTATATTTTGTAAACAACATAATGATAAATTAAAATTATTTACTGAAGAAACATTTAAAAATGTAATACTGACGTTGAACCAAATTTATCAACCAACGTTATCAGATGCTCTGATACTGAAATCGCGATAATTATGCTAGGACATATATGTGCATAACTTGAAAAATGATGACTCGAATGTATGGTTAAATGCAGGCACCGGAAATAACCAAAGACATATTAATTTGACAAAAGTTTACGAGCATTTAGGACCATTTTTGTATAGAAGTTTGCCAGGATTTCATGCATTGACTGGACGTAACTTCCATCCCGCCCTTTTTAAGAAAGGGAAAATAAACATTCAATTTATTAATGAAAAAACATGAATAACAGCAAGCTTTTATGCAGTTTGGAGAGTCGTGTACTGACGAGAATATATAACAATTTCTCCGAGCGAATTACATTTCTAGTTTAAGGAATAACGCAAATTAAAAATACCAACCATTTTAACTCCTGAACACAATGGGTGGAGGCTAGAAGAAAATCAATATCACTTCCATTGGTTTGATGGTGACCAATTACCCGGAGACATTAGCGAATTCCTTAAAAATTCAGGTACTATACTTTGACTTAAGTTTTAAATTTGTGTTTTTGAATTCTTAAAACTGTTTTCTGCAGACCACTGCCAGCAATGACAACATCACTGATGACGATGAGGATGCCTTGAATGGATACCTAATATCGTGATTGGATGAACGATGAAAATTCCAATGACTGTGTCGATAATTGCGATGATTAAAAGATAAACAAATATTTGCAGTAGTTAATCATAGTTATATATTTTTTAGTAAAATATTTTTTTCTTAAAATTTTTCTTACTGTTATCTTTTTTTAAAATAAAATAAAGATAATTCCTTATAATAAAAAATGGCTCCTCATATATTCACTACCTCAAATACATGCAATAAATACATTCACTTTAATATGTATTAATTCACAACTTAATTTTTTAAATGTTTCTTCAGTAAATAATTTTAATTTATCATTATGTTGTTTACAAAATATACACTTTGATTTTTCTGTGGAGTGGAGCAGATGGTGAGTTTAAGAAGGGGAACCAAGTTGTTGTGAACGTTTCACTCGCTCTGAAATGCGTGCGCAAAGTGCTCTTGCGCTCGCACTCCCGGCTGAATAATTTTGTGTTTAGGGGATGTTTGGTCACTCGAATTTGTCTGACTGATGAAATATAACTTTGTTATAGTTACTTGAATAATATACTTAAAAGTCAGACATGAAAAAATAAGTAAAGTTCATTCATTTTTTGTCAAGCTTTAAAGCGTCTGATAAAAGATTTGGCCCATGAAAAGTGTCTGAAACTTTATAATTCTAGTTTAGAATAATATTCTACAAAATATATATAAAAATCAGCCATTCAAATTTAAGTTAGATAACTCATACTTTTAGCTACCTTTCTCATCTGGTACCTGCCCAGCTGTCACAGTGCAAGTTACACAAGTAGGCAGGTATTTAAAAGTATACTATACGCTACCAAGTCGTGAAGGTTTCATCCATGTGAAAATAAGTTATGTCAGAACGCTCTGGGATCTTACTCTAGTAGTTTTAGGAAGTTTTGATTCTTCTATAGTGGTTGGCAATGGGTCTACTTTTGACAAAGCGACGTTTTATGTGGTGAAAAATGGAACCAGAAATTTGCTTGGAAAAGATACCGCAATTAAACTTGGTGCCTTGAGAGTGGGTCTAGATGTAAACGCAATAACAGGTATGTTTCCTAAAATTAAAGATGTTCAAATTCATATTCCCATAAATGAGTCCGTTAAACCAATATCTCAACCTTATCGCAGAGTCCCCATACCGTTAGAGACCAAAATCGACAAAAAAATTCGAGAACTTATCGATACAGATATTATAGAACCTGTGAACGGCCCATCAAATTGGATATCTCCCTTAGTGCCTGTCTTGAAAGGCAATGGCGATGTAAGAATTTGCGTAGACATGAGACAAGCTAACAAAGCTATTGTTAGAGAAAAACACCCATTGCCTACTATGGAACAGTTAATTCCTAAATTTCGCGATGCAAAAATATTTTCAAAATTAGATTTGGAAAATTCTTTTCACCAGTTGGAATTAAGTGAAGATAGCAGACACATTACAACTTTTATTTGTAGTCAAGGCCTGTTCAGGTACAAACGCCTCATGTTTGGAATTTCTTGCGCTCCCGAATGTTTCCAAAAAACCTTAGAAAGATTATTATTACCTTGTGAAGGTGTAGTAAATTTTATTGACGACATTGTTGTGTTTGGAAATAGTGAGGTTGAACATGAGACGAGGCTCAAAAAGGTCCTCCAGGTTTTAAGGGACAATAATGTCTTACTTAATAATGCGAAATGTTGCTATCGAGTAAAATGTATAGAATTTCTTGGGCATAAATTAACACCGGAGGGAGTCAAGCCACTTGATAAATACGCGAAAACCATCGAGTCGTTTAGAGAACCTACTATAATTGAAGAAGTTCAGAGCTTTCTAGGGCTAGTCAATTATGTAGGCAAGTGGATCCCCAATTTAGCAACGTATACCGAGCCCTTGCGCGAGTTGTTGAAATTAAAGTTAGGCAAGACCGCGGATATTAGCTCTTACTGGCACCACAGCCAAAAAGAAGCATTTAACTGTCTGAAACAAGCTATGACTCAGGTTAGATCATTAGGCTATTACGACCCGAATGACAGGACGCAAGTTTTTGCTGATGCCAGTCCAGTAGGGCTAGGAGCCGTGCTTGTCCAGCATGGCGACACAGGACCTAGGGTAATTGCGTATGGCAACAAGAGTTTGACAGATCGTGAAAAACGTTATTGTCAGACAGAAAAAGAGGCTCTCGCGTTAGTTTGGGCAATTGAGCATTTTAATATGTATTTATTCGGAAAAGACAGTTTTGAATTAGTAAGTGATCATAAACCACTAGAGGTCATATTTGGTCCGAAATCAAAACCGTGTGCCCGGATTGAACGATGGGTATTACGCCTACAGTCGTATAACTTTAAAATCGTATACAGTCCAGGGAAGAAAAATATAGCTGATTCGTTATCACGGTTATGTGCGAGTAATCAAGCACCGCAAGCATTTGATGACGAAAATTACATCAACTTAGTAGTTGACGAGTCTCGCCCTTTTGCAATTCCACTACCCGAACTCAAACAGGCTTGTGAAAAAGACCGTGAGTTAGAGTTAGTTAAAAACGGCGTTTACCTACATAATTGGGATCAGAGCGTCAACAATTACAAGATCTTTGAAAATGAGCTTTGCTTTCAAGATCATTTGCTTCTACGGGGTAATAAAATTGTGATTCCCTCCGCTTTGAGAGCGAAAGTACTTGCAGCTGCTCACGAAGGTCATCCTGGAATCGTGGCCATGAAATCGCGACTACGCACAAAGGTTTGGTGGCCTAAAATTGATATGGATGCCGAGCGTTACGTTAGGGCTTGCAAGGGTTGCACTTTGGTTTCCGCGCCTAATCCCCCCAATCCAATGCATAGGCGGCAATTACCAGCTCAACCATGGATTGACGTTGCTATTGATTTTCTCGGGCCTTTACCGAGTGGCCATTATCTCTTTGTAATAATAGACTATTTCAGTCGATACAAGGAAGTAAAAATAACTAAAAGTATAGATTCTATTTATACCATTAACACTCTTAAAGAAATATTTTCGCGCTTAGGAGTCCCTGTGAGTATCTTGGCTGACAATGGGCGACAATTCACGAGTACAGCATTTACACATTTTTGTGATGAGTTTGGTATACGTTTATTCCACAGTATTCCCTACTGGCCTCAACAAAATGGTGAGGTCGAAAGACAGAATAGGAGCATATTAAAAAGATTACAAATTAGTCAAAATCAAAAATCTAATTGGCAGGATGATTTGCTTAAATACTTGACTATGTATAATAGTACCCCTCATTCCGTTACAGGAAAATCTCCTGCTGAACTTTTTTACAAACGTCAATTTAGGGACAAGTTACCTTCAGTTGTAGATATCGAATATGAACAGGTAGATTCTGAAACAAATGATAGAGATAGGGAGATGAAAGCGAAAGGCAAAGAGTACGCCGACAGAAAGAGACGAGCAGCAGAATCAATTATTGAGGTGGGAGAAAAGGTGTATGTGAAAAACATGACAAAAGAAAATAAACTTTCCTCTGCATTTCTTGACGCACCACATACAGTAATCAGTAAGGAAGGAAACGACGTAGAACTGGAAAATGACAGCAACGGACAACGACTTCGGAGAAATGTAGTACACCTGAAACGTGTCGAAGGACAGTGGAAGGTTTGTGGAGATGGAAGCTTGGGAGACTCATCTCATACTGATGCTAATAATGAAACGAATGATTAGCTGATATATAAGTTAATTGTACTGGTCAAAATAAGTTGAGTTAATAATTAAATAAACTAAATTGTTTGTTGTGGATTCCTTAAAATGTTTAAATGATTAAAATAATATTCTAACTAGTTTTAAAAGTAATCAATAATTGTTCTTCAATTTTGTAAAAGGTAGATGTAACATATAAGCAATAATAATTAAATACACGCACTTGAGACGTGTGCGGGGGTGAGGAGCGGGGAGCAACAGTTGGTCGCTCACTCACCTTCGGGACACGGGAACGACGAGTAGCGTTGGTGAATTCATGTGTTTTATTGGTACTCACATACCGAATAGTACACTTACCATCAGGCGAACGGCTTGCTCGTCTCGCCATTCACTGCAATAAAAAAAAAAAAAATAATAATATATGGACAAGGCGAAAAGCGAAGTGTTTCGATGTAAGTGGTGCGCACGCTCCAGTATATGTCTAGTGGAGCGTTACTGAAATTAATTTTAGCCAAAAACCAAGATAGAAAGTCCTAGCTTGCAACGTTTATGAAATCTTGCGTGTGTTATTATATTATAGATTAATAAAAATGTAGAAATAAAAATTTTTTTTCACTGTTTAGACGAAATCTATTACCAAAATTAATGAAATATTTATTATAGCGTGATTTACACGGTAGCCTTTTTGAAACTCCAAATGTACCTACCGAAGGGCTTATCCTTAGCTTTTAAATCAATGCATTTGTGTTGAATTTTCCAGTGACAGTAGTGTTTCTGTATTCGAGCACGATGCTGACGGCCTTGTACCTTTTGTGCTGCATCTCGCTGCTGCACGGCGCAGTGAAGTACAAGCGCGAGTACATGCTGCCGTGGATAATGGCGGCCTGCATCGGAGTCGTGTTGCTCATCATTGCGATCGTCATCGGCGACGGATACCCCTGCGTCGTCAATCTCTTCGGCGGACATAATCTTTACCGTCAGTATTTGGAATATTTATAAACGTTACTCCATCATTTCCTCATCTATGGTACTGATCCTTTCATTTCTCGTATTGTTATTGATAGGGTGAAATCATTTTCTTGCAGAGACTCGACGTAAGGTAATTCTGAATTGTTACCTCTTTTTCTTCCAATCCCTGAATTATCAGCTGAATGTGCTAATGCACATAGAAATCATTTCGACTACGCATACTTAAAATATATATATATATATTTACGTTTAGGCATATCAATGTTGAAAATATTTGAATTTGACTATCTAAATATGCTTTGCACGTTACTTACCTACGAGTGGACCTAGCTTTGGACGTCCACCTTCAATCTGGACTGACCCTTTGGGTTGCACATGATGATGGCCGCTGTCAATAGGTGCCAGTTGAATTCTTGGAGGAGGCCTAAGTTCAGCAATTGAACTTTCAATAACTGAAGACGATGGTGAAATAAGAATAGGTACTGTTTAGAATTCATAAAAGCATTTCTTATGGTTTCTCCTTAAACATTTTCCTGTTTCATCCCGGGCGATAGATTTAATAAAGTAATTATCATCACATTTTACATTTTGTTCAGAGCCGAAAAAAAAATTTAAAAGATTTTAAGTCATTTTCTCCCAGATTCTCTCTCTGTTTATATTTATTGAAAATTTATATTTTCCTACCCAAAAAGTAGGTTCCAAAGCACAAGAATCTACGCACCGATACAACTTCATAACGGACATTCTCCTTTTAAAATATTTCAGATTTCGGTTGTGGTCTTTTCGTGTTGACATTCATTTACGCGATCTGCGCCGTGAGTAGTTTCGCGCTGGAGACTGGCGGCGGGCGGTGCGCGCGGGGCGGCGCGGCCGACGAGCGCGGCGAGCGGCTGCTACTGCTCGACCACGCCGCGCACTCCAGCCTGCTCTCCGCCGCGCAACTCAACAAACTGTCGCACGGCACGCGCACGCACTTCGTCTGAACCGCGCTTTACGGCTTTAAACACTTTGAAATCATGCTACTGTCCCACCAGCGTTAACGCTAATGTTATCTATAGTTAAAATACGCCCTAAATTCCTTAGAAATAATCAATCAAAATTGACAGCCTCCGTGGCGCACTCGGTTAGACGCCGCCTGTGAAAAGAGATGCCGCGGGTTCGATCTGTACACTGAGAGAAATGTTTGTGTGAACCACAGATATTTGTTTCGGGTCTGCGTGTTTGTGAGACCAAAAAATGTCTCGTACTTCCTGATACCCACGACACAAGACTCGATCTTAGTGTGGGGTCAGGACTATGTATTTGACTGTTGGGTTTATTTATTTGAAAGCTGCCACATTCCATTGATTTGATAACTGAGGATAGGTCCTTCAGTAAATTTGCTATTTTCGAAATTGTTTACCGTATAAAACACGCTTAAATAAATATTAAATAAACTTAATTCTAAGATTTCGTATAAACGATGATAAAATTATTATCTTCGTTTTTATGAAACTTTATGTCACAATACAAGCATTTTTAAAATCGTTGCGGGTGACGACTAATTCAGCAACACTACTAGAGACGCACTGGAGCGCGCACCACTTACGTTGGAACACTTAACGTACGTGCTGTCCGCCCTTTTCATATATTTATGTCTATGCCACATTGAGTTTTTCTTACCAAAAACCCTTAGATGTGTGAAAAAAATGGCACACAAGTTATCGCCTAAGGTTTAACGCCATCAAGGGTGGATCCAGCTTTTATGCCAGGGGGGGGGGGGTCATATACTTCATATCAGATTTTACGCCACATGGTATATAGTTCATGTCGGAACACTGGGTCCGATTTCAATACTCGAATTCGTAATAATGACTTTTTAAGGTTTGTTACAGTCGTGATTTTTGAACACACTCACACTTTATTACTTTATTTATCGACATACAAAAAATTAATTGTGTCTATAAATTTTATCAACAACATAATTAATTGATAGTAGCCATTACATTTAATCGGGATTAACGTAGTTAAGCGCCATTTATATTTATGTTGCGTTCCAGTATTTGGGCGTATGTCAATCTGCAGCCAGCGCAGGGGGGTCATGACCCCCATGACCTCCCCCTAGATCAGCTCTTGAACGCGAATAACACTGCCACATCTCAATTAAAGTGATTAATATCGACCAGATTATGTCTTAGATAGCGCATAAATTAGTGCGTTAGGAAGCTGGTGGAGCAGTGGTATACAGTGACTTGTTTTCGATTTACAGCCACTACCGCCTAAAATGCTAGTTGTGTTGTTATACTCCTAGGTTTTTGTGTCAAATATTTTTTTAACACAATTGTAGTGCTGTAGAATTTAGTACATACGCATAACCATCGGAAGAATGGGAAGGACAGAAAATCAAAGGTATTCATAGCAAGTAATTATCAACCAATTGCAAATGTATTATAATGTTTAATGAACATGCACAAATTATTTGTTAATTAAATTACTAAGGTTCTTTGGGTTGTAAATTATGCACAAAAATGTGTTTATATAATACATAGTTTAAGAATTAGAGTAGCAAGTAACTGGGCGTAAATGGTACCTACTATATATTTACCACATAAATGGACTGCTTTCTAATGTTCAATTATGCTTTCACAAAGAGATTGCCTAACAAGAAGTTATTATTTTACGTCCATTTAGCATACTAGGCAATGTTTTGCTTAGATCACTGGTGCATAATAAATTATTATTGTGATATATTTTTATAATATTTATGTTTAAAACAGAATTTCTATATGTACAAAGAATAATTTTTAAGACAGAAAATATGAACTAATTCTGCTTTAGAATTATTGAAATTAAAGTAAATTATTCAAAAAATGTCAGAATACAAGGATATTTTACTTGAAGATTGTTGAGTAGCTATATTATTAAGCAACAAATATTACATGCTGATGCAAAAATAAAATCTTTTATTAAAACAAGTCTTAAAATTATTTCTAGTATATACATTGTTTATACCTTATACAACTATATAAACTCAATACAATTATCTAACAGATAAAAATACTTCCAATTAACTAATTGTTTAACTTATCTGCTTATGAGAATATTCTTATTAACTAATGCATATTTAATTATTAACCCCATCTTCCATTTTCTAATGGCCTTTGAACACCTTTAAAACCCCTTGCTAAAATAAACTTTTCTGATGAATCAGATCGACTAGCATTTGGTTTTAAAATCTTTATATTTTTGTAAAATCTGGACAAATCCATTTCTAAAATCGGCACCTCCTTGCCATCCCATACTTTGAAGAGTAGATTACCATCCATTTTTGTAACTAGAGCAGCAAATCTAAGTGCCATATAACAGAGCCCTATGATTCTGTCTTTGTCAAGTTCTTTAACTCCAGTTGCACTGGGTGCCATATCTGACAACACTAAGTCCACCTTTTTTCCATCCAAAGATGCAACAACTTTATCATGTGCTTCAATTGTAGAAAAATCAACATTGCTCATTATTGTTGCTCCCTAAAAAATAAAATATTTATAAAATAACACCAAAAATAAATTATTTTTAAAATGATATACAATTAGAATATAATGTTATAACTGTTTCACAGAAAAACCTTTCTTTTACACATCAACTCTGATGGTTTTATAGATATTTTGAGCACATGCCAGGTAAACAATCAAGTTTCATGTGCCAATTCTTTGTATTGGCACGAAAATCAATGTGTTAAACAATAAAACTAAGGAAAAAATGTTTCTTTGCTAACAATAAAGAGGGTTAGTATATAATTTTGCAAAAACAAGTTGTAAAGTGCACTCATACCAGAACGATCTACACAAATATGTCCATTATTTAATCATTAAATATGTTACTCTATTGTCTCTTTAGCAAGATAATTATCACTATCTATTAGCTTATTGAATGGTCATTAAACATCAAAAGAATTTGTCTTTATAAATATCATACCTAGACATAATGTTTCAAAATTATTTATGACAACTAATATATCTAAATTGATTTTATATCTTAGTAAGGAGAAATAATTTTTCAATACAACAGGGTTTTCTATTGTCGGAAGCTACCATGTTGAATTAAGTGCATCTGTAATTCTATGCCATACTCAAAACTATTCCACGTTTTTTTAAATAGCTTTATTTTTAAGACTACCAAAGTCTACTGCCAATTTTAACAGAAAAAGAAGAATTTATATCAGTACCAATTTATGATGCAGTTACCTCAATTGGGAATATTTGTAATTTGTCAATAGACAATACTGTTCCTTTCGGTTTGGTAGGATCTGCTCCATCTGCGTTCGTTTTCTGCACTGCCACTTGAGTCCATGAGCCAGGTGAAGCCCCTAGGTCGATCACAGTTAAACCAGGTCTGAGTATATTAGTTTTCTCATTCATTTCGATTAATTTAAATGCACTGCGACATCTGAAATAATAAATTAATTAGTATTCATTCATTTCTACCAAGAAATGATTTTCTAAAAGAATCGTTGATATATCAATGCAAGCATACTAATTTCTTTTACTTCTATGATTGTATATGCAACAAGATTATTAACAGAACAATATAAAACACACCTGTAATTATATATCTTCGCCTTTTCAACATAAGGGTCTACTCTTTGGCGGCTCAACCATTGCTGGGAACTTTTAAGCCTTTTAAGACAATTTACCACAAAACACATTCTTGAAAAATTTAATTGTGTGTACGCGACCGTGCGCGACTGTATCATTGTCTTAATACTCATATGGATTATTAGAGTTATGCTTAATAATGACGAAGCGCATTAACACAACAAAGAAATAGTAAATAAGGGAAATGCACAGAATTATCAAGAGGAGGAAAACGTCAGCTTTCAAGTAGTGTTGAGTAGGACATACAAGAGGCAGTACATTTGTCCCGTACATGACGTCAAAATGTAAGAGCGGTTCAACTTTTTAATGTGTCCTACTTCATTTTTGGTGTACTACTTGGTCTGTAATGTCATTTCATTGGCGTGAGCCGTAAGACAAAGTTATGAGACACACAAATAAGCATCAGTACGCCTCACTTTATTTGAAGTGGGACATTGTACTGGCTCAGTACAAAAATGAGGCTACTCTTACGAACTCTTTTTCAAGTCATGTCCTACTCAACACTACTTTCAAGTGTTTTTTTTTCTGACAATTGACAATTTTGACAAGTCTGTTCGCCACTATTCGCTAAACGCGCGCGCGCGCAGTGCGGCGCGGCGCGGGCGGCGCACGGTGGGCTGAAAATCGCGTTTCATGGACATTCAAATTTTTTTTCGAATTTGACGGGTTTTTTAATTGGAATCTATTAAAACATGCTTGTTCATGATACCTTTTAAGTATGAAGATATAAATCACAGGAAAAGGTACACTTTCGATTTTTTTTCGAAAATGTTGTATGGAGAAAACCATAAAATAAGCTATATCTCGGCTGGCACAGGAATGGCCGTTATTTCCTCTCGCATGAATTTTGCTCTATTTTTTTGCAATTTTTTGATGTATCACACCACAGGGGGCAAAGCGCGGCTTTTGAGAAAAAAAATCATATAAAAAAAATATATATTATTTCCGTTGACTTCAATCTTGGTTGGCAAATTTGAACCACATGTCTCTAAAAATAATAAATAGCGGTCACAAAACAACTTTATTGCTGGTTAACCCTCCCAATTTCACAATAATAAATAATACACGGCTTATATCAAAGAAATATTTTTTTACCTTACTTGTTTATGACACACAAATCGGTCTTGGATACTCGAACTTTTCCAAACAATGGATAAATTTTCACCTGCAAGTACTTACTACTTACTATTGTTTTGTTCCTAATTCACTTATTTAAGACCCAATAAACAAAAAAAGGCAGCTGCGTAATTATGATGGGTCATTATAATGACACAGGTGCATAATGATTTTGTTATTTATTTAAGAAGTATAAATAGACATTTGTTTGCTGTAATTTTTCAGTTTACCTCGATTTGTGCTTGTGTAAACATCGATTATAAACACGGAAATGGAAAGTTTAGCAAATTACTTAGACTTGTTTATGATTTTGAAAAACACGGGTAAGTACAGTGACTTCCTTTCGTTACATAACAATGTCGGTTCATGTTTGAATTTAAACCTTTCAGATGAAGACAGTCTTACGTTGAAATTATACTGTAGAAGATTTACTCATACCCTTGTGAAAAATTGGAAGCGATCTCATCGAAAATTAGAAGATTTTTTGAAAGGTTATGAGGACTGGCTTCAGTGTGATATCGATTGGCCAAGTTGCATTGCAGAACCGAAGGCATCAGATGTTGGGGCATCCGAATCTCATATCACCCTCGAAAGTCCAGTCCTTTCCACATCTTCGTCCGGTGCACCACACACAAGTAAGAAGCGTTTGCCACGAAAACCATTTCAAGATTTAGCAATGAAGCAAAAGAAGAGAAGGACTGAAAGTCAAATAGAATTGTTAGCAACTTGATCTGGTCTTCAATTTCCTTCAAATGTTCAGTAACCACAAGTTTATTTTCTTTAACAAAACTAAACTGCACTGGACGACAAAAATGTGCTGAACAGGGCTTTGGATTTTGCCATACGACTTCGTTACCATCGGTCAGCTTTAACGGAACTAACGAGGTCATGAAAACACTGGAATCATTATATTCGTCTTCTATTTTCTGTTTATACCTGCTCTGGTTCGATGCACCATCAAAACCCCACTTAAATAAGTTCTTTTCTATCGCCACATACAGGTACACTTTTCAAAATCCTTTTAACTGTTAAATCTAGAAGAGCCTGAAGGGACATTTTGGCTGTTGTATCTGTAACTGTAATTGTCTCCTTGTCAGGATAACACTGAGATTTAGCTTGCTGAATCTTATAGTATGATGGGTACAATTCCATCGCACCTTCCCGAATTGCTGTTTCCCTTAATGTTATATATTGCCACTTAGACAACTTTAATGATAAACATAGACCAAGTGCTTTCTCCGGTGTAAAAACAGGCTTGGGGCATGATTTTTTGGTAATTGCGTTAAACTTATCAGCAGCTTCTGAATGTTTTATCATATACTCAATAGCAGCAGCTATACTGTCCAAACCTTCTTGTCTCATTTTTCGCACAGTAGCGTATGCAAGTTCACTGGACTCACATTCTATTTGACTTTCAGTCCTTCTCTTCTTTTGCTTCATTGCTAAATCTTGAAATGGTTTTCGTGGCAAACGCTTCTTACTTGTGTATGGTGCACCGGACGAAGATGTGGAAAGGACTGGACTTTCGAGGGTGATATGAGATTCGGATGCCCCAACATCTGATGCCTTCGGTTCTGCAATGCAACTTGGCCAATCGATATCACACTGAAGCCAGTCCTCATAATCTTTCAAAAAATCTTCTAATTTTCGATGAGATCGCTTCCAATTTTTCACAAGGGTATGAGTAAATCTTCTACAGTATAATTTCAACGTAAGACTGTCTTCATCTGAAAGGTTTAAATTCAAACATGAACCGACATTGTTATGTAACGAAAGGAAGTCACTGTACTTACCCGTGTTTTTCAAAATCATAAACAAGTCTAAGTAATTTGCTAAACTTTCCATTTCCGTGTTTATAATCGATGTTTACACAAGCACAAATCGAGGTAAACTGAAAAATTACAGCAAACAAATGTCTATTTATACTTCTTAAATAAATAACAAAATCATTATGCACCTGTGTCATTATAATGACCCATCATAATTACGCAGCTGCCTTTTTTTGTTTATTGGGTCTTAAATAAGTGAATTAGGAACAAAACAATAGTAAGTAGTAAGTACTTGCAGGTGAAAATTTATCCATTGTTTGGAAAAGTTCGAGTATCCAAGACCGATTTGTGTGTCATAAACAAGTAAGGTAAAAAAATATTTCTTTGATATAAGCCGTGTATTATTTATTATTGTGAAATTGGGAGGGTTAACCAGCAATAAAGTTGTTTTGTGACCGCTATTTATTATTTTTAGAGACATGTGGTTCAAATTTGCCAACCAAGATTGAAGTCAACGGAAATAATATATATTTTTTTATATGATTTTTTTTTCTCAAAAGCCGCGCTTTGCCCCCTGTGGTGTGATACATCAAAAAATTGCAAAAAAATAGAGCAAAATTCATGCGAGAGGAAATAACGGCCATTCCTGTGCCAGCCGAGATATAGCTTATTTTATGGTTTTCTCCATACAACATTTTAGAAAAAAAATCGAAAGTGTACGTTTTCCTGTGATTTATGTCTTCATACTTAAAAGGTATCATGAACAAGCATGTTTTAATAGATTCCAATTAAAAAACCCGTCAAATTCGAAAAAAAATTTGAATGTCCATGAAACGCGATTTTCAGCCCACCGTGCGGCGTGTGGAAGTTTAAATAAAATAATCACAAATATACTTTATTTACATTTTACAAGAATTCATAGAATGTATAATTTTGGCGTTGATGTCTATAATCATTGGGATAAGTAGTAAAAACAACACAATTTATTATCAAATGTCAATGATAAAGACGAGGCTGTACGGGCCAGAACCCTTTGCCTACTCATTTTAAGGGAGAATGAAGAAAAAAATGTCTAATGTCAATGTCAACTGTGGCAGAAAATGTTTTGGCGGTAGGGATGGGCAAATGGAAAAAATATATCGATATTTATCGTATCGATATTTTTCAAATATATCGATATATATCACCCAAAAAATATCGATATTTCGATATATCGATATTTTTGCCCAATTTGCAATTATTTATAATAATTGCCAAAATTATCGGAATTTTAAAGCAAATACACATCTGGCCTGTTTCAACATGAGTTTTATTATTTAAAAAAAATCGAATTGCTCGACATAAAAAAAGAAACAAAATAAAAAAAAAATATCCAAACCAGCATTTGTCTGATATTGACATCAGGAGCATTCTTTTTTTGATGTGTTCCCCTGTTAATCTGCTCCTATCATTTGGCACAGCCAAATTTACCCCTGAAGCTACTCTTTCAGATTACACTGAAGATGCTTGACAAATCAAATATTTTTGAGCGATATCCGAGGGAACCGGCGTGTAATGTTGACAATTTACCCAGCTATATTGGATCAGATTTTCTTTCTAAAAGTGATACTGCTTCAGTTCATTGGGGACACAGCTACTGCTTGGAACCTATGCTCAGATTTAATAATTTCTCATGTCTAGACCTGATGGAGGACCCACCCATATTTTCTAAATTTATGAAATCGGATTGGTCAAAAACATGATGTGACGCATGAGCAGACAGCAGAGCTTAAAAAATATATCGATTTTGATATCTGAAAATAAATATCGAAAATTGATATATCGCGGGAAAAAATATCGCTAATTTATATCGATATTTTTCTGAAAAAATATCGATATTTTGATATATCGATATTTTTTGCCCAAGCCTATTTGGCGGTTTTCTTAATTAATGTTTTTAGAAATAGTTGTTTTATGTTTATGTACTAGTCGTATGTAGTATTATTACTCTAATATCCATAAAACTTGTTTATTCTCAAATCTCACAGTTGAAAATCGAATTTCCGTGAAGTTTCCCAGTCCACCACAACCAAAGGATTTATTGGAAGAAGTCTGCAATTCTGCATCTCAGGGATTGCCTTGGATCCACACCAAGTCGTCGTTTAAAAGTAGACTTCTACTACCTCAGCATGATGATGATAAGGAATAATATAAAATGAATTTAATATTGCGAGGTGCTTATAATGTTAACCGTAGATGTGTTTACACATTTATCAAGAATAAATATTACATTTTAACCCCAGAACGATATAAATCTGATACAATGAAGTTTTTAAATGTTGCCGAGAAAAATGATGCTGCGAAAAACATCGCTTTACATCTATCAAGAGGCACTTCAAGGCGGGTGAGTAGTTCGCTTTATCGCTTGATACTTCAGAAATATAACACATTTCAGGCTTTATATATAATATAATCTATTATATACCCAGTCAAATATAGATTACCTTAATGGAATAAAACAATACCAACAATTAAAAAACTTTAATGTTTGTTATTGCTGTAAGTTTGCATTGTACATTTAATAAATAAATATAAATAAAATCTTAGACTGAATAAGAATAATAAATTGATGAACCATCATATTTTTAATCCTACAATAACTTGAATCAAGTAAATACCTTATGCTATAAGTACAGTCAGCAACATAAGTCGCTACACAGTCACGAGATTTGGAACTGTCTTATCATCCAAAATAATAATTATTTTCAATATCGTATGGCACTTCTCGGCATAGATGACTTTACTTGGTTATATTTTATGACTACAGAGTAGTATGTACAAATTTTAATTCATAAAAAGGTTATCAAAAAATGTGAAGTGTTCAGCGAATTATGTTGCTGACTGTATAGCTTAAGTTAATTGAACACACAATGTAAAAAGTAAAACAAATTCCAGATTTAAATTTTGCTATGGTAGAAGTTAGAACATAACAATGTTATGTATTTATAATTCAGTATTAATTTGGTGTCTATTTTATTCCATTATAAATGTATTAATTAGACTTGACATTAATCAACAATCAATCTCAATAATTTACAGCGCGAAGGGCTATCAAAATTCAATAAGATATATGAGTTTGATGCAGAAGTGATGGGTCGCCAAGCTCAGATGGTAATGACTTCTGTGTCAGGTCATCTCCTGGCCTTGGATTTTGCCCACTCACACAAAAGTTGGAAAGCTTGTGATCCTGTGGCTTTGTTCAGTGCAGAAGTCATCAAATACTGCCCACAGGACTTTCAGAAGATAAAAGTGAGTTGGTAATATTTTTATTTTTAAATACAAACTATTATTAGAGAAGGAGAAGAGCTATGATATGTTTGTAGGATAGTAAGTAGTTTATTAAGTGCATCTATCCATAGTAAATAACTTGTATTATTTAATAATATTGCTATCTATTAACTTCCTTCATTACTAAAAAGTATTATTTAATTTGCATTATTTGTTATGTATATGATATATTACTGAAGTACTATGAGTATGTTACAAGTTGGTCAAAAATTTGGAAAGTGGAAGTTGTAACAAAACAATGAAATGTTTTGGTCTTAATTTAGCAAATGTGTAATATAAATTCCTGTTGCTCTCTCTTTAGGCTACTTTGGAAAGAGAAGTCCGAAGTTGCAATGGCCTTATAATTTGGACAGATTGTGATAGAGAAGGAGAAAACATTGGATTTGAAATCATAGAAGTGTGCACTGCTGTCAAAAGAAACCTTGAAATTTACCGTGCTAAGTTCTCGGAGATTACGTCCATATCTGTAAGAAGAGCACTGCAAAACTTGGAGAGGCCTAACAAGAATATCAGTGATGCGGTAGATGTGCGACAAGAACTTGATTTGCGAATAGGTAGGTAAAAAAAATTAAATCTTCATCTAATTATCAGGCCTATACAGTTTTCTAAACTTAATCGAATATGTTTGGTTTCACCTTATGAAAAAATAATAACAAAATATTCTGTCAACTATACACATAAATCTGTATCAGCCCATTTACGTCCCACTGCAGGGCACGGGCCTACTCTACAATCGAGAATACGATTGAGAGTGGTTAGGCCATATAGTCCACCACGCTGGCCTAGTGCGGGTTGGCGGACTTACATACCATAGAAATTCTTATGAATCGCCATGGCATGCAGGTTTCCTCACCATGTTTTCCTTCACCGTTTTAGTGTGTGGTGATTGACTACACATAAATAAAATGTGTATTATATTTTATAACATAATATCTTAACATGTGTCATTCTTTTCGGTAGGAGCTGCATTTACCAGATTCCAAACTCTGAGACTGCAAAGAGTATTTCCGAGCAAATTAGCAGATAGTTTAATAAGTTATGGATCCTGTCAGTTTCCTACACTAGGTTTTGTAGTTGAAAGGTATAGAGCCGTAGAGAATTTTGTTTCAGAAACATTTTGGAAGTTGAAAGGTTTGTTTATTTTTATATTATTTTATTAGTAAGAAAACATCTGATTTTATTTAACAAATTTTTTATCATTAAAACTTTTACTAATTTAAGATCTTTTTATAAAATATCACTAAACTTTTTTTATGAAATATTTACTGGTTTTAATTGTTTTGTTCTCATCTTGTTTTAATTCACATTGTAAATATCCGAAACGTAATTATACTAGCTTTTTTTTTAATTTTATTTTCAGTCAATCACACTTTAAATAACTTGAGCGTTGAGTTCGCATGGGAGCGAGTGCGACTTTTCGACGAGGAAGCGTGTCAGGTTTTACACGATATCTGTTTAGAAAGTCCTCGAGCGACGGTGCGTGACGTGAAAACTAAGCCAAAATCTAAATGGAGGCCCCTGCCGTTAGATACAGTGGTAAGTTAATCTATCCTATGGTTTTATAGTTTGAAGAACTGTGCTTATCCTTAATTTTAATTGAAAAAGTATTTTATTTTAAGTACTGAAAGTTTATTTTCCATTGATCCATATTATCTATAAGTTTATATTGCGTAATGAAAAACTGATATTTAAATGTTTCAACATTATACTTCACGAAAATAAAATGGCGCTATATTATTGGTCTTCGTCAGAAAGAGCTTAACACTACATGCTGACCATTTTATATTTCAAGGAATTAGAAAAGTTAGCATCAAGGAAACTGAAAATAAACGCAAAAGAGACAATGCGAATTGCTGAAAAACTGTACACGCAGGGTTTGATCAGTTACCCGCGTACTGAAACTAATGAGTTTCCTAAAGAAATGAACTTGGCAACGCTGGTGGGACATCACACTGGAGACCCCAACTGGGGTGGATTCGCTCAGGGCATACTGGATAGTGGAGGGCCCACGCCACGACAAGGAAACAAGAGTGACAAAGCCCATCCTCCTATTCACCCAACCAAGTACACTAATGGTATGATATTATTATTAGAATGTTCTACTTTTTATTAATTTGACTCGAGACTCAAGTCTCAAGATCTCTCAAGCTGATGATTATTTTATGGCTGATCTCTATATCTTGTCTATCTTTTGATTTAAGCGATACGATCGCCCGTAGTGATGCTATGCAAACACAAAAACATGTTATTGTTGCTGGTATATTGTGATTGTAAACTGTATGTATGGTTTTAAAAAAAAAGTAATCTAATATGACGTCTTTCTTATTTGACTTATTCTATATTTACTATAAAGATACAGTCCCAGGCACATGGATTTGATTTCGCAAATCAGGCAGAAGAGTAAGACTTACGGGAAAGATCGGCCGGATTCCGTTTTATAGAGCGTTGTCTTTGTCGCACAATGCCTCGATAACTCGGTATTGGTAGAAGCGACTGACGGTAAATCACATCATGTTATTGCGATAGACAAACATAACTTTTCACAAAATCGAACCTAGCCAAATATCTTGATCTTGTTTCTGATTGCCAGATCAATTTCTTGGCATTGGACATGAACTATTCAATAATCTTCTCCAGGTTTATCAGGCAACGAGCAGCGTCTATACGAGTTCATAGTGCGTTCATTCCTCGCGTGTTGCTCCAAGGACGCCCAGGGTCAGGAGACCACGGTGGCCATCGATGTTGCCGGGGAGACCTTCACAGCCAGCGGCCTCATGATCACCGCCCGGAATTATCTCGAAGTTTATCCTTACGACAAGTGGTCTTCCAAGGAGATACATGTGTATGAGGTAAGGAAATAATTAACTGTGATTCATTAATTAGCTAGTGGTTCTTGATATATTGCGGTCCTATTATGTTTACATTTGTAGTAAAGTACGATTACAACGTTGAGGTCTCGGGTTCGAGTCCCGAGTCTTCTTCTTTCCATATTATTAGTCTGAACAAAGCCTCTTATCCTATCGTGGATACATACAAGGCGAAACGTGTTTGTCCCGGTAGCCGGTGCCTACCCTTTCTGGGGCAAAGGCGTGAGTTTATACTTTATGACAAAAAACTGTATCAATCTACAATTGGGAATTTCAATTGTATGTAAGAAATCCCAAAATATATATTTATTGAAAGGATAACATAATTGTAAGTTACAACACAACATTTTGTATCAATATTATCCTAAAACCGTCTCAATCGTACTCTCGATTGTAGTGTAGGCCCGTGCAGTGGGACTTATATGGGCTGATATATCATCATCATCATCATCATCATCATCAGTACCCTGAAATCTAGGCAAAGTATTAAATACAAATTCTGGAACGGTCACGCTGCATGCGGCTTTTTTCGAACGTAGCTGTTAGAAATGTAATGTGAGTTTCAAATTATTTCATTAAAGATATTTTTTTATCATATTATATGAAACGCATATTTTTAATAGAACACATTAACGATCACTGATAACACATTTATCGATCGGACATAGTTAATTTGTCACCCTGTATATGTATATATGTATGTATGGTCCTTATATGAAAAAAAAAACAAAAAAAAAATATTGTTTTACAAAATAACAAAAGTCTTTTTTTATTGGCAGTATGTTTCTGTATACAACAAAAGATATACCAACACGGAAAATATTTATTCAATAAGAAAACAAAATGTTATTTAGGAACAATAAACATGTTAAGTAATCACTATTTATTTGTTGTAGAGAGGACAAATGTTCGATCCCACCAGTATTGACATGGTAACTGGCACGACATCGCCTCCGAATCTATTGACTGAAGCCGATCTCATAACATTGATGGAAAAACATGGCATCGGTAAGCATTGGCGAGCTAAAGGAATTAGGAATGCGAGGGGGGGGGGGGGAGATAACGCATTTCAATATATGGAAATAACAAAACATGAATTGCTGCTTTGTATTTTTATATCATATTCGTATACATACTGAATACTTAATCCTTATAAAAATAAAAATATTTGTTCAAATCTGATTCAGACCTATATTATGTGAGAGCTGGATGGCTTAAGTCCATCTTATGTCTCAGAATGGGGGGTGCAGTTGAATGCCAAGCAATGCTTTGTAATCCAAGTTGTTTGATGTTGTTACTGTTCATCAGCGGTCGTATCGCTTACCATCAGGCGAACGGCATGCTCGTCCATTCCTTCAATGAAATCTCCCTTTTTACAAAAGAGATACTTTACTGAATATCTACATCTAAATGTATTAATTTATTTTTTACATTACAGGGACTGATGCAACGCACGCCGAACACATAGAAACTATAAAAAGTCGTTCATATGTCGCGTTGGCTGATGCCATACACTTCGTGCCCGGCCTATTAGGAATGGGTTTAGTGGAGGGATACGACGCCATGGGACTTAATATATCCAAACCACACTTGAGAGCACAGTTAGAAGCAGATTTAAAAGCTATTTCTGAAGGTAGAAAACAACATAGCGTGGTCTTAGCTGAACAGGTACATACATTTAGAATGCATGTCAAAACTTCTATTCATTTAGTTTATAAGTATTTATGGTATCTACAGTAAAGTTTTATTAAATCAAATCCGTTTGGATATAAGCCTTTTAGATTACTACATTACCTTATTTTAGTTTTTTAGTCTTCGCTTAACTTATTATATCTACTTAGTGTCCTTGCTTTAAAATAATGTGGTCCGCCGTAATAATTAATTCTTCAAATTACTTAATCATGAGAAACATATTTTATATGATTGGTTATTAAATGTGTAGATAGCAAAATATAAAGAAGTGTACCTAACAGCGACGGCAGAGGCGAACAAAATCGACGCGGCACTCGGGGAACGATTCAACGAACCGCCCGCGAGCGTGCCGCATACTGCCGACACGTTCGCTGCGAGCGCGCCGTCAGGTATATCCACACAAGAAAATTATTCTTATTTTACAAAAAAAAAAAAAACTTTTCATAACATTTTTGTGCAATAAGTCTGAATATGAAATTTTAAATATTATTTATTTTACATTAATAGGTATAAATATATAACCTTGTTCCTTGTTCATAGATAGTTTTATATTTTAACTATCAAATGTTTCATCGTTTTCGCCCAAACTAAATAAAACAAATCGTTTTAGTATTAGAATGTCTCTTGTTTTAGAATGTCTATGGCCGAGAATGTTAAGCGAAATTGATTCATCCTTAAAAAGTGCATTGTCAAAAGAAAGGTAATGCGGGCCACTAGCAAAATGATGTCCTCACGTTGTGAATATTTTACGAAAATATTTTTAACTTATTTTTCAGTAATTTCGTAAAATAACACTATGTACATATATTTTTATTACATGCAAATATTGATTACCGCGTGTTTATTAAAACCTTTGTTAGATCTTATAGATTGTAAATTCTAGTTTGATATAGGCTAAATACACATTTACATTCCAGTATTCAAGTGTCCTAAATGCGGGTACCAAATGACAGTGAGGCAGAAGAAAAATAATCCGGAAGAATATTACATAGGTTGTAGTGCGTACCCGAATTGCAAAAACGCTGTGTGGCTTCCAAGTCTAGTTAAGAATGTGCAAGTACTACCGAATACGTGTACTGAGGTAACTTACATATCCCATATTTAATAGCAACTGTTCATTTTTTTTTTATTTGAATTTAATTTACTACTGTCATATATTTTTTTTTTTACTCAACTTGTTGGTAATTATTTCAGTGCGGTTCCGACTATAAACTACTGAAATTAGAATGGCGCAATAATTCAATAATTCATCTGTACCCCTCTCCACACACGACTTGCCTGGGAGGTTGCGACAAAACTCTTCTAGACTTGCTTAAAATACCCATATCTAGCGTAAAGACAACGTCCACAACACAACAGAATCAACCTACAACACAGCAAAACAACAGACCTCAGGTCGACAATCCTAGTAATACAACAAACCAAAGTCGAACGAGGGTAAATCAAGTATTTTCAACATCAAACCAAGTACCTAATAGAAATCAAGGAGTGGCCAGCACGAACCAAGTATCTAATACTAGAAACCAAGGACTTGTCAATACAAACCAAGTACCTGCAAGAGGGAATCAAGTCAGCGCAAGAAATAGTGTCCCAAATGTGCATCAAAATTCTAATTTTAATATGCCCGGATCGATGCCTCCACCTAATAGGCCTGCTACGAATGTGAGAATGCCAACACCATCCAGTAGTGATGATACGGATAATACTGTGTATTGCAATTGCAATCAACCTGCTATTCTGTTGACTGTCAGGAAACAGACTCCTAATTATGGTAAGAGAAGTATTTTTTAAATTCTAACAGTGATTTAGTGGCTTTAGATGGTAAGTTCAATGCACTCTAGACAAAGCAATGACTGGTTACAGAAAATGTCTCCTGCTAATTGAATACCACCGAGGCGTAGTTGGTTAGACGCCTGCTGGGAAATGATAGGCCGCGAATTCAATCTCCGCATCGAAGCAAAAAATCTGGTCCACATATGTATATTTGTTTCGGATCTTTTTCTGAATGTTCATGATACCGGAAAGTCTGTAGTAATTTTTGCTTTATTGACTAAATTAATACTGTTTGGTGTGTTTACTTTAGTATGCTCATACACATCAGCATCAAGGTCAGAAACATAATTCAGTTTTTTTTTTCAGGTAAAAAGTTCTATAAGTGCCATCAAGATAAAAACAGTGGTGGTTGTGATTTCTTCCTTTGGGCGCCCGAGTCGGCTGACGTACAAAACAATATCGATACTCCGCCGCCTTCGACTTCAACATGGGGTGTCAGCACTTCAACGCAATCTAATAATTATAATGCAGACAGAACGATGAGCACAGCGTCTGATGGATCTGATGATGTTCAGTGTAACTGCGGCATGTCTTGCAAAAAGTAACTATAACCTTTGAATTACAAGAGCTTTTTGGATCCTTTTAACAAGTTGCATGCGTACATGAATGTTCATCATACTTGTTGATTTCTTTAAATTGTCGCAAATGTTGGTGTAGGATTTTTTTTATTTATTTGCTATGTTTCGGTGAAAATAAGGAGGCTCTTACTTTTTCTTATGTTAAATTCGTATTAGTATCTTGAATGCCTTTTTTTATTTCAGGTTTACTGTTCATAAGGAAGGGCCAAATAAAGGAAGAATGTTCTATAAATGCCCAAAAGAGTTCAACGCCAAATGTAGTTTCTTTTTATGGGCTGATGAAAATACTTCAGAGTCAGGTATGTAGTTTTTCCTTATGTGAACAAAGAAATGTATACAAATTAATTTAGGCGGAACTGACATACAATATATTATGATACTAACATGCTTGTAATTGCGGATGATTCGTATTTGTCATGTCAATAACATGAATACAATAACCCAAAATATAAGGATGCACGATGTTGTCAGTTAGTGATGGAATAAATAGCAAAAGCAATCACAAATGGCAAGTGAAGTCGATATTAACATTTTAAAACAGCTAAATTTTTCCATTTGCGATTCACAAAGCCGATATTTTTATATCTCATGTAATCTAAGGTGTAAGTTATTTTTACGAACCTATTTAAAGAAGAAACTGAACAGTCAATTTTGTGTATTAATAATATTAAAATCTATTTTTTGTTGTAATAGTATTATTTAGTCCAAGGATGGCAATCCTTTTCTTTCGAGTGACAATGAATGAACAAAAAATAATTTTCATTCAATCTCCATTTGGGTATAAGCTTCTTGCTATTGTCAGATAATAATGTATCTGTGTCAGATGGCGCGTCGCGGGGCGCTGGGCGGGGTGCGGGGCGCGGCGCGGGGGACGCGCAGCGCCGCGGGGTGCTCGCCAACCCGCCGCGCACCAGGAAGTGCGGCATCTGCCACCAACAAGGACATACACGGACGCGATGCCCACAATTAAATGATTAAAACTACTCATTATACATCGTGATATTGACATCTGGTATTTAATTTAAACCACATGCTCCTGACCATCCCAGATAACATTGTACCAAGTTTGAACAAAAACTGCCGGATAGTTTTGTCAAAAATCGCGATTTTAGGTTTCATGGCTATTGATCAACCCCTATAGATACCGAGTCTTTTATAGCTCCGTTCGTTTCCAAACTGAACTAAAGTTCAGCTAAGCGGTAAAAAAAACTCGTATCTATATGGGTTGCCCAAAAATAGTAAGAACTAAAATCACAATTTTTAACAAAAAATCTTCTCATAATTTTTCAAATCGTGTAAAATGTCACCTGGGGTGATGACAAACATGTGGGTTAAAATAAGTACGATGTGTATCACCCTGTATATTATTAATATGTTAGTGTGTAATCTTTGTCTGCGGCACCAGAACAATCCCTTCCACTGGGTTAACTTATAGAAATCTTAAAATCTAATTAAAAAGTATTTTGTTTTGGGAAACGGTAATTAAAGATTTTTTAGCATAAGAAATTTTGTACTTATGAAAGATACATATTTCTGTCGTTCGCGCGTCATTAGGCCCTTTTTTAATAACGAGTCGATGGAGATAATCATTTTGAACCAATATATTATTTAAAGACATTTTTTTTGCATTAGGTCACTTTTTTCTAAAGGTGCGATATTATTGCATAATTTAATAACAATTGCACACAAATAAAAAAGTGTGTGTGTGCTGCAGTCAAAGTATTAATATTTATCTAAAACATACGGTCCTGGCGACAATTTCAAAGTCAGACAATTCATTATAGAATGTATAATTAAGTAATTTTTGTTTTGTATTGCCTTTTTGTGCGCTGTCGTTAGACGGGGCTATCGCATGAGTTCGAAAGGAATCGTATGTGCCTTAACATAGAGGTTGAGATATGAGTGTATATAACATGTATGTATATCGATGTTGTACATTATTGTAAATTGACCCAGTTACTGTGATTGTAATTTTAATTTCATTACATAATAATAATAATAATAAGTAATTTTAATTTCATTACATAAGTACACGCATTTAATAAAGTTATGTTTTATTATTACAAATTAACACAAGAAAAAATCCATAATCATTAATTATAAATTGGAGCACTATTTTAAAAATAATCTTGTTTGTTTGGTTAATAGTTAGACAACTAAGTACATTTTACTGCAATGTCGTCAAATTACAAATTACCTACTTGTATAAAAATACATGTTATAGGTGACTCCTATTTAAAAAAGTCAACAGATTCGTTCAGATCGTTTAATCAACTCATTACTTTTTTGTTCACTGTAAAAAATATTCACTTATAATACCACAAGAGCTTCAAAATTATCGGGTATTTCCCGATAGGTTCGTTGCAAACAAATGAAGGAGTCAAAACTTGACGACTTTATTTGTTTGCAGGGAACCTTGAGGGAAATTCCAGATAATTTTGAAGCTCGTGTGGTATTCGGGGGATTATTTTTCCGTCCCAAATTTTAATTTCAAACTCATTTTCATGCAAAATCTCCAATTTTCACAATTGAATTCAACCTGTCAGTTTGACGTGTGGTTAATTTGACTGGATCATGTTTTGTTTTTTATATATAGCAACTACCAGAGAATATTTTCAAAAAATTATCAGTATAATACCATGTAGGTTGTACCACGTGACGTCGAATGGTGCAATTCTATTGGTCGATATTTGGGTCGGAAAAATAATCACTTATAATACCACAAGAGCTTCAAAATTATCGGGTATTTCCCGATAGGTTCGTTGCAAACAAATGAAGGAGTCAAAACTTGACGACTTTATTTGTTTGCAGGGAACCTTGAGGGAAATGCCAGATAATTTTGAAGCTCGTGTGGTATTCGGGGGATTATTTTTCCGTCCCAAATTTTAATTTCAAACTCATTTTCATGCAAAATCTCCAATTTTCACAATTGAATGCAACCTGTCAGTTTGACGTGTGGTTAATTTGACTGGATCATGTTTTGTTTTTTATATATAGCAACTACCAGAGAAAATTTTCAAAAAAATATCAGTATAATACCATGTAGGTTGTACCACGTGACGTCGAATGGTGCAATTCTATTGGTCGATATTTGGGTCGGAAAAATAATCACACTAAATTACCATTTTTGTTTCTTGCTCTTCTGTTTTATATTTCCTAAGCTTTGTGCCCTTTGCATTTCTGCTTGTTGTTCCGCCTCCACAGTTTTGTCGGTCATCATGTCTAGCAATATTTCGAATTTTAGTCTCAGCATATTGTTTTCTTCTTCAAGTTTTTCCAACTCATTTTTTAAACGAAAATTCTCTTTGTGAGCAACGCCCGCTTTACCTGAAGCTGCAAATCGTAGATAAAAGATGTAAGAAAATCTAGCTAGCTTGCTAAATTAAATTATCAAAAAAACTATCAAATTAAGGTATAAAACTTTCTACTTTTGTTAAATAATATCAGACCTGGGGGCTGGGATGCATTATTATATTATATAGGGCTGTGTAGTGTTTTTTTAAGAATACTAATAAGTTTTGTTTGAACTAAACTTTACCCTTACCAAACCCATCACGATTGCATAGGAGGCACGTGCCCAGCAGTGGAACTTATGGACAAAAACTACCGCCTACAGCTTATGCCAACCCTTACCACCAAATCTGACCATTAAAATGTCCATATTACCTGGTATCCACTGTCCATCTTCAAATGAAACTTCAAAATCTCCTAACTTGATTTTTAATGGTGCAAGGTCTAAAGACAACTCTTTCGACGCGTAGTCGCTTCCGAGCTCATTTTTCAAAACAGAAGTATCTTGTTTCCTTACAGGAATAGTTTTTGGCGTAAACTTACTACTAAACAAAGGCATTTTGCGTTGTTCAACAACAATTGGGGTAACGCCACTGTCATTACTACTCGTTGCTATGGTAACAGGGATACCACAATGCACACCAAAATCTATTTTTCAATCAGAGTTCGTATAAGCATGATAAACATTAAACAAATTGAGGTGAAGCAATGCAACAAACATTTATAAATATTATTGAAATTGAAATGAGGTACCTCTAGCAATTTCCATAATTTAATTCTATCTCGGCGTCTTAAATAAGAAAATAAAACACTGCCAAGTATATAATATCAACATTTTTATTATTTTAATACTGGTATTCGAGATAAATTTTCGAATAGATAAAATAAAAATAAATTGTATAAAACAATATAAAAATCACCAAAATATAGTTATAAATAATGGAATTATTGTATAAATTAATATACTTATTGCTTGCAAATACAGAGTGTACAAAATGAACATTAAAGTATGACTATGTTTTCAGTCTAAATAACATCACAGTTGGAATTATTACGATAAGTGATCCTAACGTGTAAGTGATGACTGCGCCAAAGCACCAGTAAACTGCAACGAGAAAAACATTATTAATATCATAACAAATATGTTTATACCGAAAATGTATCATAAGTGTATTTTAAAAACCAAGTGGAAGATTGATTTAAATATTTGTATGCACCTAAATGTAGCTATTTTTTTGTCATTGAAAATTATAAGATTCACCCGATTTGTTATCGTACATTTACTGTATCGTTAAGGAAGTTACATTACCCTAGATATAGATAAACGACTTGTTATTCTTTAAATCACATCTTTACATACCCAATAAATACTGTAGAACATTGTTAGTCATAAAAGATAACTGTTTACAAATCACTGAAAGTAGTTGTAGATGTTTTGCGCAACAACAACAACTTTTAGTGAGAATGCGCAATACCTCAATGGCTCCGATTTAATTAAATGTAGATAAATATTGAGGTTTAGAGTATTTATAATATAGAGGGAGCGCTGTCATACATTCGCGTCTTGAAAAACGTAGATATTTTCTTGTTCGTAATGTTGGTACCACTCTTATATTAGTGGAAATTGAATTAATTATTTAGCAATAAATTGCTATAAATTTCTTCGGTAACCGAAATTATATTATGCTATTGTCCTTTTAAAACTAGTTTGAGTGGAATTAAATAGTCCTAAACTATTTATTTTTACTTTCCTTTTCCAAGTAATTCATGTTTGTTGGACAACCTGTAAAATATCAGCCAATAGGAGGGCAGAAAAAGGTGTGCCGGCACCACCATTTTTATCTACGTTTTTGAAGTACCAGCACTCCCTTTATATACTCTAAGTATTGAGGTAAGTAGCTCCTTTTACGGTTCGTTAATGTGTAAGTGTGTCTGTGTGAGAGAGAGAGAGAGAGAGTGAGAGGTCGTGGTTACCTGTGGAGGCGAGCAGCGGTCCGGCGGCGCGCGCCAGAGCCCCGAGCGAGCGCAGCGTGCCCAGCACCGCGCCGCGCGCGCCGCCCGGCGCCTGCCCCGCCGCCATCGACGTCATGCACGACACCGCGAACGCGGTCGCTGCAACAAACACACGCCCTCTTACAATGCTACTACTCATCTACACTCATCAATCAAATATATACTAGATACAGGGTCCTGAACAAAATCTCACGCCAAAAGTGGCCAAGGTGGCTTACAGTGGCGTAACAATAGGGTGGCAGAGTGCGCAAAATGCCACGGGCCCCCGGCCTTAGGGGGCCCCGGCCCCGGCAGGGCCCTGGTCCGACAGGGCCCCAGTTTGATAGGGCCTCGGGCTCAAGTCCGACAGAGTGTAAGCAGAGAATAATGTAACATTAATAACGAAATTAATTAATAAGAATAAATAATTGCCTATATTTTAAACATGGCAAACATTTCACCATAATATTTGATTTAAATGTTTTGTTTTTGTTTCAATGTAATATAATGGAAAATATTAAACTCCCATATGTAACAGACAGGTGTAATTTAAAAAATTTAAAACTCGAAGTGAAACGATTTGTGATTTAGAAATCTGTTAGCCCAATGGCCCCTTCCTTGGCCCCTTCGTATGAGACAGTGACAAGAAAAAAAATAATAACCAAACGCAGAAGACGTTTCAATAGATGCTGCACGACCTGGCTTCAGCTTCACAGCAAATAGATCACAAAATTGACTTTGACAAAACTAAAGTAATGACCAACAACCACCTTGATCCAACCTGTCGCTTTATGTGGCCACCGGCTCGAATTTGTTTTCAAATATGCCAACCTGAGACAGACCTATTAACAAGGTAGAAATAACTGAGGAACAGACTATGAGGAGGTGGCTGTATATGGGCTGGGCAGCATTTGGTATACTACGTCGAGTGTTCTCGTCGCCTTTACCACAAAGCTTGAAAACGAAAGTTTTCAACCAGTGGTACCTGCCATAACCTACGGTGCTGAGACTTGAACACTCGCAGTACGACTGGTCCACGAGGTTAAGGTTGCTCGGCGAGCTATGGAGCGTGCTATGCTCGTGTATCTTTGAAGGATAAGATCTGTAATGAGGTTATCCGTCCGAGAACCTAAGTTATAGACAACAAACAGAATTAGCAAGCTGAAGTGGCTGTGCGCTGGCTACATCTGTCAAAGAATCGATAGCCGTTGGGGTAAACGTATTTTTGAGAGGAAACCACGTTTTGGGTAACGTAGAATAGGACGCCCTCCAGCTACCCAGCCGCTGCCTGATGCTGGATGTGACAAGCTGATGACACGGTGAAATGGCGAAATTTAGAGGAAGCCAATGTTTAGCAGTGGACAAAAAAAGGATAAAGATGAATAAATTTCGGTCTCCCGATATGCGGAAAGCCAGTGGTCCGGATGGAATATCGGCGGTGGTTTTAAGAGCTTGTGTAGTGGAGTTGTCTCCTACACTGACTCGGCTCTTATGAGCGCCCTACCGGACAGCAGTTGTGCCTGAATCTTGCAAGGAGGCCAATGTGCAACCGATCCCCAAAAAGTGTGATCGGTCAGACCCTCACAATTATAGCCCTATCGCTATCACCTCAGTGATTTGTAAGGTCATGGAGTGGATCATAAAAGCTCAGTTGATCCGTTACCTGGAGGATCACTCGTTGATCAGTGACAGACCATACGGATTCCGTCAAAACCGATCAACGGGTGGATATTCTAGCGTTTGTTCTGCATCGCTAAGGTGAGGCGATTGACCGGCATGGCGAGGCTCTTGTTGTGAAAAATATGAAATCATATCATTAAAACAAGTTCTTTAATGTACCGTATCAGCTCATAATAGTCACGCGCTGACCTAGTGCGGGCTGGAGGAATTAATACCATACCACATACCATAGAAACTCTTACAAATCGCTATGGTATGTAGGTTTCCTCACGATGTTTTCCTTCACCATCATAGTGCGTGGTGATTGAAAACACACAATACACGCATGATTTCGAAAATTCAGAGGTGTGCCCTGGGATTCGATCCCGAGACGACCATGAACATGTCAGCAGCCGCGTCTGGTCCGTTTACAAATAAAGGCCACCTTAAAAAAATATGAAATAAAACGAAATTACAATGTTCTTTTTACATATACGAAGGGCCCCTTTTGATGAACTTTGCCACGGGCCCCCGATGGGGTAGTTACGCCACTGGTGGCTTATACTTATACATGTGAATTGCGAACTACGACATGTAGCAAAAAGTCTTAAATTAAAATCAACTTCAGGTAACAACAAACCTTATTCCTTTAAATTTAAATTTACTTTAGTTTGGACCATACTAAAATCAAATAAGAGCACACGCTTATTTGTGCTCTTATTTCTCTTGAAGTTTTTTAGGCCTTTACTTATAAACTAGTGTATATTTGATCGAAGTCTACACTACGATATAAAGCTGAAGAGTTTTTTTTTGTTTGTTACCGCTAATCTTAGGAACTTCTGGTTCGAATTAAAAAAATATTTCTATGTTGGATAATTCATTTATCAAGGAATACTATAGGCTACATATCATCACGCACTTATGGGAGGGAAGTAGTGAAAAAAAACTGTCAAATACGAGAAAATGGCATTCGTTTTTCGTGGTCCGATAGTCCAAATGCTTTGTGCCTTCCGAAAGGCTTTTGAATTTCGAGCAGTTTAAGGGAAGAAGACAGGACATTGTAGCCATTTTATAACTAAAATAACTTTTGACAGTTATTTTCAAAACCTATTTATGTGACGACATGACATGACATTTTAACAATAGCGAAAAGTAAACCTGATAACAGTGTTTACCTTTACTAGTAACACAAATTAACAATCTATTATATTCAAATAAAGATAGTGGTAGTAAATTGGCATTTATCCTGTTTATTGTTGTTATTTGAACAAATTTATCTATAATATATAACTTTATCGATATAGATGTATTTAGGACACGGAGTACATTTTAATAAATGGTAGGACATAAAAATGAATCATTAAAGGACGAATCAGTTTATGACGGATAACAAAGACGTAAAACAAAGCAAGATACGATTATTAACTTATTTATAAATAAAAAGTGTATTTGCATATCAATAAGATCGAATACTTAGGACACGGAAGTTGTCATAGACATTTCATAAACGATTTTGTTATGACAAAAAAATTGAAGATCTAAAGTACGATATAATACCACAAAGGCCATAATTATAGAGTTTTAAAACCTATTTTAGTTATCGAATAATTATTTTGTCCATTTCGAACGATTTTTGTATGCAGTTTGAGCTAAGAAGACAAAACATTCGATATCTAAAATGTTTTTTTTAAAACTGTATATAAATTATTATAATTAATATTTAGGCCGTAAGCTTTTGCAAAACTTACAATACTGGAAGGTACAAATAAATCACAAGCCCTGTGCTATAACGGAAAAGAGGATAAAGGGAGTTTTTTTTGACGGTCTAATTACAAAATTATATAATGATTGATAAAATCTGGAAGCAAAAGCCAGACTTTAGTTGTTAAAATGGATCTCATTATAAAACATAATTATTTGTATAAAAAACTTGATTTAGTATTCTTAATAAGATTCTATTATCTATAGCAACACATTGATGGCCTCGAACGGACGAAGGCAGTATTAGACAAGGTGAACGGGTGTTGAAGCTGTTCTAGCCAAATTTTTATTCTGTACGTTGATAAATAAATCACAAACTTTAAAAGGTTACACAAATAAAGACTATTAACAGTCAATAGTCTAACAAGACTAAACACGCATGATAAACATCCCACTAATATTATAAATGCAAAAGTGTATGTTTGTTACATCTTCACGCTCAAACAGCTGGACCAATTTTGATGTAATTTGGTATGGAGGTAGCTGACACCCTGGATTAACACAGACTACTTTTTATCCCAACAAAATGTAGTGTTCCCGTGGGACGTGCACAAAATTGAATTCATAGATTCGACACTCTTTCAAACTCAAAGGAATTGGATGGGAAGTTTAAAGTACGGCAGTAACATCGAGTTAAAATATTTAAAACAGTTTTCACGCGAAATAGCTCCCAAGTGGACTGAACTCAGAAAGTATCTGAGCCGCTCGTTAGATTTTACTTATGAGTTATGACTAATAATATTTAACGAAATTATTATCTAATGCACAGTACGTTGTTAGATCCTTTTTAGGACATGATATTATTTATATTTGTGTTGAAATTATTCGGTATTAAATATTCTACCGACTGACTTTTGTTCTTAAAAATATGTCAATATTATACAGTTTGACGTAAGTTGTACCTAGTTATCATTATTCACGCAAATATTTAAGGAAACCGGTATGATTTGCTATAAAAACAGAAAGTCAATAAAGTCACCAAGTTAAATATTGATTATTAATTCATGAGGCGACCATCGTGGACTTAGAAACCTATTGAAGATTTATTTCCGGGTTTACGCACACATCTAGCACATTTTAACCTTTTATAAAATGATATGTTGATTTTCAAGCATCCCTTTTAATCTTTAAGGTTGCATGCAGGATTATGCTCAAGCATTAACGTATCAAATTGAAGCGGACAAAAAGAAAAGTGTTCACTGTGCTTGTGACACAAAAATGATACGATCTTCGAATTTTCAACTTAACGTAAAACTTCACTAATGTGCCTAGATTCTCCACAAAATGTTGGATTCCTGTATCGTACGTCGCAACCATAGACTAAGTTCGGAGAAAATGATAAGTATAATAATTAATAGAGAATAGTATTGATTTTTAGAAGTGGGAATCTTACATCTTACTCCGGACGTCGAACATTCGAAGTTCGTATCATTTCTATAGAGTAACCCCCCTGTGTCGATCCAGAATCTACCACTGATCCATACATGACTCTTCTACAAGCGGAGTTTTATTGAGAGGGATAAAGCCATAGTCCAGCACGCTGGGCTGGGACTTGACATATATTAGTAAATGAAATTCAGCTTCAAGCTAAAGATAAGATCAACGAAGGTATAGTACTTAAGCTTTTTTGTAATAGGATAAGTTGAATAAGGGGTGACATTGTCAAAGTTGACAAAAACTCCTTTAAACAAATGAAGAAAATAAAGATCAACGTAAAGTGAATACTGTAGGGTACTCACATAGCGCGTAGAGCACGAGTCCGGTCCAGAGCCACGCCCAGGGCGTGAGTAGCGGGGGGTGCGGCATGGCGGCGGCCGCGATGCACAGGAAGGACAGCGGCGTGAGCGCCAGCGAGCCGCGCGCCGCCACCTCCGCGCCGCGCGCGCCCAGCCGCCGCGCCGCGCCGCCTTGCAGCACCGCCATTATCACGCCTGCACCGCACGGAACAACACTCTTACCACATCTCACCCCGCACTAGGGTAGGTTAGAGTAGGCTAGGTACTGGTAGGGCAACAACACTCTTACCCATTACCAGCCCACCCCCCCACGCTCAGGGGCCCTATTCTGTAAATCCGAAACGAAGTTCGAATCTTCGGACGATCGAAATTTATATTATGATACGAATGTACCTACATATACTTATGGTCGTAACTATAGACTTATAGTAACGATGAACGTTATACGAATTCGAACATTTACGGAGTTGGTACATTCCTATCGTCATAAACTTCGATCGGTAGAGTGTAAGTGGTAGTATCTATTATTTCGCTTGGATTTGGATATCACTTATAGGGCCTTAGAAATATCGCCCAAGGCGTCCATAATCCTACATCCGCCACTGACACTGCCTGCTGGCCCTTAAATTCTTGCTTGAGCTTGAGTTTTATGTTCCCCAATGCTGGGGCATAAATGGGGCGATAACCACAACTCTCTTGTGCAGTATATACAGGAAATTAATAATAGTAATACACCCAACAGTCGCATACATAGTCGTAGCCCCACACTAAGGGCGAGTCTTGTGTCGTGTGTATCAGGAACTACGAGAGACTTTCCGGTTTCATAAACACCCAAACCCGAAACAAATGCATTGTTCACACAAAAAATTGTCTTGATGCGGGATTCGAACCCACAACCTCTCATTTCACAACCGCCATCTAAGATACTGCACCATGGAGGCTGTGTTAACTTTATATTTTTTCATAAAATGTAAAATTAAATATCCAAACAGTAACAAATGAGCAAATCCAATTATAACCGCATAAAACACTTGACTAAATAAAATGTATGTTCTCAATATGTTTAACACCAATCGAATACCTTGACACATACGTCACACATGCAATTTACACGGGATAATTAAGATCATAATATATTTTGTAACCATCAGTCCTCACTCACCTATGACCAGGAACATTTTGCCCTGCTGCATGGCGGTGTACTCAAACGTATGATGCGTTAAGAACGTGATAGTGAACTCCAAGCCGGAGTATATGAACAGATACAAGAAGTACGTCAGTCCGAGCTTTGACAAAACTCTGCTCTGTCGTGGAGACAGATTCTCAACTGCGGTAAACTTCAGTAGATGCCATGGCGACACGAAGTCCACTGTTTTCATCAAGCTGAATGAAAGTGGCGCCCTTTTATCCTAAAAACAAATTTATGTAATAAGAACTTTTCGGTAAATATCATAAATATTGAATAGCCTATGTGAAACGGCTAAAAGCTGAGAAGACCTATGTTCAATACTCTCGCCTGTATAAGTGTTTGTATGATACATTGTTATTTATGACCCTGGGAAAGGAATCGATGTTTCATATTCTGACAACGCCTGACACTTCCCAATCTTTATAGTGGGGGATAAGAATTGTGTGATTACAGAGTCCATTTATTAGGGTTCCGTACCTTAAAGGTAAAAACCGGCCAAGTGCGAGTCGGACTCGTGCACGAAGGGTTCCGTACCATCATCTATAAAAAAACCCTAAAACCATGTTTGTTCCTGTTTATTAAGATCGAGTTAAAAATTGCTTAAAAATTACGTTCGTTGTATGGGAGCCTACAAACTAGTAAAATATTTAATTGTATATTACCTTTCAAAATAAATAATTAAATAAAAATTAAGTAAATATTAAAGGGGGGCTATAATGTAACAGAATTATTAATGTAATCAATTGTAGCTATTATTCACAGTAGACAGATCAAAATAAATATCAAGTGTTATATATACAGGTTATTAATAAAATAAAACATGTTTTAGGTACCATATCTCTCCGAATTAATTCAAATGTAAAATCAATGGAAAATCATATGTACAACCTCTGAATATTATTTCATGTTATTGCGCAAGCCTAATTATGTTGAAGGATATTTATATTTGGATACAAATATATGAATTTTAATTAAGCATTAGAAAATGTTTTTTGCACGTCATTTAGAAGCTAAACTAGACGAAAAAAAAAACAAACACATACCTACATTTAATATATTTTGTTGGTGCGTAAAAAATACTTTAATTTTAATTCTTTTATATTAACACTAGCGGCCCGACCCAGCTTCGCCTGGGTGCATATATTTTTTGATTCCACTCCACACCAAATACATGTTGTTTTTCGTATAAACTCTTGTATGCCTAAACTTGACGTAGCTATCCTACTGTCCGGCTTTATCCCGTCTCATCCGCCTGTTCAGTCTCTTCCCAATCCGTCCCGTCCATTCTCTTTATTATCCATCCCGTTTTATAACGTGCATTTACATTTCGTCCTAACAAATCTGTCATCTATCCCAGCCCCCTCCCGTACCTTCGATTCTATTTTACTTTATGTCCCTTCTCTCCATAAACATCCATATAATCTAATATATAAAATAGGAATTATTAATAGTTAATATGAGAGTTACACTGAGATAGCAAAATAATAATTGTCAACGTTACTACTACACTTGATGCATAAACAATAATCTTATTGTGTGAGAGAAACAGGAGACAGGCTTCGTTCTCATCCCTACTCCGTGCTGTTTACTGGGTCAGAAGTGACACCTGTAGACATCTGGCGGGGATAACTAATTAAATGACGATTGATCAGTTTTCGACCGGAGAGGAAAAATGATTAAATTACTAAAATGGCTATTAAAAAATAAGGGTTGATCGTAGAAGGGTGAAAATTGAGGATTGTATGTATTTTTGTATGTTGTATCATAAAAAAATGGAAATTAAAAATTTGTCTAAAAAATAAAAAATAAATATTTAGGGGTGGACTACCCCTAACATTTAGGGGGATGAAAAATAGATGTTGGCCGATTCTCAGACCTACTCAATATGCTCACAAAATTTCATGAGAATCGGTCAAGCCGTTTCGGAGGAGTTCGATTACGCACCCCGTGACAGAAGAATTTTATATATTAGAAGTAACCGATTATATCGTTACAAATTAAGCTGTTTGCTTGCTACGCAATTTGCAATGAGCGACTTCCATTCGAAATGTGGCTGTCTGTTTATGGAATTATTTATTACGCGAGTTCGGCTCAACTTTTAGTAATGTTAATGAGTTATTAATTTATACGTAATATAACATTTTTATGATATGTCTCGATATTTCTGATAAGTTTTAGTCCGAAATTATAATCTAACTTCATGCACCTACGTTGTTTCTAGTTAGGAAAACGCCGCCGCCTGTGAAACGAGAGGCCGCGGGTTCGATCCCCGCACCGAGAGAAATGTTTGTGCGATCCACAAATATTTCTTTCGGGTCTGGGTGTTTATGAGACCGAAAAGTCTCTCGTAGTTCCTGATACCCACGACACAAGACTCGATCTTAGTGTGGGGTCAGGACTATGTATGTGACTGTAGGGTGTTATTTACTTATATTATTTATTTAGGAACTCGGCGATATAGGTACCTATACCTACTTAACTTACTATGCAGCTTAATGTAATGTGCGTAATGACGAGATTGCATTATTTTATGGAATGATAGGAACTAAAAGACGTAAAGAAATATGTTTAACATTGGCTAGCCATTAAAACATTAAATTAATGTATTATGAATTCGCGGATTGTCTTCATTCAAAAGGCGTTGAACAGTTTAGGCGTGAACCTACGGACTTAGGGAAAGCTAGTTGAAACTCTGTAAACATAATAATGATTCACTACTCACGGGTTAGTCATCTGTATAATGTATTAGTAACATTACGATGGCATACTTACGTCGAGAGAATACCGATAAACAAAGAACAATAAAGTCTATCACTTACCTTAGGCAGCGTTTCTGGTATGAAAAATAATACGAGGAATATGTTGGCAAGAGACAGGAACACAGCATAGTGTGCGGGTCGTTCCCCCCAGGGACCCGTCGAGAGATCACTCGTTTTAGCAAACCACGCGCCAGCCAATGGTCCTATTATGAATGCTACCGAAAATGCCAGACCTATAAGAGCCTGAAAGAGAAATTAAATTAAATTATAATTTAAAAGCAGTTTACGAGAAAGTTTCATTGTATTGAAGCCATAGGCAAGGCCAATTACTAGCTCGCTACTAAAGGATAATAAGAAGTCGGCAAGCTCTCTGAGTAATTGTGAATTAAAATATAACATTTCGTGAACTTGAAAATCGTAGTTACACTGTATTAGCTGTACCTAAGCCTTTTTTTTTTCTCGCGTGGAAAATCCCTTTACGGACCGTCCCACCCCCGAAGGGGCGAGGGTGTGTCGGATTCACCGGCGCCTTCCGAGCCCAGCGAGATGTTGTGCCGCCCGTGGATGTGGACGGGCGGCCGCTGGGTCCGGTCCCTACCACAATACGCGCCGAAATACCGACTAAAAACCCCGCGTCGGCCACCATGGGTGCACTTCAGAGACGGCCCCGGGTTACCGTTGAGCGGACGCGCCAGGACCGCCTCTTTGAGCTGTACCTAAGCCTAATTTATGTAGTACTTAAAAAGTAAAAAAAAGATTAAATTTACGATTATCATAAACCTAAATCACTTCGCAAAGAAATAGTCTTTAATATGCAATTTAAGTATTTAGTTATTATTAGCTTATCATTATGAACATAAAAAAATCTTTGGACATCAAGATGTCCACCAGTTATGTTAACAAATTCAACAAAAAACAATAATTTTCTTACCATTCCCTTGGCTCTGGACTTTTCATCAGATGCATCTGTGACAACTGCCATACTAAGGCTCACATTAGCCTTGCTCAGACCACCAATGAACCGAGCCATCACGAACCAACTGAAGGTACTGGCACTACTCCATAGCCCATGTGATATGGTTATTCCACTCTGTTAATGCAAATGGAAGATTGTAGGTGAGATCTAGTCTCCTTTAAAGCAAAATTTAAAACCAATCTTATGGGTACAAAACTTTGCAACAAACACTTTGCAGTGAATTGTGTTATTTCTTTAATCAGTTTATTGAAACACATTTAAGTTTTTTAAATACTTATAAATAATACATTGCCGATTATTAAATGCAAAATAAACAAACTTCTGAATTATTGATGAATGATAATATAAATGTTGAATGCCAAGGCCATTATCATACATTTTTGAATATTCAATTAAGGTACTTTTGAAGTTTGTCTTAAAGCAAATTTAAATACACTAATAGTTTTTTTCAGTTTAATCTATTATGTTAATGAGAAATTCATACAGTGGTTTTTTTTGGATATTGAATCTTATTTGGATCTTGAATAGAATAAAGCTAGACTGATATATAAATAACTTTACCAACACCATTAAAATTTAAAATTAAATAATGAATGTCAATTCGCAATAAAATAAAGCATAATATTCAATTTACATATAAAAAAAGTACAGTATTTCTTGATATTTTGATGGTAAAACATTAGGTTTTTGGCCTGTTATCACCACATTGGGCAATTACTTTATTCACCAACATGATAAAACAATTTACATTTTAATTAAAACACATTTTCAATACAGGATGTTTTAATTTCTACAGAGAACCTTGAGAACACTTGAACAAATGCAGGTTTTTGTACTTGTGGCTAATACTGCATTTAGTTTATAGCTTGTATTATAGTTATTTTAATGTTACATAATATTTTTTACCTAAATTTATTATTTTGAAATACTTATTGTGTCAAGAAGGTTTTTATTAACTGCTTTGTAAAATTAATATTTTTAAGTGAATAGGTAATTTATTTTATAAACAAAAAATAACATTACATTTTAAATAGTTTTAAATATCTTTCAGTATCAATTCTTAAGATATAGTTCAATCATTTATCAGACATATTGAGAAACAGTACTTCTATGGGATTTATCATGATCTAGTTTTGATAAGGTCTAGATAGACTGATAAAAAGAGAATTTAATCTTACACTTACAAATATTAAATTATTTCAATAACAAACTATTATTGAATATTGGTAATTTGTTATTATTAATGAATGTAATTGAATGATTTGATATAAGGCTTTTCCTTTATTGGGTATCTTATTAGCACATGAGAAACGAAAGTATAAATTGTACAGAAGGAAACACTTATGAAAACTTACCAAACATAACAGTAGCATGGGTTTTCTTCCATATGCATCGGAAAGGCTGCCAACTATGGGACTTGTTAAAAATTGTAAAAAGCTGTACATGGAGCCGAGGGCCCCTCCAAACAACACCGACGCAAAACGATCAGGTACACCAGTTAGCTTCTGAAACCCTTGAACTGCTTTCAATAATGACGCGTACAAACTGTTCCCATGACCCTCTTCTCTGTTATAATAGTCAAGCAATGATGGTAGTAGAGGCAAAATCATCGTAAATGCAAGAAGGTCCAATAATAACGACACGAAAATAAGTGCGATGATTTTTGAATTCGACTTGCCCAAACTTTTCATTTCGATTTTTTTTTCAACTTCTTCTTCAACAATTCCTCTTACAGATTTACCTAGCCTTTGCTTAAGAGCCCCATTTAATTCTTCGTGATCCTAAAACAAGAATAACTATTTAATAATATGCTCAAAAATAAATTTAAAAGATTATGCTGTACACGCACAAAATATTTATTTATGAATGAGGAACGGTGGGAATCTTACCATTATATAAAGTTTATTAACTACTTTATTATTAACTACGAAATATAACGAGCCATCAAGTTCAGTTACAATTATAAACTGAATTGAAAATAAAATAAATAAACTTTCACTTTCGTGTTTCGTTTCGTCTGCGCCAGGCCGGTTTAACTCGGGCATAAAAAGTAACCCAATTTTCTATCTCGCTTTCTCATATGTCGTTTTCGCCCCATCTCTTTCACTTTTATGAATGTGTGCGTGTGCCGGCGTGCGCCGTGGCCGCCATATTGCCGCCATATTTTTCAACAGTCGATTGTTGTTTAGTTTGGATTTGCTTATTTTATTTTAATTGCATGTTATTTCATCTGTTTTGTAATCAGTAACGTAAATATTTAACAGTACAAACGTGATATAGTTTTGTTTGTGTAAATCGTATCTAAAAACTTGTGATTTACGTGATAATTATTAATTTTAGTTATGTGTTTTGTTCCCGAGTGCACAAACGAAAAAAACATAGAAATATCTGTGCAGCCTTCACAAACAAAATATACAAACACTTTAATAAGTGAACAGCTATGTTGGCAGAGCAAGAAATACCATATTATTGAAAAACATAAATCTAACCTCATCTGACTTATTGAAGGTAAATATAATAATTTGTTATTCCGCTGTGACCCTATTTCTAGTTTAATCTGCTACAGGAATATAAGAAATAACAATAAGTTGAAATAAATACCTATTAAAATACAGATTTATTAGATCTCTGAACATGTGATAAGGTTAACTTTTTGTTAGTGTCTAGAGTGACGGATTAAGTAGCCTTACTCCTCTCATTCGTACTCTCGACTGTAGAGGAGGCTCATGTTCTGCAGTGGAAAGTATATGAGTCGACCAGTACAGTACAGTGCAAGATTAAAGCTATTGTCAGTATAGGTATTTCCGAGTTCATAACATATTAATTGATAATTATTCAAAGTTTTATGATTACATGTATTTAAAGTCAGGAAAGCAGTCAACTTCAACAGATTGTGCCCTTATAATAATTATTTTTTAATTAATTGTTTTATAATTTCTAGGCTAGACTCGGGTCAAATTTCCAAGCAATTCGCAGGCAAATGGGTTCATCGTTGGAAGTACAAAGAAAGTCTCTACTGTGTCTGCAGGATCATTACACTGTAGGTTTATATGTTAATATTGGTGAAGATTAAATCACAACAGAAGTAATTATGTATGTCCATTAATAATCTGTTTATAATATTTATACTTCTTGATATAATAATTAAAATTCTCATAAAAATGCATTTGCTAAAGATTATGTTATTTTTTCAAATCCAGTGCAATGCAGTAGTTTATTAAAGTATATATGACAGACCTACATTTTGCATACTATAATAGTAATAGCATTAACATTCTTTAAAATGACTATACTCCAAACATATTTTTTGCCTATTCCTTTTATATATTATAATAATGAATCAAAAAAGTTTTAGTATTTAGCTGTCATGCATTTAATGTGTTCCATGATTTGACTAATTATTATTTGTTAATTGATAGCTTATTTTAATTATGTATGTCTTGTTTTTGCTTTTCAATTTCTCCAAAAGTAAGCCAAATCGTTTTCTTTGTTGTTTACTTTATATTAATTTTGTCTTGGATAAAATTTACAAACAATGCAATCTTGTGCTGTTTCATGGTATTGTAAAATATAATTTGCAATAATTAGTGTTTGCATTTAAATTTTTATTTGTCAATGTATATTTCAATTCTGTAGTCATGTTCTTAGATTTGGCATTGTTTTATTGGTCCTAAAATAAAGAAAATTGATATTTACAAATTGGAAATGCTTAAATGAATCTGAAGATGTATAAAAAACTATTGTAGGTATAATATTCATTAAGATAAAAATGTTAAAATAAAAACAAATAAATCAAAGAATATATTGTTGAGTAAAGGTTTCGAATTATAACTTGGTTTTATTTGTTATTTTCATTTTAAATCCAGATATTTAAACATATAAGCATGAAACCCAAATAAAAAACCGGTAAATTTTCGGTAGTAAAAATCGGATTGCTGAAAATTTAACGTACATCCCTAAATATTTCAAAATCGGTAATTTCGGTAAAGTACCGATTTCCAGCTCTGGTGCGAAACGCATCTAAATATATTATATATGTATAACTTGCGAAAGAGATGGCTCAAATACGATGAACAAAATTCTTAAATACTATTGGTCAGTGACAAAATTATCAATGAAAAGAAAGAAAGATCCGATGAAGATTGAATGAATTATATATGTAGAAAAGAATGTTTGGTTTCGTTGTGTGAGTTTTCATAACGTGTTAAAAAATTTGTATGGAGTTGGCCGTCTGTATTTTTAGTCGTCTGTGGTCTGCGCAGCACTACTATTGTTGCCAGGATATTAAAAAAATCTATGACCCATACCTACTATTTTAGTCGATTATAAAATTGTACATATTAAAAACTTAACCAACCGTTGTCGGAACCAAAATAAGTTACGATCGCATATATTACCAAATGCTCTATTGGATTAAACATTAATTTATGCATACTATTCGCGTAGACCTACATTATATTTTTTTTAAATGCTCAATTCGCGACTTGATGTCTGTTTGACTTAGAGATGTGAGGTTAATGGAAAAAATCGATTAAATAAAAATCGATTTTTCTTTATTTAATAATAATCGATTTGTTAAAAATCGATTATTATTAAAAACACCCGATTTTGCCGAAAAATCGATTTTTTTCTATCATTTAAAAATCTAAATGCTTTCATATTCCAAAAATAATCCTCAGAAATTCATATTAACAATTTATTAAAATAAAAATCAAATAAATTAATATGAATAAAAAAATATCATATTCAAACTAATATCAAAACTAAAAATCAAAGTGAATGTTCTTTTAAACTTTCAAGGTAAGGAATAAGGAAATCAAATTTATTTATTGATACAAATTTTCAGTTCCATTAAACGTCTATTTTAATAAAAATGAAATGATGAGCACCGCAATAATATTGAACAGTATAAACTGACTCCAAGATTTTTTCATACGTCGCATAGATAGCACTGTTAATAAAAATCGATTTTTTACGGATAATTTATATAATCGATTTATTAAAAATCGATTAATAGTATTTTAAAAATCGGTTGTAAAAAATCGATTATAAGAAAATAATAATCGATTAAATTAAAAATCGATTATTTTGTAACATCTCTAGTTTGACTATGGTTTGTGACGCCATTTTGATTTGCGTCTAATGTTTTGCCTTCGCTAGATTTTAGTGTGTGAATAATTACACTTTCTTGACTTATTAAAAAGGAAAATGGGAGAAGATAAAGGTAATTCATCACAAACATTTCTTGTACCTCCTTTTTTCTCATACAACTCGATTTAACATTACAATTACAACTCATCTTCTAGTGGAGCGTCGTCGTCGATCACGCTCGAGAGAAAGACGTCGTTCGAGGTCCCGTTCAAGAGATCGTCGAGAAAAGAGAAAAAGCAGATCTAGGTCTCCGAACAAACGTTCCCGTAGGAGAAAACCCTCATTGTACTGGGATGTGCCGCCGCCGGGTTTTGAGCATATCACGCCGCTTCAATATAAAGCGATGCAAGCAGCCGGGCAGATACCGGCGAACATCGTTGCAGATACTCCGCAGGCAGCAGTGCCAGTAGTGGGCTCCACCATAACACGTCAAGCGCGTCGCTTATACGTCGGAAACATACCCTTTGGTGTGACGGAAGAAGAAACCATGGAATTCTTCAACCAACAGATGCACCTCTCCGGTTTGGCGCAAGCCGCCGGCAATCCAGTACTCGCGTGTCAAATTAATTTGGACAAAAACTTTGCATTCCTTGAGTTTAGGTCAATAGATGAAACCACACAAGCTATGGCGTTTGATGGTATTAACTTTAAGGGCCAAAGTTTGAAGATTCGTCGGCCTCATGATTATCAGCCTATGCCGGGAACTGAAAATCCCGCTATAAATGTGCCAGGTAAGTTGGAATTACTTACATTTTCATAATATCTTATCATAACCAATTTGAGTTTGGATTGTTCACCCCAAAGATTGAATGAAATGTTACATACAAAAATGTGAGGCAATGTAACCAATAAGCAGATTACATGTTAGGTATTTACTGAGTCTATAGCCATGCTCTGCTGGATGTAGTAAACATCAACCATAGTCTTGAATAAATGAACATGTCTCATAAATTGTGTGCCATATGGTATGGTAATTAAATGGTCTTATTTTATAAAACAGGCTCAAAAATTTATCAGAATTCTAACTATCAGTCATACCAAATACAACAAACAATATAATTAATGAAAATTATGAATAAGATAATCCCTCAAATTAATTTAGAATTATGGACTGTCTTTTGAGTGCATCGTTGTCATGCTGTTATCAAAATATTAGATTAAGTTTTTCTCTCTTCTCATTTTATTATAATGGTAATGTTAATACTTTGAGATTATATTTAAAAAAAAAACATGTCTCAAAAAATTCTTGTAAGAACCTTTTATACTGCAGTTGATTGAATAATCTGAGTGATTGGTGAGAAGACACCAATACTCCATCTAAGCTAGGCATCTATGACAATAATGAAAATAGTATATAACATAATATGATTATACCTACTTGATGCTTTTCTTAGTTTCTTAATATTGTTTTTTTTTTGTGTTTATGAATTTAGTTTGCTCAACATTTCTTTTGAAGTTTTCTGTCATGTCTACACTTCAATATAAAAAGGATATTACTGCCATTATTAATTGTTTTTTTTCAACAGCTGGTGTCATCAGCACTGTTGTTCCAGATTCACCACACAAGATATTTATTGGTGGATTACCTAACTATTTGAATGAGGATCAAGTAAGTCCTTACATTAGTATCAATATTGTGTATTTTTTTCCTCAATGAAACACTAGATTAATTATAATTCCAACGAAAAAAATAAATTAAAAAAAAAATGATTTTCTATATAATATTTATAAAGTAATAGATTATGTTAAACTAGTGTTTCACAGAGTTAATTATTACATTTTGTTGAAGGTATATATTGTTAAATATAAACTACACAAATTCAATTTTTCACAAGAATTCTTGGCTTACGTGATGAAATAAGATAAATGCAACACAATCATTTTATTTACTATTGAGATCAGCAATTTAAAAGACCCTGATGAAAAGTTTGTGTTTTGAGCACACATGGTTTTGTTCAGGAAATCCCAATAATTCTTCATGAAGATATCAATTACTCCTTATTTGAAAATCTTATGAAATTCTTTTACACATGTGTAAGCCACATGTTATGAAATTCATATTGATTTTAAAATTGTATTTTGCAGGTTGTACCCAAACTGTCTGATGAATACATCATAACTCTTCACCTATAAATTCCTAGTCTAATAACAACACGGTCCCAATAAATTTAAAACTAAATTTTAGGAACAAAAGAGAACACAAACTTCCTGATAAACTTAGAAGCAATTCAATATTTAGCATATCACATCAACATGAGATTTTATTCTAACTAGCACATGGAGTTGAAGACATTATTAGTTCCCATTAGGGTAGGATAGTTGCCGCAGCTATTTCAGGGCGAGATTCAACAGTTGACAGGGCTCAGGGCTTCGTTGGCGCCAGCACAATGCCGCGATATATTTTTGGTCAGTTTCAGGTATTTTCAGGTACCCATAGCGGGGACGAGCGTGCAATCAACACGCTCGAAACTTTCTGAAACAACTCACTGATATAGTTTGCTTTTTGCCCCTCCCTAGCATAGATTTGGCACATTCGCGGCCCGCGTGTCACTGTTGTCTCTCATTCTCACCTATACGTCTTGTACTTGAACGAGACGTCGGCACTTCAAGGCAAGTCTCCTCCATTCACATCTGATTCTATCATGCGGCTAGACACAGGTCAGATAACATTCATTTATGTATTTGCTGCATTTTGCTGAGCAAATTTTATGGGAACAATAGAACTTGTGTGCAATAGACAACTGCATTATACTATATCTATAATGATGTTTATTCAACTTTTAGTAGGTCTTATTTATTTTATGCTAATAAATTTATGATGTGTAGGTAAAAGAACTGCTGATGTCATTTGGACAGCTGCGAGCTTTCAATTTGGTGAAAGACTCATCTACAGGTTTAAGTAAAGGATATGCCTTTGCTGAATATGTGGACATTTCAATGACTGATCAGGTAAGTTAATGATACATAAATTGTAGTAGTAATATGTATTCTAAAAGTTTACATTATGTGATGAACAATATTTTTATTTGCAATAGGCAATAGCCGGACTGAATGGAATGCAGTTGGGTGACAAGAAGCTGATTGTTCAAAGAGCCAGTATTGGTGCTAAGAATTCTACTTTAGGTAAATGCAGTAACTTTATAGTCGATTGTATCTGATATAAGTGCGTTTCTAATTGATGAATATTATTCGGTAGCGATGACTGGAGCGGCGCCGGTGCAGCTGCAGGTGGCGGGGCTGACGCTGGCGGGCGCAGGGCCGCCCACCGAGGTGCTGTGTCTATTGAACATGGTCACGCCCGAAGAACTGCGTGACGAAGAGGAGTATGAAGACATCTTAGAAGATATCAAGTAAGATTTTGCTACATAAGCTTCTGTGAAAAATAAACTATGATAGGACATGGTATTGATAACAGTATAAATTATTTTTCAGAGAGGAATGCAACAAATATGGTTGTGTGCGGAGTATAGAAATACCAAGACCCATAGAAGGTGTTGAAGTACCTGGTTGTGGAAAGGTGATGTCAAAGTTTCTTGTAAAATATAAGAAATATGGTAGTAGTTTTTAAACAACTTGTTACTAACAAATACATTTTCGGTCCTGCAGGTATTCGTCGAGTTCAACAGCATTGCTGATTGCCAGAAGGCACAGCAAACACTAACGGGACGTAAATTCAGCAATAGGGTGGTGGTCACCTCCTATTTCGATCCGGACAAGTATCATCGCAGAGAATTCTAAATCAACGCTAATTTCTATCGCGCACTTAATTAATTTTTCGTTCGTAAAAACAATCTAATAACATATAAATGACATGTTCTTTCATAGTGGATGAATTCGAAAAATATGCCCTATTGTCTTAATTCTATTATTATAACAGCTGAAAATAAAACGGAATGTATTTCAAAATGTCTTTAATTAACATATTTTATTTGCATTATATAATGAAAAAATGAACGATATACTTAAAACTTCGTGTAAAAGTATAATTTCGAAATTTACTTTTTACTAGTTACAATTAAATGAAAATTCAATATTGCTAGAGCTCTATCTGCGTTGCGATTAATAAAAGAGTTGGGTTAAACGCATCACAATATCATCATTACAATTATTATATTTTGCCTTTCGTTAAAACTTAAAACGCTTTGAAGTGTCGGAAAATCCGCCAATCGAGGTTTTATCGCCTTTCGTCGATTGGCATTTTGCGTATAGTGTTAGTCACATCTGCGTGGAAAAATAGCATATTCGGTGCAGGAAGAGCCTTAGCATAAATGTAACATAAATATACAACTTTATAACACTTAATTTCTATACGTCTTGCTGCATTGCTGGTCGATAAGTGTTAAGCGTGCCCGTTTCCGATGACAGTACAATCTTTCTCATCACCACATAGAGTACACCGCCGATTATCAACATTCCTATACCAGCCATCAAACTTATTGCCCATGCAGGTACCGCATTGCCACCTGAAATTGAAAATAAGGTTAATTAGCGGATTATAATTGTTTCATATACTGGAATGGACTACAAGGGTGGGTGCGACCAGATGCCGGTTGTTGCATTACCAACCGTTTCAAGACTCGGGTTATAATATCCTTATTGCTTATCGATCTTCAACCACAGGAAGTCCACTGCTGAATATAGACTCCAATGATTTTTGTTGTTACTTTTGGCTCATGGTATGGCGGAAACAAGACAGTCTGACATTGATGAGGGTGTTGCTTGTCGTTAAATCCTCTCGTTACTTACGCATAGTAAAGTGTTAGGCTACGCCATCACTGTGTAGTTTATTATGCCGTTGTTAGGTCGGCAGAACTGCATTCGTCAAGGTATACCCCGAATATGCAAAATGTTAATATGTTGACTTTTTAAAACTGGAAAAGTATTGATTACAGCCCCTTATCCTTACAGCTATTGTTTACAGTAGAAACCCCTCGCCTTCGTTACATCTTATCAAACTGATACAAAAAATGAGTGATACCACGCAAGGAAGCTGTAGAGAGGTTTCTTCATAAATTACGGAGTAGAAATCTTATACTTACGGTAGTAAGTGCGTGTCATAACCCGTCTTCCTCTCAGAATCTTTCGCCTGGCTTCGGTTTCTTGTGTAAGTGTGCTTAAGATTACTGAAAAATAGCGGCAAAATTGTTAGAATTGCACAAATATTTTGGCTTCATATGCGAAAATATAATATGGCTGTTTATCTTATTTAGCGCTCCAATACTGCTGCTAGATGTATCGATCTTGACGCTAGAGGACGCAAGTTTGATTCCCACACAGTGGCAACTGTATGTGTACTTTAGATATTTGTTTATTCAGGTCAAGTTTAAAGCAATAATAAGTCCACCTATACACAATTTGTACAAAGTGTTATAATTATTAGACTACGACACAAGACTGATAACTTAGTGTGGGGTATGTACCTATGTACCATGTGAGTCGTTGCTTTTATTTATGTGTGGGCGTTAACATTAACATAGTATCATTGGCAATTTTTTCAACAAAAAAAAATATGTTAGTCACGAACCCATAATATTATTATAAATGCCAATTAGTAGCGATAGTTTTAAACTAAGCACAACGTAACACGCCTTACTGTGCTTTATAATCAGCAACTACATTACACTAATTTATGCTCATGGATATAATTGAAAGGACACTAATTTTCCTATTATTTTATTAAAGGTAGTATTTAACTGTGATATATTATTATTTCACGCATGTAGGTAAGATTAAAACAACTTATCTGTATGTCGACATACTTATTTCTTTCATGCATAGGTATAACTGTATGTTACAATACAATTATTTTGAAGACTTACCAAGAATAACAGCAAAATAAAATAACAGAGGCTTATTTTGTGCCATTTTAATATTTTCACCCACTTTTAATCACAAACAAATTAAAAACACAAAAGAATGCTATACGATGACACACTAAATCCAATGGCATAGGTGTGTTCCTTTGCGCGGGTCTCTTATCAGGTTTAGATAAGATAAATTGATTACTAATGCGTAGATATGAGCCCATAGTGTAATATAACACGATGTCCTGAATAAGAATAACAATGAGTAGTCGGCGGAATCTTAACTTCCTAGAAAATAGGATGTCGATACGAATAAACTTCCCAACTAAATTGTTCGACGAAACACATATCTGTATTATTGATAAGGCTGCCTTCATATCAGATCAAGCTCGGTGGGTTATTTTCTTGTACTGTACTGTACTGTATCAGCCCATATAAGTCCCACTGCAGGGCACGGGCCTACTCTGCAATCGAGAGTACAATTGAGAGTGGTTAGGCCATATAGTCCACCACGCTGGCCTAGTGCGGGTTGGCGGACTTACATACCACAGAAAATTTTATAAATCGCTATGGTATGCAGGTTTCCTCACGATGTTTTCCTTCACCGTTTTAGTGCGTGGTGATTGACTATCAATACACACATGACTCCGAAAAGTCAGATGTGTACCCTGGGATTCGAACCCGTATTTTCTTGGCATTTTAAAAACATGCACAGGCATGTATGAGCTAAAAACCGTGTGAATGTGGGTTCAATTCCCATCTGGGTTTGGTTTTTAAAATGTCATATACCAACTGCTCAGGGTAAGCATTGGTGTTCGGTATCATTGATATTTACTATATGGATGTCCCTTATCACATCTTGCAACAGAAATAAGCTTGGCGAACTATGGGCGGAAGTAGAGGCACTTTTCACTGCATCTTCTTTTGACAGCCTCCGTGGCGCAGGCGGTTAGACGCCGCCTGTGAAACGAGAGGCCGCGGGTTCGATCCCCGCACCGAGAGAAATGTTTGTGCGGCCCACAAATATTTCTTTCGGGTCTGGGTGTTTGTGAGACCGAAAAGTCTCTCGTAGTTCCTGATACCCACGACACAAGACTCGATCTTAGTGTGGGGTCAGGACTATGTATGTGACTGTTGGGTGTATTTATTTATCTTCAGAAATACAGATTTGAGCTTACGTGTATGTAAGTCAATGATTGAAGAGTGAATGCACCAGAATCCAGCTTTGAAAGAAAGGCAAAATAAATAAAGAAACTATACACTCAGGTGAAGATGGGCTCAGGAACTACTATCTTAATATTGTTTTTGACAACTTTCGTGGCACAGTTGGTTAGAGCTGTGAAACGAGAGGCAGCCAGCGGGTTCGATCCACGCACCGAAACAAGAAATTGTGTGAAACACGGGTATTTGTTTTGGGTGTTTGAGAGACCGAAAAGTTTCTCGTAGTTCTGATACCCACGACACAAGACTCGATCTTAGTGTGGGGTCAGGACTATGTATGTGACTGTTGGGTATATTTTATTTAATTTTATTATTATAGCTACATGGCATTGTTGTGAAAGTCCGCAACAATTCAATCATTTATATCAGTTGTTAATATTAGTAGTAGTAGTTAATATTAGCTACTAGCTAGACCTAATATTATTTCAGTCATATAAGTCTGGCAGGACATACAGTGGTGTATGCAGTTAATGCAATAAAAACTTGCACTTTTAATAATACTCACAGCACACAGGTGTTTAAGTAAAAAAAGTTGATTACTTTCTAAATAATTTATTTAATTCAACTAAAACTAACAACGATAAATGTTCCGGTATTGTTAATATAACCACTTATTTAGTCACTATTACTAATCTTTAAAAATGTCTTTTATGTTTGCGTCCGTCAACACTTGTGATGTTACTGAATCAGGGTTCTTTGCACTGAGTTTCGGTGCTTCAACCTGACGTTCGCTAGCTACAGTTGCTACAGACTTTTCTATTATCTCACTTTCCGGCAGACCTTCCGATTGTAACTTTTGATATTGTTGTATAAGTCGTTTGGTTTGAGTTTCAGTAGAGCTAAGAAAGCTCACTGCGCCCAATCCATGACCGTTCGAATGAAATTTCCTAAAAAAATGCATCATGTTATAAATTCACCCCTCTCAATAACTGGGTTAATATGATAGTTGTACATTTACTTACGCTCTGATAGCATCTTCTTTGTAAAGTATTGGTCTAATAGGCTTGATTTCTGGTTTAGGTCTTGCAAACTTTGGTTCTGCGTAGGGTGGGAAAGCTCTGTACACGTCAAACCATAGAGGCCTATCATCAGGCCTCATAGCGCCTCTAGTAAGAAGACCTTCTACCCTGTAAACAAATAATATGAATATGAAGAGACTTTATAACGCACAATGCTTTTTACGTTAAATAAATCTTTGTTTTCTAAAAGACACGAAATCAATACCCCGCCTAGCACCAAGGCATGGGCGTAGCCACGGTGGGGCAGAGTGGGGCGCTTGCCCCACCCTGGCTTTGACCTGTCAGGTACCTAACCAACTCTAAAAAATAAATTATCTAAGTAAAGTACTAGGTAGGTGAGTAATAACAAAGTATTTAGGATAATTCGAATTATAAACATAGATACAGGGTGTTTTAGAAGAATACCGTGGGTACAGTTTGCTAATTACATATGATTTAAGACTGCTGCCCCACCCTAATCCCACGGCTGGCTACGATCATGCACCAAGGCAAGGCCACAAAAGAATTCTGCCTATACAGGGTATATCAAGACTGCTACCGAAACGAAGCCGGGTGGTAGTTTAAGCGACTTCAGACAAAATGCAACAGAAAATTTTGGAAAAAAAAGAGACAATTTTTTTTCTTGTTATTTTTTTATATGGTCGTATTTGGGTGGTAAATAATTTTTTTCGTAAAATAATAGTGTATACCCTTTTATTTACAAAGACTCTAAGGTATAAAAGAGTTTAAATTATTATTTAAGCAAAAACTATGGATTTACCACCCAAAAATGACGAATTTAAAATTGCTAAAAAAAATGTCGCGTTTCTTAGCAAAATTTTTAGTTGCATTGTGTTTGTAGTCACTAAAACTACCACCCGGCTTCGTTTTCGGTAGCAGTCTTGAGATACTCGATATTAATAGCCTAGAACCCGGCACTACTGGGAATATTGGGGTCTGGCGACTGGGCGACTGGAATAGTCCAGGGTGTTGGTTACGCGCATCATGGCCGCTGTCGTATATGATTACCCGTCTCTGACTATTGCCCTCTGGATGGATGAGGGCGAAGGGCACGAATGTCTCACTTAAAGCTATGTTTGGACACTGTTGTAATGTGTTATGGATATCTGTGACACATTCGAGGCCACGCACTCTATCCCCAATCGCAATTTCGCCATTACTAAGGACGTAACGCCCTCCAAATCTGATCTGCGACTACGAAGTCTCCTCTAGGTTACATGTTAGAGACAAGGCATCCTAATATTTTTACGGCCTTACAACTTGCAACCATAGGGTGGAAATACATTTTAGAAATATTTATTAAATCAAGGCCCGCTATAGTATAGTTAGGTAGCCAATGCAATATAAGAATTTTCATTAGGAACACAAATATTTAACTTACAGAAATGAAACAGAACATAAGAAAAAAAAACTTTATTTAATAAGTTTTATTATAAACATCTCCTTATGTTGAAATCATATATTTATTTTTAAAAAGCAACTATATCACTAAACAACAAGTACCTATCAAAATTCAAGTACATAATGCTTTTATCATTAACATTATATAAATAAAAAATACTGTACTATAAATTATTACCGTGTGGATTGGATGTAAAAAGGTACATAAATCAAGAAAGACGTCCCAAGAAATCCCGTCTTTAAACTTTAATATATCACCAATAACCAACAATTAATACATGCTGCCAGTAATTATTTTAAACAAATGAAAAGAAAGAATATACTTAACCGTGTTAATAATCATATTATCATTTAATAATCATATTATCATGTTCACATATATTTTTCTAATACAGGTTAATGAAAAAAATTACTTCTGCAAATAAACATAAATAATTAAAACTCAAAAGTCATTTTGCATTGCATGAAAAATTGTTCGTTTCATGGCTTCCCATCCACTGCGTTTTGTCTCCATCACCAGTTTCTGCTGTAAATTTTTAATATCATCTTCTAATTCATTAGCTAATTGATCAGTTTCAGCTTTTTGTTCAGCCTGCATATTTTCACACCTGCAAATAAATCATATTTAAAATTTATATACATCCTAAAGCATTCATGATAAACTTAAAAAATGTATGTAAATGGATTTACTGTTTCTTAAAAGTATCATGAATTTCCTTCAATGCCTTGAGTTTTTGTTTGTGTGCTATTGTTGCCTGTTGGATACATTTCATCAGAGCACCCGTTAATTGCTCTAGTTTCTGTTCATTTTCTTTCATAACACTATGATCAGCTTCTAGTTGCGAGGTAAGTTCTGATAAGCACTTCAGCAGAGTTTCATTGCTTTGACTCCTAAAAACATCAACAGTTTCTTGTATGAAATATTTAATTTTGAATCATTTTTAAATAATTTATTCTTAAATTTCATCAAACATACCTGGCAATCAGCTGTTGATCCATTACTTCTATTACTTTCCGACGAGATTGTTTTCCAACCTCAATATTGGCTTCTATTTTCTTCTTTTTGCCGCTGACTTGAATCAAATTAGAAATATCTTCATCTTCAGTTGTATCAACTTTAGACCGTTTTTGATTCTTCTTAGGTACAGGAGAATTTTTAAGAAATTGCGAACCATTCATCAGTTCATTAATATCTTCAGATATGAATTTGGATTTTGTGCATTTTTTTAATGAAGCCATAGCAGAAGATTTACTATACTTTTTTATATTTATATGCAGAGTCGTTATTTTCCGTGTAACTTTTCCCGCCGAAAGTTATATACTTTATTGCATTTAAGATCTAGGCGCCGAACAGGATTTTAATTCTAATTTCAAATTTAAATAAGAATACCATAAACTTAGTATTTTTTTGCCATACTGTAAAAGGAAATATACAATCATGAAATAACATACTGACCTCGTGTAAATAGTTCCAATCCTTTCTAACCTACTGCTCGCCATAATTTAATTTTTAAAGACTTAATACAAATAAATTAACTTTAACAGTGTACCCGATTAAAACACAAAAATAATCATTCTGAGATTGAGGTTATTTTTGGACTAGGTTTTCCGATTGACACTTCATGTTCCAGTGTGGCCATGTAAAAAAAATATAGTAAGTGCATTGACATGAATATTATATAATATATATGGACAGGGCCTAATGGTTTATTCTTTGTACAGTAGTGCGATTCACGTGACTTTTTGACGCGCCGATCAAGTTGCGGTGCGGTTACAATTAAGTTTACGCTTTGGTACAAAATGGTATTCTCGTAAGTGTTTAGCTGCGCGTGAACTGCGCGTGAGCTGCGCGTCAACTGTACGTCAGATGTATGTTTGTTTGACATTGACATATAGGCGCAGCTTGCGCGCAGCAGTAGAATAAGCTAAAACGTTTGCGTGACGCGAACTTGACGCGAGCGTATTTCGAGAATACGAAAAGGGCTGTTTTGATCGAAACTTAACCGCAACTGCACTATAGCTGAACTTATTTTATTACGTGAATCGCACTACAGGGCCAAAGCAAAGAATAGACCACTGGGACAGGGCGGAAGCACGTAAAATATTCCGACTACGGATGAGATATACTTGCAAAATTAAGTACCAGGCCTTCTAAGTACGAGTACGTAAAAATACTAGGGTTCAAAACCAGGTTCTAAAGTACTCAAAAGTATTTTGTTAGTATGAATCATGGTATGAGTCAGCAACCCTTCGCGTCCCAGCCGCGGCGCGGCGTCTATAAAATACTTGCATAGGAATTCTGTAGAAAATCAAGGAACCCAAGATTATAAGTTTAACAAACGTTTATTCACCGGTAAAGATTTTACAATGAGTACTAGAAAAGCTGACATGCCAATATAAAAAATACAAGCGCCACAAGTGGCCAGTATGCACCACTCGATATCAAAACTATTTAATACAATTAATTTGATGTTTAATATTCCAACAAATTCAATCCGTATTCATAACAAATAAGGAGCAATAACGCATAAATAAAAAAAATACTTTGAATTTCAAAGTATTTTCTATTCACGAATACGATTGTGATTCTTATTTAGACGTAGTTAAGGATAGTTTTTCTATGGAAGCATTTTTATGTATAGTGTTCCAAGTCTTCGCGCACCGACGTATAGCGGCGCCTGAATTTCAAAATACTTGCATAGGGATTCAACCCATATTTGATGGGCTATAAAGAGCAAAATAGTATGAATAAAAAATACTTTGAAGTTCAAAGTATTTGTTATTGACAGATACGATTATGGTTCTTATTTATATTGGGTTATGGATCGTTTTCCTATGCAAGTCTATTCATGTGTAGTTTCCACAGCTCTCTGCGCAATACTTTCATACTTGTAAGTATTTTCTGCTCGTACCAGGGCGCCGTACTTCGAAGTGAATAACTGGTTTTAAAACCTGGTATCGTAAATACGTCTCATCTTTAATTCCGACGTAAGTGGTGCGCGCTCTCCAGTGCATCTCTAGTGGAGCGTTGCTAAAAAGTTAAATGAAGAAAATATTTTTTACCACTGTTTAGATGTTTATTGAATTCAGTTAATTTAATATTTATTCTAGTTAAATTTTCACGGTCATATTTTTGAAATTCCAAATGTACTGAAGGGCCTATCCATAGAGTAACTTGAATATAGGGTAGGCCTATCCTTAGTGTTTAAATCAATGGGTAATTGGTTAATCGTTATTATTCTCCAAAGAATAGAATAGCTTTGTCTACGGGACTGTTACAGAAAGCCACTGAATGCATATCGTTTCCAACCATGGACGTAATTTTCATAAAGTATAGTAATATACTGGGTAGTTGTTTGTTTAATACGTCCATGTCATAGAGTCCATGCCAAGGGCGAATCCAGGGGGGTCATGACCCCCCCCGGGCTAGCCCCAGATTAAATAAATAAATAACACCCCCCCAACAGTCACATACATAGTCCTGACCCCATAGTAGTACTACTTGGTCTGTGCCCCATAGTAAGATCGAGTCTTGTGTCGTGGGTATCAGGGACTACGACAGATTTTTCGGTCTCACAAACACCCAGACCCGAAAGAAATATTTGTGGGCCGCACAAACATTTCTCTCGGTGCGGGGATCGAACCCGCGGCTTCTTGTTTCACAGGCGGCGTCTAACCAACTGCGTCACGGAGGCTGGCTGATTGACAAAAAGTATTAATCACCTTGTTGATAAAATTTATAAGCGTATTTAATTCTTTGTATATCGATAAATAAAGTAAAAAAGTATGTGCGTGTTCACAAATCACGCCTGTAACAAACTTTAAAAAGTCATTATTAAGAATTGGAGTATTGAAATCGGACCCAGTGTTCTGACATGACCTATATGACCCCCCCTGGCATTTAATCTGACATGAACTATAATGTGACCCACCCCCTGGCGTAAAAGCTGGATCCGCCCTTGGTCTATGCTTCAAGCAAGCCAACATAGAAATTCTTGGGGGAAGCCTATGTTTCTATAGGGGACTTCCTGTGGTTGAAGATAAGTAAGAACCATGCTCGTAGTTTGTTTAATAGGTACATGGTTCGAAAGGACATAGGGTAGGTATTAATCGCGGCCAAAATGTTCAATTTGGACTAGCAATTTAGAGTATCGCCCAATCGGACTACGAAAAACGAATAAGATTTCCTTGCATTTGATAGATTTTTCGGTACTGCTTCCTTCATATATGTGTTCATATAGGTCATAGCGTGGTGACATATAGTCTATAGCATTCCTCGATAAATGACCTATCCAACACAAAAATATTTTTTCGTTTAGTTCGAACCAATAATTCTCGAGCTTAGAGGTAACAAATAAACATACAACCTCTTCAGCTATATATAATTATATTAGTTCAGATTATTAGGGTTGGGAAAACGGAAAACTACTTTAAGAATTTACTATTTGTACATAAATAACGCTCATATGCATCCCAATTTTCATAACCGGGCATGTGTCCTCCGGGTAAAATGAGTATTGAAAAGTGTTAATAAATAAACATTTGTAAGAAATCCTTTATTCTCTAAATAAAAGTGGTCAAAAATAAACTCATTCAAGGCTTTCTTCTTCCAACTTAAATACATACTCTTAACATTGCATAATATACACTAATTATTATGTACAACTTATTTTAATAGAACCTCCAATTTCATTAACATGAAACGCATATTTACGACAAACACATTGTCTATCTCTCCAAATGCAAAGAAACCCTTTTAACGGGTTTAGTCTTTTTCATTTAGAATAAAAAAATCAATGTGGCAGGATTGGAATAAATATTTTATCCTCTTCATCTACTCATCTTAATACTTCTGAAGATATTCTTTGAGATTCGGTTGTGGGCGTGTGCTATGACTGTGAGCGATGCTTTCTGAAACATCTCTTGTCAGCTTGTCGAGTCAAAATGTCCGAGACGAATTTTCTGTGGGTGAATACACGAAGAATATCTTCACGGGCCTCCTGTACGCCTTCACACACGATTTTACTCCTCTGGATGTTACCCTGTTATGAAAAATAAATATTATTTAAACTGACCATAATATAATCACAAGAATTTATGCTATATTTTAGTCATCATTGGTAAGGAATGTGGAAGCATTCGAAACTTTGACATCATCTAAAAATATGATATTTCAAGACATGGACGAGATGAATAGCTTATATTACAATATCAACTTTTGACATCATCATCATCATCATCATCATCATCAGCCCGTTGCAGTCCACTGCTGGACATAGGCCTCTCCCTCTCTCTTTTTTTGACATACTGTTAAAAAAAATACGCCATAATTGTAAAATATATACTCTAAGATTATTTTTAACCATTCAACCTTTGCAATTTTTGCATAAGGGGCCGTCCTTTAATCACGTGGTCTTTTATTTAGCATTTTTTGACCCCCCCCCCCCCTTCCCTTTGGTGATATGTGATAATTCGTGATTTTTGTCCGACCCCCCATTCAAGCCTCACGTAATTAATGGACGGCCCCTAAGTGAGAGTGTTGTACCGGGGGAGTGAGACAATAATTGAGTGTGTATGACCTTGAGCAGTTCTAGTATGGCGTGTTCGTGCGGCTGCAGCGCTTGCAGCGCGCGCGGCGGCGCGGCGTCCAGCGCGCGCAGCAGCGCCGCCAGCTGCGAACCCACGTCCGACTCCAGCGACACCTGCGGCACACAAATACACAACATGTACTTGCCACATATATTACTATATGATGTCATTTCACATTATTACCTTTTTACTATTAATCACCCTAATTTTATTATTATATATTTTATATATATTTGAACCCCTTTAGAGTTAAGTTTAGAAATATAGATAAAGCTGTTATTTTTGTTTTAATTGACTATCTGAAGCGCCAAGTTTATCAATTGTAACTTTAACGGCTAAGATTTTCAGTACAATAGCTTTTTACCCTTTTTACCCGCTTAGGAGTTGAATATCCGAAAATCCTTTCTTAGTGCTACTCCACATCATAATAGGAACCTTTATGCAAAATTTCACGTTTCTAGTTCCAGTAGTTTCGGCTGTGCGTTAATCCAACAGTTCAGTTCTACAAAATTTCAACCCTTAATTTAACCCGTTTAGGGTTAATTTTAGAAAAACAAAGGATGCAGTTATATTTATTTTTGATTGGCTAACTAAAGTGCAAAGTTTGAGAATTGTAGCTTCAACGGTTTCGATTTTCCATACAACCATTTTTTTCCCTTTCCACCCTCTTAGGGGTTGAATTTCCAAAAATCCTTTCTTAGTGCACAATAGGAACACCTGGGTGAAATTTCAGGTTCCTAGCTTCATTAGTTTTGGCTGTCAGTCCGTCAGTCAGTTAGTTAGGTTCCTCTTTCTTTTTTTTTATATATAAATGTAAATGGTAGTTCATACCAAGTCGTCCATCTGCGCGGTGAGATGGTGCACCTTCCAGCCCTCGGCGCTGGTGAGCACGTGCTTCTGGCTGGCGATGGCGACGATGTCCCGGGCGCGCGGCTCGCGGCGGCGCACGTCGGCGGGCCGCACGAAGTGCATCGCAGTGCTGCGCCAGTCGCACACGTAGCTCGAACTCAACAGCGGCCCTGGTATAAACAAAACAGAAAATTCAATATCGCACCTTTAGAATTAAAGTGAAATAATAAAAAAACCAACCCACACTAGGCCAGCTAGGTGGACTCTCGATTGTAGAGGAGGCCCGTGCCCTGCAGTGGGACGTATATGGGCTGATATAGATAGACAGAATAATAAAAAAGATTTTGGCGGGGCCCTGTTAGCAACCATTACAATCTCACACCCTTATAATTAAACTGACCTAATCCAAAAAATATAGATTTAGGCTTTTAACCATATTTACTCTCAAAATGACCTATACACCCGTTATTAAAGAAAGACCTGGTGACACAAGAAAGGCAGATAGATGTATAAATCGGTCTTCTCGATGTATCTTCGATAAGTACAAAATTTCTTATGTTACAAATCTTTAATGAACGTTTGCCAAAAAATAAGATTTTTTTAGTTAGGTCTCTATAATTCTTAAGGTGCTATATTTATTCAAACAGCCTTATTCATTGACAGTTTTAAAACCTATTTTAGTTAGCGAATGTTCTGTCCTCTTCGGTCAAATTGATTTCAAAAGTCGTTCGTAAGGGACAAGTATTCTATATGTAAAATAAGTTTTAAAACTCTTTATTTAAGACCATAAGGATCGAATACTCAAATTTTCAAAATATGGTTTTATAATTTGTATTAATAAAGTAACTAAATATTAATATTTAAAAAAACCTGTGTAATCAACACTACACTTAAAAAAAATGAACATTTCTCAGTTATTTAGTTTCTTCAAGGCGAAAGTTGAGTGTACTGGTTGCATGTCTGTCTACACCTTCTGGGAAAAGGCGTCATGTTTATGGATGTATATAGTTTCTTTAAATGTATGTTTCAATTCTGTATATTGCCATATTTTAAAATAAAATATACTCACGTTTTGGGGGTTTAATAGTAACCGATTGTGGCGACGGTGGTGAATCTTCGGGTTGATAATCACATTGTCTCACTTCATTGATAAGACTGCAAAAATAAAATTTAGATCAGTCAAGTCAGATCAAACCATAGAATTTAGATCAGTGATAAAAGGTTTAAATCATGAAAATATTAACGATTCATGGTAGTTGCTACTAACATACAGCTTGTGTATTCGGATGCCACATGTGGCTATCTGCGACCTGGGGTGCTATTGCCATATATAATCCTCCTCAGAAACACCAGTGTATAGTTCATTATTTCAATACCATAGTCAATATATGAGAGATTTAAATATCAATTCCGCCTCGAGAGCAGTAGAATACCATGAGCGATATTATCGGTTACCATAAGCTGAATGGTATACTTGTAATATGGTACATCCAACAGTCAGTATGGTACATACATAGTCCTGACCCCACACTAACATCGAGTCTGGTGTCGTGTGTATCAGGAACTACGAGAGACTTTTCGGTCTCACAAACACCCAGACCCGGAAGAAATATTTGTGGGCCGCACAAACATTTCTCTCGGTGCGGGGATCGAACCCGCGGCCTCGTTTCACAGGAGGGGTCTGCCACGGAGGCTGTCAAAACTAAAAACCACTTACGTTTGTTTTCTAGGTTTCTTCCTGGGCGATAGTTCCGGGTCGAGCGGCAAGGGCGGCGGGTCTGGCTCGGTGTCGGGCGCGGGCGAAGACGACGCGGATATAGTGGTGGAGCCCGAGCCGCCCTCGCCGGCCGGCACGTCCTCCCAGCCGGTGCTGCCGATGCGCACGAACGTCACGCCTGGACTCTTTGTAGGCGACCTGTGGTATCATAGACAATATTAAATATTAATAATTGGACCTACGCAAAACAGAATCATAACTTTTATTCATTAGTCCGCCAACCCGCAGTAGGCCAGCGTGGTGGACTATATGGCCTAACCACTCTCAATCGCACTCTCGATTGTAGAGGAGGCTCGTGCCCTGCAGTGGGACGTATATGGGCTGATACAGAAAAACAGAATCAACCCACATAATGTTAGTTATGAGAAAAAGTCATTTTTAGTCATAATTTTGTTCACAGTAAAATTGTGTGTTTAAATAAAGTCAATTAACAATATTGCACCAATGTGAATGAGAACAATTACTGTTATGTTTCTGGTTTGGTGGGAAACCATGGGGTATAGATTTTTTGAGTTTATTGAACAACTGCTGTTATGCTGGTTGACAACTTTATCATAGAAATGTTTTGTTGTATCAAAATTGTCAGATCAATTTAACCTTTACAGGGTAGATACAGGGCTCATTTTTTAAAGCTCCTGTGTGCTTATCGACACTTGACTCGATTTTGGCACTAGTATAGATTGGTTCCTTTTTGCTTAAGTAGGTCCAATTGTGGTTATGGATGGATGATGTTTTATGGATATCATAGGCGCAATAATAAACTGCAATCATGTTTGATGTAAAATAGGATATTGCATAAAGCAGATGTATGTGATTTTACTGTTATTGGCTTATTTAGCTATTTAAGAGTGTTGGAAAGTAATGAAAAAATAATTACCCATCTACATCTCGTTTTCTTAATATGGACGGTCTGGGGAGTACTGGTGTAGAGGATATTGATACTGATGACGCACGAGACTCTTGTATTGGAAGTCCGGTGTTCACTATGCTCACTGCAAAGAACACACAATAATATAAAATGGTTAGATATAGGAGTTTTAAGAATGGATCAGCAGGGGTGCATCAATGTGGATAAGATTATGATTACAAAAAAGATTACTAAGAATTGAGAAGCTCCTCCTTTTGTGAATTCGGCTAAAAACAGAATAGATATGGGGCATAGGGATGACTATGAGCGTTCTAAAATCTCGTGAGCCTAATTGGCTTCACATCTCGAATACCGAATACTACTTTAGTAGTATCTTTTCAGCTCAAAGGTGTAATACGGCATTGAATGGCGAGACGAGCATACCGTTCGTCTGATGGTTAGTGATACGACCGCTCATGAATAGTAGCAAAACCAAACACCTTGAATTACAAAGCAATGCCACTGCGCTCGCCATCCTGAGACATGATAATTCTCAATATGTCCAGTAGTTACTCTGGCTACAATGTCCTTGAAACCGAAACACAACAGTGTATTTACACTACTATTTGGCGGGACAAATAGACATTGCGGTGGTGCCTACCCAGGCGGCCTCTCACATATGAGAGACCTACCAGTAGATAGGAATACCGGGTATATCAAGACTGCTATCGAAAACGAAGCCGGGTGGTAGTTTTAGTGACTACAAACAAAATGCAACTAAAAATGCTCACGTTGTGCGGATGCGTGTTGGTGTTGTTGTTGTTGTTGGTGTTGGTGCGCATGCGCGTACGGTGCGTGCGGGCGGTGCGCTTGCGGCGCGAGCGCGTGCGCCAGCGCGGTGGCGTGCGGCGCGGCGGCGGGCGCGGCGGGCGCGGCGGGGGGTGGTGCGGGCGCGGCGGGGGGCGCGGCGGGCACGGGCAGGCTGGTGAGCGGTGCGCGCGGCACCTCGTAGTACAGCTGCGCGGGGGCGCTGTTGCCCACAGCGCCGCGCACGCCCACGCTCGACAAGCTTACTATCTGGATAATGGAGAGGACTTTTGTTAGCATTATACATTATACATACATATATAATAGTGTAATTGATGTTAATAATCGTACTGTTCAAATAAAGAAATAAATAAATAAATAATAAATAAAGAAATAAACAATAAAAAAAAAACTTATTTTTTAATAGAAAAATCTAGTCTGTTCACAACGTAGTAAGAGACCACTTTTATTTAATAATAATTATTATCAAAGAGAAAGCTAAAGAGCACTGGATGAAAAAATTAAATATTTATGAAACATTTTACAATTGATTATATTATGCTACAAAGAGTGTTTGTTATCTATGTAGAATGATTTCATTCATTATCATCCTTAGACCGTTGCAATACACTGCTGGACGTAAGACTCTTCCAAGGTATGCCACGGAACCCGGTCTGCTGCTTTATGCATCCAGCCGTTGCCGGCTTGTGCAAGTAGTGCCGCCGTCTGGCCAGTGGAGTCCCACGCTACATTTACCAAGACGTTAAGAGAACCATTTTGTGGCATTGAATTTAAGTGAAATTTACCTTTGCAGGCTGATAGTTTCTTTGCAAGAGCGGAAGAGGTCGTGGCGCGGAGGTGGCTGGCGCCGGTGTTGGCGTCGGAGTCCGCGGCGCCACTCCACGTACTGTGCCAGATATCACACCACTCGCTGCAAAAAATAATCTCGTTTACACTTGTTCAAATTAAAGACATTTAAAAATAAGAAATAAAGAGGCAATAGTAATGACTCATAAACCACTGTTCCATTAATACAACAATCGAATAACGGTATTTAATATTTTCCACAAATCAGATAGAAATTAAAACGTCAGCATTATCAAATACCTACTCACTGGTGGTAGGTGTCTCATATGTGAGAGGTCACCTGGGTAGGTACCACCGCAATGTCTATTCCTTCTGCTAAACAGCAGTGTAAATGCACTGTTGTGTTCCGGATTGAAGGACATTATAGCCAGAGTAACCACTGGATATATTGAGAATTAACATCTTATTTTTTTTTTATTTTTTTTTTATTGCAATGAATGGCGAGACGAGCATGCCGTTCGCCTGATGGTAAGCGATACGACCGCTCATGAACAGTAGCAAAACCAAACAACACCTTGAATTACAAAGCAATGCTTGGCACTCCACTGCGCTCGCCATCCTGAGACACAAGATGTTAAGTCTCAATATGTCCAGTAGTTACTCTGGCTACAATGTCCTTCAATCCGAAACACACCAGTGCATTTAAACTGCTGTTTGACGAGAGAAATAGACATTGCGGTGGTACCCACCCAGGCAGCCTCTCACATATGAGAGACCTACCACCAGTAAATGTGTCTTATGTCTCAGGATGGCAAGGGCAATGGCATGCCAAGCATTGCTTTGTAATTCAAGGTGTTGTTTGGTTTTGCTACTATTCATGAGCGGTCATATCGCTTACCATCAGTCGCACGGTATGCTCGTCTCGCCATTTATTGCAATAAAAAAATCTAAACATAAATGTTTCTATGACATATTATGTATACTGAAGATGTCCAGCCATGTTAGTATTAGTGATGTGTAAATAGTTACATGTGAGCACGGAGGTGGTGGGCAGCGTGAGTATGGCGGAGTGCGGCGCGGCGGGCGCGGGGGGCGGCGAGGCGCGCGGGGGGGCGCCGCGTGCGCCGTACACCAGTGCGCCGCGGGCCGCGCGCGCGCTGCTCGACCACGCGCCTGCACACACACTACTCTCATAAAGTGCTCACACAAAATAATCATCATCATCATATCAGCCACAGGAAGTCCACTGCTGAACATAGGCCTCCCCCAAGGATCTCCACAATGACCTGTTGGAAGCGGCCTGCATCCAGCGACTTCCTGCAACCTTAGCCAGATCGTCCGTCCACCTTGTAGGCGGGCGTCCGACACAACATGCGCTCATATTATTCAACCCATATTGCGTCATATTATCGCACCTTTAGAATTATAGAGACCGAACTAAAAAATCTCTAACTAAATAAAATAACATTCATTAAAGATTTTAGCACAAGAAATTTTGTACTTTGGAAGATACATCGAGAACACCGAGGTATATATACATCTTTCTGTCTTTCATGCGTCATTATGCCCTTCTTTAATAACGGATCGATGGGTAATTTTGATACAATATATGATTTAAAGCGAAAATCTTTTTTTTTGGAGTTAATTCTAAACTTTAATTCTAAAGGTGCAATATGTTTAATCTCTACAAGAAAACCATAAATCAAGTCGTAAGCATTTTTTTAAATAAAGCTCAGATACCATGGAGTAGTACCAAGAGAAGTTGCTGGCTCTTCCTGGTATTCAATATGCATAACTCTCATTTGGAATCTGGGCTGAATATGCTATAAACAATCATACCTTGAGCGCCTCCACCTGGCTGTGGAGCAGGTGCAGCCACTGGTCTCACAGCGAGAGACGCGCCGGCTGCGAGTCCCCGCGGCACATGGCTCGTCACACCAACACCCACACTCTTACTCACAAGCACACCGCCTGCTGTGCTCACATTCACACTCGACAGTTGCACAGCTGCTTAAATACACAAACCAGTAAATTATACAAATGTATCGATTTTAATAAATTAAAAATTATAATAATAATATTTAATTTAATTATAATATTTATTAGTGGTGGTAGGTCTCTCATATGTGAGAGGCCATCTGGGTAGGTACCACCGCAATGTCTATTTCTCCCGTGAAACAACACTGCTTAAATGCACTGTTGTGTTTCGGATTGAAGGACATTGTAGCCAGAGCAACTACTGGACATATTGAGACTTAACATCTTATGTCTCAGGATGGCGAGCGCAGTGGAATGTTGCTACTGTTCATGAGCGGTCGTATCGCTTACCATCAGGCGAACGGCTTGCTCGTTTCGCCATTCAATGCAATAAAAAAAAAAAAAAAAATAATTATAAATAACTTTAGAACTACACACGGGAGCAAAAAAATCGATCAGTTCTGAGTCTTACCTATAAGGTCATACCAAAATTTGCAGTCTCATCTTTTCTGCTACTCAATAGGTCGCTGTGATAGGTCAAGAGAAGATATTACACTCGTCAGCCCTGCATTCATTGTGAGTTTATGAGTCCCATAAAAGCCCATCTGTTAGCCTAATCTCTATCAGGTGCCCTTTAAACGTCACCCGGTACACATCTGCTTAATTACGAGTAAACAATATTACCTGGAAATGGACACAACAAGTGAAATTGCGGCCCAAGTGGTTGCATTATTGGAAGAAGGAAAGACACAACGCGAAGTTGCTCGAGTGCTGCACATAAGTCAGTCTGCCGTTTCAAGAGTATACAGAAGATACCAGGACACTGGAAGCTTTAGTCGGAGAAGAGGTTCTGGCAGACAGCGGTCCACATCAGAAAGAAATGACCGATTCAATGTCAGCACTTCACTGAGAAATCGGGCTCTATCAGGCGTCCAAGTTCAACAACAACTCAGAGAAACGCGGGGCTTATCTGTCAGTAGGTGGACAGTAAGAAGACGACTCAAGGCAGCCAACCTTACCCCAAAACGACCAGTGAGAGGCCCCAAACTAACCACAGCCCACCGTGCAGCTCGTCTTAGTTTCGCTAGAGAACACGTTGATTGGACATACGATCAATGGCGCACCGTATTATTCTCTGATGAGAGCAGAGTCTGTCTGCATGGCAGCGATAGAAGAGGACGAGTGTATAGTAGGCCAGGAGAGAGATTTGCACAATGCTGCATAGCTGAAAATGTTGCTTTTGGAGGAGGGTCTTGTATGGTGTGGGGTGGCATTTCAATCGAAGGGAAAACCGAGTTGGTTTTTGTAGAAACTGGGGGACGGCAAAGAGGTCTGACTGCAGAACGATATATTGAAGAAATTTTGGGAGAACACGTTATTCCTTACGCAGGATTTATAGGCGAAAACTTTGTTCTGATGCACGACAATGCGTGTCCACACACAGCAACCTGCGTACGATAATACCTACATGAAGTGCAAATAAAAATTATGGACTGGCCAGCGCTTAGCCCGGACTTAAATCCTATTGAACATTTGTGGGATCAACTCAAAAGGAAAGTTCGAGCAAGAAATCCTATCCCAGCAACCAAAGACGAGCTTAAAGCTGCACTTTCGGAGGAGTGGGAAGCTATACCGCAGAATAACGTGGTCAAGCTTATTAAAACAATGAAAAGCCGATTGCAAGCTGTAATTAGGGCAAGGGGGTAACACTAAATATTGATAATGTTTCATTTGTAATTAATTTAAAAAAAACTGACCAACTTGTTTTATTTTTTTATTTTTCGCTTGTCATTTTAGTATTTTTCCGCTACTTAACACTAAAGCTGATGTTTAGTAGTGAACCAAACCATTAATTTTATTAAACCTAGGCTCATTTAAAAGCTAAGACCTAGAATTTAAAGAATTTAGGATAAACAATGGTATTTAAGTTTTATTTTTTTTGTCAGAGATGTTACAACGGCAGTTTAAAGTTTGAGTCGATTTTTTTGCTCCCGTGTGTAGTTCAATATATAATATAAAAATATATAGGACAAATACATAATCTCAACTGATTGTACAAACATTTTTACTTTGTTTTTAAGTTTTTGTATCAGAGAAGAATCATTACTATTAGACTTGGTAATATAAGTATAATACTCAAAAAATCTGAATCAAAGTGTAAAGTAAAGTGACTCATATATCAATAATATTTTACTCCATATTTTTTATTGTATTTAGAAAAAGATATCCACATCCAAAATCTAAGATCCATCCATAAATAATAATAACGTGACATGTTAAAGGAGAGTCAATGAAGTGTTACATTGTGTGACAAGGGAGGGTGGGGGGGGGGTCCATAATTTTGTGACTACAATTTTTTTAAATGTATTATTTTATATCTCAAATAAATAAAAATAGTTACAACTCTGTCTGGCTAAAATTGCAAAATATGTGACATCACACTAGGTAGAGGAGGTCCACAAATGTAACAAGTTGTGACAAGTAGTGGGGGAGAGACCACAAAATCATTAAATTCGTGTGACGTAATTTATGGATGGCCCCTAAACAAAGATTTTGGAAGTCTATTCAGAATTAGGTAAGTAAGAAACATTAAAATCTTGAAGTGGGAGACAAAACTTATGAAGTTAGTGGGTTTAATGTGCATTACGGGTTGAGCATGTGAAAGAGACCATAACATGTCCCAACTACACTCCCACACTTTAAAATACTAATATTTGCTTCATTATACTAGTTACTTTAATAATGTATTGACCGATTTTTTTTTCTTTAATGGTATTTGTTTGTATGCAAAATAAAACAAAAAATCTACCATAGTCCCCTATTGCTAATTCTGCAAAAATAAACTACTGCTAATACTAGCAATAAGAGTGTACAACTTATCAATATGGAATATTGGTGGATATGGAATATTTTACATGAGTAACCCCCAAATACTGGATTGCTACTCAGCCACCGGACTCATTTGATATGACGTTATTTTGAGGTTTCGTTAAATTTCGAAACGAAATACTGGATAGCCATTTAGCTCATAAATCGGTCTACTCAGCAAACATCCAGCTAAATTTCCACAGATTAACGAAAAGTTTGTTTTCAGTTACAATTTTTATTGTATAAATATAAACGTTCCATTTGACGCAATATTCTTCATACATGATTTCTCAAAATTGGAAATTTAACCCTTTATATTTAATATGAGGAATCATTGTAACGTTTTTACTTTTGTTACGATTATGTTTAAAGCTATATTATATATTGCCATGTTATTATTTTAAAAATCTGTTGATAAAATCATGTGGGCGAAAAAACTTATGTCCCTATATCCATAGCGAGTTGATTAAAAATATTATGATGTTTGTTTTTATTCTTTATTGTTTACAATTGCACTCGGTTTGAAAGTTGGTTTTTGGAATATCTTTTTTAATAAATAGTTATATAAAATACCGTACAACGGCTGCAGAACTAGCTAAGTACCAAACGGAGAAGACTACGTAAATAAATACGATATGAGAAAGAAGCTGTGCTGGATATTTTAAACAGGTAAGTATACACGTATTCCTCTAAGATTTTACGTATTTATATGATCATTAACTATTTAATATATAATATGAATCGAATATTCGCACATTTTAAATCATCATCATCATCTACAGCCTGTAGGATCCCACTGCTGGGTACCTATAGGCCTCTCTCATATTATACCTCCTATATAATAGGCGAGACGAATGATTTTCAAATTATATTCTAAAATATGGGCACACATTTATTATATACGAAAAAATCTATATTTCAAGAATTAACTAAGGCTTAACACAGTTTTAAGCCATTTTTCTAATAATTTTTCAATAGTGCACAAAAAACGCTAGTAGGTGTCATGGCGTCCGCTGTGATGTCACTACTAGGTAAACATGTCATTGTGTACTACTTAGTCTGTGGTCCAGTGGCTTAACAGTCCATACATTGCTTTTTTTCTTTGGAATGAAATAGTTCCTCCATTTGCAGTAGATGTCGCTTCTCTCAACATCGCGTAATTATTGTTGTTTTATTGACGTGACAACGTCTTAAATTAGGTTGCGGCTGGGAGTCACTTATGAAAAAGTGTAACGCCCGGTAACGTTACGATGAGTCACCGAACGAGAGAGAGGCCCGCCGAATGCCTTGCGTCTCTCTCCCACTCAACTATGATCGGTCTGCCGCGCGCGCAGCACTAGAGAATTAGGCGCATTGAATCGGCGCATGCTTGTGTCTCTGTCTTTGTCTTTCTCGAACGTTCTTGGCGTTGGAAAAACAAGAAAGCGTCACAATACAAGTTCACACGTGTGGTTAAAGTATCGTCAGCTGTGTCTGTAGTGAAAATATGGAGTGCTTAGATTCGTCATTTATCATTTACAACAACTACAACAATAAAGGTAAATAATTGTACACTGATATTTCATTATCGTAAACTATGATTGATTGATTAATTGTTAGATTGACACAAAAGTTGAGAAACTGAGTTTATAGGTTATGTCATACTATTGATAAATGTTGATAGTGTTAAGTAAATTATTAGTTTAAAATTAATTAATTAATTATTATTTTACAAATTTTCATTAATTTCAAATAGGAATTAGTTAAGTTTAAGTTTACATGTACAATGTTTTAGTAAACAAAATATATTTCTATAGTTAAAATTTGTGCAATTCTTATTTTCATTCAATTCCTTGTTCCTATTGTGCAATTTAATTATATTCATATCAATAAATATTCTACCGAGAAAAAGACGTTGTCACGTAAAATCTTCGCCCGTAAAACCGACTTTACAGGCAACCATATTTTTTTATTTACTTAGAAACCTTTGCTTAACTCTAGTCATGTTTTCTCTAAACTAATTTCCAAAAGCCTACTCAGTAAAAATTTCGGGCTTTGGAAATTACTGGGGAAAATATTTATAATATAAATTAATTAAATATTGATAAGACCTATGTCCTATTCGAACGTCGTGTACCGACAGAGGGCGCTAATTCCAATAATCTGACTGTTAACTCTATCTCCGTATAAAGAATGTACTCTGTGACTGCGATAGTCAAAGAATGACACATGAGTTTACTTACTAGTCTATGGTCATGTTTACATAGGCGTGACATCATGCATTGTGAAGAGCGTTTTTGTCAAAATGGCCGATTGCTATATTTTGTACTTTGATTTTATTTAAAATCTTATTAATCTCCAAGTATAGATTAAAACTGAATTATCATTTGAAATCCTTGTAATATGTATTTTCCTTTAAAAACATAATATTTTTAATTTTTTGATACTGTCGTCTCGCCTATTATTACCTCCTCCTCATATAGTAGTATTATGAAATAAATATGGAAAATAAAGTATGGTACAATATGTATAACTATAAATAATCCTTTGTTTCAGGAGCTGGAGTGGAGTACATAAATATTCAATGTATATATAACCTTTCAATGTGACCTTTCAAGAAATATGGCTCATATATATAGTGCCATGTTCATCATCTATAGACCAAATAAGTAAGCTCAACAAATATATATAAAAATAAAAAGAGATATAACAAATTATGATATATTTTAACTTAAAAACTTTTGCAGGTAATGCTACAGAAATCATACACACAGCAAATCATTTGGACAATACACACCCTTTTGAAATGAGTATGTAATATAAAAATATACAATAAAGAATAAGACAAATTGTGTCAAGGAAGAAAAATTTGCATCAGCAGTGTTTTAAATCAAAGTTGAAGAATGTTATGAATTTTAACTAGTATGCAATACATAAAATAAATTGTTTATTTCACCTATTATCATAATAAAAAATGTAATATTATATTTCTATTGTACAGTTTTAATAGTACATTCATTAACATAAACTCACGCCTATATCCCAGGAGGGGTAGGCAGAGGTGCCTGGACACCCTCATTTCGCCTTGTATGTTCCGTCCCACAATGTGATAGGTGGCGAGCCTATCGCCATATCGGGCACAAATTCCTGACTCTGGGCTGATAATGAATAGAAAAATCCAATATCACTTTGCCCAACCCGGGATTCGAACCCGAGACCTCAGCTTTGTAACCATACCTTAGTACACCTACGCCACCGAGGCAGTCTACATTCATTAATTTAGTATTAAATCAATGTTAAAATGATTGTTATTATTTTGTGTTATAAAGGAATAAATATATAAATGTAAGACAGATCTAAAGAAATGTAGATAGGTAAAAAATTATAATATGTACTAATGATGTTATTAAAATAAATATACCACGATAAAACATAACTCCTTTTTATTTGTATTCATTCTATGGTAATTCAATAAAATGCACTGTACGGTGTAAAATATGTATTTTATGATATTATTCCTTGTTACATTTTCATTGGTTATACTATGTGGAGCTGTTGGAAATTATTCAGAAGAATCAATCTCCAATATATGATCATTTTGTGAACATGCTATATTATGTAACAGCACATGCCTCCATAATAGTAAGCAAATTTTCAAAAACTTATAGCCTAACTTGGAGACAAGGAGATCTTTGTTTTAAAACCAAAGACCCTCTCCACTGGATTTCTTGTTTTAATATGGTATTGATTGTAAGCTTCTTCAGCCTCCCCTTTCCAGACATGCACATAAAGGAGAATCATTGAAAATTGTGCTATCATGCATCGAGCCTGACCATCGGCTTATAATGTTTCTTATCCTCAAGTTAGTGTCGCAGACTGCTTGCACTTTTATAGAAAAATGGCCTTTTCTGTTTCTGCTTGTGCTCCTCCTAAAAACAAGATAATTAAAATTAGAACTCTAGCAAATATTCTTATATCAAACTACAGATTATTTTATATACATTGAAAAAATATATTTATAAAATTGGATTCTTTATAGGAAACTTTTATTGTGATTGAACATTGTTCCAGTGTATACTGAATTATAGCTACAATCAGTACAAATTATAGAATGATTAATTTAAACAACTATTCAGAGAGCTTGGTTAATGGTGTACCAGTGGGCTGGGGAAGAGCCAATTACCTGCTAAATGTTTTGATTCCAAGAAGCATACATATATAAATTATTGTGTAGAAATAATTTAGAGTGTGCCTTTGTATTGTGCATACTATATAATTCTATTCTATGATTAACAATATATTATGTACAGTATAAAGGGACACTCTAAATGATTACTACACAATATAAAATACACAAAGCATTTTAGAAGCACATTTAGTTAAAATAAGATAAGAAAACATATATTTGTGTACATGTAAAAGCTAAATAGTTATGTATACATTATTATAAATAGAAATTACCTGGGGATTAGATCCTTATATGTGTGAAATTTATAACTCCAATCACTCCTACGATCGCATAGAAATCAATCGCAATATGACATTGTTGTTGATAGTTGGGAATTTTCATGCCACGATTTTGTAGTTTAACCGACTCTGCTGCAACTTTGCGATGTACAGTCGGCTGTTCCACGTGAAATACGTCTCCAATAACCTTCAGGTAACTGCCTGTCGCAAAATATCGATCGACTTCTATTTGTAGTGGATTCTATTTTGTCTCCAAGCAAGGAACCTTAGATTATATACTCGTCGAGTATATAATCTAAGCAAGGAACACAGATGCAGAACAGTTTCTTTCTTCAAGCAGAACCTCCCTTTGTTTGAATTTTTTCTTCTTTGTTTTTGTCGAAAGCATTGAACTTTTCTTGATTGACTCGCCTTGACGAAGCTATATCGTCATCAGACAGCGATGAAAACTTCGCGAAATACATTTTAGTAAATAATATGTAGAATTGAATAAAATTAGGAGTGGTCGCAGGCGGCCTTAAGACGACGGCTGCTTAAAACTAGAAATTCGTAAAAATTTGACTGTTTGACAGCTGTCAAACTCTTAAGTTGCTTTCGAGAATGCGAATCGGATGAATAATGCCTCATTAAATATTTATTTCTTAAGGGGTTTAATCGTTGTTATATTTAACAGGAATCAATTTAACCGGGCATTAGAGCTAGTTAACAGGAGTTAAAAGTTAATTGGCTTTCCAGTATTTGGGCATAAATGTTGCAATTACTAATTAAGTAAAAGTGATTATTATTGAATATAAGTTTTGTAGATTATAGTTAGAAAAAATAACAAAATATGTTTTTTTTAAAGCATATGTTTCTAGCTTACCTGGCCTGTTGTTATGATGCTGTAAAGGTGGCAGAACTCGGACAGTTTGAGGCAATGTTCTCATTGATGAATTGACCATTAAGTTCCCACCACCACTGACCAATTGTCCAGCAACATTTAGCACCTGAGTGCCACTCACAGAAGATGCAACACTTGTTTGGCAGTTAACAGTATTACTTGAGCTTGATACAGGAGCTGACAGCTGGGTCCCCTGGCTTATTATTTGAGTGGCAGGGCTTATTATTTGCCCGCTGGGTGTGATGAGTTGTGACTGAGATATAATTTGTGAACTTTGTCCAATTATCTGTGGACCTTGGCTGACAATTTGAGTTCCCTGCAATATTGGTGATCCGCTTACAATCATTTGAGGCTGAAAGTTTTCATACAAACATATCTTTAAATTGCTTCTGCTATTTAATTGAATGTAAAACAATGTCATTTAGAAGAAAAGTGGTGTACTTTTTAAGTTACCATATCTTAGAATTTTTATTTTGAACATTCCTTCTTGTCAACTCTCGAAGTATAATAATTTGTGTAACATTTTTGTGATTATACAATAATGTTACTATAAATGATACAAACATGAAATGTATATGATATAACCTAAACAACAGTCAATTTTGTTCTAGTCAATATATATTGATTGAATAGGCAATGGCATTATCCCACTTTACTAGCAGGAAATAAACAATTATAAAATTGTAACCTTTTTGTTTTACAATAAATTAGATGTACACAGTACAACAAAAATACAGTAGATTATTGTAGAATATGCTTGTAAGAACATGACACGAGAATAACCAGTTAAAGTATTAGGTTGGTGGCTCACCTGTGACGCGACGCTTGGAGAAATGATTTGAGCGAGGCCTGGACGCATCAACCCGGAGCCTGGAGTAGCGTGCCCTAACAACTGGTTGCTACTAGAATTCTTAGACTGGCCCGGAATCAGAGCCATTTTCACTTCAGTGTTGGATACACTTTTAACGATAGTTATTTTTTGAGGCGCTAAATCTATAGGATACATTTTGCCAGTCGTGACCGACCTATCACCGTCTAAATTATTACTCATTCTGACTGTATGTCTTTTTCAAACAATCATCATGTAGAGTATCCACACTTATCACTATTAAAAATTGTTTTTCAGAAGAAAAACAGCAATATGTTGCAAGCAATAAATGTTCCCGTAAAAATAGTTTACGAACAAATTGACAGTAGACATGACAGTTGCATTGAGCAGCATTGAGACTGGAATGATAAATGTCATTGAAACTTTTTTGTTGTTGTTGTTGGCAGTTTTGAAATCATAATTAATATTTATCTCATAATAGCATTCATGTAACTAAAATGATAGACTTTTTTAATATGAAGTTTGTGGAATAATAATGGTTTTGTTCTAAAAAGGGGAATAGGGATAATTGTATTAGGAATTTCTTTTAATTAAACAACAGGCAATACTGAATAGGCTTGGGCAAAAAATATCGATATATCAAAATATCGATATTTTTTCAGAAAAATATCGATATAAATTAGCGATATTTTTTCCCGCGATATATCAATTTTCGATATTTATTTTCAGATATCAAAATCGATATATTTTTTAAGCTCTGCTGTCTGCTCATGCGTCACATCATGTTTTTGACCAATCCGATTTCTTAAATTTAGAAAATATGGGTGGGTCCTCTATCTGGTCTAGACATGAGAAATTATTAAATCTGAGCATAGGTTCAAGCAGTAGCTGTGTCCCCAATGAACTGAAGCAGTATTTGGACAAACCACTTTTAGAAAGAAAATCTGATCCAATATACATATATAGTTCTGGGTAAATTGTCAACATTACACGCCGGTTCCCTCGGATATCGCTCAAAAATATTTGATTTGTCAAGCATCTTCAGTGTAATCTGAAAGAGTAGCTTCCGTGGTAAATTTGGCTGTGCCAAATGATAGGAGCAGATTAACAGGGAAACGCATCAAACAAAGAGTGCTCCTGATGTGAATATCAGACAAATGCTTGGATAATGTTTTTTTTTTATTTTGTTTCTTTTTTTATGTCGAGCAATTCGATTTTTTTTAAATAATACTCGTAAAACTTATGTTGAAACAGGCCAGATGTGTATTTGCTTTAAAATTTCGATAATTTTGGCAATTTATATTTTTATAAAAAAATATCGATATACCGAAATATCGATATTTTTTGGGTGATATATATCGATATATTTGAAAAATATCGATACGATAAATATCGATATATTTTTTCCATTTGCCCATCCCTAATACTGAAGTTTGTCCATTTGAAAAAACATAGATAATAGAGTATAGACAATGTGATAGACACAGACTGTGATAGACAACTGTAGAGAACTAACAATCATGGAATATGCATCATATTTCTTCATCTTACCTTCTTGAGATCTTTTAATAGTATTTTTCTTAGTCTAGAAAGAATTGGTATAATATTTAATACTCACACGTAGCCACGGCTTACTATAAAATATATATTATGTGAAAAACCGAACAAATACGATAAATAAAAAAATTGTTTGCATTGTTTATGGTGAACCATGGCGGAGCGAATTGGTGACTGTGATTTTTTGGAAGAAGATATACAAAAATTTAATAATGAAAGGCGGAGCAGTAAGCAGTGGGTGAAGCTTAACGTTGGCGGGACATATTTTCTGACAACCAAGACAACTTTATCAAGGGACCCTAATTCATTTTTATATCGATTAGTACAAGAAGACAGTGATTTGATTTCGGACAGGGTTGGTGTGATTTTTCATTGTCTTTTTGTATGCTAATGAGTATCGCCTTATGTGGAATTAACGAATTGATTTATATTGTTTTAGGACGAAACAGGCGCTTACTTAATAGACAGAGACCCGACGTACTTCTCACCAGTACTCAACTACCTTCGTCACGGCAAATTGGTCATCAACAATGACATCGCCGAGGAAGGAGTATTGGAAGAGGCGGAATTTTATAATATAACTGAGCTCATAAGATTAGTTAAGGAAAGAATATGCCTTAGAGAGCGACGGCCGCTGAAGGACTCGAAAAAACATGTATACAGAGTTCTCCAGTTCCATGAAGAAGAGTTAACACAGATGGTGTCGACCATGTCGGATGGTTGGAAGTTTGAACAGTTGATTAATATTGGGTCACAGTATAACTATGGCAATGACGAGCATGCTGAATTTCTTTGTGTAGTGAGCCGAGAGTGTGGCAGTTCCCTAAACAGTAATGACATAGAACCAACGGACCGTGCTAAGGTGCTTCAACAAAAAGGCTCACGGATGTGAGTTTAGTATACAACATGTATTTACATATGATTTTTGAGACTGTTAGCTCTGTGTGTGAAATGTGTACATATTTTGTAGAGTGTAAACAGTCTGGCAATCTTCATTTCAATGTTATGTATTTAAAGTTCTCTTAGGTCAGCTTATGCAATATTGTTTGAGAGAAGTCAATTGAGCAGTAACTTTTATCTTGAGTCTTCTATATTGGAAAGTGTGAAATTTTGGACAAATACTCAGTATGATATAGTTAGGAGAAAGTAATAGAACTTTTATATAATTTTGTTATTGTAATTTTGAGCCTTTAATGAAATGTTTGATTATAGCTGACAGTGCAGACAGGCATGAAAACAAAACAAGTCCTAAGGACCGTGTGCTATTCTTCTTGTTGTGTGATATGGACGCTACAAATTTAAGTCAATATAAATGCTGGGCTGATTGTGATTTCCAGTTGTGTATGCAAGTTTTCCACACAAGTACTTCATAATATAGATTCCTTATAAATGAAATATTTTGTAAATATAAAATGTAATAATTCCTTGGATCAGTAATAATCAATTCCAGATATTATGCTCATGAAATGTAATAATAGAAACTTATGATTCCAACAGTTGTTTTATTTTCCTTTAAGGTTATCACATAATATAATATGCCACTACCAATTTTGGAGCTGACTTTAGATAGAATTGGTAAAGTATGCCTAACCAAGTCACATTACTTTTATTTATATAAAAGTATAATTATCAGTGAACGGAAATAATGTGAGGCAATTTATATTATTTACTGATTTTATCACAAGAACTTCTATGGTATGTGAAATGAAATATCCCATACTGGGTCAGCACAAGGACTAAGGGCTATTTACATAAAATTATGGTTTGGCAGTGGGACAGTTTAATTTATATTCCGTTTAGATTACATGAATATGTGAAGTAATACATTGTCAATATTGTTGATACCTTTATTTCTTGAATAAGTAAACAATTGACTGAAAACATAATTTATGATTTGACACGCCTTTGCTTAACATTATTAGTTTTCAAGTTAATTTCATAACTACACAATATATAAATCTATAACACGACGGTTTTTATTAAAAAAATAAACATTAGCACTATTTAAAACTTAATTAATTACACAATTTTTATTATAAAATATTGCATTTAACTGCATTAAATACAAGTTAACAAGACCACCTGTTTGATAGTCTTTATAGATAACGTTATTATCAAAATACAGAACATTTTCACACATTTTTAAGGCAATAGGGGGTTTATTGTTGTGTAAAATTAAAATCTAATTGCATTATTATCAATAGTGTCATATTTCATGCCTAGCACCAATCTGCCATGTATGTGAAGTCTTGGAACAGCTTATGGTCTGTGGCACTGAGTGGTCGCGGCTCTTTCGGTGGTGTGAGTACGGCAGCTTCAGATGTGAACTCACTGTCAAAGTTACTCACATCCTCCAGATTCTTTATTGTGGGCACAAATGGCGGTTTCACTTTCCGAAGCAATAACTGCTCCCAGTCTACATTACGGAAGAATGCCTGCTTCTTCACGTCCTCTGCGTCTCTTTCTGATGAGCCCAAACGTCTCTCAGGGTTCTTTCTTAGTAAACGGCGCATTAGGGCTATGGCTTCCAATGACAATGTTCTAGGGTAACGCACCTCATCATTGACAATCGAGTCGAAAACTTCTCCTTCATCTTCGCCAGGGAATGGTGATTCGCCAACGAGCATTTCGAATATTAGGACACCCAGACCCCACCAGTCAACAGCTCGAGTGTAAGATGTTTCCGTTAACACTTCGGGGGCGAGAAATTCGGGAGTACCACAAAATGTACCTGTACGGTCACCCCACCCCATACCTTCCTTACAAAGCCCAAAATCTGCTATCTTAACATAACCCTCAGTATCTAAAAGTAAGTTGTCTAATTTTAAGTCTCTATAAATTATATTATTTTCATGTAAATACTGTAGGCCTAATACTACACAAGCTGCATAAAATACTGCCCGTGGTTCAGTGAACACGTCGGCGTGTATATGCATCATAAGATCGCCACCAGCCGCATATTCCATGACAAAGCAAACATGTTGATCTGTCTGGAAACAAGCAAATAGATTCACCAAAAACGGATGTCTGATTGCATTTGCAACTTCAAATATTCTTTTTTCAGATAGCAATGAATCTACTTCATCTCTTGCTATTATATCACCTTTTTTTAAAGCTTTTATTGCGAAATATTCATTTGTCGGTCTATATTGGGCAAGTATTACTTTCCCAAAGTGGCCTCTTCCAAGGACACTCAACAATCTGAAACTTTCCATAGACATTTCTCCCGACTGCCTTCTGGAATCTTGTTCTTTTCCAATGGTCTCTATAACTGACGAGGAGCGGGATGACGATAATCGCATATTACTTGTAATTTCAACAATTTGATCTTCATTGCTTGGATACTCAAGGAGTAACTTTGGTGATGGCGATGGGGGATATTCCACCAAAGGAGTGTCACAAGATGGTGTTTGTGGTTCTTTTGTGACATAATTATCTTTTGTATAAGAGTCTTCCAAGAATGCAAAGGCTTCTTGGAGTTCTTTTTCCATTCTGAGTGTGGAAACATTGGGAGGCGGTTGCAGAGGTAAAGTTGGCTTAGGTGGAGGGGTACTAGGAATTTGTGGCGTTGTTGGTGTGGAAGGAAGGCCCAGGGGTCGCACTCCTGCCATGCCCCCAAGTGTGACATTTGGATTTTCTATTTCTCTGTTATCAACAGATGCTGATTCAAAACTGTGTTGTTGAGGAGGAGTTATATGAGCAGTTTGAATGTTTTGTATAGAAGGTGAAGAGCGTTTTAACAGTCTACCCAACACAACAGCAGGAATATGCATTTCTCCATAAGATGGTCTGGGTATATTTTTTCCTTGTTGTTTGAAAATCTTTCTTTGACGTTGAAGTTTAGGTTTCCTGGATATGATTGGATTTAAAAACTTAATCTCTGCAAACAGAAGCCCTTGTGGTTCGAGTTCCAAAGCCATGCCATGGCGAATATCATCAATGAACTCTTCCAATCTTAAGAATTTCACAGCACATAACCCTCGCCAATCTTTCCAATGGATTCCAATTTCTAGTTCTCTTGATTTATCCAATTTGATAGTAAATCTGAAATGCAGTACAAAAAATATTTTATATTTTACAGCTAGAATTTTTACATCCATAATAATTATAAAGAATAACATAATTTAATTTTTAAAACATCCTTATACATATATATTTTATAATATTTATGTTCTATTAATTTATTAAAGTGCGTGGTGGCCTGTTGGTAAACGGACCAGACGCGGCTGCCAACATGTTCACGGTGGTCGCGGGTTCAAATCCCAGGGCACACCTCTGACTTTTCGGAGTCATGTGTGTATTGATAGTCAATCACCACGCACTAAAACGGTGAAGGAAAACATCGTGAGGAAACCTGCATACCATAGCGATTCATAAGAATTTATATGGTATGTAAGTCCGCCAACCCGCACTAGGCCAGCGTGGTGGACTATATGGCCTAACCACTCTCAATCGTACTCTCGATTGTAGAGTAGGCCCGTGCCCTGCAGTGGGACGTATATGGGCTGATCCAGATTAATTTATTACATACATTATTAATTTATTTTGCAAACAAGGAAATTATTACACTGCAATTTAAAATTACGTTTTCATTCATTTTTGTAATTTTACAAATTTCCTAAATCCAGAAGATTATGATCAGCTGTTTTATTTTGATACTAAGATACCTTTATGTGTTTTTATAATTATTTTAATAAAAAGTGGATATAGTAGGTGAAGGGTATTATTTGCACATAGTAGGTTAGTTTGTGTAGTATAATGGAGCATTAGAACAAATAAATGCATGGTTTATTTATTTAACATATTTGATGATGTAAAAGCAAGCATTTTACTAAAAGTATTATAATATAGTTTAAATACATGACAACACTCCTGGTTGGTTACAATTTTAGTCACAATGTAAATATGTGCCTATTAAGATAGATAAGATAGTGAGTAATGTTATAGGAATCATAAAGATTATTATTCAAGGAAGCAGATACATTGGATAAGTGCAATTAAGTTTTTGATTATTATATAATCCTCTTCATTGATTTTCACTATCAAGTGTGTCAAAGTAGGTGTGTAATTCTCTATATACAAAAACATAAATATAAAGCTAAATATATAAATAGATGTATTAAAAGGGCTAGCATTTTATTTTTAATATCTCACCTTTGATCCCATGCTTGTTGTGAGCATGGCCTCCAGCTTGTCTGGGCCACTGTATGATTGTCAAGTTTTAATACTGCCATTATTTCATTGCTAGTGTCTTCCTTGATGCTGTATGTATATTTCATAGAATTACGTATAGTCACTCCTTTAACAAAAGATTTCAAGTCTGAAGGGCTGGCTAATGGATCTCTACGACTGCGGCCTGGTACATCTTCCAGGAGATCTTGACATCCCATTAATCGGACTTCCAGTGTACCAGTCACCTGTACACATGGACTAATCAAGGGAGCAGGTGACAAGAACTGAGCTCTTGATCCACTACCACCTGACAAACTCACATAGCCAGGACTGGATCCAGTGCTGCGTAATTCATGGCCAAGTTCTACGAATGCAGCACTTTCTGTGGGCAGCTCCTGTCTGCGCATATCTAATGATCTACGCAGTAAATCCAACTTCTGTGTGGATTCTAATAGACTTGTCTGAGCTTCTTGCAAAGCCTTTTTATCAGTCACTTTTTTATCACTCTGCAATAGTCTTATGGCATTTTTAGAACCTTCCACCACAGCTGCCTCGATACGAAGACGGTTCCTCAGTTCTGCTATTCTTTCATCTAACAATGCATCAACACCTGATGCGTCTGTGCCTCTGCCATCACCATTTGATCCAGCATTGTCACCTTTCTGTTGCTTTGTCAATTTGGATATACGCAACTTGAGATATTCAATTTTGTCTTTTGAGTCTGCAAGCATCTGATGAGCTTCAGCTAAGAGCTTTTTGTCCCTTGACTGATTGCTGCTGCTGATACTCTGTATCATGTTCTCAGCACCTTGCTTCACTTTCAGTTCAATGTTTAGCTGCTTTTCGAGAGATGCGAGTTTTCTATCAGTAGTGGCTTCACCCAGTTGCCGCTGCTGTTGGGCCGCCTCCGACGCCAAGATAATTTCTTCATCGTAGGATAAGTCTTCTGGCGACGTGGGTGTAGACTGACCACGAGAAAGAAGGAGCTGGGATTCCAGCTCTTGTAAATCTGATTTCAACTCATTGAGTTTTATATTCGCTTTCTTAACAATATTGGCAACGTCGGAAAGTGACCGCCTGTCTGTGGCCACCTCGCGCAATTTCTCAGCACCTTCTTTTATTTTGAGTTCTTTACGTATCTCTCTACGTATGACATCCTTGAGCTCCTCTAACTTAGTCGGCAAAGCTATTTCTGGAATACACTCCGTCTTAATTCCGTACTTGACACCAAGCTCGTGGAGAACAGGGTGTCGAATATAATCACTGTGATAATAACCTGGGTCTGCCATAATTGAGGATGCACAGTCTAACGTCAGTTAACCATAATTATGTGGGAAAATATCACTGCTATTGCTTCTAGATCACAAAAGGTTGGCCCAGATGCAATATTTGTTAGTACTAAGAGTTTTTGAGATTATAAAGGAAAACATTATGTTAAAGCCTCAACTTCAAAGCAAAAATTGAATGAATCACAAAACAAAACAATTTACACAAGTCGGTCGTTCAACGAAACCAACGAAACGACGAAACCCTACCATTAAACCATAGATTATAGAAAGATATGATGGCCATGGAGTATGGACTAAAATAAAATATATAATATATGGATAATTAAAAGACGAACGTACGATTTTAAAACAATTACCTCTAGTTGGTTATTTAGGTAGGAAATTGTGTGTTTGTGGAAACAAGATTATTTAAATGGTAAAAATGATCGTATGTTTTTTTGGTTCTTATAAGATACTTATTATATTGTTAAGTTATAAGCTTATGATGTATCATATCAATGGTATTATTTCAATATAACTTTCGTAATAATTCTTTTTTATATATATATCTAAACAACATGCAATTAATGCGCAACGTAATACCATAACAAAAGATGATTATACAAGTTGACTTATAAGTTAAAACCCTGTAGTGCTTATATGGCTGTACGAAGTATACTACTTTTGCCTATCTTTTAAATGTAGATAGACGATAAATGCGTAGCATCTCTACTTTCGAAGTTTACAAAATTACAACTTTCACTTCGTATTGTAAAAGGAAATTATTGGCTATAGTGGTCCAAATAATTTCAGCCTATCTCTTGATTCTATTAAATACTACCAATCAACTAGTATCTAAGTTTTTAATTCATAGAATTTACTGGAAAGTAGACGATCTGTCAAAGGCGCTTGTCGCCGAAGAAGTACTTATCATCCACCTGTCATATTTGTAAGATCTGGGATAATATTTTTAATGGAAGAATAATGCCAGTTAAAGTAGACATTACGCCGCCTCCTCCAGCGAATTCAAAACAGCCTGGGGTAACAAAATCTCTATTGTACAACGGGTCAAAATTTCAAGGGCACCAAAAAAGCAAAGGAAATTCATATGAGGTCGAAGTGGTTTTACAGGTTAGTAGCAAAAACAAAGTACGCAATATGACCATATTTTAAATTTTCCTTCCCTAATTCGTTTACATCTACTAAAAAGTAATTTAAAAACCATTTCTGTATCAATTCATTTTCAAAACATTTTGATGTCATCTGCATTTGTCCATTTACATTCGTTTCTCTGAAATGTAGAATATATTTGTTATTGTTATTATACTTGATATTTTTATTTTATAGCATGTTGACGAGGAGAATTCATACCTTTGTGGGTATTTAAAGATAAAAGGTTTAACTGAAGAATTTCCAACATTGACAACATTTTTTGATGGAGAAATTATATCAGCAAAATATCCCTTCCTCACAAGAAAATGGGATGCTGATGAAGATGTTGATAGGAAACATTGGGTGGGTAAATTTATATACTGCAAATATCTTATGATTCAAATTGATAGCATTTTGGATAACATTTGTTTTGTTTCTTTTTTTCAGAGTAAGTTTGACTTGTTTGTACCATATTTAAAGACTTTCAATTCAGACTCTTTTGATTATGAGTCTCTCGCAAAGGCTGATTATGTATTTATGAGGTGGAAAGAGCACTTTTTAGTGCCAGACCATACAATAAAGGATATAAATGGTGCATCTTTTGCTGGGTTCTATTACATATGCTTTCACAAGTCTGCGGCCACAATAGAAGGTTATTATTACCATCGGAGCTCTGAATGGTGAGTTTGAAAAACAATTATTTTTGTAAATAGACATTGGCTAAATCCCAAAAAATAATGCTACACTCTGGTCTAGAAAATATAGGAACTTACTTATATCTGTGATAATATGGTAAAAAGACTATTACAGGTTAATACAAAATATATTTCTTAAAACAGCTATTCACCAATTTTTCAATATTGAACTGTACTGTTGTAAAATATTGTTTTGATTATTTGTGCCATTATTTCTTGGGAGTAGTTGAAATTTTGAAGAAAAATATTTTTATGATATTTGACTTTCTTTTGTTTGCTTTTTATTAATGGACATGTTTTGATTACTTATATTAGTCAATTTGTTTTTTGGTGTGGAGTGTGGAACTAGACTCCCATAATTATATTAAATTCAATACTTGTTTATATAGCATTAAAATTTAAAAAATGCTGCAATGTTTTTTTTTTCCGAAATTATAGTATGTAGTTTTTTTGTTTTGCCCAGAAATTTGTTTTTCTATTCTGTTTAAAAGTAAATATTTCTGCATATATATTTTACCATTGGGAATAAACTCAGTGGTAAATCGGATAGCTAAATGTATGAGGGGATATTCAAATATTATTATTAACTGCATACATTTGCAACATATAAAACATGCACACACAATATAATACCTATGTTTGTGCAAATACGTAGTTTCATTCAGTTTTCTACTAGTAAAATTACTGTAATTTTTTGTTTCCTATCCTTAAAAATAATTATCTTTGTGATTTTAATGTAATAAATGCATTATTTTTGATGGACATGTATTTCATAATTAGTGAAATAAGAATATTTTAATAAAATTTGTGGTTCATAGCAACTGAAACTTTTTTAAACATTTACATAAAAACATCATTTACATAAAAAAATACTTCATTAATCTAATGTTAAAAGTATTATATATGTAGTAAAATAAATAATCTTTGTTTATAGCACGCAGAATGTTTATTTATGAAAGAGCAAATTAATATGGTTGTGGACAAGGGCGGATCCAGGGGGGAGGGCATGGGGGTCATGACACCCCCTGGGCTGGCCCCAGACTGACAAAACTTATTAATTATCTTGTTGATAAAATTTATAAGCACATTTAATTCTTTGTATGTCGATAAATAAAGTAAAAAAGTATGAATTTGAGTATTGAAATCGGACTCAGTATTCTGACATGAACTATATGATCCCCCCCTGGCATAAAATCTGATATGAACTATAATGTGACCCCCCCTGGCGTAAAAGCTGGATCCGCCCTTGGTTGTGGAAATGTATTCAACATGTATTTTTTGTTGTATGTCTGGCACAAATGAATTAGATCTAATTTAAAGACAGGATATATTTTATTTGTGTGTTTGGCAGATAAAGCAAGTAACACAACTTTGTAATACATTACTGAAGTTTGCTTGGGGCTTGTAACACACTTTCCCTTGCTCATGGTTGTTGAATATCAAATGTAAAGCTTTGTGACTCATTTCAATGTTACTGTACCTAAGTCCCTGTATGTTGTGGTTCTATGATACAGAACATTGTTTAGTAAATTTGATTCATATTAATTTTCAGGTATCAATCTCTGACTTTAAGCCATGTTCCTGAACACAGCATTCAAATTTATGAATTCAGATGAAATAACTGAGTGGAAACTTTTAAACATGGATTGATAATTGTGTCCGCTAGTACTTACTTGTTCGAAACGTCGTATCTTCAGTTGATGTAAAATATTGCCAATGTTAAGTTTCTTCAGTAATTTAAGACAAAGATGTCATGGTTAAAATTATAAATTTTCTCTTGAATGGAGCAAACCCAGAGATATGATTAAACTTGCTGTTTGTGAACTGTATTGTCATGATCTGTTCTTGCATATACTTTATTCAGCAGTGCTGTTTAATGGATTACAAAAATATTGTTACATTTGTGTGCATGTAATTTAGTATTACCTTTCCTTTGGGACAGGTTTAAAGCGTGCATTATTAGCAATTGTGTATAAGGTTTCCCTATAATGTTACATAAAATATTGTGATAATTTGTACAAATTTCTCACATGTACATATTGTTTAACTGGTATCATTACAATTTATAATTTCTTTTAGAACATAAATTATAAAAATGTTATTTTTTATCTGCTGTATATGTTAAACTGAAGTATGTGCAAGTACAGGGAATCTCAATTTTGACAAGATAGATTTGGTTTTATACCATATTATTTGTAGGAGTTATTAATTCAAATAATGTTATTATTAATAAATTTAAATTGATTTTTTTTTTTCAATAAAATGTCTTGCATCAACAACATGAGTTTTAATTTATGCTGTGGGAAATAAAACGAGTTTTGTTTACATTTCATTTTTAATGTAACACATTCATTTATTTACAATAAAATACTGGCATTGATAATTTAATAATCTTGTTTCTTGAGATTTCAGTTAAGCGAAGATTTAGCAATACTTCACAGGTAGTTCGAATATTAATATTATGTTTTATGACATGATATTCTACGTGACTTAATTCTTAAAATATTTGTACAATAGTTTTCTTGATATATTTTCATTACTATATAGAAATTATCCTTACAGAGACATACATTTATAAAAGCATGTTAAACAGTACAAAAGCGGCATATATTTTTAAAGGGTTTTTTAAATATGAGATTTCGTCCGTAATCACGCCGTTTTGTACTTTTAGTAATTATTAGAAATACAACACATGGTTAGTGGACAAATTTTAAATTTCTTATCGGTATAATTATACTAACCATTTAGTTTAAAATACACTGGTTTTAATTCATTCATATTAAATTCACGTGAAAACGTCGCTTATCACCCTTAAAATTGGGTAAGTTTTAATAATTTCCTTATAGACAGAGAAGATTTGAGTATAAGCGGTATTTTCCTTTAGGATCTTAGCATATCCAAAGCGGCAACATAAGTACTTTCGAATATATTATGGTGATAAACGTTTGATTCAAACTTTTACCTTTTAAATAAATCAATTGAAAATACTAGTAGCTATTTATTGATTAGAAAAATATATTTAACTCGTCTATCATCTACATAGTTCCGAAAGTTTATTATGAATACAACTAATAACTTAAACTAAGCTTTGGTGGGATCGTTAATGTGTAATAGTTCGGTAATGCAGGTATCCAGCCCTTACAAAAGCATAACAATGCATTCACCAAGTCTTTATGCACTCGACAGCTCAATCCTCTTGAATCATGAGATTTAGTAAACAATATTCCATTCCTCTTAAATTAATAACAAGGCAAGTTTAAACCGGCTCTACAAGCCAATTGCGAAATATATATGAGGATTTAACAACAAGTTTTAAGGTGGGTTTTGAGTGTCCGATGTTGCATTTGGTTATTTCTTCAACTAATAATACATATTTCTACTAACTATATCTACACACATCATAAAAAAATAATAAGTTGAATTCACAGAGTATTCAATAATCATAATATATGATATTAAGAAGAGTCCACGGCAATCCAGTGCCAATTTACTGCAATACCTAAACAAATTATTATTATAAAGGACTAACATGGATGTTACTACATTGAAAAACCATAAATTTCTATAAAAATATACATCGAATAAATATAAATCAGTGATTATTTAAAACAATTTTACATTAACATAATATAAAACAATGATAATACTATGTGAACAATTTTAGCTGCAATAATAAAACACTTAAATTAAAAGATATTTACAGAACTTAAAACATCTAGCAAAAAATTAACTATGACTGTATTATTTGGCTTTGAAATAAATAACCTAGTATTTTGAAAGCTATGGATATAAATGTTTTTGTTTCGCGTCTAATAAATCTAGAGCAAGTAAGTTGAAATGAGATTTTGAAAACATTTTGGCATATCAACTATAATTACAAATATATATTTCTTGTCATATGGAGATAAAGGGCATTAAAGTTGAGATTATTGTTTTTTTCTCTATTCTAAAATTATTTTAAATTGATTTGTATTAATTCTCATTTTTCCCATAGCTTCCAGTATACGTCGTCGGGTAACATCGAATTGTCTAATACATCAGAAACAAGCTATCTCTTGGCTGTGCCTTCACTGCTAAACCAGTGCCTCAATCCGAGAAGGCTGTAGAGGTCTTGGTTGTTTGTGTGAGATCGCAGGGGACTGGCGTGATGCTGAGCTACTCTGTGAATATACCTCTTGAGTTGTTCAGGATATGCATTTTGCGCTCCAGGATAAACGCCGTAGTAAGGATAGCTGTGGGGTCGGAAATTATGTGGGTATGAATGATGGTGACGTCGAGGGTTCTCATGAGTATTATAAACTCCACCGATTTTATTTTGTCCGGGCCAGTAGTCTTGTAAGTGGCGGAATGGGTATCCGGGCGGAGGAGATTTCGTGTGTTGGCTTTGCCAAGGATACCTGTATATAATACCATTGTTCTCCAAATCGCCAAACACTGGTAATTTAGTCTTGAGACTGGAATCTTGTGGGACGTTAGGTGACACCAAATCCATTGTCTCCGGTGGTTTCGGCTTATTTCGACGATGCTGAAGTTTAGTCCGAGTTCCCAATACGCTGTCATCTTTTAATGCCGCTTTCTTTTGATCTTTGGCAAAGTTATCATCAGTAGTAACTTCCGCGTAACGACTTATCAGTTTTATAGCTTCACCAATGTCTGAATAATCGTTTTCTGGGTTGAGTTTAGATTGATCTCCATCTTTTTTAAGTACATGAGACGATATGTTAATTTTATCGTCTGTTGAATTTTTGTTCCCAGTATTATTCATTGATGGTATATTGCTCTGTTCTGGTAGTGGTTCGACGGGTTGCTTCTTTATGAATTGTTCCGATTCTTGATTTTGATTTTCGGTGTTATAGACGACTGGGTCAACATTAACATGTCCGTATACAAATTCTTTTTGACCTTCGTCTGTTGTTGAATTTAGAGATTCAATATCTGTTATATTTATCGGACTGTCACGTTTTGGTTTTTCTGGGTAGTGTATGTTAGTTAGTACATTATGATTCAAAACACCTGCTCCTTCTGACAAAGCCGTGTCGTTATGAGAATTTTGGAGTTTTAGTATTTCTAATTCAGCTTCTACACTGGCGTCACCATTTGGTTTATTTGTATCTTTCTTGTCAATATTAGCGTAGTTTCCTTGTAAGTCTTGAGCCTGGAATAGATAAATGTTTCTTTATTACGTATCTCATAGAATATAAAAGTTACAGCTGCAGTATAAATAAGTATATATATATATATATGTATATATATTACAGTATCGTTTCAAGAAAGTTTAGAACAAAATACATATTATTTTCGTATAGAGAATATCACTTGGCTTATCACTTCATAGTTTCTGCCTATCCCAATGGAACATATAGGTGAGTTAATGTACGTATGACAATAGATAACAAGATGAAAGTGACTCTTACCTGTCCAGATGGCTCCTGGCCCTGGAACGGCGCCGCTTGAGGATCTAAGCCGATGGGTATAGACAGTTGCAATGGGCCGGGTTCGTCGTCGCCGTAGTCGTACAACACGTTGTCGCCGCTAGGAGCCGAGGTGAACAGTGCATTCAATTGCTCCAGCAGAATGCGCTCGTGTTCGTCTTTATTGACTGTCACCACCTATAAAACAACACAAATCCTTTATGAGTAAAAGATTTAGAAAGAAACTTTTAGTTTAGATAAATATTTCATCATATTTTTAAATTACCTGAACGCAGCCATTTCTATCAAGGCGTTGTCCTTTTGGGCAGACAAAGGGCGTTATAAACAGCGACTTCGTAGTGATTCTTCTTGGTGGAGCATTTTGGTTGCCGCTCTCAGGGCTTTGCAGCCAGGATTTCCAGGCGAGTTCGGCGGCTTGCCGGTCGAGGGTGCGAGGCGGCGCGCGGGTGGTGGCCACCGGTATTGCCGTCTCCGTAGTTGTCACCTCGACCTCTGCCGCCTTCACTAGTGTGCACGACACCAGCAGTAAAATCGTCCACGTATGCCACATCGCAAACACCTGCCGGCAAATAAAAAATACATTTTATATATTTGATTGTTTTAAAGGTTTGATCTGAAAACTTTTATAAAACCAGAATCATTACTGATTTTTCTTAAGTGCAACAAGTATTTGTTTCATTGGAAGGTTCTGAAATCCTTAAAGCACTCTACATACCTACATTAAGTTTAACATACGCCTAATGTCTGGATGAATCAAGAAGCTTATACCCAAATGGAGATTGCATTCCGTCACACAAAAAGTCATTTTCATTCATTGTCACTCGAAAGAAAAGGATAGCAATCAGTAGCAACGTCATTCGAGGTCAAATTTTTGTGCTTCACTTTTATATACGGAATGCAATCTCCATTTGGGTATAAGCTTCTTGGGATGAATGGAACATAACATAACATGTCATGACATAACATGTTCAATGAAAATCTATCGAATTTTGTGCTGAAGAATGGAAGATCATTCGTAAATGAATCCAAAAACAGTGATGTCAAGTGGGTCAAGGTTTGGCCTCATCCATTAGTTCAATAGCTGTAGCGCGCATCAACCGTTTATTCATCGGAAGACTACATCCATTCATGCCTGTCGTATCTTTAACAGTCAGGATTATTTTCGAAGACGAGAAAACCGGCTCATAAATATGACTGATCAGTTTAGCAGGAATTAAAATATGAATAAAATTGTAGTCTAAATTCACCTATGTCTGACCTTGAAGCCCTTTATCATGTGAGAAAGTGAAAGCGAGTTAATCATAGGCTTTATATAATATATGCGTCGCATTCGCTTTTTACTCGCTTTAGAATTACATTCTTTACTATCGAACAGTTAAATAGTGGATGTCACGTTAATAATGTAGGTATTATTTCTTCTTCTTCTTCTTTTCAAATGTAGCTTGGCTCCACCGTTTCATCGGTGATTTTGCCAATGTCATGTAGTGGGAGCGGGGTAATAGTCAGAGGTCAAGTAAGTAGAAATTATTTTAGTCAATAGGTATTATTTCGTGTCTTGTCAAAGTAATATTGCAGAGAGAGGTGTGGGTACTTATATAATCTAGACAGCTAATCTAGCATTTATGTAACATAATATATATTTCGGACAATGGCGCGCATTCTTCAATTTTGGTTTTATAGCATGTAAATAACGAAAGAGAGAAATAAATTACCTGTGGTACATTTGGAATCTCAACATGCAAAATGGTTTGTTTCTATTATCTACACTCGGTAACGCATGCTTTTTGAATTTCTAAACAGACAATGTTGTATGATAATAGTTGAAAAACACGCAATGGAGAAACTTATTAAAATCAAAATGATGCGAAGTTTCATACTTTGTATTATGTTAGAACTATGCTGTTTACCTTCTGACTATAACTATCTTTTACTATGTTTTTTGATTATTTATCAAACAAGTACGAACAATATCAAGTAGGAAATTAAAACAAACACATAAATACATTCTTATGTCTAATTGGCCAACGGCGATAAAATTACAGTGTTCATATAATGAAAATAAAAATAAAAATATTCCATCTATTGTTTCGACCCGCAAAAAATCTATCAATTCAAATCGGTTTTTTTAATTATACTAATCATCATCATCATCATCATCTCAGCCACTGCCAGTCCCCTGCTGAAAATAGGCCTCCCCCAAGGATCTCCACATCGACCTGTTGGAAGCGTCCTGCATCCAATGAATTTCTGCAACTTTAGCCAGCAATTATACGAATATAGGTACATATTAAATCAATTTTATAGCTATAGGTGCAATAAGTTTGTTTATGGTGAGATCAAGAACTGATAAATGTTATAATCTGACTGTTTAGCTTCAACACGATGTGGTGAGCACCGTAATTCCCTTGACCCTAGTTACGGATGAGACGCCTATGGTGGCAGTGTGTACATTCGAGTAAATAAATTAGTGCGCAAAACAAGGGCAATGGCTGTTGACCCCGTCGCGATCTATCGGCAGCATCTGGCAATGATCTCGCTTCAGGCGCCGCACGCGCACGCGGAAGCGCCTCGCGGGAATTGACCGTGTTTCAATGGGTGCTTGATTGAAGCTTATTACACCGCACTCACTTGCGTGAAAAGGATTAGAAAGTGGCGTCGAGTCCGGTGAATGTTGTCCGGTCGGGATTTTCACCCTTGCGCCCTGCGGTGTGAAGAAACGACGCGAATCGTTCTCATGGGCTTATGATGTCTTAATATTCTTGAGACCGCGTCTGACCTAATGAAATCATTCTGTTTACATAAAACAGACACGTCGGGTATTCCGTTCCGATGTATTATTATCTCCGCGTACCAAATCCTCGAATGTTGAACCCTACCTTGACATGTATGCGAGAACGAGACGAGTGTCGCGGAACAGAGGTGTGCCGGCGCAGGGTTGCACACAAATAGCTTTCCAGTCAATTCAACTCGAGTGCTTCTCAGAATATTCGATGCGTCCGAGACTCCGATGCAGCCGATGCAGCTGACGCGAGCGCCGACGATTCAAACCTTTATAAATGCATTCAGCATCTTTGCAACGCTAATTACCTACATAACTGGAGCTTATTATAGAACCATTACGTGTGGCCAAAAATGACTGAGTTGTATTGAGAAATTAAAATTCTACGTACCTATATATAACTCGCATTCCTGACTATTGTAAGCATGATTGGCGCTTTTCTCCACCGACCACTAAGGACCAGTATGGCTTACAATTACATACCTACGTAGATATTATGAAATATCACAAAGTGTCATTTTGTACAGATTGTATTCCTATCTATTAATAGAACAAAAATTTATCAATTATAATCAAACATAGAACTGAGATATCGTTGTATCACAATTTTTACATAGATACCTACAAGTTTATCTATTCTAGTATTTTACTTGTAAATAATTTATGTAATCGAGTGTAACTGTGTTGGTGTTTTGCGGAAATGCGTGACTTATTGTATCTAGAGCCACGTGTACGGCTCGGTGTGATGACCATTACAGTCTATTGTGTGGTAATGGCATCGGCTGCGGCGTCGAGAAAGTGTTGTTGCTAAATACGCGGCCACGATGTCGCTCTTATTTGCATATTAGGTAACTGCTGATCCACGCGCTGTGAACAGGAATCCGAGTTCCGACTCTCGAGAGAAAGACCAAGGTTTGTACGGCAATTAACGCACAGTTGCTATGGACAAATTCCACATACATCTAGATAATATGGAAAAGTACAGATATGATACATATGTTTTCCCGATATTATCGGTACGGTACTGATTGTAGTCTAACTCGATATTTACCTACTTTATGGCACGTGCTACTTATAATGGACTGTCTATGATACCAGTATCTCCACATAAAATAATTAATGCAAAGCAAATTATCATTTGTAATATGTAATGCAAATAATTTATGTTAATTAGTAAGCATCACTCGGAGAAAGTTTAAGGAATTATGAAACCACTTACGCTTTGAAGTCATTATGTGAACCTTTTATCCCTAAACATTGTCTGTGTAATGTGTTTCAAGTAAACTCATTTCTATTGTCTTGTGTCCTTTAAAGGAAGCAATATATTGGTCACTAAAATGACCGTTATAATTACCTCAGTGTCAACTTTTACTAGGTTCCTTGTCACGATTTTAGTCGCCTGACTTACGACAATTGGGTTATGCGTTCACGTCCGTATAGCGTTAACGACAATAAGCTATCGAGATAAATTCGATAGAATAAATTGTAACGTGTATTTAGATATATGTTTGCTTTTAAATCAATTTATGGAAATCTCGTTAGTCCCTAGTGTACTATATTTTCTCCTGAGATATTATCAAGTAAACAAAAAATACAGAACTGTGACTTATACTATAAAATCCGCATCTTAATCTTATTTAGACACTATTACCATCATTTCGACGATTTAAAACTCTCTTTAGGTAGGTGTTTCAATACGATGTATGCCTACCATAAGTTAGGTAGTAAAATGTGCGAGTTAGCATAGGCGAAACGCGGATTATGAGCCGTGAACTTGTTCATACGTTATTCCACTTCGATGCATGTAACTAATTGCGATTCGGTTTTACAAGCATTTCTGTCAAGTAGTGGGCAAGTGTGTCGCTGAGAGCAGTGGCTGACCTACTGACTCCAGTGATTAACATGTCGCACGACATTTCACTATCATTCCTATATCTTGAATGCTTTTCGAATGCCCAGCGCCGGATCTAGGTTTTTTTCGAGGCGGGGCAAAAACTGAAAAATGCCGCCCCCCCCTTGCCTATATTTTTATCTTAATCATCATCATCATTTTTAGCAACCAGACGCCCACTCAACACAGGACATCGGGAAATAACGTCTTTTTTTTTTACCACCATGTTAAGCATTTTTACACGCTTTATATTAGCGTCACTTTTGAGGGTTAACGTCACACACGTCTGTAAGCTTTGACTCTAGTTTTCCTACACGTAACCCCTGGGTAGTGCCAAATGAGTGACACAGTTCTTGGTGGTAGGACTTAAGTGTCCGTCTGGGTAGCGATCACCGTCCACGGGGCGTACAGACCGTAATAGTGATCTGATAGTGATTTTGTACGTACTTTTGATCGCTCTCAAAGGGAGGAGTGTTGACCCGCCGGCCAAAGAGACAGTACAGTACAAGAGCCCAATCGTGGCTAACCACCACGAGGGGCTGCCTCACCATGTCGCACATAATCTTGGGCGGGTACGTCGTGCCAGTTGGTGACCGGATGTGGCCGACATTTAGCGACATGCCGACCCTTTCATGCCGGTGCCCATTCGGCCTACTTAATGCCCGGACTTTGGCTTCTGGATGCCTCTTCATCAAACCTATCCTTTCAACTTCATGACAGCGCAATTCAACAAAGCAGGTCTTTCAGCGGTGCATAACCCCACCATCGCGTTCACTATGGAGTTCACCAACATCCGCGAACTCCAAACGACCTTAATGCCGTCCACCACCATTTCGAGACGGCCTAGTCTGCTTTGCTCTTCTTGATGGAGACGCGGATTCGTTGTCCGGCCGAATATTCCTACCTGCTGTACCCCGGTTATTCGCTTGAAGAAAGCTTCAAGCCTAAAGTCGGGGTATGCTTGTATGTATATTCGGTTGGACATCTACTGTCACCGTTTAAGCTGCATGGAGGGTCCTTCTCCGCTTTGTGTTTGCACGTGAATTTTGATTGCCTGAGCCGCATCGACGTGTGCCTTTACAGGTCTCACAACGGGGAAGATGAGACGACGCGGCTGTTTAGGTATCTCAGCCATGTGGCTGATGACGGGCGGACGCAGTTCCCGTCGGCTGAAATGGTCTTGGGGGATTTCATTACACATCACAAACTGTCGCTGGGCTCCTCCAAGACTAGTTCAGTTGTACATTTATCCTGGGCTGTTTAAAAATAACAATGGTGGTTGTCTCATTGAGATAAAACGATGTATGGCGATGGCTAGAGGGGCAATGGAGAAACTCAGGAAAATATGGAGGAATCGTACTACTACAAAAGCTACTAAAGATCAGGCTTGTCCGAGCACTTTCTCGTATTTCTGTATGCCGCTGAAACATGGACGTTACGGCAGAAGAAAAATGTAGATTCCCTAGAGATGAGGTGTTGGAATGCTTGGAATATCAGGTCCGAATTCCACACAAACGTTTCAAGAACTCGGCATCAAGTAGCGTCTTTCCGAGATAGTACGGCCCCATATACTTCGAATATTCGGTAATTTCTCACGACGAATTAACGACTCCATAGAACGTCTTATGGTTAATAGGGCAGAGTAGACTGAAATAGACCTCGTGGTAGGACATCATACACATACATTTATATACATTATACATACGTACAGCGGCACAGATATTATGACGGATATTATAAGGATAGCCTTGTCAAGCCTCAAAACTTCCAGGTCTGATTCAAACTCAATTTCCTAAATACGGAGTGAATACAATACCTTTTTTTTAATCGATATCTACGGGGAGATCATAAGGTACATGTCGAGGTCTCCAGCCTTCCAATCTGACGCACGGGGACAATTATTGTCCGTACCCCATAGATTTTGCAGCCAGGTTGGATGTATTACGGACAATAGGCGATGCGGATGAGCGAGTAACACCTAGTTGACTCGCCGTGCCACCCGACGCACTTCCTAATATGGCTCCTCACAACTTAGGTAGGCGTAGATTTTCTCTGCAACGGACGCCCTAACCGTGGGCGTCCGCTATGAAGCCACGAGTTCTGCCGCACATCTTAGAGTGTGCCAGCGACCCCAATGACCCCTATTAATCGCCTCTTACGCCAGGCAAAGGAAACCGTGAAGGAATTTTGCCACCCCTTGACCACGGGGTGCGTGTAAACAATAAATAACCAATTTGAAAAAAAAACTATATTTTTAGCAAGGAAGTCTAAAGAAGACTATAATCAATGTTAATAGCAGTTTTTTCACATTTAAGCAAGATTTTTTTATAAAATATCACTATTAGAATATTTTATAATATCCCAGTATAGATATTTACTTGGGAGTGTCCTACCTCGAATTGCCCCCGAAACAAGGTCTTGTTGCACCTGTTGCACCTGAAGAAGTTCTCTATAGTCTTCGTCGCATGAAGAACCGGAAAGCGGTAGGGCCTGACTATATTCTGATAGAGGCGTGGAAGTCGTTGGGGCTTCACGGTGTGGAGCTTCTTGCTGCGTTATTTAACAGCATCCTAAATACCAAAAACATGCCTGACTCATGGCGGTTGAGTGTGATAACTCCCGTGTACAAGGGTAAAAGCTGTGTTCAGGAATCCGGTAATTATCGTGGCATTAAGGTCATGAGTCATACCATAAAGCTTTTCGAACACGTCATCGAGTCCAGGTTCCGCCAAGAGTGTACTATCTCTGAGTGTCAATACGGCTTCCGTCCTGGCAGTGGTACTACCGACCCGATATTTGCACTCAGGATGCTTGGCGAGGCATACAGAGCGAAGAAGACGCCACTGCACATGGCTTTCTTGGCTTGGCTGAAGGCCTTCAACTGTGTGCCGCGACAGGCAATCTAGTGGGCGATGAGGATGAAAGGGATACCGGAAGCCTATGTGGACATTATCAGAGACATGTACCTCCGATCCGAGTCCTTCGTTCGGACCGCCGTTGGCGATACGAATCCTTTCCCGATTGATGTCGGTGTGCACCAAGGCTCGGCGCTGAGTCCATTCCTCTTCAGTGTTGTGCTCGATGCCATTACGTCTCACATCCAGGACCCTGCGCCCTGGTTGTTGGATGTATACCGATGACATTGCACTGGTGGAGGAGGACCGACGACTTTTGGAGCGCAAGGTCAACCGGTGGAAGGAACGCTTGAGAGCGGTGGTCTGAAGTTAAATGTGGCAGACCGAGTACATGGCTTGCGGGAGTACGGACCCCCAAAGCATCGTGATGGGGAACGAACTGGCCGTGAAGACGGACAAGTTCAAGTACCTTGGGTCCGTACTGCATGAGTCCGGTGACATCGCCCTTGACGTCAAAGCCCGTATAAGCGCTGCTTGGGCTAAGTGGAGGGAGATCTCGGGCATACTCTGCGACCGCAGGATGCCGATGAGGCTCAAGGGTGTCACCTATAAAAGCTTCGTGCGGCCGGTGCTCCTGTATGGATCTGAGACGTGGCCTGGCCTCAAGCGGCACGTCCAGGAGGTCCACGTCGCGGAGATGAAGATGCTGTGGTGGATGTGCAACGTTACGCGTTTGGACAAAATCCGTAACGAGCACATCCGTGGCAGTCTTGGTGTCCGCGATGTGGCTGATAAACTCCAGGAATCCCGCTTGAGATGGTATGGTCACGTCCTAAGGAAACCGCAGGAGTGCGTCGGTAATGTGTGCCTGAGCCTCAATTCCCGGACCTCAACCGCGGGGTAGACCAAAGAAGCGCTGGCTCGATGTCATCAAGGAAGATATGAGGGTCAATGGCCTTACTATTGAGGATGCCGAAGATCGGGCGAAATGGAGGAGAATTTGCCGGAAGGCGGACCCTGGCACCGGCCGGGATAACGTCAGGTAGAAGAAGAAGATCCAAGTATAGATATTTAATAAAGTGTTTATTATTAAATTGTCAACGTGGAAACGTGGGAACATATTACTGAAATATTTTAACTATTCTTAATTTTCAAACCCCATTTTTTCAGTGTGTAAAATATTGCCTTTTATTATTACAGTAAATCAAAACAAAAAATATTGGCCCAGATTTGCCGCCCCTTTAAATTTGCCGCCCTAGGCTCCAGCCTACTCAGCTTACTAGTAAATTCGCCACTGCCTGTACCACATAAAAGACGTTCGATGGTTAATCAACTAAAACTAACTACTAAACACAAATTGGATATTAGAAACTAAACGTAATTGTTGAGATGGATAAATTATTATACATTCCAAGTATTAAGTTTTCATCTCTTTTTCACGCGCCTCTATCGCATAATCACTAATTCGCGCACGGCGAAAAAAAAAGTGTAAGTGGTGTTACGCTATTGATGAGTTTTGTAGTTGTCTCCGAAGATTCAATATGCCGCCCCCTGATCGTGCCGCCCGGGGCACGCACCCCGACTTGCCCCCCCCTAGATCCGGGCCTGCGAATGCCACAAGGTTAGCTAGTACGTCTATGATATCTGAACTATCTCACGGCGTTCCATTGCACATGCAAATAGCCACAATACCTGTACAAATTTCTCGCTTTTAATTAGGTATATGAATGTGTCTGCGATTAGTGTCGACTTAGCCTATTTTCGTGGTAAATTGTGTACAATGTACAATGCCTCGAGTGTAGTGTAAGAACTGTGATAGAAAACAGGGAGATTTATATATTTGCATACAGATTAAAATAATAATGAACAAATTAAGTACCAGTGTAGATAGAAGATGCACTTTTGTAGTGATTGCGTTCTTGATTTTAAACATCTCTTAATATTTACCTTAACAATTGAATAGATTGAATAATTTGTTCGATTATACTCAATACAAATGAATTTCATCTACATGCACTCTAGTTTTAATGCATCCTCTTCATTGTCCCATTTTAGTGAAACAGTATAGTGCAATTAAATGTTTATTGGTGGCACTAACCGTATACAGGGCTATTCGTGGTTACCTTTATGTAGTCATTAATCAGCCGTTTTATGTTATTATGTCGCAAATACTTGAGACAAATATAACATCACAAAATTATTAATTATTTATGTATCTCGATGTAGTTTTAATTACAATAAGTTATTTATACAAACAAAAGTAAAAGTAGGCATATTATGGTCTACGCTGTATCTATAGTATGTATATGTATAGAAGTTTTCATTCTGGACATCTGTAAAGGTTTTTGAAGTGAAAACTTCTTTAGCGGCGTTGAGCACTTTTCTGTAATGGGTATAAAATCTTAAACTCGCGTCAGGACACGTGACCTGATCGAAAAAGCGTAGGACGGTAATGACGTCATCTTAGTAGGACGGATGGAGAGTAGACAGCTATCCCCTCTCTACAGCGCGGCGAAAATGTATGCCTGGGCCTACTGTTTCGTTTTTTTTTTCAGTTTCACCCACTTTTTCCAAAATTGTCCCATAGCCCCCCCCCTGCCTTCCCCCACCCTTATTCCGAAATAGTGCCTATTAGCCTCCCCACGAAACCTACCCCCCCCCCTCCCCTGCCCCAACCCCGAAAATTTACTTCACCCCCCCCAATCCTATCTCGGCCAACATAGGTCGTAGACCCACCGAGTTTGGTATCCTCGGAACCGTCTTGGTGAGGGCTACAAATTGACCCCGCCAGAAATCCCAAATTACGCAAAAAATTACCCCCCCAAAAAAAATATTTTACCTCCAAAAAATTAATTTAAGTTAGCCTCCCCACGAAACCTTCCTCCCCCCCCTCCCTTACCCCCACCCCGAAAATTTACCTCACCCCCCCAATCCTATCTCGGCCAATATAGATCGTAGACCCACCGAGTTTGGTATCCTCGGAACCGTCTTGGTGAGGGCTACAAATTGACCCCGCCAGAAATCCCAAATTACGCAAAAAATTACCCCCCCAAAAAAAAAATATTTTACCTCCAAAAAATTAATTTAAGTTAGCCTCCCCACGAAACCATCCTCCCCCCCCCCCTCCCTTACCCCCACCCCGAAAATTTACCTCACCCCCCCCCCCAATCCTATCTCGGCCAATATAGATCGTAGACCCACCGAGTTTGGTATCGTTGGAACCGGCTCGGTGAGCTCTACAGATTGGCCCCAACCAAATCCCCAAATTCCTCCCTCTCTCCCCTAAAATATTTGTCCAGGCATAACTCCGTCATTTCTTAAAGTAAACCCCCCGTGTTTGGAGTCAGAGGAATCGTCTTGACGAGCTCGACAATCGAGAGCAGGCAAAATACGATTTTTCTTATTTTTACTATGGGATCAGGCTGGGGCAGCAGTCTAAAATTATATGTAATTTGCAATCTGTACCCACGGTCTTCCCCCGGTATTTTTGAAGTGAAAACTTCTTTAGCGGCGTTGAGCACTTTTTCTGTAATGGGTATAAAATCTTAAACTCGCGTCAGGACACGTGACCTGATCGAAAAAGCGTAAGACGGATGGAGAGTAGACAGCTGTCAGTTAGCTGTCAGTTTATAAAGCTTTGATGAATTGCCAATGATTTTGAGTGGAGATTTCAACATAAACTTCGCAGACGATAAAAATCAACTATTAATTGAATTTTTAAATAATGAATTTGGTTTAACTATGTCGAATGATCGCAATCTTAGCACAACGAAATACAAAACTACTATTGATGCGGTCTTTATTAGACATTTAAATAGGTTCGAATCAAAACTGTTCGTTTCTTACTTCAGCTACCATAAACCTATCGTATCAGTTTTAGAGATTGGCGATGATAGTTCTGGTAATGATGATGGTGAAAAAGTCGTTGAAATTATGGATGAAAGTTGATTTTTCGGAGAGATAAACTTTTTAATGTAAAATAATTGTAATAGTTTTAAAGTGTTAAATTTTTAATGTAATATAAATTGTCATGTTTGTGTACGATAGCGCAATAAATGAATATTGTATTCTACCACATAAATGATAGTACTTTTATACTGATAAAGCAATTGGTGCAAAATTATTCCCTAACCATTCCAAAATATCAAACATGCTCAACGTTAATAATCAAGTTTTCACTTCTGCCGGCACTCCCGGAGTGCAAACCGTCTTTTTTTTTTTCATAGAAATCCAGTGAGTCATTGAGTTTGCTTAAGCAACTTTTGATTTAAGTAATACTGTTGGTTATCCACATGAATGTTCTATATTTGGGCTAAAACAGATTTGGTTAACCCTCCAAGTGCAGACGCGCATGTGGGACATCCGGTAAATTGTGTTTATTTATAAAGACGTCCTAATTACCTTTTATTTTGTTTGTATGCTTTACGAAAGCGGCGATTTGAGGATAAGTTCGTATTTATAATAATTCCACCAACTCATTGCAAAATAGAATCACCTTGGGGCCGTATCGCTGTCAATTACTATAATGCGACCTAAACTAATTTTAAATCTGTATCTGTATCAGCTAGTGTTGTAAAAATGAGCGCTGAGAGTCGAGCGTCGAGCGCTGAGTCGACGCTTTGGAGCGTTTTAGACTCGAGCGTTAAACGCTTGAGCGTTTAAGGCTTGCGAGCGTTGAGAGTTTAGACTTTCATGCTCGAGTTATGCGCTCGAGCGTTCAAGCGTTGTAGTTTTTAAATACGGATAGATGAAAAAATTGTGATAAATAAAAATGTTAGGAGTTGTGGGGGGCGGTAGGTACGGTGAGTATTACTTATATTTTGACTTTGGTCGTATAAGCTGGCCTTATCTATACATATAAATAAAATTGAAGTGTCTGTTTGTAAAGTGAAAATAAATAAAAATGTCCAAGTACATATCGTTATATACACGATACCTATAACGAAAATGACCTTAGATTTTTTTTGTCTGTCTGTCTGTCCGTCTGTCTATCTGTCTGTTTGTTCCAGCTAATCTCTGAAATGGCTGGACCGATTTTGACGGGACTTTTTTTGTCAGGTAGCTGATATAATAAGGAGTAACTTAGGCTACATTTGTTGTAGAAAATTTCATTTATTTAAAAAATAACTAAAAGAATTAACTAACTTTTTTGTTAAACTTCACGCGGACGAAGTCGCGGGCTCAGCTAGTCATAACTAAAAGAAGGAACAGACTTAGTAACGAAAATATACAGGCCAGTATGTGACTTTTCTCATGGTTAAAAAAATTATTGTGTTGCAAAGGTGTGTGATGATTTTACGTAGGTATTTAATTTAACTTAGTTGCTAAGAAAAATCAGTAGGTAGTCAGGAATTGTACAGAAACTTCAGCTATTTTTTTTTATTGCATTGAATGGCGAGACGAGCACGCCGTTCGCCTGATAGTAAGCGATGCGACCGCTCATGAACAGTAGCAAAACCAAACAACACCTTGATTTACAAAGCAATGCTTGGCATTCCACTGCGCTCGCCATCTTGAGACACAAGATGTTAAGTCTCAATATGTCCAGTAGTTACTCTGACTACAATGTCCTTCAATCCGAATCACAACAGTGCATTTAAACTGCTGTTTGACGGGAGAAATAGACATTGCGGTGGTACCCACCAAGACAGCCTCTCACATATTAGAGACATACCACCAGTAAAACACAAAAACCAAAAACAAACAAAAAGCTAAACCACACTTGTAATGTAATTTGGGCCTTATGGCGTAGATCATATGGCATATTGTATACTAATAATAAATAAGTATTTTTCTACTATTATGATATAAATATCGTTAAAAATAAAATTGAAATTGTCTTATTTCAATTATACTATCTTTTTTACGGTGAACGCGGGTTCGAATCCCAGGGCACACCTCTGACTTTTCGGAGTCATGTGTGTATTGATAGTCAATCACCATGCACTAAAACGGTGAAGGAAAACATCATGAGGAAACCTGCATACCATAGCGATTTATAAAAAATTCTATGGTATGTAAGTCCGCCAACCCGCACTAGGCTAGTGTGGTGGACTAACGGCCGATGCCAATAATCAATCGAAAAAATTAGATTGAAGTCAATCTGTTTTGTTGTCAATTGTTTTCTACTTTTCGATTGGTCTCCTGTCATGTTGCCATAGTTTATTCACTACTGAGATTGATTATTGGCAATATAGTATCAGAAAAACGATTGAGCTGTCAATCTAAAACGGCAAATTTTGGATTGGGTTTGTTTATTGGCAGCGGCTGTATATGGCCTAAACACTCTCAATCGAACTCTCGATTGTAGAGTAGGCCCGTGCCTTGCAGTGGGACGTATATGGGCTGATACAGATACAGATCTTTTTTACAGTTTCTCTAACTATGTAATCTAAGCGCGCTCTCAAGCTCGAGCCGAGCGCTCAAGCCACTGCTCGAGCGTCGAGCGCTTCAGTCGAGTCCCGACTCGAGCACGAGCTATCTGCTTGAGCGTCGACTCGAGCGTTTAAGCGCCGACTCGAGCTTTTTTACAACACTGGTATCAGCCCATATACGTCCCACTGCAGGGCACGGGCCTCCTCTACAATCGACTACCGATTGAGAGTGGTTAGGCCATATAGTCCACCACGCTGGCCTAGTGCGGGTTGGTAATTTTAAATACTTATATAGATCCTAATTTAAAAAAAATACCTAATGGCAAAATTTAGAGTTTGGCTTAAAAGTTAATGTAACACGGACAAAGAATAACATAGTGTAATTCAATACAGTCCTGTATGTTATCATGTAGACGTCAACCTCACGGCAGAGGAGTCCTATAAAAACAAGTTCCCTAAAAAAACGTGTGATTTATCTTGTCGACGGGCAAGTCAAACAGGAAATCGGTATCGCATTTCTAAGGGCCCGTTTTTCGCTCTAATTAGATCATCATCATCATATTCTAAAACCATTGGTGGTTGGTGGTGAGCGTGCGAAATGTATTCAGCGTACCGACACGGATGCGTTTGGAATATAATCTGTGTATTTTTGGAAGGGAAACAGACTGCTTTGACGGAAGCCGGCGACATCTTGCTCGTGAATAACAATATATTATGCGCGGATTCACGGCCGCGACGCGCCGATGTTCGTCGCGGGCGCTGAGTTCCGACGCACCGAACTCATTTTGGCTTTTACTTAATTTGTTCAGTATGTTTTATTTAAATGTACATGACTCATGATGCTATAATTATCTGTAATTTTATATCTTACTTATTGAGTCGTAAATTTTTGCGCCTATCTTCAAATCTATTATTCTTACGCATTGTTATCATTGATAACAAACGTTGATCCGATGGTACCTATCTACCTAATACGACTATGTCAAAAATAACTTTAGAACACCGACAGTTAAAAGGCATAAAAAAATTGCAAGTAGCATTTTTTTCCATATCTATACTAATATTATAATACTGCAGAGTTTGTTTGTTTGTTTGTTTGAACGCGCTAATCTCTGGAACTACTGGTCCGATTTGAATGATTCTTTCAGTGTTGGGTAGTCCCTTTATCGAGGAAGGCTATAGGCTATATATCATTACGCTATGACCTATAGGAGGAAAGCAGTAGTGATATTTCTAGCAAATACGAGGAAATTTTGTTCGTTTTTCGTGGTCCGATTGGTCGATATTCTAAACTGATAGTCAGAATCAAACATTTTGACCGCCATTTTAAAACGTGTATGCACCCGGGTGGAGACGGGCCCGACCGCTAGTTTAAGATAATTTTAGAAATATGTAATTTGCAATTCTAGTTGTTGTTTCTATGTGGTCGTTAAGTGCAAGGATTGTAAACGTGAATGGAAGTTTAAAAGTAAACAAGATCAGAGTTGCATGTAGCGTTCGACATATTTTATCTCAGCGGGTGTTAAACTGCTTTATTCCGCCATATTTGGAATCATCTCTTTTTGGAATCAGCGACTGTGTTGTTCACTTATCGACAATGTTGTGTGTAATTATTTTAATTGTAGCACCTTTTGTGTCAATTCAATGAACGGATAAATATAGTTCAGTAATATATGTATTTTTTTAGTAGATGTACCTGCCTTTATTTGCCTGAGACTAACGTAGGTATGTATGTACATTTATTTTCGACAATATTCGATGTGCTTCTAGTGAACTTTTCATGTAGGCAATAAAATAACGTCAAGTCTTTTGTCATTATGAACTTAACTAGTAGTGAAGTTTTTGTAAGCTATGTGTATAATACAATGATGTTAACTTAAGCTGGTTAGAAATATTATCAAGATTCCGTTAAGTTGTAAATACTCATTATTTATTACTACGCCATCATGAGAGAAAATCGGATTTTATCCTCTCTATAACCTGTAGGTTCTTACACCTTTCATGGCTATATATGACAGATTTGACGTAACATTTGTTTCACATGCACAGTAGCCTCGGAGACACGGCCTTTTCATTCACAATCATCTTGACGATCGCTAAGCTAAAAATAACCACGACGAAAGTGCATAAAAAGGAAGCTATTCTTTAAAGTGCAACCCAATGTTTGGGAAATAGGTTGAGGTCAATAAGTGCAACGTTTATCCACATTAAAGAAATGCATTGGTCGAATGGAGAGAGGATGCTCACCTTGAAGGCAGGCGGGCGTCGACGTGCGTCGGTTACATTATCACGCGCCGCCGCTCTCGCCTCGCGTCGCCCTGCAACCAGGAAACCAACCTTCATTCAAACTATCTCAACACACTACTCACTAATTCATATCTTCACATTAAAACAAAGTGCGGCCCGATTTTCTTCTTCAGATAAAAGTTTTCCATTAAATAAGTTATCACCACTAAATAATTTAATTAATGCAATGATCATATTAAATATCTTCATGTTAAATAATAATTATATGTAATAAATATCAATTTAATAGATAAATTGTAGCTGATACTTAAAAAATTGGGCCTTAAACACACATAAAATCAGTTAATAACCGGGTAGTTTCAGAGACTTTCAGCGCTAACGTTATTTATGAAGCGTACTCCAATTAGCATAATTTTAACTGATTAAACAGTGGTATATCCAACATTAAATATTAATTATTACAAATAATTTGTTACGTTGTACATTTCAAATACAATTTAACTCTTATACTCGTATGGCACACAAAGCACTTCCATGTTGAAAATTAATAAACGTTCAAAAAGTTTAATGGTGAAATATCGTGTGGCGGACGATATTTAGGAAAACGGAGCAATGATTTTCTGCTATAACCAGTATAGTGCTGAATTTAAATATTTAATTTAAAATATGGTTATCTGGAACTTAGTATTCTAAGATATTTTGACACTAATATATTCCTAACTTAAATAATTAATCTGATGTACGGCACGTCGCAACAGTGACAATAATTGTTTTGGGAAATTATTGGTAATTTATGGGCCTGACGCGTGCTGACATTTGTGGGTAGCTAATTGGAAATTCGAGTAAATTAATACATTACATACGTTAATACTTAAACGTTTAACAAATATATATACGTAGTTTGCAATGTAAATAACAAGTTAATTATCAGATAAATAAAAATGTTATTGTAATGGCGGATGAATGAATTGGGGTTAGTTTTAGCACAGTTTTAGTGAAATAAAAATTACGTTAATCAAAAGATGTAAAATTATGAATGACTATCGGCGTAAATAAAAGTTTATTTTAAGCTTATTCCATGTAGGTAAAGTATGGGTAATGAAACATTAAGCGTTGGAGAAAAAAATATCTATGATAAAATAGGTAGAGTCGTTAAGCGTGGGCTTTGCAATTTGTTACTTTCTTTATTATTTACTGAGACCGCAACCATCACAGTTCCTGTCTGCGTCCCAGAGACATGGTTCGCCTGAGACGCGCTTTCTATCAATATGTCTGTGATGTATGGAGCCTCGGCAGTCGGTGCGTGCGCAGGCGCCGGTACAGACTCAACGAAAGTGGACCGGCGACCCACGCGATTTATAAGTAGGTGTAGGAAACTAGCAGGCCCTTCTTAATTTTGACTTATTGCACTCTATTACGATGCAATTTATACTTCGTTTAACTTGCTCGTTTTGTGCACCGAGTTTCTCTATGATTATGAATTGGTAGAGCTTCGTATAAATATTGATAGATATTTTGTTTTATGATGTTTCGGCGAAAAAGTAACGTTGACAAGGTTTTTAGAATCGATATTTAGGTATTTTAAACTACTTAAATCATGGGTACATTTATTGCTTAGATGGATGTATTTATAAAACTAAGAAAGAAACTACTCTACTACACTGTTTTAACATGCAGTCTTATAATGGTCAGCATTATCTTCAGTAGTAGGAAGTCAGCTGCGGAATAGAGGCTTCCTCAAAGATCTTTACAACGGCCTGTTGGAAAAGGTCTGCTTCCATTTCATAGCCATATCCTGAAACTTTTCTCTTGCTATTTTCCTACCTTTTTTAGAATAACTAGTTATTGTATCACAACATAAAACTTTGGACTGATTTTTCAACAGGATGTTAAGAAATAAAACCCATTGAAAATAAATGTTGAATTTTAAAATTACCTTATTCGATTATATGCGGCTAACAAAGTGAAGGTTGTTCGTTGGTAAATGTTAGCATGCAAATTTAATAATTGTAGGTATTTTTTACATTCTTGAAGAATTGTAGATTTATTAAAAAGTTATTGAATATTGACTTTTGTTTAAGGTTGTATTAAGCTTTTGGGTTAAAGTAAAAATATTCTTAATTTTATTTAAATACGGGAGGTCGTTGTAATTTTCTTTGTTCGCAATATCATATCGAACTATTCAAAGAGAGCTTTCGAATGTAATTCTGCAATATCAAAAAGATGCTCAAAGGCACACGTCTTTATTACGAAACACAAAAGAATATCGGCGTACAAAGAGATTAGCCGTCAGGTAGCAGACAATGAGAATGTCAATATTGGTCCGCGTGGCCGGCAAACAGTGGACGACTCGAACGATCGAGTCCCGAGAATCCGACCGCGATCCATTCTTTAACCGCTTGTTATACCGGCCCGATTGTTTCAGGAACAAAGACCGCTTTTCTTAAAGCTTTCATAGAACTGGTTTCATATGTTACCTGTCCCCAACTATACCTTACATGTTAACTATATTAAATTGGTTTATTAAAAAACATGTCTTCGGCTCGAGAGTGGCAAGTAGGTCAGTTAAAACAACTTCGGAGTTTTACCGCGGCCTTGTTTATTTATGAAATTAATAGTTGGGTAATGCAAGTATCAGTATTTTATTATGTAATACATATGTAAAAAATATTGGGGCATTCAAGTATTTAATTTTAACGTGAAAGTTAATAGGAACCTTTAATCTGAGGTCATGCTCATCCGCATGACAGATGCAATTAACTTTAATGATTTGTAAAATGGTTTATTGACGCATAATGCAATACCGCGCATTAAAAAAAGCCCTTGAATAATTCACCTGTGTATAATAACAGTACAATCATTCTCAGTCATGGAGCGTGAAAGCAAAACATTGATGCGGTTTGTTTCTAAACATTGTGTGCAAATTTGTGTCGATAAAACCAAATACGACTACTCGTTCACCGCTTGTTTATGCGTTTTGTGGCAATATTATTTATTGTTGTTGTAGCATTCAATGCATCGCTTGTAATAAAGTTGTGCCCATCGCTTCGGTGTTCTCAGAGCGGCGTCGTGACTGAATGAAGGCGATTGCCGACAGCGCACTGCTCTTGGCATTGAAAATATCCACACAGCTTGCACAAGAACCATAAAAGCGAGGAAAACTCAGCGACGAGATCAAAGCGCCCCATGCAGCGCGGGAATTCTAATACTGTTAATATGCCACCGAGAAAGGTATTGCACTCATATAAAGAAACATGATGCTGACAAATATCTGGCAAGTTAATCACGTTTGTTTACCGTAGTCCGTATGGCAACATTTTGCAACACCTTCTCTTGTATGTTATCAAAACACGCGCTATGCCAAGGAAACATTGAAAACCTAGCGATGTCGTCAAGCTTGTGCCCATCAACTGGTTAAAACTTTTGATTCTAGAACATTGAACATTTGATCAGGATTTGAAATAATTATTCCTTATTTGTTACTGTCATTAACATACCTGAGATTATTCCAAGAGTCATCACTGCTATTAGTCTGTAGTAGTATAACTGATATCTACTTATAACTAATACTTGAATAGGGTGAAAAGACGGATATTAGTTGTATTATTTGTCGTCATCAATCATAAAACATTTGGAAAATTTTATGCAGATAACATAGATTTTACTAATTAATAAACTTGTTTATTTAATAATGTAATACTAGTAATACAACGTGATACTTTAAAACCGCGTCGATGAGAGGAACTGTATGGGTGGCGCGTAGATACGAAATTAGTTATATACAACAAACTTAATTGAATGATAAGATGGGACAAAAGGTTAATTGATAATGTAAGCATCGAATAAATCAAGAAAAATATGTGTGCCACGTGATTAAATAAGGTACTCATTCAAACAGGAACGCTGCAGCGATGGACGTGGAAACCTCAACTTTCGAGTTATTAGTGATTTAGGTAACGTCAACTCCTGAATATAGAAATAAATATCGCATTCAGATGGTTTAAAGTGTTTACGATACAGTATACGAGTAGTTAATAATATAAAAGCTTCAGCGGGAAGAATCGTGCTCTGCGTATTAGATGAGCTAGACGTAGTGGTACGAAGTCTAATCGCCGTGCCCTGAGAATTCCGCATGACCCGTGTATTATTGTTGTGATATCACTTGTACATCCTTGGTCATTGTATTTGTAATTATCTCTTTATTTTTCCACTCGATAACAAACGTACTCGTATAACGTATTCAATGCAACGCTAATATGTACAATCGAATAAAATATTTGTGTAAAATTCTTACTAAAAGTCAATATTGTAAGTAATCTTATGATATTGTTCATAAAAAAGTTTCATAAAGTTTTATTTTATGGTTCGAAATGGTAAGAGCGATGTTAAATATTTTATTGAATGGTATAACGTATCGTTAAAAATTCACGGCTGATTGTTATTGTACTGTTATTTTCGCAATGTCGGATTTAATTTTTATTACCTTAGTTTGAATACACGTTTTAGTGTATGTGAGGTTTAGGACCCTAACATTTTAGTTTCCTTTCAAAAGTGAAGTAAATCTTTGAAACGGGGTCATCGTTGCACATAAAAGCGTGAATCCTGCTTGAGCTCTCTTAAGGACACCTCATAAAGACTGGATGTAGGGCTGCAAATGATGTGTTGCTATTAACATGTTTACATTTACAATCCGCGTAATGTTGGAGTTTGTGAACTTTGCAAAAAGGTGAACATAACGCGCCGTACTTTAATCTAACATTCTCTAATCAAGGTGAGGCATGTCTCGATATAACTACATAATCATGTAGGCGAAGTGTGCAATTTATTGTCGTCCCTGCGACATTAATTGCAGTTGCAACTGTGCATCGTTTGTAAAACATATTGCGTAGGTTTTTCATGATTACATACATACGTTACTTAACTAATTTACATAAAGTTACTTCGCATAATGCTTTGTGTTTGCCGCTGTTATGGAAGAAAATTATCTATTTGCAAGCAATGTATTTGGTCAAATACGTGAAACTGTTGAGAGTAATCAAATGAAATGAAATAAATATTTTCATTTCAATATCATTTCATTTCAACCAATGGGAATTTCCTCCTTAATTTTTTTATCAAAATATGTGATAATTTCAAACATTGTTTGGATTTTCATTACAAAATCATTGTACATGTCCCACTTGCTTGATTGTAGTAAGTTTTTATTAGGTAAATTAATTATTCATCTACGAGTTGAAACGATATCCTAAGAATAGAAATGTAACCGTGTTAATTAATTTCTTTATCAGCGCATACTTGGAGTGTATGTGCACGTAAGTGTAAGAGCTAAATTATTCATAAGGTTGAGAAAAGCGGCGTCTAATTACTTTCAAGTCTGATATTTATGTGGGAAAGCTCACACAGAATTGAGTGTCGTACTTAGTCAAGTAGGTGAATGTAGTTAAAAGGCGGATAGCGATGAAACATTTTTAAATCGTGTCAATATTTTATAAAAGCAGTGTTTTATATTAAAGCTGCCACAGCGTTGCGACAAAGCTATTGCTCATGAATTAAACATTATTTTTCTACATAATTCTAAAAAGATACGACTAAGAAGGCATTCCGCTGTGTATTCGAATCGCATTCGATCGGGCCCTGTGTTTACATTGCAAAGTGTAGTACTAGAGCTAAAACTAGTCAGTTAACTATTCATGAAAGTTGCTCCCGGCTGAGACAAGAATGCCAGTTGGCGCCACTTCGGTGCCGCTAAGTAGGTGTATACTCAGATACAACCGCTAATGTTTACTTTTTAGAATAACGTATAAAGAAAACTTGAAACGCAACGGCAACCGACTCCGCATGCGTTCAATTAATGCTTGTTGTTAAAACTATTTGTAATTAAAGCTTTCACGTGCCCTAATTACTTTTGTTTGTTTTTTAAACTAAGTACACACGTAACACTCTTGCTGTGAAGGAAAACATGATGCGTAGTGCGTACTGTGTGAAATTGAAAAAGGATTTATGTATTTTAAGAGCTATCGCTAAAACCTAGTTGGGGATGAAACAGACTGCTGAGCTTAAGGTTCTAGGTTCGAGACCGGCGAAGAAAGTTCTTATTTTAATGAAGTTAAATTGGCTCGGGCCTTATATCTGAAGTACCTATCAGGAAATTGAATCCATGTTAATTTCCTCCATTCCTGCTGATGTTTGGTATCCTCAGTTAACTATTAATTAGGAAGTTCATATTCCATTTTCCCTAACTTTAACGGCGAGGAAAATCTTCAGCAAGGATGTATACTTGATCACTTGAACCAAAAAGTGAGAATTGAATTAAACTAATCCGTCTATTTTATCTACCACTTCCTGTAAGGCAATATAAACAGTTATAAAGAAATGTTTTACTACGGAAATTGTCGCCATAGCTATAAAAACACGAGATGATGTAGGTAAAACCTGTAAAGTTCATTTACTACAGATGTCACCTTTCACGTGCGACAATTAAGCCTTTGTTTAGGTTTTCAGACCCGTTGTATTTTGTTTACAACCGCGTTTGTACCATAAAAATGACTAATTAGAGCCGTGTGCGCATGTTAATGGGATAAAGGTAGGATTATAAGGAACATAGAAGTGTAATAAATTCTTTATGATTGTAATTCGTTGCGAAATTTTATGTTACGTCAGTTAACTGGCACTATGGAATTAACTATCTATGTATATTTTTGGAAAAGAAAGAATAAAGTTACCATATAGAAGTATATGGAAACGTGAACAAAGCTGGGTGAACTCAGGTTTAAACCCTTTCGAACAAATCTAAATAAAGAAAAATAGACCAGCAAAACAGAGAGCGTGTGTAAAGATTATTAATTATTCATCGAAGTGTTAAGATATACTAGTATTTAATCACCTAAATAATCTAGAAATATTGGCAACCGCCAACAAGCGTTTAAAATGAAATATATGTTATTCGTTTATAAATGGCTGTAAAAAATCAACGTTTTGAAAGAAGATAATCTATTGATATATAAACAAACGAGTAGATATGTGTCAATACACTGGAGTGTTTCACAGAATGAAAGATCAAACAAAAAACACAAACCGACTTGTGAATGATATTATGCAGGCGGTACAATGTTAAAATAACTGTTTATGTGCTTCGTTTGTTTGTAATCGTTTTGATAAAAATCATCGTGCAATTATATTGTAATTTGGTGGTGAATTTTAAATTGTTCTATGCATTTTAAAATGTTCATACATTGTTCTATTAGATGTTATCTGCTTCAGAAGATTATTACAAATTATTTTATCAAAGATGAAAATTTGGTTTTGTGTTAATAATTAGCTTCTAAATTTTAATCCACAAAAAATACTTATTGATTTATAAAATTTTCTATGTAGCAAAGTCGTAGTTATAGCTTGATATGGCGATGGCTTTCGCTAAGCACGAAAGGTGTAAGAAAAAAAAAAAAATTTTGCGAGACATAATTTTCCATGGCGTGTTAACTGTTAGGACATAGATCACGTCGGCCACGCCGGCACGCCATGCCATAAGAGGCGTGGCGGGCCTCCGAGCAGTTCACTTTTACTCGCAGACAATGCGTTATGTCACCCGGTTATTGTCGTTGCGAAATATTATCGAGAGCTATGAATAAATTAGGCTGTTTAACAACATAGATCGTGGCACGTCAATCATCCTTTTTATTTGAATGTTGATTGTTTCGGTCGCTAACGGGGCTTTTTTATCGATAAAAATGTTGCAGTACAAAATTAAGTTTGTGTAGATATTGTTATCCTGCAACCTAGTACTATTATCATTGCCACTAATTACGAGTTTCTTGAAAAATACTTCATTTATTATTGAACGTGTCTTCAGTATGTGTTATAACATAATATGTGCACACGGGATTGATATTAGTATTAAATATAAAACAACAAAGTCACTAATGCACATTGAACAGTCAACACTTAACAGGTCATTCACCTGCACTCTCTACATAAATGTAATTTTGATTTTTATTACACCTGGACATTACCAAAAAGTATAAATTAATTTCATTAATGGCGCGTATTGAGAATGTAAAAGCGTGACTAAATAATAAAGGTAAATATACAATTGTTAAACAGTAGTCAGTCTTCACTTTCGTCTGCAATGATAAATGAGGCGATTAACAATTCCGGCCGCGGGCAGGAGTCACGTCGCAGCTTCCGCATTACTCCGGCCGTCCCTTGACGAATGCGCGCGGTACAAGTGTGCACGCCGCTTTACTTTCTATTCTTTGCAACATATAATGAGTGCACAGTAACGTAATTATATTTGTTGTTGATTTTAATTTTAAATTTCTCAAATTGTACTTATTACGCGTGGGCGCTTGATGTCCACTTTCACTCGTGCGGTTTTTATAGCGTTTTGTTTTATGGTTTGCGAAACGACCGTGTGTTTACAAAAAGATAATGATAACGTGTTAAAGACGGTAGGAAGAGTCTTAATGTCGTTCGATTAGCAGACACAGTGTACACATACATTATTTGCCACTCAGTATTCATCGGTGTGATTGGACTTCCTTCCGTGTTTTGCTTCGGTTCTATATCGTGTATGTGGTCATTCTTATGATGTACGATGTGTGTATTCGTAGAATTCTACGCAGTCGACATTAAATTAACAATATTTTAATCAATTTTATTATAAAAGGTAACTGATATGATACATTATTAATGGGGAAATATTTATGTTCATTTATTTTATTAATTATATATGAAACAGGTTATTGGGTGGCGAAAACATATAAACAGTTATGAAATATACGTTATGTTAGTAACATAGTATTTTATTTGTAGTAACGTTACATACATATTTTGATATTCACAACGGTTACTTGGAAGTGTCAAGTAAATTGTATGAATGGAATTTTAATTGTAGAGTAAGTTTTAAACCTTGGCATGCATATGTAAATATGCATGATGTGCTCCTGAATTATTACTCATGTGAGAAAATTTATTAATATACGTTATGGTTAAAAAGTGCGTGGTGGCCTGTTGGTAAACGGACTAGACGCGACTGCCAGCATGTTCATGGTGGTCGCGGGTTCGAATTCCAGGGCATACCTCTGACATTTCGGAGTCATGTGTTTATTCATAGTCAATCACCACGCACTAAAAGGGTGAAGGAAAACATCGTGAGGAAACCTGCATACCACAGCGATTTATAAAAAAAAAAATGGTATGTAAGTCTGCCAACCCGCACTAGGCCAGTATGGCGGACTATATGGCCTAACCACTCTCAATCGTATTGTCGATTGTAGAGGACGCCTGTGCCCTGCAGTGGGTCGTATATGGGCTGATACAGAACGTTATGGTTATTGAATTATTAAGTTGACAATTTCACTTGTCTACCAAGACTTCGTATTCCCATGAGTACTTAAAACAATAATTATGTTGTTCATTTATGTCCTATATTATGATTCCGAGAATATTGGAAATTCTTTAGTTAATTAAATGAATGTTCTCCAATCCATAGGTATGTGCATGAAACAATTTATTTATTTATTTTCAAAATAACTTATAAAATACGCTATTCAGAAAATAAAGCATATTTGTTTCTTATTTTAATATTTGGATAATTTTGTATGAATCAGAACGGTAAACAATTAACAAATATTATGATTTAAAAAACAAATAAATGTAGTAAGATTAAAAAAAATAATGAATGGTTTCGATTTGAGCTGTTACATTAGACCTCACAGTCTTATAGCTCACGAGAGCTTTAGGAGAGCATTCACGTTCAAATAAAAACTTTAACGTTTGAAATGTTCATGTAGTGTTTGCGTGAGAACAGGAAACATGCGTGCCCGCGCAAATAAACGGTGTCAAAAACGCAATGTTGTTTTAGCGGTATAAAATGTACAGCCTCGCATTAGCCACCAGGTGCGAAGTGATGATGGCAACTAAATAGCTAATTATACTAATTTAAATGCTAAGGTGTGTTTGTTCGCCCTTCTTTCACACGGTAATTTCTTTGCGATAGGCTCGCCTCCTATCACATCATTGGACTGAAAATATACAGCGACATGGGCACGTGGTTGCACGTTAGCCTACCCTTTCTGGGAAAAAGGCATGAGGTTATATATGTATGTATTTCTGAACGGAGGTAGACGTGGACGCATAGTTATTGATATTATTATGTGTTTAGTATAGCGAATTAATGCGGCTATACACCATAGCCAAAGCTGAAATATATCTGCAAATTGTGTTGGTGTAGTATTCTGTATATAAAAAGAAAATGAATTTAATCTATCTCATCTCTTACTATTAGCAAAACCAACATTCAAAATATACAAATAAATTCAAAGGGAAATTAAGATGTAATTAATTCCTAATTAACTAACATTAACATAGTACTAACAGTTAAAATTGGTGTGATCATCTCTATAGAGATAGCAACCGGATAAGGCGATACAATCTGCGGCGCTGTCAATCAACACGGCGAGTGCCGCTGAGACTCGCGCAGCTGCACGGCACGCGAGCTGCGGCTAAACGCCCGCCATTACACCAGACATTGTTATTATAGTTTCATAACATCGTGTGTGTTTAGAATGTTGTGATTGGTTTACACGAGATCATTTTAGTACCGTCAATGTTGAGTGTTGACTGCTATTTATTTTATTTGATGGTTTTTTTTTATAATTGAGACTACTTTTTATTTAGTTTTATGATAGGTGAAATTGAAATGTTATTGGAAGGTTCTTTGATATTAGTTTGAGTGCTGGTAAAGTTCGGAAGTCGTGTAATTAAATTTTCGCTTAATTGTGCATTAAGGCCTAACTTACGAAATGTGGGAACTTGGTAGAACATACCCCTACAGTTAAAATCAAAACACGTCAATAGGTATTTATCTTACAAAATAAGATGAAAACCATTTTCATAATATTTTGTAGATAGTAAAATGGAACACGGTCTTTTAGACTTACTTAAAAAGTATAATAAATATTAATGTACAGGTAAGGATTTAAGTAATGCATTTGCTATAATTTGTAGTAAATGTAGGTACGAAAGAAATTAAATGCGTAAAACGACGATTAATTATGATTAGTCAACGAAGATCACACAAATCAATAACAACATTAGTAATAGTTGGGAAAACGCAATGTTGCTCCACGTATAATAGTCATGAGTGAAATTATTTCTTAGAAAGTCAAATGACATGTGATAGGAACTGTCACTTGGACGTATCACATGACAAACTGGTTTGTTGTACATTACGATAGATTTTATCTGTATTGAGTAACAATAGGTAATCGGTCAGGCAGTATCGGGCAATATTTCGCATTAGTGGCTTGATTGTTTGCACCAACTTGCAATGGTAGTTTTTCACTAAACTACGGCTTTGTTGTAGATTGCAGTCAAATATTTACTTGATACGCATTGTTGCAAGTTATATAGCTTCGTTTTAATTCATCCAATATTATTGTTTTAATTAATTGTCGTCCATGCCATTTTGATACTTTACTACTGCCGTGATACTTTACATAGGCATTATGATCATATCGTATTTAACCAATTTTAACCCTTCTTCTAACTATTTGATTGTTTATACATATACCTAAATTTGTTTTTGGTCGATCTTAAACTCTTCTAAAATATTTCTTATATTTTATTTTATTTCTTTACTGCACATGAAAAGTAATCAAAAAGACCTAATAATAACTTACTGCGTAAGTTTTGTCTCTACTCATGAAACAAGTGAACAATTTCGAACTAAAACTTCATACTATGCACAATATTTCTTATGGACGCATAAATTGTAGTGCGGTTCTGAGATTGCGTTACGTATACGCAACAAGAGCTTAATTGTTAAAGTACTGACATAGTTTCCTTAATAATATTTGTAAATGTTATCATTAAATAAGGCGCACCTAATGAACATTTTATAGTTGCAGCGCTTGAAGTAGATGGTGGAGCATATTATCTTTGGTTTTCTTTTTTCATGTTTCAAATAACTTTAGAAAAAATAGATTAACATTAAGTATAAATACATGATTACTGTTTTATTACTAGTATTATAAATTGTAATAAAATACTAAGCTATTAACTCATAAGATAAAGACTATAAAAATGTTTGGAAAGGGTAAATCACTTTGCACTTTGCTTTCATTTACGATATGTTAATTATAGTATAATCGTCGCTACAAACACGGGTCATCAAGATTTAATGTATGAACAGTTATCAAAAACAATTATTGATGTTATTGTTTTATCTTATAAACAAATAAGACAACAGGAAAATGGTTTAGTAGTGTACTACGTGACTAGAGCGAACAGATTTAGGGCGCAGGTGATTAAGTCAATGTGTACCTACTACCTGTATTTCGTAAACCAGCAAAGGCACAGATTAAAATAATTATGATTGTACAAACAATTACCTGCTCCAGACATGATAGCTTACATCATAAAGAGAAGAAATACAGTATGCTGAGTGAAACATTCTTTTAGTTCATTATGAAGCATGGTTTCTAAACACGGCCATTTTTCTCAATGTTTCGAATAAATATATATATATACAGGGTATATCAAGACTGCTACCGAAAACGAAGCCGGGTGGTAGTTTAGGTGACTTCAGACACAATGCACCTAAATTTTGTGCAAAAAATTGTGACGATTTTTTTTTGTAATTTTATTGTATCGTCGTTTTAGGGTGTTAAATACATAGTTTTCTCTTAAATATTAGTGTACACACTTTTATTTTTATAGACGCTATAGTACGCAAGACTTTAAATTATCATTTTAGCTAAAACTATGGATTTAGCACCCAAACTTGACGATATTCAAAAAATAATTTAAATAAATTGTCGCGTTTCTTAGCGAAATTATTGGTTGCATTGTGTTTGTAGTCACTAAAACTACCACCCGGCTTCGTTTTCGATAGCAGTCTTGATATACCCTGTATATATATAATTTTAATCCCAGATGACATTCAATTATAATTTCACTAAGAACACAATTGACTGCTTCAACGCCGTTAGGTCTAAGTTGAAAGCCCATTTCCTGTTTCCGATTTCTTAAAATCGTGATCTGTCATACTGCCACGCTGGAATGATAGTTATTTTTCTTAAATATGGTATATAATGGTTATGGTTAAACTATTATCAAAGCCATATTATATCACCGCGTTAAAACATACCTTGTAAGTTTGTACACCGGGACTTCTGATGGCATGTCTTGTGAGCTGTGGTCTGCGTAAGTATATCTTACTGTTACCTTATAACACGGTTGCCATGTCCACGGTGCCAGAACAAAATAGGATAAGCACTTAAGATAGCAGTAGGCGTCACGTCTCGAGATATGTTAATGAATGTGTTTGATAAAAATATTACTTGTGGCTTAATGTTAGTGGACATAAACGTGTCAAGGGCTAGCATCCATGTTTAGTTGCATTTTATTATAAATGCACTTTAATGAGAGGAAATTTGGAATTTAGTTGCTCTACCATTATGTTATCTTTACTGCGATATAATTTTCCAACGCGCAGTAGGTTGTCAGTGATAATTATTTACTGATATATTTCGATTTTAGATATTAAAAGCATAATTGAAATTGACCACGTGACAAGCAACTGATCAGCTGAAATGGATTTGGGCTGGTCACAATTACCGCTTATTTGACGATCGCTTTGCGAAAGCCACCACACAGTAAATTTCCAGTAGAAATTTATGGACTAGACCTGCGAGACAAAACATTGCATATGGTATATATGCAGAAGTGAATGACAACGAAATGGATATTAGGATCAACACGATCTTAAGCCTAAAAGCACTACTGTTGAAATTACTTTATAAAAAATCTTGAGCCATGGGGCCTAAAGTGCCGTGGTTTTACGATGACTATCAAGATAAAGTATTTGGGATGGCGCTCGGTACTAAACAAAGCGACGTAGAGTTTATAAGATCCCATCATCATGAAGCTGTTGTAATTTATAAAATAGGATGCCTTTGACGCAAATCCTACTAAGATTTGTGTTTTTGGCAGGAGTCCATTGTAATAAAGACTGTCATTCAGACTTATAACTGCGGAATAACGTTGTAATTTGAGAGATTTATTGTTGTCCATTGATTTATATGTTAATGATAACGTCAACTGGATTTATAACACACGTGGCGCCCATATTTCTAGTTTACCGCGATAATATCGTACATTATCACGTGGAATTAATATAATGCTTATTTTACGAGTTTTTAATTAATTATTTGATGGAAGACTAGAAGAGACTGTGTATATATTTATATATATGTAGATATATATTATGTTGTATGTACAATGTATGTATGTTCATTTTAATCTTAGTACAGTGTACACTTATTTAAATATTGAACCATAAATAAAACCTGCTGTACTCCATTTCTGCTTCACCCAAAGGTAGACTGTTAGAGAATGCCCCTGGCATTAAGTCCGCCTATATACTGTTTGGTATATAAAGTTAATAAAATAAAAAATATAAAAATTAGAGGCGTCCGTTTACCGGAGTATACTTAATGACAGAAATATTCATTGATAATTATAGAAAGTTCTTTTCTGTTATTTTCATTTAAAGTTCCTGTGAAAAACAGAATAATTATCAAACTACGGCGCATGTTGGTATTTTAGGTATAATATTTAGCAGCTAAACCTTTTACCAACACACGAATTCTTGTAGTTATTAACCCGTGTCTCAACCAACTATTCCAACAACCGCTTTATGATTTATTATTGGGCAGGTATTAATTATATTTCTGCTTTTAGTAATAGGATCGTTTGTATTCAATTTAAGTACGCGTTTGTTAATATTGTGTTAAAATTGTATATGTCGATCTTTTTACATGATACTCTATCGACAAGTCAATATTGAAAGGTTTGCTTACTAAAATGAAGGAAATATTGCATAAAACGAAGAGATTATAATAGAAAAGCAAGCCTATTAACTGAACTAATAAACTGGAAAACGGTTCAGATGCTATACATAATTATATTGCAAGAACCTAATAGTATGATGTTGTTTTAATGGAATGTATATATGTAGATAATCGTGACAAGATCAACCTTTTACGCCCACGGGACACACATTAGGTTGTATCTTATTAAGCAAAAGAAATATGATAATAAGATTTTTCAAAAAATCTTATATCCTTACCTTATAAAAATAGCTTTAAGATATTTCTAAATTTCCTATTGCTCATCCAACCGCACGTTTATCCAATGTATAATTTAAAATATATAGCTTTCGACTGCCAAGTAACTTTAATTTTTTCCGCTGTCTGTGGTTGGATTTTTCCAAGGCGAGGATGACGAATATCTAGTAATTTTTAACGTCAATATAGTATTAGAAAATGTTTAGCAACCGATGTGAAATAATTATTTCTAAAAGGAAAGGAACGTTACGTCCAAGGATATGCTCTACTTAAGGGTGAGTTGCACTAGGAATACAAAATAAAATACTTGACGTATAAGTACGTCAGTTTTAAAGAGGAACGTCATATTAACTGATAAGTTACATACCCCGCTCTTATGGCAATATCTGTTTACGCTTCGTACTGTTCCACCGTAATGATCCAAACATTTCAAATAGTTCTGTGATTGTACTAAAGGGTGTTGTACAATCGTATAGATAACTGACATTTTCCTGTGACTTTGCTTGTTACTCGCCCTCGTCCTAACTAATGTATGAAGGGTCCAAATTGAATACAACAGATTTGAATACATTACATCTATGTGCCATAAGGTTTTAGTTGTTTGTTCTATATTTTTTTAATGAAAATATGTATTGCATTGTTTTTCTTAGATTACTAAAATAAAATAAAATATTGTGACTTTTTAAACAATCAAACAAAAATAATCGTTTCAAAAACTAAATGGAAGCAGTAGGTATTTCTCACACTTTCTTTATGTTCTAAATTCATATGCATAAAAAAACATTCGTCAAAATTGTTCGTTTTCTCCGCGAGGCATTATCAATAGTCTCGGACGGAACAGTGTTATTACGAAAATTCGCTCGAGCATATTTGACAAAAGGGAAAGCACGGAATCGAATAGGCATCTGTGCCATTGTTTGTTAGCACTTTTACCTCCGTGAAACACGTTGGCCATTGTCGTTCGATTCCTTGCTCTTTTCTGACCATTCAGACAATAGTGCTGATTGTTTACCATCACAATTTGATGGACAATTAGTAAGCAGGCGATCGTGAGGCACATTATTTGATGCGGCTTCTTCGTGCCATACTCGGCATAACGGACTCATCGACAAAATGGCGCCATTCATAACAATTTATATTCAAAAAGTATTTATTCATCGAGCATGCTTATGTTAAAAAAAATGCTCGTTAGTAGGCATTTTAGTAGTCAAATATTGAATTTTAGAATGATAGCAATGTTTATATGTCATTCAATTAAGCTCATTATTGTGGAACTTTTGAGAAAAAGGTTGTCAATAGACCTAATCCGTATAATAGAATAAGCTTAACTTGAATGATTATATATGGTTAGAATCCAAAATAGAATTGCGCCCGAGATATTTGTCACAATCTTCTATTTTGCAAGTGGTTTGTGTGTTAATATTGGCATTTCGCCCATAACGGTAAACGATGCAACTGTGAGTTTCAAACACTAACTAAATTTTATAACTGACGACAAAAGCAATATTTGTAACAATAAGTTTGGATTGGTATTCCGTAGGCAAATAATTAGGCATGTAATTACAGTCTGACACAGCGGTTAATTGCTAAGTCAACCAAGAACAGCCTTCGTGCGAAGCTATAACAATTGAGGAGTGGGTGATTAGTTTTGTATAGCTGTTCTCATGCGTTTAAAATAGTAACGACCTATCAATATTCTGTATACCAATTCAATTCATTTTGTGATTAAAAATAAAGTACCTATCAATAAAAAAAAATACAGAAAACAAGTTTAGGAGTATTATCAACTACAAATGAATATCAGAAGTAAATATAAATCATGTGTTATGGCATCCCTATGCCGACCGCTGCTAACGATATAATTGTTTTTAGTGGTTGTTTACAATCCAAATGTTACAAGCTCTGCATTCCAACACGATACAAATTAGCTTCCATATTTATTCTGACATCTGTATTTGACATTTCGGTAAGCCTGCTGCTGGCAGTGATTTATAAGCCATAGGGCTTGGCCACTTTTCATGTTTCCTTAAACGGCCAACTAGACAGAGAGATATCAAATATGTCACATTCGATCCCTGCACCTTTATCATCGGAGTCCTTTGTATTGTTAATGTTGGGGACGGCCGTACGTAAAAGACTTTCAAGGCGAATCGTCCTCCGCTAGTCATACTTATTGACAATTGACAAATCCGTGTGCGGAAAAGCGGACTGGCATATACCTATAGAATATTCATTTGATTGATGGACGTGACTTGACGAGGGTGCTTGTCAATGAGTCTGATGCTAAGCGGACAACGCCAATGATTGATTTCTGTTATTGTTGGAGGCCGGTTCTGGTAGCGACATGGAGAGACAAGTAGTTTTTACATGTCGACGACCTTAAAGGCACAGAAATAGAAAAAAGAGGATAGCGCTATTGCCAGTTCTTGAGGCGTGAAGAGTGTATAAGAAAATGCGAAAATGTATTATTATCTTTTGCCCATGGCTCTATCTGTCTTTTGTTTTGACGCTAAGTTTTAAAAGTGAAGTAGTAACTTAGATACATTCATTTAGTAGATATTAATTAACGTTTAACATCTTTTAAACACGCATGTTTTTATTTATCGACTGTGCCTTTACTTTTGCTTTGGTAAATCAGTTAAATTAATTTTATTTTCCGAACATTGCGTTACTCATCTTAATGGCAGATATTGATTGCTTATACCATACTGAACGACGTTCTTAAAGTTTATCTGCGTAATGATTCGTTTTGTTTTAGTAGGGATACACGATATGCCGTAAATTATTTATAAGTCGATCTGTTTGGCTGGAAATTTCGTGAGTGGCTTCCTGCAGAGTAATGACATAACATTACTCGTTTTTGTATCACTTGCGTGTTTGAATGTGGCAGAAATTGTATAATATTGTCTTCCGTAAACACATCGCGCGGAAAATCCGGAACTGGGTCAGTATTATTAATTGGGCCGACAGTTTAACACGATCAGGTACCTCCTGAATACCATGAAATGAATATATTCAGTTCTAATGAAAACGTGCGCTCTATTACATATTGCGAGAAGCGAAATGCGATGCCATTGTTAACACAGTCGACCACCGGCCGGATATTTGCAATTGCAAATTGAACTATCGATTAATTTCAATACACAAGTTCCGACGTTTTCGATTACTTAGGGCTATATGTCACGAACTTTTTACGGTTAATAGCTTAGGAAATTGAATTATTTGTCACTATGGTATGAACTGAACGTGGTTGGGTGTTTTTCAAACATGTAAGCTCTATTTGCTGTGGATTGTGCGAAATAGCATTTTGAATATGATACACGAGATTCATCTTCGAAGAACCTGACATTCATATATGAGATTGCTTCCTAATCAGTAATAAAAGTATCGCAAATTATAATAAATGTCAGGACATGCTATAAAATATCTTAAGAGGATGCCAATGTGGGTGTACAGTAATGAAAGTAATAAAAATGATATGACATTATTGCCAAAACATAAGCAACAAAGTCAATCTAAAGGATACTTCAAAGGGCTCTTACGAAGCAATAACAAGGTAGGTTAGTTTTATCTTCTCAGGTGCCAATTAAGGTGTATTCACCCCAGTTGAGACGCTTTCCTGTCTCGCAGGCTACCATTAACTGCAGGGGAAGAGTACGAGATGGGGGAAAACTAAGAAATTTCCCCCGAGGGACCTTGCACACTCGTCTGTAACGGATTGCAATTTGTTTTGTTAACCTATGTTTTTCATTGGTAAACTACCGGATTGTGCGACACGCGTATTACTTAGAATGAACAAGCCAGAAAAAAATTGCTTCGTATAGTTATAGTAGTTAGGATTTTATAACTATTTTGTTTCTGATACAAGCTGATTTCTTGTAAAAAAACTGTTAATGCAAGCGAATATCAAACATAAAAATAAATAAGTTTTTGTTATATATCTTACTAGCTACGGAGTTAATTAATAACGCATAATAATCAAATTACATTTATGCACAAAAATAATTGCCAATTTGCATCACTTCACTAGCTTCGAATATAATTATAGAATTTACCATTTCAGTAAACAATTTCAACTTTAATGAAATTAAGCTGCCTGTGTGTACATTAATTGAATGTTTTTATTTTATTTGTATATAAAATGGATGGAAGGGTCTACGTCCAAATATTGGAACGCAACTTAAATATAAATGGCGCTTAACTACGTTAATCCCGATTAAATGTACTGGCTAAGTGGGCCGTGCGCTGTTAAGAGCAACTTATTATTTGAATGGCGTTCCAGTATTCGGGCGTAATATTGTTCGTGAGATGTTCACATAAAAACACCGTTGTAGTGGAAGTAAGTTTGTAGTTGTACATATGGGTATGTAGGGCTGTCTAGGAGGGTTCGTTCCAGGAAAGGGAATGGGCGGTTGAACTGAACACGTCAATGAATATTTGATAACACTCGCCGACATACGCTGTTCATAGCTTTGTTGTAAAAACTGTAATATCGTTGATTGACGAGATAATTTATACATCTTTGCCGCATTTACGAAGGAAAAATATAAATGTGAGTAAAAGTTTTCCAATTTCTCAATATTATATATTAATCACAGTTGTTAATATACATATATATTTCTTAAATTGATGTAGTTTTTTAATTTTGCGATTAATTGTTAAACATTTATCTAACTCTTTTTATTTATCCATGGAGTATGTATGTCTTCGATTTTGAGTCCACTTTTCTAGAAATAAAAACAGTACCATTAAACAATGCCGTTACAGTTTGTTAGACTGCGACTTTTAATTGAATTTTTACGTAACGGATTTTAGAATGAGTTTTGCATTTTAAATGTACGAGGCACAGACAACCTACAAAAATCAAGCAACGGATATATTAAAAAATTGTTCACTTAAAAAACGAACTCTCCAGTTACTCAATGCAACAGAAATATTTTAAAACCTTCCAATGAATAACGTTCTCTGTGCCGCCGTAAAATTAAATTAGATACGTTTAAAATCAATTTTACTGCCGCCGAGCTTGTGTGTGAATGAGAAGATATTTTGCATTGAAATCCATTCTCCGAGAGAATTGAGCCAACAACATAAAAGCGAAGACATGAAATGAGGCTTAAACCTAGGTATTTACGTACTTGATTACCTTTTAAACGAGCCGGGTGATATATTAATCATATATGTATGTATATCTATGGCATAAATTATTGCCGAATATAATTCCGTATACAATTTAAAAGGCTCGTTAATTATACTTTTTGCAGACGTAAAGTGCCCGTGGGCTGGCGAAATTAAGCGCTACACTTGATTTTAGTTAAGAGACTGCCATTATGATTTATAACATTTTTGTGGTAACGCTGAGTTTAAAGTGATTGTATAGGTAAATAGAGTAGCGACTAGACAATTGCGTTTGCAACAGTATTATCGGCGGATCGAGAGGCTTCTTCCTATTTGTAGTTCGTAGTAACTATGTTATACAACAGCATTAAGTTAAAAGTGAACCCGCGCAGGTAAAATTAGAGAGTATATTTTGCTCGCATTTGCTTTAAAAAGCTGCATGTACACAGCCTTTTAAATTTATAGAAAATATTTTAATATATTATGTTCGTAGTTAGCACTGTACTCGCCAGTTTTATGACACATAAAAGGCTTCTCTGGACATTATCATTACGTTACATCAATATATTACAAGGTCGCTGCACGGCGTTTAAGAGATTTACATAATTATCAGGCAACATGTGTGTGACTTTTAACACGTGTCGTCCTTTTTTATTAATGACAGGGCTATTAAGTATTGTATGCATCGACATTAATCCGACATTTACTTGCGCACCTAAAATACAGCCATTTGTATAAAGAATCACGCTTTGAGGTGTCAAATAAAAATCTAACCCACTAATTGGGTTCAAAAGTGTTTATTGAGATAAGTGTTTCAAGTTACTGAACAGGTTTCCTGGCGAATTAGAGTTGGTTGTTATACCGCCTGGTGCCCACCTATCGACTGATCTTACTTTCTATAAAAGGAAATCGAAATTATCTTACTACATGAAGCATTCCGTTTCTCTCAGTAGTTGAGATTATTATTGAATCCTCGCTCACTCAGTTACGTTTATTACGTTTTGGTTTACAAATCTGTAGGACGGTAATGTATCGGGTTGAGTTCAATATCCTGCGAGCTTTTGTATTTAATCATATACCTATATTCGAGGTAAGTTGAAAATATATTATCTTGATATATATTATTTGTATATATAAATCAAGATAATATATTTTCAACCTTATATTATAGTTGCACATATAGTTCATGACTTTACCGAGCGTGCAGAATACACCCGTTCTCTTCTAGCGAATGAAATCAGTTTTAAGAGTTTTCCGTGTGATGGGAGTGCGTCCCTTCCATCACGTTGAGTGCCACATCCGATTATATTAGGATCATGCTCAATTGGACGCTCTCACCCGTCACCGCGTCAATCATCCAAACGAGGTCCAACTGCTCCATTTACGCGCTCATTGTTTTGAACACGACCTGACGGACCGAAATATCCATCTTTATTGAGTTGTCTCCGTAGCAGGTCACAGCCACAAAATTCGATTTCCTGTTTCTATTAGCGAGCCGCTGACCACGATGCGTCTAGTTTTATCAAATCGATGCACATCAAGGAGGGACGCCAGAAATTGTTTCAGTAAACTTTGACCGCAAACACTCCCAAATCTCACTTTGTTTGCCAACAAAGGTTCTTAAAAGGTTCGACGACCCCGCGTAAAATGTGGTACGTGAAAAAACTGCCGGTGACGAGTAATGGTGGACAGTAATTCATTCGGAACAAAGGAAGGGAGCGAACGTTTCAATGGACACAAAGCACGGTTAATTGCCAAGTGGCAATGTATCTAGTTTGCCTTAGATGGAGTCAGTTCTTCGCCTGCAGCGATATAAATAGCGAGGCGGACCGGGCCACAGATATAAAGTGGACACCAGTTTTAGAAGTGTTTGCTTCTATTCCGAACAAGTGTAAATAAATCTAGCGAGTGACTTTCCTTTCTGTCGGCCATGTCGCCTTGTCCTGTCGCTTGACGTCCTGAGTACGAGCATACGGGCACGCAAACATACGAGCACATGAGCATAGCGCACCGAGAATCGAGCAATCGCGCCTATCACGTGGCTATCATTCATGATTTATATAAGCTGCTTACACGTCGGCAAGCGGAAATAAAATCTATACACGCCGCTCTATGATAATTATTTCATGTATATATCCATAGTTAATTTTCTAAAACGACTCCAAAGCTCTACATTATTTTCTTGATAATGCAAAGAATGTGTTTCAATTATTAAAATGTGTTTTCCTTCTCATTTATCATGTTTTTTTCAAACTCAAAACGGGTCATGTTTATCACTGTTAGCAACATATAACATATATATTTACACTGATTATAATTAATTAAAAAATGACATGTGGGTTATATTTATATTGTTAATGTAACAAAAACAGAAATTAATATAAGTATTTACGCGTTTTAATAAAATTAAAGAAATATCATGGATGCGACAATGAAAGTCATCTGACTCGCAGTATACGTAATTCAATAACTGTTCAGTCACAACTAAACATATGAGATCACTCATTAATGTCATCGTCATTAAGTGATAACCTTTGGTAATATTAATTATGTTTGAAATTCGGTTTGTTCGGTGACAAACATTTGTACATTAATTACAATTGTGTCAATATGTTCTTGGTGTAATGTTGGTTTGGGACTAAGTCATTGTTGCATTAGCTATCTGCTCGATATAAGCATAAATCACTGAATAAGAACAATGTCAATTTTATATGTAAGAAAATTTTAAATTTAATTTTTGGCGTGTGTATTTTAATAGATTGTAAACCATGAAGATCTCGATTCGATTATTAGGTCAGGTAATCGACTTTGTGTGAGTTTTCTGGTTTGCTGATATGCTTGTTCTTAATTCCTATCACATATTCGGATCCAAATAAGGGCGGTGAAGTAGCACTAAAACAAATCTACTTTTTTTAGGTACACAGGTATGAACTTAGTTTAGCAAGAAGTTAAGAAAGTGTAAATTTAACGTAATTTTTTCGATAACACTCGGCACGATATCAACATTTGCGAACAGTAACAATAAGACTTCTGATTCATTGTGAATTCAAGTGTGTGAATTGCTTAACATTGTAAAGCGGGTAACCGTCTATAAATCTCCGGGAGAAATCTATTTAAGTAAATCAAAGGAAACGATCCGAAACTAAGAATAGACATTATCCTTCCATCTGGTGGATAACCACGAGTGCCGCGACGAGAGTACGCGGTGCGACGCAGTGGAATTCTGCGGGCTCTGTCGCCCACCCAAGCGTAACCCAAGAGTTAAGTTTCAAGTAATATTCAATTGCACCGAGCCATGAGACACAATGCGTAAAGGGTAGGCAGGTAGCCACGTGTCCTCGCTCTGTGGTCACGTTTCTATGTGTCGGTGAATTCCTTACGCATCGGGATTTTTTTTCCCACGGCCTTACGTTCTACCGAGTGCTAACCAACGCGAACGACTAGCCTAAATGTCATGTTCTCTTGCTCTTAATAAGCATGCTAGAAAGAGATAAATGCTGTATCTACCCACAATGCCTAATTTAACATGTGAAGTTAATGCAATAGATATTGTGTTGGGCCACATGACCGCTGTTGAAGCAATTGTATTGTGAGTAATGGTTTTCTTAATGTCATTAATTCTAAGCGCACGGAATGATATAACACACTCGGGTGCGCGCATACACAATTTGATGCAACGTAATAAGCGTGGCGCAAGCCGGTGGCGATGGCGAACCAAAACAAATGGACGCGACACCGTTACACCACTTCGCAGAATTAAATAAAGTAAAAAAGACAGTAAGCAACGGTAATCTTTGTTCGCGGCCTAAGGTCGAAACCCCGACACCGCGAACCAGCAGCAACACGGTAAGCCACCGCGGACACGCCAGATGTAACACTCAGATTGTTCGATCGTAATTAAAACTAAGCCGCGACTGAACGCTAGGCAGAGTCAACGGCCGAATTCATAACGCAATAACGCAACAAATTTTATCTCGACCAAAACAAGAGCTAAATGCGAAGCGTGTAAAAAATAAGTGACAAAAAGTCTCCTGAGTGGTGCCGTGTGTGCTTTAAAAGGATAATAAATAACCGAAGTCGGTCGAGCGTCACCTTTAATGCACCCACATGGCACAGTTCTCCTCGGCGAAACCGTTCGCCTGCTTCTAAACAATATTATAAATGTGAGTGCGGTGTGCGGTGTGCGGCGGCATTAATAACGCGTTTACTGCACACAGCGCACTGTGATTCGCCTAGTACTAGCTAGCTGGACAAAAGTCACTTCCAAGAATCAACTAATTAGTGGTCACATATTGTAAACAACACTCCCAATGTCATAAAAACAAGTAGAAATGGTGAATAACATTTCACAGTGACGAGTCATTGACTAGCGAAGGTAAGTAATGTAATATTTGCATTAAGTTGATTTGAGTAGTTGCATTTTTGCAGTGCTTTAGATAACATCTCATTCAATTTATGTGATATATAACCGTGATTTTTGTGATGGATACTATTGTCGAGGGTCAGTGCTTTTATATTTTACCACCCATAATATTCTAATATGAGAAACTTTGGTCCATTACAACTTGGAATATATTATTGAAAAATATTATTTTTTTGTCAAGTTCCGAAATTTTAATCGTATTTATCTTTTTGTATCCACATGTATCCAGTCCAATTTTTTTACAGTATATAGTAGTGATACTCACCTTTAAAACGAGATATTATTTTTCACCGCATTCCCGCACTAAAGGATTTTATTTCATTTTTCAGAATGTGTCTTTTCCATTTCGAAAAGTGATTTTTTTGAAGAATGACGAAAACATTCCAATGAAGAGCGGAATGTTCGTTTATTGGAACATATAAGTCTTAAATTTGGTGTTAGTAATATAACCAGTGATTCGTTAAGGGCTATTAAACAGAAAGTATGTCGTCAAAACTAACTGAAAAATGGGCGGCATCATATAATGCATTGGAACGGTTTTTAATTAATAATGAAGATTGCTTAGAAGGAGACAACATAAGTTTTACCATTTCTGTGTGTAGACCTTGCTCATCCAGGTCATCAGAGGAGAGTAGGCTTCAAGGTCATGTTGATTTAATTAAAAAATCTATATTTTGTTACGACTTTATCTTCGGGTTACGAAATAAATATAAATATACTTGAAATTTTTTTTCAGTTACTAGGGCCCTCTATTTAAGTTTGTATTCGTGGTACTATATGCCTGTCACTGGGCATAAAATTCTTGTGCGAAGTACAGAGGTTGTTAAATCTTGTATTGTGCCCAATAGGGCAACTATAAGAAGCTCAAGAGGCTCGAAATAAAGACTGTCGTAGATTTTGGGAACATCATACCAGGAAACATTCACGTATTGCCACGAATACAGATTTATTGAATATGCTTTTAATAACATCAGATCCTGTAATTAATACACTCAGAGAACTACCCAAAAAGAAAAAAAGATTGTTTACCATCAGAAGTGCTAAATTCGGTAATCCCGCCTTCAATACCAATACCTTGGGTATCAAGTAGTCTAACGCCATGTGACGTTGATGATTACTTGGTACCTGACCCGTCTGATTGTGAGAGTGATAATTCATCTGGTCAGGATTTCATTTATTTATTTTATTATTTTATTTTTAACACTGCATACAATTTATGTATAGGTGAACTTAATTTATCTATTAGTATATAATTTAAAATGTTATTAAATAATTTTATATGTTTTTTACTACTAAGTCGTATTATGTACATATGCTTTTATTTTGTTTTTTTATTATATATTAATTTATTTTCTAAGCTGCCATTTTTATATTTAAGTTTTTCATCGATTGTAATTTGTGTTTTAATTACTATTATCCTAAAAGCCTCCTCTCCATTGCTAACCAGAACCACGCGTGCTGGCTTGCGAAGCCATGGCTTGACTGTCCACACCATCCCTCTTTCTTAATCCTGGGTCAGTGTGAAGAGGCATCTTAGCAGGAAGGTGCCAGACACTGTGCCTGGGTGGTATTTGCACTCACCATCAGGCGCAATGGGGCAAATTCGCCGGGCCAGAATTTAAAAAAAAAAAAAACTTTAAGAAACACATTTCTCCTTTAAAATATTACTGTACTTAGCCAAAACAACCAACATACGCACTCAAATGTTTTTGTCCAGCTAGCTTGTTCTAGACGAATCACTGTGCAGCGGCACAAACAATTACAATTAGACCATGGGTTCACTTAAGACGTACAGTAATTAGTCACAGCAATTTAAAACTAGGGCGGACGAAAGGACTTCCCGATGATTCGTCAGCTCCACGTACGCGCTCGGCTTGGACGCGCGAGTATATCGAGCGACGCGTTCCACATCAGAATTGGATCAGGTCGGCGCCAGTCCCAAAGGACTGGTATTGACGCCGTCGATGGCAAAAACTCGATAAGCGGAAGCCATCTCGATTCTATAAAACATAAGAAAAGGCAAGTTTCTCTTCCAGGAATTCTTAAAGCACATGTAACCATTAACGTAAACAACAAAGCTGGAAAAAATAAGCGGTAACGTAGCTATTGTGCGTCCGCGCGGCGAAGACGGAAGGCGGGAGTCGTGGGAGTGAGCGCGGGAGCGACCTGCTCCGTCGCGGGAAACTTCGTTCCGAGGCCTGTTCACATCGCCAGCAAAAACTAATCGGTACCGATTCAAACGCGCTGCACAATATTCACATACATTCATTAATAATGCGCTGTACATAATCCAATGATATGTCAGCAGACAAAACACAAATCAAATTTAATCATTGATTAAATTTGATTTGTGTTTTGTGGACGCATCTGCTGAATTAAATATGTATTCACTTTATGCGTGCAGACAGAAAATTCCCGGTACTTTGATGTTGAGGCGACTTACGAGGTCTTTGCGAACATATCGACAAAACGATCAAAATATTTATTACACTTATAACGAAGTGCAAATCATAAGATGCAACTCGCATTCAGCTAAGTGTAATATTGCATAAACAACACGATTTCATTTCGCATGTAATGATCATGCTCACCCGTTGTCAACATCAAAGACGTCGCCTACAATAAAGTAGTGGTTTAACGGCTTTAAGAATGAGAGAGATCAAACTTAAACTATTTACTTATAATATGAATGATCCTAAATTGGATTTCACCTCGTATACTTGATAAAAGTTGTTGGTAATTGATGAGGTGTGTTTGTGTGTCGGGCAGGTGCGTGATTTCGGCCGAGCCGCGGCGCCTGCGGGCTGTGCCACTCGCGGCAATGTCAATGTGAACATCACTATTACACGGCCTCGCTGGCTTCATACCGTCGTTTACATCATTGTGCCACTCAATACCACATGTTCATATTTTTTGTCATGATGCAAAATGTATTTGTATTTCCATTTATTTACTTTTAATTATACGCGCAACTGTTATTTTATTCAAAAATGCTTCAACAAAATCAGTATGTTCCGGGTGTTATTTTATTAAGTTTTTATTTTTGCTGAGTCATTGCTTTTTTCATCCTTGCATTTATCTTTCACTTATATTGCAACGTCATATTCATGTTGTGGGTTTATCAACTGGTTTCAATAATTTCGAATTCAATATGTTAATGAACAATTATCCGTTATCATGGCTGTTTCAGCGCTGCGAGGCATTTTACCTACTAAATTACTACAACAGTATTAAAAATTACCTAGAATTACTTGTATAGAATACAGAAGTCTTTATAAGAGGTGGTGAGGTTAAAGTAAAAATAAGCTACCATAAAAGTGGAATGTAGTGAAATAACAATCAAATGATATTTCAAAAACACAATTCAAACTAAAGTTTTTAAACATTATATGCAACATCAAAAAAACATCAACTATTAAACACCAAATGCAAGTTTATAAACTGATGTTTAAATTTAGAAGCTGTATTGCCAAAATAATATTGAAAGATCATTGAATGTTACGAGGCTGAAATATCATCCGCAAGAATGTGTGGAACTCATGCAAAGTTTACATTACTGTCTGCATTGTGTCCACAAGAAATGAGCTGAGCGACGACTAAACATACGTATTTAGGAGTTGTATATACAACATCTAAAGGTTGCATGTACGTTTGTACACATCAAAGGAAAACGAGATCAAAGCATGTGCATTTATTAAATCCAAACCACTTTAGTGACAGATCCTAATAGAGTCAGTCATAATTTTACATTAACCTTTAGACTCAAGTTGTTTATAATAACTGCTGATTACACTTTAAAGTTAAGAGTACATTCTCGTTTCACATTTATTTTGACTTCAGTATTAAATGCTCAATAATTTAATTCAAAATGTAATAAGAAGTCAACACGATAAGTATACCACTTAGGTTAATGTAGCAGGAAACATAAATTCATAGAATTATTTCATTTATGCTATGCTTTCCTCCTATTATGTCTTTGTTTTATTATATATTATTAATATATTATCTAAATTAATATTATCAAAGTATCTATGGCAAGATATTACATCCACTGGCATAATCATTCAGTCTGGTTTCTAAAGACTGGATCTTATAGAAAAGCTTTATTGAATGGAGATGAATAGAGGAAGCCTCAACGTAACGATGTGATGAGCTAGATTATACCAAGCTTATGAAATAAGTTACTGGGCATTTATTATTAGTTTTAAAACTAAATTGGTCTTTGGTTGTTGAGTAATGAGACACACAATTCAACAATCGCTCCTTGAATGTTCATTTGCATAAAACTATAGAAATGTCATTAACACAGCTGGTTGCGTTATGATCCACAGCACAAAGAACTTAAAGGATTTGCGTAAACCGGTAGAATAAAGTTAACAAAGATACAGTACAAATAATTTATGTTAATGTTGCTTGTTCGTACATAGAGTAAAATGGGTTTAATGTTAGTTTTAAATGAAAACATGTTGCTTTCGAGAAATGTTCCTTTGAAAAAGTTTCTTCATAAACTACGGTATAGTCAAAGACAATCAAGTAGTAATTTTCTACGCTGTGCGTGTGACCAAAGAGATTTTTAAAGCATGTTAAAATTATTATTGCATTTTTTAATGTTAATTGGCTAAAATTATGACATTTTCTAGACTGGGGTATGCAGTAACGGGGACGTGTGCTCCAGTTAGTTTACTTCGCGGTAGACGTGTCTGGTCAACGTCAAATAAATTTGCCGGACAGTGTGAAAGAGGTCTACCAAAAGTATTAACTAGATTTGTGCACATTATTATTATTTTTACACGAGCTACTTTCGACAATGCGTAACGCCGATTGTCATCGTATTTAACCGCCGATTGTTTTTTATTTGATGAATTTCTCACTCGATTGTTAATATCAATAAACAAACTATAACGTTTGCGCCTGGGATACACGCGCACGCGATCAATTGTACTCGAAGCAATGATTTCATTTATCCCATTAATATAATAAATCGGAATGCGTGTTCTGTTTATTTGTTGCTCAATCTCGCCGTCACGATGTAAATGATTGAGATGAAACTTTGCGTATGGATACCATTCCTCTATATATCACATGTGATTCATAACTCCGCAATATGGGGGATATTCCAAGGCGTAATATAAATCAATTTCGATTTTAGCTGATATATTTTCCTACGCTGAATGGGGAATGTAGGTTTGCTTATCGAATTTGGAAAAGGTCATGAGTGCTTAGAACGGGCGCACTAGTCGCGATTCTGACTTGTAAAATACTGTAAAGGTCAGTAACGGGACTGCTGGCGGGTGTTACTATTATGACAGCCAAGAGATTTGTGCCAATCAGGAGATATGGACCAAAGAGGGCAGAAATATACTAAGCAATATATGTATATCGTATTTGAAATTATCGAAATATTTCGTATTTGGTGAGTAAATTTTAAGAAAATGGCACTATAATACAACGAAATATGTTATAATTTATAAAATCTTCAACACTGCAATAGCACTAAATTGGAAATCGAGGATCTTTAAGAGTACAGAGCTGAACTCGATGATAAGTTCATGAACCTTCATTCGATAACAAGATTGCATAAATAACGTGTTAATGTGTAAAAACGTGATAAATACAAAAACATGAGCATGTGCGCGCCAAAAGGTCCTGCACAATGAGTGAAGGGACAACAGGCGACGATAACTCCGCTCATAATATTTACACAAATCGTAATCTCAGCCACTAATGTTGACTCGTCCGTCTAATATCAGTGGAAATATAAAGTGTCTATCCTCCATAGCAATTGCTTAATTACCCAACATTGTAAGCTCGCAGACGGTTCTAAGGTTTTAGACGTTTGTGCCTATTTTTCGTCGCTTGTAAAAGATTTCAACGCAAGTTATGGAACGATTTAGTTTGTGACGCCGTAAATCTGTTGATTCTCATAGTTTTTCATAACATATTGCGATTTTGTTTTCACAGTATGTGTTTGTTATGATAGTTTTATACATACATATTGTTTATGCGGGATTATTGTATTGAGATATCGCAATCTGTATGAAGTAGGTAGATTGATTTTTGTATGTGAACTAAGGACAAATTGCATATATTTATAACGTTGCCGTTATTTTGTTAACTAGTGTAATTTAATTACAGCGGTTATTATGTCAAATGAATTAGGTGATTGCGGATATAATAGATAGCTTTATCGGGAACGTATTTAACAAATGTAGATCGGACAAAGCCATCTAGGATACTAATTTACATGATTGATGCAAACGATTAAAGCAGAAAATCAATTAGCGACTAGTGACCACTAATTAATGAATGTGAGTAAATAATAACCGATAAAGTAGCCTCTTTGACCCAATACAAACAGTGACATAGAAACCGTTTCGAATGCAGCAAACCGCGCGACCTTCGTTCAGTAAAATGCGGTTCGCGATCTCCTCTCGCGGTATAAATCAGCTGGACGAGGTTCCTACATAAATAAATTAAAATTCAACGCGTACTCACCGTAAACAGACGGCCGTATTGAAAATAAACCGATCACCTCCAATGTGCTGGTCACAAAACAAAAACAACACAAAAACCAAAACTGTCAAGCGTGAAATGAAAGTGTACGCGACAAACGAACGTACGATATGTCAAAAACACCACTTTGTAACACGTCGTTGGAACTGTGTCGGACGAGAGAAGTTTCGCTGCGGGGAGCGAACGCGGTTGCGTGCTTTGCGCTCGGCGGTCTCGAGTCGAATGCTCATTGGCGACTCGGTGCAGCGATCCGTACTCCGCGAGCTAGCTAGTGTCGCGCGACTTCGCCCGTGTCGAGTGTCGACTCTCGGCTCCCGTGGCGCGATATACTAAAACAAAATTGCATCTTAATATGCATATAATCGGGGATCTGGCGGCATCCGGTGAACAGAATCGCCAACGCTACCATTGTCTGACATATTTACATTTATTGACATGTTAATAGTCATGCCTTGGTTTTTGTATGAGTGAATTTACTAATGTTTCAAAAATTGTCTGAATGCTCAAGTGGGAGTGTCATATTTGAGTCGAGAATGTTTGGTATGCCTTTCGTATGATTTCAAACAAAATTATTTAATGGCGGTCGATGGTAATACATTATAATATTTAATAAACCTATCATATAAGGAAAAACAATTATATATTATTTTGTTATAAGTTATTAGCCAGGTCATAAGTTAGTTTACGCTTGGGATTTAGGGTTATATTTGTTTATCTGGGTCAATTTTTTTAAACAATCTATATTGTTATTGGTAATTATCAATAGAAGCGAAACAGTCGCTAGGCTGATTAATGCGTTCGGATATATACATACAAATATATGGAGTTATAGACAGAAATCCCGATTTTGTATGGGAATTGGAGTGCTCCTTTAAGAGATATGGCGACAGTTTAGCCGAATATTGTTTTGTTACTTCTAAAACTCACATATCTGGTATTATAAAGGGGTTTATAATCTAGGCATTTAAATGCTGAAATAATTTGTCATATTAGATAGAAAGAATAACTGCGGTCTGTGATTTTAGTGACAGCATCTATTTTAATACATCGGCACATGATCAAAACTACTATGCTTATGAACATCTAATTTACAGGCTATTATTAAAAATAAATGCATCTCTGCAGATCTGTATTATATATTCAAAGTAAATAAATTGAATAATTCATCGCAATTTTTTGTACACACCTGCATATTATTAAGCAAATTCGATAAACACGGTAATGATATAAATACGATATATTTATTCCGAACATGAATTCTTAAAGTTAATAAGCAAATTTTTATTTTATAATTGTTTCGGAATGCAATTTTGCAAGGCAAGTAGCAGATATCGTGTGATGGGTGAAAGTTTGGAATGTTTAAATTATTTGTTTTGCATAAGGAGAAAGATTAACCCCTCGGGGTGTACTATGCACCTTATACAGGCTGTGGATTATACTTATAATATTTTTCTTGCTAAATGAAATGGCGCGACCAAGTCTGGATACCATTGAGGCGTTTACATTTTTTTTATGGTATAGGTACGTAAAATCTCCCCACCTATCAACAAGCCAGCGTGAACTATGGTCTAAGCTTCCAATCGTACTTTTGGTCGAACAGAAGTTCTATACCGTACAGTGGGTGTATAAGACTTGATATATTATTATAAGAAAATTTAAATAAAGTTACTCAATTGCAAACGGTTCCTTTGGGATCTCTCGCGGTGAGACATAATGTTGAAGTCATTGCTCTACTTTGTCAGGAAAGCTTTAAAAACCGTCCCTTGTGATCCAGAGGCTTATCTCAAAGGGAATATATTCAGGAAGCGGGCTCAACGTTGTTTACGTTTATTTACACCTTATTTTATTTTATATGTATGGCGAGACGAGCATGCCATTTGCCTGATGGTAAGCGATACGACTTATATATGACTGCTCATAAGCTATATACGACTTATATAGTTTACTAGCGGCCCGGCCCAGCTTCACCCGGGTACAAATAGATTTCTGTACAATAATATGTACGTATTATACAAATAAACCTTCCTCTTGAATCACTCTATCTATTAAAAAAACCGCATCAAAATCCGTTGCATAGTTTTAAAGATTTAAGCATACAAAGGGACATAGGGATATAGGGACAGAGAAAGCGACTTTGTTTTATACTATGTAGTGATAAGCAGTAGCAAAACCAAACAGCACCTTGAATAACAAAGCAAATATTAGCATTCCTCTGCGCTCCCCATCCAGACATGATCATTCTCAATATGTCCCGTAGTTACACCGGCTACAATATTCTTCAAACCGAAACACAACAGTGCATTTACATTGCTGTTTCACGGGAGTAATAGACATTGCGGGTGTACCTACCCAGGCAGCCTCTCACATATGAGAGACCTACAACTAGTAAATACATCAACACATGTGGAATACATCCATTCTAGACTACATTTTTCGTATTGTCGACTTAAGAATGATATTTTTGAAATAAAACATTTATAATTAGCAATATTTTTAAAACACTATAAGGGTATATCAATACTGCTACCGAAAACGAAGCCGGGTAGGTGTTTAAACGATTTCAGATACATTGCAATAGAAAATGTGGCAAAAAAGCGACGATATTTGTTTTATTTTTTCCTATGGTCGAATTTGGATGGTACAAACATTTTTAACCTAAAAGAATAGTGTATACCATTATATTTATAAAGACTCTAAGGTGTTAAAGAGTTTAAATCATTATTTCGAAAAAAACTATGGTAAATCCATCCAAAAATGATGATATTTAAAAAATCACAAAAAAATATGTGGCGATTCTTTGCGAAATTTGTAGTTGCATTGCATTTGTAGTCATCAAACTACCACCCGGCTTCGTTTTCGGTAGCAGTCTTGATATACCCTGTATATTTCAATATATTTTTTATGTTAAAATTGATGATTACTGTATTAAAAATTTATTTTAAAGTTAATTATTTATCAATAGATATGATATTCCAAAATACGTACATAGTGCAGAGAGCTGTTAGCTGATAGGGTTCAAAAGTTTGAGATTGGAGGCCATATACCGTAGCACAGCTTTGGATGTTCACCCACACGGATAACATAATAAATAAATAAATACATCCAACAGATACATACATAATACAGAGTAAATAAATAATGCAAAAAAACGACGCTTTTTTTGCGAAACTGGGGCCCTACTCTGAAAATCCGAAACAATGTTCGAAACTTCTTCACTTAGTCTCGTATAGTCTTAACCATGAGTTATAGTTACGATGCACATGATACGAATCCGATCATTTACAAAGTAGGTACATTCATATCCTCGTAAACTTCGGTCGCCCGAAGATTCGAAATTCGTTTCGGATTTTCAGAGTAGGGCCCCTGTTCGTTGCATTGCGGCTGTAGTCACTAAAACTACCACCTGACTTCGTTTTCGGTCGCAGCCTGTATATATCCGGTATAATCTACGAAAACCGCATGGTACATGCTATTTGAGGAAACCCATAGGGAGGCCCAGGTTCAGTCCAGGTTGAATATAGCAAAACACTTAGAAGATGAAGATGTCTAAATATGGTAAACTAAGTAGTCTACAACTAGCATTATTGTGTTGTTGATCCAAAGAAAGCGTTTTTTATGTATATTTTTGCCTAAGAGGCGGTCCACAGTATGCGGTAAGTATTAGCTTTATTTATGCGCATCTATATCGTTGGGGGCAAACATAAAAAATGTATATCGTAATCATCTCAAAAATATTGTTTACATAAACAATTTTTATATTATAATTAACTACGGAAAATTGACGGAAATTGCTAACATGATGCTGACTTTTTCTACTTTTCAGGGGAAAAATGGGAAACATAAACGCCATTTGTATTTGTATGTTATAAAACGTCTCAACTCTGATAAGATGTAACCTTGTGCCTTATTGCGACAATTTGCAACACGATAACGTTCTTTATGCTAGGATTTTCCCACACAAGGAAAATGAAATAACTTTAAATGCTATCTTAACTATTTCAGCATGCCAAAAGTTGCATAATTTGTCAAGTAATATTGAATGTAGGGTGTCAACCGTGTATTCCCGAGGTTTAATACTAGGTCGCTCTCGCATTGTAAGAATTTTTAGTAGCAAAGTATACCTTGATATTAAAATTTTAACTATTTAGTAATTTTGGTGGGAAAATAGTGAGCACAATTCTTCTGAAACATGTGTAAAAGTCCTGGTTCACAAGTGGGGGATCCTTGCGGTGGCTCATTAAAACCACGGTACAAATGGGTCGGCTCAACCGTGTAGTACTGATGTACTGCTGTCTCGTTTTTTTTTCATAAAATAACCGCTTTTTGGTGGCATTTGGTTGAGTGAGTGAGACTAATGAAGACTGAAAGCTGCATGCAGATTATATAATATTAGGTTTCCTGTGATATGCAGCAAAACTATAACACTTCAAATTAGAATAAATATTATGTTTTTCAGTAAAAGTAACAATATGATTTTAATATTATCTAAACCAGACTTAGTTTTGTTGCCAGAAGGCGCGTGTAAAGTGTCTATCCATCACTGGCATTGTTAGCTTGGAGTAGCATAAGGTTGTTAACACGTAAATGCCATTTACAGAGCTTTACTTCACATTAAGGGAATTACCTCGTATCCATAATTCCCGATGCAATTTCGGCCGGGTGCAATACTCTGTCTGTCTTTTACTACCAGTTAAAATCGCTAACTCTAGTATGAGTTCTGTCATTTTTCGGTTTCAATAACCGTTGACAGATGATTAAATATATCTATGATTTGTATCTATCAATGGGAGGGCTCTCGCTAACCATAGTTAGGAAATTCCATACAAATTATAATATACGCGTTTCGATAACGATTCGAACTACTGTAGTTATTTGTGTTTAACTAGCTGTTAACGTTTTCTAATATCGCTGCAATATGGTGGATAATACATCGATTATCCCAGATATGTGGTATTTTTATGGAAGAAATCAGCAAAATAAAGTGACAATAATATATTCAGTGATGAAAGTGTTAACGAAATGTTTAAAGCTGGTGTATTTGACGCCGATTATAATTTATGAGAACCAAAAAACTATGTGAATATTCTAGTTCAGAATTTATTTACAGATTTACTTTTTAGATAAAATAATACATCAGCTATTATGTTTATTTCTACATTTAAACCCAGCCTGCAAGGAACCATCCTCCTGGTAAGCATACATATCAAATATTTCATTAAGTTATAAAAGTGTATTGAATTATTCCAAAATCATATATTCTATAATAAATGTAACAGCTCGGGAACAATAATGTGTCACTGTTCCATTAACTGCTGCTATCATTGTGGTTTTACGTACTGGGGAGAATGCATGTTCAGCCGGTAACTATTTTTGGGTATCAAAAGCACAGTCAGCCGGATCATTACTGATGTGCCTCAGGCTATAACTGAGCTATATTATCAATATGTAAAAATATTAGACAACACACAGCATAGGTTTCATAAAATTGCAGTTTTCCCAAGAATCTTTGGTGCAATTCATTGCCCATATTATATTCCCATAGAGCCACCATAGTAATGACTACCTTTAGATATATTAGGATTAATCAATAATTATGTATTAATATCGTCTATGATTTTAACATAGTAAATCTTAGTATTATGTATCAGTTATCTGATCACAATGTATTAATCTAATATTTTTATTTTTAGATTCAAATATAGGAGAAGAATTAAGAAAATAAAGGCATTATTGTTCAAGCAATGTGTATTGCACAGTTACTTTTCATGAATGTATTGGAACGCTAGCCTGGGGCTCATTTAACAACTCTGCTAAAAGGTATTTATCTCAAACTTTATATTTTGAAAGAATTCAAATTCAAAATACTTTATTGTGGTACATAGGTGAAAATGGTGTTACATTCAATTGTTTTGTGCAGCTATGACCCACCATATTGGCAAATAATAATTTAAGATGCAACAAATATGACAATTAAGTTGGAAGAATGGTTAAGAGAATATATTAAGATTAATACATATTTTTGTAAGTAGTTTCCTAATAGTTCCCTAGTTTCAAAAGGGTACAGCCTGATGGAAATCATCAAAACATATTTTCACTTTAATCTTTTATTTTTTGTAAATAATATATTTATTTTCAGTACAATGTGAAGAAGTTATATAATAAAATAGTAATAGATATCTAATTGGAGATAGTGCATATCCACATACTACTTTATTAACAACACTGTTCAATGTCTGCCATAGAGTATTGCAACAATGCGGCTCATATAAAAACAGAAATCCTATTCAAAGTTATTATAATTAATATTTTGTTCTTCCATCTTTTACATCTTTCTTTCATCTTTATTTCAGGTCTTATGATGTTTGGAAAAGAAGATTTCCACACCTCCCAGTAAAAAAGTCTTTTGGGATTGCACACAACTTTAAACATTATGAGTGTACCATACCATACCATTGACTTATATTCTACCATTCTAACATTGATATCGATGGTAAATACATTTTTATGTGATATGTAAAATGTGTAACAGTTGTTTTCTCTATAACTAGTCATTACAATTTCGAAACTTCTAGCATAGTAAGGTCACCTGAATTAATTATTATTCTTAATTTGATTTATATTGTTTTAATTATTATAATATTCCTCAGTATTTATTTGTAGATAAGCACTGAAATGATTTCAGGTCTTTAAAGTCATATTGATTACAAAACTAAAGTAATGCAACGACGCAATGTTTTATTTTCACACTTTTCTTCGTATTTATAAATATTATGGTCTCTGATTCAATTTAAATTTGTAACTCTATCGTAGAAATAGGGCCGTAAAATTCATTCTTGAATTCATCTTGTTGGTAAACATTGATAAATTGTAAACTTCTTTTTTACATTTGACATATTATAAATCAGTCATACGATGCGTTTTGTTGTTCTATGTAAGCTTTGTATGAATTTTTAATTTGCCTTTATTTGTCACAATACTTACATTATTAATATATTTTAACGTTTTATTCTTTTAATTATACATTAAAGATGATTTATGATAATTCCAAAATAAAGTTAATAATTAACCTAATAAATATTGAACTCAATTAAAAGTGCAAAAATTAAACGTTTGAGAGGAACGGTTCTTACCAGAGATATATGCAATATCTACGTTCATCGTTGTTAACCTAGTTTAGTTTTTGCTATCGAAACATCGGTTAAACCACAGTTAAACAAAGATAGAAGACACGTATTATCGGGGATAATTTTTACCGCTTAACTGTCAATATATTATTGCACCCGGCCGTAAATAGTTATACATTTTTGGAAAGCAATTGACCAACTATTAGCTATTGAATATTTACATTTTTTGAAAGCTATTTAATATTGAGCTAATAAATTATATTATTTAATATCGTCTTTGATATGTAGGCTATAGCCGTTAGAACTAATAAACTCTTTTGTATTTATTTCCTCTTATTTAATTATATACTTGTAACCGTCTTTGTTACATACTGTGCGGGGTTTTTATGTGTGTTACTGTATTAGTTATTAGTACAGTATTTTAGGACTCAACCGATAGCCAAACGGCTAAGATTAATCTTTACAAAATTAAATAAATCTGTATATGCCTACCTATGTTTTATTCTTGTTCAGTAGGTATGTGTCGAACGTAAAGTCATGAAATAATTTCGTCACATGTTGTAATTTTTTTTAACAAAGAGTAATCGATGCGGTAACAAAATGATTCTTATGTTCAGTTGCGTGTGAAAGTGACAATATCGCGTTAGCTATTTTTTCTTTACGATCGCACATAAAAATACATTCTTTTGTAATGAAAGCTGAGGTCATTTGTTTTACGTTATTACACATCAGAACGTTATTTGGCCCATAAAATTGACCGCGACTTGACTTATATTTGTGGTGTACAAAGATATCAAAGAGAAAGGTGACGGTGTATCATCAAGTATGTTCGTTGATCCAAGGTTTTTCTTACCTCAGTTATTGGTAAAATATATATTTTTGAGATTTTCACCTTCATAATATTTTTGTAGCCTGTACAAAAAATATGTCTTGGTAATCAAATTTAATTGATGCCGAAAGTCGAGCTCTTAATCGTTGCACCAATCGTTTCATAAAAAGTGTTCACATTTACGGAACGTTTAGGCACATCTTTAGGTCTGGTTGCTTTGACGTGTAGGTAAGAATAAAAAAATGCTGTTTTATTTCAAGAAGGAAGCTCACACTCAGTCATATTCAAAGAGGCAGCAGTTTGCAAAGGGCGATGAACCACACTTTGGGTTACGTGTAAAAGGGCGCAATTAAGCGCTGTTAAGGGCGAACGATTGAAACAGATTTGTAAGCAGAAATGTAGAGCTGAAAAAAGTTTTAATTAGTGCAGATGTGAAAAAGTGTGTAAAAAATTACGCGTACGCGTAACGTATCAGACTGGCGTCTGTTTCAAAATTGAATAATTAAAAAATGTGTTCATCGTTATTTCATTCAGTATTTTACATTTAGAGTGAAACGTAAGTGCTAACTTTACCTACAGTTTTTACAGCGCATTTACAGATAGCAGTAACAAATACACTTATCAATCACGCAGTACTATATTGATGATAGGTCTCTCATATTTGAGAGACCGCCTGGGTAGGTACCACTGCAATGTCTATTTCTACCGCCAAACAGCTGTGTAAATATTCTGTTGTGTTTCGGATTGAAGGATATTGTAGCTCGAGTAACTACTAGACATATTGAGACAACACCTTATGTCCTAGGGTGGCGAGCGCAGTGGAATTCCAAGTATTGCTTTGTAATTCAAGGTGTTGTTTCATTTTGCTACTGTTCATGAGCGGTCATATCGCTTACGATCAGGCAATTGGCATGCTCGTTTCGCCATTCATTGAATTAAAAATTATATATTTATAACCATTCTACAATAGCCTCTTGTTTCTTTGATAAAACAAGACATTCCTTTATCGGTATCTATAAATTACAATGTGCGGCGAAAACTTTGCATCCTTTCTAAGAATATTGAACCCATGACGAAGGTATACATGTGGCATATAAGTAGAGTATCTATGGACAAGAATGCTTTAGCTACATATATTAAGGAACATTTTATAAATTAATTTTAACATTAATTTCGATGTTAAAAATCTCAATTCGATACATTTTCTATTTAAAATGTACGGCGATGTAATTTTCAAAGAGTTATCGTAATTGTTAGTTTATGCAACTGGGCTTTAATTTAATAAAAAAGTTAAATTGTTTACGTTCCTACTACCAATGTCGAACACGGACGGATTAACGGACAGGGTACCTACGTAACAGAATAAAGTTTAAAAAATCTATGTGCAAATGATCTAAAAGGACACTAAATTTTAAATAGCCTTCGATCTTTCGAACCCAATAAGTGGCAATTGAATTTTATCCAAAATGGAGTCACTGTTTAAAACTAATCATCAATTAAATATAATAAAACAGATCATTAAATTAACTGAAAAAAATAGATATACGAAAAAAAAACTGTAAATAAAGTTTATCTTCAAAATGTATTTCTTAATGCGTCTAACCAACGCCGCAGAACATTAGAAAAAACGTTCCTTATGTAACGGGTAACTCCTAAGTACCGTAAATACATTAGCCGACAAACAAGTGCATAATTAAATAAATTACGTGGTTCCATTGAGATAATATACTAGAGGGGACACTGCAAACAAAATGTTTGTCACAAAATGAAGGGTACATTCTATTTCTGTCTTTGTCACGCCTACGAAGTAACATATCTACCCTCTCGCTTCAATGTGTACCCTTGTGCACGCACCATACGCAAAGATTTTATTCCCGATGTCCGCTCTAGTATAATACCTCAATGCGTGGTTCTAATTTATTGTTTACTCAGTACGCTGCTGTAAAGAAGTCCATTTTGCAAACCATTTTAAAGTTGTGCTGTACTGCCCCAACTTCCTGCACCGAAAAAACTTTTTAATGAACATCTTTCGTACATCTGCACTCATGAATAATAAGTACATTTTAACAAACAATACAATGTTCCTTGTGTATTTTAAGCGTAATTTCTAAAAGCGAGGGTGGAAAGGAAGTTGTTTCAACAATGTTATTGTGTTTTTGTTAATATCTCTGTATTAATTGTATTTTCGTAATAATATAAGCACGTGTACAGGTGTACAACTGACTGATATATAAGAAGCAGCATTTGACAGCCTGCGTAGCGCAGTTGGTTTGAAAACGGCTTTGACAGGCGAGATCGCGGGTTCGATCCACGCAAAGAGACAAATGTTTGTGAGGTCCTCAGGCATTTGTTTCGAGTCTGGGTTTTTATGACACTGAAAAGTTCACGACACAAGACTTGATCTTAGTGTGGGGATTGTCAGAAATAGGTATGTGATTGTTGGGTGTATCTATTTATAATAACAGCACAATGTAGTAAGCGCTTAGCGCGGTACAATCCGGATAGAATATCCATTGCAGTGATAAATTGTTGTGTCAAATTAGTTATTACAATTGCGCTGATTGTGGAAACTGATAAAGACAGTCTAACCCCGAGACACGAAGCACTTGCGTAGGTTGCAATGAAGATTTTTCCACCATTGTGTACGTTACACAGATAGATATGAATATCTTAACGCCAAAGTTGGAGTAGGTGCGATTTCCATTATCACACCATGTTATGCGCTACGTAGGTCTCTCCAATTACCCGTTACTGAGTTTGATCTTTGGCTTATTTCGTCCATTCAATTGCCATGTTATACATTAATTCAACTGGTATACACTGGTGCCTCATGTGAATCACGGCAATGAGTCACTGTGTTGGTTCTTTACCATAAATATTTTTTGATATATATTTTTTCTTTTTCTTTTTATTGCAATGAATGGTGAGCCGAGCATGCCATTCGCATCCGTAAACGATATGACTAGCATCAAAATAAAACCAAAGAACACTAGTAATTACAAAGCAATGCTTGGCATTCCACAGTGTTCGCCATCCTGAGACATAAGATGTTAAATTTAAAAACGGAAGACAATAGCATTTACACTGCTGTTTGGGGGGAGAAATAAACATTGCGGTGGTACCCACTCAGGCTCAAAACTCAAACCAGATAGTGGTAGGTGAAAACCTACCACTATCTGGTTTGCTCATTTTCTACCATTTGAGAATTGTATCCAATTGTTGACTCTTTGAAGTAAAGATATCGTTTGTGAATTGCGAACCGTGAGCTTCTGTGTCCGATTCCATTATATGTGTATAAGTTTTCTTAGTTCTGAGATTTATGCTTAATCAAGTTGACATCCATACGACTCGGTCTTCCTCATCGGGATTTCAATCGGTTCAATTCCTCGCTAGGTATATTGATTTATCCAATTCTAAATAAGCTGATTAAGGCCTCTTGTACACACACGGTTTTTCGCCGTGAAAATCTACGGTTAATTCGCCGTGTGTAGGCACGGTCATCAGTGTTGTATGGATTACTATGAACGCTTGTAGACGCGCACGGCGCACATGACCGCGGCGCCGTGCCGTGGCGCCACCGTGCGCGTGTACAAGCTTTCATAGTAATCCATACAACACTGATGACCGTGCCTACACACGGCGAATTAACCGTAGATTTTCACGGCGAAAAACCGTGTGTGTACAAGAGGCCTAATTGTTATCAAAATCGGGTTCGTGACTCTCTATAGTATTTTTCGCTATATTTTCTATTTTGGCCCTCCAGGTCCACTTAAAGAAATAATTCTGTATTATACCTATATACTGGGTATATCAAGACTGCTACCGAAAATGAAGCCGGGTGGTAGTTTTAGTGAGTACAAACACAATGCAACTAAAATTTTCGCAAAAAACAGGCGACAATTTTTTTTTATGATTTTTTAAATATCGTAATTTTTGGGTGGTAAATCCATAGTTTTCGCTAAAATAATAATTTAAACTCTTTTATATCTTAGAGTCCTTATAAATAAAAGGGTATACACTATTATTTTAGGAAAAAAATGAATTTACCATCTAAATACGACCATAGGAAAAAAATAACAAACAAAATATCGTCGCTTTTTTTTTCAACATTTTCTATTGCAATGTGTCTGAAGTCACTAAAACTATCACCCGGCTTCGTTTTCGGTAGCAGTCTTGAGATACCCTGTATATATTTCTTGGATTTTAAATTTTCAAAGAGTGGAAAGGGTTAATCGACATGATACTACGTGTACAGCAAAAATCTACACGGTTGAATTTCCATTGGAGTTCATTACCTTAATGGGTAATTGTTCCCCGTGTACTGATGATTATTCCCAAGGCACCGTAATTATCCCGGAATAAAACCTCTTATGTTCCTCCGTTAAACAAAATGTATGCAGCAGATGTTTGCGTTCTTTGCAATATAAAAGATACATGAGTTTCGGAAATTATAACACATATATTGTGTACATTTACCTCTGCAATACTCGTATTACTATTATATAAAGCACTCTAAAATATCATAAAAGCTCTGCAGAGCTAAATTATGAAAAGCTTTTTAAATGCCTTCACAGTTATATTTAGTACTATTTAAAAACGTGCATCATAAGATTTTTGAATAGCTAGGAATATTAATCTTCTAAGTCGCAATTATTAGCTAAAGAAGCATACGCATTTACTTACATTTAATTCTGATTCGTTCATTCAGATGTTGGTTTCACCCTCTGCTGTTTAAGCCTCTTCATGCTCATGAAAATCTATACTAATATTATGAAGCTGCAGAGTTTGTTTGTTCGTTTGTTTGTTTGAACGCGCTAATCTCTGGAACTATTGGTCCAATTTGAAAAAATCTTTCAGTTTTGGATAGTAAATTTATCGGGGAATGCTATAGGCTATATATCATTACGCTATGACTTATAGGAGGAAAGCAGTAGTGATATTTCTAGCAAATACGAGGAAATTTTGTTCGTTTTTCGTGATCCGATTGGTCGATATTCTAAACTGATAGTCAGAATTAAATATTTTGACCGCCATTTTAAAACGTGTATGCACCCGGGCGGAGCCGGGCCCGACCGCTAGTGAAAAAATAAAGAGGTTTGTGTCAGTTTATGATATTCGACATACGTATTTTTGTGGAGGGAGAGGGAAACTTACAGGTACTCAATAGCCGACAAACAAGACGTGAGTGACGTGAGGGAGGGATCCAATTTATTTTTATTTTATGTGCTGTTCTTAGCTTTGATATAAAATGTATAGTGATACGGATTATACACTTCATTGATCATATTTACGGAACAAAACTAAACCGTACTAACCAGCAAGTAATCGGCGATCTTCTTAGTTTTAAACACTCATAAGCGGTAGTCGACATACTTATTTTATAATTGGCTATTACTTATCTTATTTAAATTCATAGCAGATTAAAAACTAGCTAGTTTGCCTAAGACAGCCGCTGAGTTATTTGGTTTCAATGCTTTCTGTCCAATGTTGACGCTGGCTAACAGGAGTTGTAGTGGTGTGATAATGGGCGGGATAAAGTGTTTCATGATAGCAATATATACAAAATACGTTTTATTAGTCGTCACAGCCTATTTATTTGTTTGTTGAATATATGTACTATCAGGTGGAGGATAACTTAGGCTCAGTTGCACCAAGTAACTTTGCCAATACCTTTGCCTATGAAAATGTCATCGCCATACATTTGAGACGTATTTGACCTTGCGAATGTATGGAATTGACAGTTTCAAGGGCAAAGGTATTGGCAAAGTTAGTTTGTGCAATTGAGCCTTAGTTGATTATCACAACATGCCAGATCCTGCTTAAGTTACATTGGACCTTAATGACAAATCTACAAAATTGGGAGCAAAAATCTAAAGTTATTCAATGTTTAGGCGAGTACGACAATTGCCACTGCTGTTTCAACAAAGTTTGTAATCATTAATCTTTATCGGAAAACTTATGTGTGGTTTGAAAATTTTGACATTAGGCCGGCGAACAGACTAATAAATTGTATACGACCGCTAAACCGCAGTCGCTACTGTGGCGTACTAACATCAAAGTTTCTCATACAATTTGAGAGTTGATTGTGCCTAGCATTAGCAAATTGGCCGATATTGAAAATTAATACATACAATTAGTCAATTTCTATTTGAGTAATAGATTTTGGGAAGTAGGTACCTAGAAATATCGTTTTATTTAATATTTTATTTATTTATTAATCTTTTTATACATAATGTTGTATAAAGGCGGACTTAATGCCTAAGGCATTCTCTATCAGTCAACCTTTGGGTGATGCAGAGATTGTACAAAGTAAGTGTTAATAGTATAACGAAGTGAAAATCTATATTTATTCTATTAGCTTTCGGGATTTTGGTTTACTGACATATTTGTAATTTATAGATAACATATAAAAAATTAAGCAGACTGTTTCAAGGCTAGAATTTGATTATTCTATTTTTATTTTTCACTTGGGGTGGACACAATATATTTTCTTTTTAATTTTGAAATTCTGTTGCGTATAAATGCTTACGCAAGCTGCTTACGCAACCAAGAAATCGAAATTACCTATTATTTACAGTAAATGAATGCATCCATACAATAACGCTATCCAAACAGTGCATTAATATGTTTTGAAAATTATAATAAGTAAATACGGTAACACATATTGCCCGGACCCCATTATTTATACTAAGATACAAGTCTTGATGATCAAAATCAATCAAACTACGAGAATATGTTTACAACAGCCATTGACATGGTGCTTATGAATTAATAAAATTTATTTGTATTGTTTTGAGTACTTGCTCTGATTCCAATTCTTTTTATAAATTCGCATTAATATTGGTCGTAAAGAGCAATCCTCATCTTATCGCGTGTATTTTTAATCTGATAGTCGTTTGTCAATGTCGAGCTTTCTGCCGTGTGGTTCGTATAAATAAAGTTATTTAATAATTTTAACTGATGTACAAAGGTACCTGAAATTCCAATATTTAAATACTTCTCAATGATAATTTTCTGTTAAAAAACGCCTGGTATAAATCAGATGGTTTGGCTGTGTCGATCTCCTCATCGATGTAATGTCAAGTTACAGTTATCGATGTATATTTACTTGATTGCCATAGCCCATATCCATATATTTATTCCATGAGTGTTACTTTGGTGCACTTATTGGTCTTGAGGACAGTACAACGGTTGTATTTTTCGAAGTTCCTAAAACAACTAAGCGGCTTCCCTGATAATGAGTAATTAACACAAAATTGTACATGTACGCTGGAGGCGTACATACGTGTTCAACCTTTGAAAATAGATGTGGAAAAGGGGCATAAAAAAAGTATGGATTATTGGACCGTCCGAAATCAAGTAATTTGATATATTGAGATTCGTATTGCCGGGATTAGTTTTTCTTTTGTGAATTCTAATGTGAGTCTAGTAAGAAATAACAAGAAATATCATGAAATAATAATACATACCTATACAATTTATATTGAAAGTTTAAGATGTAATCGACAGTAAGAAAATCGATAGTACCATAAACCACGATATCTCCTTCACGGAGCCGGTGGTAAATATCGTAGAAACTTGCAGACGAAGGGCTATGCAAATTTAAAATGATATGTGGGTTTTAGCGGCAATAATTTGAGTTGGGTAGAAAGTGAGTGTTTTGCCTTGTAATGCGACGGTGCTGCTCCGGCCAGATGTCACGATTCCGCTTTCATCCATCACGGCCGATTCAGCCTTTTGTAAATAAATGCTATAGTTTCTCTAATTTGTCGCTGCAATAGCATTTATTATGAACTTACATGTAAGTGAATGGAACTTTCATACGAGCAAAATTGGAATATTTTAGTCATGTGGTTCTTAACAGCCTTCGTAATGCTGATTATTACTTTGACTGTTATACTGCTAAGAATTCGATCAACGCTACGGAATAAATGTATGTGTGATCCACAGATAGGTATTTGTTTTTTTTTTCAACAAATAACACCCAACAGTACATATCGCGGGCGTCAGGAACTACGAGAGACTTTTCGGTCTCACAAACACCCAGACCCGAAGGAAATATTTGTGGGCCGCACAAATATTTCTCTCGGTACGGGGATCGAACCCGTGGCCTCTCGTTTCACAGGCGGCGTCTAACCGACTGCGCTACGGGGGCTGTCAATTTGGTTCATAATGTAGGATGAAAATTCGTAACGTTTTTCTATATATTTAAAAGTTCGTCGCTTCTTTAGACGGTGCTATGCACATAAATAAATATAGATCTATATTGAGTATGTGAAGGCAGTATAGCTCATCTTTATGGTTCCAAAAGTTACTCAACATTTCATGACTCCAAATTCGACATCCACACTGTCACAAGTGTCCCAAAACAGGTTTAAAGTATTCCCTTTATGGTAAGGGCTGTGGACTACGATGCTATAAGAATTTTACGATACCATGTATAAGCAAGCTTGCATGCCTCCTGGGATTTGAACCTTCAAACGAGTAAGCTTAGATTAGCCGGTTCACACGCGGCTGACATAAATACGCAATCTAATAAATGGTGTTCGGATGTCCCTTTGACGTGGAGTTGTGGTTATTATAGTAACAGCTCGCTTTGTAATTAGACTGAGTAAGCAAATGTCAGGCTGCGGTGGTTGGCTAATATTATGCAATATGATGACTTGGAAAATTTAGCATCTAGAAAACATAGTATTATGCTGTTGCTTGACCACTTTTCTTGTGTAATTTTAATGTGTTTTTTTTTAATATTGTGGCTGAGTGCTGAAACGGGTAGCATAGCTTTCTATGTTAAATTTCCGTAGGTTTACAGATATTAATTTTAGGTATTTGTATTTCTAAATACAAATGATATTTATTTTATTATACTGGTCTTTTACGTATAAATTAAATTTGGTTAGTGTAAGACAGCTGTCAAATAATTTCTATGATTTTATGGCATAACGAAATTTCACTATATTGCACGCGTTGAAATCACTGACCACGTAATACTTACGAAAACCAATTATAGTAATTAAAATAAATTTTCCACACCTTATTTATTTTTAAATGAAGGTGGTTATAATATTTTATTTTACAATATTGGTTGAATTAGGTTAAAGTAAATTCATGATCACAGAAATTCCCACTGTTAACAAAAGTATTAGTATAACTATATTTAGGTATATTTTTTATTGCTATGTATGGCGAGATGCGAGCATGACATTCACCTGATAGTACGACGATCGCTCATATACAGTAACAAAACCAAACAACACCATGCAAAAGCAATGCTTGGCATTCCGCTGCGCTCGCCATCCTAAGACATAAAATTATAAGTCTCAATATGTCCAGTAGTTACTCTGACTATATTGTCATTCAAACTGGAACATAATAGTGCATTTACACTGCTGTTTGGCGGGAGAAATAGGCATTGCGGTGGTATGCCTTTTCCTCCCGCCAAGCAGGTGATCTCTCACACATGAGATATATATATATATTACCAGTTAATATTAACATGGATAATGCGGGTTCTTTTTTTCTTGATAACAATATGATGGACATAAAAAAAGAGTTCATACCACCGATATTCAGAATACAAGACAAAATCCAATAAAGTGTTTAAAGAATGAATGATGCTAATTCACAGACATGTAGACAATATTCGCACATCCGCTATCAACTACTCGCTTTACATATATGACACTAAGACGCATGCAACAACGTTATCATGTGCATAAAGTACAATTTTTGCTAAAGCGCTCCTCAATCTTATCTTTAAGCTTTTAAAAACGGACCTGCTTTTAATTCACACCGTTGCTGTATGGATTGTGACGAAATTTTGCTATAGAACAAGTTATTATAACTTTTTCTATAGCAAATATAGTTTTCTATAGTAAATATTATTAACCATAAAAGTTTACCATTACTTGTTCTATAGCAAATATCATAGAAAATATTAATATTTGGTAAAGAATTAGTAGCAATGAATTCACAACGTTACCTTGGCTCAATTATTCTTTAATTGCCTACGTGACCAATAAATACATTTCATTTCATTGTCATCAGCCATTCTACAATGATCATCTGCTTTATATAAAATAAAAAAATAATTATAATTACAAAAATAGGTTTTGGACCTTAAGAATTTGAAGTAAATATTTCTATTTTATTACAAATAATTTGACCTTAAGCAAGTAATTTCGACACTAAACGATTTTTGTGTACAATCCAAAGAAGTTGAATTAAAATAGCTTATAAATTGTTGTGTGCAACACCAAGACAGTTATATAAGCTAAATGAAACGGAATATATCATGCTTGATGAATTTTATTAAATTACACCATGGTGTGAAACGTGCCAGTATAATGCACAGTCTCAATTACCAAGGGCGAACTCGTAAACCTGTCAATTTGTCAGCGTCACCCTTCACACATGTTTGTACAAGGACTGTGATAAAAGAGCTTAGGGAGAATATCACGAGAATTATCATACTGTAATGTCAAGGACTTGTGTACCTAATGGATTTTAAGAAATCCCTGCCGATTATCAAGACGATTGATTTAGCTAACAATACAGAGTTGATCGGAGTTACATATTTGGAATAGATTTTTCTAGATTATTACCATCGGCGTAATAAGGCGTGTAGGTCATTAAGAGTACAAATCAAAATAAATACAGAAAACGAATAACACTTCGAACGGCCAACATAAATCGCAAAATTGTTTGACCTGGGAAATCAAATCTCATCGTTTACAGGCGCATTATGTGTCGACCCATGAACCGATAAAAATAAATTTCTATACTGATTTACAGTGTCTATTTTCGCAATACACACTTCATTGACTTGTAATTTGCATGTTGTAGGTATACAGTCGCCGAGCTAGTAATACGAAAAGACAAGGTCAATAAACATTGAGTGAAATGACACATTAATTTCCATAAAAGCTTTCATTTAACAAGCAGTAGGTAATGTTAGGGCGTTTTATTAAAGTGTTACTTGAGATTATCATGACATGCCTTTGAATATATTACAATAACAATGTTTGTTATCCTATCATAATCTTGTATATCTATGTAGATTTCTATTTTTATTGTTTTATGGCGATTTGATTGACTGCTAGCGTGAAACTGTGAAACAATTAAAGTCTTACTTATAATATCTATGAGTGAATATTGGTATTAAGTTAGATATTACTGCTAACGTAAACAGTACTATAAAATTAAAACTTAGCGTATAGATACACAATATTAAGTTCATGCAGGCGGGAACCATGTGCAGGTGGGACGAAATGAAGATCGAAAAAAAATTCTTGGATCGTGTTTCCTAGAAAAACTACTGAGAAAACTTTTTATAATTTGTGGCAAAAGTTGGATAAGGAAGAGAATGAATGGAAATTATATGAACAAGGTAAATGTATGGAACAACATCTCTATTTTAGTGTTGTTATTAAGTACTTTTCAGAAGTCAGGCGTGAAACAAGAGTCCTCAGGTCCATTTTGACCACCCATGCAAATCGTAATTATGAGATCCACAAATATTTATTTCGATGCTAGGTATATTACACAGCATAAAAAAAACTCAAGTGTAGTGTCTTATACGCTCAAAGCTTATATAAATTATAAATATGGGGTCAGAACTATGCGTGTCATTGTAGTTATGTGACTGGCTCATGACCTTAATGGAACTACTTGTAGTGTTTATATAACTTTTTAATTCCCAGAATGCAAGATCAGTGTCTAAGTATGAGGTAAAATTCCTGGTGACAATTTTTCAAGTTATCGTTTTCCCATCGAATGATTAATCTTAGACCAGGTACTGGCATCTATAGTATGAAGTGATGCGTCAAGTCATGCAAATAATACATACATACATCCACGCTTTTTTCTCAGAGGGGGTATGCAGATGAGCAACCAGGATACCCACATTACCTTGTATTTTCCGTCTTATTATGTGATAGGCATGTGCAAGCCTATCGCCATATCGGGTATAAATTTCTGACTTCTAGCTGATAATTAATAGAAAAATCGAATATCACCATGCCCAACCCAGGATTCGAACCCAAGACCTCACCGACCGTTGTAATCGTACCGTAGTACAACTGCACCGGCGAGGCAGTCATATAAAATATAAAAATCATAATATATGTATATATATTTTTAAACCTCCCGCCGATAACCACTGGTGCTTATGCTTCGTGAAGAAGAAATAAAGTATTCTGGCATAATTATTGTGTCGAATGTAGAGAGATGAGAATCTGTGGCCAAAGAGACACTTTACTGGGTCCATTGCATTAACAGTAACTTTACCTAGGCTCGGATAAAATACCGAGATAAAAAAATTACAAGAGACACAAAGTATGAGATGTATTCATCTAGACACTGATCTATTAAAATCTACAATAAGTCGGTCCAGTGAACTATCGTTTAAAGTATCGTATAGCCGTTCTAGATTCTGGAGGCTGAACCCGCGGGCGTGAATCACTAACGAACATACACATTTGAGACAGACCAATTTATCAATTGAGGAAGTCCCAATAAGCAATGGCTTAGTTTCATATTTATATGAGCATTTGTTTGTATATTTGGGTACTTATTGTGCACAGTGAAACAATGGTTGGTATAAAAAATGTTTGCAGGCAAAGGAAAGGTTGGAAAATATTTTGTACATTTTCATAAATATTAAATGTTACAATTTCACCAAAATGTTGAACATTTAATACAGTAATTTAAAGTTAGCCAGAGTATACTAATATATTATTGTATAAACATATTTCAATTCCTAACCTGTATAATTTATTTTTTACTGGTTATTTAAGTTTTTTTTTATTAAATTTTTGATTTGTCACTTGCATTTTAAATATGAAATTACGTTAGTTTGAAATTTCTTTTTTGATACATTTAAATCTGTGTGAGTTCTAAATTTATATGAACGGATTGTATTACTATTTTTCGGTACAAATTATAAATTGACAAAAAAATACAAAAAAAATATATTTCACCATGAATATGAAAACAATATTTAATTCTAAATTGAGTTATTTAATTTCCTTGGGAAATTATGAATCATACATTACGCAATTTGTATAAATACATAGCAGCTTTATTAAAATCCGCAATTGCTAAAATTTTTCATAAACGATGAATGTAAATTGTATTGAATTTTAGTTGTGTTTGGTGCAATATATTAATATGATATTATAATAATCCAGCTCATATACGTCCCACAGTAAGACGCTGGCCTCTACGAATGAAAGAAAATGAAATGAAATGTTATATTTTTTTATTTATTTTTATTTACACAAAACAGGTTACAATCTTAAAGCTGCTAAATAGTTACAATAATGTTTTTTATCTTGAATATAACCCAAAACTTGTGTTTCACGAACAATATTATACTACGAGGCGAATATACTGCTATATAACGATATACTGGTATAAATTTAAATGGTATACGTTATTTAGATTCAGTCTCTTATATTCTATTACCACCCGCTTCACGAGGTTGTTTTCGCCAGAAGGAATAAACGAAGAACGGCAAGAAAATCTAGAGTTGTTCTTTTAAAAATAAGTTTCACAGCATTCGTAGCTTATTTTAATTCAGAGCACTTCACAAATGATTTATAATAATAAAAGGACTAAGGCGATATTCTACCGTACTAGCCCAATGAAAATAAGTGAATTCCCTTACCATAGAAATGCGTATAATTCTTGCTTGGGTGTGTTATACTACACCGTGTATTTCGATGTAGTATTTCCGCGTACAATAACGTACGACACTTTCGCTTTCCGAACTTTCATCAATACTTGTCTACGTCCCTGGCGGTTGCGGTTGTTTTTTATCCACTTTATTTTATCATTGAACATTACTTGGCTTAGAAAACGCGGAAGTCGTTTTTCTGATTATCTCTTTCAATTTCACTATTTTTTATGCTGGGGAAACTGCTGGGTGTTTCATGTTATGTGTAAGCCGTGATGACTTTTAACTAGCCATAGGTGATATATTAATACGAGTCAATGATACCCGCATGTCGAACTCCTTATATTTCCTTTACACACAAACGAAAATTATAATCCGAGAAATTTTGTGTAGACTTCGACACATAAACTGTTTCCCCAGTCATAACGCTTTAAATGAAACTGTAAAAAAAATTGTTTTCCTATTTGTTCTTCATTAGTAATGTTAAACGGATGAAAGCAGAATGTTACTGTACGGATTGTAATCATTAAAAGTTGTCGTTGGTTTACGATTTTTTCCCGCCCACGTCGCGCGTGTTACGTCGCACTGACATCGCAAAGGGACCTTTTCTACTTTTTCTATTTAGTCTGCCGCATTTTTACTTCATTTTAACGAAGTGTACACTCTTGCTTTCATATTTAAGCATTTTAATTTTGTGTGCATTTTGAGATCTCGCGTTTATAAAAGCCGGCACGTGGGTGGGCGTGGCGCATATATTAGTATTTGTTCAGTACTTTAAAAGTTCGGACCACTGCCATGTTATTTTCCTTCTAAAAGGCTGCGAGTGCTTTATGCAAATTGCCTGGATGTGTAAATATGTGAAGTTATTAAATGGTTCTCGTTATATTTTTTCTTTTACTAGTGCTCCATGTTACTCGGCGACTACGGACATTTACGCAATAAATACATGCCGTATCTTTACAGACGAGACGTCTTCTAACTGGCGCCTTAAGTAACGATCTTTCATTAAAACTCTTGCTTTATCTGAAATTTGCTTAACATATTTTTAATTTCACTTTCTTCGTTTTTTTACCGGCTGCTCTGTGGCGTATTAAGCAAACCAATACGTTACCGCACTAGCCATAAGGTTGACATTAAGCACGATCGTACACCATGACTCATCAGATCTGTATGTGTTAATATCATGCCAGTCAACTATAAGAAGTATTAAATTTCTATTATTCGACGGTGCACGTCTAAGCTTTATAGTTTATACGACAGTAATTTAAATACGTACTTATTCGGAATTTTATATGGCGCCAACATTACGATGGGCATTATTGGTCAGTATCGTATATCTCAATTAGTTTTATAGGATATAAACTGAAGTGAGAGTGTCTCCGATATTGTCATATCATAAATATGCACGTACACAAGTGATTATTCGCTGCGCGGTGGCGAGTCAGTACTCAGTAGTCACAATAAAATGTTATTGCAATAAGATACAATGTGAGCTGAATGATTCAGGTTCAGCGCGTGAATTCAATCCGGTTGGACGATTTTAATTCGTCGTCGACGCTCTTGTCTACATGATAATAATTAACAATGCCATCACGTAAATACTGTTCCATTTGTTTTTATTTATTAAATCGTTGGGTTTTATTTATAAATTAATTTCGTCGTTTGGTAAATTACTATATGATTGATTTAGTAATTATTTATAACTTAATAATTTATTTCAGTTCTGTAGATAAAGATGGAAAGCCTGCTGTAGTGACCCAAGCAAGCTTGTTGGGTTCTGGGTCTAGTTTTTGCTAGTAAACCGGCATAATTGTGTCGATCAGTGAGTGTCCATTGCTACGGTGGGTACTCTATGGGTATTGCATCGTACTTTTCTTCATATGCATTGTAGTCACTATCGTACTTAAATCAAACATTAAACAATATTTCTTGTATGGAATAACCAGAATTATGTTGATATAAATAATTGCATATTGGTCAGTCTTATTTACTTACAATTTATTCGTTTACTAAAAGGGAAATTTATGTGTTGTTTATGTATATAGCTATAAATTACTTCATTAATATTTCTAAAGATAATATAATACGAACGTATTCGTATCGTAGAATATATGAATACCATAACTTATGCAACTATACATATTGGTGCCTATTTAAGATTATGCACATATAATACTTACAATTTCTCTTCGCAGTGAAAGATAATTATTATTTAGGTTATAAACACTTAGACATAAGGCGGAAGATATATAACTATACTAGCGGCCCGGCCTGGCTTCGCCAGGGTGCAAATACAGATTCCAGTCCATATTTTATTTAAAATCAATATGACAGCCATTGTCTAAACTGCTTATCCAATTCCAATCCCATCCTGTACCTATTCTTATGTCCCATTTTATCCACCTTATATTCTATTCTATCCCATCTCTCCAGATTCAAATCATTATTTTGCTATGGAGATATTATAACACTGTTACTACTCCGACCACATTCATTGAAATCAATTAAAAGATACCATAGCTGATCCGACCACGCTTCGCTATGGCTTAGTTATTATATGATTAATTTTATATTCAATTATTTAGCATAGAAAAAAAGCCCGACCCACGTTTGCCTGGATGCAGATATTTTTTATTTTACTCCACACCAAATACATGTTATTTTTCGTATAAGCTGTTGTATACCTAAACATGAATTAGCTATCCTACTGTCCTGCTCAATTCCGTCCCATCCCGTCTGTTCAGTCACTTCCCGATACGTTTTTTTTTTTTTTATATACTGGCCTGGCATAGTGGCGGCATTGCACCTGATGGAAAGTGCCAATGCCGCCCAGGCAGGGTATCCATTGGCAATGGAAACAATTATGCCGGCCTGCTAAGGTGCCTCTTCACACCGCGGCGGAAGGACCCAGGATTGTAGGAAGGAGGGAACACGTGCGCCGGCAAACAATTCCACAGCCTGACGGTGCGGCACAAAAACGAATTTGAGAACCGTTTGGTTCGCGCCGGGATGGTGTGGACCGTCAAGCTATTTATTTATTTATTTTAATTTAATCAAAACGGCATACACCAATTACCTCAATTAAATTCTTAAACCTAAGTAAATCTAATATATTAAATCTAGACAAATCAACAAAATATAAACAATATTTATGAACAAAAATAGTGTGGTAATAAAAATATATAAACTATAGTAACTAAGTTCACGAAAAACAAAAAACAAAAAAAAAATATATATTTAAAATCCTAATAAATATTAAACAAACCTCTGAGTTATAATTTATTAACTACCGTGAAAGGCTATTTACAAATCTTCTCACAGTATTCCACACACGCTGACAAGATAACTGTCCATTCATCAGTAAACAAATCAACTTTGGAATTTGTATCGAGGAGGGCATTTAGCGCTGCAAGAACACGCGGAATAGGAGACCTGGCACGAGCAATTGTTCGACATGCTGGTACGGAAAATAATTTGTGACTTCTGCCACGCAGATAATTATTAGGGACATAAAGTCGTGACAACTCAGAGCTCAGATCCGGGGCATCAATTCTACCAAGGAGAATCTTGCACATGGTTATGATTTGATCTCTGGTTCTTCTTACTTCAAGGCTATTGTAACCCAAACAACCTAAAAGAAATTTGGTTGGGTACATAAAAGGATATGTATTATATTTTAATTTATAATTATACCGCAAAAAAGCCTTTTGCACCTTTTCCAATAGAAGGGCATACGTGCTTTCATATGGGTGCCATACACAAGAACTTGTTTCCAGTTTACTGCGGACAAGCGCATTAAACAAGATTCTGACAACGCAGTCGCTTTTAAATTCCCTGGAGTTTCTTAGTACGAAACCCAGCCTCGAGAAGGACTCCTTGGCTACTGTAATGATGTGGTCATGAAATGTTAGCTATGGCTTCGCAAGCCAGCACGCGTGGTTCTGGTTAGGAATGGAAAGGAGGGGAGCAAGTTGAACAATTCTTCAGAGCACTCACCGTGATACAGGCGGTAGAACACGCTTAGAGAGGCGACATCTCTCCGGAGTTGTAGCGACTCTAAGTTGCTCGTAACGTCTGCATCATTCACAATGCGGATGGCCCGCCGCTGCAATCCATCCAAGGCATCGAGCAGGTACTGGGCGGATCCATCCCAGAGGTGCGAGCAGTACTCCATACCCGGCCGGACCTGCGCTTTATATAAGCGACAAAGCTGACCGGGCGTGAAAAACCGACGCACCCTGTTCAGGACTCCAACCCTGCGTGATGTGGCAGATATTACGCCCTCGATGTGATTCCTTGGATTGAGATCACAGCGGATATCCACACCAAGGATACTCAGGTCATTCCGCACTGAGAGGGGAGTACCCTGAAGAATGGGGAGGGGAGAGAACGGAGATTTTTTGCACGTGAACGCACACACCTGGGTTTTCTTGGCATTGAACTCAACCATATTCCTGGAACCCCATGTAGAAATGAGATCCAAGGTCCGGTTGAGCTCAATGACAAGATCTTCGCGTCCCTTCACAGTTTCGACACGGCAACCTGGAGGCCCGCAGTGGTATCGCCCATGAACCGTGCTGTCATCTGCATAGCAATGAATGTTGCCAAGCGACAACATGTCATTGATATGCAGAATAAACAAGGTGGGCGACAGCACCGAGCTCTGAGGAACTCCGGCATTTACCGACATGAGCGCCGAAGCGTGTCCGTCAACGACTACACGTATTCTACGCCCATGCAGAAAGCCGGAAATCCACGAACACAGGTTGCCGGGTAGACCGTATGCCGGAAGCTTGGACAGGAGACCACGTCCACGTCCCGTCCTTTCTCTTCATTAACCATCCCGTCTTATACCGTGCATTTACATTTCGTCCTATCAAATCTGTCAGCTATTCCAGTCCTTTCCCCTACCTCCCACTCTATTATATCCCGTTTCTACATATCCAAATAGTGTGCCTTATAAATTTTTGTCATTAAACACTTTAGCGATTTTGATTATCCATGCATTATTCCATCCCTTATTTCACCCCCACTGTGCTGTGGGTGATAAAATTAAAATACAAATAGATTCTAATATCTTCGGCAGCTTTTAACCGATTTTAGTGATTTCTTTTTCATTGGAAAAAACGTATTGACAGGTTGATCCCAGGAATACAACATGAAGATCTGATGATTATGTTCGGACCTGGAGAATATAACTCTTCAAAATTTAGTAGGATTCCAATGGTTCTTTTTGCATTAGGTTTATTATAAAAGTTAAGCTACAGTGAGGGAGGGAAAAAGGGGGGGGGGGGGTGATAAAATTAAAATACTCGTAAATACTAATATCTTCAGCAGCTTATAATCGATTTTAGTGATTTCTTTTTCATTGGAAAGAACGTATTTACTGATCCCAGGATCACAACATTAAGATCTGATTATCATGTTCGGACCTGGAGAGTAGAACTCCTCAAAATTTAATAAGATTTCAACGGTTCTTTTCACATTGGGTTCAGTATAAAAGCTAGGCTACAGTGGTTGAGGGAAAAAGGGGTAGGCGCGAAGGGAGGGGGGGGGGGTAGAAAAATAATAAACATGTGAATATTCCAATATCTTTGGCAGCTTTTAGCCGATTTTAGCGATTTCATTGTCACCGGAAAGAACATATTCCTTGTGGGGACCAAATCTTCTTCATTTAAATGCCTATCAACACTAAAAAGATAAAAATAACTAAAATTTTTAATAACAAAAATAAAAACCGACTTCAAAACAAAAATCCACTAAAAACCAAAAAATAATAACTACCACTTCAAAGCAAGAAAATAATATTTATTTCATGGAACTCGTGCATGTTGATTAATTTGCTTAATGACTTGACTAGCCAACAAATCAAAATATATGCGTAACATATTGAAGGCGGGCCGCCAAGTACCAAACATGTAGGAAGTATGCCTTATATTAATTTAAATATCTGAATGTTTGGTACTGGGCGACCCGCCTTCAATATGTTACGCATATATTTTGATTTGTTGGCTAGTCAAGTCATTAAGCAAATTAATCAACATGCACGAGTTCCATGAAATAAATATTATTTTTTTGCTTTGAAGTGGTAGTTATTATTTTTTGTTTTTTAGTGGATTTTTGTTTTGAAGTCGGTTTTGTTAGTAATAAAGAGATGAAATATTAATTTACATAGAAATACACACACAATAATTAATGTAGTAACAATTATATTTAACTGGTTTCTCAAGACACAGGCAACGCCTAATTTGAGGATCTCTGCAATATTCTCCATAATTATATAAAATTGTTATTTTATTCAGTTCAGTTCAGTTTTTATTTTATGTGTTATTTTATTAAAGATTTTTCATTTTCAAGTGACATTCTATCTTGAAAAGAAGTAAAACTGCTTACGTGTGAATATTATTTATTTGATAGTCCTATATTTATTTAGCTTCATAATATACTCTTTAGTTTATACAAATTAAATTTCTGAACGTATGCATAAATATTTGATAACCAATTTAAATGTCAACCACGTTTTATTACTGTCATTAATTTACAACTTTAAAATCTAAAATACGCCATTAATCGAATATTGTGGATATATGTTGTCGATTCGAAACCTTTATTTAAATACGTTATTTAATTTGAGGGAAGAGTTTACCGTATCGACGGTATGAACATTTAATGTTTGACAGTTACAAACCCATGAACATTTTGTATGGCAAAATGTTTTTTCCTTTATTTTATACTTTCGTCAATTTAATCGAGATAAAAACTATCTCACCCTGTAAGTTGGAACAAATAACACATATCTACAAAATTTCATTATAATCAGTTGAGTGGTTTAGGAGCCCATCGCGTACAAACAACGTGACACGTGAATTATATATATTAAGAAGAAGATGTAAGGCGGAAGTATGTTTGTCAGTTTATCTTATATTTTATCTTTTGTTAATTAAAACACAAAGATCAGTTACATTTGTAGTAAAATCATACATAGACAGAAACCACGGGTGAAAACTAGCGAATACATTAAAAATTTCAGCTCCGACAGCTTATAAAAAGATATAAAAATATTATTATACAAGAACGCGCCAGTTGGTAAAATCAGTTCGCGTTAAAGTTTTAATGGGGAGCACTCATTCCGGATGTTCCACTTACAAGCGCACTCGATTTTTATTGCGTTTCGTTCAGTGTCGCACTATTTTGTTTTACCTTTTATTAACTCATTCCCCATGTTCGTGTTACATGTCAACGCTTTTACGATGAATTGGGAAATAAAGTTCTATTACTTAAGAATCATTGCATTTAGAAATGCCTTCATAATCCTTCCTTATATATATTTTATTTTTATATTTATTTACTCTACTAATAAATTAATTTTTAATTATACATTTGACTCGTTTCTTAGGCGTTATCCGTATTAATTTAATATTTCCTATATGTCGATGGGAATAATGCTTACAATGTCTATTTGTTTTGATGGAAGAATAAGAAAATATTTTGTAATAATATATTATGGCCTAGTACTGTGAGTTAGATCAGTAAATTAACAGGTATTAGGTACTATGAACTTTTTTTTAAATATTTTTCCTAGTAAGTTGTTACATGATTTAGACTTTGTGTTTATTTATGAGGCAATTAATGGTTCTTTTTAATGCATAATTATTTGCATTGTGGTTTTAAACCAAAATGATAATAAAATGTTTTAAAACACTGTTGTTAATTTTTTGCACCCTAAAAATTACACGAAGATTATATAACGTTGTGAGCACACGGGTATCCTGTTTGCACGATCTGTACCACAATATTGGTCTTCGTTCAACTTCTTAGAAACAATAATTGCAAGGAAGTTTACTTTGTAATAAATGTTTTGCACGGTTATGTAAGGAGCGCGTGTTACACTGGCTTATATTCGAGGATTCGTTCCTGTAGTAAAGTTCACCAAACATATTGGAAAAACGTCGCAAGAAGAGTATTTAAATAATATTTATGTGTTAAGTACCTGTCTCTATATCAGTCTGACTTGAATAATAACTACTTTGCCTAGGCTGCTACCACAATTTGCATGAACATTTTGCACATAGATATTAATTTCACTTCTTGTCCGCACTCATATTTAATCTGACATTGACCTTTTCTCAACCGATACTTTCGAATGCTACTGCAACTTTGAAAAATAAGCGGGAATTTCAATGTTTCCGTTAGTTAAATCAAATTGTAACTTTTTGAATCATTAGTATTCTTTTTTCAAAACTACAGTCCTGTGTGTGCCAGTATTTACGAAGTCATCGCCCTAAAAAGGTACGAAACATTAAAACCTCCTTACACAAGTCTATGTTTAAAAAAAGTTTGTAATTGAGCAAGTATGGAATAACTTCCTCGTGGTCACGTGTTTGCGCTCCACCGGCGCGGCACGTGTGATAACGCACCGTGCCCGCACCATGCGCCTGCGCAGCCTACCCGCACATCGCTGCTCAAAGTGATTCATTAATCAATAGTATCGAATATCGATAAATAATTGATTATAGGGAAGTGGTATCCCAAATTTTTTCTGAGTCACGAGTGTCTGTGGTAAAGGTATTTTTTATAACAGATTCGACAAAACGAATCTGCTGTCGATGACAAATGTACTGCAGAAGGTATAACGACTCATGATTGTGCTCATTTGCTCCGTAATGCTTGGACTAAAATAACGTAAGATTAAAGACTTGTAATTTTAAAATCAAAATACTGTATAGCGTTTTTTCGACTATATCATTTACATTCAAATAAATCATATTACATCTAGAGTCTTGAAGCAAATAGAAGATTATGCGAGAAGAATAGACAACAATACAATGCATCTCGCAAATTGAATTTTCGTAGTAGTTTCCTAGATGAATAAGAGGCTTTTATTCCTCACAAAAATATACTGCAAACTGTCTCGCATCTTTATAGACGTAGGTCTGCAATTATAATGTAATATCCATGATTTATTGAACTATATTTATGCGACGATTGGAACTATAAATATCATATACTTTTTACAAGAAGTCTTAATATTTGGTTGTAACTGTAAAGGCGCCGGTAGTGACGTCATAACTAGGCTGTATGTCGGTGGAGACAGGCTTGACCGCAGTGTGAATGACTCCGTCACTTCCCTCGAGAGCCTTGAGAGTGACGTACTCAAGGAGGCGGCGCTGTTTGTACACAAAGCCATTAGCTTTTAAATATTTAAAACTTTTCGATGGTATGTTAGAACGTTGGTGTTGCCGTTTGTTTCATTTAAAATTAAGGGAATTACCCTTTCTTTATACCGGGTATATCAAGAGTGCTACCGAAAACGAAGCTGGGTGGTAGTTTTAGTGACTACAAACACAATGTAACTAAACATTTCGCAAAGAAAAAAAATAACAAAAAAATGCGTCACAATTTTTTGCACAAAATTTACTTGCATTGTGTCTGAAGTCACTAAAACTACCACCCAGCTTCGTTTTCGGTAGCACTCTTGATATATCCTGTATAACTTCTGTGCCCTATGTTTAGTAAAACAAAAAAATGAAGAAGTTGCGGTAAAGCCAAATCTCATATTATATTTCAATATTTTAAGTCGTGGGTGCACTAAATAAGTCATTTAAAAATGTTAACTATTTGTAATAGATAGTAAATGAAATAAATTAACAGTTGCTTGGATAACATGTCACTTTCATAACATTAATACTGTATTGTTTCGAAAAATATCTTAAACAGTTCGATAAATAAATACCTTTATTTAACGCATTAGCTGAGACGTGAATGAACTTAACAATAAAAAAAATGTTATAAGCGTTTTTATATTAAATCGATATATCGAATCGATTGACATTTGATATTATGAGTCCCGTCGCTAAGCCGACTCATTGTGAAGGCGTGGAGATCAGTATCTATGAGTCACATTCGGCGAGAGAATCCGGATGACTTGACTCATCGGGCGGGGCCACTAATTAACATGCTTTTACTTGTTTATAAACACACGAAAGTTATTCTAAACAAAAGATCACACGCGATAATAAATCTGTCGGGGAAATTTGTATCTTATTTATATTTTAATATTTTGCCATGGTAGCTTTTGACGTCGTTATTCCGATTACGTATTTGTGCAATTATTAATAATAACGATTTATTTAATTTTTTTATTCATTGATAATAATTAACAATTAACTCAGGAACAAAGAACAAATAAAGCGACATGTGGGTGTCCTGGTAGTACCTCTGGCTTCGTTTTCTGAGAAAAGGCTTATGTCTGTACAAATAACTTCTATTTCTCTGATTATTTAATTGCCTACGTGACCAATAAATACATTTCATTTCAAATACATTTCATTTCATTCTTACATTCTCCATGTTGTATGTTAATAGGCACACTATGTGTCGCATCTTGGAGACTTGCCTGAAAGGGCTAGAAAAAAAAAAGTTTGGCAAAGGACGTAATATGATCTAAATATTTATGTGAAACGATCGAACGATTCTAAATATATGTATGTATATTTTAAAGACTGACGTTGCCCCATTCCTTTTTTCGAAAATACAGTAAAATGCATATGAATGAGAAAAAGAATACATTGTGTTGCTGAGGTATATTTTTGCCATGTTTACTATAAATTATTACAATAATGTTGAATCAACAGCAATGCACTAACAATTCATGAATGTCTCGGCGCTCGCTTCTTATTAAGGTCTTGTAGAATGTTATAAGTTCCCTATAAAGGTGCACTGGTTGATATTTAAACAAACATTATTTCACGTTCGTATTTAGAACAATATCGATATGAAACTCTAAGTAGCCACGTGCAAAGCCTGACCTAAAACTAGAACTTTGTGATATACGACGTGGCGCTAATCAGTGTTACGGTTCAATTTTGACATTTTGAATGAATACTATGACTCATAAATATTTAAAAATGACTATGTAGTTAGTAGACATTTGGGCAATTTTCAAGCTGGTGGTAAGTTCTTTCGTTTGTCATCTATAACACGACCCAATCTTTAACTTGAATGGGATCAGGTAATAATATTTTCTATGCATTTTGCAACGATAGACGTTTTGTCTGACGTCAATCTTTCTAAGAACAGAGGAAGGGTTTAATTTGCTATAATCATAGACGTAGTATCAAACGTATTCTACGCCATGGCCCATGGCTATAATATATAGGTTGGTATACTTTAACCAACTATAGATCATGAAATAAAATTAAACGAGAAAATATTTAGATAGTTTGTCATTATTTTATACTTATATTGCACTAATGGTTTGACATTTAATGTTTCGAACAAAATTAAATTTCATATTATAATGCAGCAGTCAATAGGAAATAAATTACCAAATATGAACTAATGTGTTCGGAATATAGTTTAAGTATATAATTGGGGCAGTTTAAACGAACTAATTTGCTGTTTCACTAGAAAATTGGCACTGGAACTAATATGTAGCCATAATTATTACAATATAGTTTATTACATGTGATTTTAACTCGGTTAGTATATCAATATATATATTTTACTTCCCGAAATTAATAAATAAATCACAATGATTTCCCATAGTTTAAATCAAATTATTGTTTCTCTAGTTAGAGCTTAAAGTATCTACTCGTATTCCCTGTTTAAAGAAACAATATTATTTGGTTGCTAATAACTCGTTCAAGAAGCAGAGAGAAGAAATTATTTATGGACTTCAATAATTGTAAGCATTCCCGGTTCACAGAATTAACATAAGTCATTTTGTTCTTTTTAAAGGTGAAATAGTTGAATATATTAATAATGTATGTATGTGCACATTGTTGAATTATATTAATAATGTTACGTTCATTGTTGAATATTCATAGTACTGTTACACATGTTACCGTAATGTTGTGTAGTTTCAAGTTTATGGCCAGCATCGTGGCAATTACCTTCACCTCGGGGTCAGAACTATCTAACACGTTCATTAGCGGCTCATTCTCTCATTTCTGTGCCTCATACCTTCAAAGCAGGCACTTATTTAGAATTGATAGATCCCACTTATTAAATTTTTCTAAAAATTCTTTATTGGACGTGAGACGGCATTCAAGAATCTTCTATCGACATGATTAAGGTATATGTAACACAGCATTTTTATTGTTTCGGCAACTAGATGTTTTCTAAATGTATGTGTATATAATAAACATAATACATTTCATAGACTATAGATTTTTTTATTCCACAGTGAAAGACCCCACAAGTGAAAAAGGTTTTGCCTATCACCACCGGATAGAGGGCAAGACTATCTATATATTTTTTTAACCAAAAATCTCAAACATAACAAATTGCTTGACTTGGTAGTCGAACCCAGGATATCACAGGTTGCAGCCCATATATCCATAACTAGAAAACGGATCCTAATTTAGTTACTGCAATTAATTAATAGGAGTCAAATTCCTCGCTACATACCTGTATGAGCGCAATACTAATAACAGTGGAATGCACGTAACATATTAACATGTTGGCAACTAGGCGCACGAGCCACGAGCTAAGCCTTATAGTCACGTGACCTAATGTTTGCTAAACATTTTTAAACGTGACAGCGCCGATACGTCTCCATCCTTTCATGATCGCGTTTTATTAACTGTTTTGGTTTCTCAATTCTTCCTTTTGTAAATTGTTTATTCTGTGGTACTAATTAAACAACACTGAAAACTGGGCTGAAACACTGTCGTCATTTAAAAGAAAAGTCAAAGAACATTTCCTCTCACAACAAGAGTGTAGCTGAAATAATAATTTATCCATTCTCTTCTTGGTATATTTTAGGATAGGTATATAATATGTTTATGTATATGTATATATTATAGGTATGTTTGTATATGTGTATGTATATGGATATTTATATATATATTTGTGTGTTTATGTTATATTTTTAGTTATTAATTGTAGATTATTATTATTTCTTTTACGCCTTAGACTGCCCTTCCTATCTCCTGTTAGTATATCCATCCCATGGTTGCCTGTAAGAGATTACCTAGTGTGATAAGGCCGCCACTTGTACTATTAATCTTATTGTATAATATCTTCATAATATTTCTGTACAGTGCAAAAAAGAATTAATTAAATAAATAAATAAATAAATAATTACCAACCCGCACATCGCGCGTCAGTGCGGTGGTCTATGAATGTGAATCAAATGAATTTGGTTCTAAGATGTAGACTATTAAATAGCTTTTATGACAAGTCAATGTATGGTATTTAATCTACACAATATAATTGATTTTATTATTATATACATTAAATTTTATTATCAGTGGAACAGTTATTAGTACCATTCGTATACGCAGAGATAGCGATTATTAGGTAGATGGTGGAAACCCGTCATAGCGGATTACTCGTACATGAGTTGTATTACGGGTTAATCCTGTATATATGTGCAATTGAGCAGAGTAGCTCCATAGTTCATTGTATTGAGCAGTTATAGATGGTATATCTGCTTTTTGGTGGAGTCGGTCGAGGACGTCCGAGGCGGTCCTATAAGAATCAAATAGGAGACCTTTTGAAGAAGGGAAAAATACGGAGTCCTCGAAACCGACGAGCATGTATGAAAAGATTAATGACAGTTGAAGAAGCGAAAGAGATATGTATGGATCGTAGCACTTGGCGCTCGATAGTCTCTGCCTACCCCAATGGGAAATAGGCGTGAGTTTATGTATGTATGTATGTATGTATGTATGTATCTGCTTTTTTCTTAGGTATCAAAAATTAGGTAAATAAATAACACTCAACAGTCACATACACTGTCCTGACCCCGCACTAAGATTGAGTCTTGTGTCGTGGGTATCAGGAACTATGAGAGACTTTTCGGTGTCAAAAATACCCAGAACTTATCTATACAGAGGTCTATCAGATCTTGATTTTTTTACATCATGAAATATGTAAATGTAAGTCGTTGTTTTAAAGCGGTATGTCTTGTGTAAGTATATAAGCGCAGGAGTTGCTTCAGGTTAAACAGAAGTATGTCAAAGACCATTCGATGTTTGTCTCAATAATGTGTGAAATTAGGAATTGTAACTATATAAGTAACATAATATATCTTTTTATATATATGGTATTCGAGTGTGTTTGACTTTACGTCGCCGCGTCCTTACCATTTAGGACTTTCTCTTTCAAGCCACTTGTCAAACTCATAATAAGCACCTACTTGTACTGTAGACAACTAATTAAGCGTTAAATAGAAGCTGACTTATTAGTTATTAGCAATATAGGCTGCGTTGTAATAATAATACAACATAAAGACAAGTTAAATAGCACATCAAATTATTTGATACTGTTATCGATCCAAACATACAATGCAATTTAAAGCTTTTTATAGTGTTACAAAACTACTATTTTGTTTGATAGGATGTTCATCTATCTATTGGTATAGTATTATATTTTCAATGTATGAACTACCATAGTGATCAAAAGGTATATCGCCTATAGAAAGCAACCAATGTTTAATGAGAGAGCGCCTGCATTATCATGTCAACTAACGAGAGCTGAGACTTGACTGCTGATATTAAATTAGGACGGCAATGCACTTGTCATAAGGTACTGATACTTGGTGGTAACAGTTGTTGACAATATTATTTACATTGTTTTGTATATTTCTGAGCGGTCTTATCGCTGTAATCTACTTCTGCTACACCATTGAAAGTCTAGTTTTTGGTGTGTTTTACAATAATAAATAATAATAATAAAATCTTTATTTACACAAAAAGATTGGCGTACAGACACAAAGTATAACGACATTAAATATGGCTTGAACAAAAACAATAAGTCATTGTCAATGAACTACGGCGTCCAAATTAAGAGTTAACTTGTGTTATGGCTCATATCGAGCGAATTATTGAACTTAATGGTTTCTAGCGGTGTGGTGGTATTCAGAGAAAGCTAACTTTGCGCAAGTTAGTATGTCGTTATTACAGATAACATAGTTAAAAACGACCAATTTTTGAATATAATTAATATTAATATGGCTACCTAGGTGTGTTGTATGTAAAACTGTATATATTTAAGTGTGGGCATTTGTATATGAATGAGTGTATGTGAGTGGGAGCGCATGTAAAGTATTTTGTGATCTGTCTAAATTTATTTAAGTAATTGTTCGATGTCCAAGTAACTTTTTGTAACTAGCCACAATGCATGTTGTAGGGTCATACTGAAGTTAGAATTCTGTGTATAGACCTTTTGAAGTTACGTACGGAGTCAACATGTCGTAATAGGACCTAAGAAAACTTGTGCATTTCAAACTTTTTGCCTAACTTTACTATATATTATACGCCATCATAATTAGTATCGAAGACCGAGAACATTGTCTATGCACGTGACAGCCTTACTGGGAAACTTACGTAAACTAATAAGTGGGTAAATATCCAAGTACTACAAACCTTTAACTTTTCTTGATAACGATATCTGAGCATCTTCATAACAGCCGAAATTCTCAAACTTTCCAATTGTTTGTTGGAATATTGGAAACTAATAAAGCGATGAGAACGTCTCAAGCAGGCACTAGTCTGAGGTACGACAGGCTGTGAAACGTGACGTGACCACGTGACCAAATCAGTCGCAGGCTTCAGGCCGGATTAACTCTAGTACCCCGGATAGTGTTTCTTTATTAATTATCGTAAATTATATTAAATATAATAATTCTTTATTTATTATCGACGCCGGGTTATGTTGTAATAGGTAGATTTTACGGTACACTGAATAAATTGCCTTTCTCAAACATATGGTTTATAGTTACAAAATGTGCTATAAATTTAATTAATATGTAAACAATATTGTAATTTGTAACGGTCGTATTCATAGACATTTTTAAAATCCAATTTTTTGTTTAGTTATGGGATGTTTTTCTCCTTCACTCAAATTAAATTCAAAATTCGTTCGAAAGGGACAAAATGTTAAATAACTAAAATAGGTTTAAACAGTCTATGAATAAGACGATAAATGTACTACAGCTATAATTCGAGTAAAACTAGAATTAAAATACAAAAAGTATGAACAGTATAGAAATAACTACACGCTACTTATGTAACTAAACTAATTAAAATATAAAATATGATTAATATTGTGTTACGTTACACTAGATGCGCTCCATAAATGTATGCTATATTATAAAATAATTCTTGTAATTGTTCAAATAAATGTACGAACTTATTTCGAAAGTTTTTGGTGGTGAGTGAAAGTTATTCCTTGTAATGTTCTGGCTTCACTCCAATTGATTAAATCTTTGCGATTTTTCCATGTCGACACAACCAATTAAACAAAAATGTTTACCTATTTAATTCCAAGTGCGTTGCGGATTGATCGTTTCCTATGTAATTTTTAAATTTGATAGTTGATGTTTAAATGGCATCTAAGATTTTTAATCTTGACTAAATTCTATTAAACCTATTATATTGCTAGAAGAATAATGTGTTAAAGCTTCACATCTGCCGCCTAATTACGAGTACATGTGTAATATTTTTCTCAAACTAAAATTTATCCGCGAAAATACAAGTTACTCTGGTAGAAAACTAAAGCGCAGATATCAACTCTATACACGCACAACCGTGGGTAAAACACTACTATTACACTATTAAAATATCTTATTTAATTAAAACAACACTAATAAAAATATTTTATATAATATTTGTTGTATTTTTATCGTTCAACAAATATTAAATTTCATCATGAAAATCCATGTATCAGGGGATTTTAAAGTCGGCGCACCCTTCTGAATTTATTAATCGGATTACGTGCTTATTAAGCCCCAGATCGTAATAAATCAACACGTGGAACAAATCCTGTCGCGAGGACACTTGTTGCTTAGAAGCTTAGTTGTTCGCGGGGGCGGACGATACAGATTTCTAAGTCAAGTGGCAACTTGTATGGGATGCTCGTTGAATGTCAGACTATGTTTACCCTTTTATTTTTAATATGTTAAGTAATGCTAAGTAAAAGCTTTATGAAAAAAAGTATTTTTTAATGCTTAAGACCTCAATCTGTTCCATTGACTAGTTTATGCAAAATATGAATTGTACAATGTCAGAAAATATATCATTTTATGTGACAAAAATGAAAACAAGGAAACTGTAGTTACAAAAGTTATTAAATAAAAAATACCGAAGACAGAAATGTAGTCGTACATTTTTTATTTTTCTTTGATCTATTGATATACTGACAAGGATTAAATCATTTTGAGAGTTTAACACTCGTTGCCATCAAATAACAATCTTTGAAATGTTATCTCTCATCTAATGTTGTTCATTTGTTCTGGAATTTAGCCAGAAATATGATCAACTTTTGTATGCAAAAGGAGAGAATCAAAGAATTTGTTACAAAAGCGAAAGAGTAGGTGAAAGACATTTTATATCTTTCCTTTGTGTTCTTAATTGCGCGAGATCAAATGATTTTTATTTGTATTCGGATAGCAGTTGTGTTTGTAAAACGATCAGATTTAATCTTGCTCGTCTTTTTATGATTTTGGTAAAATCAAAAGTGTTTTTATTACACTTTATGTTGAGTGTACACTGAAATGAAAGAAAATTAATTTTGTAGGAACCAAATCTTTAATTCTGATTAGTAAAAGTACATGCGCGATATATGAAGCATAGAGAATACACTCGCATATTTATTATATTGATTTAACATCAAAAATGTCTTCTATAATTAGGCGAAAACTATGGTCCATAGTGTTGCATAAATTCATAGTAATTAAAAATTAAAATAAATACACCCAAAAGTCACATACATAGTTCTGACCGCACACTAACAATGAGCCTTGGCTCCTAGGTATCAGAAACTACAAGAGACTTTTCGGTCTCAAAAACACCAAGTCCCGAAACAAATACCTGCTGTTCACACATATATTTGTTCTAGAGTGGGGATCGAACCCGTTTTTCAGGCGCCGTCTAACCAACTGCGGAGTAGAGTCTGTCAAAAGCAAATGTTTTGAAAATCAATGAATCAATAATCTAAATCAGCGTATGCAAGCAGTCAGTACTAGGTTGCTGAAGAAATCTTTGAAGGAGGTCAATGCCATCCTGTGGTTAATACTGATGATAAAACTCAGGAATATCCAAATTACACATCTTTAGAAGTACCAATGCTAGGGTTTTTCCTAAAACGATTTGTTATCTAATTCTCCGTTGGCAAAGTGAGCATAACCCTTCATTTAGTTTCTGCATAATCGTAGTTATTTTCATCTTTATTTATATTCAAAACATTATATCATTAAACATTATAACATCTATAAAAATGATGCAGAAAGTAAATCGCGAAAACGCCTTTGTGCCTGCATTACGACACAATGACGTGTCTCGGCTAATGACAGGTGGTCCTGCGTCCTGCCGCATGACGCATGACGCATGTCGAGATACCTCGTTCTGTACACGGCGAGCAATACCGATCTAACAACTTCCGATTAAAATGGCAACTAATAGTTAAATATTTAGAAAATTTACATTTTAGCGATACATCCTTGAATAGAGATAGTCAGTGTATTGGATATAATGTGATTTATCGACGTTCAAGAATATATGCGGTTGATAGTGACTTTAATTGGGCAAACAATGTTTTTGTTTTTGTATTCGACTCAAAACGTATGCAGATGTTTACCAGTTTCCACTTTCTATTTGGTTTTCTATACGTTTATAATATTAGATTGACAATAAATTAGCGAGACTGTTTATAAATCAGTAAAAGAAACTAATTAATTTAAGATTGTTCCAGCAAAGTTCGCGAAATTCAATACATTAATATGGCTGTGAGAAGAAACACTGCCGTTTTGTACTTGTGGGAAACTGGCAAAAAACTGTAAACATTGTGAGCCAGACGGTTCGGGGCCATTTGTTGGGGCCGATTGCCAATAAAAACAATCGTCGTGTGTTGATTACTATGTATCAGTATGTATCCGAGCGTATCACTTCGCACAACAACTTAACTATCCGAACGGTTAGTCTTTCAGCGATCGCGGTAATGTTTTATTATGATTCGAAAAAATAAATTATTCTTATGTAAATACTTACTTATTGCGAGTAATTTGATCTTGTAGAAGTTTTCTTTGAAGATTAAAAGCGTGGTTGTTTTATTTATTTTTTCTTTTTTACAGGAAATGAGTGATGAGAGGCAAAAAGAGTTTAGTTTGGTTAGCAACTGTATATTATTGGTGTAAATGATCTCCTAGACCTCCCTCATATTGAGACTTAAGGAATAGGGACATACTATATTTTGGTTCCTTGCCGGCTGTAAAACGAGAGGCCGCGGGTTTGATCCCCGTACCAAAACAAATATTTGTGTGAACCACAGGGTCTGGGTGTTTGTGAGACCGAAAAGACTGTCGTAGCTTCTGATACCCACAAGACAAGACTATCTAAGCGCGGTGTCAGGACTATGTACATATGTGACTGTTGGGTGTATTTTATATTGAGACGTTATTTCCAAAAGCTCAAGCCTTCAATACAAAATATATGTTTTTTCACCTGGCAGTGACTGTACGGCATTTAATGGTAACCTTTAATAATAAATTATGTATATCGATTTAGTCATTGAAACATATATTTTTATAAGTTTTGGCCCATAGAAAACTATTGAAAAGAAACCAACCGGCCAAAATGAAGAGACAAAAAGCTAAAACACAAATTGCTAAATTACCACTCGTTCAGCAATTGATCAATTTCATTGCCAGTACTAATGTTTCCAAACAATCTATTAACGCGTAGATTTTCCAGATAATCTGAGTCACGCGTTGAAGCGTTGCAGGTATATTTCCCATTCGCTTGCGTCTCTTTTTCGCTCACCTAATGATACAAAGCCGACAAAAAAGGATTTTAGAGTTCTGTCCGAAAGAAAATCCCTAAGTGTGAAAATCCCTTTGTGCTTCGAAAATTCTCTTTGAGAGTAATTTTTATTATAAAGCGAATTTGTGTTTCCTTGAGTGGCGTTGATTTGTTGCAATGTTACTTTTTTGAAAATGTTGATTAAGATGCTGACTATAAATAACATAAATTGGGACTCGTGGGAAAGACCAGGAATTAAATAAACAGCAATTTTGAAATTATTATCGCTGCAACCTAAAATCTTTTAATTATACGGTTTACCCTATGGCCAGAGGGTATACAATATTTGCAGGAAAATTATTTAAGAGTGATCTGATGTTGTTTAAGAATGTAACAAAACTGCTTTACTGTGATGAACTTTAAGGCACCGTATACTTACAAAAGGTTTAACGTTATTATAGCGTCAGTTCGTAAAATTATAAGGCAACTGGCATAAAGAAGCTATGTTATGGGATCAGAGCAAGCGGAAGAAAATAAAGGTAGAAAAAAATATATAACCATGATACTTGTCTTACAGTTTCTTATACATCGTATGATTCGTAGGTGATAATTAATTATTGTGAAACACCTCTTGCGACTAAGAGATTTGAATAGGGAATGGAAGTTTGTACGTCAGTTGAAATGATTAACATGGAAATTGGTGTTAAGCGCTCCTGAGGTATTGCCCATGGGAGATACCATTCTACAGTCTACACACATTCATAAATATGTAACATAAAAAGCCTGACAAAAGAGCAGCGCATACTAAGCTGGCGCACCTTTCTATTTAGCAGCATAATAATTATACTGTTTTGTTTATAAGCTGACAAGCACTAGGATGTTAGGTTTTTGTTTTTAATTGAAAATTAATCGTTCGTATTTCGAACATGTCATAATGTTTTTTTGTTTCTTTTTTTTTTGTTGCAATGAATGACGAGTTGAGCATGCCGTTCGCCTGATGGTAAGCGATACGACCGCTCATAAACAGAAGCAAAATTCCACTGCGCTCGTCATCCTGAGACATAAGATGTTAAGTCTCAATATGTCCAGTAGTTACTCTGACTACAATGTCCTTCAATCCGAAACACAACAGTGCATTTACCCAGTGTTGTTTCACGGGAGAAATAGACATTGCGGTGGTACCTACCCAGATGGTCTCTCACATATGAGAGACCTACCAGCAGTAAAAAAAAATTATAAACGATCACATTAATTAAATGTATACAGAACTCTAGTTAAAATTATAGAGTTTATTAACATTTTGGTTTCATTTACTGTGAGTCACGACGCAGGAGCTGACCGCAAAGTGTTTTAAACTTGTTTTATCTGGGAGCAAGTTATTGTAAACGCCATTATAACGCCATAATACTCTGACTCATAATAGCCACAGAGATTTACTTCGAATTGTTACAAATTTCGGACAAACTCAATTTAAAACTATCATCGTCATCATCTGCCATACAAAAATTATCGCTGAATATAATAAATCTACATCTTCCCCAAAAAATTTCAGAGCAACCTTTTAGAAAAGACTTGCAGAAACAATGTAATTAAATTGTTTGTTGTATAAGATGTTTATTAGTATATATTAAAGGCTAAAAAAGTAGAAATGAACTGAATAGAGATTATTAGAATATTTTAATTTTAATTATAATTATGTTTGGGGGACCTTTAATCTCTTTTGTGACTGTTATTTGTGAAAGTAAAAATTTGCATGTTGCTTGGTTCTTGTTGTATCAGGTACATCACAATATTTTGATTATACGTCATAAGATTTGGTATCTTACTATGAGACCAAGACTATGTGTGTGATGATATGTGTGTGTGGAGATGTATTTACAATACGTTACAATTAATGTTATTATATTAAAAGTTAGCCTCTTATCAACTATTTACAAGACTGGTGATAGAAATTCTCGGGCGTTGCAAATGTTCAAGAGGATTTTTTATTGTATCATCTGAATTCATCGTCATAAAGTTCACAGTTTTAAGAATTAATTGTCAACAAGTTATAATGCCAATTTATATGGTATGTAGTAAAACTCATAAAAATACTCATTCAATTATTATAATTAATTACCACGATAGTAAAGCTATTCGGGATGTCCAAAAAACGTTGTACCTCGTTATTGTATCGGTACAGAAAATGCCGAAATCTACGGCTAACTGCCGTGAGTCATAAATCGTGGATTTCCAACATAAGTCATTAGTTAATTGGCCGCATTGTACCTGGACCAGATAACAGCGATCATTAATCTGCCCTGTAAAACTTCTGATTAATACATTTACAGATAGCGTAATTGCCTTTAATGTTGTACGATTTACGAGGGATATTTTAGACGTTTAGAAGTTTCTGATAAATTGCATTTTTTCCGCAGTAGGGCAGTTGACCATGATAGATTTATGTAAATGGATTTAGAAAAATCTGTTAAGAAAATTTTGGATATATATACCTTTTGATAAATACAATAAAACATTGAGTCAAATAAGCTATTGGTTATATACATTTTATTTTACTTCGATGTATATGTCGCTGAAAAAAAATTAAGCCAAAAAATATTATAAGCTATGCATATTGATATAGTAGCTTGAGGGTTGAGAGAGGATTATTATTAACTACTCCGCTACAATTTTTAACTGTCTATTAATTTCTTATTACGTTATTTTACGAGAAAGATTTGGATTGTAATTTTGGTTTGAATCTAAAAAGCGACACGTTTGCGTATTAATTCAAGCGTGTTGTCGGTTTACTATAGATAAGTTTTTTCTTTCGTATACGGTGATCCGTATCTAAGTGGAAACCCACCATCATAAGCATTATATAAGAGGCTATGAAAAATCCATACATTCATATTACCATGCTGAAAGAAAATACCATTTACCATTAATACCAAAATACCCTTCTATTTTTCCCCTATTAACATAATTTCCAATAACAATATATCCGTTCTTTATCAAATGTCAAGTATAAATATTGTTAAAGGTTCTCGTATAAGTGATGCTATCAACCCGTATAAATACTTATTTGCCGTGCTTCCGGTGTTGGCTCCATTTGCAAGCCCGCTCCGGGCTTTCACTAAATTATCTCTCATCGGCTTCAACCTAGCCGTAATATGAGCTTATCCACGAATTAGGTCACCGTGAAATGTTTTTCCCGGTTATTTGTGTTTATTTATGCCATGTATGATTTTAATATTAATATAGAAGTATCTAGCTGCATTATAATATGCATAAAAATATAAATTCAAGCTTTTGTTCCCGGAGATATAAGATGTTTTAGAGAACGAGTCTGTTGCCATACAGCGTTCAGATTTTCGTCGCAAGCAAATCGTATGATAAAAATAATAAAGACTAACTCTTGCAAACCGTATTGCCGAGCTTTCTAATTGAAATCTGATGACAATGTTAAAAAACGAGACGTGCATCTACTAAGCCAAAGAGCCTCTGCAAAGCCCACTTCGGCAACATGAAAGCTTACCCGTAATACCTCGTCCATTTTCTTTGTGACTGTAGTACCGAACCAATAGCAAATTCTGGTCTAAAACACCACGGTTTATCATATCCACATCATCATTTTCAGAAATAGGAAGGCCTCTGCTAATCCTAGATCTTCCACAAAAAAACCACCATGGACTGTTGCAAGTTATTTCCAGTCAAATACAATAAATATAATTTCATCATTTATTTATAGCCCGTGCATTGACTTGACTTTTGCACATAGATTAGATGAAAACAGTTGGCAACTAGACTTTTCTAATATCCTGAGGTTTTTTGTTTAAACTTGGATCGTGACCTTTTCAAGACTTAGTTACGCTGTTTTTTAGGAAAAGTACGGTGCCAGATTATAAATAGCTCGGCATTAACTTACTGAAACGAGTGTCGTTGATTATATAATTACTTTAATTAATAGCCAGAAAGGAGAGGACTCAGATTATTCGATAATCCTCAATCATTATTATAATTTAAGGCTAGTGGGTGAAATCACAAATTATTGATGTATTTTAGATGCTAATTATATATCTATATATCGACATGTGTTTCGTGCAAAAACTTCAGGTTAGGTATATTTGAAAATAATCTCCTTTTTGTGTACTTTTCGTAAAATATCATAATCGAGTATTTAGAACTCGTCTATATCGTGCGAAATGATCAAAAACTCACATCATGTGTTTTGTTTACGTTTAACTTAAATATATCGCTTCAAGAACAATAAGATAATTTACAAATATTCACAAATCCTTTGTACAATAAAACTTACGCATATGACCGATAATATACGACGATATACCGACGTCACGCAAATATCTTAATTTTTAAAACACATTATAGATTTTACGGCGTTCCAAAATTCCTTCGTAACATTCCTGCAACACAACGTGGTCGATTTCATTATACCGTGCAGTATGTGAGGAATGCACAATAGAATCTTACACGATGGCTTGTTCAGGATTGCGTGGAGCAATTTATTACTCGGCAATTACAGTCCTTACATCTCACTTGGCGATTTATATGAGTGGAGTTCCGACTTCGATGTTTAGGTGTCGTTTTGTTAGATTTTCAGCAGTTTGCTGTGGGAATTATCTGTAACCCATATATAAAAATGGACTTACTGTGGCTAAAGATGTTAATAAGAACAATATTTAAGACTTATTCACAATGTAGTTATAGATCTCAGGTGCATTACCGGCATTTGACTGTGTTGGAAAAAGTAGGCAAAAATTCTGTTTTTTTTTAATAGTTACTTCTTTTAAAAGCCCGCATTTTCATTAATGATTTAAAATGTGGCAGCAGTACTTAAATATAATAAAAATAAATTAACCAAAGATGTCTAGATGTTTTTGGCATAATGTAGGATTACTGGCGGTGCTGTATGAAATGTTTTAGTTCCATTGTTCCCCATTCCAGAGCATTTCATAAAAATGTGCATTATTTTAAAAGACTCAAAGAGAGAACATGTAAAACAATTATGATAATTAGTTAATACAAAATATTTTAATTTCATATTTCTGTCGGTGTTAATATTGTTTGTTCTAAAATTAGCTCGCTTTTTAATATTTCCCTCGTGTATAATTTCATAAAAGCGTATGCTATTATGCGTACCGATTATGCCATGTTATATAATACAAAACAAACTTTTATACATATTTTTGGGTTGCATATTTATCGCTAAATTATAACCTTGGGCCGTACACGCAAACTCGTTTAAATTTATAAATTATGTGGATAATGGCAAAGACCGTGCATAATTCGTAATGTAGGGTTCAATATGATGTTTTAACAATAAAGCGAGTTACAATAGTTTCGCAATAGTAAGTTAAAGTTAAACCATGTTTTTTGAAGATTTGTTTAGTATCGTATCACTAACTTATTTTACTTTGCTTTGGATATATTATAATAATAATCCTATTGGATACATGACATAAAATTCTTTAATTCATTTTTATTCACTCTAAATTATTTGTAAGCAAAGGAGAATACCCATTCATAGTATAGGTAAAAAATATCGTTGATTCCGACACCGATAAGGCTTAAAATTCATTATAGCATTTTTATGGTTTGATCTTAAACGTTATCCTGTTTTATCCCGGGCGACAGATTTTTTGTAAAATAAAGTTATTGTTGTCACATTTTATATTTTGTTCACAGATCCGATGACAATAAAGTAATTTTCTCCAAGAACTCCGGAACTAGGTCGCAATTATATTTATATTTATTGAACATATATATTTTTCCCTTCACAAAAAAATAGGTTTCATCGAGGCATAAACATTTTCGCACCGATACTAAATTCCATGTAAAATGGGCATTCTTCTTTCGTAGTAAGTATCAAACAATTCTTCCGCAACTATTTTCTGTATATACCAGCCATACTCCCGTTGTCATGAGGGTTTTTATTTTGCTTTTTAGGAACAGAACCTTAATGTCCATTGTTTTTGTTTATGGAATTTACGGTAGCGTATCAATAATACGCGATTTCCGATCGCGTGCCGCTCTTAGGAACTGTTTTGAATACGAAATGGCCTTATTCCGGTGCGCTGTCTTGCAGGAAATGCTTTTCGTGCTCGATGTGTGTCAAATTATGTTGATCAACAGCTCCAAGTGACAGCAGCGGTCGAATTTCCGCCGATTATCTGTTAATCTGACTGATTGATTGATTGACTGGTTGAATGAATGATTAGTGTTTGATTTTTAAATTTCGAATCTGTGTCATGCTATTTTCCTTGCATGTGCTACGGTAGTGTTTTTTATGGAATTCTTGCAAAATATATAAAATGCATGGATATTTGGTGATTGTTCCGTATTTGGTAAACTTTTTATAATAGATCTAAGTTTAATACGTCTATTTTTATGTGCGATATGCTTCGATCAATAATACAACTGATCGAAGGCGATATGTGATCGAAATTTGTTAAGCTGTTAAAAATTTGCGTAAGATTTGTCAATAGATCTGAGTAGATACAAGAATTAAGACAGTCAGTACAATTTTACGGTTCCTTTATCATTCTCATCATCACTGTTACTGAAATTCATTTTTCTATGCAAGTTTTTTTTTTTTTTTTTTTTATTCTTTACTGCACACAAAAGAACAAAATATTACAATATTTAAAAAATAAAATTAAAGAGTACAGTTGGCGGTCTTATCGCCCTAGGCGATTTCTTCCAGACAACCTTTGGATGGATAAAAGAAAAGGATAAGAAGAGAGGGCAGTATAGAATTTGCAAGTTGTGGAATGAATTGTTTCGGTGTTCCTTGAGCGCTATGACTTGTCGTGCTTTAAGCGAGGTTTAAAGAGAGTACTCTCGTTATGGTAGGCAGTGACCTGGTTCTGCTAGACCTTTGGAACTGCGAAGGTCAATGAGCGGCGGTGAAAGCTTACCATCAGGCAGGCCGCATGGTCATCGACTTGCAAAAGTAAATAAAAAAAATTGCAAATTAATCCGCATGCAGTCTGCAATATCTATTAAACGCCTCCATTCAGACACCTTTGACCTTTGCAGCGAGCTCCACGATACGCATTACCGTGTTAACTTGGTTCATGAAAATATTTATAAATATAGATTTTTATTCATTTATAAATCTTATCATAAAATAAAATTTGACCTGAACGATCATCAAGCTGATAAGTCGGTATTTTGCCAGATCAGTTATTTATTTAAAATTTCTTTTACGAATTAAACATAGTTTATTAAGCTTTGTAAAAATATATAAGTTGTATTACTTTCAAATCCAAACATTGCGATGCGATCATCAGCAAAAGGCTGTGCGGTGTAATGACATCACCACACAAAATCAAAACACTTGGTACAAAATCCGAACAAGATATTTACATTTGTATTAGCAATAATCATACGATCCTGTACGTAAGGACACTCGATACTTGGCATGTATTCACTGCGTTAAACCCTACGCATTATCGAGCAGGAAGTACCGCAAGTAATCGCATTAGGATCTGGAGCGAACGAGATGGGTCGTGTAAGCAACGCAGTAGACGCCTTCCTGGCGAGCTTACACTGCCGTGAAATAATTTTATTCGTATACAGCTTCGTTTTATCGAGTTACGCGGTGATCTGCATTTGTATGTAGTGTAGTTTAATTAGAAACGGACTATTTTTTATACCGACAGTGACAAGATTGCAATTATTTGTAGGTCCAAATAGAATATCGATGGATACACTGAATCGTGTGAACTATGCTTTAACTAAGAATATTCTGGTCCGCCTATACTAGTCACTAATAATTACATAAATAAATTAACGATTTAGTTACTAGGGACTTTAATGGTGATAGATAACATATTGAAAAGACTTGTTCATTTGAGAATTTCTATAATATGAATAATTTTCACGGATCTAATATTGTAGAGTAACATATTATTCATATGTGTACTTGAAAACAATCCTTAATTTGTACAGGCAAAAAATAAAAAAAATTTGGTTGTAGTAGATCGGTGCTTATAAGTAGGTCCATTTATTCTTTAAAGGAGTACGATTTCTCAGATATTTTAGATTATATGGATGATCGATACTTTTTAATTGGTAACCTGCCGCACGTCTGTCGTTATTATAGTTTATTAAACATGCTAACGATGCATTTCAACTTTTTATATAAACAATTAATTCGTGTTTAGGCTAAAAAGTAAAATTTTGCAGAAGGTGAATGCCTAATTGTGTATTATTTATATCAATCAATTCCTGTTTCTCCAAAATGCAATTGATTGATTTCAAATAATGTCTGTAAGTTTACGTAATTCCTAATAACATTTTCCAGTATCATCGATATAAAACGCTGAGATCATTCTACAGCGATGCGTTTACTGCGGGACATAAACGTATCGCTTTTTCTACAACGTACTAAACGGGAAATGGATTTCGATTTTATTATATCATCTTCCCGTTTGTCATTGAAAACCGTTATTAAGTCACACCTATTAGAGACTATTCCGCCCATCACATCTACCACTTCAACTCCTGTTATTCAGGACCAACGGTGGCAAAGAATTGATACCGAACATTGAAGCTTGACAGGTCCTTTACATTTGTTTTTAATCTGCAACTAAACTAAACAAAAATAAAACATACAAAAGGAATTTTAAAAAATCATAAAAAGTCGGGAGATCATTATTGAAATAAAAGGTATCTTCTAAAATAAAGATATACAACTGAATTCAGACCTAAATTACAGACAAATTTGAAGCCATACAAATTGTATTGGTAATTTGGAGCTAAAGCAGTGCGCGCGTCATGTGGAGGATTGAGGTGATGTTCATCAACGCGTCTGATCGGAGTGATAATTATAATTAATAGCCAGATGTGATGGATTGCGGAATCTGTCGCCGCGAGAGCAATGCTCCCATCTCTCGTAGATCTGCTGTTGGGAATAGACATTTGAAATAGTAATTTTTGAAATATACTGCAATTTATGATTGTTACTGTTACTGTTGATTATTATAATATAAATATATAATTTACTATAATTCGTTTTGTTAACTATCAATGTAGTAAAATAAAGTTATTAACAAAACGAATTATAGTAAATTATATATTATACTATACTATATTTATAGTATAAATGAACAGCTCAGATAAAGCTCAGTTTCATAAGCTATATATTTACTTCGAAAAAAAAATAGATATTAATTATAATGGAACAAAATTAATGTGGGTACATGCTTCTTACTTACTCACCATCGCACGTCGGTTATGCTAATAAAAGTTTACTTACCATATGAAAGTAGATGTAATAGTCAAGTCCAGGAATTCCTTGCAACGCTTTAATATCCGTTATTTGGTAACTTGTCAAATAAACTCAGTTCATCTAGAATCTAGATGCTCATACTAGCCCGCATTGGGTCACTATTGCAAACTAAAGCCCAACTTTGAGAACGTTAGGAGAGGCTCTCAGAATGCCGGGTATATATCGGTTTATATGTATAGATAGATCATACGATTGCTTTTATATTATGCAGTATTTATCAGCAAATCATGGTCATTATTAATCTATGTTGTTTTGTAATTGATCGCCTTCAATTTGTATGCATTGAATGTAATAAATCACTGAGTGATGTTTGTTCATCAATTTACTGTATTTGCCAGTATAGACGATCTATCAGGTGTATTAAAAATAATTGGCTTTTTTGTTCCATCCGCCGCTTAAAAAAGGTCAGTATATTTAATTAATCACTGTCTAGAAATAGGTTCTTAAATTTCGTCCACAAAATATAAAAGCCATCTAAAAACATGAGATTGTAATCAGATTTTCATAATATCTTACCTTCGCTGTTTCTTACGAGGTTCCAACAGCGCAGATATCTACGAAATGTTCATAAAATATGGAATATCAGCTGCTTTCTCAGATATTGGTTTTTAATACCAAAGAATTTTTAATTTTTAACGGAAAAATATTGTACTTTTAAAACAAACTGTATGGTATAACATTTCATAGCATGAAAACTTCTTGATATCAAATTAATAGAAAAGTTAATATTTTTGAATCTATTTTTATTCTGCTGAGGATTAGCAAATGAGAATACAAACAGAAAATATATATTTGCGACCAAATCTAAATTCTATAATAATTATTTTAATGGTGCCAACTGCCTCGGACACTACTTAGCCAGTTGTGCTACGGTGCGGTTGCAAAGCTGAGGTGTCGGGTTCGAATCCCGGGTCTGGCAAAGTGATATTGGATTTTTCTATACCTTATCAGCTCGGCCTCAGGAATTTGTGCCCGATATGGCAATAGGCTCGCCCTGTATCAAATTGTGGGACGGAACATACAAGGCGAAATGTTGGTGTCCTGGCTCCGATGCCTACCCGTTCTGGGAAAAAGGCGTGAGTTTATGTATGTATGTATAATATATTAATAGAACATGTTCCGACCTTTCATAATTATCTATGTCATATGTTCTTCAGGTAGTATTTATAAATAATATTTCTTTCCGGGCTGAACCAATCAGTTATAAATCATAAATCCATGATTAAAAGAATTTATTTTAACTTAAAGATCTATTTTTGTTCAAAACAGGTTCTGTTTAATGAGCCAGTGCTTTATATCAATCTGAAGGACGAAACCGAAGTAGATATTTAATGTTATACTTAAATTCTCGATCAAAACAACAGATTGTTATAAAACATTTCACCAAACATACACGAAATTAATTTATCATCATCCGCAATTCAAAACAATATGCATAAAATGTTTGTAATTCAATACAAAAATGCCAAACGTATAATTTTGATAAGCAGACCATGACTGACGAAGATATGTACAGTCTGTTTAATTTTATTAACGGTACTGTGACAGTTGACTGTGTTAGACCCAAAGACCTCACATAAATATACAGGGTATATCAAGACTGCTACCGAAAACGAAGCCGCGTGGTAGTTTTAGTGACTACAAACACAATGCAATTAAAAATTTCGCAAAGAAATGCGACAATTACTGTTGTGATTGTTTAATTATCATCGTGTTTGGGTGGTCAATGCATAGTTTTTGCTTACATAATAATTAAAACTCTTGCGTCTTTAAAAATTAAAGGGGGTAAAATATTATTTTAGAAAAACGATTGATTTATCACACAAGTACGACGATAGGAAAATTAGATAGAAAAATGGACGCTTTTTGCAAATGTTTACTTGTATTGTGTCTGAAGTTACTAAATCTATCACTCGGCTTCGTTTTCGGTAGCAGCCTTGATTTACACTGAATAATATAATGCCAATTAATGTATAAGATAGAGAAAACTGAACAATCAAAATAAGACATTATATTTTAGAGTTAAAGAATGGACGCAATTAATGTCAAGTAAAAACTGTAAATAGGAAACTATCTCACTTACTCCAGGTGTGAAATTGGTTTTTATACTGAGTATTGCCGTAGCATCTTTGGCGTTCAAAGAAGCGTATAATTTTTATTATGAATAAGTAAATAAAAATTTCTTGCAATGTTTGATAATATCTATGTGTAGTCGTTAGTTTGTTTTGACAGACATTGTCGGGGTAATCACGTAACACCTGAGTATGTCGAGTCACCGCTGTTAATAGCTGCCATATGCTGAAAGAGGATAGCTTATTGCATTTTTTGTTGAACCCACCGGTCAACGGAACTTTCGGCTACATACCTACATAATGTGAGCCTGATCTATTCCGTTATGTGTTGTAAATGGCATTGTTTAGCATTTTATTAATAAGTAGGTAACACGAACATTGCGGTCGTTGGGTCACATCTTGTAACATTGATCGGTATATTAACTGCTAGGAGTTGTGCCGAATTATTAGCTGTTCCAACGTGTAATGTACTATCGCATGGCATTTGAAAAACAACGACTTGAGTATTCGACTGTAATGATATTTCATTCATCGACTTTTTTGCTTTCATTGCTGATTATGTGATAAGTAGCAAGTGTTAGGCGAAATTATTTATCAACTGTAAGTTTTGTTTCGCCTTTTTTGGCGTACTATGTAGTAATATATCGGTATTCAGTTACTGAAAATTTTGAACACGAGTTTTGAACATTTCGATTGTTTATCTAGTGATTTTTTCTTTCGTGCACACAGATGACCAATAATCATACATTGGATGCTATTTATAAGTCATCAAAAAATCTTTTCTACAGCAAATGAAATACAAACACCCAAGTTACGTTTACTATGATTGAATTTTCGCGACTTATTTGATCTGACCACATCTCTCGGTCAACAGCTACGTAATCTATTAGCTGCCCGCGTACGTGATGACGTATCATTAACTTGACGTACGGCCGGGTGCAATACTCTGTCTGTCTTTTACTACCCGTTAAAATCGCTAACTCTAGTATGAGTTCTGTCATTTTTCGGTTTCAATAATCGTAGACAGATGAATAAACATATCTATGATTTGTATCTATCAATGGGAGGGCTCTCGCTAACCATAGTTAGGAAATTCCATACAAATTAAAATATATGCGTTTCGATAACGATTCGAACTACTGTAGTTATTCGTGTTTAACTAGCTGTCAACGTTTTCTAATATCGCTGCAATATGGTGGATAATACGTCGATTAACCCAGATATGTGGTATTTTTATGGAAAAAATCAGCAAAATAAAGTGACATTAATATATTCAGTGATGAAAGTGATAACCAAATGTTTAAAGCTGGTGTATTTGACGCTGATTATAATTTATGAGATCAAAAAAACTATGTGAATATTCTAGTTCAGAATTTATTTACAGATTTACTTTTTAGATGAAATAATACATCAGCTATTATGTTTATTTCTACATTTAAACCCAGCCCGCAAGGAACCTTCCTCCTGGTAAGCATACATATCAAATATTTCATTAAGTTTTATAAGTGTATTGAATTATTCCAAAATCATATATTCTATAATAAATGTAACAGCTCGGGAACAATAATGTGTCACTGTTCCATTAATTGCTGCTATCATTGTGGTTTTACGTACTGGGGAGAATGCATGTTCAGTAGGTAACTATTTTTGGGTATCAAAAGCTACAGTCAGCCGAATCATTACTGATGTGCCTCGGGCTATAACTGAGCTATATTAGCAGTATGTAAAAATATTAGACCACACACAGCATGGGTTTCATAAAATTGCAGTTTTCCCAAGAACCTTTGGTGCAATTCATTGCACATATTATTTATTTATTTATTTATTTATTTGCCACATAACACATTATATTCCCATAGAGCCACCTGGTTAGTAATGACTACCTTTAGATATATTAGGATTAATCAATAATTATGTATTAATATTGTCTATGATATTAACATAAATCTTGGTATTATGTATCAGTTATCTGATCACAATGTATTAATCTTAATATTTTTATTTTTAGATTCAAATATAGGAGAAGAATTTAGGAAAATAAAGGCATTATTGTTCAAGAAATGTGTATTGCACAGTTACTTTTCATGAATGTATTGGAATGCTAGCCTGGGGCTCATTACACTACTATATTTAACAACTCTGCTAAAAGGTATTTATCTCATACTTTATATTTTGAAAGAATTCAAATTCAAATATTGTGGTACATAGGTGAAAATGGTGTTACATTCAATTGTTTTGTGCAGCTATGACCCGCCATATTGGCATACAATAATTTAAGATACAACAAATATGACAATTAAGTTGGAAGAATGGTTAAGAGAATATATTAAGATTAATACACATTTTTGTAAGTAGTTTCCTAATAATTCCCTAGTTTCAAAAGGGTACAGCCTGATGGAAATCATCAAAACATATTTTCACTTTAAATCTTTTATTTTTTGTAAATAACATATTTATTTTCAGTACAATGTGAAGAAGTTATATAATAAAATAGTAATAGATATCTAATTGGAGATAGTGCATATCCACATACTACTTTATTAACAACACTGCTCAATGTCTGCCATAGAGTATTGCAACAATGCGGCTCATATAAAGTTATTATAATTAATATTTTGCTCTTCCATCTTTTACATCTTTCTTTCATCTTTATTTCAGGTCTTATGATGTTTGGAAAAGAAGATTTCCACACCATTCAGTGAAAAAAAGTCTTTTGGGATTGCACACAACTTTAACCATAATGAGTGCCACAGCGGTGTCAGATAATATTTGAAGAATGAAAAGCATTGCTGATGTGGAACATGAAATTGACATACCAAACACTGCTAGACTAGACATAAATATTAATTACTTATTTGAAATTAAAATAAAGTTTCAGAACTTTGTCAATATTAAAGATTTTTCACAAATTATCTTTCATATTTTATTTACCCATAATACAATCTGCGGAAAAGGGGGTTCTTACATTTTATTTGTAAATACCATTGACTTATATTCTACCATTCTAACATTGATATCGATGGTAAATACATTTTTATGTGATATGTAAAATGTGTAACAGTTGTTTTCTCTATAACTAGTCATTACAATTTCGAAAACTTCTAGCATAGTAAGATCACCTGAATAAATTATTATTCTTAATTAGATTTATATTGTTTTAATTATTATAATATTCCTCAGTATTTATTTGTAGATAAGCACTGAAATGATTTCAGGTCTTTAAAGTCATATTGATTACAAAACTAAAGTAATGCAACCACGCAATGTTTTATTTTCACACTTTTCTTCGTATTTATAAATATTATGGTCTCTGATTCAATTTAAATTTGTAACTCTATCGCAGAAATAGGGCCGTAAAATTCATTTTTGAATTCATTCTTGTTGGTAAACATTGATAATTGTAAACTTCTTTTTTACATTTGACATATTACAAATCAGTCATACGATGCGTTTTGTTGTTCTATGTAAGCTTTGTATGAATTTTTAATTTGCCTTTATTTGTCACAATACTTACATTATTAATATATTTTAACGTTTTATTCTTCTAATTATACATTAAAGATGATTTATGATAATTCTAAAATAAAGTTAATAATTAACCTAATAAATATTGAACTCAATTAAAAGTGCAAATATTAAACGTTTCAGAGGAACGGTTCTTACCAGAGATATATGCAATATCTACGTTCATCGTTGATAACCTAGTTTAGTTTTTGTTATCGAAACATCGGTTAAACCACAGTTAAACAAAGATAGAAGACACGTATTATCGGGGATAATTTTTACCGCTTAACTGTCAATATATTATTGCACCCGGCCGGTAGTGGCTCCGTATTACCGGTAGGTGTCGATCATAGTGGGTGGAGTAAGGAATTGTACACACTGATAATTATTTTGGAATGTAAAATTGGTGTTTAATACTGAAATTATTTTCAACGTAAATAGGATACCTACTTTGAAGAATTTTAATTCATGATTATTTAAATAAAATTTTAGTCTGTAGGCCAATGTGGTGGGCTTAGAGCAAAACCCATTTCACAATCATTCAAACAAAGACATCTTGCATATCTCTGTATTTCTGAATTAAAATATGTGCCGAGAATAAAGTTAATCTTGTACCTACGCCAGCTTGGTACCCAAACTGGCTATCACTGAGATGATCGGTACATTTATATATTTTTACAGTCGTGTATTGAATGAACGCAACGTTTTTTTATTGGATCAAAAAGTAAAAAGCAACTTTAAAATTAATTTGACGCTTTTAGATGTTTACATATATTTTGCATCCAGCATTATTAAAATAATGTTTTAATCATCATTTTAATAATGTATTTTGGATTCTATCCGGAAACCAACAACACAACAATGTAGATTACATTGTGTGATTTGATAATTTTCATAGAGCTTTATAAATACGTTTATAGTAACCTGTTGAAACTTAAATCAAACTTTTCAAAAAGTCTTTATCATTAAAACAAATTGACAATATAGGTTCATTATAGAATTGCCTTAACGTCTGTACGATATTGTCGACCTTACCGCATCCAATATAGAAATAGTAACTAGGAAGGTTATTACGATAGTGGGACTTATACGCACGCACGCCACTTCCGAATGTTGGACGTCTCAGTGTAGAGTAAAACTCAATATAACACATCATCTATTTACCCAGGCTATTGAATATTATACGAAAACTTAGAAACTATCAGAAGTGTTGAATTGCTTAACACCGGCAAAGGGGCGAAGGATAAAATTACAGGGAATTTCCGCATTATTCGGCAACCCATTAAACTGTCTATTGACACATACTCGGGTTAAACCGAGGTCAATAAGGTAAACATGTGTCATAGCTTATTTCGAGTATCAGTTCCTTATAATTTTGTGCGTGTTTCAGCATATTAAGAAATGGACGGTGCATGTTCTTTCCTTTACCCAACAAAATTTTGTTTATCAATTACGTATGCCTATTAAAGCTTAATTCATTACTACCTGAAGGATTTAAGATGCTTTTAATATTCTAGATCCCTAGAATGTAGAAATCCTTGGTGAAAGTCTTTCTTAGCAGTAGATTACCTAGGGCAGCAGATGAGGATCAAGTAAAAAAGAATATGGAGTCGAATTAAGACACCTCCCTCTTTTTTGGACGCCGGTTAAAAACATTCTTATGTGGCTTCCAACAGGTTGCTGTTGAAGTCCTTACGGGCCAGTAATCAATTGTGTGCTGCGTACTTAAAGGAGAAGTAGGTACAAATTAATTAGCACTTAGGCTGTATACACACGACCTTCAAGCGGCAAATGGGCTATGATGAAGCAACGCGCGTCAAATCGGCGGCATTCCGGATTGTGCGCGCACCGTTACGGCACCCGGACACGGGTTGCGCAATGCAACTCACTCGTTTATGTAATGGCTGTTGCATCGCCTTACACCATGCCCGATATTTGGGGACAACATTTAGCAAATTTTTAATATCCGCGAAGCATCCGGTGATGGTAATCTAGTTAGATAACGAGCTAGCAGAAACGGAAGCATACAATTGGAGCGGAATCTGCAATTACTTTAAATTATGATTCTAAGAATTTTGTGAACTTCCGCTGCAAATGCTTACAAAAATATATTTTTTTTATAGGACTTGTTAATATTATCAAGATGTTTTTATATGATACTGTGTACCTTCTAAGTAAAAAAGACGGTATTCATTTTTCTTTTTCTTTTCAAGTACTCTATTACAGGTTTTTCAACGAGATTGTATACGATAAAACGATCGAGAAATTGGAACATAATATTATATAGGACCCAAGTAAGATTATGAAACCTGGCGACAATAGCTAACGTTAGTCCATAAATCTCCGCGTGTAGTAAGCTTACTTTAAAAGAAACTAATAAATACTATTGAAAGGAAGAAAATAAATAATACTTTCTAAGAAATGAGCCGTGTGATGCGATCGCGTGCGGTGATAGTGCGCACGCGCAATGGCGCCGCTGCGCGCGGCCTTGACAATGTCGCCTGGCCGCAAACCGCTTCACACGGTGTTGCTAGCTCTAACGTGCCTAATTTCAAGGAAAATATTTTATTTAAAAATTTACGCGATAATTTTAAGATGAACCTTTACAGGTACCTACTATAAGATCGCTCTTATAGTACCAGTAGTGAGGCAGTTCGCCTGCCCATAAACCGGTAAATCACTATGCGGAAGTTTAAGTTTGGTGGCAATAAGTAATTTATCTATTTAAATGTTCTTTTTTAATAATCTTATTGAAGATTTCTTAATGTTAAGTATTGTATTTCAGGCTTTTAATTTATCCTATCCTGGTTTTCAATCCGTATTGAAAATCACATTGCATGATCCTCAACATCTCATCCAGCTCTTTCCAAGTATTTAACCGATAAAATTGCTGCTTCAGCTAACATAAGGACTTCCTGTATTACGTTTGTCGAGCCGTTTTACGTTTGCTCCAATCTCCACTCTAGAACACTAATTGGCATATGAATTTTTATGGTGAATTGATTTTGATATTTGGTTAACTGAGCCACAAATCTATACGGTGTGGGAAATCTGGGACACCTGGCAATGCCAACTCTGTATCTCATGTGAACAGTGGACCTTTCATTTCTTGTAACACTTCAAAATGTTCTATAATGACCCTTTTAATGAACATTCCGATGCTGACATTGGCGTTAAAGTGAGTACGATTGTGAAATTCTACATCACTTTACATTCGGAATTTTTATTTGCCTAGAGTGCTTTGATAAAATGTTATACAAACGGCATTTTTGTATTCGTTGAGCAAGTTGTTTTACTTATCTTATTGCGTTCTAATTTCATGTTGTGAATAAAGATTTCTGTATACCGTTTGTTATAGTTTGTGTTTGTAAATGGTAACAATGTTGACGGCTTTTGTCGTGCTAACGTAATTGCGTTGATATAATATTTAATCTTTGCGGAGGCTTATGTACCGAAATATGCTCAATATTGTTGATAATGATACTCGTAATTGTATGTTTTGTTCCAAATTTAACTGTAAATGTTTCCAGCCTGCTATTAGCTGTCTACCGAAATAAGCTGCATGTTGATAGCAACTTGTTGATTTATCAGCGTTGTCTTACTAGATCTTGTGTGTTCGCGACATACAGGCGTCGTTGCATGTCTGGCTTATCTGTGGAACAGATTCAAGCTCGAATTGTCCGCACCTTGGCGACATGGTTTGCCTGGTTTTCTGTCAGCATTACACACGCAGCGTGCTTTAAACTTCGGGCTTTAAAATCCTTTCAAGGAATTAAAGTGTTTTAGCGGCTAAAAAAATGTGTCAAATTCCTTATATTATAAGAAAAAAACTTCAAACGTGATAAATTTAAAGTAATTTATATATAAAATACAATAAATTATAATTTTTACACCTATAAATACCTAGCAACCCCGTTTTTCTTAACTTGTAATGTCAAGTACAATTTTATGCCATTATCCTGATCCTGTCCTGACCTGTCGGTATATATAATAAAATTAAATAAGATTATAGCCTAAGCGAACCTAAAATTTTGTCGCTTCACGTTAAGTAAGCTGTGTGAAATCTTAAAACTTAGCACTTAAAACTCCTCTGAAGCTCGTTAAAAATTGATGTACGAAGTCTTATAAAACTTAACCTACTTATTCAAGACGAAGCATTAATCCGTAACATTATGTCATAAGAAAGTAATGCGTCAATGAATCAAGGATTTGGTTATATCACTATAGGATTCCGAAATGGCATGTCAAGGTGATGCGTCGATTGACGCTGAATATTGTAAATGTTTAACAAGTAAATTGGCTATTGTTAAAGTGGCATTTAGCTTTAGGAATTTATTTGATTCGTGTGTATGTTATTTATATTGGTATTTGCTGTTTTTGGCAGGCGATTGTGTCGGTCAATGTACGAATTAATAGAATGCTTCATAATATTAGGATTGTAAAATTGTGGTTGGATAATGTATGTATGTATATTTTCATTGAATTTTTCTATAGAGCTTTTAGCCACAAATACACACCTACAATGCTAATATTCTGTGTATAGCAGAATTAATGCATGGGTACCGTTTAACTTTGTGGAATACAAAATTACAATCTTTGATCCGTAATTATCACTTTCTAAAAGTATGTATCTCTATCGACCTGGGGAGTTACTCTGGGATCCGAAACGAAGTTCGATTGTTTGGACGTCATACGTAAAACTGTACGAATGAGACTAGATACTCCACATAATAATCGAATCCCTTATTGTACTTCGTAGCCATAGACTAAGTTTGAAGTGAATTAAAAGTGTCATAGAGAATAGTACCAAATTATTTTTAGAAATGGAAATCTTATAACGGACTTCGGACGTCGAACATTCGAACTTATTTTCGGGTCATAAAGTAATCCCTCTGATGCCGATCAATAGTTTTAAAACATTCACTCACTTGAGCTCACATAATTACATTAAACGCAGTAGCTTAATGACTAATGTTTAGGCAAATGAAGTAGATTGATGGCAAATTCGTGATTGATATTCCAGATATACGGACAGATTACATATTAACGCTGTATACACAAGTTACATACTATGAAGAGTTAAATTAAGTATTATTGAGGAATTAGTAATCGCATATTTAAGAGTCATCTTGACCTATTCCGTATTGATCACGCTTTTTTAAACATTTTTAAAATATGCAAATATCTGTGAAATATTAAGAACCGTGGAAATACAACACGTTTTTGTATTAAGGACTAGGTTTTTTAAGTTTAATAAAACAATGGAATTTACTTAACTAACATGCAAAGAGTATATCCGTGACCAGCTCAGTATGCGTGGTGTCGAAACTCCAGAAATGTCGTATAAGGTGGCTTTGTCACGTTTTGAAAATACCATTTAGTTGGGTTGGTAACGAAACTTCGTAAGAAATACAAGAAGCATATATTAACTTTAAAAATACGTACAATTATTAACTCACTTCTCTTGCCCAGAATGGGTAGGCATAGATGCTGCCAGAGCACCCACGTATCACCTTTGTGTTTTATCTCACGATGTCATAGGGGAGCCTATAGCCATATCGGGCACAATTTATTATATACCTACATACATTATCGTCACGCCTGTATCCTAAAAGCAGAGAATATAGACCGTCACTTTGCTCGATCCTGACGTATTACTTTCGCACCATCCACTTTCATCAACCTCTTCATGCATTCTCGTAAGTGTAGGGTACTTTAATTTATTTAGCTTTAAAAATTATAATTAATACTTTTAGGCATAGAGCGATAGACTAGTTTTTAATGGATGTCAGCGTTTTATAATCTAAATCGTAAAGAGAAATGTAACTAAAAACAAAATGCGTTGTTAAGGTTTTATCGCATAGCTTTGTTTTGTTACTCATTAAATTAAGACATGTCTTTAAAAGTTTAGTGTGTTGATATTTTACAATTTATAAATATTTTAATATTAATAAATAATTTATTTACACGGATTACATAATTTATCTAGTAGAATATTATTATTATTTAGTCTATTTATCATGGCGCTTCTTATAGATTAAGCTAGTAATTTTTACTTTTCTATATGTTTTTAATTATGTTTTCATTTGCATCCTAATCATACCCTGTATGTATTATAATCATGTAATTCTGAATATTATGTCATAGTTTAATAATAAGACGGCCTGGTTAAGGAAGGAACGTAGGCAGAAAACTTATGGATCCAAACGAAATCCAAAAGGTCGTGTGGAGATTTATGGGGAAAGTTTATATTAAGCAGTGGACTTCCTGTAGCTGAAGAGAGAGAGAAAGAGTTTACCATTAAAAACACACGTGTCATTAAACTTTTACAGCACACTCTTAATAATATTAAAGAGACTGGCATAATCTTTACAAAGCTTTACGGGAGTAATGTTTTGAACTTAACGACTCTCATTTCAACGGATTAAGGAAAATCTTGAAACAATTAAATTTTCTTTTCTTATTACATTATATTTTATTTCAATTCATAGTCTTCTTATAAATCTTTAAATTTGGTGTATATTGTCCATGAATAAATTCAATTTTCGGCGACGGGACAGGACAGGCTCCGTGGCGCATTTGGTTAGACGCCGGCTGTGAAACGAAAAGCCGCGGGTTCCCCGCACTGAAATATTTGTATGAACCACAGGTATTTGTTTTGCGTCTGGGTGTTTGTGTGATCGAAAAGTCTCTCGTAGTTCCTGATACCCACGACACAAGACTCGATCCTAGTGCGGGGTCAGGACTATGTACGTGACTGTTGGGTGTATTTATTTATTATTTCATTATAATCGGAGCAAAAACTTCGTGAAATTTTCTAACCGTGTAAATTTGACTATAATTTGTATAATAGTTTGTTTCCAATTAACTTTTTAGCCCACAGAACATTGTATGTCACGTCACTGAGGTCCGGTGGCACGCACCAGCCGCGTGCTACTGAGATCCAGCTAGAGTGAAATTAAAATGTTAATTCCCTTAACAACATGTTTGACAGCATTTGAAATAGACATTAACAGTACCACTTGCAATGAGATAAACGACATGTTTTGAACCAATCGCCAGGTGCAATAAACAGTGGTCTACACGCCGGCAAGTACGGCAGATCAAACAAACCAAAGAAACAGTATACATTAAATGAAATAAGAGATGTATGTAAAAACCGTGTCTGGATGGGGCACAATAAATTAAACTTTGTGTTTGTATACTTTAATTCGTTACGCCTGATTGTTTTATTGGAGCTCAGCCAAACCGCTTCATATCACTACTACGCTATAATGTTTTCCATACACTCGATCGGTTGGGACTGTAGACCTGCTTTGAACCTAAAGCGCCATTTACAAGGGGAGAGTTTCTCGCGAGAATCGCATGCCATTATCACATGACAAAACCATCACATCGTATTTTACATGATGCGATATTCGAACGATAATTTCATCTTCGAGGCGAGAAAATCTCCCTGCGTAAATGGGGCTTTAGTGAAATAAGATCCTTGTAATAATACAAACAAACTTTTTCCATTTAGTATAATCTGTCATATTACTATCTATCACAAGGTAGATTATCTATTTTCTTATTGAGAAAACTCAGGTATCCCAAGGGTGGCCGAAAGCGTTAAGCTGGTATCACCAGCTCTCTTAGCTGGCACGCTTGCTATTTTCGCCAAGCTATAAAGCGAAGAAATCGTACGCATATCACCGCAAGTTCCTCGGTGGCCGTAAAATGCAATACTTAGGCTCAATTGCACAAACTAACTTTGCCAATACCTTTGCCCTTGAAACTGTCAATTCCATACATTTGCAAGGTCAAATAAATCTCAAATGTATGGCGATGACATGTCCATAGGCAAAGGTATTGGCAAAGTTACTTGGTGCAACTGAGCCTAATTGTTGCAAGGTGATAGACGCGCTGATTTTCTTCCACATGACCAAACGGCACATTACTTACCTTCTAGCTACGGTGAACAGATGTGCGATCCATAGATATTTGTTTCGAGTCTGGATGTTGGTGAGACCGAAATGTCTGTCGTAGTTCCTGATACCTACTGAAGTAAACACACAGATAGTCTGTTGAGAACTGTTTTTATTCATCCTTTGACGTCTTTACATTTTAATAAGTACCGAATAAAGCTACCCGCGAATTTTAATAAAGACAATATTAAACTACTACACCTACGACACAAGATTAAATTGATCTTAATGTGTAAATGTTAATCTTAATTATCATTCATTTCAACTAAATCTAATAATCTCCGATCTGTTTGATCCTTTAGCTTAACGTAGAGATGTAGCTTCGCTCTGTATTATACATATATTATATATTTTCTATCGCATTTACAACGCAGAGTGCTCTCTGGAGAATTGTTCGGACTTATCCCTGCTGCTGAGTTCCGCCTCCGTACAACACGGGAAACATCTAAATAACACCCACATCACCTTGGAGGTTGGAAATCCATCACAGAACGTTTTTCTAGACACTTTCTCCTACGTACTACAAATCTGTGGAACCAGTTGGTAGCAGCAGCAATTCTGGGCAAATACAACCTAGCGACCTTCAAAATACGAGCGTGTTCCCACCTTAAAGGTCGGCAACGGATCTCCATGCCCTATGGTGTTGCAGATGTTCATGGGCGGCGGTGCTCAGGTAAACCGCATGCTTGTTTTTTTTTATTTTTATTCCATGAATAGCGAGACGAGCACGCCGTTCGCCTGATGGTAAGCGATAAGACAGCTCATAAATAGTAGCAGAACCAAACAACACATCGAATCACAAAGCAATGTTTGGCATTCCACTGCTCTTGCCATCCTGAGACATAAGATGTTAAGTCTCAATATGTCCAGTAGTTACTCTGGCTACAATATCCTTCAATCCGAAACACAACAATGCTTCTACACTGGTATTTGACGGGAGAAATAGTCAATGCGGTGGTACCCACCCAGGCGGCCTCTCACATATGAGGGACCTATCACCAGTAACAGCACTTTTTTGCCCCCTATAACATAAAAAAACGGTTAATATTATGAAAATTGGGTCATTCCTGTGGATATCATAAAGTAATTACGTTCGTAATTCAGCACTATTCAATGTATTTGATTGTACTATTTCGTAATTGGATATAAATTAAATGTAGGTCAATCAGAACTCATAGATTCACTATAACGTTTGAAATAATAAATTAGTTTATTAAATACATTTCCACACGAGGCATCGGCTAGTGGTATAAAAATTTGCTGTCTTTTAAAATTGCATTATTCTTTCATATTTTGTTACAATTTGTAACTTTGTAAGTGCGCTTTTCATGAAATTGAGTTTTTAAGCGATGGTTCCCCAGCGATCTGACCTTTCTTGTACTTTTTTCTTTTACGTCATGATCGAGAATGAGGATTATAGAGTACAAGCTTCAAGGAAGCCGCAATTTCCTAAGCTCTTAGATGGAGTAAAACTTCCACAGGGAAGCTTGCTTGCATATTATCTAAGTACGTGTTGAATATCGTGCTATTTCAGAAGTATCATGCTACATATTTGGTGCCACACATCTTATCGATTTAAATCAGGCTATATTATAGGTTAAACTGGTTTATGAATATTCCAATGTTGGATTAGGCACAAATTAATTAATTGATTTTTTAAAAAACATACATTACAAATGAGGGATCTGTTGGAGAACATAATAAAGGTACTATATACGAAGACCATATATATATAGAATAAGTGCGTGGTGGCCTGTTGGTTAACGGACTAGACGCGCCTGCCCACATGTTCATGGTGGTCGCAGGTTCGAATCCCAAGGCACACCTCTGACTTTTCGGAGTCATGTGTGTATTGATATAATCAATCACCACGCACTAAAACGGTGAAGGAAAACATTGTGAGGAAACCTGCATACCATAGCGATTTATATAAGAATTTTTATGGTATGTAAGTCCGCCAACCCGCACTAGGCCAGCGTGGTGGACTATATGGCCTAACCACTCTCAATCGTATTATCGATTGTAGAGTAGGCCCGTGCCCTGCAGTCGGACGTATATGGGCTGATACAGATACAGATATACGAAGACCACGTACTTACTGTAGCCTCGGACGTCCGCCTACAAAGTGAACGGAGGACATTGTAAATATTGTGACAGAACCGCTTCTTTGAAGTTGCTGTAAAAATACTTGGTGAAGGTGTTGTTTCAATAGTGAAACACCTGTTGGTGACGATGAAGCACAAACCACCCGACAGAGCTGAAAAAAATATGAAGACGTAAAATACTGAAGCCTCTTAATTAAATTCTTTAGCTAAAGAGAATTCATATTTTCTAATGTTTTACCTTTCCCTTAAGGCTTAAGACAATTTTTCGTTAGTCCAATTAATTTTTCATCAGGCGCAGTATTCTCCGTCTTGCTCATAAAAAAGGGGAATCAAAGGGGTAATAATAGTTGAATCAAACCGAGCACACGTGTTCGCGTAGGGATCGTAGCCAATAGTTGACGCATAAGCCGCAGACATGCTGTCCAGTACTTATCGACGATTGCCGACCTTCGTGCCGCATGCATCATTTCATCGACCCAAATGGGTTCCTGGAATTAACATCACTTCACAACCGCTACGCAATGTAAATAAGGCGTAAATTCGTATGGCGCCGAGTTCTGTAAATCAATCCGCTGTGCTCCACAGTAATGTATTGTTGTTTGGGAAATTCACTGATTGGAGTTTATCAAGTTTTTGCGTGTTTTAGTTTAGTGTTATGTTATTAGACGTGACGTGTTAGACGCTTTACATTATCTGTCGGTTTCTGATTTCGTTTTACATTTACTGCTACTTGTTGTAAATTTGAAATTAATCAAATTAATGTGTCTGGAGTCATTTTGTCATCGAGAACGACTATTTTCGTTCTTTATACTCTTGGTATTGTAGGTAAATTATTTGCAATTCTTTCTACAACCGCATAATGAGGATATATAATTCGCACATGTTACCATATTCTTGAATTTGCTCTTAATCGGTTAGACGATAGATTTGTTTATCTAGTGTTTCAAGCTCAGTTTACAATCTTAATTATACTTTAGATAGGGGTGTGATCATATTTCAGTTATATTGTTACAAGACAATATTCTATAGAAGCGGTAATACAAAAGATGGGTATACCAGGGTACGGTGGATATGTTATGGGCCAAGTGATTAATCGGGCATTATTCATAATGCCCGGGCAATATGAATAATGCCCAATAAGAGCGGGCAACGTGATTATAACCAATCAATTTACCACATTGCCCGGGCATTACGAATAATGCCAAGTGCCTATTGGGCAGAGTGATATAAAGCGAATCAAAATCAAAACAATGAGTCGAAGTGGTAGAATTTAGAATAGGTCAGCATGAGGGGGTGGGTTGGGAGGAGTGGAGGGGGGGGAGTGTCGCACCTCCCCTGGTACCACTCCCATGAAAAGGTAACACACTATTCCTGAGAAATATCTATTATAGCAACCTAACCCTTAAAACACTTGTTGTCAATACAAAGTATAGATAGCGCGCGAGTTGAATGCAGTCGGGGCCTGAGGTGCGGAGCGGGAGCGTTTCCCCCCGCCGTCCGCACGCCTCACCTCGCCCGCCTGCAATTTAGTGATGTGCTGTCCTAGCTAATTGTACGCTTACCCTGTTATCGCGTTAATAATCAATTTGCAATCCGTGTTATTAGTTTTATTGTTTTTAATCATTCATAATGACTGATCAGATTCCATCAAGTTCTGTAACGAAAAAAAACCGAGTTTTCGTTCATCGCCAAACACGAGAAATGGCGAAAAAGATCTTAGATATGTGTGTTGAAGAAAGGCAAAACATCAGTTTGGTATTTTCTTTAAGCAATGCATTTTTGCAATTTCTGAGTCTGACAATTTTTTTTTGTAATTTGTTTTATTTTATTTTGATGTATAAAATTATCACTTATTAAAAATGTGTGATAATGTTTACCTAGTTGTTTTAAATAATATTAATCTAGTGTGAAATTAAAGTTAAAACAATGTTAAAATTTATCGACATACTTATTGTAGTCATAAATAATTAGGTCACAGCACTACCGCATTCCTAAGCTCTGCATTCAACTCGCGCGCTATCTATAGCTTCTGCATCGTCTCCGGCGCTACGGGAAGTTCATCCCCTTCGCCCTTGCGTAACAAAAGATAGGCACCTATGCTCACCTCCGCAGCTTCGGCTTGCTCAGTCGCTACGGCTCGCACGGTTGCCTATCCTTCGTTACAGCGGGCGGGGGCTGCTCTCCCTCCGCGCCTCCGGCTTTTTATATACACTCTAGGGTCGGTAGCCAAAGGACTACGTGAAGTCGGGGTGTTCCGAGTCGGTTTTTTTTTTAATTTCATTCAATGGCATGACGAGCACGCCGTTCGCCTGATGGTAAGCGATAAGACAGCTCATAAATAGTAGCAGAACCAAACAACACATCGAATCACAAAGCAATGTTTGGCATTCCACTGCTCTTGCCATCCTGAGACATAAGATGTTAAGTCTCAATATGTCCAGTAGTTACTCTGGCTACAATATCCTTCAAACCAAAACACAACAGTGCATTTAAACTGCTGTTTGATGGGAGAAATAGATATTGCGGTGGCACCCACCCAGGCAGCCTCTCACATATGAGAGACCTACCACCAGTTTTTTTACCAGGTTTTGGGGCACAGTCGACCTAACTGATCCATAAAGTGGGTACACTAATTTTCTTCTAAAGATAATGTTTCGGACGTTAAAAATAACTAAACATAAGCAGATCAATTCAACCTTTCTAATTTATGGGTCTATCGCAGATGCGACAATGCGGCAGAACACCACGTAAAAAATCACCTATTAATCACATTGCCCGATTGCGGGCGGCCTAACCCGCCGCAGTGGCGCCCAACGTGGGGCGCCACTGCGGCGGGTTAAGCCGCCCGCAGGTAGGGGTAGGTAAAGAAATAATTACTCAGGGTAATTACGTGGTTCAGGCTTTAATAGATTCGCATCACTGTGTACACCCGGCACTGTTGCTGGTGGTATGCAACAGGAGTCACTGGCCTTCACTGGACACTGATCCGGGTCTTCGGCACGTGGCGGAACCTGGTGACAGCTCGCCGGCGAAGTCAGCTCCCACGTGGCCGGATACGGTGCGCAGGTCAGCGGCGCGGCGCAGGCTCGGGCACAGTCAGGCAGGAAGCGGTGCGGAGCAAAGCGGGCAGCGATGTCAGTGCACGGAGTTAGCACTCCGTGCCGTGCGGGTGACGAAGCGAAGTAGGCGAAAAACTCGAAGAAGGCGAAGAAGACGAAGAACCTGGAATCAGCGTCCAAGAAATCGGAATGCAAACTAGGCTTGCATTCCGTGCCAGCGACTCGTGATAGTTCACAAGCCCGGCAGACAGAATACACTGACAAACAAGCAGTTAAAAGCGGTTAGCAAATAGAACACTCACCTCAGCGGGTTCAGAAAGACGCGTGGTAGCACGCGGCTTTTAGGTTAAGGAAAAAGGACGCGAGCGCCGTTACACGCGTATTTAAGCGAGCGCCGATGACAGTTCGCACGTCAAATTTGACAGATGTCAGAGATTGAATCAACCAATCAGCGCAACGGAGGCGCACACGGAGGCGTTGATTGGCATAGACAATAGGATTTATGCCGACTATTGAACCATAGACCGCAAATATAAGAGGTGACACTCTCACAACGTCACACGATCATCATGTAGCCATATTCATAATGCCCGGGCAATGTGATAAATAGGTGAGTTTAGATTGTAATTAATCACTTGGCCCGATATCGCTCGGCAATATTCATACTGCCCGCATTAATCACTTGGCCCATAACAGATACACTACACAGTTCATTACTAATGTTATCCAAAGCTGTTGCACATATAGGTAGTTAATAAAAAGTTTATACCATGGATTGTATTCTGAGGCGTAAGAACTAATTGCTGCAGAACTCAGTGATTCCTAGTATTAAATGCGTAAAAAGAGCATAGGCTTTATTTTACGTTGAAATTAAAACATCTCCCACGAGAGTGACATTGTGTTCCGAGACAAAGAGTAACATAAAGCAACAACAGATGAAAGGAAAAACAAATATTATAGTGAGTGCATGTACTGTTGCATGTTTTCATTTGTTAACGCGTAACATCAGCGACATTCCTTATCATGTATGTCTTACGCCTAATTATTTAATATTAATGTTTAATTTTTAAATATTTTCGAAATGGGCGAAATAACATTTTGCCCTACCAAATTCCTAATTGCACTTAATCTAAAAAAAAATATATGAATGGAACACGTAAATGTGGTAGAGCCACAATATTATAATACTTCTAAGTTCAGACTACTACTGTACAATACTGTAGTTTTGTATATCGTTTTTTTTGAGCATACCATTCACCTGATTGACAATGTATGATTTACAAAGCAATGCTTGGCATTCCACTGCTTTTGACATCCTGAGAAATAATATTATGTTAAGTCTTATTATGTCCAGTAGTTACTCTGGCTACAATGTCCTTCAAACCGGAAGAAAAACAATGCATTTAAGCTGTTTTTGTTTGGCGCTAGAAATAGACATTGCGGTGGTACTCAGGGGCCCACTCAGATATGAGAGACCTAGCAACATTTCACTGTACTACAACACCGCTTTGCTTTCTTGTGGAGTAAGATTACCGGGCTCCAATACACCTTTTCTCTTCGTGTACTATTTTCTTTTCCTTCACCTTTCATTTTGGAGTGTCGTTAGCTTATAGTAAGTAGTTAATCATTTACAAGTTTATCACTCACAAGTCACAAGTGAGTAATTTTATCCGATGCAGGAGCCATGAAATAACAAAATATCGTTATTATAAATTTTAATAATAATAATTTTAATTATGATAATTGACTATCGGCCGCACTCAGAGATCTTTGTAAATAAGTATTAAGTAATGATTTAATTAATATTAAATATACTGCAGTAAAAAAGCCGAAATATTTAAACAATAAAAATAGGTATCCTACCTAACTAATATAATATTTTTTGTACACCAATATGGACTAGTGCGAGACGAATGAATGATGAGCGTTCCGTGCTCGTACTAAAATAAATCGTGAGAACATTCATAAATAATTCTAAAACAAACATTTACACCAAACGTTGCGTTGCCAATTACACATGACACAATGTTTGTAAACAAAGCTTTTGTTTATGTAGTATATTTTGATTCTATAGTTCTGTTTGTCTAAATATTTCATATTTTATTTAGGACTCGGTTTTATTGGCTTAGTAGCGCTTTGTGGTCTGGGTGCGAACGCCAAATACGGTAATTATTTTATGCATTTTATTCGTAGATGTAACAATAAAAAAAGTTAGGCCCACGATTACGTCAAACAAACATAAGCTAGAAAATGTAATAAGTAAGTATTAAATAATATTTGTTTCAATAAGTAATCTTGAATTAAGTTTTTATAGATTTTGGGGTTTTGCCTTTTGATTTTATTTTCATTTTCGAATAATTTTCAGCCCCATACGAGTATACTTTCGTAAATGTTCAAATGTATAAAGATACAATTGCCTCATTAGTACTGGTAAGTATGGATTTTGCTAAGTCAGGTCCTGGATTCGACAACCAGGGAACAATAATTGGTGTATGTTTTCATAATTTTGGAAATGTCATATCTATATGCCAACCCGCACTAGGCCAGCGTGGTGGACTATATGGTCTAATCACTCTCAATCGTTTTCTAGATTGTAGAGTAGGCCCGTGCCCTGCAGTGGGACGTATATGGGCTGATACAGTACAGTGCAGTACATATCTACATATATTGTGCTGGGCTTAATTTGGTCTTAGCCCGTATTTTTGGCTTGGGTAGCTTCAGTTCGTAGCTCGCCGAACTATGAATATAACGAAATACATTAATGACTCTTCTACTGCGTTTTGTGAGCTGTATGTAAATATTTAAAACTATAACCGACCGATATACCGAGAATTCTAAACCTTACTTTCAACTATTTTTATTAATTTTACAATGCAGTTATGCATCGTTAATGATATTTATGCTTCCTGCTATTGAATTCAAAGTTCGAGAAGATAATCGGAAGAGGAAATATCGGTCCCGTTCGTGACCGAAGTCTACGTATTGCCTGATTTTACAAACATCAAGTTTGGTCATGCTTGCGCTAAATTATGATTGTCATTTCGAAATATTTTAATGAGCCATTTCCTCATACTGATACGTTTTGTTTGAACAGTCATTCTGTAATCTTCTGTTTTGGTAGGGATGTGCTTTGTGACAGAATATTATTACTTTCATTTGTCTTAGAAAAGTGTAGTTGGCGAATATGTTTAATAAGACTGCCTCATTGTAAATCAAGTAAAAAATGGTTTCCAACATTTCAAAATGTAGGTTGTATAGTTATTTACCATCAAGAGGGGCGCTTTTGATGATAAATAAAAAACGTGTCACATTCAGTCTAAAAGCCAATTGTCTTTGGGATTTTCTTTCAATATGATTTAATCGCTGACACTCCTATTTGTATTCTATTTCAAATAAATAAAATAAGACCTCCGAATAATGATGTGATAAAAACACTGCAGCTTAAAAGACGTGTCTTAAAAGTATCTCGTAGACTTAAGTCGAACCGAAATCGCACAAAAACATGAGGTCGAAACCTTTCTTCCGTCTAAAAGTAGAGCATGAATAAGATAGAAACAAGCTTTATATGATTACGAATCGTTTATTGTTCATACTACGTGTTTTGTTTACATCCCCACTGACAGTATGCGCGTAACCGCAAGTTACTGGTAGTAACCACCTACATAAAACATCGTTGTTTTTTCACCAACAACAACTCGGCAATATTGCGCGTGCGTCACGCCTTAATCCGATTGACCGATCAAAAACTTCCACGCATCGAGGTATTTCGATTAGATTTTGCTTTACAGCATACTTGTTTAGCTTTGGCAGGATGCCTGACGAATCACACTGCAGGAAGAACAGGGAATGCGCCCAGAACAATTAGTGTTACCATTATTGTTGTGTTAAATAGGAAATTGATGGGAGAGCTGGCGTGAAAATATTTGGCTACGTCATAATGTTTTGTGAATCACGAAATGGATTTATTGCTTGAAAGTATCTTAAAATGTTTGTTAATGATAATATTTATACTATTTACGTTTTTGTAGGCAATACGTTTTAGAATTTACTATTAGGGATTTTTTGCGTAGTTGAATAATTGTAGTTAGTTAGTTAGTTATTTGGATTTTTCTTAGTTCTACAAGTACTTAATATAAGAATAATAAATGAATAACTTTTTTCTTTTATTAACAGTATATTATATTTAAGAAATAGAAAAGGTTGCATTGAAATCTTGGTTTACCTACCTGAGTAAATGGGCCAACACAATTTTCAGGTTTTCTGTTCAATCCACTTCGGACTCACTGGATATGCATGTTGCGGAATGAGATAAGGGTTTAATATTGGTCTCACTGGGTTTTAAGGAGGCAATACAGTACCGCTAAATTATATCATTTAGTCATCATCATTATGACGAAAAAAGAAGTACTAGCATAAAAATATTCAAAAAATGCTAAATTAATATTATGATATTCTCTGCGAATCATGTGTAAATGAGACTGATGTTTTCTTAGACAAGCCGAGTATTGTCCCTAATGGAGTGTATTGAGATGGCTATGATCTGTGGTATTACAGTCGAATGATGTAGGATGATGATGATGATGTTTTACAATACAATACTCGTAAATTCAAATGTCTAATACAGTTCATTTGCAAGGATTGCATTGCCGGCGTATTTGTAGTCGGTCGTGAACAAAAAGGTCTCTGTTGAATTATACAAGATACAAATCGATGTTGGCACGGATGGGGCATTTATACCGCGATTTGAATTCCGCGCCCGATTTGTGACCTCGTCAAACAATTATGCACTCACAGCATATTTCTAAGCAATTGTTAACTTAAATGGGAACGATTTGCTGTTATTATACGGATGTCTTCATTTTGTGAATTGATTTAATGCATGTTGCACTAGCGCTTGTTTAAAGTTGTATATCATATCGAATGTTTTGCAAATATAATTTGAAGAAAAATCTTAATTTTAATTGAATTAAAGTTGATGTTATGTGTTACTTCATTGGTTATCGATCAATCATCGGCTACAGATCCAAATTAATATTTGGCAAAAATTTGGCCATTAATTTTCCTCGTTTTAAGAGCTTGAAATGACTGAGATTTTATATTTACTCGTGAAGTAACATGTAATCGAGTTAATACTAAATCGTGACAAAATTTTGGATGCCCCGCGGTTTTCCTACAATTGTTTATATATTTCAAATGTTATGCCAGTGGGAGACCTGCCTGTTGAACTCTTCGGCTTGAATGATAATGTTTAATATCGTTTGATATGGTTTATATCGTCAGTGTAGTGAGGATTGGCATGTAGCAGGGCGGAGCTCTCAGGCCATCAATACCGTGTTCGCAAATATTTTGATATTCAATTTATAAGCGATAGCGAGTAATATTAATGCATCATTTCTTATTTTTTAAATTTCAGTTGTAGCCAGTGGTTAATTGGATTTAAGGGACTTCATAAATTAAGGTGAAGACTGCAACGCAATGTCCTGCCGTGCATAATGATAAGTTCTGAATAGTGTGGCTCTCAGCAGGCGTAACACTATTAGGCGGGGAACCTGCACATCTCTTTATTATAGCTAATAAAGAAATATACTTAAATATAGGTAATTAGATAGTCGTTCGCGTAGACATTTCTAACCAGACAATCAAAAGCCAACATACAGAGAGAGAAACAAAACTAAAAATTGTCAAGAGGCAGCGTTCTTTCACTTAACTGCGACGGAGTCAAAAACACGGAATAGATTTCGGGTAAAATCGTTTCCACACGTCTGTGCTTCTGTAATATCGCATCATTCATACGACTGAGATATTCATGGAGAGAGCAATTCAAACCGCAAGAAACCCGTTCAAAAAACCAAGGCTTGCTTGGATAATTTCCCACAAGGGCTGACCTCTTGCTGGCAGTGGGTCAGTAATTATGTCGAAATTCAGGAAAAATGTAGACAATATAAAATTCTTACAAGTACCGATGATATTTTAGAAGGAAACTGCGAGGTTCTACAAATGATTACAAATTAAAATACAACCCAACGTAATATTTTTCAACCATTTATTTAATTAGTCATGTGACTTAGCTAAATTAATTACATTTACCATACAATAAGGGAAGTCTATTTAGGATTAATTCCGACGTATCAATCTAGGCGGGTCGTTAGTGAGCCACTGACCTTAGATCACCTATAGGTTTGGTTGGCATTTTCATTCAAAGAGCATGCCATTGTGAGATTCTTGATTTCGTTAATTTTATATTAATTAAGTGGTTTCCGCATGATCTATTGAAAGCAGTTTTCAGAAGATTATCTAGCTATGTTGTTCAATGTATCAACCAACGCACTTACTATGTCATATTATAAATATTATTTAAATACAGATCGCCTGATCAGCGAAGAATAATATCGTGAAAAAAAACTGAATGGTAAAGTGATCTTTACTAGAATATTTATGTTATCTGAAGCCTCATGATCATCATCTCTGCCACAGGAAGTCCACTGCTGAACATAGGCCTGTAATAGAAGTCTACCAACCTATAATATACCATGGTGGAACACGATCTACCATACCTACCTATACTTACACCATCTAAATCTTAGAGTATGCTCGTGACCTGTAGTGGGACGTATATGGGACAATTTATTTCGTTATTCAAATTCAAATGTTAATTTTCTTAAGGTCCTGCCATAAAACCCGCGATATTTTGCTACTCACAATAGCAAATATTGTAGAAAGAAAGAGAATGGTTTAGCCAGCAGGAATTTCCACGACTAATCGTCATGGAACAGCGCAATATTATGCCAGAAATGTTTTATAAAACCTTAAAATCCATTGAACTTACTTTACTACTTAGTACTTTAATCATATGTTTACCGTTTACAGAAAATAAGTAACAACAGTATTATTGAAATGAGCTGTTAGCTTTATCAACAATCAGCCGCGCCATTAAGCTGTGAAATAGCTTACCGGCTTATGTGTTCTCGTCTTCAAACAATATTGGATACTTTAACCGGACCGTAAACCGCAATAAACAAGCCTGTATTATTATAATGAGTATTCACATATGGTCACCACCCTTTGCTAATGAAAGGTTTGATTAAAATGTTATATAGAATGGGCGTATGAAAACAAAAAATATATGATACCTAATCGTAGCTTTCTATGAACTTTAGACTTTAGAAAGAACTTCTAGAAGGTTAAGTTAGAAATTATCTGAACATATTTCAGCCACTAGCCATTCAATCACGAAAACGCAACTGCAATTTGTTTCTTCATGGCAGTAACTTGGAAAACCACACTCTTCGTGGACCCATTGAGTAAGCATAAGGTCTTATACCCTCATACGTAATCCATCAACAGAAATTTAATTTGATTGAATTCAAATCGATATTGATCCTCTCATGTTTTGCACCACAATAACCTAAGCACCGACAATACGGGCAAGGTGAGGTAACCCGCCGAAAGGGCAACCTATTCGGATATAAAACGTGAACATCCCTGCATTCTGTACTCGGTCTTCGGCTCGGCTCGCAATCGACACGCTCCATCTGCGGACCCTACGACTCTAGAATATGTCGAAACTGGTAAGGAATTGCTTCATAAAAACACAATACCAGCGCTTTGTTAAACCATATGAGAAAACGTTTATGCAATTTTCTCATAGTGCGAATTGTTCGTTGTCTTAATTGTTACATTTTCTTGGATATGTACGACTTGGAGTTCCTAATCTGGGTTATTTGACGGTAATTTTATATCAAGATTAATTTTTTCAGAATCTAGACAAGCAAAATCTCGATTACATTTTATAGAAGTAAATATAACATTTTTCTGACCAAGAAATTCAGAAGCGCATTTCTTTAGTATTGATCTATGGTTGTAGTAGCTGGTACATAAATCCAAGTGATTTATCTGAAACGGTAGATTCACCTTTTGATTCGTATAATTCGTATCATAGACAAAGAGTCCTCATACACCATAGATCACAATTCTTACACAAGCATATTAACCGAAGCTGAAATCTATCGTTGCTCAAAATTCTCATCAGGCGCCTGCCCCACAAAGTTTTTCACCAAAGAGTTCGTTTACTTCCAGATCTTATCAATGGTGGTGGCCTTCTTGGTGGCGGTGAGCGGGGAGCGCCTGGACCACCTGGTGCCGCAGGGCTACGCCCCCGCCAGCGCGAGTGCCTACAAAGGTCCCGCCGGCCCTAACTCGCAACCTTTCAACTTCGAAAATGTCAACAACGGCGATGGAACGTATCGATTCAGGTGAGTGTGTTTATGTTACTGTGTGTGACCCGACCGATTAGTCAATAGAAACGATTTAATGTAATTTATGCAGTCAAAGATATAGAGTTTATTTCTATTGCTGCGTTCATGTGTATACTTCGCTTGGTAATTTTAAATGTTTTATTTGTATTTCGATATTGGTAGTTTTTCCTCAAATTTCATGAGAAAAGTTATTCTGTATGATATTCTTTGTAAAGACTTACAAATAGTCCTATTTGGCAGATAGAACTAGAATCTAGAAACTAAAAACATTGGAATAGAAATGAATATAGAAAGTCTTTTTTCCTATGGAATTGTTAGCAAAAAAACTGTAGTACATATATCTATTGGTGAAATAATTGTTTACATCGTGACACTTTTTAATATTTTTATTTTAATCAAATTTAATAATATCTTATTTTAAAACAAATGAAGTACCGAATTACGTAACGAAAGAACATTGAAACACCCTTTAATATGAATGTAATTAACCATGACATTTACAATAGTAATACAGTTTTCTTTGTTTATGTCTTGATTACTATTACTCTAAATACTAGTTAGATTTACATCGCAATGTTAATGAGGTCATCGCAAATTAGTCTGTTTCGTACACACTAACTACATTTGAACTATAATTAAGTTTTATGTGAAGTGCATTTGTATAGAAGTTACAAAACTAGAAAAAAATACAATAATACAGAAACATTTTTTGTGCCCGATGATTAAGACCTCACGCAAGCTATACAAGTTAATAATAAATTAACTTTTTAACAGTCCAGCAACGATTTAAAAACCAAGGATAGGCCCTCAGTACATTTGGAGTTCTAAAAAGACGACCGTGAAAATCGCGCTAAAATAAATAGTAAATTAACTCAATTTAATTCCGTCAAGATTTCTTTAAAGCCATGGTTTCTTAAAGTGGGGTCCACGGACCCCTTAGGGGTCCGTAACATGTGTGCCAAGGTTCCACAGCAGCTCAGTAAACTTTTAATATATTTATCAGAAAATTAACATTTAAATGCCTATCAATATTAAAAAGAAACAAATAACTAAAATAAAAACTTCAAACCTAAAAAAAACACTATAAAGTAAACAATTATAATTATACGCAACGCAAATTAACGCAGTCCAGATTAAATTGTCTGCAATATTTTAGATATTTCAATGGCATCTAAAATGTATAAAATCGTGATGACCAATTTTATTTTATTTATTTAATATTATTTATTCGGAAAACTTAATGACAGTAATTTTTCAACGTGCCGTTTTAAACCAAGGTATTTGAGTTTAAAACAGTATTTTGATCTTCAACTAAAAAAAAAAACCGTGCGCCGCGCCGGTGTCTAGTGCTCGACAATTTTATTCCAAGCGTAACAAAAGATTCTACTAAAAGAATCCACAATGTATTTTCCAGCTACGACACTCCAAACGGCATCTCAGCGCATGAAAGCGGTGCTCCGCGCGCGCCAGGACCTGAAGGCCCCGCCGTCACGGCTGAGGGAGGGTTCTCCTACCGCACTCCTGACGGCCAGCAGATCTCCCTCACCTACACCGCCGACGAGAACGGCTTCCATCCCGTCGGAGCGCACCTGCCCACGCCACCGCCCATCCCCGAAGCCATCCAGCGAGCCATCGAGTACAACAAACAGCATCCTTCCTCGTAAGTGATCTGTTTAGACTTTTCAGCTGTTGAAATACCAGAAATATTTACTCCTGTCACTCTTTGCAATCAACCAGGAATGCATCTACTTAGTGTATTTATAGATCAGAATTGCTCTCATTTTAAATGTTCAGATATCAATGCTTGAAATCCTTGGTGAAGCCTAAGCCTTCAGTAATGGGCATTCATTAGCTGCATATATAAAAAATATACCCAATAGTCACCTACATAATCTGATCCCCAAGATCAAGTCTGGTGATGTGTGTATCAAATTGCGAGAGACTTTACAATCTTAAAAGACAAACATCAAAACCCGAAACAAAACTATGGATCACAGAGACATTTTTCTCGGTGCGAGGATGGAACACGTGGCCGTTCGTTTCACAGACGGCGTCTTATCAACTGCGCTACGGTGGCTGCAGATCATGATTATTCTGTAATATTATTGTAACTGACCTAGGTATTTATGTATATTGATTAAGCCATATAAGGTAGAGCAACATCGCCATATGTTATAATATTACACTATTTTATTTATTAAACGGTTAGTGAATCGAAGAGGGTCAGGACGGATTAAAATGGAAACTATGTGAATTTCATGTTATTGTGTGTTTATTATAGACCAAGCCCATCTAAATTTTTAAACCAGTCTTTTCAATTAAGTGATACTTTGATTTGCAAAAGAATTCTAGGAGATAAATAAAATAAATATACTAACTAAGCATTAGAATCAGATAGAATCATAAGTACATTCCTGTGAATTAACTTTTGAATATTCAGTCATCAGTATCAGCCTATATACGTCCCACTGCAGGGCACGGGCCTACTCTACAATCGAGAATACGATTGAGAGTGGTTAGGCCATATAGTTTGAATATTACTTGTAAATAAATGTTTATATTGTGCCAGAATAAACTCAATAATACGAGTATATCTTGCTTTCCTAATTAGATTTTTTTTATTTTTCAGTGACAACGGCAACTACGGAAACGGAAACGGTAGAGGCAACGGCTACCATTACTAAAATGTACCATGTTGTTATCGGATTATGGATATGTATGCCGTACCTCATAATATACGCAAGGACTGTGATATCGAATTAATAATGAAAATATGTAGCCAACCACGATGTGACACTGTAACATATAATTAAAAGTACAGCTACATACAAAAAGTTGTTATGTTATTTTTATGCCCATTTTCTAATAGTAGGTAAATGCTATAAAAGAGTTTGTGAAGTGGTGAAAATTACCGTAGGAGTTTTGCTATTCGCATATTCACAAAAAAACAACATAATCTTATGTATAATTAAAGAACTAAATCGTAGAAGTTTGTTATTTCACTACAATTTATTTGGAATATTTACGTGATTTTTTGCATATTATGTATTATTTTTGAGAGTTAGAAGCAGTAAATAGTAAAAATCACCAATTGACTCACTAGAAAGAAATGACTCAGGAATTGAATGATACATTAACAATACATACGAATTATGGGGCTCATTTATTCCTGTGGAAAATAGAAAGAAAGAAACGTTTTCAACAAAAACCATACATATTACGTATATTAAATCTGAATGCATATAACACTAATTTTATAATATGGAAGCCAAAAAATATAAACCCGTTTTATATTGTATTTCTTTTCATTGTCTGATTTGACTGGATTGTTGTAGAGAATGTCGAATCATGTCTCGAATAAAGAATAATTTAAGTGTATGTTGTTGTAATGTTGATAATATTATAAACGGTTATAGTTGGACAAGTAAATGCAAATTCAACACGTCGTATTATTTATTTTGTATTCAACACATAGTTACAATATTATTAGGTGGGAGCTATAATGTGCTATATATACAGACTGTTAAATGGAAATAATTAATATTTATATATACATATTTATCTTACGTGCATGCAACATGAAGCTATACAAATGTAAAATATTTGTTTATTTGATATATGATGATATATCATTTAGTTAAAGTTCGATTATTGTAATTAATGTACATCAATGATCAATCTATATGCAGAAGTCACGGACCTCTTTTATGATCGTGATGGCATATAAGTCAGGGCTATAGATATTCCACGACACTGGCATAGTACGGCTTGATAACCTTCAAAACATTGCTGATAATCGTAGTTATGCAGGCTTCATCACGATAATTTTTTTATCGTTATAGTTATAAAGAGGAAATATATTTTTGGTAGGGTGAAATGTTGAACAAAAAGCCATGTCATTTTTAGTCCACCATATCTTTTAGTGCGTGGTGGCCTGTTGGTAAACGGACTAGACGCGGCTGCCTACATGTTCACGGTGGTCGCGGGTTCGAATCCCAGGGCACTTCTCTGATTTTTCGAAGTTATGTGTGTATTGATAATCAATCACCACGCACTAAAACAGTGAAGGAAAACATCGTGAGGAAACCTGCATACCATAGCGATTTATAAGAATTTCTATGGTATGTAAGTCCGCCAACTCGCAATAGGCCAGCGTGGTGGCCTATATGGCCTAACCACTCTCAATCGTATTCTCGATTGTAGAGGAGGCCCGTGCCCTGCAGTGGGACGTATATGGGCTGATACAGAATCTCTTTTTGCCTACTTACGCGATTCAATTATGATTATTCTTAGTGTTAATTAAATACATTTATAATGAAAATTTGTTTACCACATTATAATGTTGACTGCAAGAAATAAATTTATGTATTTATTTATCTTATACCCTGCTCTCGATTAACAATTGCATTTTAATTTTATTTTTATTTCAATATGGTTAACAATATAACGATATTTGAAACGATTGAAAGAAGATGTAGATTATTTTTTGCGCTGAAACGCCTACAAAATAAGGGTAGTAAACATATAATCTGTTCATGATATTAATTTGTATACCCATTACCAGAAAGTTTAAAAAATGTCATCGCGAAAAACAAAAGTATTTTTTTTATTATTCATAATATTAAATATACATAGAATACTTGTTGTGAACGTACCTATAATAAGTGTGTAGAGTAAAGACCATGTAGCGCAAGCGTTTAGAGTTATACGGACTAACTAACAAGGTCCCTGCAGGTCGCAGAATATAATCCGCTTGAAACACGTCACTAAGAAACTCCTTGGGGGAGGTCTTTGTTCGGTAGTTCACTTCCTGTGGCTGAACATGGTAATTTTAATAATAAATACTTAATAAATACACCCAACAGTACATAGCTCTGACCCCACACTTATATCGAGTCTTGTGTCGTGGGTATTAAAAATATTGAGTGCCTTACAAACACCCAGACCCGAAACAAATACTTGTAGTTCACACAAATATTTGTCAAGGTGCGGGGATCGTACCCGCAGCCTCACGTTTCACAGACGGCTTCTTACCAACTGCGCCACGGAGACTGTTAATTGTGGTGGAAGCAAAGGTAAATAAGCATTTTTTTCTATAATAGCTTGAAGTGCGTAAACTACTGCTGTAAACGGACCGACGCGGCCGATAGCATGTTCACGGTTCACCCCTCTGACTTTTCGGAGTCATGTGTGTATTGATGGTCAATCACCACACACTGTAAGGGTGAAGGAAAATAGCACGAGGAAACCTGCATTTCACAGCGATTTGTATGAACTTCTACGGTACCTATGTAATGTTCACCAACCCGCACTAGGTCAGGGTGGTGGACTATAAGTATATGGCTTAACCACGCTCTCTTATTCTTAATTTTTGAGGTCCCTGATGTCATGATGAGCTTGATATAGAGTTTTTTTTTCTTTGATTCAAAGAGCCCCTCAAAAGGAGTTTTAATAAATTGTGTAACGTATATAATTTATGAATAGCGCCTTTAGTTGGTATATTTTGTTTGTAGTCAAAACGTAAGCGAAACTCAGAAGCCAACACACAAAAGCTCAGGGGTTTTGGTATAAATAGACCACTGAAAAATGAATAAAGGTATAGTATCTCTTCTGTGTTGCCTCCACGATGTTTAGACTAAGTATGACAAAACACCGCGTTATTCCGGACCTTTTATTAATAATTCAGAGGAGAATTTTGTCCCTTTTAAACTTTGTAAGTGGACTCTATTTGGAGTTTATAAGTGGGGAAGAATGTTAAGCAAGTAAAGTATTTAAGGTGCATTTGATATTCCTTAGTAAATTTTGCTACACTTGACAATTATTATTTTTTTAGAGAGAATGACGAGACGAGCATATCACTTGCGTTCAGACACAAGATTGAAAATTATTATTTTATGGAGGCGTTCCTCAACCGAAAATATTTGATGTCAATGTTCATAAATTGATCTTTACAACATTCAAAGGGTTAAAGTAGATTTTTTATTTCAATGAATGGTGAGCCAAGCATGCCATTTGTGGAGTAAGTGACTTTATCTTACTATGAAAATTAAGAAAAAAATGACTGAATAAAACTTAAAGACATAATTAATTTTTTTGTATTGCAATTTGATTTGGTAAACGGACATGTAAAGATTTTTTTGTTCTAACGAATATATGACTACAATCTTGTATTTATTTTCTTTCTTGAAAAGAGTAGCAAAATAATAATAATGAGGTCAATAAGAGAACATTTTTGTGTATTCCTTAATTAGGTTTCAATAAAATATATTGTGCTCCTTTTAAGGCTTTTATTTCGTAAAGCTTTGAATAAAAATATTATTAACAATTTGAAACAAAACTGTAATAAATAGATGGCAACTCAATAAACCATTAACACGCCATGCAAGTCCCGTGACATCGAGAATATTTCTATGTATTTTCTTAGTAGTGGTAAGCATTGTGTCTACCGCCGTGGTAGTAACCGTCGCCGCTGAAACAGAAAAAAGTATTTTACAATCGGATGATAAATTTTATATATACATAGCTTGTAAAAGTTATATTATGAAATTATTAAAAGCTACAAAGGTTTGCGATTAGTATTTCAATGGCTGTTTATAGTTTAGGTTTTAGAGAATAAAGCTAATAATATAAACTATCGAAGATATGAAGGTAGGCCATCATATTATTCATATTATAGTTAATAAAGGCGGTCCAGAAAATTTAAGGAGAAACCGATATTAATCATTTGTCTTCATAGAGCAGATGAAAAATATATATAATTTTCATGCGTATCATCGATTATATATTATGAATCATCGTATTTTTTACTATAGGTACAGTCAGCAACATAAGTCGTTACACATTCACTAGATTTGGAATTGTCTTATGAACCAAAGTAATAATTCTTTTCAATATCGTATGGCACTTCTCGATATAGATGACTTTACTTGGTTATACTTTACGACTACAGAGTAGTACGTACAAATTTTAATTCATAAAAATGCTATCAAAAAATGTGAAGTGTGCAGCGACTTATGTTGCTGACTGTACATGATAGTGTAGACGTGTGAAGTGGACGTCAACAATAAATGAGGTTCTAAGCAATGAACACATTACATGCATTTATTGCGAATTAAGCTGATGAATTAACAGATACTTATTATGAAAATTCAATCACTGTATAATTTAAACGCTCAAAGCAGATTTACTTCAACCAAAAATACAAAAATAAAAATGAACTCACGAAGAAGGATTCTGTCTGTTGAACTCGATGGAGCGCAGAATGGCCTCTGGGATGGGGGGAGGGGTGGGGAGGTGAGATCCTGTGGGATGGAAGCCGTTCTCATCGGCGGTGTAGGAGAGGTCGACTTGCTGGCCGTCAGGGGCGCGGTACGAGAACCCTCCTTCAGCAGTGACCGCGGGACCTTCAGGACCTGAAGCGCGCGGGGCTCCACTCTCGTGGGCGGCGATGCCGTTTCCAGTCTCGTAGCTGTAAAGTGTATTAAACATATGTAGGTTATGGCATTTTTTACATCTGTAGTTTATGGAAGAGTGATGAGGAAACCCTTACTCAGTCTCAGGATTGGACAAACAAATTGTATAGATTGGTAGACAGAGGTATCTGTATCTCTATTAGCCTATATACGTCCCACTGCAGGGCACGGGCCTACTCTACAATCGAGAGTACGATTGAGAGTGGTTAGGCCATATAGTCCACCACGCTGGCCTAGTGCGGGTTGGCGGACTTACATACCATAGAAATTCTTATAAATCGCTATAGTATGCAGGTTTCCTCACGATGTTTTCTTTCACCGTTTTAGTGACAGAGGTATACAAGAATAGAATAAACAAGAATTGGTTTTGATCGAAAAATAAAATTAAACAAATACACCTAACAGTCACATACATAGTCCTGACCCCACATTAAGCTCGAATCTTGTATCATGGGTATCAGAAACTACGAGAGACTTCTTGGTCTCACAAACATCTAGTCCCGAAACGAATATATAGGGATTACACCAACATTTTTCTGGGTGCGGAGATTGAACCAGCGGCCTGTTGTCGGTTCACAGCCGGCGTCTAACCAACTGTGCCACGGAGGTTGTTGGCTGGAGGATATGTTTGCAGGGAAGCGAGAACTTACTGCTGTACTCAGAGATTTTTAATGTCAATTAAATCAGTAGGTACTTAGCTTAGATTTTAGAAATAAAATCTTTACGGGACAATTTAATTGACATTACACGTGTCTTAGTGCAGCCGTTGGTTATTTAACAAGGAATTAATTGTCTTTCTGTTAACACGTTTCAGTTGTATTTAGTGTTATATGAATCTAACAAGGTGTGCACTAGAAGAAGATTCTGTTATTTTTAATGGTCGCATGTTAACCTTAAAAAATGTTGTCCATCCCTTGCTGTATAACAGTATACATATAATTCTCATATTATTCGATTTTGTTTTTATCGTTACCAAATAACTACTATCAATTACTCTATTATTAAATAAAGTCGTGACTTTTATACTGTGAGAAACTTTAAGGAATGCGTTAAAAGCGGAACTGCAAACTGAGTTACAAAAACTTAAAGATCACATATTTTTAAACCAGTTTGGATGTTAAAACAATATAATGTACATTGATGAAAATATACACCAGTACTTAAATCTCGAAACACGCGCTTTTTAAATACGAAGGAATTTTGGTAAAAGAGCCGTTAGAACTGTTAAATAAAAAGACGGTAATCTAATATTATTTTTGGTCACCATGATCTTTACTTTTTTTTAGAAACATTAACTATTTTGTAATCACATGATTCTGAATCAGCCCATATTTGTATATCTATAACAGTACGATTGGGAGTGGTTAGGCCATATCAGATTATTAATGTTGGGAAATATGGACACATTAATTTGCGTTTAATTCCAAAAAAATGTATTTCACTTCCCTTCAATAAATAATTAACATAAATGAAAATTTCCGAGATTACCTGAATCTGTAAGTCCCATCGCCGTTGTTTACATTGTCATATCGTAGGATGGGTATATGGGCGCCTCCATATGACCCACTGTAGGCTGACGCGCTGCTGTAAGCCGCGGCATTGCTATAACTCCCAGCTTGGGAGGAGAAGAACTGGTGGCCCAAGTGACCGGCCCGGGCCAGTGACACTACCGCGAAGGCGACTGCGATCTGAAAACAAAAGAGTGAGTAGATATATTGTTTCTAGGAGGGTTGATTGTAATATTGTCGCAATCTGAAATAAAAATAATGTTAACAGCCTCCGTGGCGCAGTTGGTTAGACGCTGGTTGTGAAACGAGAGGCCGCGGAGTCGATATTTGTGTGAACCACAAGTATTTGTTTAGGGTCTGGGTGTTTGTGAGACCGAGAAGTGTATCGTAGTGTCTGATAACTACGACACAAGACTCGATCTTAGAGTGCGGTCAGAACTATGTATGACTGTTGGGTGTATTTATGTTTTTGAAATGGAAGTTGAAATATAGGATCCCTCTCGATCACATGGCGATAATGTCAAAGGTACGGTAATAGTTTGCTAGTGTTCTGTTTTTAAAATTGCCTGTTTGGCAAGGACTGTAAAATTGTCGTTACAAAATAATGATACTCTTACAACGTTAGATGATGTTACTACATGAAAAAAATATTTATGAAGCTACTCAAAGAATTGTATCGTCGTAGTATTTCATGTAATTGACAGAGCAGAACAAAAGTTTCAGATTAAATTAAGGATGTTTTTGTATCTGAGCTGTGTAGTGGATACCAATTATAAGGTCTTGTTAAAATCCAATAAGACCCAAAAATGTTTTCAAAGCCGCTGTAATAAACTAGATCACAAATATTTTGTAAACATACCTTCAAAGCTGACATGTTGTGTTGTTGAATACAAAGCTGTAGGCTGAATGATGCCTAATACATCATAAACTGTGTTTTTATATGGATTCAACCCACCATTCCGTCACCTTGCACCGATATTACAGGGCGTGTCCGAAGAGCATTGCATACCAAAGAGATCACCCCCCGAGGCGCCGACGATTGTTAGCAACCATACGAATTTGGCAAGTACACTTTGCACCTTCAAAAAACGCAGACGCGCGGCAGACGGCCATTGTTGAAACTTAAAAGCATTAGGTACGTGCTGCAATTACGGGGTTACTCATGCTAATTATTGGTTCGATGTACTGTGTAACTGTATAATGTATGGATTATCGATTTTTGAGTAATGGTTTTGTTTAAGCGTAATTTGGTGGTCGAATTGCGTAATTTGAGTTTTGGTAATCTTTAGTGATGATAAAGAAGAATTGGCTTAGTGGTACATTTTGTGAAAGAGAAGAATGAATTCGGATTTAAAGAAAAATGTATAGTGGTTTAGAAATAACTCATAATTATGACAGAAAAAATATTTGCTTGAATATATCGTATTTGGGTTCAGTTCTCCGCACGTATATAATATGATGGATCGTGCTTAAGCTCATGCAAATGTGATGCAGTGTAACCTTATGCTAAAAAGGTCTTTGAACACAGTTTTAATTTAATTTTAAGAGCTTTCATTATTTCCATGTCACTTCCAATATATAATCATTAAATTCCTGGTACAAAATAGTAAATCCTTTTACTACAATAATATTTAATTTACAAACGAGCCAAAGTTAAATTTATTCACAACATTTAATGCTCTGTAAATATCGGTAAAAACAATAATTTAAATTTACAGTTCCACATTACGCAGTTGCCGCAGATATTCACGACCAATTACCAACTCTCGTTCGCATTTCATACGTTATTGCGATAGTGTGTTATTTGCTGAAATTACGTACAACGAGCTGTGTCCAAAGTGTGTGCAAATGCCCTGGTCGAGAAGGTTTTAGTCTTTCCCAAGCAATTGGCTAAGGTGTAAAGCATTTACTTACACTGATACCCTGGCTGCGACGCTCTAGGGCAAACTATTGCAATTGCTTTTCACCAGTGCTATAATTTAACCATGCGGTTTGTTTCTGTCATTTATTAGGTATGTGATTTGTGTGGGAACATTTGTAAGGCTGATTGATCTAAGAGGTCTTAGGTCAAAAACGCAATGTAATATTCATGCACCCCAAGGAAGAAAGTTAGAATATTTTTTATTAAATATTTTATCTGTAACTGCATCAGTCCAATTCATATAAACGTCCCAGTGTAGTGCAAATGCCTCCTCTATAATAGAGAAAATAAACGATTGGTTAGGGCATATAATCGACTTATAATCGGGCATATAATGAATAGCCTTTATTATGAAGTAGGAATTGACATTAAAAGTTGAAGGGGATACTGCTAGATAAACTTAGGCATCTCCTCGCCAATTGATTTTAACTCTGATTTTTACTGTCTCTTTGTCTTCAGCAGGAAGGGAGAAAGTATATTGCTGAACATAGGCCTCCCCAAAAGACCCCCCACATTAACCTGTTGGAAGCGGCCTGCATCCAACTTCCTGCAACCTTAGGCAGGTCCTCCATCCACCTTATAGGATTTTGATTTTTAATACTAGTACAACCAACTTACTACACTGTACCTAATGGCAAGAGCAGTGCAGTTACAGCATCTTTTGGCGGCAAACAGATAAAAACAGGTTGAACCTGAATTCTGGGTATCGACTTAAGATAATAATTTCCGTCGTTGGGCAACTCATATACTCTATACATCATTGAGAATAGCATACGCCGATTTCCTGCAACGTTTATGAGGACGTCTATACCTTAAAAACTTCATACTCTTCGAATAAAAAGCAAGAGGTCTACGTCCAGAAGTGGTATCATACAGTCTGATATACACACATTTATGCGAAGCCAAATCTTTTGCTCTTTTGCTCGTCGTAAATCTATCCTGTTGTTTCATCTTACAAATGATCTGAAAGCTGTATTTGTTTATGATTGGTTGCTCCATTGTGGCGTTAAAAGGTTACAGTCACACCGAGATCACGACTTGTATTATTCGTATTAATTAATACAGCAAAACCTAACCTCACCCTGTAATAGGGAAAGGCCACTGAACTTTTCCTAAAATTGAGAAAAATAATAACCAAATATCGATATTTGTTTTTTCCATTACTTTGACGTTCTAAATCGTCCAGTATTACTAAACGGATTTTACAGTCTCATAATTCAATAAATTGCACCATGCATCGTAAATTTGACTGGTTATTATCGGATCATCAAATAGGTCATAATATTAGAGCAATAATTGCAAAATAGTTCAGAGGTGAACGTCATTCAACAGTTCGTGATATGTTTGGTAAATTTGAAGCCGTATTAACAAAGAACAATGCTTCCCGCTATTATATCGAACTGAATATACTCGTATTAGGCCAGCGTGGTGGACTATATGGCCTAACCACTCTCAATCGTACTCTCGATTGTAGAGTAGGCCCGTGCCCTGCAGTAGGACGTATATATGGGCTGATACAGTACAGAATATACTCGTATTACTGAAAACTTATATGTAACCCTTAAGCGTTATTGGCTGGGTGAATGTTGGGTTTTTGAAAATTATTCATATAAAGTACAGAAACACCTTGAGAACATTATTAGCCTTCAACGAAAGTGCGAAATGGAACTAGAGCTCTTTGCACTAAAATAATTTTTGAATATCGGTTTCTTTCCCAGAGCTAATTCTAGCCAAAAAAAAAACAAAAGTCATCCAAGACCAAATAGATAGATATTCTAGCATCTATCCTTGTATTTTTATTATTCGTATATTTATGGGTCACTGCTAAAATTCACGAAGGTCTTCCAATTAGAATGGTTTATTCCTTTTTGCACAATACGTTTATTAAAGTGGAAAAAATAATGAATCTTTGGACGTATGTTGTCATAGAGTTTTTGATTGCGAATAGTATTTTCAAGCTACTAATTGAGGCTGCTTTTTTAGCAGATGTCATAAATAATATTTTGGGAGAAAGGAATGCAATATTAGGAAAATTTGTAGCGTGTTAAAGGGTATTGGCGGCTTAGCCTCTTTCTACATATAATATAAAAATTATAACGATACCAGCTCCATTTTAGTATGATTTTGGGTATCAATCAATCCAAAGTGGCGGAAATAATTAAGCTAAATTATTACGATCGCAAAAATATGTATCAGTGAAAACATATCGATATTCAAATTATGTGTCGTGAGGTCAAAGGAAAAAGTAATATTCCCATAATGCCGCTCCAGATATTGTTCGGTCACCTGTTGTGATCACTGAGCCTCACTTCCCTCAGATAGTCAGCGGTGCACACGAAAATACGCTCGGTTTTATAACGAAGGTTTACAAACTCTTTACTTTATAAGACCATAGGTCTAATGTCGGACGAAAGTTTTTGAAATGCACGCTAGTAATCATTATTCTCTTTATTTTGGCTATTCTTATGTATTTTTCTCATACATTGTTACTACAAGCCAATAAACGTGGGGATGTAGCTCAGTTAATTACATGGTGATTGCGAAACGGAAGGCCGCGGGCTTGATCCCACGTCGAGATAAATATTTGTGTTATCCACAAGTGTAAGTTTCAGGTCTGGGTGTTAGTGAGATTGAAAAGTCATCTTTAGTTTTTGATATCCACGGGCAAAAACCTGAAGCAAAACTGTGTATGTGATTGTTGGGTGTAATTTTTATTACAATACAATTTTTTCCTTTTTATCAGTATAGTATTAGAATATTCTCTCTCTGTAATTATTTTTAAAAGCACTTAATTTTCCAGTAAATAACCGGTGTATAATTTTGTTATTCATAAAGAAACTTTGAAAAGTCCGGAAAAGAGGCTGTTATCTTTGTTTAAATTTATGGATATTGGAATGCAAATTTAAGACAACAATATTTTCACTTTATCATCATTTACGCCTCTATCTTGGAAGAGATAATTCTTCTAAGAAGTAATTATAACTTCAGATGATAATTTAATAGATATTTTAGAATTGTATTAGCCCAGTGAAATATTACATCGCAATGGACATTATAATATACTTAGAGACCTCTTTCATCAGACGAGTACTAGGATTTTTGGAATGGTATATGTTCATGCATAGTTGTAATGGTGTTTTTCTGTCATATTTCTGACTAATTGCTTTGATGTACTCAGCAGTAATAAAGATACTATACATATATGCCAAAATGTGGTAGAGGAAAAACCTATGATGCCGGGTTTGATATAGCTAGGTGAACAGTGAGAGGTAGTAGTAAAACTCCTGCACATCTCGATTCAATTATTAAACGAGTTAAATAATATAATATATTTATACATGTGATAATGTGTGTGCAGTAATAAGACGTGTAATCGTGGGATGCAAACAATAAAAATAGGATCAGAAAACAAATAACCAAAAGTAATGATAAACGCTCGTTTATATTTATAACTCATGCCTATTTACATTGTTAAATTACATTTAATTATAAATTAAGCTAAATAGTGCACGTTGCGTCGTGGTATCACAGTCCCAGTTTTCGTGAGGTCGTACAGTAATTATCGGCGATAAGACGGCATCCTAATTCTGCTTAAATCGTTGCCTAGTCGCATATAAAACCCGACAGTTGAGTACACAGTTCAAATAATCCCGACCCTATCTTTATTCAAACCTATAGATTTTATGAACCAAGTTTGAATGTCTTCGAATGTAAAGTCGTCATTGCCTTTCACGTTTATACGCTATCGTTATTATTTCTTAGTAATAAGGACGTCGGGTGGGCCAAGTCCGTAGTCTTAGGTCTAAGTTTTGAGGACTTTATCTGCGATTTTGCTAGGACTTAGCAAAATTAGGTTTTTGGAGTGAGATCAGTAGTGGTAGCCGTTGGAACCGCCGTTGCCGCCATTTCCACCGTGGTAAGCACCCTCGCTGTAGAAAAAAAAGGAATATTTATCAATGGCTTAGTTACCTGATAATAAGTAGGCCTATTGAAGAAGTTTGAACTTATCTGTAATGTTATCAGGAAGGAGCAAGATAGAAAAATGAGAGATAGATTAAACGATGAGTAATTTGAATTGATTATCGGATCTGGGCAATTCGAATTTAAATTTGGTATTTTTTTCCATCCCGATGTCAAATCCAGTGTGGTGCGATAAGAGAATCATATCGGATCGCGCATCTTACAAATCTCTTTGAGATTATGTCTCTAAATATAGGTGTAAGTTCACTATATTTCAAACGATATGAAATGTTACCTAATGTCCTCTGACAATCGTCGGTGTAATGTGCAGTTAGTTTAATTTAGTGTCGCCGTGAAAGGATCGCAGTTCAAGAAGTTTAACAGTTATAAAAGATCACTTCAGCTCCATCATAATTAAGACGATTATGAGAATGACGCTAGCGTTTAAGTGTACTTACGTTTGTAGCTTTTATAAATTTAACATTTTATACCTTTTACAATGAAAGCCGAGCGTTTGAAATTTAGAAAAACATTGTTAATATTCTTAAATATTTTTATCTGGTTATGGAGCAACAGTAATAAGTGTTAAAACTTGGCGAGCTGACCATGGTATAGCAAAGTTAATAAAAAAATATATATCCAAATGTCACTAATTAAGCAAAACTAAACTCGAACAACCATTTTCTTTGGTCTCACATTTACCTATGTCACAACTCTGGTAAGCGATATGACCGCTCATGAATATTAGCAAAACTAAACAACAACTTGAATTACCAAGCAATGCTTGGCATTCCACTGCGCTTGCCATACTGAGACATAAGATTCTCAATATGTCTGATAGTTACTCTGTCTATAATGTCTTTCAAACTGAAACATAACAGTGCATTTGAACTGCTGCTTAACGGACAAAATAGACATAGCGGTGGTACCTAACCAGGTGGCCTCTCACATATGAGAGACCTACCATCACTAAGTAATGGTAATTAGAATAAACAATACTCACGAAGATGGATTCTGTCTGTTGAACTCAATGGAGCGCAGGATCTCTTCAGGGATGGGGGGTGGGGTGGGGAGATGAGGGCCGGAGGGGTGGAAGCCGTTCTCGTCGGCGGTGTAGGTGAGGGCGATCTGCTGGCCTTCAGGAGTGCGGTAGGAGAAGGAGCCCTCGGCAGTCACGGCGGGACCTTCAGGCCCTTGGGCACGAGGGGCGCCGCTTTCCTGGGCTGAGATGCCGTTGCCTGTCTCGTAGCTGAAAATTGTTTTTTTTTTAGTTTTTTTTCTTGACTGTAAAGACAGCATGGTAAGTGGAAATCTTGTTTCATTACAAAAAATTGATGGTCAGTTTTTTCTATAGTGTGGTTTTGTTGAATATATTTGAGTATACTCATGTGTGTCATAGGTTAAATAATTTAAGAAAGATTTAGTCTATGGTAAATTGGCTCAATGCTGGTCAACGTAACGTAAATAAACATAAACTCATAATTTGAATGAGTTTTACGAGGCACAGGGGGGGCTCCAATCAGTTTGTCAATTTGGATAATTTTAATTTTGAGCACATGAACTTTTTAATTATGCCTGTATACATTTTGTAAATCATAAGTAACTTAGTTCACCCTAATTGTATTTTATCCTCCAACTATACAATTCAAGTTTCAAATAATCCACAGCTCACCTGAAATGGTAAGAACCGTCACCGTTGTTCACGTTCTCGAAATGCGTGATGGGAATTTGGGCGCCGTTTCCACCATTAAAAGATCCGCCGGATCCGCCGTATCCTCCGGCTCCAGGGCCGCCGGCGCCAGGTCCCCCGAACCCTGGGCCCCCTGCACCTCCAGCGCCACCGCTACCTCCTGCTCCGCCCCCAAATCCACTCCCTGGACGCGGGGGGAGGTACTGAGGCTCCAGGCGACCGCACGAAACCACGGCGATCAGAACAGCGGTGAATACCAACTGGAGATGACAAATTGTATACTAAATAATGATTAGTTTAATTTGAAGATATATTTTTCAAATAGTGTTTAACAACATCCGTTTATGGCTATTGAATCAAGGCCCGAGAATTTTAAAGTGGCCTGATGCTCCAAATTTAAAATATGTGCGAATATTGCGGTTGCATCTAAATGATCTGATTTATTAGAAATATTTAGATACATAGAGCTTTGAAATAAAAGGAAAAAGTTACTTAATTAGTTTCAGCACGGAATGATAAAAAACTAGATCTAAAATAATTACTGAAAACCTACTCTAATTTAAAAATATGTTTAGCGTTGTATTGAGTTAAACTCACCAGTGTGGTTGCCATATTGATATTAGTTTTGTACTAATGGGACAGGCGCTCCTTGTTCAGCTGTCTGCTGAATACAGTTAGCGAAGATGTGCCTCGTTTTATATTGCTCCGATTTGCCCTTTCTCGCTTGCTTCACCTTGTGCGTGCTGCGGCATCGAGATCCGTGCTCCGTGCCTCCACGCCTCGGGTAAGGAACTTTCAACCTGTACTTCATCGAGCATAAGGGACGTTTCAACATCCCTATGAAAGCTTACCAATATTCCTTGCTCCGGCGAACAATGCACAAATTAATCCTGATTGCACATTCCCCCCGCAAGCCTAAAACACATTCGATTAATACTGTAATAGAACTTGACATTTAATAGTACTGCTAAGTAGGGAAATTGATGAATGAATATAGCTTGTATAACTTTCGCAATAAAGGCTGCAAACGACACCAACTTAGCGCTTTGTGTGAATTGTGCAGTCTCAAATGAGGTTAGCGGCTATCTCGAGTCCAAGTTTATTGAGATTTCTTTTATCACCGCTCCTTTTCTTAATTAGTTCCTCTAATGTTACAGTGCCTTAATGGTCTTAATTTTAAACTAATCTACAGTGAATGTAATGTGTACAGATTTTTTGCCCAATTTCATAAGAGTGTGAACTCATTAATGTGATAGATGATGGGTTTCGTCATTGTGAACGTGGTTTGCGCCTATTTATAAAATTACCTATTCCGCTCATGTAATATGCTCACTACTTAATCGTGTCATTAAAATTGCAGGCTCAAGTGTTTTAGAGGTTATATAACGCTAGAAAAATTGAATGTAATCAATTACGTTGATTGATTCTAGTTAGAGTGTCAATCTCCGAAGAAGATACTAAACTGTGTTCTAATTTCGAATTGCACGAGCACCTTTTTCTTATTTGAGAGCATTCGTGATGCAGTCGGTTAAGAAGCCGGCTGTGAAACCGCCTGCAACAGTTTTGATACCCGCACCGAGGAAACTTTTTTGTAACCCACAAATATCAGTAATACGCGTACACAGATACGGCGGGCTTAGTATTTTATTGTTTTAATTACATAAACCTACTGAACAATACATTAATATTCAACAGAATCAATTTTATAAGAAATTTATCCAAATGGAAACCATTAACATCTTTTATTTGCAATTGTAATGACTTGAACCAATATATATATATTGTGTTAACATTTTCTACGCTAAAATTGTTACCCATTGCCATCAAAATCACATCAGCAGTTTTCGAGATTACTTCAATTTCCCAGAAAAACAGCAGTATGCGGTAAGTACGTTACACAGCGCTAGCTAAAATTCCTCTTACATATTTAAGGCATCATGTTTCTGTAAGCTTTATCTAATCTCGCCATCATTACCCACATGGGCCTTTCATTAATATAGAAGTTCCAAACATATTGTTTTCTGCAAATGAATAATTTAGTGCCTAAGAATGTTAATCGAGCAAATCTACAGGAAAAAATGACTTAAAAGTCACAGATATAAGTGGTGACATAAATATGCAGAAAGAATATGGTTTGTTTTTACTAGTCATTGTAAGTAATCGATTTCATTAGACTTTGAAAGTTTAGAATTTTGGAAGTGGTACAGCCACGCTTTTGTCAGTCATAACTTGCCATGAATGGGCAGGCTCATTCTGGGGAGGTATCACTAGATATCGACGTGGAGCGACAGTTTTGCGGTCGCGTTTCGTTTGTTGAGTGAAAATGCCGGAAGCCAAATCCCTAATCATCCCAATTTCATGGGCCAGCAACACATCCATGATCCAAGCTTTGTGCATGTTCACGAGTGATATTGATCACTTACCATGAGGTGACATGTTTGCTTGCAATAAAAAAATACTTTATCAGTCTAATAAGGCTAATAAAAATGTGTAATGGTGTATAATAAAGAATCCATACGAGTAAATAAATAAGTAAAGGTTTACGTGGGATTCAATTCACTGATTAGAATTATGAAGTTGAATAAATAAAGTTACACTAAAATATTTTTTTGATACAATAAGATCCTGTCAGTCATCATTAAGTATTTTTATAGCTAAAGTAAGCTATTACAGGCCTTACGCACCTAATTAATTTCGACGGTCGACCAGTGTTTTTTTTATTGCTGTGAATCGCGAGACCAGCATGCCATTCACCTGATGGTAAACTATACGACTGCTCATGAACAGTAGCAAAACCAAACATCACCTTGAATTACAAAGCAATGCTTGGCGCTTCACTGCGCTCGCCATCTTGAGACGTAAGATGTTAAATCTCAATATGTCCAGTAGTTATTCTGGCTACAATATCCTTCAAACCGAAACACAACAGTGCATTTACACTGAATTCTTAAACACTGATGAAATATTAATACTGAAACATAACTTCGATACCGTCTTATTATTATATAAGAGGTAATTTAAAAGGATATCATTGTACATTATTTTCGTAATTAACTGAAACTTTCAAAACAGGTGGCAGGATGTTGGCTCGTGCAAATGTCACATTGCTATTGAAGTTCGCGTCCGTGACCATTCGAACGGCGCTCCTCGTGTCATCGACTGCTACTTGGAAATGATCTCGTTCTGATCGCAACTCGCTGCGTTCCACGAGTGTGCTTACGAAATTATTATATTTGCTAAAGGATGTATTTGATGGGCTTTAACGTTCTCCGTTTAGCGGGTCAGTTATGTCCTCAAGGTTCGCTGTAAGAATCACAAGTACGTTGTCTCAATGTCACTTCTTTTTTTTTCATATTGGATAAAAAAGAAAATGTACATAAATCATTAACATTAACAGCATCAATAAATTGCTACTAAATAAATCTACAGCGAGTTTATTTAACAAGATACCGTAACACAATCATCGAAATCAATATTATAGCAATGTTTGTAATTTAGGTAAATAATTACAAAGCTTGTACTTACTTCATGATGAGCCCAGTTGCGCAATGTGCAAACCACTTGCAACTCAGAGGTAAGAGCGTGTCCTCGAGGGTCGTAGGCTAACTTCTCACGCAATAAATCCACTATTTTAAGTGCAAACTTTTTAGTGAACCTATATTTATAGCGAAAATCTTCATCGCTTAAGTCAAAAGGATTCACGCGACTACGGGGTCTGCACTGCCGGCCTGTTCCCAACACTTCCAAATCCATTAAATCCATCGAATTTATGTCCATTTTCCTATTTTTGTTGTTAAAACTGGTAATAACACAACTGCGACGCATTAAATATTTGACGTTTCGAGGTTAGTACAGGAGCTAAACTAGGGGTCTCGGCGGTTTAACTTTTGGTACCATAGATAATGCTCGCACTCGCCTTAAATCTTGTTTTGTAATAACGTTTCATTTGGTTCGTAGTTTAAACCTGATACTAAACCCGGTACTTTAGTTAGTTCTCGTTTTGTAATAAGGCCGCTAAGGTTTATACCAGAGCTGAAACGAGTTAACATCAGCACAGTAATACTTAATAATTAATCTTATTAAAATTATCGATCTTACAATTAACATAATACACCTAAATATGATAAAATAGTGTCCACCATTACACGACGGGGAAATAACCCGTCATAGCGAGCCATGCAAACGCTTCATGTTTCGGGTTTAGTCTATCTATATCTCGTTTCGAGCAGACCCTCATAGTTCCGGCAGACAAGCATTTATCACAGATGGATCTTCTTATTACACTGCACTTATGAAAATTGGTAAAGTATTTGGTCTATCATACATACGAAGTGTTCACGAATTGATGACGCTGCGGGCAACAATAGCAGTTGCGACCTCGATTGCAACCAATAGCTAGTTTTCGATCCGTGTTTAACGAACATCACGAACGAGTGCTGTCACGATGAGACACATTCCGATACCACACCTGTACTCTGTAATTTTCTTAATCATACAAACTGGCAAACTGTGCGTAAATACCGTAATATATACGCTTGATAATCTTAATTTTGAATACGAAGACAGGTGCTTAAAACAATAGGCGTGCATAGAACCTGATACATCATCTTCAGTCAGATAGTCTACAGAGTACACATTAACTTTACCTTAATGATCGCCACAGCGATCTATCTGAAGTGGCTTCCTGCAATCTTCATTAGTTCATCCGAACAGATTGTGGACGACCAGACACTTATTATCCAGTTGTATCGATACTTAATTCGAGTATATTATAGTTATTTAAAAAACCTTGCTTTCAATTTGAAGATGAAACTCATGTACCGCCCACCGCTCATGAACAGCCCGTTTTATGACCAGCTTGGTAGATATGAAAATGATGCAATACTAAGTGATTTTAACAACACTAAAGATGTGCGATTATAAATCTAGAAAATATCACAAGCAGGAAATTTTCAAAATATCAAAGTTTGCATAAGATTATATTTTTACAGAAATAAACATAAATGTTTGAGAATGAAATCCCAAACAGGAATCAAAGACAATAGCGTCATTACGAAATCACTACCGATTTTATGTGTAAAGTGAATTCATTGCACAATGCTGTCCACAACCCTGCATCTATTGTATAATGAAATTTCCATCAAGTCGACAACGGACAACAATAAAAAATACAATCAAATGATAAACCCGAGACCCGCGGCGAACTCCGTCGAGCTTTATTCTAAGAATGCAATCAACACTGCGGTTGTGAGATAGAATTGGATTTCAATGATATTTATTGAAGGTTACATCGAATTTAATCCAGATATAGCGTTGAACAGTTGACGGTGAAACCAGCAATTTTCCATCCATCAAAGAAATAACTTACAATTAAGAAGCGAAGGCATTTTTTCCATGTACATTAGTTCTCGTGATTATGAAATTGTATACTTATGAATCTTTGACTTAATATGTTGCGCTACATTAAATATTAGGTAATAATACTTTTTGAGTTCATCACCTATCATTGTATCTTTGAAACATCTCGACCAACCGATAAAAAAAATATTGGCCACAAGCTAAGTCAGTCTTCGAGAATACTTACGTGAAGTAATAGCTTCACTGTAACATTTCAAGTGGTGAGTGAGGTTGCCGAAGGCTTAATACCTTAAAAGCATAGCGATGCATTTACTATCGGTTTGAAATTGTACAATCCTAAAGAGATGATCATTTATCATCAAGTGTTCCACTTGATAACTAGTCCGAAAGCTAATAAAGGAAGGTATTGCAGAATTATTTTTTGATGCAAAGATATGAATGGTTTGAAAATTGCGTCTCATATAATATATTATGCTTTGTGCTGACATTTCCTTCCAATCTGGTAGGTATTGGAACAGAATAAAACACTATATTTACGTAAATATTATTTTCGTTGCGGTATCGATTGAATACGATAGGTATAAATTACCTTCGCTGAAACCATAGATTTAGTATATTGCGGGTTATTGATGGTTTGGATCCTTTCTACAAGGCTTTAGTGTTATGAAGACTGACTAATGTTTACGCTGAATTTCGCGTTTCCATGACGCTATTTCATTACAATGCCAGATTTTGCTGAAAATAATATTGATCACTAGCCTTGTCATAGATCGGAACGCAATATTACGCTGCACGGTATTGTAATATCATCATATTTCTAACGCCAACTAAGAAACCAAAATATGTAAAAATGTCAAAAATAAGTTAAACATTTGACCTCCCTGCGGTTTCGACGCATAAAACAAGAATTCAATCTCTGAGCATTATTTAAGTAATTTTATTTATCCTTTCGCAGATAGTATTTGGAGCAAATCTGATTGTTTCGGGATGTCTTCGCAAAGAGCTCAGTCGAGCAAAGAATTGGTTCACGTTTGGGAATTTTCGTCTAAACTTGTTTGATTTCATGACTTCCAAGCACTGGTGAACTGATGAAAAGCTTGTAAAAGCTAAAAATATTTTCTGGGCGTATTTATTGTTTTTTTTTTAATAATTTTGTTTTAATTTAATTGTGTTCACCTTTTGTTTATTACAGATTATATTCGATGCTCGTTTTTTTATAGGTACTACGAAGTCTATTAAAATTGCTAATATTATTGATGCAAGTTGTTTGTATAGACACGATTATGTAAAATTAATCTTTGTAAGTAGGTACGGCGCTTAGAGAATATGAAATTGTTATTTTTATTGTAATTTAAGTATATCACCACACGGTAATATGAAGTAAATGAATCCTACGTAAGCCAAATTCATAGACTCTTCTATTCGGATTTCCGTGTTCCCATTTTAGATTTTTATTAATATCATAAAGTATGCAGATTGGACTATATGGGTCCCTTCGTTTCGTTTTTATTCCTGGATGCACATTTAAATGTTATAATTGAACGTAATATGAATTAACATATTCAATAGATTTTGTTTGCCAATTCAAAATAGTATTATATTACAAAACTAGCTGTCGGGCCCGGCTTCGCCCGGGTGCAGATAGTTTTTGAGTCCAATCCACATCAAGAACATATTATTTCGCGTGTCTACTAACTATATTTCCCGCGTGCCGTCGACTATATTTCCCTTCCGTAGGAGAGGACATCCCGTGCCAACAATTTGAATTTGAAAGAGTAGAAAATATGTATATTTGGTTTCCTGACTCATCCCACGGGAACACTACATTTTTCGGGATAAAAAGTAGCCTATGTGTTAATCCAGGGTGTCAGCTATCACTATACCAAATTTCATCAAAATCTGTTGAGCCGTTTTTTCATGAAAGAGTAACAAACATCCATACAAACTTTCACCTTTATAATATTAGTAAGGATATATTGTATTGCACTGGTTTGAAAAAGTAACTGTATGGGTATGCACAAGTAAAATGTACTGACCGATATATATTACAAGAACATTCTCGTAGGAAATTATATTATTATGTGATTATACAGGCCGCGTTCAAGAGGTCGAGGTAGAGATCCTTAGGGGAGGTCTCTGTTTAGCAGTTTGGCTGAAGAGATAGGGAGAAAGTCTGAATCAAATACTCACAAATTAAACCAGAAACATGACATCAATGTTGGACTACTATGAAGGGTTTCACTATTACGTACGTTGCTCATAGCCTAGGCAGCTACGAATAATCTGCCACCATCAAAACATTTTCCATTTAAGATGAAACAAAAAGTTGAATGTACTCCGATGGGCGATGTCTTTTTTATGCAAATTTCATCGTTACTGTGCTCTCGTGGCGGCTTTTGGTGGCAAATTTAATCAAGCGGCCAAATGAAAAATTAAAAATGTAATTCCTCATTTTATTGCGAACCCCTGCACAAGGCTGAAACACAAAAATAATAAGACAGCAAATTGAACTGTTTATTCATCTTATACGCAGTTGTAACGTAATTATGTCGGTACATTAACTTAATTTTCGCATAATCATTGTAATTGTATTGTAACTAAAGAATTGTGGTGCTTTGAATTCATAAGAACGAACGAATTCACAAGAAGTCTAATATTCGAGATGGTCTTCCCGATAATTTTAACACCATATACGAGGCAAAGGCGGAATCGTTTATTGTACGATTTGTACTGTTAGAAATTGAGGTTTGCAAACGTGGGGGATGACTGAGGCCTGTCGTCTGCCATCAGGTATTAGACTAATAGTATATCTTATACTTTTGATAGATCTTCAGTTTTCATATTTATCATCAGCACTAAAATCACACCTTATTAAATGCAGAACTCATAGAGATTAGCACAAAATAACTATTCCACGAAATATTTGTTACGCATCAAGTGGCAAATGTCTTTGTGTGAACACTTCATTAACAGTTTGTTTGAAAGTAACCATGACAAAAAGGACTTTATTTAGTTAATTAAATTATTGTTTTACAATGCTGAGAGGATGTTTACGGTTAGCGTTGGCCAATAATACTTTAATGGAATCGTAATAAAAGCAATATTTACCGCAGAAACTCCTTGAACTTTCGACAGTCACGGAATGGGCAGTTGCTTCGTTCAAATTAACATTTAATTCTTTTGTGAATTCCTTAAATTTTCCTTGGAGATATAGACCTGTTTTAGTTGGTTTTAGTATATGTACATAGTACAATGTACACCTTTTTTTACTGTGTTCGGAAAGGAATTTGGTCTCTCATCACAATGTTCTCAATCACAAAGTCTCAACGACATATTATTATGTATACGTTATTCATACATGTTTTATGAGTTTAGATATCGTGGATTGTCGTAGAAAACGAATTAGAGTAGTAATAAACGTAGTTATAAACAGTAAAGATTTGAACTGTGGATTTACACCCGTATTCACAAACAATACTATGAGGACGCATAGTGTAACCAAACGCACAGAATTGTCAATTTTGATTCATAAACAATACTTGAGTGATGAGTGACACTATGCGTTCACTTAAGGAGGCCCTCAGGTAAAGAAACTCAACAGCTATTTTACGCAACGCATAGTGTCGATTGAAAACGTAAAAGTGACAGCTGTGAATATATATGCCATTTCATTTTATGTATTTTGCACTAAGGTTTTGTATTAAGTTTTTTCCATTTTCAATATAATGGATTACAGCAGCGAGGAGAAGTTCGACAATTATATTGATGATACTTATCGTCCTGCGTTCGGTAAAGACACCGAACGCAGGACGATATGTGCAAGAAATATTATTCGAGATTTACAAAATCCTTTTGATTTTTACAATGACAAACAATTTAGAAAACGCTATCGATTTACTAGGGATATTGTTCTTCATGCACTTTTGCCACTAGTCTGAAAGTCCCAGTGCACACCTCTGACTATTTGGAGTCATGTGTGTATTGATTCTTTGATAGTCAATCACCACGCACTAAAACGCTGAACGAAGACATCGTTACGAAACCTGTATACCATAGCGATGTATAAAAATGTTTATGGTACGTTAGTCCGCCAACCCGCATTAGGCCAGCGTGGGGGACTATATGGCCTAACCACTCTCAATCAATCTCGATAGTAGAGGAGGCTGTGCTCTGCAGTGGGGACGTATATGGGCTGATACAGATACGGGAGTTTTCAGGTTAGTAATCATCTACGTATTTGGATGCAGGCTGCCTCCAACAGGTCACTGTTGAAATCATTGGGGAGGGGGGAGGCCTATGTATGTTAACACCCACAATTTACCGCTCAAAAATGTGGGAAATAAATTTTATTAAATATTTGGAACGTAAATATTTGAAGTTGTCAAAGACGTCACTCACGAGTAATTCGCGGGACATGCGCGGACACCAATTGTCAAACACCAGAGAGAAATTAGCAACAGTAATTGACCAATCACTGATCCGCATTGGACACTGTGCGTTCCCATAGTAAAAGGGTGACTCAAGTATTGTTTATGAATAAAAAGGCTGAGCGGAACGATCACTATGAGAAATGTCTTACTTAGCATAGGGTTACTTCAACACTGAGTAAAGTATTGTTTGTGAATACGGGCCTTAGGCTTTTTTCTATGATTCTTAGAACTTTAAGCAAAAATATTCAGCCGGTATTTTTAAAAGTACTAGTCTTTTTTGAAATCATGCGTACTCTTTGATTGAATTGAGATATCGTGAACCGGAAGAACTGTGCATTGTCACATTTAGATGTCATGTCATAATTTACTGTGTAATAATTATTAATTATACGTTTTACATTATTTTAATTTAGTCTATCAATATGATGATACCAACGTGCATAATCAAATTCTTTGAACTAGTGAGTCTATTATTTTAATAAATAACACCCGATAGTCTCACACATAGATCTAACCTCACACTACATATTTTTTTATACAAGTTTTATATTACCTGTTCCAACGTTGTATTTGAACAAAGTACTATAAAGAATAGCTCGGGGTATGATATATATGATAGCCATAGATATTATATTATTTATCAATGTGTGTTGGGATCAAATTATTCGTTAGTCTTATTTCAAGCTGTATTAAAAAACTTATAAAAGCAATATATATTTTACTTAGATTTATTGAATCTCTTTTAGCAATAGTTTACCCAATTCATAAAACCTGTTTGTTGCCTATTTTGCTCATTCCTCGTTAATTTAATTATCTGTCGTATATTCAAATATCCTGCCCCACATTTCTGGTATTAATGGTGTGTGCCGTTTCAGCTATTAACAATATCCTGCCTAGTGCTTCACCACTACAGCTACGACTTAACAGATGTCCCCACCTTGATGTTATGTTCAGGCACTTACATCGGCTACGTAGTGGTCCTTTCAGGGGAGATTGTTGGTCAGTTTTACATTACATAGCTAAGTATAAAATCATCATAAAATTAAGTACTGTGTATGGTAAAAGTAAGCTCTGTTATGATTAGTTTATTGATTAAAGTAGGCTGTAAACACAGCTGTAAAGTAGTAAATTCAATTTATATGTTGTAGTACATTTTGTTTGTATACTGTATATCGATTCGGATAAATAAACTCTTGGCGGATGCGTCAGGAATTATGCCCACGTATACAAGTACCTTCTATTTGCTATATAAAACAATCCCTATTAATATTATAAATGTGAATGTAAGATTGTTTGTTACGCTTTCACGCGAAAACTACTAAACCGATCATCATGTAACTTTGTACACATATTGTTGGATGTATTAAAAGTTATACAGGATAATTTTTATGAAAGTTGTTGAGATAATCAAAAAGTAATTTTTACTAAAATATTTTGTTGAAAAATTATTCATATTATGCAGGTGCTAATTACTATTTACTGAGAATTATAAGGAATTTGAAAATCACTTAAAACATGAATTAAATGCTGCAAGGTCCATATAGTTTAACAGCACATCATTAGTTTGATGGTCTAACTATTCGTCTGTAGCTTGTAGCTTGCAGCAAGCCGTTCACTTATTAATTATCCAATATTAGTAAACTGTGTTATGTCAGTGCGGTTTATCTATCTTGACTTAGGACGTCTTGTGTGTTTATCTTGTTTGATTCCAAGTAATGTTACATGCTTTTAAGAAACTAGTTTAGTTAAAGCCTTGGGCTGTGACTGTAACCTGTCGCTGTTGTAGATCACGTATGTTTAGTTTTGATATTGGCATTTTAAGGTTAAAACCGCATTTATATAAATCGAAAGGGCAATAAACACTTAACCAGCTTTACGATTGAAATGTTTGCTCATCACCGATACTTAGAGTATATCTATGCACAGCCCGTGTTCGTGGAATTAATCTTTAGTTTGTCACCAAGTTGAGAAGGCATAATTGTGCCAAATTGCTAGGTCTTGTGGTATATCTGTATCGGACTTTTATTCAAATTATTTGTAGCTATTTCATGTTTGACTACATACATACTGTATCAGCCCATATACGTCCCACTGCAGGGCACGGGCCTACTCTACAATCGAGAATACGATTGAAAGTGGTTAGGCCATAATCCATATAGTCCACCACGCTGGCCTAGTGCGGGTTGACGGACTTACATACGATAGAATTTTTTATAAATCGCTATGGTATGCAGGTTTCCTCATGATGTTTTCCTTCACCGTTTTAGTGCGTGGTGATTGACTATCAATACACACATGACTCCGAAAAGTCAGAGGTGTGCCCTGGGATTCGAACCCGCGACTACCGTGAACATGTGGGCAGCCGCGTGTAGTCCGTTTACCAACAGGCCACCACGCACTTACATTTCATGTTTGACTACATACATACACTAACTTCAAAACTGATAAATACCATAAACCAATTGTAAAATTATTATGTAGCATGTTATTCGTGCAATACCATAAGATTTATCTGTACCAAAAATCTTCAAAAGCAAATTCCTTTGAAAATGATGTTGTCGGATGCCCAATACCCCTTTTTACTTTCCATCATTTGAAATGAAATGAAAATATTTATTGAATCCATAAAATGTCATACACTATTTAGATTCAGTCTTTTTTTTCCACTACCACCCAGTTCACAAGGCTGTTTTCGCCAGAGAAGAACGGGCAAGAAACTCTAGCGATTTTCCTCCCCGCTTCCCTCTTGATTCGATGGGGCTGGCTATGGTCCAAGTGTTGTGGATATTCCTGGTCGGCAGTGATCTCTTACCATCAGGTCAATTACGTTGGTCGGACCTATTGAATAAACAAGAGCTTCTATTACACAAAAACAAAACCTTAATGATATAACCATTGTAGGTGAAATGATATTCGCGCCTCTAGACCTGGTCCAAGACATATACTTTGACTTGCTCGGAGTCGCCCTGTTCTCCGTGAGCGGTGGCCTGGTGCTCTCAGCCAGGGTCCGGGACAGCGTGTATCCCAGGACGGGAGACTATAATGCGGCTCTCCTGGCAGGCTCCCTGGCCGTCCTCAACGCGTTCCTCATGCTCTTCGATTTGACCCTCGCGTATTTGGATTCGGAGGAATTCGATGATGAGGCTAGCGTGTGATCGAGGTGATTTACTTCTTGTTTTAAATGCGGTGTTAACTGGTTGATATGTTTAGTTGGATTTGAGTTATTGGTTTATTTATGCTTGATTATATCAGTATATTTTATGACGTATATAGTTTGTTGTGAAAAGGTACTATTTATATTAGGTACCTACTACTAGAATACCTACATAAAAGTTGTTATGAATACAGTAATAATAGTGTTTTATTAAAACGTAATTTCTCATTTAGATTATTCGATATTTCATTTGCAAGTGGCTCCTGGGAACTGATACAAATTCACAGACAAAGTTTTTTTTTTCAAACAGCATGCGAGATGTATCTCGGTTGCCTACAGTCTAACTTGGAATTGTTCTTAGATTAAAAGTCTATACCTACTATAAAGCAGAGCAGTTGTTTCTAGATTACAAAGTGATATTGGATTCTTCAATTCATTAACGGCCCGGAATCAGAAAATTGTGCCCGATATGTCCCCATATGCTCGCCCTCTTTCACATCTTGGAACGGAACATATAAAACAGCTGGTAGCACCACTACCTACCCCTTCTGGGCAATACGCGTGAGTTTATGTATGTATGCATTTGTTATCAGGTGAGGTAGTATCGGCGGCGGCGGACGCATACGTGGACGGCTGGTGGTCGGCTTTCGGTGGCCTCCTCTTCGGTGCATGCGGAGCTCTCACACTTCGATCCTGGCGAGACATTCCCGCCTGCCAGCGCAAGTCCCACGCGCAGGCGGCGGCGGTATGCTCGCTCGCCGCCGCCGCGCTGCTCACCGTCGACGCCTTGTTAGCAATCTGCTCCGCGCACAAAGATGACGTCAGCACCCGCACCAAACGCAAGACTAATCCGTGTTCATAAATTTAATGATTTTTATGATTGTTTTATTGGGTAGCTTTTGATTTTGTGTTGTTTTAAAAGTGCATCGAAGTAGGCTTTCTCTCGTATATACAGTAAATGCGTTTATAAAAGGAATTATTGAATGCACAGTTCGAACTTAGACAGGAAACAAACATAACTTTTCGCCATTTTAATATTAATCGCAATCGTAAGAATGATTATGAAAACTTGATATGTTGTTAATAAAAAGTAGTAAACAAAAGGCTTATGTTCTCAGTATGTAAAATTGTGTTATGTAGTGGGTCGTATGCGGGCTGGTGTGCTTATCATATTTTCTTGTACAATGCCATCTATTGTATAAACACAGAACTAATCGACTGATACCCGTTTTAAGTGGTACGAAAGCTAGTACGGTTGTAGTTTCTAACTAAGGATACTAGATGTCAGTAGTATGCAATAATAATGCCACCATTTTACAGAATTACTCATTTGCCGGATGTGTATTAAAGATTATTTGTTATTTAATCGTACGAGTTTTGCGGTTGAATAGTATGATTAGTGAAACTTTGGACCTATGACTAATATAAGCGGCACCCTGACTATTGATAGTGAGCCGAGCATAGACACAAATTATATACTTCAATAGGTACCTACGCATTTGGAGATGAATGGGTCGGCTTGAGGGTGGTATCCCAGTAAAACAGAAAACCGTGTGGAATCAATGATGTGCTTTTTTTAAATGTGATTCCGGTGATAAAATTCGTGTGTACCCAGAATAGTCCGTGAGCCAGGTGCAAATTTGGTTAATTATTTCCTCTCAAGAGATAATTCGTGAGACGCATCAGAGTATAGTATTATAAAGCATCGTGAAAGTCAGCTGGTGCCCGGTTGGGGGGATGAGCGGGTGTAGCCTCCCACGCATGAAAAAAAAATTAATACATTCACTGATTTCCTCTCAGCTGAAATTTTGTCAAATTGTAGCTCATCTAATATCTCAACGAAAAAAAATAATCAGCTGGTTACAACGTGGTGTATTGTACGTCAGCTGGTGTCTCGAACATGAAAAAAAATATTTTATTTTCAGTGATTTCCTCTCAAACAAAAATTTACCTGATGATAGCTTATATGTAACTGTGGATAAATATATAGGTCAGCTGGCTGTATCTTGGTGGAAAAACCGTCAGCTGATACTTTGAAAGTTATTACATAGGAGTTAGGCAGGAGCATCTACTGTCAATTTAAATGCATCAGCTGACTAGCTTTTCCTCGACTTATTGCTAGCTGATTTTTTTTATTTATCGCATCAGTATATTAACAATCAACTCACAAATTTTCATCTGGGAGGAAATGACGTATCTTTAACCCCTGACAAGCACACATCTAAACCGTATACCTCTTTAGGCATTGAGGGTGAAAAGTACCCAACATATTTCATTTTCAAATATCTTGATCCCTAATAAAGTTAGAGAATTTGTTTTTAAATTAAAGCTCAAAAAATTCTCTACAAAATAGATATAATATTAAATTAATTAGTGCCAATTAAAAGAGATAAAAATACTATCGAAGTTTAAATATACACAAAGAATTCTAACGAAATAAAATTTTTAAATAAAAGAAAATATTTTTGAGAAGATAGAAGAGTTTGTTTGCCATATGTATGGATTTAATCGTCTAAAAAGATCAATGAGGCAAGAGTAGCGTCGTTTGAAAAAACATATAAATTTTTGGATACTGAAACTTTCAAGTTACCAAAAAAAGGCATTGATGGCTCTTCTTTACCACCATGCAGATCAGAGCTATATCAGCAATTTTTAAGAGCATGTTACATTGCTCAAATTTGGTCACATGCACACCTGAAGGTTCCAACTTCTCATGATCCTGTAGATTATGGTTGGGCAGAAATCGACAACAAGTATGAATTCACCTGGTTTTCTGGAAGTCAGTTACCATCATCGATTAATGAAATCACTATTCAGCCTGAAAAAGGTAACATTTTTTTATAATTTTGATTATATTATGTTAAAATACGCATCCTAATCTTTTTTTAAATTTTTGTACAGACAGCTCTGACAGCGACTCTGACGATGAATCGGAAAGAGAGGAAAGTGACTCAAGCCAGAGCGAAAACGAAAATGAATAAATCACATTGTTATTCTCATTGTCATTTTTCATCACGTTTATATAATAAATATTATTTATCGAGTAACTAGTTAATTTATACTAAGCTAATTGTTTATTTAATTATTTAAATATATCTAATATCATTTGATAACATACTTATTCGTTTCAAAAACATTGATACAGAATATTTATTTCAACTCAACTCTCATATTGAAGCAGCGCTATGTCGATTAATTAAAGATACGTCATTTCCTCCCAGATGAAAGTTTGTGAGTTGATTGTTAATATACTGATGCGATAAATAAAAAAAATCAGCTAGCAATAAGTCGAGGAAAAGCTAGTCAGCTGATGCATTTAAATTGACAGTAGATGCTTCTGCCTAACTCCTATGTAATAACTTTCAAAGTATCAGCTGACGGTTTTTCCACCAAGATACAGCCAGCTGACCTATATATTTATCCACAGTTACATATAAGCTATCATCAGGTAAATTTTTGTTTGAGAGGAAATCACTGAAAATAAAATATTTTTTTTCATGTTCGAGACACCAGCTGACGTACAATACACCACGTTGTAACCAGCTGATTATTTTTTTTCGTTGAGATATTAGATGAGCTACAATTTGACAAAATTTCAGCTGAGAGGAAATCAGTGAATGTATTAATTTTTTTTTCATGCGTGGGAGGCTACACCCGCTCATCCCCCCAACCGAGTGCCAGCTGACGTTCACAAGGCTTCATAATACTATACTCTGATGCATTTTACTAATTACCGCTTGAGAGGAAATTGGTCATGAAAATCTGTTGCTGGCTCCCGGACTAGAAGCTTATCAACGTAAAATGATGCAAGTCCCGTATACTTAGATTAAATTGTGTTTATGTATATTTTTTTAATAGATCGACTTTATCATGTCAATGCAAGAATGAGTGAAGCAACTAACAAAGACATCAGATTGTTGCTAATTCCTATACAAACATTGTACTATATTCCGAGAACTTTTAACTATGAAGGACGAACTGTTTAGCGCTTTAAGCAAGTTCTATGAGATAATTCTGAAGTTCAACCTAAATATAAAGTATTACGTGACTTGTCTCTTGTAAAATGACTTCCGTGTGAGAATTAGACCACTCATGGTTTTTGGAGTTAACAATAGACTAAGTTTATATCACACATTCATTAACGATGACTATGTTTTTACAAGTGCACATACGAATAAATTTATTGCCATTTATTTTACAAACCTTTCCAGCACAATAAAAAAATAAGCAAGAGAGGATTAAGATACCTCGAACAAATTCGTACGTGATATTAAAATAGCATGAAACTGTTGCTGTATTTCAAATCTAAATATTAGTCTATATTTCATTGGTTTTACAATTATTTGAAATCGGCAGTAGGTTATTTAATTTTACATATGAAGGTTGCATAAACAATAAGGACAATGAGAACCCTTTTGGCTGTGTGTCGGCGATGTGAGCCTGGTACATGCACAAAAATACTTTGACCCTGATTTCCGCTCTAGTTTCAATACTTCAATGTGTCCAGCTGATGTGATAAATGGTCAATTCGGGGGCGATTTAAATTGCCAGAACGTCAACACTCTTCAAAAGACGGCTATTTATAAACGATTGTTGTAAACTTTAACCTTGTAAATATTTATTGGGCATGATGATCGCCTATTATATCAAAAGATTCGTTTGTTTTTACCAAATCTACCATATGGCGTGTAGCGAAATTAGAAGCTACAAATAAAAGCAAAAAATATCTGTTTAAGGTATTATTTGACATCATCATGACTATTGGACTTAGGTATACTGGATATTGACTCTCTCTCTCTCTCTCTGACCACTCTTAATCGTACTGTCGATTGTAGAGTAGGCCCGTGCCCTGCGTATTATAGTAGTATAGATGCTTGTTGTATTCATATAATATTAAAACCTATCTCAAACAATGCGTTAAATTTACATTTCTTTATTTCCATATTTCGCCACATGCCAATAGATTGACGTATAGCTATATTGAATATTGCTCATTAACCCTTACAGCCTTATGCAGTATTTATGCTAAAACGTGACACATTGCGACAATTAATCAACTCAAACCACACGTATTGTTTACTCAGTCTATTATATTTAGAAATTAGGTCAATTGGAAAATTGTTCCTAATTATGAGATAAAAGAGCAATTTGAAATAAATTAAATTTAAATCCTTTTTTTTTCTCATATTTCCGCGAGGATTCTACTCCATTTTTTCATTATTTGTAGCAAAGCTTTTGGGTTGAAAGTGCTTGGTTTGAGCAATGAAACGAGACTCGAGAAGCAGCAGTTTCATCACTGTACCAATACAAATATTGGTGTATTTGTTTCGGGTCTGGGTACTGTCACTGGGAAACCAAAGAGTTTCTAGTAGATTCTGAGTTTCTGATAGCCGCGCTACCCATGACGCAAGACTTTATATTTTAAAGTGGATTCAGGACTAAGTTGACTGTTGGGTGTAATAAGCTAAATAGATTTAATATTGTAAGTACCTGCTGGTATTTTTAAAAGATTTAAAGAAGATTTTCCTTTTTGAAGCAATGTATGCGAGTAATTTCTAAATGCTAGTTAGATAATTATAATAAAAGGGTAAAGTGGTGTAAACATTAGAGCATTGTTTAGTGTGTACAACGATGGGAAAAATATTAAAAAAATAAGAAACTTTAAAAAACACACGAAGTGCGACAAAGTCAGTTTAAGTAAATTAGGAATCCGTGGAATTAGGAATCCGTGGCGCTGGCGGTTAGACGCCGCCTGTGAAACGAGAGGCCGCGGGTTCGATCCCCGCACCGAGAGAAATGTTTGTGCAGCCCACAAATATTTCTTTCGGGTCTGGGTGTTTGTGAGACCGAAAAGTCTCTCGTAGTTCCTGATACCCACGACACAAGACTCGATCTTAGTGTGGGGTCAGGACTATGTATGTGACTGTTGGGTGTTATTTATTTATTTATTTATTTATTTAAAATTAATTCAAGCGGTGCCAATATACATACATACATTAATTTCACGCCTGTTTCCTATCGGGTTAAGCAGAGACTGTGAATCTCCATTTTGGTACCTTTGACCTTGACATTCTTCTTCCGCTTCGTCCACTTATCAATAATCTCTTCATGCATTCACGTCGGTACATTGTACTTTTAACCTGATCCTTGCGGAGGTTGATTTATCTTCATTCCTTTTCTTTTAAGAGCTTCATGCATAATTGTCACCATGTTCTGTAACACCTCCTCTAGTGATTTGAGTATAACTTGATCATCAGCGTAGAGGAGACATTTGAGTGACAACTCATTCATTGTAACTGAGTTACAGTCAGTTTATACTGGTGGTAGGTCTCTCATATAATATAATAAATATAAATAAATACACCCAACAGTCACATACATAGTCCTGACCCCACATTAAGATCAGTTAAGTGTTGTGTCGTGGGTATCGGGAACTACGAGAGACTTTTCGGTCTCACAAACACCTAGACCCGAGACAAATACTTGTGGGCCTCACAAACATTTGTCTCGTTGCGGGGATCGAACCCGCGGCCTCTCGTTTCACAGGCGGCGTCTAACCAACTGCGCCACGGAGGCTGTCATATGTGAGTGTGTGTGTGAGGCCATCTGGTTAGGTGGCACCGCAATGTTTATTTCTCCCGCCAAATAGCAGTGTGAATGCACTGTTGTGTTTCTGTTTGAAGGACATTGTAACCGGAGTAACTACTGGACATATTGAGACTTAACATCTTGTGTCTCAGGATGGCGAGCGCAGTGGAGTGAAGACGAAATGAAATGATTTTTTTTTCTTTGTAATTGGAGGTGTTGTTTGGTTTTGCTACTGTACATGAGCTGTCGTATCGCTCACCATTAGGCGAACGGCATGTCATTGCAATAAAAAAACAACCCAAACTCACTATCTTTCAGGTTTTTTTTTGCAGTACGACGAGAAAATGGTGTAAAATAAACACTGGTTCGCAGTTATTTTCATACAAAATAAACCAGTGCGAATACAAACACTACACGAATTAGCTCAGTTGAAGATTCAACACTTTATAGTCTGGTTTATTTAAAATGATCTTTGTTTATTTACCACACTCCACTAAATTGAAGTGCGTGGTGGACTATTGGTAAACAACCAGACGCAGCTGACAATATGCTCAAAGTTGTCGCGGCTTCAAATCCCAGTGCACACCTCTGACTTTTCGAAGTCATGTGGGTATTGATAGTCAATCACCACGCACTCTAAGGTGAAGGAAAACATCTTGAGGAAACCTGCATACTATAGTGAATTTGTAAAAAAATCTATGGTATGTAAATTCCGCCAACGCGTAAAAGGCCAGCGCTGTGGACTCTATGGCCTAACCACTCTCAATCGTAATCGATTGTGGAAGAGGTCCGTACCCTGCAGTGGGACGTATATGGGCTGATACAATACAGTGCTTCACTAAATAGTTGATTTTCCCGCCACTGCCAATTTTAGGTATTCATTATTCCAGTGATTAGGGCGATATTGCTGGGACGCCCTAGGTAAAACAGTAAGATAACCCTGGGCAAGATTAGTACGGTGAAAAAAACAACAAAAAATCGATGAATTTCCCTTTTTTTCTGCACTCTGGGCGATCGCCCAACCGCGCCCAACATTAGAATTCGTTCCCGCCTATTTGTTTTACTAGAGAGAATGTAGATCGGACGTCCATCCATTAGGTGAAATGGTGGTGGTGGCGTAATAAAGATTGTAGTATGCATGATGTGGGCAGACGCTAGACGCAGCCCACTCCCAGCAGGTCGCTGTTGAAATTCTCGAAGGTATTTTTAGGATTTGTAGGACTAAGCCTGAGGAAGAAGAAGAAAAATAACAAGAATGTAGATTATAGACAGAAGCTAAATATGTAATGGTGATTATAATTTCAAGAATTCATACTAAGATATTGATAAACAAGTGTTTTTTTGCAGCTTTTTTTTCAATTTTCGTGCTAACAATAACATGAGTAAAGATTTTTTTAATCCATCCTTCCTTACTTTAGTAATGCCTATACGTGGGTAAAGACTTACTCAGTTTCAAGGTAAAACTATGGTACTACACAAAATTTACTACGGCATTAACACTATTCGTGGAACGTTATGATGTCATCAACACTGCTCACTTCCTATAATTTGCCAGTTGGCGAAATTGAGATACTTATATTGTGTAACAGACTTAAAGATCAAGGAGCCATATATCTAAGGACTATTTTTAACTATTGTAGACTTAAAAAGACTTGGTTTGTTCAATCGTTTTTATAATTTTTGTATAGTATAGGTATATAAGTATTTGAAAAGAGTTAACAAGAACGAAAGGGCGGGTACAGGGTACCGAGCTTTCAACTATTACACTGGCTGAACAAATCACGGAATTGAAGCCATCGATTCCCGTCGGCTTAGCTTGGAACGGTACAGCCTAATAGGATTTGCAATTTGAGTCCCATGAACCCAGTTTGGTTTTTGAAAACACATAGTTATCATCTTAACTTCAAGCAAACTGTTAAGTTGTAGTATTCATATTATCTTAGAGTACTTTTTAATAATTTCAATAATATGTAAAGCTTAGCAATTCCCACTAGACCAACCTAGTGATTTCAGGGCTAAACCCCTCTCTTCGTAGACGTTTGTGTCCAACGTGATTCTAGATGTGTTGACTGTTGCCACTTGCCAACAATAATGATGATAATGAAAGGAATTAAACGATTTCTCAGTAAATTGTCTGATTTGGATCAAAAAATCCTGCGATTCTCCGGAATTCTCTCCTATCGATTTTACTACACTGTGACGTCATTTTAGTAGGAGCAGCAGATAAGTGTACGGTGACCACGATTCGAAGAACTTGCCTAGTACAATCTAAATGACAAATTATTCCTAGTTTATCTTTGATGTAACAGAGTAAATTATGCTTTTATGATAAATATTATAAGTTCTAGGACAAATAATTTTAATTAATACTTATTTTGTACAAACAGGACGAAACGAAATAATTAATGACTTGTTTTTAAGTTTACTTCCTCCTATGATAAGTTATACTCATAGTTAGTAGTCATAGTTAAATTGCTTTATTAGCAAAATAGTTGCAAAACATATTCGTTAATATTATTTGTCCATGATATATATTTTTTAATTAACGTTGTTCTTGGTAGGTTGTAGGTATCCTCCTAAATACTTTTTGCTTTTACCTTAACATCTTTGTTTATAAAAACCCGCTACAGTGATCGACGCAAGTGTCTCGTATTTTAAATCCAACCTGTACAGGTATGTCATCATTTTCGTTCTACATTAATAAGTTTTATTTATAATAAAATTTTAAGCAGTATTGTTATCGGGATCAACGATATTTTTACCGATACTATGAATGGGCATTCTCCTTTAAAGTGCTTAGTTGGAACAGCTCTTATAGCAAAGTTGCTAATTCGAAACCTACATCATTAAACTCTTTGTAAAATATAAATTCCTAAGAGAAGGGAAACACGCTAAACAGATAAACCGATATTAAATAGAACTTGAGTTCTAACGGTTTACCATTTATGCTAGTTACCATTAGACTAATCGGGCCATATTTTTTATATTACGTTTAGGTACAATTGCATGCAACGTGATACCATTTCTGCGATATCAAAGAAATACTTTACTAAACACGTAGTCACATCCGATTTGAGCAAGGCTATGAGTCTAGTTTTATTTTTATTTGTTTATATCCTACGGCGATAAACACTATGGCCACATCAAGATATGATGTCATCGTTCGTTTGTCCGTCATTCAGTTACCCCGCTACGATACGCGCAGTCTCAGTGGAGCCGGCACGTTGCACGCTCGTGTGTAAACAAAACTTTATTAAATCGAATATAATTTAGAACTGAATCACGATGGCCGTGAGCAGATTGTCTATTGTGAAGTTTTTGGAGCTGGTGAGTTAATTTCATAGACAATTGTCAATATGTAAATTTGGAATTTGGGCTAGTGCGCATCTACAAGGACTCCCGACTGGTTGGACAACTGGGAACTGCGAATTCAACTTTTTCATAATGAGCTACACTTTCGATTATTTTTTTACTAATAACATTGAAATCAATAGGGATTAATAGCCTCCGTAATAAAATACTGTGTACATAATATCTATTAAGCCACACAAGTGAGTTCACGATAGATATACATATATAAACAGTTTAGCTTCTTGAATCATTGTTTTTCTTAACTCCAAGGTACATGTACTTTTTATGAGGCATGCTATCAAAGCAATTAAAGAAACAATTGTTTGGTAGATGACCTCATCCCTTTTGTAAGATGTTTTTGTATAAACACGACGTAATTGTTCATGTATTTTTATTAAACACCTGTTGCTGTAAATAAGCATCTTAAATAGGTGGCAAAATTTTAAAATTTTGTTTATACAAAATACCTTTTTGTAGTATTTCTCATGAGTGTGTTTAATGAGCAAAACATGCAAATTGACCGCCCAAATGTCTGTTGTCTATATTATGCACAGGGATCATTTAGTAAGGTTGCATGCTAATTTTATTATTGTTAATGTCAGTAACATTTAATAAACGTGAAATTTGTTTACTTTATGACACAAAACTCAGTTTACTTTTGGTTTCCGAAAAAGGCAACGAAACAGGGATTGTATTCGCACATTGCTCACTGATCTTTCGTTGAATATTTATTGTCTGGCATTAATACTGTATTTAATCCTATGCAATAATTGAATTACAACGTATCGAAATGTTTTCACAAATTGGATCGGTTTTTAGCAGCTTTAATAGAGTCCGTCGAAGTGAAAAAAATGGGCAATTTAAAAATTCAATTTGAATACTTTAATAAATATGACAGTTACTGAATTGAATATAGAAAGAGTATTATATAACACTCAGAAAGAATGGTGTGGACTGCATTTGGCTGTTCACTTGGCGACACGAGTGCCCGAGTCCGCGTTGCGTGTTCGGGTCATGGTGCGAAGTGGCCAGCATTCCTCGCGCGGCCCACATACTATATCCAATGGAGCATTAGCCATATACCACAAGTAGTACAATATGATAGAGGCTTCGTGCGTAGAAGGCGACTCACTGATAGAAAACTAGCCCTGATTAAGAATATTTTATGAGTGTAACTTTGATTTTCGTCGCAGTTTAGCACAGGCTTGAGGCTCTACGCGTAAATAAAGAGCCCGTGTGTATAACTCAAACTTAGACGCAGTTGTTTGTCCTTGAGAACTTGTAGCAAACCAAGGACCCTCGGTCAAAAAGGGCACTGCGTCGCGTCGGTTTATACTGGCGCAGTCTTATTATTCGGATGTAATAAGCTGCCATAATAGAGCGTTTTATAATGAATTATGTTAGAAATAACATTTTTCAAACATAATTAATTTAGAAAAAAAATGTTGCTACTTATCGAAAACAAATCGATCGGGCATCTATAATGTTGTCAATGAACAAAAAATTACTTGTTTTTGAACACGCCAAGGTATGACGATGCGGTAATTAGAACACATATAATAAAAAATATGATTAAATATATTTTTCTTAGCATACTGAAAATATCTTGTTAATTTATTGACAGATGATAAGGAAAGCTGCGCACTTAAAGTAAAATTTTCTTCACAACAATCGCATGGTGTATACAAATACTACAAATATTTACTTTCTCAACAGTGAAAACGCAATTAATTCTCGTCGGTGCTTGCTCCAGTAAACAACTGACGAATAACATAAACAGTAGTCGAACATGATGTAAGTTCGTTGACCGCTTTTCCTTTTATTTCACCACGTAGGATTGTATACTGAGTTTCTTTTGTTAGTGGAAAATATTTACACTTGAACAAAGTAAACTAACATTTGATAAGAAAACCTTTATATCAAAACTCTTTCAGTAACAATTATTACAGCTTCTACGGAATTTAAATTTGGATAAATATGTGAGATTCATATAAAGTTTGGCACGAAATAAAATGTTATTAATGTTCTGTAGAAATCTTACCTATGTGTTTATAAGGTCTTTTTGTCGTATGCATTCGATATGTTCGTTCGATGTTGAAACCCCCTTAGGATAATGCCGAGCCTCTTCAGAGTATCACGAATTCACAAGTCACAATATAGTTAGCAAATCCCGGTCATATATGTACTATGTATAATAATTTTTCATAGTTTTGCACCAACGATGCTCTTGATGAGATTACAACGCCCTTTCATTCAATCATAATATGTAATCTGTTTAAATATCTATAAATAAACAATTCTACGAAATTCAGTGGTATTATCTGTTCAATTGAAGATATCAGTTTAGGTCGGAGATAAAATGTAGAAGAAGTAAATTTAAGGCAAATTGTTTTGTTACCATTTTCCTGGAATTATCGAATTTGACTAAGTTACTTCGTGTTTCATACCGTACTATTTTAAACTGCGATATTGTCCGTGTTTTTATGTTGACAACATAACGTGCACAATGCACCTCAGTATGCAGTTTAGATAGAATAATAGCCTTACCTTGGAGATAACCATTTCTAGCCAATTGACACATTCATGCCGGTATGCTTGAAAATAGCCCACGAGATTGGCGCAGTCGGTTAGATGCTGCCTGTGAAACGAGAGGCCGCGGGCTCGATTCCTGCATCGAAAGAAATGTTTGTGTGGCCCACAAATATTTTTTTCGGGTATTTGTGGGACCGAAAAGTCTCTCGTAGTTCCTGATACCCACAACACAAGACTCAATCTTAGTGTGAGGTCAGGACTATGTATATGACTGTTGGGTGTTGTTTATTATTTATTTCTCAAAAGCTATTCAAAATTGTTCTTCCTTAAGTACGAGTTACAAATCCTGGAAATAATTGTCATAGAAATGTCTCATTTATGAGTAATGTTAACTCATAGTACGTGGATCACTTACAAAGATATGCCAGTTAATCGTTTTACGGCCGGGTGCAATACTCTGTCTGTCTTTTTCCACCCGTTAAAATCGCTAACTTTAGTATGAGTTCTGTCATTTTTCGGTTTCAATAATCGTTGACAGATGAATAAATATATCTATGATTTGTATCTATCAATGGGAGGGCTCTCGCTAACCATAGTTAGGAAATTCCATACAAATTAAAATATACGCGTTTCGATAACGATTCGAACTACCGTAGTTATTTGTGTTTAACTAGCTGTCATCGTTTTCTAATATCGCTGCAATATGGTGGATAATACTTCGATTATCCCAGATATGTGGTATTTTTATGGAAGAAATCAGCAAAATAAAGTGACATTAATATATTCAGTGATGAAAGTGATAACGAAATGTTTAAATCTGGTGTATTTGACGCCGATTATAATTTATGAGAACCAAAAAAACTATGTGAATATTCTAGTTCAGAATTTATTTACAGATTTACTTTTTAGATGAAATAATACATCAGCTATTATGTTTATTTCTACATTTAAACCCAGCCTGCAAGGAACCTTCCTCCTGGTAAGCATACATATCAAATATTTCATTAAGTTATAAAAGTGTATTGAATTATTCCAAAATCATATATTCTATAATAAATGTAACAGCTCGGGAACAATATTGTGTCACTGTTCCATTAACTGCTGCTATCATTGTGGTTTTATGTACTGGGGAGAATGCATGTTCAGCCGGTAACTATTTTTGGGTATCAAAAGCACAGTCAGCCGAATCTGACAACAACTGATGTGCCTCAGGCTACAACTGAGTTATATTATCAATATGTAAAATTATTAGACAACACACAGCATGGGTTTCATAAAATTGCAGTTTTCCCAAGAATCTTTGGTGCAATTCATTGCCCATATTATATTCCCATAGAGCCACTTTAGTAATGACTACCTTTAGATATATTAGGATTAATCAATAATTATGTATTAATATCGTCTATGATTTTAACTTAGTAAATCTTAGTATTATGTATCAGTTATCTGATCACAATGTATTAATCTTAATATTTTTATTTTTAGATTAAAATATAGGAGAAGAATTAAGAAAATAAAGGCATTGTTGTTCAAGCAATGTGTATTGCACAGTTACTTTTCATAAATGTATTGGAACGCTAGCCTGGGGCTCATTTAACACTCTGTTAAAAGGTATTAATCTCATACTTTATATTTTGAAAGAATTCAAATTCAAATTCAAAATACTTTATTGTGGTACATAGGTGAAAATGGTGTTACATTCATTTGTTTTGTGCAGCCGCCATATTGCCAAATAATAATTTTAGATGCAAAAAATATGACAATTGAGTTGGAAGAATGGTTAAGAGAATATATTAAGATTAATACATATTTTTGTAAGTAGTTTCCTAATAATTCCCTAGTTTCAAAAGGGTACAGCCTGATGGAAATCATCAAAACATATTTTCACTTTAAATCTTTTATTTTTTGTAAATAACATATTTATTTTCAGTACAATGTGAAGAAGTTATATAATGAAATAGTAATAGATATCTAATTGGAGATAGTGCATATCCACATATTACTTTATTAACAACACTGCTCAATGTCTGCCATAGAGTATTGCAACAATGCGGCTCATATAAAAACAGAACATTACTCAAAGTTATTATAATTAATATTTTGGTCTTCCATCTTTTACATCTTTCTTTCATCTTTATTTCAGGTCTTATGATGTTTGGAAAAGAAGATTTCCACACCTTCCAGTAAAAAAGTCTTTTGGGATTGCACACAACTTTAACCATTATGAGTGCCACAGCGGTGTCAGATAATATTTGAAGAATGAAAAGCATTGCTGATGTGGAACATGAAATTGACATATCAAACACTACTAGGCTAGACATAAATATTAATTACTTATTTTAAATTAAAATAAAGTTTCAGAACTTTGTCAATAATAAAGATTAGATTTCTCACAAATTATCTTTGATATTTTATTTACCTATAATACAATCTGCGGAAAAGGGGGTTCTTACATTATTTTTAAAGTCATTTTTATGTGATATATAAAAAGAAGAACAGTTGTTTTCTCTATAACTAATCATTACAATTTCGAAAACTTCTAGCATAGTAAGATTACCTGAATCAATCATTATTCTTAATTTGATTAAAATTGTTTTTAATATAATAATATGCCTCAGTATTTAATTGTAGATTAGCACTCAAATGATTTCAGGTCTTTAAAGACAGATTGATTACAAAACTAAAGTAATGCAACTACGTAATGTTTGATTTTCACACTTTTCTTCCATTGACGTAAAGTTTTTAAATCAATGTTTTCTTCGTATAAATATTATGGTCTCTGATTCAATTTAAATTTGTCATTCTGTTGCAGAAATAGGGCCGTAAAATTCACTTTTGAATTCATTCTTGTTGGTAAACATTAATATATTTTGTAAACTTCTTTTTTACATTTGACATATCATAAATCAGTCATACGATGCGTTTTGTTGTTCTATGTAAGCTTTGTATGAATTTTATTTGCCATTATTTGTCACAATACTTACCATACTTACATTATTAATATATTTTAACGTTTCATTCTTCTAATTATACATTAATGATGATTTATGATAATTCCAAAATAAAGTTAATAATTAACCTAATAAATATTGACCTCAATTAAAAGTACAAAAATTAAACGTTTGGGAGGAACGGTTCTTACCAGAGATATATGCAATATCTACGTTCAGCGTTGTTAACTTAGTTTAGTTTTTGTTATTGAAACATCGGTTAAACAAAGATAGAAGATACGTAATTATCGGGGATATTTTTTACCGCTTAACTGTCAATATATTATTGCACCCGGCCGTTAATAATGAAATAAGATCATAACGATAAGCAAAAGTCAAGTCGGTGACGATTTGCAGTTACAACTCAAAAAGATAATGCATTTCATATTAATTATTCTATTCGCCATAAAAGGTGACGTCATATAAATGAGATAATTAAATTAAGTAGTTTACACACGTGTTTAAATGTCATACAATTCGAATAATAAGGTACAACATTCTAAGATCATAAATGTTATTAAGTACATATTCTTTCATAAATATTAAATAGTTGCTAATATTTTTTTATTATTCAGTCACAAATAAATACATATTCATGACTGATCTGCTGATTATATTGTGTGAAGTGTAACTTCTCAGTAGATAAACTTCTTTAAAAAGTTAAATAAATTAAATCTACAAGATTCTTGAAGTAGTCTTGTGAGCCATGCCGTATGACGTCAGTGCTTATTTTCTCTTTGTAGTCTTTTCGCAAACCAAAATGTAAAGAGTACAGACACCGCAAAAATGGTCTGAATAAATATTGCGAGTTAACCATTCCGTTGATACACTAATTTACTAACTAGTTGTATAAATTGCTTATATCACGCTTACATCAGTTCGTATATTCTTAGTTTTACTGCTTGAGTAATACCTACGTACAATGTAGTGGGTACACTGACAAGCAAAATAATGAATCACTCTTATTTTCATAATTAATTGCGCTAATTGGTTATACATTTATCACTTCTAACCTAGTGGGGTTTACATAAATCAGAAATGTTGTTATTTAGCAACGAAATATAATTATGTCAATGTTAGTGAATTACATTTACATGTACTAACAGTTAGTAGTTTATCGAAATCTTATCATTTTATAATCTCTTTTGAGTACAAAGTTTCAGGCAATTGATTGTTGTAACACAATTGTATTCTTAATTTTACAGTTACTATCCTAATTATGTAGTGAATAACAAGCTTTGTGAACTTATTTAGCATTTAGATGTAATTAATATAATAATATACAAATAAGCAATATCCTAGATTAACACATCGCTGATTTTTAAACCCTACTCTTATACAAATTATATATTTTAACATAACGCAATATTTAGATCAGCTTATAAATAAAAACAATGTTAAACATTAACTATGTATCTAGTTTACTGTGCGAAAAATTATCAATACCTGTGGAGTTTTATATTGTTTATGTTTGAATCGCGTGCAACCTTTCCATGGTCGGCAGTATAGAACTCAAATATAACTGGCCACCGGGCACCGCCCACTAACTTCTCAAGTGTATCCGCGTACGAAGGAAGTGGTCTGAGGATCGCATTACACTCGCATTACATGTATTATGATTGACTACCTAAGATAGGCGTGAAGTATTCAGTAGTATAATGGACTATTCCAAAGATACGAAAGATATAAAGTATATTTAGATATTGAATTCCAAGATTTAATCAGCACGTGGTTATACAGGGTATATCAAGAGTGCTACCGAAAACGAAGCTGGGTGGTAGTTTTAGTGACTTCAGACACAATGCAACTAAATTTTGTGCAAAATTTTTTTTGTCATTTTTTTTCTATCGTCTTATTAGGGTGATAAATCATAAATACATCGTTTTTTCTTAAATAATAGTGTACACCCTTTTATTTTTAGAGACGCTATGGTACGCAAGGCTTTAAATTATTAATTTAACAATAACTATGGATATACCACCCAAACTTAACGATTTTAAAAAATAATAAAAAATAATTGACGCGTTTTTTTAGTTACATTGTGTTTGTATTCACTAAAACTACCACCCGGCTTCGTTTTCGGTAGCAGTCTTGATATACCCGGTAGATATATCATCAACATATCTAGAATATAAGATATGAATGACTGATAAAGTTTTTAACATGAAGAGATAAATGTAATCTACCCTCCCTTTCAAATCTTCTGAATAATCGAGTGAATATCTATAATTAAAACATTATTTATAAATGTCTGATATTGTTTATAATGCCTGATTTGGGTCTCGATTAGGCTGTAGTAATAACTAATCTAATTTTATTAGAAGCTAAAAACATATTTCATCAATACGTGCCGCCTTATTGTTGCGTGTAAAAGTAAACACATTATATAATATTTTCTGTTGATTTGTTTAATTAAATTAATGAGAACTTTTACTTTTTATAAATTAATTAGCCTAAAATATAATAACAACTGTTGCGTGAACGAATTAATGACATCGTTGGTGATATTGTTTTTTACTTTAACATAGAACATTGACCTTTTTTGTATGTACAGACATTGGGTATGATTTTGCATTTTTCCCAAAAGTGAGGCACTAAATTTTACTTTTTTATTTTATTATCTTCAGGGAGGGATGTGGAGATCCTTGGGGATGGCCTATGTTCAGCAGTGAACTACCTGTGGCTAAAGGGAGAGAAAGGCAAATAAATTAACTATACATTAAAAGTGCTAAAGTATTCAGATTAAGTAGTATCTGGGTATATTTTCCAAACACACTTCTATATTAAATCATCATTTTATTACTATAAAGATATTTATTTATTTTATATGGGTGACTCACAGCTATCAATAGCAAAGAAACATATATACTAACTTATTAATAACACTATAACATATTTAATTAATAAGACTATCGAAGACGCTTATTAAAAGCACGTAGAGCCTACTTTTCCCTTTGAAATCATTATAGTATTTCCAGTCCATAATTTATATTCTCACGTTCAAGGTCAAAGTAAGACCAGTTGACCTCCAAGAGTGACGTAGTCCCCTCTTTTGTTGTGCCAACTTGATTTACTTAATATCAAAACCTGTCATGTACTGATGTAAGTACAGAATTCTAATTCTAAGTAAAAAATAAAAACAATTCAGGGCAGAGGATTAATAAGATATGAAAAATCATTTACCTGTACCATTTCCTCGAAATCGGTGCTAAAGTTTGTCGTTATTCAACTGATGATGACATAATTTCCGAAAATAATGTCTAGAAGTTTTTTAATAGTCATATTTCGCCATTTAAATGCTATATTAACATTATGCAAATTTTGAGAGTACGGAAAAGGAGCCCAGCTTATCTTAGAAATAGCATGACTTATGTACTCAGCAAGATTGACCTAATGATGAGACATATTGCACTGTTCCCACGATTGGTTTTATTTTTATCATTGAGTTGTTGTTTTTTATTTTTAATGGATCTCCGAGCATTGCTTACTCTATTGTAGTGTGATCACTGAGGCCGCGACCTCGAACTCCGAATTAATGTGTTTACACGCTTGTATCACTGATGTGTCATTTTTAATTTTAGCAAATCGGATGAGCAAACTTTGCGGAACACAATTTTGTTATTCCGGTAAATATGAACGCTCAATCGTTAAATCACTTGAAAAAAAGAAGAATTGAAATGGTTACCTTTGATTTTGAATGTTTGCTTACGGACCACTGATAATGGTTTAAAGATTAGATTTTCTTCGTTTGTGCCTTTTAATGGGTGACGTAGTTAGTAAATTGTACCACAGATTTGTATTAATGGAACATGTATTCACGGAGGAAATAAATGTAAACAAATAATGACTGAATGAAAATGTATGCTCGGCACTCGGCAGCATTCGAGGAACATCGTTCAAAAACGTTCGTTTGTTTTAGACTTTTTCCCTAAATTATTATCACATTTAGGACTGGGCGGAAATCAACTTCAATTCTGTGTAAATAGTTCTTTTTTATGAGCTTCAGACGAGTGTCGAGATGTATATGTCGCTTAAGGGAAAGCGTCACGCCTGCTTATAAACGGAAGCACCACATCAGATTTTGTATTTAAATTTATTTTTGTAAAACTGATGACTGCATAGAAATTAGAAATACATTGCCCTCGTTCTCCTGATGCATTATGTGTAAGTCTCTCAGTGCCCAGAAATCACTGACTACAATGTCCTTCAAACGGGAATTTAGCAATGTTTACACACTGTTGCTAGCGGCAGAAATACATAGAGCGGTGGTATCTAGTCTACCCAAACGGCCTCTTGCATATTAGGGACTACCTTATTATATTTGATTTTTCTTTAATACGTTTTCCAGATGCTAGTATACATCATACTTTGCCTTTAATTCCTCTACTTTGCCTGATATTCTTCATTGTCACTTGTAAAATGTTCATGTTGCACTTCCGCAACTTTAAATACCCATGACTACTAATCCCCAGAGTCAATGTTAACAATAAAAAATTATAACAATAGTTTGTATTTATATAATAGAGTACATGTCCGCGCATATATTGTAAGTACATAAAATGCCATTGTTAATGCGTTCCCACTCAACAGCTGCGCAATAAAAGCTATGCTAATGTGAACTAATTGCTGTAGAAGTGTGTTAATTGGAGTGAGATGTTATGACTGATAGTGCATGTTTCCCAATAGGAATATTTTCGACTAGCTTCATTCTTTTATTGTGTCTATTTTGATAAAATATCAATAAATAGGAACACACTTTTTTTTCAATATGGTATATGAAAGGAGACATATTGAATAGCTATGAAAAGTAACTCTATTGTAGTGCAATAAACAGTCACAACTAAATACTTCATTATCTAAGGCCCAATTGCACAAACTAACTTTGAACATAATTTTGACTTTGTAATCATCAATTCCATACATTTGCAATCATAAATACGTCTCAAATACATGTATGGTGATGATATTGTAAATTGTTAAAATTAAAGTTACTGTCAAACTTAGTTTAAGCGACTGGGCCTATGTCAATCATTGGTCAAATGAATTCCACATTAATGCAGTCCAAAGATGCCGTCCAATCCAATGTCAACTCATCACAGGTGTTTAATACAATTTAAATCAGAATACACGTGCGAAATACACACTAAATTCTTGACCCTATTTTTAATGAACCCATGCGCAAGGTCCTGACTCGATGGCCTCGTAAGTTGAGACCGCGATTAATATGGAGGCAGCGGCAGTATGACATCATCTAACCTAATATGGAATGATATGTTCCGGTGGATAATGACGTCTTCTTGAGGCGAAATGAGAGGTGACGTCATAAGTCATTGTGTGAACAAAATGTTAGCTACGAATTTTGTTATTGGATGATTTGTGCGGTTTTTTGCGTGTGGGTGTAATAACACGAATAAGATTATGTCATACTTTAATACCTTGTGCTTACTGCCGTACTCAGAGATATTTAATTTCAATGAAATAATTACTTAGTATAGATTTTAGGAGGAGAATATCAGATACTAATGAACAATTTAATTGACATTAAACATCTCTGAGTACGGACTTACGACTGTGTATTTACGTGTATATGGCGATTCATATGTATGTGTCCCACTATGGAGCACGGGCTTCCATTATTGACATTATCGACTGCAAACTGCGCAAAATCTATTTGCGTAACCGAATGTAAAAACGTACAATGGACTTTAGTTATTTTAATCTCAATGAGTAGCATTAAGTAAGTAGTATGAGTATAGTAACATTTTTGCATATACTATTTTTATGTGCATTGGTAGTTTTAAAAGATGAAAAATTGCGATTTAAAATATGTTTTCCTCTATGGTTTCCACATACTGATGTATATATTTTGATTTGTTATCGACAACAAACTAGTTGACCCGCCTGATAGTGCTTATCGGCTTAAGGACTTGCCACACGCCAGCTCTTCAGAGCTCATTGGTATTGTAAAACCATGTTAAGAATGATAATGGCGTACTTTAACCATAAACATAATAAATCAATTGTGATCATAGCCCCGATATCACTTGGTTGGAACGTGTTCTGATTCTATAGTCTGTCGACCCCTATGGGACTGCCGTTGCGTGCCGATTATGTATGTATGTATGGGGTCTGTATGTAAATTCGCTTTAAGCGTACCTTAAAAAGTCTCTATAATAATCGGAACAACGCCTGTATCAGAATGGTCGTGGTAGGATATTCATATCCTTTCTAAAGGTCACCACGGTAAAAATGATGTAAGCTCCACTATAGCGGCCCACGCTAACTTGTGTTCCGAGATTAGATTATTTCGAGTACCGACAGGATTAATCTAACTGGACAGCATTGCGCAGTAATAACTAACCGTGACAGGCATGTAAAAAAATCGATTAACGACAGATATATCTTATCAATAAAGCAAATAGTGGGACCCTGATGATAAGAAAATATCAGAACTAACATCCGACTACACGCTTATAGTTTGCCTATTTTGCTTTAGAATTTGTACTCTTTGTCAAAATCAAAATCAAATCAAAAAATTCTTTATTCAAATAGTCTTTCACAATATATTTTGAATCGTTCATTTATGCTACCACCGCGTCGGAACGTGTCGTAGCTGTGAAGAAACGGTGCAAGATACTCTCAACAACAAGAATTGTCCTCTTTGGATATAGTTCGAACTAAAGCACGCTGCCAAAGTTATATAGGATCTGTTTATTTTTCCAAGCACAATAAATTCTTATGACCATCCAACTCTCGATTTTAAGGAAGTCGTGTTCACAACAGTACGTTTACATAGGTCGACATGATGATGAGGAATTAATTATTTCTATAATTCTTTCCATTGCAGTTGATTCACCTAATTTATCATGCGATCTGTCGCCCGGTACTTTTCGAGAATAAGTCTTGTATTATTTATATTCTTATGTAAGGTTATGAATACTCTCTATCTCTTCCGCCACAGGAAGTCCCAAACACAATGACTTTGTTTCTCGTTGGTTTTGTGTGAGACACTGGTACTTAGTATTTGCCCAGTCCAGCCGGCCCATTCATACTACAGTCCAGTTTCCTCTACCACCAGATGGGTTGTGTGTATTCATATATTAAAGCGAAAATTTCATGTTCCAGGCGTTGACATGCGCGTGCGTGGCGCTCCACTACCACAGCTATAATATAGACCCTGAAATCGGGATGCTGGTCACCGGTACATTCGTGGGATACCTCATCATCTTCGCGGGCGCGGCTGCCGGTAAGAACATTTTTGAACTACCACGACAAAGTTATCGACACCTGATGGTAATGCATTTAATGTGCTGTCTAGACTCTAGATACAGTATCCACCAGTGCAAGAGAAATAAATAAAGAAAGAAAGAAAAACGGTTTATTGTGACTAGGTGATTAGTCTTTCGCCGATCCACACAATTATGCCGGCCTAATTGTATCCGGATATACATATGTATACAGAATGATCGGAATGAGATAGACTTGTGGGTTGATATGACGCGTCATTCCCGGGAACTATGCAATAAAAAAATATTTATAAATGCTCTCTCAACATGCACCAGAAAATATACCGACATAAGAATACAGGCACCTAATAAATCTGGTTATATTTTCCAGGTTACCTGATGCAGACTCCTTCCCACAAACGTATCGACATTTTCTTCTCGCTGGTCGGTGTAGCTCTCTTCACTGCTAGCGGCGCCATCGTCATTGACAGGTTTGTTTATAATTCAATATGGGACCAACTTGAAGATAAACTGAACCAAACACAAAAATAATCATAAAAAACCGACTTCAAAACAAAAAACCACTAAAAACCAAAAAATAACAAAATAATAAGTACCACTGCAAAGCAAAAAAATAATATTTGTTTCATGAAACTTGCGCTTGTTGATTAATTTGCTTAATGACTTGACTAGCCAACAAATCAAAATATATGCATAACATATCGAAGGCGGGCCGCCAAGTACCAAACATGTAGGACCTATGCCTTATATTAATTTAAATATCTATATGTTTGGTACTGGGCGACCCGCCTTCAATATGTTATGCATATATTTTGATTTGTTGGCTAGTCAAGTCATTAAGCAAATTAATCAACAAGCGCAAGTTTCATGAAACAAATATTATTTTTTTGCTTTGCAGTGGTACTTATTATTTTGTTATTTTTTGGTTTTTAGTGGTTTTTTGTTTTGAAGTCGGTTTTTATTTTTTTATTAAAATTTTTTGTTATTTTTATCTTTTTAGTGTTGATAGGAATTTAAATTAAGAAGATTTCGTCCCCACAAGGAATATGTTCTTTCCGATGATAATGAAATCGCTAAAATCGGCTAAAAGCTGCCGAAGACATTGGAGTATTCACATGTTTATTATTTTTTCTCTCCCCCCCCCTTCCTTTGCCCCTGCCCCCTTTTCCCTCCGCCACTGTAGCTTAGCTTTTATACAAAACCCAATGCAAAAAGAACCATTGGAATCCTACTAAATTTTGAAGAGTTCTACACTCCAGGTCCGAACATGATCATCAGATCTTCATGTTGTGTTCCTGGGATCAACCTGTCAATACATTCTTTCCAATGAAAAAGAAATCACTAAAATCGGTTAAAAGCTGCCGAAGATATTAGAATTTACGTGTATTTTAATTTTATCACCTACCCCCCTCACCCCCAACCCTTTTTCCGTCTTTCACTGTAACTAAACTTTTATAATGAACCTAATGCAAAAAGAACCATTGGAATCCTACTCAGTTTTAAGGAGTTCCCCTCTCCAGGTCCGAAGATATTCATCAGATTTTCACCATATTTTTATGGGACCAAACGACAAGCACCAGCTTTCAATCAAAGAAAGAATGGTCGAAATCGGTTTACACAGTACAGAGAAACGAGGTAACAAACATAAAAAAAACAAAAAAAAAGCAACATACAGTCGAATTGAGAACCTCCTCCTTTTTTTGAAGTCGGTTAAAAACCCATCCAGAACCGACGGAAAAACCGGTGAACATGCATAAAAATATCCTCCTCCTTTTTGTAGGTAGTTTAACAGTAGTTATACATATAACATAAACAAAAACAAGTAGTTATAAAAAAATAAAAATACAACCTGAAAATAATTTTTCTTTTTAACCGACTTCAAAAAAAGGAGGAGGTTCTCAATTCGACTGTATGTTGCTTTTTTTTTTTTTTTTTTTTATGTTTGTTACCTCGTTTCTCTGTACTGTGTGAACCGATTTCGACCATTCTTTCTTTGATTGAAAGCTGATGCTTGTCATTTGGTCCCATAAAAATATGGTGAAAATCTGAGCAATATCTTCGGACCTGGAAAGGGGAACTCCTTAAAATTAAGTAGGATTCCAATGGTTCTTTTTGCATTAGGTTCATTATAAAAGTTAATTTACAGTGAGACAGGAAAAAAGGGGTGGGGGTGAGGGGGGGTAGGTGATAAAATTAAAATACACGTAAATTCTAATATCTTCGGCAGCTTTTAACCGATTTTAGTGATTTCTTTTTCATTGGAAAGAATGTATTGACAGGTTGATCTCAGGAACACAACATGGAGATCTGATGATCATTTTCGGACCTGGAGTGTAGAACTCTTCAAACTTTAGTAGGATTCCAATGGTTCTTTTTGCATTGGGTTCAGTATAAAAGCTAAGCTACAGTGGTGGTGGGAAAAGGGGGTAGGGGCAAAGGGAGGGGGGGGGGGAGAAAAAATAATAAACATATGAATACTCCAATATCTTTGGCAGCTTTTAGCCGATTTTAGCGATTTCATTATCATCGGAAAGAACATATTCCTTGTGGGGACCAAATCTTCATTTTGATTCCTATCAACACTAAAAAGATAAAAATAACCAAAATTTTTAATAAAAAAATAAAAACCGACTTCAAAACAAAAAACCGCTAAAAACCAAAAAATAACTAAATAATAAGTACCACTGCAAAGCAAAAAAATAATATTTGTTTCATGGAACTTGCGCTTGTTGATTAATTTGCTTAATGACTTGACTAGCCAACAAATCAAAATATATGCATAACATATTGAAGGCGGGTCGCCCAGCACCAAACATATAGATATTTAAATTAATATAAGGCATAGGTCCTACATGTTTGGTACTTGGCGGCCCGCCTTCGATATGTTATGCATATATTTTGATTTGTTGGCTAGTCAAGTCATTAAGCAAATTAATCAACAAGCGCAAGTTCCATGAAACAAATATTATTTTTTTGCTTTGCAGTGGTACTTATTATTTAGTTATTTTTTGGTTTTTAGCGGTTTTTTGTTTTGAAGTCGGTTTTTATTTTTTTATTAAAAATTTTTCATAGACAGTTTTAATAACTAATTCCGCCTTTTTCGCCCAAAAGTAGTTCGAAAGGGACAAAGCATTGTACCGCCAATTGTACTTTTTATGTTTGCGAGTTTCGTTTTTATTTGTATTTTTTTTTTGTGTGTGCACGTACGTAAATAAATAAGCATTCGGCAACTAAAATAGGTTTAAAACTGTCTATAGATAAGGTCGTAGGTGGTAGACCAGTGTCGAACCAATATGATGGCACTTACGATTATGAAATTATTATCCATTTTTCATTCATTGTAGAAATACTCGTACAGACAAAGCTGTTCGTTTCTGTGTCTTATTTATTATTCTGGAGGCAGCACTAAATGTCTTTAGTTAGTTGGCTCCCGAATACCTGAATACTCAAGAAAGGCGTTTAAAATTGCGACTACGCAGGGAGAGATGCATCAATATCATAGAACATACTTTAATTTATAGGATCAATACTTTAACTTTATCTATACTAATTGGCAATTTCATAGGTAAATCTATTATTATCATCGCTTACGATATTACATCTTAACTAACTGGTGTCACCAGGGACAATTATCGCCATGCCATCCCAGTATAAAAATACTTCAGTGAAGCGGTTAATGGCTTGTTGCCACTTCTCATTAAACTGATATTTGATAAACATTCTATACGTACAAACCCATATTAATGGGCTGATGTTGTAATAATCTATTTAAAAACTACGTTGAGTAATAGGAAAATGATTTTAAAATCGATTTTTCATAATCAAAGTCATTACCAATTTATCATACCACTATTAGTACTACGCTCATAACAGGTGTAAAGTTTGGTTTATCTTTCCTTGCCGCATTATCGTTGAGTTTTTTTAACACCTGTCTACATCGTAATATTTAGATTAAGATCTTTAGTTCTGACGGTTGGGTATGCAGCTCTGAACTGTCTAAGGATTAACATAAATATGATACATTAATTAAGAAAAAAAAAATTGTAGACCACGGTCAAGCTGGTCTATACTATATTTGAATGTTTCGCGTTTTGGGTTCCCATGTATATCTGATTCCCTCAGTGAGGCAGTTGTACAACGGTACTATTACACTGGGGTCTTGGGTTTGAATCCCACGGTGAGTGAAGTGGTTTTAGATTTCTCTATTCATTAAATTTCCCGATTTTGTGCCCGGTATGACGATAGAGTCGCGATAATATCTGGGGAAAAATACATAAGGCGAAATGTGGATGTCCTGGGTGTACGTCTGCCTACCCTTCTGGGAAAAAAGCGAGAGTTTATGAATGTTCATATGTATATCCGAATATAATCTGACTAGCGTAACAATGTGGACCGGCAAGAGGTAACCAACTCATCAATAGATACCCTATGAAATGAAATGAAATTGGTTTATAGATTATATTGTAGGCAATTAAGTAGCTCTTATCACAAGTCAATACATAGTTCTTATTCTATATTTATTAAATAATTAATTATATTATTATATAAGTTAAATTTACTTGGATTTAATTTTAATTTTTGGTAGTTTATCTGAGGGAATACTCTATGAAACGATGCGAACTTCGAAGATTCGGACGCCGTACGTAAAACTTCACTGATGTCTATAAATACTCCACAAAATGTTGGAATCCTCTATCGTACCTCATAGCCATAGGTGGTTCGGAGTTCCGAGAAAATGATAAGTATAATAGATAATATGAAATTGATTTTTAGAAGTGGAAAACTTTATATCTTATTCCGGACGTCGAACATCCGAACCTTCGAAGTTCGAATCGTTTCATAGAGTAACCAGGGGGGTTACTCTGCTTAAAGCTGCTGTTGTTAAAACACTGCGCTTAACTGAACTTTTTTCATACATACCTTCATACACATTCATATGTTGGTACATAAACTCACGCGGTTTGCCTAGGGGTAGGCAGACATGCTACCAGGACACCCACGTTTCGCTTTATATGTGACTAGCGGCCCGGCCCAGCTTCGTCTGGGTGCATATATTTTTTGATTCCACTCCACACCAAATACATGTTATTTTTCGTATAAACTCTTGTATACCTAAACTTGACGTAGCTGGCCTACTGTCCGGCTCAATCCCGTCTCATCCGTCTGTTAAGTCTCTTCCCAATCCATCCCGTCCTTTCTCTTTATAATCCATCCCGTCTTATAACGTGCATTTATATTTCGTCCTATCAAATCTGTCAGCTATCCCAGCCTTCTCCCTTACCTTCCACTCTATTATATCCCGTCTCTCCATATACATGTACATATAAAGATTGCCTTATGAAATTTTTGTGCAGCAGAAATCGTAATATTTTAATTTCACTACAACTTCAAAACCAAACGTCCAATTTTAATCATTCAAAGACCAAATATTATCAACATAAACTGTACTTATTGATGAAATAATTTATTTTGATAAGGATTAATAGCATGAGTAAAATAAACGCGTTTAAATGTAGTCCAAAAAAAAATTCAAAATTTTTAAATAAAAATGTGGTTGTTGTGCCTCACTCGACATAGATAGGTATAGTGTGTCGCGGACTTTTTTGTAGATATTTGTAAGATCTACAATTAATTACAACATTTTATGGTTCTATCTTTTGTAGTTTAGGCAGCGTATGCAAAATAAGTAACTTCTTTGGTTGATATTTTTCAGTTTGTGTCCGAAAAATCCAAATATCTTACGGAACCCTATTTTTTTCCAAAATAAAATATAGTCTATGTTACTCGTGGATAATGTAGCTTTCGAATGGTGAAAGAATTTTTAAAATCGGTCCAGTAGTTTTTGAGCCTATTCATTACAACCAAACAAATAAACAAACAAACAAACAAACAAAGTTTTCCTCTTTATAATATTATTATATGTGATAGAGGGTGAGCCTGCCGCCATATTGGGCACAAATCCCTGACTTCGGGCTTATAACGAGCAAAAAATCCAATATCACTTTGAACCCTAATCTGAACTGAACTCTAACCCGTGATTCGAACCCGAGATATTTGTTATATATTGGTACTGAATTACAACTGCGCCACCAAGGCAGTCTGACATACGTTATTTTATCTCGTTTTACTATTGCACTGTATTAGTGATGAGAATAGTGCTGTCCCGATAGCGACTGCAGGGCAAGGGCCTCCTCTACAATCGAGTGTACGATTGAGAGTGGTGAGACTATATAGTCCACCATGCTTTCCTAATGCGGGTTGGCAGAGTTTATATACCATAGAAATTCTTATAAGTCGCTATGGTATGTAGGTTTCTTTACGATATTTTCCTTCACCGCATAAGTGCGTGGTGATTGACTATCATTACACACATGACTCCGGAAATTCAGAGGAGTGCCCTGGGGTTCGATCCTGCGACCACCGTGAGCATTTTGACAGCGACGTCTGGTCCGATTACCAACAGGCCACCACGCACTTTACTAGCGTGGGATGGTAATTTCTTGCCGATCAAATAATGCCAGACCGACCTTATCTTGAAAGAGACATGTGAACCCAAAAAGCTATACAAACACATCACAATTTATACATTTTCAGACGATACGTATATCTTCTAACTATTTTGACTATTGTTTTTTCAGGTACCGAAATGCTTACAAAAGCGACTTGAAAGACAAGAATATGGCTAAGGGATCTCTGGCCATCATCAACGCAGCTATCCTATTGGTAGACGCCGTGCTCACGCAACGTGGAGGTTAAAAATCCATGGAACTGCACCATGGTATTAAAGCAGTTTTATTGATAAGCCATCGACACTATTTATTAAAGTCTTTTGCTAAAATTCTGGCAAATTCGCTTAAACTGACAATGTAATTTAATATTTTTTTTACTCGGCCCCATAAAGAATCTCTGAAGGTCCACATTAAATGCCATATTAAGTTAAATTTATGCTTTTATAAGGCACATTGAACTGCATTTTATTTTGCGATGTATTTTTATCATTTGATTCCGCCCAAACCAGACCAGAGATTTTTTAATTTTTAACTTTACGTATAAGTACCTCACCTTCATTTAAAGTACAATTTATTTTTTAGTTTTCACAGTTAAATAAAAATATATGTATGTAAGAAGGAATAAGGAACAAACTATTTTAACGTAAGAACAGAAACTAAAGATCATTTTAATTCATTTTTGATATAATATATTTTCTACGATGTAATCATTGTTATAATATTCAGTAGATATTAGGAGCAAACATGAAACAGAGAAAGTTGTTAAGTTTAGAGAGTAATACCAAATATGAATATAATTATTCAGACTCAAATGAATACATTATTTGTTGATCCATATACACAGAACAAACTGCCTGAATTGTTGTTTTATATTACTTAGTTTAGATTTAAGATGAAGCTTTCATGTAGCGATATTAAACATATTTTTGATGTATTTAATCTTCCAAAATACACGTATATTTGAATTTTTGTACGCACGTTTGTAAGTGTATTGGAATAAAGAAATAATCCAAATAACCGCCTGTTTCTTAGTGATAGCCCCTCGAAATATTGCGAACATACAAAATACAACATTCTAGTTAACGTTATGCTTTTGACTGCCATTCCTGTTTGAACATTAATTTCGCAGAATTACTTTTGCTGTCAGTAAGTAATTCTTGTCGGTAGCCCTATGATGATCTCGAAGCTGGATTGGACTCAACTCCCTAGTGTTCATTGTGATTGGATAAACACCCCTTACAGTGACGCCGTCAGCAATCTGGGTTTACTTATTGATAACTTCTTTACTTGGGGCCCCCAGCTTCCTGAAATAAGCCGTAAGCTGTTCGTTTTAACTAAGTCCATGCGAAGGTTACGCAACTTTCTATCCATTACCACAAAGATTTCACTTGTTCAATTCCTTCTTCTCCCCATCCTTTATTATGCCGATGTCAGCTCTCTTGATCTCACTGAAGACCAATTTAATAAACGTGAGCGTCTTCAAAATTCCTGCATAAGATTCATATTTGGTTTACGCAAATATGATCATGTGTGAATTCCGCGCTAAGCTCAAGTGGTTACCCATACGGCTTCGTCGGAATGCTCACATTCTTTCTTTACAATATTTTGTTTAATTCTCTCATCCCTCAGAACGATTTATTTTTCTTCATGACTCACATTCGAGGTCCTTGAGGTTGTCCGAGAATCTTAAGATGAGAATGACTGTGCACACCACGACATTTATGGACAAGTCTTTTACTGTCAAAGCTGTTTGATTGTGGAACGCGCTTCCTGGTGGTGGTGAGACAGGCGCAACCGCCGTCTTCGCTTAAGAGGCTAATTCAAGAACACTAACTTTCTCTTTAAATAAACAGATTTTAGTAGATATTATGAACTACATCTAAACCTGTGGGTGTATATATGTTATGTTGGAATGTTATTATGTTTAGTTAGTATTATTATTATTTGGTTTCCATACTTTCTATTTACACTGCCCTCTCCTTCTTTTAAATCCATCCCATGGTTATCTGTAAGACATTGCTTTAATTTTTTTGTGTACAGCAAAGTTTAAATAAATAAAATACTTTTAAACATTCATCAGCTTATCTTTAATAGGATAGAAAATGGTGTTATTTGTGACACCGTAGTTTGCCAAGATTATTACCATCCCAGGATATAAAAGGAACTTCACTGCTAGGCTTTTAACCTATATTTTAATACCATAAATTTGACACAAATCAGATTGCCAGGCCTGGTACTCGATTCCAGGAATTTACGGTTTACAGCTACCTGCCTATCACTAGATCAAAATCGCAATTAATTGCTGTATTTGTCAACAAATATTTTAAAAGCAGATTACTCAATATCAACCTAGCACACTCTTTCGGAGTGACTAGCTTGGTGAGTTGAGAGCGGAATTCCGAGCAGCCGTCGGGGAAGACCTCTCACTCTCGGCCGTGATTTCTTTCATGATCGAGAGTCGGAGGTCGGGGCAAGCAATGCTCTCGTTCTGCGAGGTGGCAATCTAGCGGAAGGAGAGCGTGGACCGTGATCCTGAGCGAAACGATGCCGCCACCTGCAACGATGAAGGCGCCAGGTGTCAAACGGCTGAAATGGCGCCTCCCTCCAATGGTTACAGAGCTTAAGAATTCCGCCACGGTATCCTTTGACCGTCGTAAGAAGCGACCAAAAGTGTCATCGGAATCGCTGGGAGTATTACGGTGGCGGTTCACCCCCACTAAATGTGATTTCGAGGCGGACGAAACAGTGCGTGGATTCGCATCTGTCGTGGACGCCCCTAACATCTTAAAGGAGTCCATATAGAGAAGTAAAAAGGGAACAATTTTGTTCCTCAATGGAAGAGCGTATGTGTCATGGTTCTGCGCCGGGAGATCACAGGGAAGAAATAGGGGCGCTTCTCGCCATGAAATATCCAGAGCCACCCCAACTGCTCGCGACGGCCATCGAAGGGTTTTAGTCAGTATGTTAGCGTAGGTTTTTGTTAGGGAGGCGACTTGGCCGCTACATCCGCAGCGTGTGATTGTGAGTAGTCGTAGATGTGATTGGTGGAGTGTGTCCCTAGTCCATCTGCGTAGAACTTTTCGCAGGGCGCGTAGGCGGTTTAACAGACTTAAAAAACGCTGCGTTACTGATGAACCGTTTACATCTGCTTTTAATGCACTGAAAGTTGCCAGGTCACATTATAGAGCCGCCGTCCAAAAATCTAAGGGTAACTTATTGCGAAAAATTGTAGCCCGGTTGGAAAAAGAAGGTCCGTGGTCTCCCCTATACCATGAATTTAAAGCAAATAAGTCAATCGACTTAGCCTACATAGATAACTTAAAAATCAACAATAGTTATACAACTGGTATTGAGGAGACAACGGAAGCTCTGTTAAACTCGTTAATACCTGACGATTCGGTTGAAAATGACACAGTATATCATAATCACATTAGATCGTGGGCAGCTGAATTGCCAAATTCTCCAATTTCGAGTCTTCCAACGTTTGACGAATTTATTAACATTGTTAGATTATTGCCTCTTAATAAAGCCTCCGGCGAGGAAAAAATATCTAATAGAATGATTAAAGAAGCGTGCAAATCTGCTAGTGATGCCGTATTAGCCGTTTTTAATCGATGTATTGTTGAGGGCGTATTTCCGCGCGTATGGCGCTTTGGTTTTATACGAATAATACCTAAAGGAGGGGATAAATCCCCTCAAGATCCTAAATCATACAGACCCATTACGCTCTTGCCGTCATTAGGAAAACTCCTCGAACGCCTTATTGTTCCTCGACTGTTACCGGGAGGTCCAACTTTCCACGAGAAGCAGTTCGGGTTTACTATCGGTAAATCGACTGTAGACGCGGCGATATCGGTCCGTAGGGCGGTGAGCACATCTGAACACAAGTATGTGCTTGGTATCTTTCTTGATATTTCCGGTGCAATCGATAATGCCTGGTGGCCAATGCTGCTTCTTAAATTGAAAATACGAGGTTGCTTTAGGAATATTTATTCGCTTATTTACTCGTATTTCTTGCATGGAACAACTAAATTAAAACTTGGCCATCATGCCGTATCGAAGCCACTTACAATGGGCTGCCCACAGGGCTCGGTTCTAGGTCCATATTTGTGGAATTTTGGCTTTGACGACTTCTTGTCTATTCCCTTACCATTAGGATGCTCACTAACGGGCTATGCTGACGATGGCCTCTTACTTATACAGTCTAATAGTAGGTCGGGACTAGAAATTATGGCTGAGACGTGTTTAAAATTAATATCTGAATGGGGTGACCGAAATCGCTTAAAGTTCGTACCACAAAAAACGTTCCAATTACTTCTTAAAGGGATCTTAAAATCGCCACCACGTATCAAGTTTAATAATACAACTGTCAAGAGAAGGGAATCTTTTTGCTATCTTGGCTTATTTTTGGAAAGGAATTTTTCTTTTCTTGAGCATATTAAGAACGTCGGGGAAAAATCGAAAAGGAACTTTTTCGCTTTGACAAGAATATCGACATCAACGTGGGGATTATCTTTTAATACATTAAAAATCATCTATGGAGCAACTTACTTAGGGTGTATATGTTATGGATCCCCCGTATGGGCTGATAGGGCTACTGCCCTATCAGCCCATACGGGGATACCGATTACTATCGGTGCTGTGCGAAGAAAAATGCTCCAGAGCCAACGTTTGGCGTTGATATTCTTGTGTAAGGCATATAGAACTGTTAGTACCGAAGCATTGCCTGTCCTGGCGGGTGTACTTCCAGTCGATCTGGAGGTGCAAAGTCGCGCCGCCATGTATTACTCTACTAGGGAGAATATGGATAAAAGATTTTTAACTCCACGTGAACTTTTAAATATTGACAAATTATTTAAATCGCTTTCTGTAGTATATAGCGAACTATTCGACGAATGGCAAAATAGATGGGAGGTATCTTTGAAGGGACGTCATTTATACCAATATTTTCCTTGCGTGCGTGATCGTTTGACAAAGACTTGGCTAGATGTCGATTATTGCGTATCACAGTTCCTTACGGGCCATGGTAACTTTAAGTCTAAACTGTACTCTTTTAAGCTCGTTGATTCGCCTGCATGTGGAGGCGGGACAGTCTCCTACATCCGCAGCGTGCCGGCCTGGTATGCCAGTGACACTGACATACCCCTTTCAGCCTCCTTTGGGGTACTGAAAGGGGTACTTAACAGCTTTTCCTCTTGATGCATAAAAAAAATTACTCACAATAATAAATAACGTGATTTAAATAATTATTTGGTACAAAGCAAATATCCATCGAGCACATTATTTTTGTTAGATACACCTAATTTTTAGCCATCAATAACAGAATTGTACATATAATCTACAACTACTATACAAATAGTTTTGTAAATAAGTGAATCTTTATACAACCTGTAGGCTGTAATATAATTATATGTACATACATACGCCTCGATAGTAGCACGTTCAGATTATGCTACTGAATTGATCGCTTTACTGACTTCAGACACAATGCAACTAAAAAAATTGCCAAAGAAACACGACGTATTTCTTTTTATATTGTTTTCGTATCGTGGTATTTAGTTGGTTAATACATTGGTTTTCCTAAGTTAATAATGTACACCCTTTTATTTTTAAAGACGCTATGGTACGCAAGGGTTAAAATTATTAATTTATTGAAAATTATCGATTTACCATCCAAAAATTACGTTATTTAAAACAGCACAAAAATTTATTGTCCCTTTTTTATTTAAATTATGTATATACTCACTAAAACTACCACTCGGCTTCGTTTTCGGTAGAACTCTTGATATACCCTGTATTATAGTCACTTTGCAAATTAAACACCAAAATGGAACAAATTCCAAACTTAAGTCTAAGCGGGCCTTTCAATCAAGATGTAGTAAACAAATACTTATGCAAATAACCGATTATTATAAACTTTCTATTAATTATTGATACAGGTTTTTTTTTAAATTCCTAAGCAACCTTGCACGATGTAAAAAAAATACAATTCCCAAGCAACCTGGCATCATAAAAAAAGAGGTCGATTTAGTAGCTTATTCTGAACGGTCTACTATCGAAGTGTACATATAATTATGTAATAGGTTGTATATTTCAGCAGCATATTCTACCTAGCTTAGTATGAAAACAACGTACTAAAAGACAGCACCCAACAACAATATGGAATTTAACATTATTTTACTTCTAAAATTAATGGAAAGCATTAACGCGTATTCTTCGATAGTCGATGTGGCGGCATCGCTTGCAAATTCCGCTTACAGACCTCAATACGTGACTTCAGTTGTTTGGTCTCGCAGTCAACACGAAGATGTAACAGATTTCTTGAAACGTTTCCACGGCTGTGTTGTAACAGCTAAACTACAAAACAATAATAACCACATAACGCGGGAGTTAAACAAGGCCGTCGGGTATAAACAAACTGTTCTATTCGCTGATTCCGCGGAAGAATTTGCTTATTTCATAACATCAGTTAATCTGGATTTAGTAGTACCCATACGACTTGTGTTGGTGTTGACAGCGTTCATCGAAGACCTCTCCGCGATCACTCGGACAGCCTGGCAAAATGATTTAGCTGATATCCTCATTGTAAGTCAAGATCAAGAAGGAAACCTTAATATTACTACATACTTCCCCTACGGTAAAGGAATCTGTGGTGACTACACACCAGTTGAATTAAAAATCAATGATATGAAGATATTTCCAAGAAAGTTCGTTAATTTCTACGGATGCCCAATAAAAACTGCGTTAGTTAATTATATACCTTATTTGAAAATGATAAAGACGAATCAGAATATTACAAGAATTACTGGAATTGATGGTAAAATTTTAATGTTCATCATAGATAAACTCAATGCCACGATTGATGTTGTATCGACAGAGGACCGTGATGGAATGGGTTCTTTTATAAACGGAACTCCTACTGGTTGTTTTGGAGATTTAGTAAACAAAATAGCCGACATAATCGCACCTGCTGCTATAATAAGTGATAAGAGGTACAAGATAGCACAAATATCACATGTTTATGAGACTATAAATGTGCATTGGTGTGCACCAGGTAGACGCACAATATACCGGTGGGCTAAAACCCTCCTACCCCTGTTTGATTTCATTACAATTTACATGTTTTTGACTCTAATAGTCTTCGTCGCATTTACTGCAGCGACGAAAAAAATCGTCTTGCCTAGAAGGGAACCAAGAAAGAGCGTATTTTTCCAATCATTTGTTATTTTGTTGGGTCAAATAGTAAAATTCGAAACAAAATCATATGTGGTGAATAGTCTTTTTGTATTATGGATCTGGTTTTGCTTTGTATTTCGTATAGTTTATCAATGCGAATTGATAGAAGGATTACACCGAATAATTCAAGAGCCACCGCTACAACCATTACATAATGCTCTAAAGGTTCTTGAAGGATATGGAGGAGTTGAAGTATTTTATGACTTGTACAAAGATTCGCCTATAGGAGATGATTTCAAAGTATTGCCGCTGTACGAGATAGTTCCCTACATTAAAGCTATTTCGAACGGGAAGAGGTTTCTGTTACTCACAAACGTTTTAATAATTAGCGAGTTTGATGCTAACGTTCAAATTTTTGATGAGCCTTCTTCAAAATTTGCAGCTTGTTTATTTATGCGCCCAGGTTGGCCAGCTGCTAAAGAAGTAGATTTACTAATACAGCAAATAATTGAAATGGGACTTACAATGAAAGTCATAACGGATCATAAATACGAATGGGAGAAAAGACATCAAAAACAAAAAAAAGAACAGGTATATAGGCCCTTAGATTTTTTAACACTTAGTGCTTGTTTCTATGGTCTTGCCTTCATGTGGATAATAACTTCAATAATTTTTATTATAGAAATAACCCATACAAAGACACAAAAGAATATCAAATAAATTAATGGCCTGAAATAGAACTGAATAACGGAAATTCATATTGTACAAGATTAATGGATTAATGTAATATCGGTAATGACAAATGACATGTTATATTAGTGAGGCTTCATTTAGAAATTTCTGCGAGACTATTTGGAAATGTATTATTTACGTGTGTGGGTTTATTGCTAATAGCAACCGAAATAGTTCGGGCTAGGATTGGTAGACAGATTGACCGACACGACCAATTAGGTGTATGTTAGCTACTTTTGTATCGATTACGTTGAATGTTTTATTTGACGGTTGCGTAGTCTGTTTCTTTATTGGATAATGTAATTGTACTTATTTTGCCATTACGTGTTTCAAAAACAAGTATAAACAAATAAGTTGGTGGGGGCCGAAAGATTTCACTCCAAATGTTTTGCGAGTGGAGCGTTTCAACGTATTCAAATATTCAAAGGACGTCGCATGTGGCGAGCGACAAGTCGGTCAGATGCTTAGCCCGTCTCTCTATTTCGGATTTATTTTGCCTTTAAATTAATTAATTTATCGCCCTGTCTGTATTCACGTATTTTGTTTCAGTAACTGCAAGTTTTTCGACTAAAAATGTGTATAAATATTAGCGTTGACTTTAGATGCTTTAAAATAATGAATAATGAATGTAATTTTAAGTCAAATGGAAATAAAAGTTTTGAATTGTGAGTAGTATCTCAATCTTATTATCTCTTACTCTCTTTACTACTGGATATGTCTTATTTCTTGAGAATTGAATATATATTCAATTTCCAGTGAAATTATTTATGCAATGGCAATATTAATAGACCGCAATCACACAAATTGTATTAGAAGCTCAGGTGGAAAGCGGCAAACACAAAGTACAAGAAGAGCCAACTCCATTTGCCAATGAAAAGCAAACATTGGTAAACCACATTTGATCAAACCAATCTGAACTTACCTTGCGGAGCTTGCATAATTTAATTGAATGATGAACATCTTGGGTGTATAAAGCTAGCTCCCGACTCCTCTAGTAATGCAAGCTAAATGCTCTGAAATGTTGGAATTAAGTCATTGCAATATACATTACTGAGAAACATGGGCGATATTTTTTGTTCTTTGACAAAAGGTTATCAATAGAATTACTGGAGACAACACCTAATAATATATTTTTATTAACATAATATGGCTGCAATATGTTTTTTTTTTAAGAAAGCACATGCTGCGTATTTACATACGTATCCCATCAAAAACATCCTGTAAAAAAATACCAAGTCTCGCAGCTCAGTTTTTCTACCGCAAAAAGTTGTGAGATCCATGTAATAACAAGTCGGTTAATTTATTTAGTCCTTGCTTAAGGGACCTTCTGTATAAAGATATTACGTAAGTTATTATCATATCAATATTAAAAATCCTTTACGTTTTAAATAAATAGATCTATTCTATGTCTGCTAGAAGTGCCTTAGACTTTTGATGATCGGTCAGTCAGTCAGTCAGTGAGTGACAAAATTAAGAAAGTTTGACAAGTGACAATTCTTACACTACTGGTTCAAATTGAATGAAATTTTATATGAAATTAAATTTGCATTGTGCAAACACGGTATGTGTTTGTGATAAAATAATACACATTCGCATGTGTTATGACACACACAGGCGTAACAGTGAGGGGTTTAACATTTTAAATAATATAATGTGATGGATTTCTTTTGTCTATCCTTACAAATAATATAAAAGTTTCTTGGTTTCAGCAGAAAATATCAAGTTTACAGTTTGACCAAAGAGAATGTATGTAAATGATGCTCCACATTGTTCACGATTTATATTCGACGACGGTATAATATAATCTCAATATTCAGAATTCTAATACAATGTATTTGTATATAAAGTTCTTGTTTTATTTATACATTTCAGCAGGCGTAAAAATATTATAAGAAGAAAAATTTTGTGGTTGTGTATACGGTTTCGTCGATTCCTGATTATATCCAAATAAAACTTGTAGGTACCCTATATGAAATAGGAAAACGATTCTCAGAGGCTTTTTGTTTTTCAATAAAACTTCGTTTTTAACTTTTATTTTTTTCTCATTTTGTCTCTTCTTCCCTTACATGTGGCCAGAAATTAGGATCTGTAGGACTTTTTTAGTGTTTACTTAATAAATATACAGATTTAGTCCACTTTATTAATTAATATTTATCAGCTTGACCAATCATGTTTAGCGGGTAAAACTGATAGAACACCGAGAATAGGCACATGTACCTGCCCAACAGCTTCTAATTAAATGAGGATTAAAACTAATACCTAGCATCCATGTGTGGCGAAATTGTAAAATGGACTTAGTAACGATTGACAAAAATGATAATTTCTTACCAGTCCACACAATTATGTCGACTTATTTAGATTTCAGTGCACAGCAATTACATACTAATTTCGCAATATCACATACTGCCTTAGGCCACTTATATATACATTACTTATAGCCTATTGCAGTTTGTAGTTGCATCCCATGACTAAAAATATCCCTCAACATAAATATCCCGGACAATTTGCCATTCTATCTTAAGTGCGGAACATTTTTAATCCGAAAAGAGTTATAATACGCTATCTAATTTTGAATAGTTTCACATAAGAATAATGTATGCGATCGTTTGCTCCGAGCTCATCCGTTAGCCGAGTTATCTGCAGCGAGTTCGATAACCATAAATTGCAAAGTCCGAGGACGTCTCGCTCGGATATTCGTGGCTCTAAGATTTTTGCCACTAATCATATATCTTTTTAATTTTAATGGTATTTTTAATTGCGTTCTAGTTTATAACCACTTTTGTCTTGAAATTAGTCAGTGAATTAATTTTTAGAATTTTGAGGAATCGTGTTAAAAAATCACAATTATTTATGTGAAAAAAAATTTTATGAACACACCATAGACATTAGAAATGTTTAACTACGTATTTCAATACTATATTTTTCAGGAAGTTTGAATATTTTTAAATTTCACAAAAATAAATCAAATTTTACCTGTGACAACGTCATCGTATTTAAAAGTAAATCAACAACTGCCCGCACGTCTACAGAATAACAAATATTGACATAAGTGGCGATACGGTTCATTCAACTATTTCTATACGTTACAGCGATATTTCACAATAGGACTAATAATAATTTTGTGAAACGAGGGGGCACATTTCCATGCAAATGAATTTTGAAACGGATCGCTATCGCGGGTACGTATCTTTAATAACCATAAATCAGCAAATCGGGCCGAACAATTATTTATTGCGTAGAAAAAACGTGGGATGTCATTTCAATTTTCCAGCCACGAATTATCGTCACATTTTATGTTGGTTTGTGAATAGAGTCAGAATTGTTAATTTCACCAGACGCATCGAAGTCTTATTACTACTGTAAGTACATTTATTATTCAAAGTAGGTACATGCGAATTGATGGTGTAAGTCAAACTGAATTAATGTTGAACTCTAGTAACACTTAAAATTTCGTAATTTTAAAGATAGGTAATTAATACAGACCCATAGAGAAAGTAATCACTACGTTCTATACAGACCTTATAGCCCCTCCACACGATGGGCCAGCGCTGGATCTGCGAGTTGGCCATCAATGGCCATGTGAATGATTAAAACCCAACTACACGTTGGCGACATTCAGTAGTGATCATCGACTACCTTTGATGTGTGCCGAAAAAAGGGACACCGACGTGATGCCAAGACCATCGCACGCGCCATGAGCCATTAGACGCCACTACGACCTATACACGATGGGCCTTCATAGTAGATCATCGGGATGGCCCGTTGTATAGAGGGAACATAAAGGCTTCAGTTTATTTGAGTTTCTGAAATGTTTAATTTGACGCTACTTTTGTCTATGCAATTCTAAGGGTAAAGTTCAAGAAAAGAAAAATGGCATTAGTCGTTGCAGGTTGATAATACAAATAAATTTAAAATTATGAACAATAAATTCTGACCAAAGAACCTACATTATTATTATGTTATATTGCATCCAGATAATCCGATTCAATTTATTATCCAATTAAACTCCACCATAACGCACTTCTAATTACGAAAGATGTTTTCATCATACATATAATAAATCACTTGTAGGCAAGAGGTACTCTGGGTAGGGACCATCGTTTTATCAAATTCTGACGCCTAGCAGCGTCATGAAAACACTGTTTTATTCTGATTTCAAGGACAGTTAAAGGCGATATAGTGGCTAAATATTGCGCAATATGACACCTAACCCCGAATTTCTCGGAGCCACGGAAGCAGTGTAGTCTCACCTAGTGCTTATTAATTATTTCTAAGTGATATTGCTCTAAGTGCGTGGTGGCCTGTTGGTAAACGGACTAGACGCGGCTGCCCATATGTTCAGGGTGGTCGCGGGTTCGAATCCCAGGGCACACCTCTGACTTTTCGGAGTCATGTGTGTATTGATAATCAATCACCACGCACTAAAACGGTGAAGGAAAACATCGTGAGGAAACCTGCATACCATAGCGATTCATAAGAATTTCTATGGTATGTAAGTCCGCCAACCCGCACTAGGCCAGCGTGGTGGACTATATGGCCTAACCACTCTCAATCGTATTCTCGATTGTAGAGTAGGCCCGTGCCCTGCAGTGGGACGTATATGGGCTGTCACCACATATTGCTCTAATTTACAGTCAGGCGTTAAGCTTGTCATCAAACGAAAGAATTGCTCATGTAAATTTTTTTTAATAATTATAATCACTGATAAAAAAAAACAGTGCATATTTTATAACACTATAACATAACATTGATTATTTAGGTCATTTTCACTAGAATAATCAAACATCAATTTATCTCTTCACACGTTAATTCTTCGTCGGACAATTGCAAGGCGATTGTCTGGATGGTCGGCTAGTGCCTCCGGGAATCGTTCAGCCTCTCCCGGCAACGAGACAATTAAATAGGTTCGAAGACTCCCCTGGGCGCGGGATTTTCCGCCCCGTTTCCGATATCAACGTATTTATCTCTTAATTGAGCACAATACGTAGTAATTACTGTGTTGCACCTGTGCAAAGTAAACAAAAGGGGTATTCGATTTTTGAAAAATGTTTATTTACGAATGCAAATATGGTTTTTTGTTAACGTAAAAATACAGGTATTGTAAAATTGTTATTGTTTAAATAATATGTTCCTTTGAATATATGGTAGACAAATAAGGCAATAAATGTACTAATTCTTCTTTTTATAAAAAAATATTATTAAGCAAAAGTGGTTTCAAAATCTACGACCATGCCACATGCTCTGAGTTTTCAATGTATATGCAATAAAAAGTGAGAAAAAGAATTTTACGAATAATGTCCGGTTGGTATTATTATATGTATTTTGGGTTCACTGAAGTTTTGCAAATCATATTTTTTTGTTGGAGAAAATATTCTTGACTGAGAAATAACTACGACCTTCAATTTTTAACATTAATATAAAATATAGCTATATGATAATATAGAATAAAGTATAGCTATAAGGAAGCTCAAATATAAATAGATGAGATGTGTAGAAAAAGAGAGCGTGGCTCTACAATTAAAAATGAGTTAAAAAGTTATGTAAATTACAGTTAATTGTGTATCAAGTACAAGAGTGATTGATACCCAAGATATTTTGACCTACAATCTATCTGCTAAGCGTGGTGAGTATTAAAAGACAGTGGACTTTCTTTGCCTGAAAATCTACACTAATATACATATATAAAGTTTGATGTGTTTGTTTGTTTTAACGCGGTAACTTCAGGTATTAGTAAGCTCATTAATCCGGAAATACATATAGGCTATATAATATAACGCTATGTAATCTAATAAGAGCGGAGCACGAATATAAAATGTTTTGAAAACGGAGAAAAAAATATTTCTTTTGAGCTTCCTTTGCATGCATTATGTAAGGTTAGCTCCTGCACCCGGGCGAAGCTGGGCGGGTAGTGATTATATATCGTGTATTTAGCGTATTTTATAGTACAATTCCAACAATTACTCAAAACGCGTATTCCAAAGCCGTGATTAATATGTCATCGATACAGTGATATACGATCAAGGCCAGTCGTTTTCAGCGAGGTCTAATTTGTAATAGCTTTACACCACAATGAGTGGACAATGCCGTCGTGCCATCACTGGACACGTTGTTCTCCAAGTGAATTGTTATGCCTCCTATACACCATCGGCTATAAATCTCCTACAAACAATAGCATAGTAGGCGCGCGCCTAAAAGATGGGACATATTTGTTGTACGTAACGTGGAGCGACGCTTTCTGTTTTTTGTTTCTTTTTAGTTGATGCTACATCAGCTTCATTAATACTCTTCTATATTATATTTAGCATGATTGATATTAACACATCTTTTTAAAAAGATTTGATGTTTTGTGAGTGTTAGAACTATATCGAATTTTTGAATTGCTGTACAGATAGTTTTGGTAAGAGAATAAGTGCAGCTTAGTAAACAGGTTACAAAATACAAAATGTTTTGAAAATCTATACCGATAAGAAATAAGTTACTAAAAGCTTTGTAAGAATAATTCAACTATGAACACAAAAACAATAAAATAAATTAAACCGTAACAACGGAGACTCAGAAACAGAATATAAAAAAATAATAATGTTTTAAAGTTGTAATAAAAATTATAAATATCTCAGAAAATAATCATCAATCCCAGTCCCATAAAAGTGACGAATGTGTCGTGTAGTGGTGTGGTCTTAGTTTGCCCCCGGCTCTACATCGAACCATCGGACATGCATAAATCAGTCAGTTTACTAACGCGAACCATGCCGTATGGACAAGCTCGTGCTGTGCTAAAATAATGCTCCACACACGACGAAAGAAAATCAGGCTTTGTTTCACTTTGTAATGTTTCTGTGTATTTTGTTATGAGTTATAGATGCATGTCAAATGCATCGTGGTAGAAAATATAATTATTACGTAAAGATTTACACAAATTATATATGCATTTATTTCTGCATGGTTGTAATTTAATATTACATATTAATACGGGTATAGTTTTCAGCCACAGGAACATCAATACTTGAAGCAGGCTTTCCACAAAGATTTTCATAAAATTTCTGTTATCTTTACAGATTAATTAATATTTAATACGTACATAGGGTAGGCAACGGTGCTACCGGTACGCCCACGTTTTGGTTCCTACGATATGATTTATGATTACTATTTTTATTCGTATTTATCATCTTAATTTGTAAGTACGCTGACTTAAAAACCATTAAGGCTTTTGGCTTTTTATATACTAATTGATTTAAATGAAGTTAAGACCAGTAAAATAGTTGTGCAGTTAGAATCTTGTAGTTCGCGTCTGTTTCGAAACTAGGAGCGTCGGATGAGCGCCGCGCCGGTTGAACTTTCGACGGGGAGCAGTCCTACGTGTTATCGTGCAAGTGATGGCTACACAACTTCATACGTCCACCGAACACATTATAATAAACAGTTTTTGAGTCTTACTACTACTTAACTATGTACGATATTCGAATGTATGGTCTAAAAGGTGCAAAACTGCTAGCGGGGGACATAGTAAACCATACCATACCATAGTATATCAATATAGATTCTTTATATCATCACATATGAATCCGTGGCATGCATAAATCCATTGGAAAAAGGCAAAAAAACTCTCTCATATATTTTGAAAGGCCGCTTAGGTAATTACCATCACAATTTCTCCCCCCAAACAGGAGTTTAAATGCACTGTTGTGTTCCGATCTGAAGGACATTGTAGCCAGAGTGACTACTGGACATATTGAGACTTAACATCTTATGGCTCAGGATGGCAAGCGCAGTAAAATGCCAAGCATTGCTTTGTACGTCATGGTGTTTAGTTTTGCTACTGTCCATGAGCGGCCGTATCGTTTACCATCAAATGAAAGGCATTCTAGTCTCGTCATTTATTGCTATAAAAAAATATACGGATAGGAAAATAATGATCATTCATTGTTATTAATATATTTATATCGCCTTATGTTTAATTTTTAAACATAATCGGGAACAATATAATTCGAAAATTAATTAAAGGAGACGTCAACAATGACTCCATCGGCGACTTAATTGAATGTTCTACAAGTAATTCCCAAGTTCATTACGTTAATGGTTATTTGTCAAAAATGTTACGCTAAATGTTGATAAAGGAAATTATTTGTTAGATTTTCTTGTGATTATTTAGTTATGTATAAGTAAAGTATGGTGGCGTAGTTACACTACGGTACGGTTACAAAGCCGAGATCTCAAGTTCGAATTCCGGGTTAAGTGATATTTAATTTTTCTATTCATTAATAGCCCGGAGTTAGGAATTTATTTCCGATGTGGCGATGGGCTCGCCCTTATCACATCGTCAGATGGAATATACATGACGCAATGTTGGTGTCTTAGCACCTCTACCTGGGAAAAGGCGTAAGTTTATGTTACATGCATACATAAACTTGTATATGTAAAGTATTTCATAGTTTGTATGGACAGAGGAAAATAAGTTATTGACGTTTAATTTGAATCAAAACTTCAGGGCTAAATTCATTACTACAACTTCTGTTCTCATCTCTTTTCCAACTATAAAGTACATAAGTAGTACATTTCAACATATCCAGGAATTCTAACAAATGCAAATGTGTTGTCCACTCACACGAGCATACGTAGTCCTACTTCATTCACTGGATGTTTTTATTCCTTTATTGTACAACAAAACAAGTTACCATTAATTTATCTTCGTTTACGTTAGTTTTCGTGCTCTCGCATAAGTGATAGCAACAATATAATTGTCTTTTAAAATCGGGCATTTGTTTTTCTAGGTTGTGGGTCTCCTTTCTCTCCTTACAGTGGTAATTTTATAATTTTTTTAACTTTTATTTTATAAGGGTTAGTTTGTAGAACAGCGTAATGTATAATGATGATTTAATTCCACGATGTGATGAACCATTGCTAATATTAAAACAACTACCAATTTTAATTTATTCATGTTGGGTTTAACTGTCACATTATTTCTATGTCACCATAACAAATTGCCTCTAAGATATTATTAACAAAATAAAGGTACACTAAACATACATTACAAAAACAAAAAAGCAAAACATAAAAAGCAACCGCACGTAATATCTTGCACTGGAACTAATTCCACTCGCAATCTGCTGGAGCCTTAACAAAAATAATTTCGGAGCAACTGTCGACAACTGTCGACAACTGTCGTCGAATTTCACGATAATTCCATTCGCCTAACTCTTGATGACCGCCTTTTAATTATTAATACAACTGCCTCTTCTACATAAATATTCGGCACGATAATGTTTGTGTTTTAATAAGAAAATCCGATTTGTGAACAAAAAGGGATTTATTAAAATAATTTCACAAACTTCCGTGTTTCACGGACTTATTCTAATTTAGTCAATACAGAGGTGACATTTTTAAAAATAGAATAATTAGAACTGGTCCAGAATAATATAGAGGGGAATTAGTTCTGTTATAATGATTTCGGAACTGATATTTTTATCTAGCATAGGAATTAATTTTAACAGCGAGAGAGAAGACTTGTTTCATAATATGTTCGTTTTATTTACCGTTAATTTTCATTCTCCGTATTTTAAGCCTGCTTACACATAAGTAGGATTTATTAATAATCACGTACCGCCTGGTGGTAAGCGATACGGCTCCTCCTAAACAGGGGCAAAACAAAACCAAACCATGAATTGCAAATCAGTGCTTGGCATTTCACAACGCTCGCCATCCTGAGACATAAGGCGTTAAGTGTCAATATGTCCAGTAGTTACTCTGGCTACAACATCAATTCAATCTTCAATCGTACCTATGCTTGTCTCCCTAATCATAGATCCAGATTAAGATCCGGATCATGAATGATCATTTAAGGAATAAATTAAATTATATAACGGCAATGCTCAATCATGTATCGAGATATATAATCTATCTTTACAGCCTCCGTGGCGCATCGGTTAAACACCGCCTGTGAAACGAGAGGTTGCAGGTTCGATCTCAGCACCGAGATAAATATTTCTTTCGGGTCTGAGTTATTTTGGGACCGAAAAATATTTTCTAATTCCTGATACCCACGACACAAGACTCGATCCTAATGTGGGGTCAGAATGTGGGTCAGAACTATGTATGTTACTGTCGAGTGTTATTTATTTAACATTTGCTAATCCTTTAATATGGCTAAATGCAAAACCAGTAAAGTTGTGCACGACTAGTTGTGTCGGTAAACCGGTACAATTGAAGAATAGAGGACTTACATAACGGAGACACTTAACCTTTCAGCATTATGTAATACGTTTGTGGACTTTAGATCGTTGTAAGTGTATTATTATTAAGTGTATTTGTCAAAAACCTGCTTGGTATTTTGACTGATATTTTATGTGATTTATTGACGCTTCAATTATGATAAGGTAGGCAGGACACAGGGTGAAATGTAGGTGTCCTGGTAGCACACCCAGGCAGAGCTCTTACAGTCCTACACCTACGAGGTGTAGGCACATGGGTGTGGCCAGCCATGCGCTCAGGGCCTTGCAGCAGTTCAAAATAATATGCTTCTAGCAAACTCTACCCACGGTCTTCGCCCAGTAATTTTTGATTACTTATACATAGTACTTTAGCTAGATAATTTATTTTTTTAGGTCTGATTAGGTAGAACCAGGGTGGGGCAAGCGCCCAAGTCTGCCCCACCGTGGCTAGGCCCATGGGTAGGTACCCCTTTAGGGAAAAAGCGTGAGTTTATTTATGAATTTATGTATGATAAGATATAATATGTTAATAGTGTAATCTACATTACATATATGCATGTAAACACCATCTGAGTTTTACAAATATAATTCATCAGATTTCGAGAACTGAATTAATTTTCTCGACACGTGTTACTGGACATTTAAATCGATTCCAAATGTTCAGGAACTGGCTGGCATCATAACTCTTTACGAAAAGATTTATGTTTAGTAAAATGTGGAACATCTTCAGTCGTTTGTTATTCAGCATATGAAATGCTCATTGCCGGGGATCGCTATATTATGCAGATGTATTATGTATGGTGACACGATGTAATATCAATACCGTTACTAAAACATCGACGAACTAATATAATCCTTTTATCACATCAAACTATACGATTAAGCAATAACAAAGATGTGTGTAGATTATGTACATACATACGTTCATGCATATTGAATCGAGGATTTACATACATTAATAAGTTTCGTTCTTAAACACATCAGTAAATAAGTGTGGTCTTAAGACATTTAATTAATTTACTATAAATATTATAATATGTGATTATAGATCAAGGAAAATATGAGAGCCAATGACCTTACAATTGAGAATGATGAAGACCGGGCGAAATGGAGGAGAATCAACTGGAAGGCGGACCCTGGCATCGGCTGAGATAAAGCCTAAGCAGAATGAATGAATGAATGACGACTATAGGCTTCTTCGTGTCCTTATTGTAGGAATAAAATGTTCGATTACACGTGTCATAAACTTGTGAATTGAAAATAAAATAATTTAATTAAAAATTAAAAGACCGACTTCAATGTGCACTACAAAGTAATAAATAATATATATTTCATTGTGCTAGTACACATTGATTAATTTTCTTATTGACTAGACTAGCCAACAAATCTTAAATACGTAATATTTTGAAGGCGGGTCGCCAAGTGCCAAACGAGAACAAATTTAAGTAATGTAACACAGTTGAATATTACCTACTTGTAGATGTATCGTTGGTGTTCAGTTAGGTCCATATGTAAACTAGAAACAAATTAATTCAACATATTGATTCTACGTGTACATTTGTTGAAATTTTATTAGAATTAATATGTGTGATCTAATTTTAATGTATTGCATATGATCAAAGATACAATGGTCAAGGGTTTCAACTCCAGGGTACACCATTGACTTATTGGAGTCACTTGCATATTTATATACAATTACTTTAACAGTGATAGGAATCATAGAGAGGAAAGTATAAGAAAGGGAAGGATTGTTAAGTTTGTATGTTTCCCTCGATTGTAGATAAGTCCGATGCTCCACAATGTTGATTAAGAGCTGTTATATTAAGGACGGGCGATTTTTCTATTAGTTACCTGGATAGGGACTGGAATTTGCACCCGATATGACTATAGACTCTCGCCCCCAATCACACCGAGGGACAAAACACGCAAGGCGTAACGTGGGTGTCCTGGTTGATACCAGAAGAATCTCTGCATACCCCTTCTGGGAAAATGGCGTGAGTTTATCTATATAAACTCACGCTCACGCTCATTAATCTATATTAAGACAAATTATTATTGCGTGTAAAATTGCGTGTTTTTCGCTAGGATGTTTTACACAAATTAAATTTAAGTGTAGGTCGTCGTGTTCGTCACTTGGCGACCCGCCTTCAAAATATTACGTATTTAAGATTTGTTGGCTAGTCTAGTCAATAAGAAAATTAATCAATGTGTACTAGCACAATGAAATATATATTATTTATTACTTTGTAGTGCACATTGAAGTCGGTCTTTTAATTTTTAATTAAATTATTTTATTTATTACTTTTTAGTTTTCATAAGCATTGTAATGATGCCAAAGGTAATCATATAATGAAAACTGGAATCAATTTATATAAAAAATGAAAAATTGTGATCCTTTATAATTTCAAAAATGAAAATTAATATTTTATGATATTTAAGGAAGCTACACTGTTCGTTTTTATTTTTTATTTCGTTTTTATGATAAAGAAAATACTAAAATCGGTTCAACCTGCTGGAGATATTGAGTACACTTATGCGTGGTAATCATTCGTTACCCCCTCACCTCTACACCTTCTTCACTTCCTATTTTTAATAAAACACATATACTTAACCTAATGGACGAAAAATCATAGCGTTTCTGCAAAGTTTTGTGGAGGTCTGCTCTCCAGATATCTACATATTCATCAGATTGTTACCATATTTTATGTGACCAACATTATGTATAATTCGTGCCGAAGAAAAGTTATTTAAAATCATTTTTTATTGTCGCAGATATTTAGTATTTATATTGGTATATATCCCCCCCCTCCTTCCCACGCCCCTTTCTACTTTCCCCTTTCCATCCCTCCCTTGTAGTAATAAACTTATACTGAACCTAATGTAAAAAGAATTATTGCTGTACTGTTCAATTTTGAGGAGTTCTGTCCTTCAGGTCCAAAGATATTCATCAGGTCTTCACAATACTTTTGTTGGTCTAACTTATCATATAATACTCTTTGGCAAAAAAGTTATTTTTAAGTCGGTTAAGAACTGCCGGAGATATTGAGTATTAACAATTTTACCTATTTACTACCCCCTCACCCCCCCATCCCCACCCTTTACCAATTTTCACCCACCCTTTGTAATAATGTACTTCTACTTAATCTTACGCAAAAAGAATTAATGCTGGATCGTTTAATTTTGAGGAGTTCTGGTCAGCAGATCCTAAGATATTCATCAAGTCTTCACCAATTTTATATGGGACCAACCCTGTATATAATGCTTTCTGACAAAAAAGAAATTTTCAAAATCGGTTCACAATTGCCGGCGTAATCGTGTAACAAACATACAAAAAAAAAAAAAAATTCAGTCGAATTGATTACCTCCTCTTTTGAAGTCGGTCAATAAAATGCCTGTTATGTTGACCAATCCCGAAGCAGTGAAATTTTATCAAAATAGTTTTTTTACTACTACGATTGGTCAACGAATAAATATTCCCATTGGTCGTTTGATGTGCTAGATTTAAACATTTTTCATGTACGATAAAATAGCTCAGCGTAGGCATCACATCCTGTACAAATCGGATCGTAAAAATCCAGTAAATTTTATAGCTGGAATATTAATATATCGGAACAAATAGCCTATGTAGTGTTACGATTTCGGTTCCGAAATACTATGTTATAAAATTCTTGTAACTAGTTGTTCTTAAGATAATTTTATTTATCGATATTTTCAAAGATTTTTGAGTTTAAGTTTGAGACATCACCCATTCGCTTGTTAAAAACGCGGGATAAATCAAAGAATCTTGGATGTGTCAAATGAATTGATTTGTAAATCGATATAGAAATATTTGTATTTCATGTCGTTTGTTAAATTAACTTTATAAATTAACAATATTTAAAACAGTATGTATTAGTAGCAACCACCAGAATATTATATTTATGCTTAATATATTAACTTAAATATCATATACTTTATGCTTCTTCATACAATATAAAAGAGTATTCTTAGAAATTCTGTCCAAATTAATTCTTAACGTTTTTGCTGAAATATAAACTCAAATTAAAGTAAGAAAACACGCGTTGAAGACGCAATGCGTATTTACTATTTAGTGAACTGTTTAATAAACAACAAAAGTGCCGTAAAGCTATAAAATGTTATATCAAATACCCGCACTATTCATATTCCGTTTTTATGGGGGCGGACGTATCTTGTTTTGTAGGGTTTTATGTCACATCACAGGAACTGACCCGACAAATTTGTTCATATTTTTACGTCCATATAATTTGGATTGTTTTTTAAATTGCTCCGGATACATTGCGCTGATGAAAGTTGAATGCGAGGCTGTTAATTCGGGTATATGTTTTGTTGGCACTATATTTGCAGTTTATACATTGGTTCTTTAACATTTGTCGATAATTCTGTCTTTACATAGCTTGTGGGGACGGGTAGCAATACTTCTAGTTAACACAATATTACACGTACCCCGTATTCAAGCGTGAATAAGCTATAATGAAAGAAAAGTAAGGAATAAAACACCAATCCATGATAATGATTTAATTTTTATAAACAGTCAACAGAACGCAAACTATCATCACACATTCGCTATACAACATTTTATACATTATATTAATTTTTAGGTAGGTACGTCTTTGGCAAGTCGACTCTAGTTGCAGTGTTTTAGATCCCACGGTTAGTTGCTATACTAAAAGATCATAATTTAATGCCGAATCACTAAAGGCTTTTACAATATACACAATTAATTAAAACATTCAAAATGTTTTTACTCGCTCATCATTAAATTGAACCCTAAACATCAAAAAGATTAATCTAAAATAAATATAAGTAAACTAACAGACTGCCATCTTTCTAATTATTAGATTCAAAATAACTAAGACATTTAATCAAGTTAAAAGCGAAGCCACAAGTAAAAGCGAAAATTCATTTCATAATTTCATGAAAGTGACTGCTCACTTCAACACAACAATAACGATTCAGTTAAATGACAAGTGAAGACAAACTCGAAAATATTTTACTGATACTAGCCGCTTATGATAATGGTGGAGCTAATCTGTGCCCTAAATCATACCTTATATTTAAGTAGTTACACTAAAAATGCTAAGCGAGAGAATTGCATTGAAAATGCTAGCCTCAAGACCCTAGTAAACTTAATTACAATACGGGTACACGATGTCCAAAATTATCACACGATGCAGAGCTTATTTATGATATGTTTTTTCTTGAGCTCCTAGCCATGGTAACGAATTTCACAACAAACGAGATAGTAAATACAGAGGATTATCTTAAGTTTAAACTTACGCTTAAAACTAAAGCGAATTGCAATTAATATGTACAGTATCATTGCACTTTCTCTTATTATATAAGTCTCATCAAATTCAAACACTATGCAGATAAATGTTTATAACAATCAAAATATACAGAAAGTACATAAAATTATAAAAATATTCCATTCATCAATACTGTTAAAATTTATAATTCCAAACGAATCCATTGTAATTTAACCAAGCAAATTGAGATAGCTACTATCATATTTGGCATATACTATAGAGTTGGAATGCTTCTACGTCCGAAGTGTACCCCACGATCATTTGGATATTCTTTGGCACGAAAACCTTACGTCTAATAGTCTTGAACGGAACCAAAGACAGGATTTGCATTGATTATACTCACTTAAACTAGATACATATCTTAAGTCACGGATTCTGAGAGAGTTCGACTAGCAAGTCAAAATTCACTGATTGCACCGTCCCCTATGCGTTCCGTACAATCGCGTATCACATTTAGATCACCAGCTCTTGTATCGTTTTCTGTAAGTCCCATCACATATTCTTCCGAACCGTCATACAAAATCATTCACTTCGTTTTGGAGTGGATTGTTGGCTTTTTCAATGCATTTTCGTATTGCGTCCAGGATGGTCACAATTCGCCTGTCAATAGCGGCTAGATGAGGTTCCCAAAGAATTGGAGAGACGGGGTCCACTTTCATTGCATCGCGTAGGGTTTTCGATAGGGGTACACTGTTGTGGAATCTGCGAAGAAAACAATAGATTTAGTAAAAAGTAAATGAATATTTAGCCAGAGGAACATTGCATGTGGACAGATGTAGTCTGTTATTACTAACTGCAATGCAGTCCCAATTAAAGTTTAATTTATTAATTAGGTTTTGCAATCTGTTTCACTGAGTACGCTGATAAAAGGATTGCTCGCACCATTTAAATTTGCAATTTGAAACCAAAACTTCTTCGTATGTCGGTTGAATTAATTAATACTTGATAACAAATGAACATAATATGCATAACGAAACAAACAGGTTCAAAATTAATTTAGTAACTCGAAGATATCTTTTAGAATCAAATTCAAATTACAAAATATATGCTTGTGTAAAAACAATAGTAGTTACATAAAGCCAAGTTGATCTTTAGTTTTGACCTGCTGTCATACTGTAAGAGAAAGCCTGTTGCAAAGCGATTGTCATCGAGTGACTTGTTATTGGTTTTAAATTATACTGGACAATCGTAATTCCACTAATTCTAAATAAGATTGTTTCACAGAAAATAAAATATTTTGTTTTCAAGTTATTGGTATACGTGCTTCGTCATAGTTTAAAAGATGGCAATAACATTATCTTTCCACAACGTATCAGTCAATAATCTTCCACTTCTTACTCTTAAAACCTAGAATTCGCTTGACAAGGTTTAGGTTACATTATAACCTAGCGGTCGTCATAATATATCAAAGATTTACTGGTGGTAGGTCTCTCATGTGTGAGAGGCCGCCTGGGTAGGTACCACCGCAATGTCTATGTCTCCCACCAAACAGCAGTGTAAATGCACTGTTGTGTTTCGGATTGAAGGACATTGTATTGTACTGTACATATTGAGGCTTTAGTTTTACATCTTATGTCTCAGGATGGCAAGCGTAGTGGAATTCCAAGCATTGTCGTAATCGTGGTCTTATTGCTTACCATCAGGCGAACGGCATGCTCGTCACACCATTCATGGCAACAAATATAAACATAGTTAAAATGTATCTAGACTTACTTGAGCAAGGTAGCGAGCGTGGTGTGCCTGACCAGGCAGCACTGAAGCAGGGGTGCTAAGATGCTCAGCTCATCATGAAATGCTTTGCCGAAAGCGCGTCCTTGGTCCAAATGCAGCGTAAAGGTCTCGTTGCCGAACATTCTAAAAGCAGCAAACATTTTACTTAGAAAACTTATAATCCCAGCACCGACAGTCTTGCGTGATAGGTCTGAGTCCTTTCAAAGAATATCCAGCGACGTCCGAACTAGTAATGGAACATAATTTGTTAACGAAATAATTGAGTTATGTTTTATTTTTATTTCGGTGTACAAATTAATTACAGCATGAATGTATACGTTACTTTAGAATATTGTAAAAGAAAAAAATAATTATTATAATTACTTTGTTTATACTGTTTATCATGGCGAACTTTGTATCAACTCAATATCAAGATCAAGAACACTTTAATGTGAAGTAACACTCTTAACAACGTGTGATAATAATTTTATGTAATTGCCGCAATTTAAATGTGAATTACTTGAATGTCTCGTAGTGGTGTCGGTCCATGTTTCCGGTGAGGAAGTCGAATATGGACATGTCCATCAGGTCGAGCAGCCGCCGGCCTGAGTCGTACGGCGGCGTCGTCCGCACCTACAAACATATCAACTAATTAGGTTATATTAACACTTTGTATCATACCAGAAGGGACATCGCGGCGGTACATGTTTTTGTCTTTCTCACTCCCACGTAGTTCTTCCCGCTTCCGAGTATTATTATACCAGAGGACATACTAACAAAGTGGTTGGAACGATAAGTGCGGTACCTACGCGTTTCTGTCTTTGTCACTCCTATGTAATTACGCTGTCTCTCTCGCTCTACTGATATTCCGCGTTTATTTTGTGGGCGGATAGATTTTGTTCGCAGTGTCAGCTCTAGTATAATAGCTTAACTGTGAAAGCATATTCCCAAGGTTGAGGTTAATAGACGACAATTCAAGGGTGGGAATGTTTTAGAGTTGCATTACAATATGATGAGATGCAAGTCGCAGCCAAACTTCGATTGTACAAAATTCGATTGAGTATACTGCACCATTTATGATATTTGATCTTTTAGAATATATGGGAATATTGAATTAAGGTCATTTATACTATAGATACGTCTAGCTTTACTGACTTCAAGGATATATTCGTTTTGTAGTAAGAATAAAACAGGAATACGATTTTAAGCTTAAATAAAACATTCTAGTGCAAGTAAACTGTCATAGATTTCAATCTATCTTTCCTTCAGGAAAATATCACTAATCAACACTTGTTTATCCAAGGAATGTGAACAGTATCAACTCACAGTCAGGGCGTTAAAATGATGCACATAAAAAAGAAGCAACAGCAAGAGTATCATATTATGTCAAAGCATAAATCTAATTGCAATTAAAGACATGCACGAAGTACGCGCGTGGATTCACTGAGTTTGTATGTCAAATGCAAAATGATTACCGTATCACAATAATCGGACTGTATCTCCCATTGTGCTTTTCGCCTTTTATGGTACGATCTTCTCCAAGGATGTCGCCACACCTACAAAAGGTAAAAACAGTTAGACATCACACTGGTTTTTACTGGAGACTTTTTTTCATCGTCATCTTTTGTTCGATTGAGCAATGCGATTAGATAATCTGCCAGTGATGATGACTTTATAATTTTCTGGTTAATATAGTCATTCCGAACTGGTCGAAACAGGAAGTGCGCAAAATCCAAAACGCGAAATATTTTTACTATCGTATACTTTAGTCGCTATAAGTACTTTAGTCGTTAAGTGCGTGGTGGCCTGTTGGTAAACGGACGGACAGACGCGGCTGCCAACATATTCACGGTGGTCGCGGGTTCGAATCCCAGGGCACACCTCTGACTTTTCGGAGTCATGTGTGTATTGATAGTCAATCACCACGCACTAAAACGGCGAAGGAAAACATCGCGAAGAAACCTGCATACCATAGCGATTTATAAGAATTTCTATGGTATGTAAGTCCGCCAACCCGCACTAGGCCAGCGTGGTGGACTATATGGCCTAACCACTCTCAATCGTTCTCTCGATTGTAGAGTAAGCCCACGGGCTTACTTACACGTTACGGGACAGGGCACGCCCTGCAGTGGGACGTATATGGGCTGATACAGATACTTTAGCCGCTATGCAGGAAAATACGAAAGCCACCATCCAGACTTAAAGGATTAATCATTGACTTTTATTAAATTATTAGGTACTTCTTCCAATCCAATGTTTGATCCTGGATATGTTGCTATGTTTTTCAAAAATAATTGAACGATGATTCGGATTATCCTCAAACAATTCGAGATCCCGACTTAGATTATTTTGTTCTAGCGCAATGGATACACGTCCTCATGTAACAATCCGAACAAGGATTCTACCCACTTTTGTTACTTGTACAAATGGAACAGTTCAATTATTTCTACCACATTTAATCTATTTCCTGCAGAATTAAACACTGCTAGCTTGTTATTTGTCATTATCGGTTATAGTACTAATTAAATTTTGCGATTGTACGACATTTGATCTATTATACTCAAGGTTATTGTTCACACAAATAGGATCATGCCTGCTTATCTTAGGGTTACGTAGAGATTATTATGGTTCTCTGCATCATTTCGATATATTCCTTACATTTATTACATTATCAATTAATATATTCTCTTTAGTCAAATCTTCCTAATGAACTTGTATATTATTGAAAATAATATCAATTAAATTTGTGATTACCTTCCTCTCAGCAATATCCGAAGACGGCAGGAAGGCAGCAAAACTCCCTTCAAGCATGTCAGGGTTGCCGCAGATCGCGTGGCCCGTATCGCAGTAGTACGAACACTTGCCGTGGAAGCAGAAGTTGTTGGCGGGAGACACGAAGAAGGTCTTGAGAATATCGCCTTCTGTGACGTCGTAGATCTCCGTCGTCATGTTGAGTACGCGGCCCACGACCGGCATGGCCCGGCGGAAACCCAGTATCCTGGATTGAAGTCGTTTAGTTAATAATCTCCTTCCCGTCTATTGTTCACAGTTTTCTTAGCATCTAATTCATGCGTAAACAACTATTGAATGTTATAGTGTTTTTTTTAAATCAATTAATCTATTTTACGTTTCCACTTATTAATTTAATTATTACATTATTTGTTAATAACAAAAAGCTCGATAATTTTTATACCGTTGAATCTGATTCATTGGAAAACTAATTTATTAAAATTTCACACCGAATGGTAATATTTTCTGATGGTTTTAAAGATAATCATATTATAAGTCGAGTATAATATTTAATTATTGTTATGTTTAAAATCGATGTACTATTAATAACAACGAAATAGTTGGATTTCAACCATGTTTGCATTTCGACAGGTAGGAGAGACGCCTATTCAAATTAAAATTTCTGTCGCTTGACTCATTCAAGTGAGTCAATCTATTAGTATTTAGCACGCATCCTTTATAAATTAGCAATAAAAATCATTCACATTGTCATAAGAGAGAAATTAAGTACACACTTCCCGAAATTTATCTTATCGTTTGTATACAAACGAACGCTTTTTCCTTATCTTAGTGTAAATAGTAAGGTATGTAGATGTTTTACATTCGCTTTATTGTGAAATATTTGTAAAACGTGTGTATACATATTTTTTTATTCGTGCCAGCATGCACGGTAAAGTGAATGCATTGACCCCTATTGGTAATGCAGCAGATGATGAATGATTTTCTGTGAGGCGGTGGAACCACCCAGGCTAACCCGCATACAGTATAGTAGTTCCGAAGCGTACATACCCCTTTTGGTCTCCCCGTGGTACCGTAAGGAGGACTTAATAGCCTTTCCTCTTGGGCACAAAAAAGTCCTAGCTGAATCGAATGTATTCACGCGATGCCTTCATAGTATTTATCAATTTAACTCTTTTCATTCAGGCTTATTGTAATCTATGTTCAAGATTAATGAATGACTTCTGTCTCACAGAAATAAAACTTATCATGAGGTGAATGGCTCTCCAATAAAAAATACTCACCTATCCAAATGAAAAGCAGCTATTTCAGCATTATGCCGTTCATAGTCGGAGAAGTAGAAATGGTTCGGCAATGTCTGGACATCTCGAGCAAACCTGTGAAGCAAAACATTTATTACATATTTAGATAACACAAATATTTTAATTCAACGAGATAATTTTGCGACTCTAAGACGGTGTGCTAATATTTGGCGTGCAATATATTTTATTTCACAAGAAAAAAGAGGATTTCTAATAAGACTTACGACAATTATAACATTATAATAAAGATTTACATATATTGCCATTAGAATATTCCTATGGCAATGTAAACAAGTGAACTAGAAAAAATATACATGAGTGAATAGAAATTATATGTAAACATGCTATGTCTTCATCTTAAAGAAATTCTTGAGGCTGACAAATTAGATAAAATGGAGTATATTACATACAATTTCGTTCTGTATTAAAATGTAAGACGATCATTTTAATTAAGGTAATAATACATTAATTTGTTGTTGGATATCACAATAACATCTAAACCTTTCATTACATCACAAAAGCAACACTTCAAAGTGTCCCTTCAAAGTGAATCAGTTAACCGCTTGTCGACAGGTTCTTTTTGATGAAAATTTTAGCATTTAAAGATAAAGCACGTGCTGGCTCGAGACCGCGTCATCAGTAATCTTTGATCAGTAATCGATATACCGACACCGTAGATAACAGATAATAATTACAAAATCATTCTGAACACCGCAAAGATGGCATTGATATATTGATGATTAGATAAACGAGACTTGTATTCAACGCTTCTGAATTTTATGCTATCTTTAGCAAAACATATTGTTATTCATGTTTCCATCTGAGACAAAAGACAAAATAATCTACAAATACTTTACTGGTGGGTAGCGCCGTAATGTCAAATCCCGCCAAGCAGCAGTGTATTTTGTTCCGGTTGGAAGGTCATTGTAGGCAGGTAACTATTGGATATATTGCGACTTAACATCTTATGTCGAGCGCAGTGGAATGCCATGCATTGCTTTGTGATTCATAGTGTTATTTGGTTTTGGTACTGTCCATGAGCGGTTGTTTCATTCCAATAATATCTTAATAAATACATTAAAACAATAGTAACGATAAATCTTTTTTCTAAATCAAATTGGGACCTTAATGATGTATTCCGTAAAGTTTCATTAAATATATGTTGCGAGAGAATTTAAACCGAGTTACGTAATTCTATTAAGGAGGTCAATTACATCTGATAAGAGACCCTCGTCTCGTAAAATTTATATCTCTCGAAATACCCAATAGATGGTTTATTAATTATTTCATACGAATGAGCGAAATAATACAGGTATGAGCCTGAGATTTTAATAAAACTGGTGTAGGGGAGATGGAAAATATTAAAAATATTGTTTGGACTCTATGGCTAAACCCTAGATACTCAATTGTACTCTCGATTGTAGAGGAGGCCCGTGCCCAATAGTGGGGCGTATATGCGCTATAGATACATAATATATCGATAGTACGTCACTATTGAAAAATTGTGAAATATAAAATTTGCTAGTTTAAATTGAAGGTATTAATTATAATAATCCTTCGTGATAAACTACAATAGTGTTTGGAATTTAATCATTCTCTAGTTAATAAATCTAGTTAATTCTCTAGTTAATAAATAAATCTAGTTAATAAATAAAATTTACATCACTGATTTGAATTCCCAGATTATTTATTTATCTATACCTATATAGATTTCACAGAATACGTTATAAACTGTAAATCATATTAAAATAAGTGAACTAAATATACGCGAAATTTAAAAATTGTAAATATTTTTTTATTCTCATTACTATGCTGCGTACTATATTAACCACGTAACTATGGGCAAAAACAACAACACCATGGAAGCCATCTAAGACTGAAACGTCGCGGCAGGCCCAGAAAAAGATGGCAAGATGAGTTGGACAGGGGGCCTAGACAAATATCACTTTTATGTTGGCGTAAACGCCTACGGAAAGCTTAAATGTATTGAAATGACGGAAGTCACGTGACATCCAAATGTTATTTCCATACATTTGATCTTTCCGCAGGCGTTCACGCCAACAGAAAAATGACATTTGTCTAGGGGCCCAGGTGGGACAAAGACTGGCAGGTTCGAGCCCTGAACCGGGACGAATGGGAGATAGAGAAGCCTTTAGCCGGCAGTGGGACGGCGGAGGCTGATGTGTGTATATATGTATGTAATAAACATTTTGAAAATGACAATAATTTTCCCTACGCGAACTAAAGGGCTAATATAACATTTCTATTCACAATTGGCCGTAATAAAAACCATAATATAAAGGTAATAATTGTAAGAACGACCACACTACCACTGATTTCTAATTATTGTTTGACCGTGTTAGCTAAGACTATACCGGGTATCTCAAGACTGCTACAGAAAACGAAGCCGGGTGGTAGTTTTAGTGACTACAAACACAATACAACAAAAAATTTCGCAAAGAAACGCGACAATTATTTTTTACGATTTTTTAAATATCGACATTTTTGGGTGGTAAATCCATAGTTTTTGCTAAAATAATAATTTATACTCTTTTATACCTTAGAGTATTTATAAATAAAAGGGTATACACTATTATTTTAGGAAAAAAATGTATTTGCCACCCAAATATAGCCATAGAAAAAAAAATAACAAAAAAAAAATTGTCGCTTTTTTTTGCAACTTTTTCTGTTGCATTGTGTCTGAAGTCGCTTAAACTACCACCCAGCTTCGTTTTCGGTAGCAGTCTTGATATACCCTGTATAAAGAGTCGTCGATTTTAGATCTGTCTATAATATCAATAATACTAGCGGTCTGGCCCAGCTACGTCCGGGTGCAAATAGATTTCTCTACAATACTATGTATATATTATACGTATAAACCTTCATGTCAAATTAATCTAACTATTAAAAAAACTGCATCAATAACCGTTGCGTAGTTTTAAAGATAGATGCATGCATTGGGACAGACATACAGCGGGAAGCGACTTTGTTTTATACTGTGTATGATAAAAATTCCGCTAATTAAGTCCGCCAACCCGTACCAGACCAGCGTGGTGGACTAAATGGTCTAACCACTCTCTATCGAGTATCGTATTCTCGATCGTACAAGAAGCCCGTGCCCGGCAGCAGGACGTATATGGGCTGATACAGATGATAAATAAATATAAAAAAAAACATTATTCTAACATAAAATCTCCAAATAACGATGATTCGAAATATCTTGGTATTGTATCCTAATCACAGTTGGGAGTGATTTTTAATCCTAATATACATAGGAAATACACATAAAAATGCACTACACGAGTGACTTAGACGTGTTAGTCTAATGTGTTAGATGCAGGTTCTTTATCAATTTGTCAGAAAGTAAACGATTAAAGTGGCTCTTAAATCGTGAATCTGGTTAGATAGGCGCTATTCCGGTAATATAGTGGGGCGAGTCGCTTCCGATTTATCGTCGCCGGGAAGACTCTGATATCACGTATTTAAACGTTACGTGAGAAAAACTATTTTATGCGAATACTGTTTTTAGTGTTTAACATTATGCATTATGTAGATTAATTTTGATATTCAAATATCTTTTTTAAATTGTGTAATCAAGGAATTTGTAGTGATGTGTTAACTGTGAATGTTTCGTGATTAGGTTTTATTGTTTACTTATTTTGATGTATAGGTACTGATTTTGGACTATTATATAAATTTAGTTATATCTTGATTTATTTATTTATTTGTAACGTCGTACACTAAAATATATTCTATGACGCCGTATTTACAACTATAATTATTTGAAATTTATGCCAATCATTCCATAGTTACTTAATTTACCGTATCAACTATCAATGAAAACATTTAAATCGCAAATATTGGATCAAACAAATCATTTACCAAAGTCAGCCGCGACAGAAGGACAAATTGTACATTCCGAACCAATAACCTTAACTTGAATGTACAAGGTGATAAAACTCGCGCGGAGAAGGGTGACTATCGACTGCTGCTAATTTATAGTTCCCGGGCGACGCAGGATCCGCAGTCCTTGATATGTCGCCGGGATAACCCCTTGAGTCTATAATTTTACAGGATTCCACTCCGGTTGCTTTCTTGAGATTTTATAATTTAAAACTAGCGTTGAGTTGCAGGTCTTTGCTGTTATTTGACAAATCCAGCCCATATAAATGCAACCATATTTATAGGCAAATACAAAGGCCTGCGTTTGATTTTTAAATCGTTTAATCACCTTTCTCGATTCAATTAGCTGGATAAAACCAATATGGGATCTTCTCGAAATACATATTCTGTTGAATATCTGCAATGTGCATAAAGTTCTTGTAGCGGCGATTCCACATAAGTCTAGGACAAGGGCGAGCAGGTTATAGAAGAACTCGTGCCCAGAATGGCGATAGGTTTGCTCTCAATTACATCATGTATTTATGCGATCTAGACTTGAACTGGTCTATCTTAACCTTATTTTCTCAAGACTAACAAGTAAACTTGAAAATAACCTATCAAAAGTGAATTTAAATAGCAGTACAATAGATCATACATTTATTCTTACTGTCAAGCAAATTCTGATATACCTTGTGTCATATTCTCCGTGAATATAATACTGTTAAAATGAGATCAAAGTGCTAAGACGCTTGACACTCAATATACAACTCCGATGGGAGTATCACGCTACTCCCGCGACTGAATTTCGGCAGCGCCGTGCCGTCACAATTCTTTGACATGACAAAAATTGTACCCGAAAGCATTTTAGAATATTATAGACGGTAGGCGTTACCATTGTAACATAAGTATTATATTTATTTAATGGAACAATTCCATGCGACAATATTTCACCGAAGCAAAACACGTAAGAACTTAGGAGAACGGGTACTTCGTCGTATTGAATGGAAAACACAATCAAGTTCCAACAATAGTACGAAAGTAACAGAACTTAACAAAACTACTCGTGTAGTACTTGTTGAGAACAGTGGGCAAGCCGCTAAGCCGATCGTGCGAAAGAACATTCTCCAAGTTTTGTGAATAGAATCGACGCACAACACTCGCGACGAGGTGACAGCAAGTTGGAGCAACTCCTTCAGTACCGTGCATGGTCACTCCAACTACACTCCAACGGAAACTTATTAATGTGGAATAAAAGTTGTGATACTGCGGAGACAGCGGATCACAAACGAGCGACGTTTAGGGTGTGATCCTCGAACTCGTTTAGACTTTATTATAAATAACATGTCAAGTGATCGACCAAATTTACTGTCGGGGTCTCTTTTTGCGAAAAGCACAGCTTGTTAGTCCTGTGTATTACTATTTGGTAATAGCAGAAATTAGCAACCCTAAGAATGTATCCATCCGTGAAAGCATTAGTTTGTACAGCAACCTTAAAAACATTTTTAAAGATAGATGCATTACTGTTTATTCTTACCTCATAGGTTTGAAGAGAGCTTGCACTCCATTAGGATAGTCGATGATAAGTTTCAGCTGCGTGCCTCCCTCTTTTTGCTCTGACAAAACCAATATAACCGATTAGACTTTGAAATTATCTACATCAAAATTTAAATACATTAACACAGCCTTCAGAATGGCAATTTAGTTGACATTAGAATGTTGTCTAACGCTGTAATCAACCTGTATCTGAGCTAATACAAGTAAATGTATATTAGTATACGATAAAGTCGGATCAACAATGAAATCCATTTAAGTGGTTTAAATATTTAAGTCCAATTTGAAGGAAAGGGCGAGATTGTTGTGGCACAATTGTCCGTCGGACCGCTAACCCCGCAACTGATTGCAGACCCGACTTCATCTAATATACATACAGCTACCTGCTTAACGCGTCTACATATATAAAATACAGCCTCATTACGAGAAAAAGTAATAGCTTATTTTAAATTTGTTTTCAGATTATTTTGATAGCAGTCCGTGTTGATAAGGCAATGAGAGCGTAGATTAATGATCTGAGTAACAACGGCTTAACGAAGACTAATTTATAAAGTTATTTTAAAGATAAAATCAAGACCAAATATTAGTTATTTGTCTCTTTATGGAATAAAAAGAAAAAAAAAACACTAAGAAAAGAAGACACACACATTGAGTTATACAGTTGTATCAAGAAAGCTGTTAGTTCTTTGCCAATAAACAACAATAATATCGCAAATTATAAAATATTATATTAAAATACAGCTACTAAAATAATGAATTCGAAAATATGTTGTTCTATTCAGGTGACTAAATATTATCCAGTCTAAATATTATGCATCTAATTCAAATATCGCTGGTATTAGAATAGTTGTCTCGACATTTTCAAATTGGAATAAGCAATGAACGTTCAACCAAATGGAGTGGGCAGCCTAAAGGTTGTCTAATAGTAATTGCTTTTGTTAGTCCGATCAACGGTACTGCTTTGAATATTTTATAGTTCCACACACTTAAATTGAGATCGGGGGATTTAAATAGACCTGTGGTCATTGAAATTGATTTACTGTATACGTATTTTATTTTCTAATTTCACGCAAGGTCGTTTGGTGTTTTTTGTTTTTGTACATTAAAACTAATGTTTTTTGTCTGATCTGAATAAATTGAAATAATTTGTGTAAAATTGTTTAATTTCCATATTTATATTTTAAGTGGTAAATATGATCAATCTATTTGATAGCACCTAAGATGTTTATAAAGCATAGATGCGTTGTCCGAGCTTTATAATGGCAACACGTTTGGAAGGTAATTGCCTCCAATGCAATCAGTCACACTTCAACCAGTGTCGCGGGTACACGTTTCTCTGACTATCTGTATTCTCGAAACCAAATGCATAAGAAAAGATTAGAGTTGTTTAAAAAAAAGTACAAATGATTCTGAAACTGTGAAACAAAAAAAATATTTTATTTAGTGCACAAGTACACACTAATTTGATTTTTTATTAAATAAAATTAGTAAAATCGCTCTCATGGCAACGTTTGACAGCTCCCGCCACGTCATCCAGTACTTCATGCTTGGTGCTACGTCACACGCGCTTTGGCCAATAACCGTGCGGCACTTTTTGTTACGTATCTAGCGATGTCTATTCATCTTCTTCTAACATATGTTTCTTGCTTTTTTACTCTTTCTTCGAACCAATTTGAAATTACAATACGCACCGCGCCATTTTTTTGTACCATTATGTTAGTTTATGACGTGTCTATTTGTAAAACGTCATTGGATAGCACATTTTATTTAAAATATTTTACTGATGGTGATAATTATCACATATATATCTTTTATTTGACATAATTCAAAAACAAGTAATATTGATTGATGTATATTGAATGAAATTGTTGTTAATAAAAATCCCATGAATAATTCGATTTAATATTATTTTAACAGCGGGTTGTCGAAGGAACAAATAATATCACAAAAAAGCTTATCACGTTGCATTAGAAGTGGTAAGAATAATAGAACTATAAACCTACCAGCATGAAGAACGGGAAGTGTTGACATATCCTTAAGGACCGCGTCAACTAGTGGCTCTCCGTCTTCGTATAGTTCATGTTGAGCAATCTTCAATTGGAACTTCTCCAAATTCGATGCGTTGACGCTACAAAAGAAAAATTGGTATATGAAATTATATTATAACTAGTTTTTTATTATTATTAATTGAATTAAACGTTATGAAATAGATAGTACCTATATATAGTTGCTTTTTTATTTTACTTTGTAGTGACTGAAATCCACCCGATGACATACGCAACGCAATCGACATTGAATGTCCTAAAGGCTCGAAGGCATAACTGCGATCCGACGTCACGCCATCAAATTCTACGAGCTACTACGACGCATCGCTAGAACTTGTGAATTTGCATCGCATATTCCTGCTTCTTTCTTTGTTTTTACTAAATTTCTGAATCGTGCAAGAGACGATAGTATAGGAGACGCCTAGCCGCAAGAAATCACATCGCAGCGATCCATGTCGCTGTTTTCTGTGTATGAACCCAAATATGTGCGCCGCGCCGGTTTGTTCGAAACTGGATATGCACAGATTGTACCCAAAATGCGATACATGTGAGTGGTTCACTGAGAAGGCTTTTCCATGATCGCATACACATATTGGGTATAACTCTCTAGGTTAATCAATATTTAGCTATGCGATAAAATATGATATACATTCCCCAAAATACTAAGGTACTTTAAAAGGTGTCAATTCTACGAATTGTTTTTTTTTTGCATAAAGTTATAAATAAACTATATATCACTATTCATATTTCCAAGATATAGATATGTTAATTTTTGTTTAGTATTCACAATCTTATAGAGAGTACGGAATGTATATATACTCTAAAAGGTTTTTTCGTTTAGATGCGACTCTTAAGTAACTTGCATTAAATATTGGCACAATGAAATCACCTTTTTATTTAATATAGCTAAAACAATTTAGTTGATATTTAGGAGTTTGTATAATTATGAAAATACTAATATTTCTTTCTAAATAATATTCAAGTTAAAAAGCTACGGAACGATCCATTTTCCTAAAGGCTTGATGATGATTTGATTTCTGCTCTGAGAAAAGTTTGTAAATCCCTAGTTTATGATAAATGTAACGCGCTATACAGATTTTATGTGATCATTATGAAGTTATTTTAATATTTCATTAAAAACTAGTTTACTTTTTATTACTTCTTCCTGACAGCTACAACGCATTCCGTAGTGCTTGTAATTGTTTCATACAATTCAAAATACTTTTTGAACATGACTTAAATGCATGCTATTTACTATTTGTAATGTTATTAATTAACTCGTAATGGTATTAGGCGGTACAAGGTTATCAAAAACACTGAGAAAATTTTGTTTTAATTTCGGCTGTGATTAGAATTTAGAGACGTGTAGATCCTTGGATGGGCTTATGTTAAGCCGTAGACTTGCTGTGGGTGAAAAGAGACTGCGAAAAAGAGAGAAAATGGTTAAAGATTTACTCTTCCTCTATAGAGTCTATCACGTTCTCAGACCCAACTCTACCCAACTCGCATAAGCCAAGATCAACAGTGGCTCGCATTTCAAATAAATGAGCACGACAAGCCTCTGCGAATATGTAAGTTGTCTTTAACGATCGATGAAATTAATGACAAATAACAATTGTCCTTAAACGGGAAGTAAAATAAAACTAAAACGGAAGACAAAATTATGGACGGATATATTTTTTTTGGCAAGACTAGTGCCTACCAGCTAGAAAATCTACTTGCGAAAGATTGTAATTATCTCTTGATGATAAATTTACATATTGGAAAATACACTTTTTATTTAAATATTTTATCGCTTATGTTCATCAGTTATAATGTAGGTTTTATTAAAAGGATTTTTTGAATCAGTTCCGTAGTTTCAGCCCATTCAATGCAACGGACAATCAATCCTCATTATTATATTTATATTAGTTAAGATATCAAAGAGCTAATTAAACGTATATAATTACTATACCATTTCCATTCGTTTATTTTATTTTTGACACATCGAGTACTGAATCAAATAGTGATGGCCTGATGCGTTATCGAATCAATTTTTTATAACAAACGATTTTATTTTTGAACAAGTTTTAATCGATTTAATACATATTTTATTTTTTGCTCCATGCATTGTTTTATAAAACTTCAGGGATATTTAAGTTACTTGATTTAATAATTATATTAAAATAAACCATTTACTCATGTTAAGTTAATATTCTTATCACTTCCGTCGGCAATAGTAATGTTGTTAAAAACAAATTGTGAAACGGCAACACTGGGCAGACAGGTGACGCGCGCCGCCATTTTGTGGTCACTCACAACGAGACGCCCGCGCCCGTGCTAGTGTTTTCCGTTCGCTGAATTTTAATTCACATTTTTCATACGTCGAGTTGAGTATTTATATTCCTCCGTATTGTTTTACCCGTGAATTCCTACATTTGGTTGAATTGAGAACATCGTACCTGCCTTCATCACTTTCAAAATGCCTAAAGGAAAGGTGCTTAAAGGACAAACAAGGGAGTTTGTGTTGCGACTTCATGAGTACTTTGAAAGGGAAAGCCGTAATGGTGGACCTCTTATACCAGTGACTCAAATCAGAGACCGTGTTTCAGCAGCATTAGGTATTACTGCTCCAACAGTTTCAAAAATAATTAAAGAAGGCTACGGCAGTAGTGGCATAGAACAAAACAAGCCATCTACACCTAAGAAAAAATGGTTGCCTGTAAAGTCGGTTTTACGGGCGAAGATTTTACGTGACAACGTCTTTTTCTCGGTAGAATATTTATTGATATGAATATAATTAAATTGCACAATAGGAACAAGGAATTGAATGAAAATAAGAATTGCACAAATTTTAACTATAGAAATATATTTTGTTTACTAAAACATTGTACATGTAACTTGTATTGTGACGCTTTCTTGTTTTTCCAACGCCAAGAACGTTCGAGAAAGACAAAGACAGAGACACAAGCATGCGCCGATTCAATGCGCCTAATTCTCTAGTGCTGCGCGCGCGGCAGACCGATCATAGTTGAGTGGGAGAGAGACGCAAGGCATTCGGCGGGCCTCTCTCTCGTTCGGTGACTCATCGTAACGTTACCGGGCGTTACACTTTTTCATAAGTGACTCCCAGCCGCAACCTAATTTAAGACGTTGTCACGTCAAAACGTCAGCCCTTTAAAGTGACAGCAATTGACAGTTTTGATGGTGATGCTATTCGTCGTCATATATACGATTATTACCAAAGAAAAGAGATTCCTACTTTACATAACCTAGTACAATCTCTGAAAACTAGTGGCTTGTTCCGTGGTCAAAAGTCTTCTTTGGCGAAGGTATTGAATAGGATTGGATTCCAATACAAAAAATGTGACAAAAGAAAAATATTGATGGAACGCAATTATGTTGCTTTGTATCGATGCGAATTTTTAAGACAAGCTAAAAAAATAGAAGACTGGTCGAATGTTGTTTTCACCGATGAAACTTGGCTCAATGCGAATCACACGGTATCAAAAACTTGGACTGACAACACTGCTAGCTCCTCGACCGCAGTGCCAATGGGAAAAGGTGAAAGAATTATAATTTGTCATGCAGGAACCGCAAAAGGATTTGTGCAAGATGCTATGTTAGCTTTTAAATCAAAGAAAACAGGGGATTACCACGAAGAAATGAATTCCGAAGTATATGAAAAATGGTTTCGGGAAATGTTATTGTCACTCGAACAGCCATCAACAATATTTATAGATAATGCGTCCTATCACTCTCGGCAAATTAACAAAATGCCAACGCAAGCCAGTAAAAAAAATGAAATAATAAACTGGCTCCGTAACAATGGCGAGGAGGTGGACGAGTCCCTATTAAAAGTAGAGTTACTTAAAATATTAAAAATGAGGAAGCAGCCTAAACGATACGTTATAGATGAAATGGCTGCAGAACATGGGCACACCATCCTTAGAATTCCTCCATATCATTGCCAGTATAATGCCATAGAGCTAATATGGGCGCAAGTGAAAGGATATGCTGCGAGAATAAATACAACTCCTCCTTTCACCGCAAACAAAATGCTGGAGTTGCTTAAAAATGCGTGTGAAAATGTGACGCCTCATAACTGGGCGAGTGTCGTAGATAAGACGAAGAAAGAAATAATGTCTGATTGGGATCGCGATGTCGCATTTGACAACTTACCCATGCACTCATTAATAATTAGTGTTACTGGGGATACGAGTGACGACGACGCCGATTCCGACGAAACAGACGATTGTTTATAAATAAAAATATTAACAAATTACCTTTTAGTTGTTTTAATTATTTAATCCTTAAAGTACTATGAATTCCAACATGGTTTAACTGTTTATTACAAGTAGGTACTAAACATTTATTTTCGTTGTAATCATTGTAATTATTTTAAATTAAACTCTTATTAAAAGTCACTTCAATACGTATACCTTTATTCATATTAATTAATTTGCAGCAAATACATTCGATCCTAATATTGGGTACTATATTACGTTTAACTGTTTTCATTAGCATTTTAATGTAATTTTATTTCAAATGATTCCGATTGATTGATTCTATTCAAAATCGTTTTTGTTATCTGTGGTCATTCGTTACGAATGGCACAACTCTAAGTGGGCGTTACCCGTCAAGAAAGTATCTACTTTTATTTCAAAATATTGTTCTACTGTAATGTCGTACTTTATAGGCGTGAACTGTCAAAAATAAAATAAACGAATGGAAACAGTATAGTGAGTCTGTTCTGTGCATTATTTTAATAATTCATGGACATGTCTAGGTAATTACATTCAAGGTCGGTGTTCGATTTTAAATGCCAATAAGTGGAGTGAATTGGTAAGTGACTTTTAATGTCGGTTGATTACTTAATGACTGGTCACAAAATTATATTTTATTATTTTTATATACAAACATTTTAAGGTGATTTTTTAACCACAGGCGATTTCACTGTTAGCACTGAGTGTAATATTTTTAATGGATACGATGGCATAACTTCTAATTATATCAAAGCATTGTGTAGTTCACGTTATTCGTGTTTTAATTTAAATTATATTCCGGTCAATACTACTAATGGTCAATAAAAGTTATTAGATTTATGCATACGTGCGGCATAAACTTTTATTAATATCCAACGGAACAAGGGTGGCATAAATTTGGACCAATGATTACGCCGGATCGATTAACAACTTCATAAATCTACCCGAGTTCAAGGAAGTGCATAAAACTGTACGTTTTATAGTTTAAACGAGCGATTAAAATGGTAATAATAAATTCTATCTTAATTACAATTAACGGTATACTTCGGTAGAGACCAAAGCTCTTAGAAAAATCATCAGCAAAGAGGTGCAGACAAAAATGAACTTAGTCGTCATAATCGTCATAAAACATCCCAATATCACGAATGAATAAATCACGTGTAATAAAATCAGGGAATTTATGTAGAATTATATTAATAAGTTAATTAACATCATTTCTGCTTGGGTACTATGATAACCTCTTTGGTCTTCTTATATGATGACATCGTTTTAGGTCCTGTCTTTAAAATATACAAAAGCATTACTATCCTTAGCTAGATAAGCAACCTTCATATCTGAATGCGTGAGACTTGTTTTATTTTAAAACTATAACAATCCTGTCTCCAGCATTATCCAATTGATATAAAATACAAGGAAAGTATGAAACACCCAGCAAACCGATCACGGCGTACAAAAATAACATAAGTTATTGGATGCTTTAAATTTTTCGCACACGCTCCTAAACCTAGTCGTTAGCGTCAAGATTTACATGGTAGATTTTCCAATAGCCGTGTTGGTTTTGGCTGCGTGGTACACACACGTGATTTGGTTGCCGTAGGTGCCACACTCGAGGCGACACCGTGACAAACCATCTGAATACTAAAAAGCCTACGTGTCGCGTCGCCTATATGCCGTGCTCCGATAACCTGCATTTAGAAATCAGCTCGCAAGTTTAAAAATTTATTCACTCTCTTTTGTGTCCGTTCTTGTTGTTGCGCGTTCGAGGTTTAAAAGAACGTTGAGGTTTGTTGAGAAATTTAAAATTCGAATTATGTTTTTTAATTTTCTTATGCTTTATTGCGTTTTATTTATGTAATCCCTAAATTATGGACAAAATAAGATCACCTCAAAAATATTATTGTCTTCTATGAATAAATACTTAATACTCCTGTGTGATACTCTCATACAAAAAATCAGAAAAAATAAGTTTAATTTAAAAATCCCATACCGTTGTCATTGTTCATTTCTTTTTACATTCACGTAGAATTACAGCAATTCCGAAGAATGTAGCAAAATTTTTCATGTCCCCAACCCTTCTAATATAAGAATACAGTTATGAAAGGTCCTGTCATATCGCGAGCGCCGTTTTAAGGAAACCATCATGCATTCATTCCATTTAGTTTTATTGTCAAAGGCCCGCGCCTATCTCGCCGAGGCCCGTAACTGGATTTTAAATAAGATTCCTTGTAGGTCTCATGAAATTTGCCTTCATGAGAGATAAAGAAAGGTCGTGTTTCGTATTATAGAATCAGCCCGTTCAGTGAGTTTGAAGTGATCCTTTTTTACAATGTATCAGAAATCTACCGTACGTAGGTCTCAGACGTAGGTGCACGGTAGGAAATGTCATATTATTTTCATTAGCTGGGCCACGTTCCTGTGAGATTTGGCCTAACATTTGCTTTGGTGAAATTACGTCAACCACCCGAGGCCGACCGCGACCTACGTGTTTGATTTTGATGCATACTTCAGTGCGCTGCGGTAGCACTCGTGCTGGATGAAAAGGTATAGCTTTCACGACGTGAACTAACTCGCTGCACGGAACATATTGTCCACGAAATTCAGAGCAAAGTTTACGGCGACGCGACGGTTCGAAATAACTGAACGGTTGTTGTGCGGCGCGATGTCCCTCTTATCAAACTTTAATTGCAGTAATAACCGACTAACTAACAATTTAATTTGGCGACTCGCTGCCTGCTACATAAATCGTACTTGTGGATGTCAGCTGTCGGCAACTTAGAGAATTTTCCTTGTAATGTCCTTTTCGCCTCGTTTTTCGCGGAACATTTTAATTAATATTTCTTAACCGGCTGTATATTCTTGTTATTTTGTTTGTACAGTGCGCGCATTATTCGTAATACTGCTTAAGACTGAAAATATTAATTACTCTTTTCTGAGAAAGTAAGTGATTTAATCCCGTTTGTAATATTGCTATTATTTTTTTTTATTTCGAACCTCTTTTATATACATACCTCGGTTCTAAGTCTTCCATTTCGCCTATGGTGGGGTTCTCTGGCCTGAGTACGTTGAGGTCCCTGTGGGGGGGTATGACGACGGGGTTGTCTTCAGCAGTGCCTTGCAGCTGTGCGAAGATGATCTGCTGGAGGTCGTCATAGCGGTCGGCAGGCGGCGCTGGGGTCTTGGGCTCCACATCGTTGCCCACGGCGCTCGTCTCCGACTGCGCGGATTGTTCGTACTCCCGAGAGCCGTTGCTGCCATTGCTGTTGAACAAAAATAAAAATTGAGTATTGAAATGAAAATGTTTATCGAATCCATAAAATGACATTATTTAGATTCAGTCACACATTCAATCATAAATATAATAGGATAAAAATTATCAGTTATAAATTCCTTATCAGTCCATAGTAATTCACTGTTGGACATAGCCCTCCAAATGCGATACATCCCGTCGTCGAATTCGATTCTTGACCTCTTCCCTCCATAAAAAAAGCTCGCAATGTATATTTTTAACAATTTTCGCACGTTACTCCTGATATATTTTTTTATTTGATCTATTTAAGCATTTAAGCTTTTATGTATGTACATCTATATTATGCTCTGTATGTATGTATATTACACGAATTACGTCAAGCTAACTGTGCAATACAGGTATAATGTTTTCTATAAGTTTCCTATTTATTTGAAAGCCAAGATTTTTCTGAGATGTATTTGTTCGTGATATGTCGAAGGTTTCACCGCCTACTACTTACGTCTTGTGACGAAAATAACTGACGAAGTGTGGGTGCATTCGGTATCAGAATTCAGACTGCCTACGCTCTATAGAGACACCTGAGGGTATGTCCTACACAATATAAAGTGGTGATTAACAATCGTCTCACTAGTCTATTAACATTTCCAACTCCTCCTATTAATTTAACTTTCTGATTAATTTCGTTGCGGGTTAAAGACAAGTTAGACATTCCCGGAGACTCGCCGAGCTTCAATGCTCGGTGTCATTACTTTGCGTGCCACTGTTGATCCTGGCTCACAGGAGTTACAGTGGTGGGTGTGAGGGCGGGACAGTCTTCTAGTCTATTAACAGCCGTTCTCAATATTTTTTTATTTTATTTATTTTTTATTTTATTGTACCGATGAGTCATGGTAGCTTTTTAACCCCTTGTTAAAGATAGATAGGATATTGAGAACGGCCGTTAGTCATGTTTAGTTACATACTGCTCGAATTTAGAACCATAGTTTATCAGGAATTCGAATCCTGTAAGAATACTGACCACTGATTCGAGATACTCTGTAGTTAAAACTATTCTGTGACATGCATAAAATGTTGATCGTGCATAAATAAAAGTGGGATAAATGTGAAAGGAAAATGGAGGTAGAATGATTTTCGTATCCTCTTGGATGTCACAGAATACGAGTGTCCCGTATTAGGGATTCAGAGATTTTTGATATTCGGCCTGTGAAGTATCTAGATTAAGTAGGGCGGAATAATTATGTCGAATGGATACTTAGATAGTGCAGTAGTACTTGTCACAGCTTTATTGCAGATACTTTGTCGTCGTAGTATAAAAAATACAAGATGTTGAAGCCGTTTATTTACTACAAATTCCTAATAAATATTCAAACATGCGATGTTTATGTTCGCATCATCGAGCAATATCAACAGTCTGTCGGATTAGAAGTACATAATTTACATCGTTCTCCAATAATATTATGTAATACAATGTTATACTTCGAATTCGCTTATACTAAGAGCGAACCAATTAAAATAATGAAAAAGATCCTTTCTCTGTAAGCTCTTAACCACTTATTTATTAAGAAAGCCTTTTGATAAAACACAATTAAATTGTGAACACAAAAACGAGTATTGTTGAAAATAATGATTTGTTTGAATGTCGATGGTTACGAGACGGGGTCTATCAATTATTATATTTTGAAATCATCAAATAACCCTTTGTAAAGGATTCGATTTAAAACATGGGACAACAATGGATAAAAGTTTGAAGGCTGCACGTGTAAATGTCAACAAAACAAAATGGTTGATACAAATGGATTGTATTATTATAATAATTGCTTAACGAAAAAACCTACAGTTTACACTTTAAATTTTTAAAATCCACCATTATAGAAACTGAATCATCATACGATCATCGTCAGCTGAAAGGTCGCAAGAAGAAATATACAGATAAAGAACATTTAATATCTGTAATTTTCAAAATTCGCTTAATAAAAACGAATACATTTAACGCAGAAATTTGAGTTCTCAAACACTGGACCAGTGACTGAAAAATATTTATTTATTTTATACAAAAAAGTGCGCGGTGGCCTGTTGGTAAACGGACTAGACGCGACTGCCAGCATGTTCACGGTGGTCGCGGGTTCGAATCCCTCGGGCACACCTCTGACTTTTCGGAGTCATGTGTGTATTGAGAGTCAATCACCACGCACTAAAACGGTGAAAGAAAACATCGTGAGGAAACCTGCATACCATAGCGATTTATAAAAAGTTATATAGTATGTAAGTCCGCCAACCCGCACTAGGCCAGCGTGGTGGACTATATGGCCTAACCACTCTCAATCGTACTGTCGATTGTAGAGGAGGCCCGTGCCCTGCAGTGGGTTGTATATGGGCTGATACAGATACATACAAAAAACAATAAATTCATTCATTTAATTGGAAAAACCTTATTAGCATTAGCCATCCACTTTCCTGCTTAACCTTCATCATTTAGCCTGATCTTTAAGGAAACTAAAAATAATATATTCAAGAAAAACACTTCTGCATAGCCGCGTAATAACAGGGGTTAGCTAAAGCTGTAAAGGTCAATCTTTGACCTGTAGACAGTATGCTCAAACACAACGTGATAAGATTAGACACGCGTAAAATAACTAAGTTGAAATGACATTGATGTTATGTATCGAATGATGACAAAAACAATTAATATTGGTGTATTATCATTGGTTTAGCGTGAAACTTTATCTGTGAGGTTCTAGGTTTGATTCATAGTTAAGTATTCGTTTACAAGAATTATACAGTAGCAATGTAAATTGAATCCATTATACGTTTTTACAAGTTGTATTCTGTACTTATTGTACTGTATCAGCCCATTTATGTCCCACTGCAGGGGCCTCCTCTACAATCGAGAGTATGAGTACGTAGAGTATGAGATTGAGAGTGGTTCGCGGACTTTACATACCATAGAAATTCATGTAAATATTGTGTTCAATATACTTTTTTTTATACAGCATAGGTCTGGAAAACGAGCAAACAGCTCACCCGATGATAAGTGATCACTATACGAACGTAAACGTAATAATATACGTTTTTTATTTTTAATTATTTCAATAAATGGCGAGACGAAAAACATGAACAGTAGCAAAATCAAACATCTTGAATTATAAAGCAATGCATCTAATGTCCTGAGACATAAGATCTTAAGTCTCAATGTCTCCAGTAGTTGCTCTGGAGTCTGACTACAATGTTCTTCAATCCGAAACACAACAGTGCATTTAAACTGCTGTTTGGCGGGAGAAATAGATATTGCTGTGGTACCCACCCAGGCAGTACCACCAATACCAATAGTAAAATGATTAGTAATAGAACTAGTTACAGTTCAGTCATTGCCACGGCAGGTAGGTTTATTACAAAATCTTCGTAAATATTAAACGCAGAAAATCAATTGGTCATGTGTGAATTTTAAATCCGTTACATTATAAACACGACGAATTAAAACTCGTACATTTACATTCGACTGCACATTTATTTTCTAGAATACATAATACATTAATTGAAGCAAATCGAAAATCATGTTTAATATTTCTGTAAGTCTAGGGGTGGGCCCAGATTTTCAATCCTTATAATATTACAATTGTTATAAAAATGAAATACAGGTTTATAAAGCACTGATTTAATATGAAAGGTCAAATTAGTTGAGCAATCGAGCGTAACATTTACCTAGGACACTCGCAGAAATTAAGACAAATTGACACTGCTATTATGTGTGGGCAGATCAACTCATTCAATGTATTTTTGTAACGGTAAATGAATCATGTGACTTGTTCTAACTTATCTTGCAACACCACACTGTGGTTTTTAGATGCAAAAATCATTTTGTAATAATAGCAACTGTACCAAGAATTGTATGAGTCACTATCCCCCTTATTCATAAAAAACCACAACCACATAGACTTAAATAAGTTACACAATGATAAGAAGAGATAAAACGTTTATTAAGTTTTGCTATTCATAACGGCTTTTCTACATATTTTAAATTATATTGCCACTTCACAAAAAGTAAGTGATTTCATTCATTGACAATAATATCAAATGTGAGTATGATCTACAAAAAGGACCGCCTATGTATAAAGCCTAAAATATCCAGATCCTTGTATATTGAAGGTCACTCAAATTTAATGGTTCCGGATGTTACCACTTAGCAAGGAAGGTTGTCGGGATGTCGCGTGAGATATTCTACAACTTAAAGGACCTTAGTAATAAACTCGGATCAGCGTGAGATTAACTTTAGTCCAAAGCTTATAATAGACTCGATTATTTTGAATAGTGAGGTATTCTCAACTTCATTAATAAACACTGATGTACTTCGGCTTAATATGAAAATCCAAGTATGGCAATCCACTGATTTTAAAAGTAAAATAATGAACAAAACAATTCAGTTGATTTTTAAGCCTCGGGCTAAAGTTAGTCCCTCGCTTATCCGAGTCTATTAATCAAGCTCAAAGAGTCCAATTCTACACTATAACTCTAACATGCTGATGAGTTGTGACCTATCGGCATTCAAACAGTGTAGCGGACTAAGGCCCTGGGGAAAATAACGTGAGAAAATGTCCGTGACCTTTAAAGGCAAGCTACCTGATATTGATATGGAACACTTATTACTGTCAATCGAAGTTTGTATTTATAACTTAATACATTTAAGGAAATACCGTTTTTTGCGGAATTGAGTTTATGATCAAACCGCGTTCCAATGTATTGATATTTAATTTATGCATACTTTAGCAGACACAATAGCTTTGGAATTTCAAATGCTGATCTTGTTTGGTTGCCGTTCACTTGTTTTCGAGATAAAACGGTCCATATCCTTTTCTTTTATCAAACAATCATATTTCATCCCCATACTTCATCACGTATATCAACACAGAGATAAGGCATTTGATTTTTCTGTCTAATGCCTATCACCATTCGTATTATAATTTTTATGTGGAATCAATATATTTTACAAAAAATAATCATATCGTTGATGGAACTTCAACGGTTATGTGTGGGCGTTAAGGTGTGTAGCTTCGTATAAACGTGTAATCTATTAAAAAAATCCTGGTGGTAAATTATTCGTATCCGCAAGATAACGACTACTACTTAAATATATTTCCAACTCCTCCTCTCTATTATTTCTGTATCAGCTCATATATGTCCCACTGCACGGCACGGGCCTACTCTACAATTGAGAATACGATTGAAAGTGGTTAGGCCATATAGTCCATCACGCTGGCCTAGTGAGGATTGGCGGACTTACATACCATAGAAATTCTTATGAATCGCTATGGTATGCAGGTTTCCTCGCGATGTTTTCCTTCACCTTTTTAGTGCGTGGTGATTGACTCCGAATAGTCAGAAGTATGTCCTGGGATTCGAACCCGCGACCACCGTGAACATGTTGGCAGCCGCGTCTAGTCCTATTACCAACAGGCCACCACGCACTACTATTATTTACTTCATGACTAATTTCGTTGCGGGTTTAAGACCAGTTAGACATTCCCGGAGACTCGCCGAGCTTCAATGCTCGGTGTTATTAAAATGCATGCCACTGTTGGTTCTGGCTTACAGGAGTTACAGTGGTAGATGTGAGGGCGGGACAGTCTCCTACCATACTCAAATATGTAAATCCCGACAAAATGCCCCGGAGGATCGCGATACGGGTCTGGTCTAGACTGCATATCTGATTTCCAGTCAGCAGACGTAATAGTGCCGAACTTTTACCTTATGCCACATAAGGTAACCAATGAAGCCAGTATTTTTTTGGTGATGTGTGGTCACTGGCGCCCGTGAACTTCCATAAAATTTAGATAATAGATGTGTTGCGCCCTACCAAATTGGGAGAGGAGCTGGAATAATAAAGGATGGGAGGCGAAAGGGGTATTGAGGATCCGGCAATCTCACTCAAAGAACAAAACGCGATAGCAAAGCTGTCGCTACAATTTCCTGTGAGACATAGTAACCGACCCGGACGAGCCAGCCCATTCATGAGTCATGACTAACAATAATATAGCTGTACCAACTCAATCTGGATTACACCGCATAAACCGTTTTAGATGTAATAAAATCAGTTTGACATGCCCCTATAAAGAACCAAAAATTACGCAGAGACAATATCTATGTAAATTCCCAAAACCAAATATATTATGCGTATTTACAAGAAGCCTGTAACAAAACCTTACCAAATAAGTGTCAGTACTAACAAGAAGAAACTACATGACACCAAATAAAATGTTGATAAAAATTACGAAATTCTGCGAAGGCTACGCCGAATGCTATTCTCTTAGCATTTAGAGGACAATGTCATAATCGTCGCACATCTAAGGCGTGGCGCACACTGACTACTTTTCAGTCGCTATGTCTCAGGCAAAAAGTAATATAAATTACTGCACGATTTGTTCTTGACGTTTTTATTTTGCTTATTTGTTGAAAACTATATATAGACAAAGAATTTCTTAATCATAATAATATGTATAGTGATAATAATGTCAGAATTGTATAATATTAGAGAATCTTAATTCGCGCGTCAATGTTGTTATGTCGACATAGATTTTTACAAAAAAGTCAATATCTGTTTATGACTCATTTTATTTTATTAATGTATTCAAGGCCGATATATAAGCCGATTACCACCAATTCGGTTAAAAACATACATGTGGTAAATTTATTTTACCTGTCCCCAAATATCAAAATACAAGCGCTCGAACACGCAACCAACAGTTAGTAACATAATAAATAATAAAAAAACAAATAGTCCTCGTTTAATCCGAGTATACATATGTAATACTTATTTGCACAACTAAAAGTTGCTAATGGGCGGTGGGCCTTATTTATTATACGATTTTTTACACGGCGCGTATTGTTTATTTGTGACATAATGTGTGAAACTAACGTAATATGTAAGTAGGCAGTGTTCTCAACCGTTCCGCAGTCTTTGGGCCACTTAGTGCTTTACTGTACTGATGAAATAGATGTACTAGGACGTATGAGGACTGATGTACTGGGCTGATGCCCATATACGTCCCACTGCCGGGTAAGGGCTTCCTCTACAACCTAGAAAACAATTTAGACGGCTTTTGCTCTATATTTCACCGCGCTGGCCTAGTGCGGATTAGCGCACTTTAAGTACTGTAGAAGCTTTTTGCAAATCGCCACAGTATCCAAGTTTCTTTAGGACGTTAACATGCACCATTATAGGGAGTACATTATTGGTAAGTGGTAATGCGATTTTTTTAGTTAAGGTCACTTAGTGGGAAATAATTATGTGTGAAGAATGCCTAGGTATTTTAAGTTAGTAAATCCCTTATTATGGCGGAGATTGGATGAGATCATACAACTTTAATATATTTTGGAGCTTAGATAATCTGATAATAAAAATAATTTGATTACGCTGCATTTTACGGAATGAGTTAATATATTTTCATAGAAACGATAACTGGGACATCGATAGTATGTTCTCTGTGATCTGTAACAGCTCTGTTCCAATAAATAACACCTGTTGTATGTATGCCAGTCATTCAACTGTTTTACCTGTCATTATCACGTCAACAATCATTGAGCTAAACAATCGCGACAAACTCGATTTTCCCACTGTCATTTGGCGCGATTTATCTTTTCTATTCATAAGATTTTTTCGTGGCCTATTCGACTACTACCGCCCATTGTTATCACGACTATGTTTTCTTGTAAATATTTTAGGTAAATATTTGTGAATTATTTTAATTTTGTAATGTAAATTGACACTGTTGTCTTTATTTAAGTATGTAGAATTAAAAAGATAGGGATTCTAAAATTAATAGTATATTGATTTAAAGTCAAAATTGGTAGAGATGACTCCAAATTCAAATGACTTTTAAGGAGGTTTTAAACATTTTTTTTTCTTTACTGATATTCCACGCATTTTAAAAGTGTAACATTATGCCTTTGTGTCTCTGACAATTTTTTTTTAATATAACTCTTCTTTTATTGCTATACTTTCTTTATATGATTATTATTGCATTTTCGACATATAAAAAACAAAATACCATCGTTTATAAACAGAAAATATATTGTATGGTGTTCATAGTGCCATCGTAGAACCACTATCAGAATTGTCGTAGACGCCATCCGCGCACGCAGCGCCTCTTTCGAACGTATCGAGAACCCTTATTTTAACATAAACAGATGCCTTTACTACGATACCAATTTCCATATTCTGATTAAAGAAGTCCTTAAATTCATGACGTCACTGAATCAAATCTCGCTTCTAATAACATCATCCAAATATGTCTCACGCGTCATAACATAACCGGTAAATAATAATATGACCGAATTAAATTAACACGTACATAAAGCAAGTGGCAAGTCCACGTGCAGATTTCTTATAAAATTATTAATTATTAATTCATTAATATAAGTAGACGTTGAGACGTATAATGAGGAAGGAGTGTTTACGACCGAACGTCCTTTTTTTGTTTGCACTGCCTCAGAACAATACCATTTAATTGTACACGCATTGTTCACAGCCAAAGTAGCGGACTCAGATTTCGTGTATTTAACATTCATATTTGCCCAGCCGACGACAAATTAATTAATGTATTGTTCTACAACAAAGGTACTTCTATTTTTAATGAAAGCCGCTGCGGGTGTCTTGTCTTTGTAAATAAATGCATGCATAGACGCAAAAGTAGAGAAATGGGGGTGAGTTTGCTCAGCGGTCTCTATGGAGGGCGCTCACATGTCATACTACTGAAATGAGCCTCGCCATGTTTTATAGACTTCTGGGAATGAAACTCGACCGATGGCCTTAGCAGAGTTCATGGCTATTTGAAGTATGCACTCTGAAATATGTTACTAACAGTTATTAAGGCAAGTTTAAGTCATATTGGAATTGTAAATACATTAGCTGCGCCGTGTTAACTAATTTAGTTGACTCAGTCATATACATAGTACTGACCCCACATTGACAATTCAGGCTTGTCGAAAACTATGAGAGACTTTTCGGTCCCACATGGATATTTGTAACCAAAATAAATATTTGTGAGACGCACAAAACAACTGGGATGGAACCCGCGGCCAGTCGTTTCACAGACGTTTCATACATGCAAACCAGTATAGTTTGCGTGCAAAATAACATTGGAAAGAAAACAAATTACTATACCTCGCGCAAATATTTATTGTACAACTTGACAAGACAAACACTTAAACAAATGTTAGGATTCGTACGGGTTCGATTCTATTTCTGTTCCGACACACGCCGTGCAAATGGAAGGTGAAGCACATTAATAATTATTTTCTCGGAGTAAATCATTTCGCCTCACACGCGTCTCTACATAAAGGATAAAATGACATATGTCTGATGTTTGCGGATTATTATGAAAATGTATGAGAGATGTCATTGCGTCTGTTATCATACGCTGAAGTTAATATCGGCGTGTTTTTCAATCTAAATTGTCATTAATATTTAGGAAGCAGATGAACTAAATTATTTTGTCCCTGAGAGGTACATTGCATTTTCCTATTGCTATTTTAATCAGTTAACGTCGAATTGAGGTAGCTTTGTCTATGTTTAATTTCAATCCGTTAGTCATTCGTTTTTCATGAAGAAAAACTCAATATGAGCATAATTTGACGTCTTCTTTGCGTCATTAGCATATAAATATATGCATATTTATATGTTAGTTACAATATATACATATTTATATGTTAGGTATATGCAAACTGATGTTATAATCACTGATAAGTATATCGATTACGATAGTATGGACAAGTGAGATAGCGCCGAAATTAGTTATTTTATCTACGTATGTAAAATGCTATGATAACAGATAATTGTGTATACAAATTTGACGTTTGTTTGTTTTGCGATAATCAGTAAGAGAGCTAGTTTTGTTACGAACGCTCATCTACTTCTTAAGTGAATAGCGTTAAGATAATCTACGCCTTTGGACTGATAAATTATTATAGCTTAACATAGTATATTACACAAATATATACCTACATTTGTGCAGGCATCGAAGCTGTGCTTTTTTGTTTCATGCTAACAAAATTTTTACTACAGGCTGCATTGGGACTTGAGGAGTCAATACAGCATAGTTTATTAAATAAAAATATGTGATCTAATATCATACATATCTATGTTGGAAATTGGACTTCCTGTAGTAAACAATTGCAACGTCAGAATAAAGTAACATTAAATATTTGTGACCCATGTGTCTCACCCAGTTTTCTTTGGGATAAAAATATCATGATAGCAGTATTTGCTCGTATTCATTAGCACACGCTGTGTAATTATTACACATATTACTCACAGTTATCAGTCACTTGTCATCAATTCATTATGATGGTGGAAACTTTCGTCATCTTTATAATATTACTAGCGGTCGGTCACGGTTTCGCTCGTGAGCGCCGTCAATATTGTATTTCCCGTGCCGTTATATTCTGTTATTTTCCATCTCATTCATCCCTATGAACAAAAGCATGCAATCCTGTCTTATTCTGTTCCGTGCTATCCATGCAAATTTGAAAGAGTAGCAAATGTATCTTTGAATTACTGAGTCCTTCCACAGAAACACTACATTTTTTTGAAATAAAAAGTGGACTATATCTGTCTCTATAAAAATTAAAATTGGTTCCACCGTTTTAACCTGGAACCTGACATACATACATACACACTTACGCATTTAAAATATTAAAAAAGATTAGTATGAATCGAGATACGCCATTTTCAATTCAAAGAACATGATTTTCGAGTAACTGAGTTTTTTTTTCTCTCAGACTGGGAAATTCATCTTTACTTATCATGAAAATTGGTTTATATTTTATGACATTTTGCACATGAAATAATAAAAAAATAGGGACGTTAGAACAAATTTTCCGACAAATGGTCAGTGAAATGATTCATAACAATCGCGACCTCAATATTACCTACCATGACTGGAGTAAAACAATGCATGAATTATAGATTGTTACGCTAAAAATAATTCCTTTGTTGCCAGCTTTACTATAAAATTATATAGTACGTTTAAAAGCCTTATGGCGCGAAATAAGTATATTTCGCTTTGTTTATATTATCACAGTAGTAAGCACACGATACATACTTAAGTCACCAATTTATTACGAATCCCCGAAATAATAAATATTATTAAACATTTAAGCATTAAATATAGCCTCATTACAGTTTGAATACTGATAACTAGATAAATATTTGGTGAAAATATAGTTTATGGGGTGGTATTCTTTTATAGCTATAGTCACGTATTAGAGATTACAGCAGCCCCTAATTATCTACTATACTTGCAATATAAAGACGTTGCCCATCTCCCAAAATGGAAGGAGGAGAAGAAAAAATATGGCAGAAAGAATGGAGTACATGGATTCCGACATAATCATGTTGACTATTGAAGAGCAAAAACAAGTTGACCTTGCTTCTATTGTTATAAACTAGCATAAAACCACCATTTAAATACAAAATTCTTATAGCAGTAGTCATCATTGTAGAATAAATTCCATGACTAATTCACAGTTACGTATTATTATACTTTTGATCAAAATCTCGCGCAAAATACACTGTGAATCAAGAGTTAATAAGTAATTGTTTTATTTGTCTGCAATTCTAAGTCCAAGCTAGAATCGAAATCAAGTGTCGAAAATTTAAAGTAATCTTAAGGCCCTTATCCCACTTGTGTTATACGAGTAAGTTGGTGTTTCCCCAACGTTGACAGCAGCTTTGACGCTGCGGAGGATGTCGAGGAAAATTCAGTGGGATAGGGGTCTAAGATGTACATTTAATGAACACTGATACAGACACTAGCCGATACATTTAATGGAATGTCACTGACACAGAATCATTGACAGAGAAGAATTTTACTCTTTTTTTTTAAATAGCTTATAGATTTAACAGTTTACAGGATTCAGGTTTAACAGAGGTTCTTTACGCAAACCAAGGACCCCTCGATAGAATGTAAGTACTGCTATGAGCTTTGCGCTAGTCTTACTATGTGTATTCCTATGTAGCAGTTTAGAAAAAATATGTGATTGTGTAAAAATAACAAAGTAAACATACGCCTAGTACTTGTCAAGCAAGACTGACAGTAGACATGGCATATAGCCGCGTTTCCATAACTGAGACTATCGGATATCCGAAATAAAGTAATCCAACACCGCGATCCATTCTGTTGTAAAAATTTCAAATCACTTCGGATTGGAGAGGAATATAATAGACGACAGATTTTTGTATTTTGTGTTACTTTTACAAATCCAAAAATACCTGACATCTGTAACTGAAATACCCGAAGGTATGATGTGAAGTGACTTTACAACTGTAAATAAAATTGGTGGGTATAATATTTTTAAATATCCATATCCCTTAGTGCCAGCACAATTTATTAATCTCTGCCTACAGTGTGGTCCATTTTGTAAGATTATTTCGCAGCACGTGCTCAACAAGTGAACAAAAACATTCACGAAATGAATGAATCTGTTTTCCACGATAATACGTCAATGAAAAATTAATTAAAATTCACTTTGTAAAGGTGACAAAAGAATATGGCCCTTTCACTGCGCGTTGATTTCATTGCCTGCGTAAAGCAAAAATAATTCTCAGCAATTTCATTCATATTATAAGTCGTAATTCAACTTCATAATATTACGAACCAAAAATAATCTAATTTTATTGCAAAGCGTAGCGATTGGAATAATACACACTGATAAAGACAAAGTTTATCGCGAAATTTTATTACTTTTTTGACATATTGATTTTTTATAGTTGTTGTACTCGGCAGAATAAATCGTATTTTTTTCTTGCGACTTTGTTCATGATTATTACATAATAAATTTGTTGGTTTAATAATTAACTGCAAACTATACTATGTATAAATCATGATAAAAATAGCGTTGTTGTTCATTTTCCTTTTATTTAAATAAGTAAATTCAACTGGAAAATAAACATAATTTTATCATTTACAAAAACAGTATTTAAGGGTATCATGAAATACCTATATAGCGCATATAAATAAAGCCATATAAAATCTGCTACTGGAAAACATATTATGTTTAAATTTTCGGCCCTGTAATAGCAGTCAATTGTTTCAAATTATTTTCACCTCGGGTTCAACGAGTTGCGACCCGTCGCCATTACTCTATCAGTGATAAATCACAAGTTTGCACACGTCAAGCACTTTGGAACAATTAGGTTCCATCAGAACTATTGACAGACGGTTTATTTAAGATTTAAAAACAATAAAATAGACACCGAGAATAAATATAAAATTTAAAACACAATTACAAAATTAAAGGTTTTCCAAAATGTATTAATGTATGCGCAGTTTAATTGTAAGAATTAAATATTGTTTTTTTTTTAAGGGCGGAATTAACATGTTTTAGAATTAAAAGCAAATTAAATTCTTAATCATAAACATACTTTAAAGTTTGGTTAAAGTTTTCTAACCGTAATATAAACTCGATCAAATTATAATTTAATAGATCGTGGCACTTATTATTTATAAGGCAAGGCGTAATTATTGAAAAACATTAGGTTAAAAACAATAACTTTTAAAAAAATCAAGCATTAATTGCCAACTAACAACACAATCGAACCTAAAATTAAATAAATATCAATCTTTTATCCAAAATTCTATTAAATAAATTGTCAACAACCTAGATGGATGTCGAATCGGATTTTCGATAGTGTGGTGGCAAATACAAATCAAATCCAAAATTCGGCGGAACAAAGATTTCATGTTAGATTGGGAAGCATATGAAATGAATGGATTGTAGTGTATCATATAACCTAGGACGCCTCTACAATCGAGAGTTTGAACGAACGGAAATTGAATAAGATGGTATTCATCGTAAAGTATTTAATGTGATATTTTTCATTTGAAGAAAAGTACATGTAAGAAAGAGAACACATGCCGTACTACACGGAATTACATAAAAATAATAATATCTAAAGTTACCCATCCATGCTAGAGCAGTATATTCAAACTCTAACCACTCGCATTTCTGGAGAAGGCTTATGCCAGAAATTGAAAGTATATCTAGTATTTAACAACATCAAAGTCGATTGACTAAAAATCTCGTGTCTTGTAGCAGCATGTATGGGCTGAGAATCCGGGAATAATGAGTTCGATATCCAGATTTAACTAATATCACTTTCGCCTACTCTTTCGCATATGCAAGTAAATACGTTAAGGTATGTTTGTATTAAATATACTTTAATATCTACATATTGAACATGTTTGGCATTAATATCTACATATAATATCTACATGTTTCTTTACGGATTATGTCGAACCAATTTTTTGGGAGACTAGGTCTACTCGTTATTAAATAAAAGCGAGTAACACAGTCAATAAATAATAGGTAGCAAATCTTAATGTATTTGTGTTCTGAGAACTGTCCGGCGTGCTATCATCAAAGACGCTGACAAACAGTAAACAGCGCGATAACGGTCCCAGATAACAATAAAACTAATAACACATTTACACACGAAAAAAGAAAATAAAATTATAGAATCCGAATTGTATTTCATAACAATAGCTATGCAATAAAGAATGAGATCCAGTTTTGGATTGATACTGTTACGTAGATTCTTGAATACCGGTCCGGTGATTAAACAAGTTTAATTTTATTGTTGCTAAATGGCTATAGTCATGTATTTATTTAAGCAACACCGATCCCTAGGGTCATTGTGATAAGATAGTACTACGCCACGGAAAATACCTATTGCTTCACATGATATAAAAAAGAAAAAGATTTCGCGCAGATAACGCACATTTCTACCGAGATACCATACTTTTAGACGATTTAAAAATAAATAAAAAAAAAACATACCATACTGCCGAAAATAAAATAATCACTACACACAATAAAATCACAAACACAACACCGACCTTTTCTGTAGGAAACGTTTTCTGAACTCGATGTACGCTGAGCGTCCCTTGTCCTCATCATCTCCGATCTTGACTCTTCCGTGTAAAGGTATCTTGTGTCCGGAGATGCCATAGTCCATTTGCAGGTCGACTACAAGCATGAGAGTGAAGAGTACAAGAAAGGCGCTGATGGCGAGCGCCAGTCGCTCCTTGAGTTTCATGTTGAGCATGGTGCGCGCGGTGGGTCGGCGCGGCGCGATGTGTCTGCGCGCATGGCCGCCGGGCGTCGGCGTCGGCGAGCGTTTGCAGTCGCGCGCGCATGCACCGCGCCGCCACCCACTTACGCTGAAACAAACTTGCGCTTAGTGGGGTTTGCTTATTGCTACGGCAGGGTAGGTTACTACGCTTCGGCAGGCTTTAAGCTACGTATGACTTGAAGATTTTATAATTATTTCTATATATTAAGCTACGTATAACAACGTTTTATAATGTACTAGCGGTCGAGCCCGGCTCCGCCTGGGTGCATACACGTTTTAAAATGGCGGTCAAAATGTTTAATTCTGACTATCAGTTTAGAATATCGACCAATCGGACCACGAAAAACGAACAAAATTTCCTCGTATTTGCTAGAAATATCACTACTGCTTTCCTCCTATAGGTCATAGCTTGATGATATATAGCCTATAGCCTTCCTCGATAAATTGACTACCCAACACTGAAAGAATCATTCAAATCGAACCAGTAGTTCCAGAGATTAGCGCGTTCAAACAAACAAACAAACTCTGCAGCATTATTATATTAGTATAGATATAGCTCTACTCAAAAATAAATTACGTGTAATAATTTGGGTGCTTTTCAACTTATTTCAATGATGAAAATTAAGGCACTTTATTAATAACAAAATTCAATCCATTTACGTGTATCCAGATTGTTCTTCTTTGTATTAGGTCTTAAATTCAGATTTATTAAAGATTTTTCAAACAATAATTCATTTATCAATATCAACGCCTATTGAAATGTGGTAATAATCAGTTGCCTCTCAACAATTGTGACTATGGCTCACAGTCATATTATTGCATATTTTAACATCTGTATACGTTTCATATAGAGTCAAATTGTACACCGATTTCTTAGATTCCAGTCAACATTGTACGCATACTTAAGTTAACGACAGACGTAGGTAGATCACAATAAAATTGTAATAACAAAGAATTTCAAACAGCAAATACTTTGAAATAACCTATTTACAAAACGTCATGCGTTCAAATCGACGAACGTCATATAAAATGTTTTACTACCTATAAAAGTCATATTTCGTAACCCACAGTTGAAGAAAATCACAACTAAGTAAACATTTAGGTTGCTATTTTAAATGCTGACACTATGAATTGATATTATTTGTTTATCTACTTGCGTAAAACTAAGTCTGACCTTAAAATTCAAATGATAAATATTTCCCTCTCTTTTCTTATATCCATCGTTATCTGTAAGAAATTTCCCGATCAAACAGCCATTTGTATTTTTTAAATGTACTTTCAGTATCATTGTATCCTTGCCGAACAAATTTCATAAGTAAATAATTATAACAGATACAACGCATTCTTTTAGCTGAGATGCAAAGTTTTTGAGAACGTCAATGTGGGCATCTGCATAAAGGCATGCCTGCTCGTTTGCCGGCCGTCATAAAAAATATTTCCCGAAACCTGACCGGAATATAAAACAGTTACAAAGGATTGTCCGTTTAGAACTGGCATGCAATATTTGCGAAGGCAGATGACACACCTAATGGTAAGCGGACACTGAAGACTGACGCTTCATATCAGATTATATTTAAGACTAGCACGGCATGATATTTCCAATGCGTGTGATGATAAGGCCAATGAGATTTCAACAGAATATACCAGTGATAATGATTATCTTACGCAAGTAGGGTATTATGTGCGCCTGCTTGAATCAGAATAATATAGTTTCTAGACGCTTCGTTTAAATATTATAAAGAGGAAAAAACATCGTAACAAATCATTTCAGTCCATTTAATGGGAACAAAAAGAAACAAATATATGTCAATGAATATTAAAATTTCTATATGAGGAGCTTGATGGCTCTACCAATATTCTTTAGTGTTGTGTATGTTCAAGAGATTCTGATTCAAGGTTAAATAATACGAGAGAGAGGAACTACGTATTATAAACTAGGTTTTTAATAAATTACCCCACTTCTAGTTCTAGACTTTACGTAATATTGCAAACAAGTTATAATAAAAACTCATAATTACTTTAGCATCGAAAAGCTAAATAGGTGACAAAATATTTACACAATGTACCATACATAAGATTTTTTCTGCCGGAATGATAAATTTAAAATAGAAATACTAATAATATTTGACCAAACGCAAATCTGAACATTTAAATTTAGATTTTATATCGTCGAACTGGCATTTTGATATTCTAAAACGCTATTTAGAATAAAATTATGCACACATGCAACAGAATGGATTCAAATAAATTTCATAGAATTGCAAAACAAGCGTGGTATAATGCAAATGTCCAATAATATTGCAGTCAACAAAAATTCTATCATTGCTCAACCGCAAGATTTGCGGTGTCATGTGGACACCGGGTAAAATGGAACATTTTAGCAATACGACGCCTGTGAACAAAGGTCGCCATAGATTCCGACATATCAGCATTTTTATAAAAACATTCCTATGACAATTATTGTTTATTAGATTAGATTTCTTATACCTTATATACCGGAGAATGTACTTACGAAGAAATGCAAAATAATTTGCTCTATGATTCCGAGACCTGTCTGATGCATTGAAGAGAATTTGTCCCTTTCTTTGTTAACTATAGATGAGACGCTGTATGCTATTCAGTGCTTATTTTAAAGCATCTATAGGGATAATTATATAGACTATACTGCCCTCGAATCCTTCTCTACTATTACTGCTAGACAAATCCTACAGTAAGATAAATATCATCTCTCTACACGAAAGATTAAAGCTCTAGGAATCCCCAAATTGCCTTAACCCATACCAATATTTACCAAATAGAACAATTAATAGTTGAGCTTGAAAATCAAATAATATTAACGGCCTGCCATACCTAAGCGAGAGGCACAATAATTATAAATCAGCGAAGTAAAAGCCTTCAATAAAAAGACTCGTGACAGCTGATATGCTAACTGCATGTTGGGAGCTGTTATAATTGATTCCAATTGTAAGTATAGCAAAAATACTGGAAAGCAAAGAAATTCTGCCTAGTCTAGCGGTTAGGTTAATAAATAATTAAAATAAATACACCCAGCAGTAACATACATAGCCCTGACCCCACACACATCGAGTCTTGAGTCGTGGGTATCAGGAACTACGAGAATCTTTTTGGTCTCACAAACGCCCAGACAAATTATCGAAGCATAGAATTATTTATCTCCAACTCCTCCCACTTATTTCTTTCCTAATTAATTTCGATGCGGGTTAAAGACAAGCTAGTATCCCTGAAAGACTCGCTAAGTTCCAGAGCTTGGTGTCAATTCTTTGAGTGTCACTATTGATCTTGGCTGACAGGAGTTACAGTGGTGGGTGTCACAAATGATCGAAGACTTATTATTTCGCTCACAACACATCTGTGTGCGTCAGTTGAATTGGGTGAATTTAAACTAGTATTAAGTGGCACATGCATGTACTTGTCTCGGTTGCCAAAGAAAGTGTCTATTTATTAACCGAACCTCGCGCAAGATGGTACAAGATCAACAATGCACACATGACCGCCATACTAATAAATACAATTGAAAGTTATCTGAGTAATACCATTTTCACTACGACTATTGCCATTTACAAGCTGATTGATTGTCACCTTCGTCTTGAACGTGTGTACTCACTAAGGTAGATTACGATGTAAATATCAGACTAAATATACGTAGCTTACCATGACTACAGTATTAAAGTATAAGATAAAAAAAACTTTGTTTGAATCACTCACGGCCGGTTTCTATAATCTATCTATCTTTAACAAGAGATTTCTCTCGTAAATTCGATACATTTTTGCTTCAGTAAAGAAAGACAGAGATATTTAGATGAGGTGATAATGTTGTATGTGTATCTTTGTTTATCGAAGCATAGAGTGGTGTAGACATAGTAATGATATCCATTTTAAACTCTTGTTAAAGATAGATAGGATATAGAGAACGGCAGTAAGAACAGCACTGTCTGATGAAACGATATAATAAATAAACATATATAAATACACCCAACAGTCACATACATAATCCTGACCCCACACTAAAATCAAGTCTTGTGTCGTGGGTATCAGGAACTACGAGAGACTTTTCGGTCTCACCCAGACCCGAAACAAATACACATATGAAGCAAACAAACATTTACTTAGATCTAGTCAGATAAGTAAAGCGTTTCGTATTAATAAATATCAAGCAGAAAATATATTTCTGCCTAATACTTTCATTCCATGGTTTTGGTTATAATACGTTTGCTGTGGAAAGACCTGGATACAAAAGAGAGAGGGGATCCTAGATATATCGCCGATTTCTAAAGGATTACTTAGTTGTTTATATAGAAACTACAAGAAATACGCTTTTTATGTTAATGTGATGATCTTCACGGCAATCACGTAGAGGAAAACAATTGTAGTAAAGATTAACTAGTCAAATGACCTGGTATATTGTAGGAAACAGGAAACAATAGACAGCAACTTGTAAAATGATATTGCTTAGAACATAAAACTTGGTGCACATAAAATCACATGTCCTTCATCGCCATGTATTTTATGATTGCAAAATTCAAATTAATAGTAATATTATGGAGGCCATTTTTAAGTACACCCAGCACCCAGCAGTCATATATAGATTTGAATACATATGTACAAAATCCTAACCCCACGCTAAGATCCGAAGCGATATGTTAGAAGCCTAGGCAAGTCTTCCTAACTGTAACTGTAGCCTAAGATTTACTATGGGCGTTGATGACAGGTGGCAATCAACAAGTGGGTTGCTTACTGAATTTCTGCGCCTGACTCCTGACTATGGGATGACATCTAGGCATATGACAACACTCCATAGAGATTGTCTGATAGAATTAGCAGACTGTTATAAGGCCGCATAATAGAGAAACATTGTTTCCCTTTAAAATTTTTTGGTTTTTGGCATACTTCATTATGATTAACAACCTCAAAAAGGGCTTAGCTTTAGGCTTCTATCAAAGTATACAGTAAGGGCATGAATAAAAGTAGAATCGCAGTACAACATACTATTCTAAAGCTTTGGCGTATCAAATGAATGTAACTGCATAATAATATTGCTAATGATTTCCGCAAGTGTCAATTTATCGTATGTGATATCTTAATAACAAAGTTTAACTATTCGACATGCTATATACCAGAATCATTAAGGACAACTACAATTTCCACTAGAATAACTAGAATATTGTATTGCTTGCTATCAAGATTTTTTAAAATCGTGGTTTCACATTTTTTCCAAAATAATCCATATTATAAAGATGACATTAATTCAATTACATCAGTCGTAATTTGATAAGAAACTGTTCTATGCTTATTTAAAAAGGTAAATATAGGCGGTGTTTATCGAATATAAAACTGTATGTAAATTAAATAATGCCCGATATGATGCCTGAAATCATAAGAATAATCAAATGTTCAATCTATTATTTTTAAAACATGTCTGATTAGTATATAGGGCAACGGACAATCTCTTAATTATTTTATTTGTTAATTAAAGTTGTAAAAATGCAATTGAATCTCCGTTTGCTAATTAACATAAAACCTATGTCTAGAATAAAGATATGATTAATTTCTTACCTATTCCCAGTAAATACGTCATTCAAATCAACATTGAATTGTAAAAGTAAAGCAATTACTACCAACTAGTTTAGTTCTTAGAAAATGATGTATCAGACGCTCTGATGACGTCACAGTACACGAAGCACACGCGCTGCAAGTAATATCAAGAGGGTCGCGAACTTTAACTAGAATGAGATACGCTCCTACATGTACAGTCTAAAACATAATTTATCATCCATGTTTAAATATTATTAAGTCATATTAAAAAAACTGTTCGAAATTAAAAAATGCGAAAAAATATATTACAATTTGATTCCCAGTGCTATTGCATGTTTTCGAAATTTAAATTATCTCCGCTATTAAGACTTAATCTAAGGTATTATTGTCAACGTACAGTCTTAAAGACAACATTATAAATGTTACTATTATTACGTCATTTCATAGCGTTATATGCTTCGAAATTAAAATAATCGAAAAATAACAATTATAATTTGAGATATTGAAGTTGCATAATTTGTTTGAAATTTAATTCACCTGTTATGAGGTAAGAGATATACCTTCATTGAAGATACTAGAAAAAAATGACGTCATAAAGAATAATTATTTGTTTTTACTCATTAAACTCAATGATTCCGAAGACCGTGTGAACCTGAATACATTTACCAAAACAGTAGGAAAATTAACAAGAGTATTTAAAAAAGTACCTATTTATATAAAAATACATATTGGAAAAGAGATCTAATTACCCGCAGTCCGCAAACTTAAGAGCTAACAACATTAAATCATGAACAACTCCTGTAATATATTAAACTGTGGAACCTAATTACGTTATTCTCGAGAGGGCCTATTTTCCCATCGAAGCCAATATGTTCAAACAAATAGACTCTGTGTGTAAGTGTACGGAATACATTTTATTTGCACGTGTCACACAACCGGCAGTTTTCCGCCTTATTTATGTCACTATCTTGTTTGTTCATTACATTTTATGTCTATCTTCAAAACGTGTTATTTCAAATCTATAACAAGGTCAGTGCGTTCGCGTAGATGCTAACAAGTTGTCGCAGTTTATAATTCATAGTAATTTTTATTTTGTTTTATTATTATTTGTCTGTTTCACATACATGAATATACCATATATAAAGTCATATTATCAAATGAAATATCGTTTCAAATAAATAAATGTATACATGCTTCTCGATGTGAACACGGCTTCCATGATTCCGAATGTCATAAAACCGTTCTAATACTAAGTTCCAATTATTTATAAGAATCGTCGCAGTTGATTCTTTAACTTTCGCCATGTTGTATCCAGCGTTTTGTATTTTCTAGTCTTAACATTTCTACTGTGGAAATCACACAAACTTTCAAAACTCAGACGCATCATTGCCTAGACTATCCATTTATTTCCTAACTGACCTACTGTTGTACATTTGTTCCATGTTAAAGAACAGGAAAAAAAACTTTTAAAAGCTATTGGAGCTTTGTATCGGTATCCATCATAAGATCATAGTGATATAAACAATATTTTTAATTCACGTCAAAAGAAACCAGAAAGCATCACGAATCATGTTCTAATTACTGTAACAACCTCTTTTAGAATATTGTAAAATATTGCTCGCATTGACGCTAATAAGCGACGATTAAAAGTTGTCTCGTTGGACGACAGCCAGTACACGAATTTACATATCATAGCACAAGTTGTAATTAAGTTTTGGACAGGAAACTTATTGTCTTTTAGGCTCTTCGGCATTTTACTTTACTAGTTTCTACTCGTGGTTTCATTTGAGTAAAATGGTATTCGTGTTTCCCGGAATACTAGCCTCATCTAAAATATTGAAATAAAACTATTATTTACGGATTTTATCGCGGATTTGATAAAATTCAAAAATGTTGGTCACACGATATCTACATTCCATATTTAAAATGTAACCCCATGTCGTGAAGATCCTGGTGATCTGAAACCCTGTGTTTATAAAATATTGTTTCTAATCTCAATATTGCTAATTGCTATTGAGATTTAAATATTAGTATTTATTTCTACTAAAACAACGTTCGTTAACTCATTCTGGCCCAATTTATAAAAGACATCGTTAAAGGAACAAGTTTTGAATACAGAAATGTAATTAACACTGTTAATGGATCTTAAACTTTAAACAGACAATTAGTCGATGACGTTCGAAATTTTACTCATACCAATTACCGAGCAAACATTCAAATGTATTTTAAGATTGGTTAATCACGTTATGGCCTTGACAATGCCTACTGTATCGTATTATTACTAATAATTCGATTATTTAATATAGTAATATTTTATAGTGATAATTTCGGTACGAATATAGATGTAAAGGTCTCATTAAACAGTGTTTGTGCTGTACACCAAAATTAAAATAAATTTTAGTTCACAGTAACCAGTGGAAGACATATCACATTTGAAATTAAAAGAGTAATAAATAGATTTTTTAATTTTAGATATTTTCTATTCAACTTTATTTTAGTATGTTGACTCTTACAATACTTGATTCAGTGCCTGAGCATTCCTAACTTTTTAAAATTACAAGGAAAGGTGAAAGAACACCATGTAAGACCCATGTAGGGGTAAAACTGATTATAAACTGCTCCTTGCCATTTCATTGCGTGTCGCAATTAATCGATTATCCACAGCAAACTATTTAATCACACTGCTATCCATTACAAGTCGTAGAGCCACAATACAAATGATTTTGTATACAGATTGTGAATATAGCTCAATTTAGGAAGAGTACCATGATCTAAAATTATTAATAATTGGTATTGTACTGTTTGTAGTCAGTTTTTGGAGATTGTTACATATATTATGAATCGCATACCATCAACAATACATTAGAATATGCGAAAGAAGTCTGTACCTACGATATTGCTGCCTACCAGTCTACTTAAAAGTCTTCCGTGCAAAAATATCCCAATGCGTAAGGCCATTTATCATTTGTATAAACTAGAACTCACAAATTAATCATAATTTAAAATACAGTTACAAAAAAGAATTGCTGCATTCTTTACATTAAAAAACCTTCAGTGTACAAGTAACTTGTCTTTAGTAGAATAATATAACAAGCGCAATGCCGCGGTAAGTGCAATTTTTACGAGCTCCAACTGTATGTCTCTCGAGATTCGTTTTTATAACATTTGCTAAAGTAAATAAAATCACTATTTCAGCACTATTGAAAGTTTCATGCGACTGGGAACAGATGTGAAGTTATTTCGGAAAATTTCGTACACTTCTAACATAAGCGAATGCGTTGTTTTATGAAAATTGTTTTCTATTTACTAGATGCGTATCGAAATTACATTGATAATTTTTAAATAAGTTATTTTTGTTAATAACATTACGAAGCCGCTAAGAAAGCTTATTATGTGATAAATATAATTTAGTATTATCATTCATTTTGGCGAATTCCAATACAATATCTAATTATCTTGCCACAAAATTATCATATTTCTTGTAATGCTATTATAAATTTTATCATTCTAATTAATCAGCCTTTACTCCCTATCGACAGCCCATATTATTTACGTGTACAATTGTGTATTTTTTCCCCCTGCATTATCCATATTCATTAACCGTCCATTAGCAGGTGGATGGTCCTCAAATTATACAAGCTGAGCTTGCGATAGTGAAACTGCATGAGTTAGCGATACCGGTCCTGTTTAAAAGGGGCTTAATCTACCCAGTCATTTCACCTTTATCGGGATGTTTTTATCTATTCTCTTGGAAATGTGTTTTTATCAAGTTCTCAGGAAAACATATTTTGATAACGTTATATCTGTGCCTATTTGCGTATTATGAGGTATTAAAAGTACGTTAATTATTACGTGAAGCTTGAGATAATAGATAATATAATAATATTATATTTAAATTATAATCGTCTTGAATTTTTATATCTTTTCCTTGATCTCCTTTTCGTGTGAAATTGATTTTTTTCTATATTTCCCCTGCTCCCCTTTTGATGTGAGTTTCATGTGTGCTTATAAAGCCACAACTTGGACACCAACATATTAGTTTTACCAAGATGCTCACCAATTATGTACTCACAGACAAACCAAGCAATTGATTTTGTGTGACTAATTGTATTTTTTGTTATTTTCTCTAAAATGTGAAAAAATCTTATTTTTGTCGCATCAATAAGCTGCAAAACAGTTGGCTCTCGTGTTCTATACTCCGTATAATCCTATGTCCTATTCGAAAGGAATCAATTGAGTCTGGCTTAACAGTGTCGAGTGGCGAGATATAATCGTCTATCGCTACTTGTTAATCTATCAGGATGTCATTGCACTCACAAACAGGTACAGTCACTTTCCCGTGCCCGTATAAAATAATCATCATAATTTCAGCCTACATTTACTCACTGTCGAGTGTCAACATAGGCCCTTTCTCTATCACATAATTTTGTCACGGTATAGCGACTGTGATACATAATTTTCCTTGAAATTTGATGATGTTATCCATCCATTTAGCAGGTGGTAGGTACCTTCTTGTTGGTTGTTTTAGGCCACTATTTTGAAACCGTGTGGTCCAACTACAGTCTTTTCATTTGGTCAAGCATCCATATAAAAATAATATATAACTGTCTTTTTTATGAGTCTCCCTCACAGCACTTGCATGCTATGTGTCACATAACTATATTGGTATGTTTATATGAACGTGCTAAAGTGATTTTATCTTGAGTTTAGTGATACAAATAAGTGAATGTCTGGCTATGAGCCATAAGGACCTAGGTTGGATTTTCAAGGCAGAATATAAATTATTACCCATCCCGTTCATGACTTTTCTAGACTATCACAATGAAAAAGGAATTTACTATATACATAAACGCACTTCAAATTACGTGAGAGGCACCGAAAGTCTGAAAAATAAGGTTAAAATCATACAATAATCAATCACCAATATTCCAAGCCTATCAACGGAATTGGAAACAACGGAAGTTGGCTAATTAAAGCACAATTCCTGTATTGACACATCACGAGTGGCATTCGCGGATTTACGAACAGTCTCCAATTATACATGTGCACAACCCGCTATCTATCCAGTTATTCACACAAGTTGACGACTTTAATTGTTAATTAACGCTATTGAGTCAAAGGGGAGTCAATAGTAGGTACTTAGGTAGGTTAGGGCGCCCTTGCACAACTTGACTGACGCAATTTCTATTATAAATACTGACATTCAACATATTTGTGACTGGAGCCAGACCTACGGATTGATGGTTAATCCATCCAAAACCCAGGTAATTGTAGTCGGTAGCCCCAAGTTGATTTCAAAAATAAATTGGGATCTACTACCATCCGTTATATGTAATGGCACTATCATCCCATATAGTGAAACCGTTAAGAATTTAGGCTTATTTCTTGATAGGTCTCTCACTTGGGGTCCGCAGCTTCGTGAGCTTAGTCGGAAGCTGTTTGCCTCGGCAAGGTCTTTGCGAAGGTTGAGCAACCTTCTACCCATTACCACGAAGATTTCACTTGCGCAAACTCTCCTTCTCCCCATCCTTGATTATGCTGATGTCAGCTATCTAGATCTCACCGAGGACCAACTTAATAAGCTTGAGCGTCTCCAAAATCTCTGTATCAGATTCATATTTGGGCTCCGCAAATATGACCATGTTTCTGAATTTCGTGCTAAGCTCAAGTGGTTACCCATCCGGTTTCGTCGGAATACTCATATTCTTTCACTTCTGTATAATATTTTGTTTAATCCTCTCACGCCTTCTTATCTTAAAGATCGTTTCATCTTTCTCCATGATTCACATTTAAGATCCTTGAGGTCGTCGGAGAACTTGAAACTGAGAATGCCCTTGCACTCCACAGTATTCATGGACAAATCATTTACTGTCCAAGCTGTCCGACTGTGGAACTCACTTCCAGTTGAGTTGCGACGAGCTGTAACACTGTCGTTATTTAAAAGAAAGGTCAAACTACATTTCCTCTCACAACAAGATTGTAGCTGAGATAATTTGTCCATTCTTATTTTGGTATATTTTTAGGATAGGTATATAGTATGTTTATGTATATGTATGTATATATACTTATATATGTGTATATATTTATGTATTATTATTGTGATTATGTTATATTTTTATTTTTAATTATTAATTGTAGATTATTATTATTTCATTTACACCTTAGACTGCCCTTTCTATCTCCTGTTACTATATCCATCCCATGGTTGCCTATAAGAAATTACCTAGTGTGATAAGGCCGCCACTTGTACTATTATTTTTATTGTGTAATATCTTTTTAGTATTTCTGTACAGTGCAAAAAAGGATTAAATAAATATGACAACAGCCTCCGTGGCGCAATTGGTTTGACGGTTGTCAAACGAGAAGCCACGAGTTCGATGAATTCCAATACAAACGTTTGTATGCGCTACAAGTATTTGTTACAGGTCTGGGCGTTTGTAGACAGAACAGACTCTCATAGTTTCTAATGCGGACAACATTAGACCCGGATCTAAATGTAGAGTCAGGACTTAGGAGTATACATATATTATTGTTAGATGTATTTATTTATTCATAAACAACGAAACTCAAGTATGGATCTCTTAATCAGTAGGAAGTGATGCAACTACTGACAAAGAATACCCGGATTCGATTAGGCCAACAAGAGGTAAAAGTGATATCTGGCTCGTAGATTCTACCTGAACAGCTTTATTTGTATGTGATTGTATGTTATGATATTTTATCCAAAAATAATGTAATGTTATAATAAGTTCTACCTTCAGTCCCGCCACAAAATGCGTCATAAATCATTATAAAATGTAATAACAAAATATTCCATTTAAACAAAACTCTGGCCCCACAAATCCGAACAAAATCATAAAATATTACAATGATTATTACAATGAAAATTGCTGAAACTGCTGTAACTGGATTTGTCCATTTCATATAATCCACTATCAATGATAAGCGATTAAATTAAACACTGAAAAATAATGTAATTATAGTTACATCGGCATTAACAAAACAGGAATTGTTGTTGAGATCATTATCACCTAGACTACTACTACTTATTATATTTAATTAGTTATCTCCATAAAATATTTTATACTACGTTATATTCGGTGTTTTGTTTTCCTAGAAACTTTTAATACAGATCTTTATAATGCTGAAGATTCTCACTTTTGTGAATTTTGCAACATAAAAACTATCCTTAATTTTATGTAGAAAATGCATTAATCAGTTCTAGTAACAAAAATGTATAACATATCGGAATGGTTCGTGTACTTAAAAGAGAGAACTTAAGACGTACACATTCAAAATAATATTAGAAGAGGTCCTAACAGAAGATCGTAAGTAAGAAATATCAAGATTTAATGAGGTAAATAATTCACACCTTGTTAAGGAAAATTGTGTACAGAAAATCTTTATCTGCATTATGGTCGTCGTGGTTGGATTAATAAAGAATACCAAACCATTGCGACTTGTTCAACAAAATAATATTATAAGTATATTTTTACACGTAAATACTGGTATGGAAGAAACAAGTACTTTTTAAAACACAGTGTTACATAAAATACGAAAAATCCAAATATAATAAAAATATTTATATTTATTATCAAATGTTAATTAAAATACCGCATAGTTTCTGATATAAATACTAAACCAAATATTTCCGCATAAAACAGCTAAACACTAAGACAAGGTTATACTCTCGATGCCACGGTCACTCTATCGCATACTACAAAGTTACTAAATCCGGCGCTTCCTACAATTCTTGAATACTTAATAATTACAGCAGCGTAACAAATACACATGCTATGTGAAGGTGCTATAAGCTAACAAGCCAATTACAAAACTTTCACTTCTGCGACTAAATAAACGCAAAATCGCACCATCACTAATTCAATTTATTTTATTATGGTACAAAGGTGAAAAATTGTGTTTAATAGGTTTTTGTTCTGTACAGCTTTGAACCACATTATTAGCATACAATAATTTAGGATCTTGGTTTAAATTTATAAATTGTAACTAATGCCCACGTTTACTCATACATTGCGTTTGTGGTAGAAATATTATGATTATGAGCTGGTAACCAAAATCTGGAATTAAGGGTAGAACAAGGAATATTACGGTTTAAATAAATGTCGGGGCAACTGATATAATATTCTAGACGAATTTCAGTTCAACATTCCGGGAGCAAGCAAGGTGGATCCATGATTTTTGCGTACCCTCACGGCTTGTGGGTATTGGGATTTTGTGTATAATTGCTATATGAAAATCTCATTCAAACTTGTAAGATTACCTTTTACTGCCTGACATGGTACAGATACATAAAACTTTGACTACCAATATAATAATCCCATTTGACAAAAAACAATTTCATCATGAACAGCCTTATATTTTGGCAGAGGCTCCGTCATCACTTGTTGCTTTAAAATGTTTACTCGCAAATAGCATCAGTCATGTTTCTTTTACGTCATAAAAGCAGCCGGTATAAAATTATTACCAATTTGACGTATTTGAATTGGTCTAGCGTACGACTAATCCATAAACATCTACGATACTTGGATCTCAGGTGCGTCGCCGGTTTCTCAAAATCCTCTGCATTTTAGTAGGAACACAAGATAGAATGAGGAATAGAATATTGGGCCACCAAGCGTCGCACATCGGATGATACACAACAAAATATTGTAAATAAAGTGCAGCTGCTCTACTACTTTTATTTTTAAAACTATTTCATTCTGTAATAGCGTAAAAGATCCCCTACATATGCAGAAGATTCCTCATTCCCAAACGGCTCCAAAACCAATACTCATCATACATACATCGCCTCAAATCGCAATCACATAATCGCGCACGTTCGCGCCGCCTTCCCTCGAACGAAAGCCTATGGGAAACGATTTGCACAATGGCGCTGCATGCGTTTATTACGCGGCATGTGCATTACTGCTCATTACTCGGTTGCATGGGTGCACACCCGCGCATTATCTATTGTCCCAGTAACGTCGGCTGTTTCGACACCGAACCCTTCCGGAATTCAATCTGATATTTATGTGTTTGTAAATATTTTGGAATGTTGCTGTTTACCTGCTTTAGATGGGAAAAATAAAGTTAAGTTTCTGGATTCAGACTTATTCCGATAGAATTTGTCAGTTCTATCGGTTATCAATTCTACACGCCGTGATAGTGTGACAGCAGGTAAAACAGGAATAATTTAAATTATTTTCTTTGTTAAAAGCGAATACTCATTGGGAACTGAGACTGGTATGTATCTTCAATGGTTATCACCGACCAAAAAATTTAATTTTCTATCAATTTATGAGCATCTGAAAACTACATCAAATGTTAGATAGTTTTGTCTCTACATCAGGTTGAAATTCTATTTCTATAACTTTACTATTACATAAATCCACAACATGAAATAAATGTGTAAACATTTTTACTCCATTAATGTCCGCAAAAAATCAAAACCCTGCATTAGCAGAGATTCGTACGGAGCCCACATAAGAATGAGGAACACGCGATGATCTCTTTAGGCATTTAGCGAAACAATGGACTAACACTCGTTCGGCAGATAACATCTTGATCGCTCTGTCATTAGTTGAAGCGTATATTTTCCTCTTGCCACGAAAATATACGTTTACGAATGTTTATCTGTTGCCTGTTACATCAGAAATAATTTCTTAAAGATTTTAACAAAGATAAGAATGTAAATACAATTTGATAAAGTAAAATAAACTATAAAAATTGTTGTAATATTCTATGAACCTTCGATATTAACAGTTTCTAATTGTTAAAATGTTAATTCTAATTACCACAGTAGGACACACATGGTCTCCATTCTCTAATAATCACTAAATTGTATTAGTGTTGTTTATTGGTTAATTCAGTCCATGGTTCACGAAACTAATTAAAAGTAGTTAACATATTACATAAGATATTCTGTGAATCTTCATATGCTAACACAAAACTACCACTTAATCTTCAACAAAAACAAAAAATGCCATTTATACAGCAGTAGCAGTATTAAAATGGACTTCGTGTAAAATCTCCATGCTGTCTATGTCATCTACGTCAAGCAAAACAAACAATAAGTATTCAATATTCGCAATTACGAACACAAAGCGTATCTTCAGCATCTTAACAAGAACCGACTTAAGCAAATGCCCACGTTCTTGGATCCCTTATTAAAAAGGCAATTAACATAGGAACAAGGAAATTCTAGGTATGTGCCAACATAAATACGTTACTGGAATCAATTTCTTGTATCGTCTTTATACCGTCATTTACTTGTTAGAATATGCACCACAACTTATTTATTTGCATATGCACAACACACCGAACCCGCCAATCCACCGACCTATGTCGGTAACTTTTTGTGTTGTGGGCAATTCGGAAAATTTGGCAGTGAGACTGAGATGTCAGCGGCTTGACAAGAGAACCTATTTTTGGTGTTATGCGTTGTTACATGTTGCATGGCAACTCCTTCGACAGACCAGGCCTTTAGCTAACCGCTTGCGTCGCCGATACGCCACTAACATGTTGGCGAGTAACACAGGCAATACGGGCGCTTGTTGCCGACATGATTCTTTTCTTATACACATGCAAAGTGATAGAGCCATGCTATTGTCAGTCATGATTTAGCATAAATGGGTAAGCTCGTCCGGAGCTAACTGTAGCGACAGTTTTGCCATCGCATTTCTTTGAGTAAGATTGCCGAATGCCCAATACTCCTACCTTCTTTCCATCCCTTTGCCTTCCTGTTCCCCTCCCGATTTGATGATCCGGCAGCACATCCAAGATCCAAATGTTATGGACGTGCATGAGGAACAGTGATCATTTACTATCAGGTGACCTGTTTGCTTGTTTGACTTGCATATGGAAATTAAAAAAACACATGATTGTAGGCGAGTCAGCGCCTTTAGTGTGTAATTTAAATGTGTTGTATATACTGGCGCGACAAAGTGACTACAATGTAATTTGCGGGATAGCAATCTCATGTCGGTTGACAGTTTTATGCCGGCCTAATTGTATCTTTATATGCACAGTATTAAACCAAAGGCTACACCGTATGTTAATTATGGATATACAAGTATATAATATATTATTTAATTACCACATAAATGATTCGAAAAATCTATGACTTGCAAGTTGTCTGGCGATATTTTCCCTTACCGTTTAAGTGTCTAATATAATCATATAACTCCGTAAAGTATGAGATGTGCTCCGACATTCGAATTCACGACTACTTCATCAGTCCGGTTCGTTACAACAGCTTCTCTAAATGTAGGCAGAAGTGACACTTAGTAAAGTACTTCGCAAGTACCCAAATAACTTTCGATTACACGTGTTTATGTAAGTTATTCACATAACGCACTCAAAGTAATGATTACATGTGAGTAAACAATAAGGAGGAAAATCTCTGATGAGAAATGGGACAGTTTTTCACCGGCCGTGTTATTATATGAAGAGTACGTGAGTAGTAGTTATATGTTCTTTTTTGTTTTTATCGTTTTCTGCCTTTGTTAGGTGTTGTACGTGATTTTAACTTTGCTACACCTAAAATTTTATATTAATTTATATATTTTTCTTATGCCTTCACGACAAAATGACCGTAATGCTCTTTATTTATTTCTAGGAATGCATACAAACGAATACACATCTCGTATGTGTATTAGTTTGTATATATACATATATAGAAGTAACCATATTGATAATAACGAGTCTCCACAAATATTTAACAAATTAGAGCATCATTTAAATGACTAATACAAATAAAATGAAACAAGCTATTATATGACAATAATAAAATTATTGACGTGTAAGACTGTCACGGGTGGCCTATTGACTAGAACTGAACAAAAATAATTCATTATAAAGAAGGGATAATATATATTATGAAAATACAAAAGAAACAAGATTTAACAAATAATCTTGATGGCAATCAGTGAAAACTACGAGTAAATAGTGTATTTCCCGGGGAGGGTGATTATCTCTTGCCCGTCGACACAATTTTGTCGGCCTTCATGAAACGGATATACACAGATATGTGACGCACTTACGATGATCGCTATGACGTATTTTGCACTATTGTATACAGTTGCCGTCCAGTATAAGAAAAAAATGACTTATTACATCATTAGTGCGCCTGAACAATTATTAACAATGTTGTATATTGCGTGAATATGTTGACAGCCGTGACCGTTGACCGTGGCGTAGTTGGTTGAATGCCTGTACAACGTGGCCGCGGGTTCGTTTCCCGGACCGAGATAAATATATAGTTATGAAATCCACAGGTATTTGTTACAGTTCTAAATTATTGTGAGACCAAAAAGTCTCGTAGCTTCTGATACCCACGACACAAGACTCGATCTTCATGTCGTCAGGACTGTGTATGTGACTGTTGAGTGTATTTAATAAAGATGAATTTAAACGACGTATTGTAAATTAATAAATTACTGTAATGTCCAATGTGTCTACAAAAATACAAAAAACTACAAAAATTGTTATTAATATCAAAAGATGTGATAGCGGCATAAGTTGAGTACTCACAAAGTACCTTATGCAAGTAAAAAAAGCAAAATTTTCAACCACGTCGATCCGGAACATAAATGAAAATATACTATAATATTTGAAGCACAGGTATCGATAAATAATAATATAATGACACAAGACTCGAATGGTCAATGTAAATGACCATTGCAATTTAAACAACCCATATATTTGCAGCAATTATTGTCCTTGTAAAATTACAAGTTAAACCGGTAGTCAGTATTTGTATCAAAGCACTAAATACCTGTAGTTTCAAGTTAGAGCTAAATTGTTACATAGATATAATACATACCTATGTCGACTAATATATTTGGCATAGCTATTAGCATGGATATGTCCACAAAGGTACACTTTACTTTGGAAATATTGACTAATCTTAAATGTACATTGTTAATCCCATGTCCTGTAAGTTACAGTTAAAAACCAAATTATATTATTACTGTATTATTTACTGTGAACAACATGCTGTAAAGAACGATAACCAGTAAATTATCCGCGTTAGCCTTTTACTTTTAACATGACCTTACATCTGCTGTCAATATTTTTTATTGGCAATGAATAACGAGACGAACATGCCCTTCGCCTGATATTAAGCGATACGACCACTCATGAACAGTAGCAAAACCAAACAACACATTGAATCACAAAGCAATGCTTGGCATTCCACTACGACCGCCATCCTGAGACATAAGATGTTAAGTCTCAATATGACCTGTAGTCACTCTGGCTATGTCCTTCAAACCGAAACACAACAGTTAATACCAATACTGCCTTTCTGGTCATTTACCATAAGTGTATTGCGGAGACAACAAACAACCATTACCATCATTTGGCACAAATTCTACAACACGTTTTAGATATAAATAGCATTACGCATTTCGGACACGTAAATCTGTGATACTTATCGAGAAGGGTGAGTGTGTCGCCATATCTATGTATCTTGTTATAGAGGAAAGATTTGATAATTTGCTTGCATTCTGAAATTCTGAAACTACTGGACCGATTTAAGAAATTCAAATTCTACATTAGAATCCTACATTATCCCTGATGAACACAGTTGATGGAACATTTTCAAATAAGCATTGCTTTGTGATTCAATGTATTGTTTGGTTTTGCTACTGTTAATGAGCGGTGGTATCGCTTAAGATTACGGGAACGGCATGATCGTCTCACCATTCAATACAATAAAATAAAATAACCCGGACATACCCGGAATACCCAGATGGATCCGGGCTGGACCGCTAGTTTAGAATAAATCAAAACCCATTCAAATCTAAACCATGTTTAAAAAAGCCATGCAGCAAAAAATATACAAAACTCATTCTACTGATCCAATCATGAGAGTGGTCATTAAAGCAATTAGATGACTATTAACCAATCAGAAAACTTATCAGTCCATATAAGTCATAAGAGAAAAGTATACGTATAATTTACAAATAATGTCAAGTTATTTGCGAAAGGATAATAGCAGCAAATTCTAAGAATGTGGCGTAACCACCGCCCATAACGGTTATTGTATAACAACAATTTGATTAGGAAACATTCCGTTCGATACTTGTTTGCTAAAGCTCTGAATAAGATTTTTTTTTTTATTATTATTGTAGGCAAACGAGTATAAGGTCCCCCGATGGTAAGTGATGGACGCCGCCTATGTATATCTTCAATACCATAGGGCATGGAGGTAATAAAAATAAAACGTGTTCCATGATTCATAAGCCGCGACAAAAAGAATACAAATTCTGGATGTAACTGTTAGGTGAACCGAACCTTCTATTCTTCAAACCGCATTTTATAAGCATGGTAGTCTAAGGACCAAATGATACCCTTCAGAAATCTTGTGTGCTCATGAGCAACACTGTAATATAAATATAATTTTTTCAGGCTCTGAATAGCGAAATGAGGATGTTATTCGCCAGATGGTAAGCTATACAATGGACAGTAGCAAAACCAAACAATATCATGAATTACAAAGCAATGCTTGGTATCCCACAGCGCTCGCAATCTTGAGTCATAAGATGGTAAGTTGCAAACCGGAAAACAACATATTGACTTTAAATCTATTAATTTATTTTTCAAGAGCTTATGATAAAGGAACGAATTGTTCATCCAAATGCGACATGAATTTCAAAGCATGAAATTATTTTTGGGACATTTAATAAGTTTTGGTAAAATCCGATACACTAATACTTTATGATGGGAGGCAATTATGTATAAAACATTGTAAAGTAACTTAACCCTTCCTAAGTTTAATTGGTATCATCAAATTAAACTATCAAGGACGTAAATTAACCTCAATAACCTAAATAGATAATGACTAAATTTGACTAAATTGAAGTCGTTCCACTTCGTTGAAAGATTGCTCCAATAACGAATGCAGAATTGTCGATGGTTTGTTGTTATGGCAACGAAAAAGTACATATAGCATATTGTTTATGCGTTTATAAAAAAATAACAAAAGTAGGAAAGTTATACGGCAACTCAACGGTCTTAATTAATGAAAAAATATTTTTAGATCTATTCTACGATTGTCGAATCTTTTTGAAATGCATGTCTACTACTTTATTCATAAGAGTATATGTTTAAATCGAATCTGCTTTCACAGATAAAGAAGATATTGTCTTTAGAAACACAAGCCAAATAGAAATCAGTTAGCGACACATTGGAAGAAGCAACCTCGATGGCAAAAAGCGTTTTCTTGTCGTCACCTCGTATGAGATAGCAACGTGCGAAATTAAAACCCCTCACTCAGCATTTAGACGGCTCTAGAAAAAGTATTTAAATGAAAATGTATAGAGAAAGTCTCTGGCGGAAATGAGGTTCTTTCAGCCGAAGCTCATTCCACTTCTGAGTGTTTCAGAAGTCCAGGCTTTACTTTTTTAAGTTTCATTCGCGGCTTTAGTTTTGTGTGCATAAAATTAAAATCTAGTAAATGGCCAATGTAAATCGGTCTCGCGACGTTTCCACCGCCTCTGGCCTTTGCGTGAAATAATTTCGTGCAATAAATTACTTTTCTCCATTGAGTCCGCGACACGTTATTTAATTTGCGGTTCTATTCTTAGCTTTATTATTTAATTGTGACCTCCGTTTTGCTGTTGTTTATTAATAATGTGGGTTCTCGTGGCCTTTACTCTACGCATTGGACTTAATACCGTCCCAGTCCATTCATTTTTTTCAATTAATGTATTATTTCTGAATTTTAAAAGATGAATGGTTTCTTTTAAATTATCTATATAAATTTATTATTAATAGGTAGTCATGTATGCAATATTATTAAATAATAGCAAAAACACCGTTAGTTCCGTATCTGGGGTACTGTATTGTACTATATAAGCCCATATACTCGTAATATGTCCAACTGCAGGACACGGGACTCCTCTACAATCGAAAGTGCGATTGAAAGTGGTTAGGCCATATAGTTCACCACGCTGGCCTAATACGGGTTGACCGGTTGTACAGAACCACAATAATTGTAATAAAATAGACACGAAACACTAACAGTTTCATATTATTTTCATGTCAAAATAAAAAGGTGTGTGTTTTATCTTGATAAACATAAAAGTACTTATACGAAGCATAAAATACAACAATAACGATGCATGTCAAGTGGAAAATAGCATGAAATGTCAGTCATATTTTTATTCCATTTAGGTAGATATTTTTCCCTCGGTACCTTGTATTGCTAGTAAATGAATTAGACCGTCAATTCGTTGGTCACCTACAAAATATTTGACATTGACTGGACGAAGCACAATGGAGCGAGTACGACAATACCAAATATGACAGTCGCATCAAAATATGTTTACTTTACTCCTCGTTCGAGTGTGTTTGGATGAAAAAATATGTCGAAAAAATGTTTCCTTGTTTGTTTTATCGACAGTTGGTGTCAAAAAGGACGTACAGAGAATATAAGAACATGTTCGGTGGTTTCCAAAGCAGTATGGCAACTGGCCGCATGGAATGGCTAAAATTCGGATTTGTCCCCCCGTGATTTGGAACTCGTTAACCTGTCCATCATGGTTGTTTCCGAATTGCAGTTACTAAGTTAGACATCCTTTGGGTCCTTTAACTAGATATACGTTGACTTTAAAATCTATATTTGTTTTCTTTTAATAGTAAAGTAGATTTCAGGATTTGTGTTGATACCTGTTATAGTTTACTATAATATTTACTTTCCAATAGATTAAACTTTTCACAAGTTACACTCGCAAATATTTCAATTCTAGACTTTCCTGTGCTCAATATCAGGTAGTCACTACTTATTCCTAGGAGTATGAACGAAAACGTAAAATATTAATTTGAGTACCTCGTTCAATATTACACTTTCCACATCGTCGCCAATAATTTTAGCAGTTAACTGTTAACTGGTCTTACTTGTCGAATGTCAAGTACGTGAATATGTTATAACCGAAATATCAACTAATAGCGTGTGGGATATAGAATCAAAGTCAAATTTGTTAGCATTGGAAATCCTTCACAATTACTTGCAAGTTTTTGATTGAAAATTGGGACATAGCTCCTTACGTGTAGTATTTTGGTTAGGCCATTTAGTCGCGATTCATTAGTTTTACTGTGTATATGTTATCTATTTTCTATTGGTGTGTGGCGAAATCGGAAAATATAAATACAACGCAAAAATATCCATATAATGCATTATGTGCCATAAACTTCATAATTCAGCAAATCTCGTAATCGAATAGTATTAACATATCAAATATAAAATGTGTCTAAAGAAATACTGTGCCTAATATTTTGACAACAGCACGATAGCGTCGCATTTGGCCAAATATTGTTAAATTAATTGTCATTTTCTCGCTTGATTTTTATTTTCCCAACGCACTTAATGTGAACCGTTAAGCCCTGGGTTTAATTCGCAAGTGAGACAATCTCATTTATTTATATGTTATGGATAATTTTCGAATATGAATAATGTATAATTACAGATAGCACAATACAACATCAAGGAATAGTAAGCCACGCGAAATGTAGTTAGATATCCTCAAAATGGTATATGGTAAGAAATTATGTAACACAGAGCCTAGATGTCTTAGGTTTATTTTATTTTCTAACGACCTGGGAATAAAATCATACCACAGTTGTTAGCCTAAATCCACTAGCAATGAGAGTATAACTGAGCAAGATATACCACCGCATGAAATTCCTATAGCGTGTTCGATTGCGGTTGACTTACTGTCTGGAATCGTATTGCGACATCTTGGCTTTCATACCATCTGTGGCGTCTTCCGGAATCCAAATCGCTTCATACTTCTTTATACCACTGGTAAAAGTATGGAATTAATTTTCATAATACTGATCTAATGTAGTATATAGTATAATTTGCCATAGATTTTATAAAGGAGCAGACTGGTTATCTTAGTACTAATCTGATGTAGAATTTATTTTAATTTGCCACAGATTTGAGCAGGTGGTAAATCAGCGCGGCTCTTAAATATCGGATGATGAATACAATCATCTTCAAAATGTGAGGATCATATATGCGTTCCTCACTCTCGTTGCCTAGTAAAAATAATCGATTCACGACAATGTCTATGCACTGTAACCCGAAAGTTTCAGCTGTTCCAATTTGGCATAGTATAGTTTGCTATGAAACGTCCGAAATGCCATTTATATTATGCGTATTCTGACAATAAAATGGTTATTAAACGAAAAAATAATCCTTTAGTTACTTCTTATTTTAAATGCATTTTTACATCAATAATTAATTAATTACATGCAGCAAAAACAATGATCAGATTTTATTTACTGTAAGGGAAATATTGGAAACATAATATTAAATCAGTATGGACTACTAAGAAGATGTATTTTCATAAATTATGGTTCCTACTACCTATCACTAGGATACTTAGAAATAACTATAAATATGAAGTGCGTGGTGGCCTGTTGGTAAAGGTCCAAACTCAGCTGCCAACATTTTAATGATGGTCACGGGTTCAAATCCCAGTGCACATCTCTGGCTTATCAGGTTCATGTATGTATTGTTCTTCAATCACGCACTATAACGGCGAAGGAAAACATCGTGAGTAAACTTACATACCATAGCAATTTGTAAAAAAGTAAGGTACGTATAACCCGCCAACCCGAATTAGGCCAGCGTGGTGAATTATATGGCCTAACTCCCCTCAATCTTGATTGTAGAGAAGCTTATGTCCTGCAATGGGAAGTATATGGGCTGATACAGTACTATAAAAATGTATTCAAAAAACACGTGCCAACTTTCCATGCTTAGCAGTCCTAATCTAAAATTGGTTTTAATACCAATACACCTATTCTATGGCTAATCATCGTAGCCACTTATGCCTTTAATTAAAACCTTTACGCAATAATTTGTCGTTTTAATTACAAGTTATCGACGAGTCACGGTCAATTATTTACGGGTGAAAATTAGGTTCACGAGGTAATTTCTTCGACAAATGATTTTGGGTAGTTATAAAAGATTGTAGTCCACTATATTATTTAGATTGATTTTATTACAATTGGTCTAAGATATCATACGTATAAATATATTTTCTAGTGGAGAATTATGATGCTCTTCATCATAATTCTATTCATAATTTGCTTACTTACTACTTTGTATTAATCTTGAGATATTTAAAAAAAATACGCTTTTCATTGCGCATACCTAAAGTATACATTATGTATCTATCCATTCATAATAACACTTTATATTCATATAAATCTACATACGTTTTGAAATTAATACATGTATATATCCAGGAGCCTCTAACATTACCTAAACGACACACGATCCAGCGAAGAGCTTTCTTTTAAGGCGTTTTCACCGAATTTCCTCGCCGTGACATCGATAAAGATCATACACAAGCACATCCGTGCCGCGCACACTTGAGCGCAGGGCTGACTCGTCTGGGATCATTCCAAAACTAGAGTATGGAAATAATAATAATATAATAATAATAAGTTTATTGAACTAATAGAATTACAGAGAGTTAAATCTACTTAAAATTAAATAAAAATCATGAGATTCTAAATTCTAGCTGAAAAAGAGGTTCCCAAACTAGGCGTAGCCTGTGACTTGGGTTACCAATATTAGATAAATCTTTATAGTATTAGATACATAATTACCGAAAAAGCATTATTAGTATATAATATGTAGTAGCATTATTAGAATCTATCTATGTATGTTATCACAATATTGATTGACGGGCAGCCTGAATGAGAGATGAAGCCCGTGGTCTTAAATTTGTTTTGGGTAAGTAGCTTTCGTGTCTTTATATGAAAAACATTTTGGTATGTGATTGAATAGTTTTGAGAAACATATGTCTAACAAACGGGCAGTGGTAAATTCGTAGGCCCAGTTATTTTTCCGATTATATATTTTAAAGGTTTCTTCTTATAAATATGATTATTACAAATATACCTTCAGAGATTTATGACAATCGTAAACGTAACCATCTCCCATAATTCAATAAAAGTCTGAATAGCCATACGCAGCGGTAGGAGTTGTTATTTTCCTTATAAAGTCTTACAACTATTTTAAGAACCAACTAAGTAGGTTAAATTCCGAAATCTAAAACACTAGCAACCCTGATTAAACACTTGTACTAAAAACCTAAAGCAATTTTCGACCTTGATACTTCGCTGCTGAGTTCTATTTTGTTAAACAGAAATTATGTCTCAAAATTTGCATGCACTGCATGCTCGGGCAAGCAACTCGCCGCTTTATTAACCTGACACACTTGAGGACAAACAAACAGACGAATTTAATTGAGATGCGACTCACGCCGTGCAACGGATGTACTATTATACTTTTCTGATAGCCTGGTACCTACATCAAGGTTAAACGGTGCTCCATTGTTTGTTTTATGGCATAATTGCGCTGTTTATTGTTATTGATAGTATTTTGTTTATTACTTAGAGAAGAGCTTGTGATTTTGTGTAATGGGAATTCAGGTTTGACTAGTTTCCCACCTGGAGAACTATAGACCTCACGATTAACAGTTCAGAAACGCTACCACTAGAACTGCAAGGTGACATAATAATTTAACTTCAACACAGTCTCAAAATGTCCTATTTTTCGCAGAAGCTTTTCGCTATCCGAATCTTAGCTCGTTAAACGAGTCTATAAAAAATCTACGTAATAGTTTTCGCTTAAAATATACTCTCATTAATCACGCATTGACTTATTCATTGTTATTTATGCGTGTGCGAACTCTTTTGATTTGGCGTTTATTCTCAAGCACTAAATTATAATGAAACCGAAACTCTCCTTTGAGAAGTTTCTCTAGAGGATAAACAATTTTGTTTAGAACCTTTTAATTATAATTCATCTAACTAAGAGATACATAAAATCGGACATAGCTATTTTTTTATCAAAATTTTAAGCGACAGTAAAATAACTTTTCCGAACTACCATTTGATGGGAGATGGAAAAAATACGATGGCCTTCCAAAATCATCACTAACAATAGGTAATATAGGTCAACAGAAATTACTTATGAGCAATTACTTAACGTTATCAAGGAAAACGCATTTGTTAATAAAAGCCGTGCCTTTAGGCATATAATAGCATATAACAGCTTTAGCCACGGTTTTACTGACGGATCGCTTTCATTAGCTAAGTCTACGTCTTGGCACGTACATTTTGAAATATCGACCAGCAAGTAAATATTTATGAGGCCGGTTTCATTATCGTAATTCTTCTACAATAAACAAAAGAAAGCACTTAGTCTTCATTGTTTTTTTTTTTTTGTAAACTGAGGATCACAAAAAAATTGATTTAAGTTATAGTATCCCGGCGAATGAAGATCCTTATTGCTGATAAAAAAAAAACAAAACTATTACACCTGTATTGATTCTTTATTAAAGCATGCAATATTCTTCAAATCAACAATATTTAACACTAAAACCCTCTCAATCTTTATCAATTTAACAGAAAACTAATGTGGACCGTAATTACAGCTCTATTAGAATTTTAATACATAGAAATAAAAACACAACAATGCGATACTAAAACAAAAAGTAAATAATATCGTTGAAATTAAATGAATACCTATCAGGTTTATTAAAGTAAATAAAAAGCACAAGGTTCCTCTTTTATCAATGAATATTTTTTATTCAAACACAAATTATTTTGAGCAGCACAACACAACAAATGTAAATATGAATTTTTAATTTAATTCATTAAACGCTAATGCATTATAAGCCTATTAAAATAAAATAAACCTGTTCAAAAATAATAAAACCGCAGTAATACAATATTTATGAGCAATTAAATTATTTGATTATAGTTCTTGATTGCAATAGCATCCAGTGTAGACAAGTGCCCTTTTCTAATCTGCTGTATTGTTAACAAACGTACCTCTACCTAACACTTATTATTGATTGTTTTTTTATATTAGTTTGATAATCAAACTAAATGCATCTCTCTCATGCAAGCTCAATGCAGAACAAATATAGTATCCACCTTTGGGAAATGATTATTCCCCGCCAATACATTAAGTTTTGCCTGCTTGGTTCAAATATAACATAAACTGAACCTTTTCACATTTATAACTAAAATAATGAATGATAAAATGTAAATTTAATATATGACGACCGATCGAGTAAAAAAATATACATATATGGAAAAATGGATGACAAGTCAAAAATATTAATTTCAGTAAATTAATCGAAACAATCCCACGGAGTCGTATTCGTTGGAAATACACAGAATTAGGTCGCGCAGCATAGTTCCATTGATAATGTAAGCCCACTGAGTTTGTTTCACCGGATCATCTCAGACAGGGCCGCGTTGGATCCGGTGATAACATTAAATCGTTGCGCGTTGTTTCAATTATATTCATGGCCTACTCAGATACTCATTACTCTAATGAATTTCCAAGAAAAATAATCTCTCAATAAAATAGTAATAAAAATTATAAAATAAGATAACAAAAAAACAAATAAGCTAAAAGACGTAAACAATATTAATTAAAATGCTTTGTAAAAAGAGATTCTATACTATTTCTTTTGGCATGTGATAAGTGCTATTTAATTGCCTACATGACCAATAAAGCAAATTCATTTCATTTGCTGGTCACCTAATATTAAATGTGTATCGATCGATGTTGCCATTAACCGTTCATTGACGGGGAAAGAACGCAAAAATTGCACATCTTTGAATTCGAACCTTAAGCCATTCATTTCTGCCCATAAATTAAAGCGACTAGTAAGTTCATATTCTTAATTTAAAAAAAAAATATTTAATAATAAACTTTATTTTTTTAAACATTACGACTACAATGTATTTACACAAATTATATCTTCCAATAAAAAAGATACAATCAAGCATAAATTATATTTATAACATTGAGAACTTCATGCAATCAACTTTCGACATCTCACAAAATCTGCTCATAATATGTGTTGCGCTTAAGTTAAGCTGCAATATGGACATTAACACCGATTATTTATGTAGATGACTGTACTTGAATCTTTTTTCAGACCTTGCTTAAAATATATTCTTGATAATTAAGATCCGAAATTCATTTTCTTGCTTCGTTGACGAAATTATATTCACAGTGGAGAAGTCTTGCAATTGACTAGAGTCAGAGAGATAACTAACATTGGTGAAAAATCGTGATGATAGAGCAGGCAAGTGGTGGTACTTGAGCACAATTGTTATACCTACATATATTCGGATTTGGCAATGATTATGGGTCTTAATAAATGTCAATCACATAATACTGTGTTTTCAGAAAAGACTGGAAATTGAATGTTTCATTTTGTCATTCAGTATCTGTTACCAGAATTTCTATTAAAAAGATGGAGTCAAAAATGACGAACTTTTTAAAAATTAAACAAGTTAAAAAGAACATCGAACAGATCATTTGACTAAGATCAAATAAAATTTGGATGCAATTTAATGTACTTAACCATACGTTCCATATGTAATTAAATTCTTTATAGATAGTCGCATGGCAAAACATGCGTATGATTAATATTATTATCAGATACAGTAAAAGGGGAATTATTATGTTTACTATCTTCGGCGCCAATTGATCCCAGTGTCAGTCTGACACCACTTGAGGGTAACTGTTGTAATATTGTTTACGATCATTATTGGCAGTGCCATAGGTATCCCCACTGTTATCATAGCGTACTTTTATTTCAACTGGTCCCAAGATTGGATAGTACGAATTGGCACTGGTAAACTGTAGCAGAGAACACAGCACAGTGATATTTTAATTTAAAATATGAAACCACATTTCGTGTTACTTTATTAGTTAAAGATATCGAACAACCAACAGCAAACAAAACCAACAGTCTGTCAATACAATATTCTAAGTATAAATAAAAACATTCTAAAAAACGGCCAGCTTCAATTTATATTTTGTATTCTTTAACAAAAACAACCTAATTCTTAGTTCTGACTTGTTCGAGAATCCTCTCAAAGGAATTCATGAAATCACAGAATTTGATCAACTGAAAATCATTTAAGACAATACAATGCTTTAAAATCTATACCGCACATAAATAAGAAGCCTAATTCTATATTATATGCCTGGATTTATCTGCTAAGAGCCAGGGTTTATACAAAATTTATTTAATTTATATAAAATATTCTTAAAATGTACCTCGATATTTATTACGCTCTATCTTTCCATTACACGAACTAATGATAAAATCAAACACTGTCATACAAATTAAGCGTTCACGATAGTACCTTCGAAAGGTTTAGTTGTTTCCCAAACACTTTGTCAACGTGCTAATAGGTTACGAAACTATGACCGGCCGCCGCCGACCGCAGGGCTTAAGTGTCTCACTACGTTAGATATGTTAGCGTTTCCATATCTAGGAATCGGTATTTCAAATTAATGTCCAGACTTTTTATCAATATATTTAAAAAATCTATGGTGAATGCGGGTATCTGAGAATAAATCAAATAGGGGGTCGGTTACTAAATATTTTTTTTATTCCACAATTATATTTTGTATATTAACTCTAAATTTCATGTAAATATATAAAAACGTATAAGATTATGATCAAATTTGTCTAAATATCGGGCCATATAGAAATCACGAAAGTGTTCCGTTATATTTGAAAACATCTACAAATTAGTCCATGAAAGTGAATGTATCTCTATATTGGACAACATAAACACTAATCATTTATGGACGTGATGAGTGAAGACAAACCGAAAAACGATATATTACAGTTATTTTTAAGAATGATAGAGAATCATAACAACGACCGACTTTTACCACATTTATTACAAATAGCCAAATTATTGCTTAAATTTAAATGCAGGGCTTGTTTGTCTACTATCACTACATAGTATAATACAAAGTTGCTTTCTCTGTCCCTATATCCCTATGTCCCTTTGTTTGCTTAAATCTTTAAAACTACGCAACGGATTTTGATGCGTTTTGTTTTTAATAGATAGAGTAATTCAAGAAGAAGGTTTATAGGTATAATACGTACATATTATTGTAAAGAAATCTATTTGTGCCCGAGCGAAGCTGGGCCGGGCCGCTAGTTAAATATAATTGAGTAATTATACGTTTTTTTTTATCAGCCCATATACGTCCCACTGCAGGGCACGGGCCTACTCTACAATCGAAAGTACGATTGAGAGTGGTTAGGCCATATAGTCCACCACGCTGGCCTAGTGCGGGTTGGCGGACTTACATACCATAGAAATTCTTGTAAATCGCTATGGTATGCAGGTTTCCTCACGATGTTTTCCTTCACCGTTTTAGTGCGTGGTGATTGACTGTCAATACACACATGACTCCGAAAAGTCAGAGGTGTGCCCTGGGATTTGAACCCGCGACCACCGTGAACATGTTGGCAGCCGCGTCTAGTCCGTTTACCAATAGGCCACCTCGCACTTCAATTCTACGTTTATAAGAGATTATTCATCTTATTTTTTACCAATCAGACACCTCTCAGACGTTTAAATGAACATAATTAATAAGTACTTAAAGAGAATTTATAGAATTATGTGATCGAGCTAAAAGTTAACGCTCTGATGTCATACTTAGATATATACTAAAATTATAATAAATTATATATTTGTTATCCATTAGAAACACTACAAAGCATTCTTACAAAGCAATAAAATTATACTGGGCAGGTTTTATCGTTTACACATTTTAATTCAAGATTATATTACATCACCATCCTATTACTATATTTTTATATCTATTCAGATAAAATAAAAATCTTATCTCAGTTTTTAATTTAATCGCCGCAAAATAATTTATGTTCAGTATAAGACCCCCTACAGCTAAAAAAAGTAAGAATGCGCTTTTACTGACCCCGGATCATGTCACCTAATGCAATATGAAAAATATGTATATAAAATGATATTGTTTCAAATCACACTGGTGGTAGGTCTCTCATAATATGTGGGAGGCCGCCTGGGTAGGTACCACCGCGATGTCTAGTTCTCCCGCCAAACAGGAGTTTTAATGCACTGTTGTCTTTCGAATTGAAGAACATTGTAGCTGGAGTAACTACTGGACATATTGAGACTACAGGATAGTAAGCGCAGTGGAATGCCAAGCATTGCTTTGTAATTCAAGGTGTTGTTTGGTTTTACTACAATCCATGAACAGTTGTATTGCTTACCATCTAGCGAACGGCATGAACGTCTCGCCATTAATTGAAACAAAAAAACTTGTGAACACAGCATGAATTTTGTAAATAAATAATCCTTATAAAAAGTGAAATGTACATCCGGCATGCTGGCTGTCGCGTGGTGACCCGACAGACCTACAGGCTGTAGCTACAGGTTATTTGCATTAACACGCACAAATATGGCAGTGCCACTGTTTGGTTAACCTTTATTAGTCTCTGTTCAATCGTCGGATGCTTTACACTAACTAGGTAGAAAAACAATCCTTCTTAAAATCGATATTTATATCGGGCACTTCAAAATAGATCAATGGCGAGCAAAGATCACAAGGAATACATATTATTTTGATAAAACAAAGAATTCGTAATTTCCGTATAATTTATATAAATATTGGTACCTGCTGAGAAAAAAATAGAAAACCGTTTTTTTAAGATAATTGTATTGTATTGTATCAGCCTATATACGTCCCACTGCAGGGCACGGGCCTACCCTACAATCGAAGGTACGATTGAAAGTGGTTAGGCCATATAGTCCACCACGCTGGCCTAGTGCGGGTAGGCGGACAAAGGTTTTAAGATAATATTAAATCTATTTTATTTTAATAGAGATCAAATAGATACATACCTAATGCATTTAGAAACAATTATGTTAACGTAAAAAACTCATAGATCATAATTAATAACTATTAATAAGTCGGTCTGTTTGCTAACATTCATGGTTATCATAATAAAGTGATTATCTACTTGTTATTTTACTGCAAATATATTACTACCTGAAGTCTTAACAACGTTAACGACAGATCAGAAAATCTGTTATTACAAAATAACTCGGGATGACGCTAGTCGGTAATGAGTTACAAAACACGTGTTGTCTCTTTCCTACCAATAAATTTAAAACGAGAGGTGAGATGAAACCACGCACGGTTTGGGAGCAATGCCAAACTTCTTTATCTCAAGCACTTGACCTAGCAATACTAATAAACAATTTTTTTTTTCACAATAAGGAATGTGTGAAAATGGAAACAGAGCGTCACACTATTTTCTTTGTTATATTTTCCGGGATAGTGCTATTTCGGGACAATAAAATCCCATGAATATCTTAATGTAATACGATTTAATAAACATCTCCTGAATATTTTATGTTGGCGTTTGGAAAATGTTAGAAAGTTTACCATCGATAGAATTAAAACAAAATTATGTAGTATAATACATAATAATCTCGGACTCATAATTATTTATTATTATTAAACAAATTAGTTGTGCTCAGAAACCAATGATTACAATAGCTAGTAGTAACCACTATCCCTGACTATTTCCGGTGTCTTTATACCTCTAACTCTAATATTAACTCAGCGTTCAAAACAAGAACTTTTATACAATTAGGGCCTATAACTGTACGATTCACTACCAGTATCAGTACTAAACTACATTTATCAATTATGCCTAGTCCCTTTCGAATAAAATTTATTTGATGTTTTACTGCTGCATAATAGGTGTGAAATAAATCACTTTCATATAATAGGTATGAAAATAAGACAGTTAATGCATAAAAATATTTCAATTACACAATAAAAATGGTTAAATATTTAAAATATTCAGAAACACGTGTATGAATAAAAATAACATGAACCTATAATACCGTGTCTAACATGACTATTAAGTTCCTACAATTTTGCTAAACACATTTCCACAATAGAGATACTATAACAAGTTCTTCGTTATGCTTTGCTTGAAATTATTATTTACGCTTCACGCTATACTATCTCGCTGGGCGCTTAGAATTGTTATTTCTTTGTTTCTTATTGTAATGCGGCGTTAAAATGGTATAGTTTTCTTGTATTTATGAAATAAGACAAATTTAACACAAAAATAATTATAGTTATTTGTTAAATTATTGCGAAACTAAATATTTTTGATTCCATTTTGTCTGCCGAGGCCCACCGTACTATTTATATGTTATGTATTTGAAAGAGGTTATGAATTAATAAATAATAAGTGTATTTAGTAGACACTAGAGCTTATCGAAGGAAACACTCTCAGAAAGAACATTTCTAATTATTATTAACGCCATCATTCAGTTATCGCCTAAGAAACTTCACTTCAATCTCTTAGAGGCGGTATAAATGAGTAAGATACAAGCAGATAAATAAAAAGTTAAAAGAAAACTTATCTATTTTCCACCTCTCTTTTTTCCGTCTCTTATTGTCCATCCCAAGGTAGTCAATAAAGGATATAAATAAATTATTATATTTACTACACGTGTATAAATGAAAAATTTTCTTAATTTATTGTTATAATCAAATAAAGTCAATTCATTTATTTAGTAATAAACAAACGTCTAAACACAGTGCGTTGTCCCTAAGAATTAGTTCACAAGCGATCGTGATTCATCACACAAATTGTTTATGATAACTGACATTATAATAAAGGGACTGGTATATTTACTGTACTAACGCGCGTTTTAGTTCAAATCTTTTCATAAGGCGAGTTTTAAAATCAGATTTCCTTTATGAATTATGTAGGCACATTGTCTTGTTAAACCACATTACTTATCACTATAAATTATTAAATTGAATTTACATAGTTATATATAGACTTATTCACTTAATTAATATTTTCTTCTCGTATATCGTAGTATGGTTTATGTTGTAAATTGTATTTCTATTTTTATTTTATGTAGTCTGTGTACATATAAAAAATATATTTTTGTATTAATATTAATTCCACAAATAATATTTGTTTCACTGTGCTTAAAGCCGCTGCTCGTTGATCGTCAAATTTCAGGCCAAAAGTTTAAAAGACATAAATTTAAAAAAAAATCTACATTCGATTTAACAAATATATATATAAAGTAACAAAACAATTTATCGTGGAATGAAAATAGTTTTGAACGTCGAAACGCCGCGCAGCGCCGCCCACAATGTGAAAGCGCCTCAATCCCGTATTGGTTTGGCAAGCGAAGCTACAGGTGTTGTCGCCCTGTCGAGATAATTCCTTTCGACGTAGTAAACGCTAAGGAGACAATATTATTCACTATTATATAAGTAATACAAATATATTTTGCGAAGTAATTGCGTTTATTGGAGCGCGATATTGTTTCATAACACTTCATTCAGCTACCTGAGATTAGATTTTATCGCTCATTAACCACTAACACTTTGTCTGAACATCGATGTTGATGCAGTAGTTAAAACTCTCAATTACTAAATATGGTATTATTGCTTGATAATGCCCTTGTTGTTAATAAAACTTTTTTTGATACCTCTTTACCTGCTAACGTTTAAAGTACTTTTACGTTAAAAAAGAATTTAGCATTTGAATTTAGAACCACTTAAACGTTGTGAAGTATAGGCAGTTAATTTAGGATCAAGGTTGAAAAAATAGATACGCGTATTATATCTATGAAAATAGTCAGATTTACTTTCACCTTTAAATATTCGCACGCTATTTTCATCCTCTACATACATCAGCGTCTCCTTGCACCGAGGCCAATCTTCGACACGTTCCAACCATTTATTGCCAGCAGTTCATCGTTGATACAAAATACTTTCTAATCTAAATTTTAGATATCATTTCAAATAATGAAAAATAAAGCTTGCGAATGGGCTTAAGGTTTGTTTGTTTTTACGACCACAAAAATAAAAATGAAAATTAATTTACATTGGCCTGATATTGTTAGGTATTATGTAACAATAACACTGCAACAATTTACTACCAGCAGTTCATCGCTCGAATAAATTTCAATCGATAATTATTTAATGTCAATAATTTTTAACGCCTGTACAAATATGAATTTGATATCAGGGCAGCACGTCACCGTGACAGGCGTGCAATATGATTTACAGGCGCGTTTGACGTGTTCATACAAATCAATTGTTTACACTAAAGCCGGCTTGTTACGTAGGTGTTACGTTCGGAAGCGGAACGATGCGCGCACGCCACACTATTCTATCTATTACACCTATGCGTAACGAGGAAACTATTTATAGATGTATTTTTCAGTATTTGCATAGTTTTAAAATATTTAAAATTAAACTCTATTTTGTATAGTATGCAATATCCTAGATAAAGAACCACTTGTTCTTTTGCCATTACTAAAATGATGACCCCAAATGTAATACAAATTCTAATCAATTTATAAAAGAAATTCTAAGAGCTAACGAATTGACTAAGGAAATATATATAGGAATCAAATATTAAAAGTGACTAATATGAACAAAGTATTATTTTCGATTGAAATCTGCCTCGTGTTTACTTCACGTTTATTTGATCTTCGTTGGCAGTATATTGGAACGTTTTATAGATGTTTCTGTGGCTTAACTGTTCCTAGATTTAATGCACCTAAATTTCGAGAACCTCATAAAATTACACCAAGTGTTAAATTTAGATTTTGTCGTGCAGTAAATGCTTTTGTTGATTTAACCAGTTGGCGTATTATGAAGTACATTATTTTGACAGGTTTCGTACTAAACTTTAGTTGGTACGAAATCGAATTTTGGGGCAAAAGTCAATTAGCAATACTATTATTTTTATATTGCACCTTATAAAAAAAGTTATTTATGTATATCAATACTAGAAGATCAACAAAATTATGTAAAAAAATTGAGAGACCCTCTCTAGTGTAAAAGTCGGAATAGTAAAAAATGAAAAAATGAAACCGAATCGATAAAATACTTTTATTTCAAATTGAAACCCACTATGCGTAATAAGGTGAAGGCTGTGTTGTAGGTATCAGAAACACGACCCTAAAAGTACACAAGTAAATCACACAAACATATGTCTTTGTGTAGCGATCAAAACGATCCTCATTTCACAGCCTTTAAACCAACTGCACTACAGAAGTTACAAAATAAACGTAATACCAAAGGACTATAGTTTGAATTCTTGGAAGTAATTTTCCTTCAAGACTTCGAAGTCTTGGAAAAGCGTATTTTCACATGCATTCATACGTGTAATATAAGACTTTCCATACAGTAATACCCGTTGCGTTGTAATCCCCGACCGCAACTTCATTTCACTCGTGCAAACGGTTTAATAGACGCTAATACTATGTAACTCTTGTAGAATGCTGTTTATGTAATTGCATGTATTAATGCTTTGAACATACTTAATTGTTTTATTGATTTAATTGCGGTAATGTTTTGGTACCTTTTGTAGCTGTCTCCACTGAATACTATTAACATAATATACCGGGTATATCAAGACTGCTACCGAAAACGAAGCCGGGTGGTAGTTTTAGTGACTACAAACACAAAGCAACTAAAAATACCGCAAAGAAACGCGACATTAATTTTTAATGATTTTTTAAATATCGTCATTTTTGGGTGGTAAATCCATAATTTTTGCTAAAATAATAATTTAAACCGTTTTATACCTTAAATTATTTATAAATAAAAGAGTATACACTATTATTTTAGGAAAAAAAAATGTATTTACCACCCAAATATGGCCATAGGAAAATTAATACAAAAAAATTGTCGCCTTTTTTTGCAAATTTTTCTATTGCATTGTGTCTGAAGTCGCTTAAACAACCACCCGGCTTCGTTTTCAGTAGCAGTCTTGATATACCCTGTATATGCAAACATATTACGTTTAAAGCCACAAACAAATTTAAAACTGAACAAGCATCTTCCTGGGGAGAGTGAAGATCGTTATCTTTCAATTGCAAGGTGACAAAAAAGTTTTAATACACCCAATAGTACCTTAAACACTTTTAATTCTACAGCAAGATAGACATCAAAGTAAAAAATCAAATCAAATAATTCAGAATAAATATAAAACACCAATACACAGTAGGTAAGTGCGTAGTTGCCTGTTGGTAACTGACAAGACAGCGACAACATGTTTACGGTGGTCGCAAGTTTAAAAATTAAATACCAGGGCACGTGTCTGAAATTTGGGAATCATATGGGAATTGATAGTCAAATACCACGCACTATAACGGTGAAGTAAATCATCGTGAGGAAATGTGCATACCATTAAGATTCGGAGAAATTTTTATGGTATGTAAAAGGTCGCTGACTCGCAGTAGACCAACACGGTGGACTATACGTTCCAACCCATTTCAAAGGTACTCTCGATTTTAGAAACAAATTAACGTCTATTGGCTGATACTGATACAGACTTTAGAAAAAAAACATTAAATCTGTATACAACACTTTCACAAATGGATCAAAAACAACCTCCAATTTGGACATAATTGAATCGAGACGTCATGAATCAATTGAACGCGTGCATCGCTTGGTCGGCCGTGAGAACAGTTATTGTTCTACAGGGTGCTGTTACTGACCTCATAACCTGACCGAATCACCCGCATACACATAGCAATGTGTCAAATCATAATCCTTGACACCAATGATGGATGACACTGGTGCTAAATCTTCAGTGATAAGAGACGTCATTTTCTCGATTTGTTACCTGGTATGTATGTATGTAAATGGATTGTAGCGAGCAGATTTGACAACAGTCTATAAATTTATTTAAAATTATTGTGAATATAAAGCACTTACCTACAGCAATAAAGTAAAGCTGCACCCAAATTTCTGCGGACAAAGAAACACGATCAAATAAGTAATTAATAGTAGACAGCAACCGTTGAGCTATTACTGACAATAGCTCAACAGTTCAATAATATTATGAATAAATATAGTAAAATATTATGTATAATTAGTAAGTACAATAATTATTTTAAAAGCATCAAACAATCATGTCGATGTCGTCACTCATGTAAACAAAATAAATTAGAATATTAAACACTTCACAAAACCAAAACAATTTATACATTGTTTGAAATCCGTCAATTATAAACTAGGCTAGAGAAAATATATAGACTTATCCAAGACGGATTAATTTACTACTGACTGAAATAAAATAAATAACCTTGTGCGTAACCGATTTCAGTGAACTATAAATAGGTATAGACATAAAGACGTTCCCGAAAAAACTTCGTGTATCTCCGTGTCTTTTATATAAAAAGGTAAACTTTTTGCTTTTTGATTGCTCGCCTTATGCCGAAGCAAGATTCACTACATGTAAATCAAATTGGTCTTCCTTTTATAGTTACATAGATGTGCATTGTAGGAAGGAGATACAATTAATGCAATTCATTAATATTTTATTTAAACTTATTCGCTTTTTTTTGCAATGCATGGTGAGACTAGCTTGCCGTTCGCCTGATAGTAAGTGATACGACCGCTCATTAACATTAGCAAAACCAAACAACAGCTTGAAATACAAAACAATAAAAATGAGAAATAGACGTTGCGGTGGTACCTACCCAGGCGGCCTCTCACATATGATAGACCTACCACCAGTAAAGTTTTGATCAGTGTATATTTATTATAAGGTATACGTTGCTGAAGACAATATTCGATAAATTATTTTCACAGCGGTACTATCAAATAGGCAAAGAACGATAAAAACATACTAACACCTTCATGATCGATAAAGCGGAGATTTTCAACTCTGCAAGTTAAATATGAGCATGTTTTTCTATGTTTTTTGGCAATTTAATAAGTATCCCGAATATTAATTAATGTCTATTTTTATTTTATTTCATTAAGCTTCATATACTACTGCATACAAGGCGGACTTAATGCCTGTGGCATTTTTTCCCAGTCGACCTTTAGTCCAGGTCCAATCCAGATTAGTTAATGTCGTTTGTAGTAATGAAATATTTTCTAAAGCTATTTTCTAATTCCTAAATAAATACCTATCCCAAAGGATTTTTATGTGTCATCCATGGACCACTTACATTATTTCACTTGAAAAAGTTATGTTCAAAACTCTTATTAAATTACAACACTCCCTATACAATAAATTATTAATTCAATAACAGCTGACATAAGATAAGTATTTATTAAACTTAAAATCGATATAATTGGAAGAAGAAGTATATTCCACCGTGCCCTTCATTATACCGAAAAAATGCCGCATAATATGCGTTAATTGCAAATAACTTGTACTCGGCTTTCCATAAAAACGAAATTGCTTAATATACGGCATTGTAACACATCTTATACGGACCTTGCTGACATTTTCGCTTTTTTCGCATTCAATATTACCACCTTTTAATTATCATAATTAAGAAGTATGGTGGCCTGTTGGTAATGGACCACGATTGCTAATATATTCACAGTATTCGCGGGTTCAAATCTCTGTCCACACCCATGACTTTTACGAGTCATGTGTGTTTTGATAGCGATTTGTAAGAATTTCTATCCTTTGTAAAGCCGCACTAACTCAGCGTGTTGGACTATATAGCCTAACCCTTCTTAATCGTACTGCCGATTTTAGGGGAGGCTCGTGCCCTAGAGTAAGATGTATATGAGCTGACATAGTACATTTATATGACAACCAATCAATGTTAAAAACTAGTAGTGTAGTTGATTATTTATTTGAATATTGTATGGTAACTGTTGTTCAGAGGGAATTGTTAGTAATTATGCATACATGATGAGCAGGATTTTTGTAATACAACAACACTAGTACGAAATCTTTAATTACTTTTTCTCAACTTTTTAACTTGGGAGATAATAAATTAGCTTTCTGCTCAGAGAACGACGATTTCCGCATGTTCATACAAAAATATTGTCACCTTTAAATATATTGTTGAATTCTGAATTATGTGTTAACTGTTTGTTTATATATCTATTCATATTCGAATTAAACAAAGAAACAAATAATTTATTAAAATATGATTCAATATATCCAGGTAATAATCAGTGAGTGTCTTGAAACAATGATAAATCGTTCCTTGAGTATTTTTATTACTAAGAGACGCGTTTTCGCTTATATTAGTACTAAAAAAAGTACCAATAATAAACGAAATAAAAAAATGTATCGAGTTAAGCGCCGCTGTATAAGTTAAGTATAAAAAAACATCAAAATGTCCGCGGCAATAAATATTAATAACCGCAAACTGCCAATAAGCACCAAAACGCCTAACATTAAAGAACGAAACGCCAGAATCGGTCATTAGTGGGGAAAACATTTCGAAAATCAAACGGGAACTTGTGCAAAGTGTCAGTTCTGAAAAGTTCCTAATTGCCTAAGTGTATTCCTTTGAACTACTTAAATACCGCGGAGAAATTAAATACGCAACAAATTGTATGTTTGCGGGAACACAAATTAATATCTTTTGCTGAGAAGAGGCAAAGGATGGCAAACAAAAATGGCGCTACTTCAAATAGTGGCGGAATATTATTTCTAATTGACTTGGTTCTGTTTACGGAAATATATCCGTGTTTTGTTTTGAAAAAGGTCAATTAATGATTGTAGATTGGCAGCTGATAATTTCACAAGGTTTAAGTGGAAGACGTTCCTTCCTTCCTTTAAATGCCGTAATTGTAGTGTAGATAAATATAGTGCTAATTAATTATAATCTAATTTAGAGTGCATTAGTTTTTAATATAAGAAGCTAAATAAGAATTATTTATGATACATTTTAATGTAAATATTAAAAGTATTTCATTTATTTTTAACTCCAATTATAATAATAAATGTGTCTTAATAGACGCATTAAATTTTAAAACATTAATTTATAAACATTTGCGCAACTAAACGAAATCACAAGTGCTATTATCAGGTTTAACATAATGAATGTTCACATAATTAAAAGCGAATAAAAATAAAATGTAACCAAATGTAATTATCATAACCGTATTAAAATATAAGTTGTGAGCAACAACGAAAGTAAAATTGAATTTTATCGTCCACCATAATTATTTATAGACATTGACCTACATTCGTGTCTTTATGAATGGACGAAAGTCACAGAATAAAATTATGCCCGCATTTTTTGTGGCCTTTTGTATATAAGGTTAAAATAATTACCGAACTTCCTCGAAATAGTTGCAGCCGTTTAAAATATAATTATCTTAGTTACTCCTTGCAGACAGTCGTCTGAAAATATGTATTTATAAATGTGAGATGTCACAATTTTAACTTTTTATATTTTATTTTATAAGTGCAGCTAACGAGCAATCGTTTCACCTGATAGAAAATGATCACCGGCACATATGAATGTCTACATGTAGAGAATAAGCTAATTGCTTCCGATTTTTTCAAATGGAGGATAGAGAAGAATGAAAACAGAAATATTAACGGTCAAGATTCTTGTTTACTGGTCTGTGGTCAAGATAATACCGTTTATACTCGTATCACTAATAAAACGAAATATTACAGTTTGTCCAGTGGCGTAACAATAGGGTGGCATAGTGCGCAAAATGCCACGGGCCCCCGGCCTTAGGGGCCCCCGACGGCCCGGTCCCTCAGGCCCGAGAGACCGTAAGCAGAGAAAGAACCTGGCCAATTTATTACCAACAAAATTGAAAATCAAAACCTATTTTATTAGTTTCCATTAAAACTACCAAGGCTTTTTTTGATACGTAAAAATAATAATAATGTTTCTGTAGATTTACGCGAATTTTACTAACTTCTTTTTAACATGTGTTTGGTTTAAAAAAGAACGACACTTCAATATAAGGCTTTTGAGGGGGCCCCATCACCATTGCTGCGTTTGGGCTCCGGCCAAGAAGTAAAGATATTACGACGACTAATTGGTCTCATTGTGGAGTTTTTTTATGGCCTGCCGGCATACGAGCATACAGCCCACCTAACGGTCAGCGGTCACCGCCGCTCTTAGACTTTTGCAGATTCAGCAAAATGAAGTCTCTTCTTACCGTAAGGAGAGCACTTTCTTAGAGCCTAGTTTAAAGAAGGACAGGTTATAGCGCTCAGGGAATACCGAAGCAGGGAGTTCACTCCAGAGCTTGCATGTGCGTGGTAAAAGAACACTGGAAACGTAGTTTCCTGGGAACGGATAGTTTCTAGGTAGTAAGAATGAATTCTACTGCGGTGACGGAAAGTGTGATGGGAGAATAGCGATAGTTGCACCATCTTCCTTAGAACATTTTCCGTGGAACAATTGATAGATTACACAGAGAGACCCAAAGTCTCGCTGCAATCCTAACGGCTCCACATTTTCCGTGAGATCGCGATTATCGATGATTCGAAGAGTTTGGCGCTATAATGAGTCAAGTGGGTCGAGCTGGTATTTTGCTTTCAGAGTTCCTCAGGTTGAAATACCAGTCAGGTAGCTTCACCAAAACGACGCCATGCCAAACTCGATGACAATTTCAAAGCCTACCGTAATCGCCTCACCCCGAATATCCAATGCTTCCACCTGATGGTGGGTGAGGTAAACGAGAAGATCTTTAAAATTGGAAGGCTTTGAAATTGTCATCGAGTTTGGCATGGCGTCGTTTTGGTGAAGCTACCTGACTGGTATTTCAACCTGACGAACTCTGAAAGCAAAATACCAGCTCGACCCACTTGACTCATTATAGCGCCAAACTCTTCGAATCATCGATAATCGCGATCTCACGGAAAATGTGGAGCCGTTAGGATTGCAGCGAGACTTTGGGTCTCTCTGTGTAATCTATCAATTGTTCCACGGAAAATGTTCTAAGGAAGATGGTGCAACTATCGCTATTCTCCCATCACACTTCCCGTCACCGCAGTAGAATTCATTCTTACTACCTAGAAACTATCCGTTTCCAGGAAACTACGTTTCCAGTGTTCTTTTACCACGCACATGCAAGCTCTGGAGTGAACTCCCTGCTTCGGTATTCCCTGAGCGCTATAACCTGTCCTTCTTTAAACTAGGCTCTAAGAAAGTGCTCTCCTTACGGTAAGAAGAGACTTCATTTTGCTGAATCTGCAAAAGTCTAAGAGCGGCGGTGACCGCTGACCGTTAGGTGGGCTGTATGCTCGTATGCCGGCAGGCCATAAAAAAAACTCCACAATGAGACCAATTAGTCGTCGTAATATCTTTACTTCTTGGCCGGAGCCCAAACGCAGCAATGGTGATGGGGCCCCCTCAAAAGCCTTATATTGAAGTGTCGTTCTTTTTTAAACCAAACACATGTTAAAAAGAAGTTAGTAAAATTCGCGTAAATCTACAGAAACATTATTATTATTTTTACGTATCAAAAAAAGCCTTGGTAGTTTTAATGGAAACTAATAAAATAGGTTTTGATTTTCAATTTTGTTGGTAATAAATTGGCCAGGTTCTTTCTCTGCTTACGGTCTCTCGGGCCTGAGGGACCGGGCCGTCGGGGGCCCCTAAGGCCGGGGGCCCGTGGCATTTTGCGCACTATGCCACCCTATTGTTACGCCACTGCTTTGTTATTTCCTCAAGAATTTTTCACCTCTGTGGTAGCGCGGTTAAACAAAATGAGACAAAAACGTAGAAATAACAGAAGGAAAGTGAGGAGGCATTTGCCCCGCAATTAATATCACAAAAGAAACAATATGTACTTTTAAATAATTTGCAGTAAACTTCTTTATTGGCCTTTACTAATGTAGCTTTAATATCAAAAGATCAAAAAAACATTGGCATTATAATATTAAATACATAACACAACTTGCATGCCCCTAGTGGCATTTTAAAATGTTAAGTTATTTCGTTTTTGCCACAACAGGTGTCGCTGCGTGTAAAGCCTGTAATGGAAACCACAATGAGGCTCATAATTTATACCACCATATGACCGACAAAAACACTTACACCTTGCAAAGATATTATCATACTATATTGTTCGATCGATAACAGTCCCATAAAAAGCCTGATCATTTTTACACGCCTGTGTTTCCGAGTTTTACGTCATATAATTAGCTCTATCGAATATACAGCCTTAATCATAAACGATTTTAACACCTAATTTAGATATCGATTTTTTTGTTTTCTTCGCTTCAACTGAATTCAAGAATCGTTGGAAAGAGCATTCGAGAACTAAAATGGGTATCAAAACTATTAACGAATAAGGCCTTTAGTATAACCTCTTTCTTAGGAAAAATGCATCACAATATAGTATTTCTTTTATCTATACTAATATTATAAAGCTGCAGAGTTTGTTTGTTTGTTTGAACGCGCTAATCTCTGGAACTACTGGTCCGATTTGAATGATTCTTTCAGTATTGGGTAGTCCATTTATCGAGGAAGGCTATAGGCTATATATCATCACGCTATGACCTATAGGAGGAAAGCAGTAGTGATATTTCTAGCAAATACGAGGAAATTTTGTTCGTTTTTCGTGGTCCGATTGGTCGATATTCTAAACTGATAGTCAGAATTAAAAATTTTGACCGCCATTTTAAAACGTGTATGCACCCAGGCGGAGCCGGGCCCGACCGCTAGTTAGGTATATTATCCAAATGTCTTTTGGCAAATGTTTAAATAGCGGTTAGATAGCTGTATGTTTGTGTTTCAATGTTGAATTTGTGTGTTTGAAATATATCTAGCAAGGGGTAATGGTAAAAACTAATACGCTAAAATATTATTACATTGAATATTTTTTTTATAAATAAAGCGTTACAGAAAATATCGATATTGCATACTATATTATTCCTGAAATTGCTTATAGTAAGCGCTGTCATTAGAATCACGGGTTTCTGTATTTAGACCTTTGAATCACAACTAAATCTGAACATCAGCTGATGGTAGTGGACTAATTATATTATTACGATGTGTCTCTACTTGCTTGGTAGTGTGGTAGTTGGAAAAGCCAGTCAGTAGATATAGTCACCATTAAGTAATTTTTAAATTTATTCTGATAATATGAATGGTGAAGACAGTACATTGTTTTCTAAATCGAAATGGACACTTGTTGAGAGTCAATCAATTCCCAAACAATTTTATTAGAAAAAAGAAAGAATTTAAAGACATTATTGACCCACATAAAAAAGAACAATATATTCTTTAATAAGTCTAAATGCTACTTATAATATTCTTATATTTATTTGACACTATTACTTAACACTATTATCCTATCCTGAATCGGAAAGTTTTTTAGGGGTTCACAGCAGCCAAATAAAAGAATAGGTTTTAAAATAAAATAAAAAAACATGCGGTTTGGAAGGCTTTAGGACACTCATGCGCCAGTGACCAGTGTCGGAATATTACTGAAGTATATTGAATACGGAACCCCATGTTTAATAAATCTGTCCATACGATCATTGTGGTCGGCTGGCAGTGGTCTAGTTATTCCGTGAGAGTACCGGTTTACCTGTTAGCTTACAGCCAAGGTCGTAGACGGGTTTTAAACAGATAAAAACAGGTTCTTAATATTGCAAACATATGTAACTTTATTTATAAGTACTGTTACGACACAGAGGTCACTTGCATTCCTACTTTCGATCGGGATTATTCGAATAGAACTGTGAATCACTAATTCGTAATAGTGACGTGACCAATGATTTATTAACGCGTTCGTGAATGGCAAGAGTGTGCGAAATACGCATATAATAAATTATTTCCATCAATATATAATGTTTTGTTTACTCTGTTATAAAATGATATTTTATTTGGCCTAACCTCTCTCAATCGTACTTTCGGTTGTAGGAGAAGTCCGTGCTATATATTGCGACTTACAAGTGTTGATACACATACAAATACAGAAAATTATATTATTTTCAATCTTTTATAACATAAGAATCAAACTATAATAACTAAAACGTATGAAATTGCGGACTTTTACACGATATGGCAAATAATATTTATCAAATAAGAGTTTAAGTTCGACTATTCTATCGTAATCGTGTCCGTGAGGTCACTATCAAAATGTCAACTACTTACACGAAAAGTGTGAAGTTTCCACACGATTTATACAGGCTGATCATAATTTATTAGTAATTTCAATGCAATACTGTACAACACAACTATGTAACAATACAGTAAATCATGATTATAATATAGATGACAATATTATAACACAGGATAGATTAACTCAAGGAAATTGTTGAATAAATAAATCTTTATAGTATTAACTGGCACCGAAATTCAAAATAAATCTTATAGTTTTCGCCATAGATAATAACTAATTTATATATCGAGGAAATTAACGGACAACCATTAAGGAAAGTAAAAGCCAACCCCAGCAAATCAAGGTAACACAGTAAACGCATCTTAAAATAAATTTAACAGACGCGGCTGACAAGTTCACGGTAGTTGCGGGTTCAAATCCCAGTGCACACCTCTGACTTTTCGGAGTCATGGGTATGTTGATAGTCAATCAACACGCACTATAACAACGAATGAAAACATCGTTTAGAAACCTGTATACCATATTGATTTGTGAACATTGCTATGGTATGTAAGTCCGCCAACCCGCACAAGGCCAGCGTGGTGGACTATATGGCCTAACCACTCTCAATCGTACTGTCGATTGTAGAGGAGGCCCGTGCCCTGCAGTGGGACGTATATGGGCTGATACAGAATTATTTTAGAATAATCTACAACACTAAACACAAATTATTCGCACTGAACTTTATACGGAGAAGCCTACATATTATCGGATGTGCAAAGCCTACTTGCCTTACTTAACTCAAATAGCTTGCGACCGCAAAAGGCGCTTAGTCATTCGAAGTTCAAAGGTCTTATGAGAAAGCTAAAGACTACAGTAGAATACGATACATACATACGATGTGTTCGCAACATTCCTTCTTACCTAATGATCGTGTGCTTTTAATTAGTGCGCGGTTTCTTAATTTATTTTATTTTTATTACTAAGACATACAACAGCAAATTCATTAAATTAAACAGTGGACTTATTGGTAATTTAAAACTAATGCATATGCTATTAATGCAAGGAATAGTGTTGTAACCACCTGCAGTTTTAGTCAGCTCCTATTTTATACTAATACAAGTGATATTTATATCGATACACTAAATTGTTAAGTATTAAACAAACGTATAATTACTATAACTGCCTATTAATTAGAAAAATATTAAAAGGCGATATTAAAACTGAAATAAAATTTACAAAAAAACATACGATACATAAAATGCTACTGAGAAATTCAAATAATATATGTTTACGTAAGCCACGGACAAACTACGGCAAAAAATGTATACTGTACCAAGGTGCACAAATATATAATCAGTTACCAAAAAATATCAAAGAAGCAAAAAGTATTCAAATATACAAAAATAAGCTCAAACAGCATATAATTAATAACACTCCTGTAATATAAAACAAATTCAATCACATAAATTACCAATCACCTAGCCACATCTAGATATGCTTGTTTCGTGTTGTCTACATCGACTACCGCTCAGCTGATTCTCGGTCAAGTTGCGATATTGCTTGTGAGTACCCACTACTGTTTTTATTATTGATTTTTTGTTTATTTTCACATTCTTTCGATCAGTTCAGTTCTTGTTTTTATGGCAATCGCATTTCTTTTGTTTATATAAAGTGATTATTACCATTTACTTGTAAGTTACCTGTGCTATTATACGTCCTCATATTTTAGCTTTAAGAATACAAATGTAATTTCTCATTTAAGTGAATTTGTAATTCTTTTGAGAAATAAACTATCTTAACCCACATTTAATCTATGGTAAAATCTTATAACTCTTATAAAGCATTTATTGGAGAGATGGTTATCTCTCAGCAGCCGACACATAACCCACATAGTTTCAAACTGAATATGCACAAGTTACTAGGACGAGTTGGTGAACCAAAGGGCTGTAGTAGTAGTAGTGGACACGATCCGGGTGCAAACGAAAATCCAGTAGAGTTTGCGTTGGATTTTATGATTCAATAAGACTGGTAGGAACCAGAAAATATGCATGTTTACATGTGTTGAATCTCTATTTATGGTTAGTTATTCGTTATTATTTCAATCTGTTTAAAAATGACATAAGCTTTCCAGTCAATAATCAAGTTTCTGCGCCAGATAAGATTCTCATGAATATCATCCAAGCTGCAAAATGATAGTAGTATATAATCATACTTCATGGTCTCTAAAAATTGCCTTTCAGTTCTCTCTATGAATATAAATTACCAATCTATTTGCAATCCGATAAAAGCCTGTCCACCAATTTGCAATGCAATATAAACTTCCAAACCATCTACCTAACAACTACACATATAATTGGCATACAAAAATATAAATCTATTGGAATAAGTCCTTCATTTATAAAAACAAAAACTGCATTTAATTATAAGTACTTCTGTATGTATATTTCATGTTCAACTCTTGTGAAATACATCTAGCATCGCAAAGTTCATTGCATAAGTTTTAAGTCGCCACTATTTCTTAGAAATTATGAACACACTCGAAGTCACGCAAATAGTCCTGGCACAGTAAGATACGTGAGTTGTATCGTACTGTTTAAAACTATAAGAGGCTTTTCTATCCAACATTTAGATTCAAAACAAATAGCTCCTTTTTGATTGTACAGACATGTTGGTCTCGACAACTTGATAATCAGCTTACGAAGCACGGCACAAAATGATTGCACTGACAAATGATGGTAAGTGCAATGCGGTTCAACTAGACATAATAAATAGGCTAGCATACTACGATAAAATTATATTGAAAATCGATGTGTTATTTTAGAATCACATCCTAAACAAAGGTGTTAATAAATTTTCTCGTGTAGTGATGAAAGAAAATCGCGAACTTTCCGATCGTAATAAAAACGCGAGTGCATATTGCTATATACCACAGACACGCAAAAGATTTCCGCAGTTGCACTATTGTGTGAATTAGAAAAAACCATATTCGTTAGATATCTGAGAAAACACATACGTCAAGTCACGGCACCGCATGTTCCCATTGATTCCTTTCTCACGTTTTTAAGACCGTCATTTCACTTACTCTGTGCTAAGGAACAGCCAATATGAATATTGAAGATTGAAGACTATCAAAATGGCACATATGCATGACTAATTTATAAATATACTGAAGTTTTTAAACGTTTATTACAAGACAAAAACTGCAATCAATCTTCGATCAGTACATATTTGATCGAAGCAATCAATAATAAATGTATGGCTGTCAAGAAAGCCGACACAGGCGAAATGATTCTACAAGTATATTATTGAATCATAAAATGCGTATATGGAATTTATAAATGTTATATCTGACTTCCTTATATTCAAACAAATTATTTTGATATAGGTACTGTCAGCATAATTAAAAAAATACAAATGGTTAAAAAAAACATATACGGTTGGGTAGGTATACGATCCACTTGGTACTTTTTTGTTTTTCCATGGGGAAAATCCTCTTGGATCCCTATTTACCTTGGGGTTGAAAAAACAGGGTAAACCGGATTTGGTACCTACATGTAAACAATACAAAAACAATGCTATCGTTACTTTATCATTCCGAATGTAGAGTTTTTAAGTAAACAATAAGAATAAAATTTTCACGGTACTTCTAATGCGATAATATTATAAAGTAGCTTCCATTTGCTGTATATAATTTCCCTAAAATGTGCAAATATCATTAATATACGTATAATACAAATATAATATACCAGGTATTTTCGCAAAGTATTCATGATATATGAAACCATTTTGTAGTGAAAGAAAACTAGTTCACTGTGCTGTTATGACAAAGTTATATTGCAAAATATATGAATAAAAGAGGAGTATTTAATTAATATAAATAGTACTAATTCATTAATTTTATTAAAGAATATTTCTAAGGATCAGAAAGATTTATTGAATTTCGAGTAATACTTTATTGCCAGAGCTTTATTTTTCGATTTGAAAGTAGTATATCAGTTTTCCTGACAGTAACCAAACCCCGTGCATATCGATTGTGTTCGCAGCAACTAATCAGAGTCTAGACAACAACACGCATTATCTCATACTTCGAAACACGGGAAATAGACAAACCAATCCAATCACCATTTAAATATCTCACTTAAATTTAAACTATTGACATTTGTATTAGCAACATGTATATTTCAAAGGCTTAGTAGTAGATATTAGTCGCAACAAAAGTAAATAAAAGCGAACGAGAGTTTACCGATAGAGCAACACCAAACAGAACTGAAAATATCTCATCACAGATCACAAATAGTCCAACACTATTTCAAACTGTTCACAATGGTTCAAATTACTGGCCACAGACGACTGAAATCACGATTTATAAAAAATACCGAGTGTAAAACGATACGCTAGTGCAGGCGAGTGTAGTGTTTTGAGCAAATCGCGTATAGCGTAGAGAAAGATCTTGCGCCCACGCGTAGTGCGCGGCTATAACGAGATGCCGATTGTCGCCGGCCCTGGGGCAAGGTTGCCTGGAATACCGGGTGTCACGGCGTCTATACTCGATAGTGAATAGTCGATAATATCAATCAAATATCGATACATTCCCCAATCATCGCGCTCTAGACGAGGTCATTAGAATGGATACTACAATAAGGAACGTTTGTCACAAAAAAATATAGATTATACGTGTCCTTCAAATCGTAACGTTATATAATTGAGCTGTAAATGGAGTAACAATTGGCTTACAAATACAATTTATAAAGTAATAAATTAATTGTAATTAATAATGTAAATATAAAACACATGTGTCATATGGCAAAATCGATTATAAATAGGTGATACGGAACGAAAAACATTGTTCTCATATAAGTGCTTGCAAGAATGGCATTTGTATAGGTCTAAAATGAATACAGATTAGGCTAGACGGCTTGCGTGTGAAAAATATGTGCCTGACATTGCATTGAACGTACTAAACATTGTTCTATTAAATTACTCATTCACATAAATGAAACGATTTAAGTCAATTCAAAAGATATTTTTATCGCGATATCAAACAATACTTTAGTACTAACTCAAAAATACTTCAATGCACTGTTTTAGAACGATGAAAGATAAAAACGATCTTATAATATTTTTGGATACGTACTAAAAAAAAAATAACGATTATAATTTTCTCAGTTACTTCACACGGTTGGTAAAAACTAAAAAATCACGAAAAATTTATCGCTCGGAGGCTGTAAAATTTTGCAACCGACGCAAAGAGCGTAAAGTTCGAATCGTAAACAAACTATTTTAGATTAGATTGCCAAACGTTCACTTACTTCATAAAACAGAATAATTGAAAAATGTATGCAAAGACCCTCAAGGCTTTGGCAATGATCGTGCATTTAATTTTACCGTTTAATTTTATTCAAACATAAAATATTCGCTACGCTTTTTTCCGTCTGTAGTATCTGACATTCTCGCATTCTTTCATCAAATTTAAATGCACCGATACGGTTTTAAGGTAAACCACATTCTTTTTTATATGCTTGCAGTAATTAACATATGAATGTAATTTATTGACAAAACCAAATTCAATGGACCCATCTTGTATAATATCAGAAAGGAACCGACACACGATTACACAACCTTCAATATGACGGGCCGATTAAACATTACAATGATACAATAAATACTGTAATAAATGTAACATTTATGTAAGAGACGATTTAGTTGTTCAATACGATGTTAAAACAATTTAAGATTTGATACGGCCTTCTGCCCAACTACTTTCGAACTTCATTGTTCTTAATTCAGTATTAAAATAACATGATAGTCATACTAAGTTCGATGGTGTGCAATTGGAGAGGTCTATGTCCAGTCTATTATTAAGGGCTAATGATGTTTTCCTAGATATTAGTAAAATTGATCCTCGCACGCAACTCTATATTCAGTTTCTCAATCTAAGAAATTGCACATATTTTATCTTTCATTGAGAAATATATAACTTGATTCACAACAAACATAATGACCATTTGAGCTGTTTATAAATAAAACTTTACTTTCCTTCAAAATCAATGACCTTGACTTTACACTTTATAGTTGTACTATACTGACAGTCAGTAAGAAAATGTCTAAACATTTTCGAGACACATCTATATGTGTCTTTGATTTTTGAGTACTGAATAGACAAAATTAATTAAATTGAGCTAAAAGTAAAACATACATACATAAGCTCATGCATTTTTCCCAGAAGGGGTAGGCAGAGGTGCCAGGATGCCAAATATCGCCTTGTATTTTACGTCCCATAATGTGATAGTGGGTGAACCTATGGCCATATCAGGCACAAATTCCTTTCTCCAGGCTGATAATAATTATAAACATCCGATATTAATAATGTAAAATAATATGCTATAATACAAGATTAGTCAACAGATTGATGAGATTAATCAACGGCTCGCGCCGCAGTGCAACATTATGCCGAGTCGGCCGGTCGGTCACCTAAGTGTCACAGCGATGCGACGCGACGCGCCATTTATATAATATTATTATTATTCTTTTTTTTTACACGCTTTATATTAGCTTCACTTGTATGTTTGTTTGTAACCGACTTCTTTGGGCGCGATTTTGACCCACTTTAAACGGCCAGATTTCGTTCAAATTTTGCACACCTGTCAAAGACCGATGACAATACAATAATTCGATTAAAATATATAATTATCCTGATTAGATTCGCCAGGATTAATTATTCTTATAATTGATGACCATTGCTATTGACCACTAGGTGGCGTTTAGATGAACATAATTTGCTACTGACTAATAGATGGCGTGATCACGTCAATAATGCATGTTTGCACTATTCATCGCTAGATGGTGTTAACATTGTATTCTTCAAGTGTCAAATGTTACTACTGACCAACAGATGGCGTTATTGATTGGAAATACAGCCGTAGATGGATGTTTTTAGTCAAAACAATTAAATAATAGTTAAAAAAAACTAAAATACAAGCTTTAATAAGATATACAACTAAAAAAGTAAAAATAATTGATACTGAATTTAAGATAAGTAAATGGAGTAAAATACATATATTTTATTGTTACAAAGCGTGGGGTGCAGGAGGATAAGTAATTGTTGTAAACACCCCACGCTCTGTAACAATAAAATATATGTATTTTACTCCATTTTCTTATCTTAAATTCAGTATCAATTATTTTTACTTTTTTAGTTGTATATCTTATTAAAGCTTGTATTTTAGTTTTTTTTAACTATTATTTAATTTTGTATTAGAATGTGTGTTTGTAAGTGGTATTACGTGGCAATAAATGTTTTTTTTTTGTTTATTTTATCAATGTCGACGACCTCTTGCTAATGGTATTGCATTGTTACCTTTTCACTTGCGTACGAGTAAGTGACAGCAATAAGATGGTGTGATGTAACTGTTACCAGCATTATTGGGACGAGTCGCGAAAGTTGTCCGGCCGGTTAGCATTGGACGACCCGACTACGCTAGGGCTATCACAAGCAAATAGAAATTTTATTTTAATGCTATTAATTTCTAGGTAGGTATTTTTAGATAAACAATTATTATGTTCATATTCGTATGCAATGTGTTAAGTGGAAGTTCGGTTGTGTGGCAAAAACGTGAAATTTTTGGGTTATGTGGCTTAAATATGTGTGTTTAGGACCTAAATAACACCGACGTAATCATTTATGTTATGTTTATTATTATTGGTCAATAAGTTAACAGAAATGTCAAATACTACAATAGTTCAAAAATAAACATGAAGTACTCTCACAGTTTTAATTCATCAAAAGTTAGTTTAAATATAACGTTGGGAAGCAGATGCATTGTCATCAAAACCTAATTTGTAAACTGACACCAGGTGCACTTGAAATCTGGCCAATGGAACAAATCTGAAACATCATAAATGTATCACTAATATCATCCATAAATATCTCTTACGAAGACTATTTTATAATCAAACCAATAATAAACATTGCATAAATTGTACTCAGCATGATACCTGATACCTGCCAACCCGCACTAGGGCCAACCCGCACTAGGCCATCGTGGTGGACTAAATGGCCTAACCACTCTCAATCGTACTGTCGATTGTAGAGGAGGCCCGTGCCATGCAGTGGGACGTACATATATGGGCTGATAGAGATGATACCTGATTATTTCTATAGGTTATTATTACCAATAATAGAAATACGCTATCACTAAAACGCACTTTTATTTCGGGCTATATCCGGTATAAAATAACAAGAAATTTTGAGACAAAGAAACGTGGTATTGTCAGCCTAATTATGTTCACTCTATCATAGAGAGCATGTTTTAAACTTACTTTATAGTTAATATTCTATGATAACGTTTCTTTCTCTATGGACTGTAATTATCTGACTCTCACTGGTGGCAGGTCTCTCATATGGAAGAGGCTGCTTGAGTAGGAACCACCGCAATGTCTATTTCTGCCACCCAACAGCAGTATAAATGCACTGTTGTGTTTCGGTTTCGGAAAGGACATTGTAGCCAGAGTAACTACTGGACATATTGAGACTTAGTGAAATTTCAAGCATTGATATGTAATTCAAGGTGTTGATTGGTTTTGCTATGTTCCATGAGCTTTCGTATCGCTTACCATCAGGCGTACGGCATGCACGTCTCGCCATTCATGGCAATAAACAAATCTAAAGCTAGCTCACGTATAATACAGTATGGTTTTGCATGTATGACGTCATTTATTATACTAGGCGTACATAGGCAACCCTACCTCACCTGAGGCGATCGAGTTGATTGGCCACTGTGTCATCGGAGCAAGGCGAGCGATTCGCGTAAAGCCCCTAATTACCATCACTATTACAAAGAAATTCACTTTAGTTTTCATTTTTGTTGCTGTATGTGCTTTTCTTCGCTTTTTATTTTGACTAAAAGTTTGGAATCTCTCTTCGTCGTTTTCGCCTCTGTTTGGTCGTTAAGTTTTATTTTCCCGAAACTATTTTATATTTTAAAATGTTTTCTAATGCTTATTATACACTAATATTCCGTTATAGTATTGATTGAACTAGATTTTTAAAAAATATTTTTTATTTGAATGTATGACTTAAACAGTGTGTTAAATTTCAAATTGTCTTCTTAAAACCAACAGTAATAGTTAACTTTCACCATCTATTATAGACGTAGCATTAAATAACAACCCAAAAACATTTACCAGAGTGAATGAGAGCACTTTTAACATGTTTTAAATCCAATAATGGTTTTCTATACAAACTCGGTAACTTTCCATTTTCTATTTGGTGTCGTTGGTTAAGTAAACATTGTTACACGTTTGAACAAACTTTGGCATTAACAAATCTAATAATATCAAATCTGTCTCACCAAAGTTCAAGGTAAATAAAAATGAATTAATAAAATAATAATTGTGAGATTCCGTAGTATTACCTATTTTTGTTCATTGCAATGAATGGCGAGACGAGCTTGCCGTTCGCCTGATGGCAAGCGATACAACTGCTTATAAACAGTAACAAAACCAAACAACACCTTGAATATCAAAGCAATGATTGGCATTCCACTGCGCTCGTCATCCTGAGACGTAAGATGTTAAGTCTCAATATGTCCAGTAGTTACTCTGGCTACAATGTCCTTCGATACCAAACACAAAAGTGCATTTACACTGCTGTTTGGCGAGAGAAATACCTAGATATTTACCAAAAATTATAGATGTATTTTTTTTATTTCGTATTCCGGTATGAATAGATCTAAATAGTAAATATTATTATTTGCTTAATATTAAATACTTGACTTCTTATAACACAATATCCGTTTGTCCCAATTTCACGTTTATCCAAACCGTCACACAAATATGCTATTTAATATTTTTGCTGTTTATATATGACATATGATAAAACCGTTTCAGTTACATAATCGTTTATTTCAAGTTCCGAGTAACCAAAATAGGACAGATAGAAATTGTGGAATATTACAGCATAACATCGTCGCAACCTTTTGGCATTCTCAACGGTTGCACCTTTGGAAATGTCGTGAGACTGCAGCTAATATACTCCGTATAAGTTACTTCTAACTACTTATGTACTTTCCTGAATTCTTCTCCTTATGAGGAAAGGTGCTTTGAGGAAATGTGTCCTTTGAGAAGATATATATAAATGTTTGAATATAATTAAGTAATAGTTTAAATAACTAAAAGAATTAATAATGATCTTAAGATCAGAAAATGGAGTGAAGTACATTAATTTTATGGTTAAATATATACGGTGCTTAAACTTCTTGTAAGCATCCTAGGCTTTTTAACAATAAAATGAAAATGGACTTCTAAGAATTCGTTACATACAAACATACAAGCAAAGCTAATAAAAGCGTCACTAAAACTAGCACCTGGCTTCTTTTTCGATGGCAGTCTGGTAAAAACAGAAAATATATTTTACACTAAATCATGACCATTGTTTGGCTATCAAAACATACATATCCTTTAATGATATCACACACTTTTAACCCTACCGAAGCAAGTTAGCAAACAAACTGTAGTGAGCTAATTAATTTGTCATCTGGAGGCCGGGAAGTGAAAAGGCCTCCGCAAACGAAACCATAGTAGCTACGGGCGAGTGTTGTTAATGAGATTTTAACTGGTCCGCAAGTTAGCATGTTTTATTAGGTCGCATCCACTTGATTCCAATGATTGATGTTTTTGTACGAATGTGAAACTAATGTATACCGTGAAATAAACATGAAAGTAGATTAATGGAGCTTTTTTGCACTTGTGACACTTTTCATTGTTGCATTCATTTCTTCAAAAACTTCAATTTCATGATGTCACGAAAACTACCACCTACGGCTTCGTTTTTGATCACAGTCTTGATACCCTGTATTCCTTTCGAAAATAAAAATCCCGGTCTGAATGCTATCTGAATAATTTCTAACGGAATCTTGATTTCAACTTTTCCACAATTCTGATATATCGTAAGTAAGTGACATCTTCTGGTTTTCTTAATATACGCGGTAGCTAATAAAGTAGTATTTTAAACGGAAGACTATAAATTCAATGAAGATATAAATGATTATTTGAAACATCTTATATCTGTATCAGTCTACATTATAGCCCACATCAGGATTAAGTGTATAACTATTATTATACATACATACATAAACTCACGCCTTTTTCCCAGAAGGGGTAGGCAGAGGTGCCAGGACACCCACGCCTTGTATGTTCCGTCCCACGATGTGATTATCTCTAATCGATCGCCATATCGGGCACAAATTCCTGACTCTGGGCTGATAATGGATAGAAAAATCCAATATCACTTTACCCAACCCGGGATTCGAACCCGAGACCTCAGCTTTGTAGCCGTACCTTAGTGGCAACTATTATTATGAACCCAAATAACAGAGTGATTTTTTATAGACAGTCTATAATAATAAACTTTTACAATTGATTTCTGTTGATTCCTTCGTATTTATCGCACACTTTAGAATAAAATAAATATTATATCGAGCCTTCTGTTTATACCATTAATACTTTGAATGCTTCATAAGTTGTCATTCTTGCGTGCATTGCGACAACTCTCAAAAGAAACTGTAGAATAAAGACATTTAAACGAAGTTTAGTAATAGGCTTACCTAAGGCATTACTTCATTTGATAGCAACAATACTATGGCAACAATAATAGTAAGCAATACCTGTAGTGACATTTGCTTACATTTCAATACTTTGTTAATTTAACAAGATAAAAGCTAGCGTGATGGGTTAAAGCCCAAATATTTTTTCAATCGTAGAGTTAACTTACCTGCGACTTTGCGAAATTATAGCATAAAGATTTATTTAGAAAATGAGAACTTCTTTAATGCTTATACCAGAATAAATAAAAGAAGCTGCATTCAAATAGATAGTACAAGTAAAATATGTTTTAATTTTTTTTTTTTTTTATTGCAATGAATGACGAGACGAGCAAGCCATTCGCCTGATGGTAAGCGATACGACCGCTCATAAACAGTAACAAAATTCCACTGCGCTCGCCATCCTGAGACATAAGATGTTAAGTCTCAATATGTCCAGTAGTTACTCTGGCTACAATGTCCTTCAATCCGAAACACAACAGTGCATTTACGCAGTGTTGTTTCACGGGAGAAATAGACATTGCGGTGGTACCTACCCAGATGGCCTCTCACATATGAGAGACATATAAAATACCTTTAGAATACGTAATCTCTGGCTTTCATTCACCAAGTTTAATTTAAATAGCTCAATCAAAAATATTAATTAATTTAAACTCCTATTAAGCTTACAAAAGATCTTGAATAGTTTATAATCAATTTCTTTATTACTTTGATTCAACAACTCTTTGTACTAAATGTACAGATAAGTCCAATGATTAAAACATGCATTTAATTTATATAAACCATTTACCAGATAATTTAAAGATCGTTTTCAGATACATGGTATAACCTACCTACCTAATTGAAGACAATTTAATTTTGGTTAAATTAGACTTACATATTTTTATAATCGGTCTTATTATTCCCTACCTTTGCCACCATTAATTACAAACCAACTTTTGTATATCACAGTAATATACTTTTAGAAACCCGAACATAATAATCAAAACAAATAAATGCCACAATTCGCCACACTTGACCCCCTGACTGTACAATACGAGTACAAACGAGATCACGTACTCCGCCGACCTGTTGAACCGAATGGTGGCCTTTATAACTGACATTCATGCGTTTCAACTATACCTTTTTTATAATGCCATACTTTTAAATTGTATTTGTAATTATGTTCATATTGCAGCTTTATTAGCCAGGTAAAAAAAACATATTATTTATGTGTTCAATTGTAAAATTATCTTCTCAATAGATGTTTATTATTGAAGTGTCAATCGTCCCGGTCTCCTTCTTTCTATACTAATAGGCCCAAAGTACACCTCAATTTTTTAGGTAACTACTGATTTTTATTATGCGCGGTTATCATGATTTACTGTCTAATTGACCGCATCTGGCTTTACCGACATTAGAAAATAAAAAAACCATATGTTAAGAGTAATTGTATATAGAATTGAATTTATTGTATTCAATAAATTCAATTTACTTTAAAATAATAGCAAATATGCTACAACATAAAATTCAACCAATTATGGTCAATAAATATAATATGCCATCCCATTCAATCGCGTGATGGAAAGTTTAAAAACAACAGAAAAAAATCTAGTACAATAATATTTTTTTTTATCTCAACAGATTATTGAATATAAAACTAGGATGCAGTTTATACATACAACATATTATCTCATTCATGAGTTAAGTAAGACTTATACTCGGTCAACTCTAAACGGTTTCCGGGTACCCCTTAAGAAACCAGTTATACACTCGGTGGAAAATAATATTAAACGCAAAACTAGTTTTATATGCATATTAAACGCATTCATTAAGTATTATATTCGCGTAATGTTAACTTATATACAAATTACCGTAAAATAACTACGCTGAACCATCGGGCTAATTAATATTCTTATGGCATTTCCAAAGTGAACTCTGAAGGATCACAAGTTCGTCTTTTTTTTAATTTCAATGAATGGCGAGATGAGCAAACCGTTCGCCTGATGGTAAGCGATAGGACCGCTCATAAACAGTAACAAAATTCCACTGCGCTCGCCATCCTGAGACGTAAGATGTTAAGTCTCAATATGTCCAGTAATTACTCTGGCTACAATTTCCTTCAATCCGAAACACAACAGTGCATTTAAACTGCTGTTTCACAGGAGAAATAGACATTGCGGTGGTACCTACCTAGATGACCTCTCACATATGAGAGACCTACCACCAGTCTTTCAGTATTTCTTCATAGAGAATTAGCAAAAACTTGAAAACAATGCATTACACATACATTTATTATTTTATTCGTACAGTGTAGGTACTTCCTTCCACCCTTATCCTTATCCTCAGAGTATAAATTCAGAGTAAGCAGAAAACTTATTTTCGACTAAATTTCGATAAAAAGCTTTTGTACGTATCTTGTAAACAGAGGTTTTTTTAAAATAATACATTATTATAATACAATACCAGAAAATGATTGCTTCGATTGTAATTTAATTTACCATATGTCGCAATTAGCCGTAATATTTGTTTTATATTTTCATAAAACCTTTTTGTTAGAATTAAATTAGCATATGAATGTGTCACTTAAATAATTCGCGTGCTAAAATGTACATAATAAAATTGCTAATTGAATTAAGCTCCTAAATAGTCAAATTGCGCAAAAAATCTCGACAAATAGGTAAAATCAGGAGTTGAATTAAAAGCTAATACTTTTTTTAAATACGTTTAACTGCTAACACTATTTCAAAAAAGTAACGACATATTTTTTCCAATCATGTGACTTGAATTTACTCAGACAACAACTGAAAAAATATTTCACGTTTAACAAACTATTTAAAACTTTACATCTATTTCTGAGTGATGACTGACGTCCGAGAACGCCCTGAGTGACGACAAATGAATATTTTTATTCACAGGCAACAAACATGTCAGCCAACAGACAGAGTAGACGCTCACGTTTCCTCACTGTATACGATAATCGATTAACACCATCGAGCATCGTTAATTATTCTATTACGCTTCATTGGTGATAAACCAGTTTCGCGCACTGCGTTTGTAGATGTTCCTACTTAGTACTACTGAGTGTTCCTTTAGTCTACGCCAGAACAAATTGATTTGGTAAAATAGTGCTTTAATTGTATTCGGAATCAGATTTTAACAAAATTATGTAATATGATGATGATTTAAAACCAATTCGATTTTTAAATAATATGCTAAAATATGTTTAGAGATGTTTAACATTCTATATGAAAAATAATATGATACGATGATATTACGTCTAATGAAATACAAAATTTAAAATGTTAACGAAATAGCAAATAATACTACCGAACAATCCGCACTAGGCCAGCGTGATGGACAATAGGCCAACTTCCGCTTCTCCATACCTCTATTTCTCAATCATACTCTGGATTGTAGAGTAGGCTCGTGTCCTGCACTGGGACGTATATCAGCTAATATACAAATGTAATGTATGTAGTAAGAACGTTAATCATTTACCAACCAGGAACCGCACAAAGTCTATTCCAATTCCTGTCATAACGTTCACTTAAAAAAACAATATAGTCTATGCCATTTGTCAATATAAATTCAAAGATAAATCATGGCGTACGCATGTTCACGTCTACTTTAACACTGCGAAGGAAATTGTCGGTCGTTTTGAATGGGACATTTAGCGAGCGTACAGAATAACTTAATGCGATTTATTTATTGTGTTAGCACGCACGATGCACGCCTCTCCTTGCATAATGCGATCGTCTTATTGATCCGCTGTACTACTCACATTCACACAATGATTCATTGATGGATAAGACTTGAAACCGCCGTCATTTTTTGCATTTATTTTTTTGGGGCGTGAGAGAGACTGCCTATACACCTGACAGTTTTTATAGTATAGGTACGACAAACGAGCCATCAGATAACCTGATGGTAAGTGATCACTGCCGCCCATGTACATTCACAATGCTTGGTTCATAGATGTGTTGCCGGCCTATCAAATTGGGAGGAGGACGGGAAGGAAAGTAGATGGGAATGGGGAATAGAAAGTGCAATGCTTTTGAAATGTACTATGAGAAATGGTAGACTCTCGTCGATCGACGCAAATATCCCACTTGATCGATTATCCGTAGAGCAAAGTCACTTTTCTGTTGGCGTGAACGGCTGCGGAAAGATCAAACTAATCAAATTTATGAAAATGACATCTGGCTGTCACGTGAATTCTGTCATTTCAATACATTTGGTCTTTCCACAGGCGTCCACGCCAACAGAAAAGCGACGCTTGTCTGGGGATAATGGTAACACAACACACGTGCGTGAAACATCACCGTGTACGATGATAAGTTGGAAGGACACGAATATTTCACACAATTGCCACAACCAGGTTACAGCACTTGTCATCATGTGTAATTATTTCGTATTGCCATAACAGCTATGAAAATAACAATGGTGAATCCACACTTCATAGGAAAAAAATAAATAAACTACTCTACTATATGTATTAAATAAACAATTGTAATTTAACATGTGCAGCACCTAAAATATATCACTGTTTAAAATTTAAAAGCAACCACATTGCGTTTAAAATATCCACATACATCAAAAACCAGTCAATAAACATAAAAATAAAAAGCTATAATTTATACAATAAATCATCGGCGATGACGCGTCCAGTATGCATAGAAAACAATGAGTGGGTCATTAGTGGTGTCTCGGTGAATCAATTGGCTCGCAGTGACCCCGCGGGACTGACAAATAGCCCACACGGCCCGCGATTGGTCACTTCTGAGTATTGCTTCAACATGTTTTCCGGTGTTATGTTTATAGTAGTTAGATATTATTTTATATTTGTAAAAATTATATTGTGCTACAAGGTGGACGGACGACCTGGCTAAGGTTGGTGGAAGTCGATGGATTCAGGCCGCTTCCAACAGGTCGATGCGGAGATCCTTGGGGGAGGCCTATGTTCAGCAGTGGACTTCCAGTGGCTGAGATGATGATGATATTGTGCTAGTATATACCCGAAAAGGGTTATAGATGTGATACTTAGTAACTTAAAAAATCGTTGAGCTTACATTCTCCCCAGGATGCAGTAGTGGGTGAGACCACAGAAAGGGCGAAAATTCAAAACCGAGTCAGGCTGTACGTATTTTTTTTAAACAATTATTACAACTGCGAATATCACATCTTACTATTCGACTAGTCGACTTTCGTTATTTGACATACACTGGTTACAACATTTAGGTAGAGCGTTGCATTTACCAATAAATTACAAGTTACCATGTTTGTGTCGGAAAATTAATATCTAAAAGCATAGAAAAGCGTATTTAGACTATAATAGTTGATTTACCAATGCTCGGGAGCTTTGAAAATCAACTTCTTAGTCACACATTTCCTAAGTAAAGTTTTACTTTGCAAAATGTCATACATAATATGACATTTCTAGTCAGCAATGGCGCTAATTTTCACTCTAATATCGTTCAATTAGCCTACATACGCGTCTATTAGGCAAAATAGTATTTTCACATCGCATACCTAGATGTGCACTGATGCATAATTTGTCTCATAACCATCTCTTGAATATGACTCTATTGGTGATATAAGTCCAGACCTTAAGGCTTTGTAACTTAACTTTATTGATATTAGGGAAACGCTATAAAGATCGTCTGGTGGATAGTGTATGACTACGCCGTGTCTTAAGAAATTGTTTTTTTTTTGTGCCGGTATGCTCTGGTGCGTGGTGGCCTGTGGTGCGTGGTGGCCTGTTGGTAAACGGACTAGACGCGACTGCCAACATGTTCACGGTGGTCACGGGTTCGAATCCCAGGGCACACCTCTGACTTTTCGGAGTCATGTGTGTATTGATAGTCAATCACCACGCACTAAAACGGTGAAGGAAAACATCGTGAGGAAACCTGCATACCATAGCTGATTTATAAAAATTTCTATGTTATGTAAGTCCCCCAACCCACACTAGGCCAGCGTGGTGGACTCTATATGGCCTAACCACTCTCAATTGTACTGTCGATTGTAGAGGAGGCCCGTGCCCTGCAGTGGGACGTATATGGGCTGATACAGAATGCTCTGATATTGTTTTGAGTTATCAAAGAATGTTAATCCAAAGTAATAATTTTAAAATAATCGCCTTTATAACAAAACATTCACAAAGACTTTATTTTTGTTAGGGTAGTTCGTCACTAAAGATTTATTTTTCTTTCCATAAGCTATGCGCCTATGCGCTAAATATAAATTTTGTACATTATAAAAAGCACAAAAGCAGCTACTTTCTTTCGAATAAAACATCTTGTAAAAAAAATTTGTCACTCATGTTTTATAAAATAAATATCTTTATCTTTAACATGAACTGAGGTATCACTCATAGCGTTGACAAAAGGAATACTATAACTACAAAAGTATAACGCAGGAAAAAATACTCAATAATTACTTAAAGCATTATAAAATCATTTCTAAAACATAAACCACGACTTCTCTAAAATAGACTCCTAACTTCTCGGCGGCCATTAAAACGGCTTGATGCAATAAGATTAATTCAGCATCATTTGCGGAGTTGAAAAAGTGGAGTGATAAAAAGTTTCGCATCTTGTTCAGTGATCGCTATCTTCATTTCGTCGCGGTAGTCGTGGGAACGGCGCTTCCATTTCTATTGTCTGCCTCCGTTTGTGTTATGATTTTTATTGGAGCTTTATTGTTTTAGGCTTAGACTAATGATACACATCGTTCATAGTGTAGAGGTTATGTTGTATATTGGTAAATCTACACCGTTTATGCTCTATATTTCAAGGTCGATCAACAAAAGTGGTTTTATATCGGCAAAAGAGATTTGAGATTTTAAAGCAATGTAACTGAAATTGCCGAAAATTGTGTGAAGTGAATGAATTTGAGGAGGTTAATATAAATTGGCACGTTAATAAGAACAATTTTCAAGCTTTTAATAATATACATGAATTTGGTAGTAGGTACCTAAAATAGCTTGTTTGTTATGCGGTGGAACTTTTATATAGGTATGCCACTCTCCAATAGTCCTTTCCTCACGTAAAAATATTACAGAAGCTCGAGAAAGTCCATAAAATTTTATCACTTTTAAATGTGTGTTTTATATTGTTTTTTGTTATAATACAATTGTATAACGCAATAATATTAATTCCGGCAAGTTGCGATTACCTTATAAAAGATTTTTTCTTATTCGTTTCACATTTCTTATGGAACTTTTTAACTTCTTATAACATATTAATTAACGTCAATGTTGATCTAAAACTGACTGGTATAACTAAAATAATTACAATATTGACAAAAGAACAATGTTCATTATTCTCAAACGTAGTTACTGTTAAACAAATTAAGCTGAAATCATACACAAACAAATCCTCGCAAAACCTCGAGTAATTAACCTCAATACAAAAGATCAATCACAGTAGGTACACATTGGACTGCAAACATATTCTTATTGACATTCGATCATTTACAACTAAGCAAAGCCAGAAGTGTTTGATGTGTAATGTATTTTAAATAAGCCTCTCTAAATGTGTCTTTTACAATCAAAGTCGTAAAAATAAACATAGTCGAAGTAAAAAAAAATTGCATTGGCTCATATAATTGAGAGTACGATTTTGAGGACCTGGGCTTAATAATATACCACACTGGGCTCCTGCCTTTGGGCGGACTTTTACATACCATAGAAATTCTTACAAATTCGCTATGATATGTAAATTTCCTCACGATTTTTCCTTCATCGTTATAATGCGTGGTGAATGGTGATTGACCAACAATACACACATGACTCCGAAAAGTCAAAGGTGTGCTCTGGGATTTGAACCCGCGAGTATCGTTAACATATTGGTAGCTGCATCTGCTACCAATGGGCCACTACATACATTAAAAAATATATCAGATTTTAGAAAACTTTTCATAAATAACATGGTAATTTATTTGTCTAGCAAGAAAACATATCCACATAAATTAATAAAATGTACAATTAATTAATATTTTAACCGTTATTATTCACTGCACTGAAAATAAACAATTGCTATAAACAACACGAGGCTCTTCTGTTTATGCATCAATTATTACTGCTCAACCAAAATATTAATTTTCACCCAAATGTAACACACAAAACTAAAACAATAAAACATTTGCTTACAGATAGACGTAGGTACAATACTCAAACAATACAATGACGTATTGTCATTGACCGTGACTGTCGCTTTGTGGTGCCGAGGGCAACCTCCGTTTTGCATGACAAACATTCTTTATTAATGTGAACTGACACCATAGCAAATAAAATCCCATCTCATAGAGGTTCCAACAGCATCTCCATAACTAATTTTATAGTTTAATAGCCGAAAATTAATTTGGTATTCCACTTAATCTTTATCATTGAGCATCCTCAGCTGTTAGACCCTTGATTTTCCTGTCTTCTTAATAGATATCAAGCCAGACCTCAAAAGTCCATTATAGGCTTAATCAAAATCTAAAATATTCTTCATTCAAATAATCTTTCAAGAGATCTTTTGAATCGCTATTTCAGCTACCAGACATTTTTACTAGCAGACTATGTGAGGAAGCTTCGACTGGTTTAGTAAGATGGTCAAATGCGTTTGTTGGATGGGTTTTATTAGATTAGTCAAGCTAGGCGAGTTATACTTTTTCACGCCACCCGTAGGGTTTCCATCACGGGCTAATGGTTGCTGCAATCGCCAATCTCCAACAACCGAGACTGATGAGGCAAGTAAGGGGCGCAGTACGAGATAAATGACAAAAAATTGCGTTGGACACAATAATTCCATAATAATCTATATGTGCGACGCGACGGCAAAGTGCACTTACTCGGTTGGTAAGTATTTGTCACATTGGTACTGGATGTTGTTAATCAAAACACCTTACTTAAACAGAAAATTCCTAGCCTTTGTATAGAAGCCAGCCTGGCTTCTATTTGAGAAGATCATCCTAAAATATACGCTCAAAAATTGTAAATGAACACACGCGTTCCAAACTTAATACCATAGCAAAAATGAAAATCTAATTTGTAAAACTGAAACCAAACGATACAATCAACTCCGGTTAAAACCGAAAATATTCCAATTAACATTTTTATCCAGTTTTAAATTACTTAATCTAGTAACCATTCAGCTGTACATAGTTCGTTTCCCACAGTTTATTTGTTCGCGTCGGCTATAGACAATTCATTCGAGACGGTTGTAGAATGTAGTGGAGGTTTTTAAAAAGGCGATTGCATCTGATTCTTTAACGAACTCCTTGGTTAGCTGATTTGTTGCGCCTCCACTGATTACATTGTTCAAGTGGCTGAGAAAACAATCTATGCGCTTGTTCGACTGTGACATTCTAAATACTACTCTTAAAAATATCGGGCTATTTTAAAAATAATGTTTAATTTAAACAAATGCTTCTGGTGTTAAACCTTTGGCATTTGTTATCTGCCTACGAGTATAAATATCAAAAGAAATCTTATTGTTACGCAAGAATTAATCCTGCTGCTCTATTTATAGTAGGTATCTATACGACTTTTTAAATAACAAAATAACACGGAAAGATTGCGTTATACACTATTTTTATTTTAATATTCATATGATAGCTATTAAAAGCTTCAATTAGTTGTTACTTAATAAACAATAAAGATTAATAACGTTATCTCGTGACGCTCTTACGTTCTTATAAAAAACGTTCGAGTTATCACTTTTTTCATCTTTCTCACGTCGATAGCCAATAATGTTTATTATATAATTCTCATTGTAATACCGTTGACATTTGATGCACTTAGGCCAATCATTGTGCTCACCGTATCGTATGATTTACTAATGCGGAAGCTACAGTGTTCGGCCGTAACCCAATACAGCGTTCATAACATGTCCATTGCGCACGCGATGTTCACTGCTATACAAATAATAGCAGAATGGGTGAATAACTAAGTTTTTATACAGCTGGTATTAATTAATAAACGCTAATTAATAACTGTTAGCTCACTCGGAGATAAGATCACAATTAAGTATTTTTAATAGAAGCAACGGTGTGGTAGTTTAGCGTTTGATTCGATTATGAATGGTCTGGCTAGACGGACGTGACACTTCAGCAGTTTTCGAATTGCATTTTTGTCGTGTTTAGTTTCGCGTATGAGATTGTATACTTTACCCACTTATCTACTGTACACCTACGTTAAAAATATCTGTATTTATAATTCCAAATGTCGTAGATTTCAATGGAAGACCGCAAATATTTGCAACCAAGTACGCGCCTTGTTAATTAGTTGAAGTCACGTTTTAAACTTGAAAATTATGATGCCATGCTACATCTTAATCTTACTTTTGGAATTTTAAAATTAATATAAAAAGAGATATGAAATGTTATCACTTCTATTGAGTCCACACGTGTAATGTGCATTCACTTTCCCTATCAAGATTCTAGTGGCGTACTTAACACGCTCTCCCCAGAAGGTCTGACGTCAGCTGAGTGGCCGACCTTAACCAACAAACCAACACTGCTACATCATTGAAACATGTTGTAATGAGATGATGGTAAACCCACAGCTCTCGTGTAATTACTTTGTAAATGAACTTAAGTATTAACAAAAACGGCAAAGGTATGACATGACACCCATTAAGTAAAAACTATTGTTTTAGATACCGGTATCTTAAACTTACGAATGTTGTGGTAATTTAATTTTCATACATAAACCAAAAAGATTTTGATTACGATTTTAAGTGTAATGAATAATTTGACAGTACGCGAGCAATACAATATGTACTAGACTTTTTTAATAATATTTTTTTTTAAATCCATTTAACTACCAAAATAACAAGAGGACAAAAAATTAAAAATCAGTCATTATAATCAGTAACAATTCAATGGAAGAATCTATTAAAAAGAAAGTCTATTAAATAAAGAGATGCAGTAAAGTAGAAAAGAATAATTCCACGTTCCTGTACGTTGTTTTAAATATAGTAAAAGTAAGGGCTGGATAAAAGAATTAAAATTATTGCATATTCGCATTTCCGCACTCACACAATAATGCTCGCTTCCCTTTCGAAGGCAAAATTATCATTTACTTTCATACATTTTTGCGAATTAATGTTAATTCGTACATGCTGTTTACTAACGGTGATTGATTACTTACGTGTTACGATTTTAATTATTAATATTTGCCTTTACAATTAAAAATTAATACACTAATTCCAAAGCCTTCCTCGTATTTATTTTTATGTGATACGACCGCTCATGTTCAGGAGCAGCTAAAGTCAAAACCCAACAACCCCATACAAAGCAATGCATGGCATTCCACTGCGCTCGCCATCCAGAGATAAGAGATTAAGACTCAATATGTCCAGTTGTTACTCTGGCTTCATCGTCCTTCAAACTGGATCACAACCGTGCATTTACACTGCTGTTTGACGGGAAAAATAGACAATGCGGTGGTACCCACCGAGGTAGCCCCTCACATATGAAAGACCTACCAACAGTAGTATAACAGCTAACACTGTTTAAAAAAAACCCGCCTACCAGCAGTATATTGTGTCGTTGCTATCAAAACTACAAGAGAAATGCCTGGGATGAAATAAAACTCTTTTAAAAAATTTACTAATTTATATTATATTTTTAATTTTACTTGTATGATCAGATTTGTGGGCTCATCATATCTGCCTCATTGTGTAATACTTAGAGTATAATCAAAGTTAGCTATAGATAGGACAAGTACTTCTGTATTCGAAGAGTAATTGAGTGTGTGAAGTAGGTATCAGCTAGCTCAACCGCGTTGAGTGCTTCTTCATAACCGCAAAATTAATATAACATGGTCTTTATAACATATATATACATAAGGCTTTTGTAGCGTATTATAGAGAATATTAAATATTTCACTATTCCAGTGTGTAGTTTGAAATAAAAGCAAAAAATGATATACTCAGATGCAGTATCGAAAATATTTTCTACACGTAAGTATATAATATAATAAGAATCTATAATCACATTTTCAGGAAGTAGTAAGACTGAGAATCAAAGTATCTGACACAGCCTGCCGCATTATTAACCGAAGTGATATTGGGCAACCAATTTATTTTAGAAACCATAACACAAATTAACTCTGGTGTGAAAATTTTCTGAAGAAGAGAACGTTTTTTAAAGAAGAGATCTAGGTTCGGTAAATGAAGTTTAAGGCACCGTTAGACGAGTGGATTTGATCGTATCAGATAGGCTGGAGTATAATTTTCTGGAAGAGGTAGGCTATATTATGACAGTAACCGAATCGCTCTTCCTAATATGTATTGTGTATTTGGAAGTCTATTATTCAAAAGTAAGGTGCTAAATATATTCAGTCTATACTAAAGTTGATGCTTACATTGATGATGGTTATATGGTATTATTTACTTAAGGTTTTGTTTTTTATTTGACCTTTTTTTCTTTCTCCTTCTCATAAATCCATGCCATAGCATTTTGGATGAAATTTGGTATAGGGATAGCTGACACCCTGGATTAACACGTAGGCTATCCCGAAAAAATGTAGTTTTCCTGTGGGATGACTCAGGAAATAAAATATACATATTTGCTACTTCTTCAAATTCGAATGGATGGCACGGGACAGTTAAGGACAGGATTGCATGGTTTTCGTAATGGGACAGAACGGGATATAACGGGCCGGGACGGAAATATAGTCGACGGCGGTCAAATTGAGTTTGAATATAAAACATTTAGTACACGAAATAATATGTTGCTGATGTGGACTGGACTCAAAACTATCTACACCCGGGTGAAGCCGAGCACGACTGCTAGTAAATAAATAAATTACAAGATGTGTAATCTACGAGTATGACCCACAAGCCATTCGTTGTTTCCTTACTCTACCATTCAAGATTAGAATAATAGTAACAATTATTATAAGAGTGAACTAGTTGACCGTGACCACAAGATTCGTGCCGATTGTGACCGAACGCAACGCGCTTTTCTCTTTTAATCATTTAACCGTATTGTTGCATAAAATGAAATAACTGATGCCTGTTGCGAATTGTTGTTGAATAATTGGAAATAACTTTTGTTAATTGATTAAATATTTTAAAGCGGTGATTATTATGATGAGACTCTGGTCTAATTGCATTATGATTTTAATTTGAGGGAGTTTAGCCTGTGTGCAAACATGCGGACAGAAAGCTTGTAAAAAAATGAAATACTATTTTGTTTTTCTATTGTAATGAATAGCGACAAAAACATGCCGTTCGCCCGATGGTAATATGCCACGACCGCTCATGAACAGTAGCAAAACCAAACACCTTGAATTTCAAAGCAATGCTTGATATTCCACTGCGCTTTTCACCCTGATACATATGATGTAGTCTCAATAAGTCCAGTGGTTACTTTAGCTACGATATCCTATAGCTACAATATGCTTACCTTATTGCAGAAACACTCCAGTCTTATTCACAGAGTTTTAAAACCTATTTTATTTATGGAACATTTTGTGTTTTTCGCTCAAATTGAATTAAAAATTATCAAAGAGAAGTCAGACAAAACATTCTATAACTACAATAGGTTTTTTTGCTGTCTATAAATAGAGCTGTTAATGACTACGTTATATTTATTTTATGAAACTAAAGTATCTTTCAGTTACACAGATCGTATCTTAAGATTCATCTACATCAGTGGTTCTTAACCGGTAGTAAAACTTCACTAATGTAGTACTCCACAAAATGTCAGATTTCTCTATCGTACGTCAACCACAGACTAAGTTCGTGAAAAATGATAAGTATAATAGAAAATAATATTGATTTTTAGAAGTGGAAATCTTATATCTTATTCCCGTCGAACAGATGTTCGAATGTTCAGATGAACCTTCGACTTTCGTATCGTTTTTATAGACGAACCCCTGATCCACATGAAGATGAGTTGCAAACACACGCGTGAATTGACTAAGAAAATCAATGTGTAAACCGACATTTTACATCGATTCCATTAAGCACTTAACACCTGCACGTGTAACAGCAAAATGCAATGTTTATTAATGCCAGTGGCATAATCCGAGTCTCAAATAAATATTACAAACTATTTTAAAAGGCTTTAAAATAGCAACGTACCGAAAGCGCTTAAGAATTATGCGTGTATTTCGAAATAAAGTAATTTGTGAGAATAGTAGAACATAAGACTATTGTTTTGAATATAATAGTACCTAATATAACAGGTAACAGACTAGATACGGCTGCCAATATGTTCGAGTTGGTCGCGGGTTCAAATTCCTGAGCACACCTCTGAATTTTCGAAGTCATGTGTGTATTGATAGTCGACCACCACGTACTACAACGGATAAGGTAAACATCGTGAGGAAACAATTCGAAAACTCTTATTTCCACAAGCAATGAAAATGTAGGGAAGTATATGTTAATCAAAAACACATTATATATGAGGTGCTCTCTTTTAAATTAATATTAGTAATATGACCTTTACACGTATGAAACTAACATTTAAAATGTCAAAATCGATAACATTTCAGACTTCCTATAATTAATTCAGTGAATGCAAAACATTAAAACTGCTATTATTAGCCATTGAATTTATAAAAAAAAATACAGACATAATGTATTCTACTTAAATATTTTACAAACATACATTAGACCAGCTTTGTCTTTAAATTTAGATAAATATATGTAATTTTATGAGTGAACCAAGTTCTGATTACCAAACAACATTTTAAACTCCCTCTTTAATGTTTTATAATTTTTTTTATAACGTCTTCTTTGTAATATGTCATATCTATAGTATTGTGTTAGCTAACTTTTTTTTTAAATCTGCAAAATATAAGAATTGCGTGTTTAAAAACCGAACCGGCATTATGAACTGTTCGCATTCTATAAACTTGTCGAAATAAATGGAGCGTATCACATCTACCATATATGTATTATGTACATACGCTAATGATTTATTATTATTTAAAGCTCACATAACAGTCTATCAATTAAGTGATTAATAACATGCTTGTACAAACAGTTACGAAACTATTTTTTAAGATCCGATGTAATAAAGTAACAAGCTGAATTAAAAAATGTCTTAGTACATATAACAAAAGAATTTCATACATTATTTAAAATCTTGACTTGACTTGAATCGCAGTGTCTGGTGATGATTAATATTGTAACATGTTTTGATAATAATTGGAAATTAAAAATGAAAAAGGATGAACATGACGTCTAGCCTCACAATTTAGCCGTCCTTAGATTTGCCTCCTTTGAGACTCCTAAAAAATAAACCAAATATGAATTTCAATTCAAGAAAACAAACGAGTTCTATTTAAGAACTAAATACGTATTAATCCAATTTCTATTTATGATTCGAAAATAGCAGTTTGTTAGCATTTGGTGGGTTTCTTTTGCATTTATTGGAACAATTACAATTCATTCAGGTCAAACAAAGTTGGAGTAAGTTGTTATATAAACTTACAACTAACAATTACGTCACCAGGAGAGTTAGTCATATTTTTTTTTTGTGTAGTGAATGGTGAGACAAGCATGCCTCGGCTGATGGTAAGCGATACGACCACTCATGGACAGTAGCAAAATCAAACATCACCACGAATGCCATGAATAACAAAACAATGTTTGGCATTCCACTGCGCTCGCCATCCTGAGACATAAGATGGTAAGTCTCAATATGTCCCGTAGTTATTCTGGGTACAATGTCCTTCAATCCGAAATGCAACGGTGCATTTTATTTACATTTGGGCTGTATTTTACAAACGTAATTTAAAATACTCAAGAATACTTTCGATAAAATACAGGAGGCCCGTGCCCTGCAGTGGGACATACATATATGTGCTGATACACTAATTTAAATTAGATGCATCTATCGTAAAGATGTGTTCATTTTACTGCAAAAACACCCGACACGATACTACACATTCATCAAACGCAACAAAAACAAAACGTTTTTACATAAAAAAGATATTTCTCAGAAAAACGTTGAAGATTTCTACGATAACCACCTAATTCGTGGCCTTAGCAAGCGTCGTAATAATGCGATGCTTACCTTGGCGGCACATATAATAAGAACTGGTAATGCCTAGTGGGTAAACTTGCAAAACATTGTATGTAACCATTACTTTAATCTAGATCAGTCCACCACATCATTGTCATAACGGCCACTTAGATCGATAGATCCAATCCTCTTTATATTTTGAAATTGTTTTTTGCAACACTTCCATATTAATACTTGTTAATTGGCACGTAATTATGAAATTGCAACTATTAGAATGTATATTTAAATGAGTACATGTTTTGCTTAATGTTCTGTAAAGTTTTTTGTGTTGGTATTTTACGAGTTTTGAAAGGAGAAAAATGAAACGTAGTTTGATTTATTGGTATAGAGTTATTATTTATTTATTTATTTACATGAGAATATTTCATGAAATCTACTTAGTTTATTTATAAGCTTTGTGGAGTAATTTCAATACTTATGTATATTATAAATGTTTTAGTTTATTTTAAATATTCTCTCAATATCTAGGATAAAATGATTTTATACTTCCGTAATGTAAATGGCAATTAATTAATTCGCCAGCGTATTGATTACACGTTTCACTTTGTTTAACTCCGGATAGTGAAGTGTCCACTTCAGAATATAAATTACACTGCTATTAAATGTCATTGAATACCATGCATTGTGTATAATATATCACGTGTTTACGAGAATTTTAGAGAGGATCCCGGTAAAGGGTAAACGCCCTCACTGTAGATTTTATGGTTTATTTTAATAAACGCCAAATACAACCATTTTCTTAGTAATCATACTCGACTACTTACGTTCTCTCTCTCTCTCTCTTTTACTTTACGCATTCTATAGAACATAGACCTCTTCCAAGGATTTCCACAGACTCCAGTTGAAAACGATAATGCATTCGACAAATAACAACTAAACTTTTAAATTAATTCTTAAGACAGTATACAAGGTTCAGCAATTCGCATTGTTGTAAGGAATACTTGCTGTGCGGGCCTACTTTTACGCCACAAATAATACAGTAATACCGATTTATTTTAAATCAATCATTCGGCTCGAATTGCTTCATCAGCTGCTGCACTTTCCTTCCCTTCTTTCCACTATTTCACGCCTCAAACGCCATAACCACTCGCTCCGGATCACTCCACCGTGTCCAATACTAAATACTAAGTACATGCCCAAAGGCTTAATTACAGATACAGTACAATTGTCTCGTAGGAAGTGGAACATGAAAAAATACTCGCTTTGATACGCAACCTCGTTATTAACCGTGGTTTGTCATTAGACAAGACCGTAATGATACCAGGTCTAAGGCGATTTCGTAAAATTATTGTTTTTTCTTACGCTATGACGACGCAAATATAGCTCGTCTTGTGACTGATCGTTTCATATAACAAGGCAGCTTAATACACCACAATTTAGTCCTTTGTGAAACAATACTTAATTATAAAAACTTGTAATTTATATTTTACTCGTGACTATACATCCTGTTTTTACTCTTCCTGTATTTTCCAAATATAAGATCAAAAATTAATAATATCAATAAAATAAAATGAGTTCACATCGAGAAGTGCCAAAGATTAAAAAAGTAATTATGAAATACTAGGAAAATAAAAATAAATAGAACATTAAAACTAATGTTAATTAATAATATCCTTTTTTGTGGGCAAGTTTAATGAAACTAAACGTTTGCCAGTGCATTTCCCGCGCTCTATCTCGGACAACAGGAAGGGCATAAAACTATTAAATTAAACGTCAATTTAGATCACGGCCCCCTCTCTCCGACATCATTATAGTCTCACGTACGTATTCATTCGATGGCTTTATTCATGATGTTGTTAACTTGGATGAAAATAAGAGTAGAACCAACTATCTCTATTTTTTTAGAGTTTTTATCTCTGGTCTGATGTTTAGGTCCATTCTATTAAGGTAACTGGTAACTGGTAAAATTGTGTAAGGTTATAGATAAATTAATTTGATTAAATTAATGTCCAGAGTCTGAGAATTTGGATTCTACGTAATGAAAATGATTCTATTATTATTAATTTAATATTTTTAGCAATCATCATCATCTCAGCCACAGGAAGTCCACTGCTGAACATAGGCCTCCCCCAAGGATCTCCACATTGACCTGTTGGAAGCGGCCTGTATCCAGCGACTTCCTGCAACTTTAGCAATAACTTAAATTAATTTTAACTTAAATTTTTAGCAATAATATTTTAAGTTCTTCTCGTGATCTTATAAACAGCAAGGAAAATATAATTAACGCGATACAATCAAGGGTCAGCGTGCGTGACAGCAGTATTTTGATCGATAGTTTAACTTTTATGGGATCATTTTATTAAGCGATGTTTATCGATAATAACGTTGACCTCCAATAAAGAACACGATTGTGTTGAAAAATTGGTACGCGGCGGCATATTTTATTGATACCCCTTCACTATTAAATATCATACAACAATGATTTTTTTTTTACCTTTTGATCGCAAGAGATGTATAAATAAATCGGATAACTCTATATTATTTATTTTTAAGTGTCTTTACATTCCCATTAAAAACAAATTATTAACAATTGTAAAAGTAAATTAAGTAAGTGTAAGGTTGGATTTTATTTATAATTAGTGGCCCAGTTCCACCCGGGTGCAGATACACGTTTTTGAAAATATTCTATAACCTATGTCCATCAGGGATAATGTAGTATTCTAATGGTGAAAGATTTTTTTAAATCGGTCCTATAGTTTCAAAGCGTATTCAATGAAAACAAACAATCTATTTTTTCCTCGTAATATTAGTTTAGACATTAATGTAATGCTCCTTGACAATGCAATAATTATGCACGTTGCAAAAGCGGAAAAGGGAAACTTGTCCCACCCTACTTAAATAATAAGGAACTTCGTTCCAATATTTCCACATGCATTTATCTTTCAATGACACTGATGACTCATTTACAACGGCTGATTCACAGCATGCGGGGTAACTAGTAATGAAAGTAGCGCGATTGACAACTCCTTCGATATACAGCAAGCGAGAACGTTAGTACGGAAACTAACACAAGTTCATAGAAACATAATTTTGCGGCACCCGCATGCGGGCCACATATGAAATGAAATGAAATTGGTTTATTGATCACATAGGCAATTAAATTGCTCTTATGATTAAAATATTAATCAAATAGCTCATAGGCTAAAGCTCCCGCATGCGGGCTGTACAGCATGTAAACAGAAACTATCGGTCAATGTAAATGAGTCATAATTTAACGTATTAGCAAATTTGATAATTCTCTCAACATCCGATATGGTCTAGTGGCTAGGATACCTGGCTCTCACCCAGGAGGCTCGGGTTCGATTCCCGGTATCGGAATTACTTTTTTTGCCCTAATCATAGTCGTCATGCTTTTTTGAAACGATGACTGTTCACCTAAATATTTACATTACACAAATATTTTTGTACTAATTCTGATATTTAGAGAAGTTCATTAGGTGACGCAATAAGTATCAATAAGTGCAGAATAAGTAATATACAATAGAGCAGCTTGTTGGAATTAAGAGAAATCTTGGTTCAGACAACACAACAGCAAAACATACTTTCCTACCAATCATATTTCTCGACAAGAACACAAAAAATTAGTAAGAGCAAAAACGATGGAAAAATTCAATTGTAAAGTCGCCAGCAATGTAACAATTTGTAAACATTGGGGAGATGTTGTGTTTAACCGGCTCTTAAGGCCCATTGTAACCAACATAATTTTGATTGTGCAATGGCATGCGCTCAAACAAACTTACACCTTATCGATTCATTTAAAACTTCTGATTTCCTCGCCAAGTTGATTTTCACTCATCCGACGGATTTTTTAATCAATGCTAGCGACGATAAACACAATCCACTTTCCACTTTTGTTTTTAGTAGCTAGTTTTTTTTTTGCAAACAATACATTCCTATTCTGAATTTTTATATGACTACATTAAAATTCTGAGAAAATTCTAGTATTTTGCCATTGTCCACAATTTTGTTTTAATACTGATAGAGTTGACAAACCTTTTTAAATATTAGTATTTTAACAGAACTTACCATTTTTTTTTAATAAGCTTAGAAAAAACGTTATTTAAAAAAAAATATGTTTGCGTAGGACCCAATTTCCGACTATCGCGTCGCGTCGTAAACCAGGGCATCGTCCACAGATTTAGAAAAAATGAATATACAAATAAGTAGCAATATTTTAATTCAAATTATAATATTATAACAGAATCCAACAATTCATTTTTAAATTTTTGTATGTTTTAGATTTCTTCAAGAAATCTTCTTCTTTTTTTATCTTAAGATTATGGCATAATATTATTTTCCTGTTACAAATAAACCAGGGTTATCGAACATTTTACAAAACACATAAAAAATCTAATACGTCAATTTTCAATATTTTACTAAAATGGAGCATGGATGATAAAATAGTTTTGCAACACTGCTAGCTATTATCATCTCATCAATTTAATTTTAATATAACTATTTTACCTCATAACGTCTATGCATTAATAATAGGCCAACGTGTCAGACGTTCTTAATTATAATTTTATTCTTAGTTATGCAGCATCAGTTACGTATTAGCTATAAGAATTCAATAACCTCTACACTCTACAGTGTCATACTTATGAATCAAAAGAAATATGTAGGTCTTTACGAGTAAAACATTAACAGATTATTTGAGATAAGACTTAAAAAAAAATATTGTTAAAAATGCGAATAGTGCAATTGTAATTAAAACTTAAATTGTTTAAATCTTATTGAATATATGAAATTATATTCACATTTAATTAAACCTTTGATATGTTTTTATCATTTTAAAACTGATTTTTTGTTTGTTATTTCCCTCTTTCCTTCCTCAATCGATACGTCTTCTATATTCTAAGAAATAGGATTCAATGCCTACAGAAAAGCTTTCAACAGCCTTCTAGAATGATCTAACAAGCCAACATGTGTAGGGTGGCCATCACCGATGATATTAGTACGGAATGTTTTAAAGGGAAACCTATTTTTATGCACCACTTATCAAGTAGGTAATCTATACTGGGGATAAACAAAGTTTTATGTAATACAAAAACCAGACCTAGAACTTCTACTCAAGAAATCTAAGACCTTTCTAAAACTTCTACTTGAGAAACCTAAGCCTGATAGACGTCCTACTAATTTTATAGTGTTTGTATCAGCTGTCAAGAATTAAGGACATAGTCATATAATTAATTTATCTGTGTTGAAAAGGGACGGCGATACAACATTTAGTTCAGGATCAGAGTTCAAAGCCAGCGATAGGTAAGTAACGCTAATTGTACGCAATAAACAGATAAAGTAATAATGTGTGAATGGAATTTGTATAGCCATTGTAAAATTGTGTATAATTTGTGTGTTAAAATTTCCATTCAGGTATATTTTTATAATTCGTGGAATGTTGGTTCATAGGTCTTTTAATTTTGAATATTATTTGCACATGTATTTCAAGAAAACCGAATACGTTATTAAAAAGTATTCTCAGAAAAATGGGAAAATAAAGTATAATTATTATCAACTGCACACTAGTAGATACCATAATGCTAAATATATACGTCTTTATTCATAAAAAGTTTTAAAATCTGTTTTAAGTATCGAATGTTTTGTCATCATCATCATCATAATCATCTCAGCCACAGGAAGTCCACTTCACATAGGCCTCCTCCAAAGATCTACATATCGACCTGTTTGAAGGGGCCTGCATCACGCGACCTCCTGCAACTTTATATATTCATATTTGTCATCTTCGGTGAAACTAAATTAACAAGTCCTTCGGCGGAACAAAACATTCGATACTTATAATAGGTTTGAAAACTACCAATAAATAAGGAGAATAATGTGTTATTATGGTTAAAAAAAATCATAATTGCCACATGTATTGAGACATAAATCTGGGCAAGCCTGTACTAGAGTTTCTTTACTTTATGAGTCATCTTCACTAACATTACCACCGAGATCCTACTTGCAAATACATAAGCAAATACTTTTAACACCTACACGCACAGATTACAATATTATCTGAAACAACGTACTAAACTCTAGAAAATGTGGACCTACGAACAAGTTAAAGTAGTAGATCTTATGAAGCTTGGAATGCGGTGTTAATAGATCGGCTTAAGCAGAATTGTTACCACTGTTTAACAGAAGACAGACGTCAATCAAGAAAGTGCCGTTACTTTTGGCCATTCCTTTAAACCTAGTATGCTGACTGACGGTAGAATATTTCGAACAGTTAGGAGATATTTGTCCCGGACATGGGGTTAGTGTGTACAGTCCGCCATAGCAACCCATGCAATTGTTTAGCGTTCTGGAATCATTCTTTGCATGTAGCCTATTTGAACAGGCTGGCATATAAAATACATTCATGATTGTTTCTCGTTAATAGTATACTAAATGACAGTAGGTACATTCAGCCATCAACTGTCAAGGTGGTCAATTTGCCCTAACAGTTAAAATAAGTACACACTTTGGAAATATAATTGTGTTATTTCTTTGTCTTTTATTGCATATTTCTTGCCAGTTATGATTTCACTGCGTAAACGCAAAATGGAAAGGATTTGAAGTTTATATTTATAAGACCTTTAAAAGACACAGTTGGTAAAGAGAGGATTGGATTGGGGAGTAAATATATCTGCTAACCTAGTTTAACCACAAAAAAACATCCAGGTAAACGAAGTATCTAATCCCAAAAATGTTAGGAACGGTTCATCCAACTAAAAACGTGTATTTACATAACAAACGAATAAATTAAAGATAAAAACAGATATAAAAGATAAACAATTAATTTAATAAAATTACTAGATACCTACATTATTATCAATTTCATAAATGAAAGTTTCTTACGAAGATAGCACAAAAATAATTATTTTTAACGATGTAATCTATACTTCGAATACTACGGAGAAGCTATACAGTTTTATCGTATCCGAAATCAAAAGTCCACCGCAACGAAATGTCTAAGAAACGGTTACGACATTAGCTGTTTTACGTACAGTTGTTATAATCTTGTTCGATAATTACGCAATAAATGCATAAGCCTTTATCGCATGCATATTTGTAGTAAAGTGTAATGTTCCTTTTATTCTGAGTGCAAAAAAATCTTCGCGCTTTAGCTCTTAAACGGAAAGCCTAAGTTCACACTACATTGCGTAATTATGTAACATGTTCTGGGTACACATTTTTTGTACCCTTTTAGTGTCGGAAGTCAGAAGCCATTTACTCAATGAGCATCAAGACTAAAAAGGATTTAGCAAATGAATATTCAATGTATATATATTCCACCCTTCTCCCACGATCTCTTGTCACAATGTTTGAGTCCCTCTTTGCCGCTTATACGTAAATTTAACTCTATTTCATACGGACGGACATATAACATAGATAAAGACACCTATACTAATAAATAATACAAATATCAATGACTCCCATTGTAAACATTTTAGCCATCATCATCATAGCCACCAGAGCTCACAAATCTATGTATATCGGAAAGACGTGTGTAAATTATTAATAAAAAGATTCGTATGAAAATCTTTAAAACGTACTCACTAAATAAAATGATAAATATTATGTTTAATGTAAAAGGTTTGTCGATATTATTATAGATATAAGTATGTAATAATATTTTATAAATAGTTGACCGAGCTTCAAGTACCTACTGTATCTTCCACAAGCTTCCATTTGCAATATTCCGGGCCTTCGGGCTGATAGGAAACCAGGCTACTAAAAATAGACCATTAATAACCATTTGGTACATATTTATCAACATAAAGTCTATGTAGACTTCCGCGAAACAACCAGCGCTTGTCATTCCAAGCTCTTGATGTTTCTAATCAATCGCCACTTACAACGGCCGTTGACCTTTCTATTACAAACAAAATTATGTTCATAGTATTTCGATTGCCAAATTTCAATGCGGACAACCAATAGCGTTGCTAGCATCTTAAGTTACAAACCAGATAGAATTACTAGTATCACGCTTGGGTGATTAAACTATTTCATGTTGAATATGCATCTATATGTTTGCACAATCGCAGGCGTGTATGCCAATTTGCATATGTGGAGGTCTTAAGTTAATATTATTAATCTGATTCGCAAATATTATGAATCATTTTTATACGATACTTTAATGACGTAGCAATACCATTATTTTTTGGTGTAATTTTTTATCCAAATAAAACTATTTTACAGATTTTATCGCGAATTAGGTTTAATTGTTACATTTTTTACTTCCCAGCTTTCCGAGTCCCGGGATGGAACAGTCGGTCAGTCCGCCACAAAATTCGCGATAAATACTGTAAATATAGTTTTATTTCAATGTGTAATATTCGCGTAAATCTAAGAAACCATTGCATTTTTATTTTGAACCTCTTTACTATTTTTTCTTTTAGTGGAAAACGTCGAATTTGGAGCTTTGATTTTCCTTCTTTACTTTTTTCATTATGAATTATTAGGGAATGAGAACGTGATAGTCCTTACGTCGTATTTTCTTTTTTATAAAAAAATATATATGACTTCATAATCAGAACGGTATGACTATTGTACATTCCACGGTGAGTATTTTTTGTGGTCGATCTGAATGGGTTCTTTGATGTTAATTATTTATCGATTTCTCTTTTTTCATATGAAGCCAAAACCTTAATCCAAAGAAGAATTGTTGTGAACATTTTCCATAAAACACTTTTTTCATAAGCAGATTTTTAAGGATTACCTGTAATAATTTTCCATCGGGTGAATCGCTCGGTATTTGCTTTATTAAAAACGGAAACAGCTTCGTTTCGTACATGTCAACTTATGCAGAATAACAGTACGAAGAAAGCAAATATTAAATGCCAAATATTTATATAAATGTTTCAGAAACTGCACTTACCCATAGAATTTACTTTGCATATTTGTCACGTTTCTTTTCCTTTGAAAATAGTGCCGTATGCTTTCAAATAATTGCCTAGCCATAAATGAAATGTTGTGGCGTATTTTAAAGTAAACTAATTATAATGGTTTCTTAGATTTACGCGAATGTTACACATTGAAATAGAACTATTGCTTGCGTACCATAGCCTCTTTAAAAACTAAAGGGTGTACAATATTATTTAAGAAAAAACTATGTATTTACCACCCTAATAAGATGACAGAAAAAAAAATCGTTAACAAAAAAATCGTCACAATTTTTTGCACGAAATTTAGTTGCATTGTGTCTGAAGTCACTAAAACTACCACCCAGCTTCGATTTCAGTAGCACTCTTGATATACCCTGTATACTAAGTACGAAATATGAGTTATTTAATTATTACGAATTGAAATACAAATAATTCGTTTATTATAATTTTAATAATTATTCGTTTGTTATAATTTTAATAAGTTTATTCAGCCGTGTAATTGATGGGTTCATTGACAATATTTTAAAAGTTTATGACAAAATTTTGATGTTTCATATACAAACCCCCCAACCTCAAAAGATTAAAGGTTTCATTCATAATTTTAAAATCAATTTTAGGTATCTGAAATATTATATTCTTCGCTCAAACTGAATTCAAAGATCGTTCGAAAGGAACAAAACATTCGATATCTAAAATGGGTTTTAAAACAGTCTGTGGATAAGGCTGTAAAACTGGTATACTACGAATCATATACCTTATAGATATTTAGGACTTCTATGCAAAATGTTTAGGCTGTTTAGTGCATTTTTAGTAAAACTTTATCAATGTTTTAAAGAGGAAAGATTTGAATGTTTGCATCGAATAGGCTTTGAAACTACTCGATTTGAAAAATTCTTTCACCATTCCTGTGTTATCTCTGATGAATATAAGCCATAGAACATTTTCAAAAAAAGGTAACTGTACCCGGGTGGAGTCAGGCGGGGCCGCTAGTAGTTAATAAACAAGTTACATTACTCAAATCATTAACAATTTGACATATATGCATACACTATGACATTCAACTTGAACAAGTGTCATTAACTTTCGGATACGTAAGCGAGTACAGAGAAACTTAATCAACCTTTCTCGTGCGCTTTAAACTAATAAATGTTTTGAAAGTCGCGTTCGGATGTCGATATCAACCTAGACCACCCAATGCACTCGCTTATGTCGAGATTATTAATGAAATATGTTGTATGTGTGTATGTGCAATGAACCCTCGCAATACGAAAGGTTTGCCCGCTGTGCTTTAAATAGATGACCGATAGAGTTGCATACACTAATATTGGTATCATAGCAAATTATGATAATTTGTTCGTACTGCGCACGTGATAGGTTTTTGTGTTTAGCTAAGAGTTTCGAATTTTGTGTTCCGATAGTTGAAATTAAGTTAGGCGGTAGTTTATTAATATTTTAATTTTCCTTTAAATTCAGATTTCAAATACTTGATGCATTATTCCAAAGATTTTGAAAGTGCTTTAATCAAATGCAAAGTCATTGATATAAAGGTTTTTTTGTATATCAATGTGCAAAGTGCGTCTAACAAAAAAAAACGTAAAAGTTTTTTTTTTGTAAAGTATCAGAAGAATAATGCAGTTTCATTGAAAGATATTGTTTGTATTGTATTGTATTGTATCAGCCCATATACGTCCCACTGCAGGGCACGGGCCTACTCTACAATCGAAAGTACGATTGAGAGTGGTTAGGCCATATAGTCCACCACGCTGGACTTTATTTGTATTGGTACCATTGTTTGTATTGGTACTTACGAATTGTTTCGGTAACCTCTCGCATAGTTATGCGCGGGCACAAAAAATTGTTTTCACCTTTACATAACTTTATTTGTATCTACGTGTTATAAAATATTATCAATAAATTGTTTTTATTTATAGTAAATATATAACTATAGTTAAAAAAGTTTACACGTACATATTATACTCAATCTAGTATATTTATTTTTGTTATCATAAGTACCTACCGAAATGAGTGTCGAAATGTGTGAACAAGTGTCCTAAATGTATTATTGACTCCACAAATATTCATAAACGCCATATGAAAATCGACAGTGCTATAAGATGGTAATAATAACACCAAAGTACTATTTGCACAATCATAGCGAATTCTTATCAATGCATTTATAATTTCCTACTTGTTTCTGAGATATCAGTTATATGAACAAACGAGTTACAATGTTCACAATTTACGTATTGCACTGTTGCGTGGTACAACTTTGTTCATATAAGTATTCATTAAAAAATTGAATTTCTTCAACGTTACAGCTTGTGGTGGCAGACCACAACAGTTTCCTAGTCTCTAATATAAATGTCCCACTAACTAATAAAAAATATGAACGTAATATAAACTGGCAATGTACCAGACCTGTGTCGCCGACATTTTAATATAATACATTTTAACACTAACATACCTGTAATAGATGACCGGGCAGCGGCAAAACGAACGCTACTGACTCGTTTCCTAATCAAAACAAATGACAGCTGACTCTATCGTCGCTTCTACTGACATAAAAGTTCAAATAAACTGACAGTCACTGATTATACAACAAAACTCATACAGTTCCATAATTTCCATACAGTAATACAGAAAGATTCGATTTTTAAAAAGTTTTAAAAGTTGACGTAAAGGTTTACGCGGGCGAAGAGTAGAAAGGCGCGCGGTCCGTATAGCCTCGCAGTTATTACTGAGTGGAAACGTATTTTGCTTCGAGTTCCGTCGGATCCGGCTACGTACAACGTAGACGTATATTGCGTACCTATCTACGCTTCATACGATCCTTGCTCCAGGAATTGCAACGTAATGTCCTATATTACAAGAACTAGAACATCCGGCGTAGGTACTGGACGAATAATAGCCATTCGATATGAATTGATAAATATCGAGACGAGTTTACTACGCACTCGCACTCAATGGATGTGACTGATGGACGATTGAAGAATAAATGATGTGAAGTAATATAATTTGTTTTTATACGTCTTATAATTAGCTTACATTTTTTACTGTATGTAAATAAGGAAGCTATGAAGTTGTTCACGTATATAGCGTATAATTAAATTAATTAGTAACACGAGATGTTATCATTATTTTCACGGTTAGCAATAAGTGTTGTGCGTGAATAAAATCTAAGTTTGTATCTTGGTGACTATACCGACGACCGTGACACAATGGTAATGTACTTTACATAGATGTTTGTGGAACAAAACACGTAGGCAACTGAATATTTGGCGTAACCATAAACCGACGAAAATTAAAGATACATTTCATTGTATTTAAATTATGGAACTTCCGGAAACTTGATATTATCATATTTATTTCATGAATATTCCCGTAAATTTATTTTAAGTGGCGCAACAACATAAAAGCAAATAAATTAATGAAATGATCTTATTCTTGCTCTTTGCATAGTTTTGGTGAAACTGAAAAAACATTTACGAATGTTACATATTATTATTTGTCAGAATCATTGATTTAAAAACTAAGGGAGTGAAGGGTCACTACATTTGGAGTTGCAAAAAGAAGACCTTGAAAATTGCGCTAAGATAAATATTAAATTAACTTAATTTGATAGATTTAGTCTAACAGGTGATAAAAATTACTATCTTCATTTTTATTAAACTTTCTATCATAATAAAAGCAATCATTTTCAAATAGTTGCGAGTGACGACTAATTTAAGGAACGAGATACTGGAGCGTGCACACCACTTACGTCGGAACACTTTACGTGCTTTCTGGCCTGTCCATATATTTATGTCAATGGTCAGAATGGAATATATTCTGACCGATTTTGACACTCAAGACATTGAGACTGATATTTGGCTCGAGTGACTCGAACAATATTCCAGTACGCCTACGCAAAAATAGGTACTAATTTTATCGATACTGCTTACAAATTATACATAAAAAACTAAGGTTAAATATAACTCAATACGGCAGTAATAATATTATAATACACTATCTACCGTAAATAAGGTTGCATTTGAATAAATATTATTACGCGACTTTAAAAAAATATTAAGACCACAAGGCAAACTGAAAACTTTAAATATAGCAATTAATCAACGTCGAGCATGGTCGTTGACACATAGAACACAATACATTTTTGTGTTAGGTTTAACAATTATTTATGATCGGAACGAATATTCTAAAGAAATAATCCAAAGCCGTGGCTCTTAGCAAATATTTTTTCATCGCCGCGCGGCGCGGCGTCTTATAAGTAGGGCATCGAAACTCGGTTCAATTTTGAAAACCCGGGTTTTCGGGTCTAAGAGTAATCAAAACCCGGGTAGACCGGTTTTTTCGAGCATTTCGATCATTTTATTGTAATTTTTAAAATACACTAATCTGCGTTTATATATCGATTTCCTATCTGTATCAGCCCATATACGTCCCACTGCAGGGCACGGGCCTCCTCTACAATCGACAGTACGACTGAGAGTGGTTAGGCCATATAGTCCACCACGCTGGCCTAGTGCGTGTTGACGGACTTACATACCATAGAAATTTTTATAAATCGCTATGGTATGCAGGTTTCCTACTAAATAAATGAAACTGTACTTTACAAATTACAAAAACAGTTAAATTTATATATATTATATATATTTAATAATATAACTAACCATGGGCGTAGCCACGGTGGGGCAGAGTGGGGCGCTTGCCCCACCCTGGATTTGATCTGTAAGGTACTTAACCAACTCTAACAAAATAAATGATCTAGGTAAAGTGCTAGGCAGGTGAGCAATAAGAGAGTATTTAGGATAATTCCAATTATAAACACAGATATAGAGTGTAATAAAAGAATACCGTGGGTACAGTTTGCTAATTACATATGATTTAAGACTTCTGCCCCACCCTGATCCCACGGCTGGCTACGATCATGTAACTAACCCACTGCTCCACACTTCACCCCATTCATGTCTTGAGATGGACGCGCGCGTTCCATTTAACTTGCATGGCTTGTTTTATTGGTAGGAAAGTAGCACCGAAGCTACTTTTTACGTAATAAATAATAATTTATCAAAGCGTGTTTTTATTCCATTTACTTATTATTGCATTCGAAGTGGCTTAAACTTAATAAATAACAAAAACAAAAGTATTAAAAAAAAACCCGAAAAACCCGAGTTTTAAAAACCAAACCCGGGTTTTTTTATAATCCTCAGAACCGGGAAAACCCGGGTTTTTTCGGTCCGGGTAAACCCGGGCTCGATGCCCTACTTATAAGGTCTTTCTTGCCCTACTTCGACATTGGCAAAATCATCGAATTCCGATGGAGCCATACAACTTTTAAAAGAAGAAGAAGAAGGAGGTTTTAAATTTATTGCACAATATCTTACTAAGTAAAGTATTACATATTAATCCATGAGTAATATATGCACAGTTTGTCTACGAAACGAAAAAGTCGCGGGTTCGATCCTCGCATTGAAGCAAAATATGCTCCAGGTGAACCACTATTTGTATCGGGTATGGGTGCTATGAGACCAAAATGTCTCTTGGTAGCTTGATATCCACCACATAAGTATAAGTAAGATCCCGTGTTACTGATTAATGTATGCCTCTTGGCCTATCTATTTACTATTATTATTTCTCTGTACTATAGATCATACAAACTAACAGCTATTTCCTAGAAAATTCCTGGATAAATATAAATAAAAGAGAAAAAAGTTTATTGCTTCAAATTAGTTACAAAGGACAAAACAATTAAGAATGACCTGTAGTGCAATAGGTAGCTTCTAATGCTCCGCAGCTTAGTACCGAAAAACTGTAGATCACACATTAATTTGTCTCGTTGCATTGCAAGGATCGAACCCACCGTCTCTCGTTTCACAGCCGAAGTCTAACCAACTGCACCACTGAGGCTGTCAGTGTCTTAATGAATGACTATTTTTATACTATAAATAAAATTTATAAATTACTCTTAGGTCTTAAAACTTACTCCTTAATAATAAATATCGCACTTTTAGAAACATAGAGACCTAACTAAAAAAATCTTATTTTTTGTTTAACGTTCATTAAAGGTTTGTAACATAAGAAATGTTGTACTTATGATAGATACATCCAGAAGACCGAAGTATACATCTTTTTGTGTTTCACGCATCAATAGGTCTTTCTTTAATAACAGGTCGACTGAGATAAACATTTTGAGCCAATATGTGATTAAAAGCCAAAATCTATTTATTTTTTGGGATTAGGTCACTTTAATTCAAAAGGTGCGATTTATTTTAATCGTGAATGTTGATTGCACATTAGAGATATAACAATAAAACAGGTAATGAATCCTAAATCAAATAAATCCAGATAATTTTACAAAGCGCAAAATATTTTAAAAGCTTAATGCACGTAAATAATGCGTATAAAATGGCGCCAAACTACAATAAGACAATATGTATAAATAGACTTGACCTGACAAAGAACTCTGGATGGGGTTGTTCAGCTGTGCAGGCGACAATCACGGCGCCGGTTGTGGACATTGTTTTAACAGGGTCGTCGCAAGGACGCTACCGGAAGGTAAACCGCCCCTAGTAGAGTTGATATTTAACATTTTGCCACTAACATAAATAGATAACTTACATGGGTATACGTTAAAAACGATATTTATTCTTAGTGGGTACCATAAACAGTGATCCTAAGCACAAGTACCAAAGCTTTTGTGTATAATATAGATCCAAATAAGCATGTAAATTAATAAGACAGGGGGTACCAACTATGGACGGATGACCAGGTTGAGGTGGTAGAAAGTCGCTGAATGCACGTCGCTTCCAACAGGTCGATGTGGAGATCATTGGGAGAGGCCTATGTTCAGCAATGAAATTTCTGTAAGTGAAGAAGGAGAGAGAGCTAACAACTGTTGTTGGAATCCAAAAGCGCGTCTTACCTTGGTCTCAAAAGTTATCATGATAACTACATTTGTCGATGTTTTATACAACTAAGAATATACAATTACCCAAGGTAATAATTTTTAAGCTATAGATGACTGACTAAGCTTCATTAACCGTCCACTTCGGGAGCAACGTTTCAATCGGAAGTACCTAAATCATTGGGATAATATACTAGAGGGGACATTGCAAACAAAATGTTTGTAACAAAATGAAGGGTACCGTAACGCTCCTTCTATGTCTGTCTCTATCACGCCTACGAACAATACGCAGAGATTTTGTTCCCGATGTCGGTTCTAGTATAATACCTCAATGACCTAAATGAAACAATTTGCTATTAGCGATTTTCATGAAAATCTGCCATTCTTTGCCCTGTGGATTGGGGGAAATTTTTAGGTTTCTACAGACTCCACTAGCAATTTTCATGAAATTCGCTTAACATGTAAACATGCTCTGACCGGTGTTTAGTCCACACTAAAGGCGATTTTTAAGTATCTACCAGTGAATTCACTTTAGTTAGAGGCGACTAATAGGGACAATGGTAGTAGTACTGTAGAATGTGCAGGCACCGGGGGTGCTGCGTATCGTCATTAAATGCCGTAGACAATGGGTATTACTAAAAGCGTGACATATATGAACCTCTCTTTTTGTTATTACTATGCTTGGCAAATAGATCACCTTATGGTGACTGATCACTGCCGCCCAAGAACATCCATAACGCTTGAATCATGGAAGTGTTGTTGGACCACAAAATCGTAAGGGGAGTGGCAGTGGGAATTATAAAGGATGGGAAGAGACAAATGGTATTGGGCATCCAACAATCTTAATCACCGGACGTAACGCGACTGCAAAGCTGTCGCTTCCCGTCGGTCTCCTGTGAGACAGTGGTACCACCCTAAATGAGTCGGGCTCTACCACTAATAAAATACTCTCTTTCAAAATAGAGCTGCAGCGAATCACACATGATTTGTATATATGTACAGCGTAACAATTGCGTTTACAATCATTAATAGGTATTACAAATGTAGAGTTTTAGTTAAATTGCCTATAGCAAATTAAAGTCTTGGATCGGCATTCTTTATTAATTTATTCATTTGTTATATGAAGTTATCTCAATACAAAATTATATTGAACGTGGAGAACAAAAGTAATAAAAACGAAAGGAAATACTCTACGTCTTGCCGCTTATCAAATAATATTATTATGAAATCATCAGAACTTCCGAGGTAAAAACCCAACATGCCATGTATACTTGACAGCCCCTGTGGCGTAGTAAGTGGAGAGCCATGTTATACGAGGCCGCGGTTTCGACCCCCGCTGTCCGGAACAGTCTTGTTGTGGATCCACGAATTTTTTGGAATTTACAGAAAATATAGACCAAGAGCCCGTGGACGCCAGAGCTTTGTAAATTTATTAAAGTTGAAAGTTTATCTGTGCAGGTGACATGCATCACGCTTTTGAATTTATCAGATTTAGGTGTTGGAAAAAAATATAAATTTTTAATAAATATGAACATAATTGCAACCCAGACCCGGATTTCTTTGAGAAATAAGTAATTAAAGATTAAAAATTACCTTCGCCTCTATGAAGGAAATTTAAAATATTTATTTATTTACAATAGGTACATCAACAGCAAACATATCAATAGCATTACAGATATATAAGGCAAAGCATATGAAATCACTGATATGAATGCCAATTAAAGACGTACACGGTACACAACATTCAATATGGCGATAGGTAATAACTTTGTTTCATGAAAATCTGTCTCCGGGACAAACAATAAAAATGCTATACCTACCTAATAAATTTTATACCACTATACCAATACCAAACTATACTCTTTTGAGCTTGTGGAATCGCCTGCGTGCCCATGTTCAACAGCTAATTGCGAATATGAACAATCCGCGCATTATATACTTTGGGAGTGTAGTCTTTGGCAGAATGAGCGTAAAATCATGCTGGATAGTATGCAAATATCATCTGGAGTTGTATACTATACGGACCTTGTAGAGACTAGGACGAATTTCCGTGCTTTCCGGCGTTTTTGCCATACCTATTACTGGAATCAAGTGTAACAGCTCACATAATAGGTCCCATTTAAATATAATAATGATTTGATCCGTGGTGCTTTACAGCTGGCTTCTCCGACTGTAAAAGTCTTTTTGCGAGGTTATTTACCTCTGTATTTCATTGTTTTGTCACCCGCTTTGCACGGAGGGAAGTGGACAATAATTTATTTCCAACTCCTCCTATTAATTTAACTTTCTGATTGATTTCGTTGCGGGTTAAAGACAAGTTAGACATTCCCGGAGACTCGCCGAGCTTCAATGCTCGGTGTCATTACATTGCATGCCACTGTTGATCCTGGCTTACAGGAGTTGCAGTGGTGGGTGTGAGGGCGGGACAGTCTCCTATACCAATACTAAACACAATACCAAAACTGTATCGGGATCTACCATATTTCTATGAATCGGAATTCGACTTTCAACTTTTCGGAAAATTTTCATGAACCAAATTAAGTATGCCTATGTATCTTAATGAAAAACTTTCAGCTTGTTTATAATTATGAAGTTGTGGCGGCCACGGACTCTAGGTCTAGTACCTAGATTACCTACTGTTTTTGTTTATTGAATTTACTCATAATAGGTATACGAAATATAAAATATATAACTATCCCAACAACCCATAAGGTCCCAGGTAGGTAAGTACAATGGCAGATCTAGGGGGGAGGTCATGGGTAGAGATGGTCAACTCGATTTACTAACTCGAGTTGTGCCAAATTCGACTTAACTCGTATTGAATTCTTCCTAACTCGAGTTTGAAAATCGCGGTAGATTAACGAATTTTACTACGAAAGTGTAGCAAATATGCATATTTGAATTCCTTGCTGTTAGCATAGGAACATTACATTTTTCGGTATACATAGTATCCCATGCGATATATCAGGGTATCAGTTACCTTTCCACGAAGTTTCATCAAAATCGACGGCCTCATACGTATGAGACATACATCACAGTACAGTCTCATACAGTAGTCAGTAAAAATTATAAAAACCTCTTTAATTCAATCCAACATATTAAGTTCAACACTCGGTTTCTTCCTTCCAACTCGAATTGTGTAATTCGAGTTACCTGAATTTCAACTCGAGTTCACACGAGTCGGGTTTATCCCGAGTTGGCACATCACTCACACCCCCCGGATCATCTTGTTGATAAAATTAATAAGTACAATAAATTCTGTGTACGTCGATAAATAAAGTAAAAAAGTGTGTGCGTTCATAAACCACAGTAAAAAAATATAAAAATTCTCTAATCTATTTCAAAATTAAATATTATGAATTGGAATAGAGAAATCATACAAGTGTTCTGAACCGAACTATAAGACCCCTCCCCCCCCCCCTGGCTTGAAAGCTGGATCCGCCCGTGGGTAGGTAGCCTAAAAGTTCTAAACCTAGGTCTATAAACCGACAAAATACGTTTACGTTTACGTTATGTATAATGCCTTTGCGTTTACGTCACAAAATATTATCATGCCGTTATGTTGTCAGTATCGTTAATTATGTGATACTTAAATAGTGACATCTAGCGTATACATAAGTTACTAAAAGAAAATTTAAATAAATTATATTTTTATATTTTTTTTATTAATCCTTTAATTATTATTTATAAAGCGTTCAATCATAAAATATGGTTTTTCAACCATATTTCATAGATTAAACGAGTTAAACAAGATTTACGCGGTCGTATAATTACGCCGACTTCGTTGCTGCAGTTGGCAGCATTGTGACCGTGACAAAACTTTCGTTCGTTCGTTGATGTGTGCGATGGAAATGTGTTTTATCGAAACTTGATTCAAATAATTACAAAAGTAATATTTATGCAAATAAGTGTATAACATTGTTTAATTAATATTTGCACAAAATGTATATCAAATCGTGATAAATGTAACAAATCTACAACGATATTTGTTAAAAATGTTATTGTGCTCCAAGTTTCATAATGGCGGCCCGTCGCGTCCCCCGCGCCTCCATTTCGATGACAGTCGAATTATGACAATGCCGATACGTAAAGTTTAGGAAATGTTGTGTATTTGTAAATAATTACGCGAAAGTTAGTTGTTTACGGTTTTATAAGGACTTAAAATGAATCCGGAACACCATAATATAAATACGGGTGGTGGCCAGCCTCCTGGATCCACAGAGGTTTGAACAATTTGTTAGTTTTGGGGAAGAGTTTTTTTTTCTTGTTGGGTTTCTGATTTAATGATGATTTCAGTCTCAGAATCAGAGAGTGCAATCTGCACAACAACAGCAACAGAGTAATTTGACGCCCACCACGTCTGCAACCGACCTGCGAGTGAACTCTGCTGCAGTAAACGTTGCTTTGTCTAGCGTCGCAAAATATTGGGTGTTTACAAATTTATTTCCCGGCCCTATCCCGCAAGTCTCCGTCTACGGGCTACCCACCGGCACGAGGATTGAAAATGGAAAACCAGTTCAGGTATTTTATTAATAATCCAATTCATTAATAATTTTTTTACTTTAATACTTACTCATTATTATGTGTTTTTAAGTATTATCAAAACAACTTACATAAATCAATTCAGACAATCATTATTTTACAAATACCTCACTATTATAATTTTATTAACTTTTCCTTTATATATGGTACTATAGATGCCAATGACATAGATGTAAAATGCAAAGTAAGTGATTTTACACTAGTAACAGTGGTTAATATTGTGTAATGAGTATATTGAATGAAAAAAATACCTATAAACGTACTGTCAGAAAACCTGAGCACACAGTCAAATCTAATTTATGCAAATTAGTCATGAGCCACTATACATTTTTTACTCATGTATGTGTTACGACAAATGCTTAAAATGTTCATACAAATGTAATTTACACCATCATCTTCAGCCATTGGAATTCCACTGCTGATCATGGCCGTATTATACACATTTATTTAAGTCAAAATTAATTATTATATTTAGTTCTGTGATGTATTGATATTGATATTGGACTATTAGATTTACATAAAATGTTTTTTTTAACATATTTTAATTGTAATCTTGTGTAGCAATTTCTTTTCCCTTCATTAGCAAATTACACTCATTAATTTATTAATTTAATTATTTAATTAAATAATAATCGTAATTAAACAAGCATAGGTTTTAGCATACAACTATTAAAAATGTGGTATTTACACATTAACAAAAATAATTATAATTGAAGTTTTGTTTTTAAATACAGTTTACAACTTGTGTCATACTTCTATGAAGGTCATTTAAAAACAATGTATCTTATCATTGATCAGTCCTTGTTACTCCTTAAAAATAATATTATTTAACTTTTGTTCCAATGTTGGGTATTTTATCAAATATATTGATCGCAAACATATCGTGACTTATTTAACACCAAGGCTGTGTGTTAGTGGTTCTCTATATTGTGCACGTCAATTTATAGGTAAAAGCAGATTTTATTAACATGGCCTTATGCAAATGTTTTTGACCCAGTTTGTGAGAATTTTACTGAAAGTTCAAGCCCAAAAGAGGATTCATTGCTGTGTCTGATTAGTTTTGGCTATTAAGAGGCCCTGTATTCAACCACAGACAACCTACAGTTAAAATAATGTTTTGATGATTTCATTCATCAAACATTGATTTTGCATACATTAATTTGCCTGCATGTGGAATCCATGTAAATTACTTTTACTACCATGACAAATGGTTACCACAATCATAATTAATTGACCCAATTAAGTTATTTTCTTCATCATTTTGTAACAATTGTAGCAAATTATGACAATGTTGATGATGAACATTATTATCTCAAAAACATCCCACAATTAGAAATCAACTGCATCTGCATTTAGTACAGGGGTAGATTTCAGTTCCTCATACTGCACCAGTGATTAGATGAGCTTCATATAGCCTAAAATTCTTGTTGGATACTTGAATCATTCAGGTCTTACTGAATTTTTTTCAGTATTTAAAAATATTGTTTTTTTTTTGTTGTTCCTGGTATGACTGTACCTATAATACACTTGATGGTCTGCTGTGAAATTCAAATAGAGTTTACCTGCCAGTTAATGCAACTGAACCAGCTTACTTGAATAGGCAGCATGTTTTGTTGTATACAAAACATTAAGAAATCTGTTGTCTTAGAATCAAATGCCGCAGCCTCCAGTCTTAATAAACACACACCAAGATGAGCACTAATAATCAATTGCTTCAGGATCTTGGACAAGCCCATGCAAGTATACTCAATGGTGACCCAAACATACTGCTTGGACATCATGGAGCACAGCCGCAGGTCACTGTGTCTGCGTCAGGGGCTCAGCAGATACCCGTCTCACAAATCATAGCTACACAGTCTGGACAATCACATGGTAAGTATAAATGTTGTATTTGAAAAATGTTTCAGGTTTACTTGTAAGTCCACCTATTGTAGAGTAAAGAAGGTAGTAGGTCATTGTATAAATGGTTGGAGATCACAGCTTTGTAGATTAATATTCTTTTCTTGATGGAGTTGCACTTACCTGGTGCTGCACTGTCACTACCAATTGAGATTGAAAATACAACAGACAGGATTCTTGTAGTGAGCTTAGAAATGTATTAATTGACTCTGAAAGGCCTTATTGTTTAGATAAAAAAAATTGGTTTTTGAATGTCACAACTACAGCTATTGGTTGGTCACTTGACGCACCTATGCTATAAAAAAGCCCACTAATTTAGTAATAAATGACTGAGGGCTAATTACATCCACATAAATAAAGTTCAACTCAATGAAACTTACACACCTATGACCTCGAGTTGCAGACAGATGCTATCACCTAGGCCACCATACTTCACTTACCTGGATTATTGTATGAATGGGCCAGCTAAGCCTGTCTCGGAAAAAACATGTATCAACAGTTTAGGAATTGAGATTTGTATATTAGATTGATAATCTCTCGGAAAGCGGTGGTAGAGTATTTGTATCCATTCACCATACAAAATACGTGATGGTGGAAAACCAGTATGCACCAGGAATAGTTTTGTTCAATGCACAAGGTAACTATCTTTCGACTGGGGATTTTTTTATGCTATAGGTTCGGCAAAGAAGCAAACATGTCACTTGATGGTAAGTGATTACTGCCGCCCATGAATATCTACAATGACTGAATTATACATGTGTTACTGGCGCATCAAATCGAGAGGGGAGCTAGAAGGATAAAGAATGAAAAGAGTAAATGGGGTATTCCAATTGGATTGAACAGCACTGACCATTGGATGCATTATACAAACTTTGTCCAATCAGCGTTAAAAAATATGACAACTAGGTAGGTAGAGTAGATTTTTATTCTTTCCCGCCCTCTCACCCTTTACTGCAACTCCTGTCAGCCAGGATCAACAGTGGCACACAGAATTGAAACTCGAGCGAGTCTTTCAGGTACACTAGCTTGTCTTTAACTAGGTAGAGTAGAAATGGTAGAAAAGAAGTAATGAGATGTGATTATTATTATTTTATTGCAATGAATGGCGAGACGAGCTTGACGTTCGCCTGATGGTAAGCGATGCGACCGCTGAAAACCGACAGTAGCAAAACCAAACAACACCATGAATTACAAAGCAATACTTGGCATTCCACTGCCCTCGCCATCCTGAGACATAAGATGTTAAGTCTCAATATGTCCAGTACTTAATCTGGCTACAATGTCAATCCGAAACACAACAGTGCATTTAAACTGCTGTTTGACGGCAGAAATAGACATTGCGGTGGTACCCACCCAGGCAGCCTCTCACATATGAGAGACCTGCCAGCAGTTAAAATGTATATAATATGTTTGTGTTGCAGACGCGCTGGTGGGGCACGGCGCGGCGGAGCTGGGCGGCGCGGCGGGCGGCGGCGCGGGCGCGGCGGCCGTGAGCGCGGCGCCCTCCCACCACCAGGTACCCAATAACCGGGTCGAGTTTGTACAACACCATAACATTGATATGGTAAATCACGTGATAACACTCCGATTATTAGCGGGAATGCCATAGACATGCGCTGCGTAGACCCCGTCTCGTTGCTAGTTCAGTTCGAAGTGTAAAGATGGTTCACCTTACAGCTTATAGTTATAGTCTCTTCATGTCTAGTTATAACTTTGTCAGTTCAGTTGACTTCTTTGCTGATACTCTGTATAGGGTAATCTGTGTTGCTTACTGTAGCTTTTTTATCCACTCCATTTGATGTATAAGGTATTTTAAATGTAAATTTAATATATTCACAATCCTTCGGATAAATTGAAGTGTAGATTCTAGATCTCAAATGTGTTTCAATTAGTGATTCTATTTGTGAGAAGCCTAACAAGAGGGAACAATGATAATTTCATATCCTTTTTAAACTCTTTGCTTTGTCCTAGATTTTCATTTTTATTATTCATATAACAGTGAACCTTCTTTTCTTATCCTGTAGCTAATTGCATGATGTTTCTGAACAGGTATGAATACTGAGACCTGGCCCTGTTACTTTCAATATTTTATTCCTATTACTTCTATAAATTTTTAGTATAGAATATTTTTTTCAAAGCTGTCGCTTTTTTCTTAATTGTCATAATTTAAAAAAGTTGCATGATTCTTTTACTTTTTTAATGTTACTGAGTCTCCAAGTTATTTACTTTTAAAACATATAATGATGTCCTAAGTCGTATTTACGACTATACAATGTCGTTAAGTGTTATTAATAGTAGATTAGATTTTTAAAATATACCCTTAATGTAATATGTGGAGTAATGAAGAAAGTAAATTCTAATTAATTATTTTCAATTTAGGGGCACCATTCCCAACAACATTTGATGCAGCAGCAATTAATGGCGACGACGAGACAAGATCATCCCAACCAACAAGTTAGTAACATGAACAAACATTATATTGAAGGCTAAGACTCGCTTTGATAATATTGCTTATATACAGCGCACTTGTAAACATATATTGGTGTAATTCACGCTGCTTTTTAACATCATTCAGCAGGTTAGCGAGGTAAGCTCTTTGTCATATTTATAGCATTATTACTCCTTAATACATTGTTTTGCAATGTGGGGATTGTTAGAGTACTAAAAAATATGTGCATAAACAAGTGCTGTATGCAACATACATATTATTGTAGGTCTTTATTAAATGCCAAATATTGAATATTAAAAATCAAGGTAGGTACTGAAAAAAATCCATTGTCATTGCGTTTCGCTTGTTGCTGTAGTGAGAGAACCATAAAATTTTTTTTTGGTTATTTAAATAAATACACCCAACAGTCGCAAATGTACATTGTTCTGACCCCACACTATGATTTTTTATAATTTGTAAATCATATTAATTCATAAAATGAGAATAGCCATAAGCTTAATTCGCATTTTGCTAGAACAGCTGACCGCTAGGAACATTTAATTAATTTAATTTACATTACATTTATTATGTTGTAAATATAACAATAACTTTTTATGTTAACGCATAGTCTACAATCTTAAATTTTCAATTAGTTCTTTCTAAACTGGTCTAGTATTATAATATTTTCTTTACTTTTAAATTAAGATTTAATAATTTGATTAATTCAACAGATTCAACTAACAGTCAGTGAAGATGGCATAGTGACAGTGGTGGAGCCCGGCGGCGGCAAAATGGTCGATAAAGAAGAACTACATGAAGCCATCAAATTGCCCAACGATCACACGCTCACTGTCCATCAGCTGCAACAAATTGTGGGGCAGCAGGTAACTAATAATGTAGTGTATTCAAAAATTTCATGTATTTAAATATATTACCACTAATCATTCCACAAAGTGCGTGGTGTCCTGTTGGTAAACGTACTAGATGCGACTGCCAACATATTTACGGTGGTCGCGGGTTCAAATCCCAGGGCACACCTCTGATTTCGTAGTCATGTGTGTATTGATACCACGCACTATAACTGTGAAAGAAACCATCGTTAGAAAACCTGCATACCATACCGATTTCTACGGTATGTAAAGTCCAGCGTGGTGGACTATAACCACTCTCAACCCTATTCTCGATTGTAGAGGAGGCCTATGCCCTGCAGTGGGACATATGGGCTGATACAGAATCATTCCACATAGTCGTTGTACTCTGCAATAGAAAAAGAAATTATCTATTTAGTAATAAGTGTCCAAGAAAGTATGTGTTTAGCACAGGCAGTAAAAGCAAAAATGCGTCGCGTGTGACATGTGACTATACGTGATGTTAATCGCAATCGTGGAATGACCACTAATTAGTATATGTGCAACTTATTTAGGCAAAATATCTTTTCAAAATTAGCACAGTAAATGCATTCTTCAGTAAAGTGTATTTAAGAGACATTATATTGTAATGGGATTATATACTGGGTATCTCAAAACTGCTACCGAAAACGAAGCCGGGTGGTAGTTTTAGTGACTACAAACACAATGCAACTAAAAATTTCGCAAAGAAACGCGACAATTATTTTTTATGATTTTTTAAATATCGTCATTTTGGAGTGGTAAATTCATAGTTTTTGCTAAAATAATAATGTAAACTCTTTTATACCTTAGAGTATTTATAAATAAAAGGGTATACACTATTATTTTAGGAAAAAAATGTATTTACCACCCAAATATGGCCATAGGAAAAAAATAACAAATAAAAATTGTCGCTTTTTTTTGCAACTTTTTCTGTTGCATTGTATCTGAAGTCGCTTAAACTACCACCCGGCTTCGTTTTCGGTAGCAGTCTTGTTATACCCATTATAATATATTATACGAATGAAACCAAATCATTTATGTGATGATACAAATCTGTAAATTACTATTTATTCATACACCACTCTTTGTTTTTTAATCCAGGATTAACAGGCACAGCAAAAAAAAAACAAATGTCAATGCTTGGCCATGTTCTATAGAGATTTTTATCAATAAAGACAAATTTTTGTAAGATGTGGCTAAAAAGCAAAAAACTGCTGTTCATGAATATATATAACGATTGGATCATGGATTCGTTGCTGATCCATCAAATTGTGAAGGGAGCAGGATGGATAAGGGATGAGAAGAGTGTATTAGACATTCTGCAATCTCACTCACCAAACAAAACAATACCCTTTTTTTTTGGCGAAACGAGCATGCCATTCTGAGATATAATATTAAGTCTCAATATGTCCAGTAGTTATTCTGGCTAAAATGTGCTTCAATCCGAAACACAACAGTACCCGGGCGGCCTCTCACATATACCCTCCACCAATAAAGCCTTCCCCTATGACACAGTGGTACCGCCCCGAACGAACCTGCCAATTCACGCTGATGATTGACATTACCAGTATATTTATGTTTGTGAAGCCCACAATTATTTGTCTCGGGTCTGGGTGTTTGTGAGACCGAAAAGTCACTTGTAGTTCCCGATACCCACGACACAAGACTTAATTGATCTTAATGTGGGGTCAGGACTATGTATGTGACTGTTGGGTGTATTTATGATTATATTTGCACGGTCAGGTGATAGACAGCGTGGTGCGCATCGAGCAGGCGACCGGCGAGCCCGCCAACATCCTGGTCACGCACAACGCGGACGGCACCACCTCCATCGAGGCCAGCGCCGCCGACCACGCGCATGCGCCGCACGCCACACACGCGTCGCACGCGCCGCACGCACCCCACGCAGACCACGCGCCGCTCGTCAAGGACGAGAAGGCGCAGCCCAAGATCGACGCGCAGTTCGCCATACCAGCTGAGATCAAGGACATTAAGGGCATTGACCTTAAGGTATGAAGCTCATTCTAACACGAGAAATCGCCATTGAAAGTCAACTGGACTTAAAAAAATGCGTGATAAGGTTGAGGCTCAGTATAGCTTGTATCACAAAGGATCGTATTGAGTGCAGCTGCTGTAAAATTATTTTTATTTGGGGGTAAGGTAGTTGAGCTTTTGATGATGCGAAGGTCGATTGTTTACTTCAAACTTTAGTAAATTTGCAATTATAAAAATATTAAAAGAAATATAAACTGCATTACCTACTACAATAATATGTACGTAGTAACACATTTACATACTACTACTGGGTAAAGGACTACTTCACGATTGCGAATGTTTTTGGCATTAGTTTACGCGAGTTCATGGAGCGATCTCCGAAAACTCCTTAATTAAACTCTTGTTGAAAACTCATAGATTCACCATAAAATGTCATATACATAACTGATGAACAATATTGAATAACAGACTGTGGGAGCGATGGGCATGGAAGGAGCTGTCGTGAAGATATCTGCCGGTGCGTCGGAGCATGACATGCATGCCATGTACAAAGTCAACGTCGAAGATCTCTCACAATTATTAGCATATCATGAAGTATTCGGAAAGTTAAATTCTGAAGGACAGCCACAGCAACAAACGAAGGTAATAATAATATTTTCTTCATATATAATGTAACTGAAACAGTAGTAAGAGTGAAAAATTACGTGTTGGTAGATTACCTGAGGTGTGTGAAGTTCGCGTGTATATTATTTCATTTGTTTTAAATTAATTCATATCTGCAAAGTCAAAACTGTAAATTAATTTAATTGCTCCGAATGAGAGATAATATACTACAAAAGTAAATATTCGAAATTAAGATAGTTTTTAAGATGACCATACCATAACTATAATAAATAAATAAATAAAATTTAATTTATGTTTCTAGGTAATAAGTGAGGTGGAAGTCGAAGCCGGAACAAGCGCAGCCATGTCTGAAACAGAGTCGTCGCCGGGACATCACTCGTGTGACATTTGCGGCAAAATATTCCAGTTCCGATATCAGCTGATCGTTCACAGGTATGTATGTAACAGCTTATATTAGGTTTTGCGTTGGTAAACTGAAGAATGCACTTAAGTCTTGTCACTTGCCAAGATTAGGTCACACCTTGCATTACCAATGACTAACCTGACATCAAGTTATATGTCACGGTGAGTGTGTTCCAGATAAGGTTGAACTGATAATAGAATTGTGTGATTTGGTTTGGTATTGTTTAGAGTTAATATTTTCGCTTATTTAAAATCCATAGTATTTGAAAATGCCTCCGCTATAAGGAAATCAAAAGAGTTTTTCATCATATATGGATAGTGATTACTCCGTTACGTTAGAATGACTAAACTAATATTGATGAAAGTTAATGATGTTAGAGGGTTAACTCTTGGAGTTACTCTATGAAACGATACGAACTTCGAATGTTCGGATTCCAAAAATCAATACTATTATTTGTTACACTTATCATTTTCTCCGATCTTAGTCTATGGTTACGACGTATGATAGATGATTCCAACATTTTGTGAAGTATCTAGGCACATTAATGAAGTTTTACGTACGGCATCCGAACATTCGAAGTTCGTATCTTTTCACATAGTAACCCCTGATCATGTAAGGGAAACTACGGTCTAAAACCAGTAGTCTAATTAAATCCGCCAAATAAACTAAATCGCAATGCGTTTATCACTAAAACTTCATTATGCGGAGACCTTTCAATAATGGAACACAGTACGCCAATTGATAAGATGTGTTTGTCCTAACAGGCGATATCACGGTGAAAGCAAGCCTTTTACGTGCCAAGTATGTGGCTCAGCTTTCGCCAACCCTGTTGAATTATCAAGACACGGAAAATGCCATCTTGGTAAGTATTCAATAGATATTTTTACTCACAGATGTTACATGCTTAAATAAAAGTAACAAATGCGGCTTTTAGTTAATACTTTGTTTTAATAGTAAATGCGAGAAATATTTTCTTATAACTAATTATATTAAAAGTTAAAACTATTCATGGTCAAACCTGTAATACTAGATTGTCACTTTTTGCTAGCAGAATATATAATTGATGTTGTTTGTTGCAGCCGGTGATCCCTCAGAACGGCAAGCCAAGAGATTGACACAAGATAAGCCATATGCATGTACTGCATGCCATAAAACTTTTTCAAGAAAGGAGCATCTTGATAATCATGTGAGAAGTCACACAGGAGAGACTCCATACAGGTACTATAATATTATTATACATGTTATAATTATTACTGAGAAATATTAATGATTGCAAGAAACCTTGAGGTATTTAAGTAGGTACATAAATGTTTTGAAAGTAGTGGACATATCAAGATGACTGTGGTCCCTGCTAGCAAGGCTCGTTTGATATTATTCTGCAGTCACCCTATGCCATTCCAAGACAAAGTCTTGACCGTCTTGATATGAGGGAGCATACCCATCCTCAATAGAGTTGTTCAGGAGCTCAAACTTGGGATCACCGATGAGCACCTCCCAACTACACCCAGTGATCCCAAAGGCCTCGTTTAGTCGCCTTCTAAGACCTGAAGGGGATACCGTGGTGTAATTCTAAACGCCCCCTTTCCCCAGGTTACCAATTTAGGCCCGACATGAAATAATTATTTTGCAATTTCATTTTGTTAATTATATTTTCATAATTAATGAATATTATATTTCCTTACCACTGCTACATAAGTAAGTTCAATAAGTCAAGTAGTAATCTTTGCATCAGCCCATATACGTCCCACTACACGGCACGGATCTGCTCTTTAACCGAGAATACGATTGAGAATGGTTAGGCCATATAGTCCAACATGTCGGCCTAGTGCAGGTTGGCAGACTTTATATACAAATTTTATTTACAAATGGCTATGGTATGCAGATTTCCTCACGATTTATCCTTTACCGGTATAGTGCGTGGGGATTGACTATCGACACACACATGATTCGGAAAAGTCAGAGGTGTGCCCTGGCATTTAACTCGCGACCATCGAGCATATGGGCAAATACGGATGATTAGTTAATCAACAAGCCACCACGCACTTCCAAGTACTAATCTACCACCAAGGGCGGATCCAGCCTTCAAAAATGGTTGTGGGCATGGCAACCCGAAAATAACGAAGTGGGAGTCTGCGTATGGTCTTGCTTATGATTGTTTTACGCAATCAAGATTTGACTCTGCGATTTTGTTATATTGATGATATTATGACATTTGATGTAATATTTTCAGTCCATCGATCACAATATAATACGGAAGTGTGACGTCATACGTTACGAGTTGTGGGCATGTCCATCGTGCCCACTACGATGGATCCGCGCTTGTCTATTACAGTATTAAAGAGCATTATTGATGCGATTATAATTTGTGTAGATGTGAGTTCTGCGCGAAGACATTCACTCGCAAGGAGCACATGGTGAATCACGTGCGGAAACACACCGGAGAGACGCCGCACAGATGCGACATCTGCAAGAAGAGCTTCACCAGGAAGGAACACTTCATGAACCACGTCATGTGGCATACGGGTCAGTACTGAGCATGTATTATATTAACTATATACCAATATACCATGCAGATGTACTCAGGCAGGTTAAAAATAGGTGGTCTTTATCATTATACTAACAATATACAATGCAGATGTATTCAGACAGGTTCAAAAGTAGGTGGTGATTAAAATTTTTATTTTGCGATGTGTATAGTTATCTAAAGATATAACATAGTCTTAAATGTGTAATTCAACTGGAATTAATTGATTATTCACGTAATGTAGACAATGTTGACCGAATACAAAATAAGTTTGTTATTACTGTACTATACAGTTCCTAATACAGTTTTTCTGTAGAACTGTATTCGAATTGAATGTCGATCACACCACAATTTTATTTTTAACTCTAGACACCTGGTGGTAAGTATAATTCATATAAAATTTCGACACAATACGCAGACTGTCGACTGGTGGTAGGTCTCTCATATGTGAGAGGCTGCCTGGGTGAGTACCACCGCAGTGTCTAATTCTCCCGTCAAACAGCAGTTTAAATGCACTGTGGTGTTTCGGATTGAAGAACATTGTAGCCAGAGTAACTGTAGTACTGGACATATTGATACTGGACTTAACATCTTATGTCTCAGGATGGCGAGCGCAGTGGAATGCCAAGCATTGCTTTGTAATTCAAGGTGTCGTTTGGTTTTGCTACTGTTCATGAGCGGTCGCATCGCTTACCATTAGGCAAACGGCATGCTCGTCTCGCTATTAAGTGCAATAAAAAAACAAAGACATGACAAATATACACATGTTGAAATACTTGACGCTCAAATATATTTCGGACAATAACGGGTCTTCTGCTGCTGTTTATGGTAGTCGCTTTGTGGACACAATGAACTCGAATAACAAGCAAAGATGTTTACTCCACGAAGGTTTAATATGACACAGTGGTACCACCCTGGTAAGTCGAATCGTTAGTTCTGTAGCTGTAACAAGCTACAGCGTGGTTCAATCAATTCGCTACTGAGTCGCTGTCGTGCATGTATAAAAGTCTGCAGTAAATTAAAATGTTAACAATGTAAATTTGTATAAACTGAATATGATGTCTATAATGCATTTAATAAATGTAGCAGCTATTTAACATGTGTAATTTATTTCGAAATCTTTAGTTTGTAACACATTTCCTTTCCGTATAAGATTACATGGAATACCCAAGCCTGCACCAGTACCATTAGTGTAATCCAGTGGTGCAGAAAGTAGAAATAACACTTAAATGATTCAACTATTTACACAACAATTTGTTAATAATTTTGTACATGAACCCAAATAACTTGCATTTCCCGAACTGTAATATATTCCTAACAATCACCGGGAGGTTCGTCATTCAAACAAAAGACAAACTAAACGTTTCGAGTAATATAGTTGCATCATTGAATGTTAACGTTTTATTTTCTGCCCCACTCAAATAGGTGAAACGCCGCACCATTGTCAAATATGCGGGAAGAAGTATACTAGGAAGGAGCATTTAATGAACCATATGAGATCTCACACGAACGATACACCGTTCAGGTGTGAACTGTGCGGCAAGTCATTTACGAGGAAGGAACACTTCACCAATCACATATTGTGGCATACGGGTTAGTACTGCTTTCATTATACCACGTAGTGCGTACCGACTACCGACAAACGGCTGTAGGTCGGCTGCTAAATGTGTGGATTGCATTGTGTGGTCAGGCTTGGATTGTTCCATTGTTCTCATTTCATTGATAATCCGTATTACGTTTTTATTCATAGCTCATTGAACTAATGTCCCATCTCAATTTACTGATATTTAGGTTTATTGATTTATTAATAACTGGTTTAAATCTTTTCAGGTATCTATACTAACAATAATTCATATAGAGGGTAGTGAACACGAAATACAATTAATTGAATTCACATTAGCACTACTATATTTCACTTCATAAGGAAATATTTAATTATTATTATTTTTTTCACTTGAATTTATTATTTTCTTACCAAATTTTATTAGCGATTTTGTTGTGGTTTAATAACGTCCTGTTTTCACCGCCCTGAACTAATTTTATCTTCATCATACACTAAAACAAAGAATATATTGAACATATAGGCAATCAAATAGCTCTTATGACAAATCAATACATATACTTATTCTATAATTACAATATAATTTATTAATTAAATTGATTTAGGTTTATTTTGTGGTAGTCGTCTTATCTATTATTTCTAACTATTAATAGTAAGTAATATGCTATTCATGGAAATATTTTTTTACGTTAATCTATACTTCTGTATCAGCCCATATATGTCCCACTGCAGGGCACAGGCCTCCTCTACAATCAAGAGTACGATTGAGAGTGGTTAAGTCGTATAGTCCCCCACACTGGCATAATCTATATTTAGTGGACAATAAAACATATTTATTTGCAGGTGAAACCCCGCACCGTTGCGACTTCTGTTCGAAGACGTTCACTCGCAAGGAGCACTTGTTGAACCACGTGCGTCAACACACGGGCGAGTCTCCGCACCGCTGCAACTTCTGCTCCAAGTCCTTCACGCGCCGCGAACACCTCGTCAACCACGTGCGGCAACACACGGGCGAGACGCCATTCCAGTGCGGATACTGCCCTAAGGCGTTCACGCGGAAGGACCATCTAGGTAATACTCATTTTTTCTTCAAATCAAATATTTTTATTGCGGACATAGGTTTACATAAGCTGTAAGAAATTGTTTATCCGTATGGCCCGCCAAATTAGCATACAATAATATAAGAATTTTAGGTATCAAACCCAAGTCTCAAGGTCTCAAACTTAAGTCGTAGAAGAAACATATTCTCGATCTTAGTGGTCAGGACTATAAGTGTGACTGTTGGGTGTTAATTTATTTTAATTTTAATTATTCAAATAGCCTCTAGGGCTGAAAATAATATCTAGTGCAGAATCATTTAGTTATGACTTCTATAATCTATTCCCTTAGTCCTGTTCCCAGTCTACTTAAATTAAAAGTTCGAAGAGAAATGTGAAGTATCATATTGTATCATACAGTGAACCACGTGAGGCAGCACACGGGCGAGTCGCCGCACAAGTGTTCGTTCTGCACGAAGTCGTTCACTCGCAAGGAGCACCTCACCAACCACGTGCGCCAACACACCGGCGAGTCGCCGCACCGCTGCACATACTGCGCCAAGTCGTTCACAAGGAAGGAACACCTCACCAACCATATCAGGTGAGTCACGATCTATCAACGGTTGTGGTGTTTTATGTTGACGTGACTGGATCAACAAAAGATGGAGATATTGGGAAATTCAAATAATTATGTAGTATATTGATTTTTGATGCATATCTAAGATCTTTGCTTGTGGATTCGATATTTGGTATTAGCGTGATTCATGATCGCCATACGCAATATTGAAATAGCCGCCGTAGTGACCTACGCCAGTATGTCACGTTTCGGGTGTAGCCTATTTATGTATAACAGGCTGGTAAAACAGAATATCAATGAGATTGCATTTGAATAAATTAGTCATCTCAACATAAAATACCATAAACCGAGTAACATAGTTTTCTTAATTATTCCTAGATGTAGAATAACAATGCTGTGCTACATGGTTCATTGCCAGTATATTTAGATTGGTCCTATATTTCTTAAGCATGTAACAGATTAGTTTGCATGAAATTAGCATGCCTCCAATTTGTAAGGTAAGATGTTTCTTGTTATGACTTTATCGATAAGTATTGATCCTACTCCTACCTGATAAATCCTAGATGGCATTTGTGTGAGGTTTCCCCATTAAATGTAGCACAGCATTGTGCATTCCGATTTGGGTTTTTTTTTACCGGAGTGTAGACGTTCCTGAGTTCCAACAATTGCCGTATAATCAAGCAACGACATCCCAATCGCAGCGGGTTTTATATCGTTTAACGCAGCTATGAAATTCTGGCAAACCATAGAATAGTGAAGCTATAGTTGATGTAAGGTTGGTTGGGTGCAGTTAAGCGTGTAATAACGGCTGCATACGAGCTATATGCCTCGATATGCGTACGTTGACGTTGAGAATCGTAGGTGTATGTGATGTTGAAATCGGAATGTACTCTGTTGGGCAGACAGCACACGGGCGAAACTCCACACAAGTGCACCTACTGCCCGCGCGCCTTCACGCGCAAGGAACATCTCAACAACCACATCCGACAGCACACCGGCGTCACGCCGCACGCCTGCACCTACTGCAACAAGACCTTCACCAGGAAGGAGCATCTAGTTAACCACGTCAGGTAAACGCACGTCCAACATTACAACTTCATACTTGTTTCTTTTCCTTTGTATAGATTTAACATATAATTAGTTACATCGCAATTTTCCCGCGTACAGAAAGAGCAACCTACTAAAAAAGTGAAAATCAGATAAATAGCCCTTATTAATAATATTACGACTAATAGAAATGTAACGAAAATAGATAAAGAATTCGGATAATGCGTAATTCCATGCTGTTGTGTGGTGATACTTAAAAGCGACAACAAATAGCTGACTGAAGTCTTTCGCAAGTAAATAACGTTGCAACTTATTTAAACGGCACAACAATATCTACATATATTTGCTAACTAAATTTTATTTCTGAAAGGTACATTCGAGACATTAAGTCCATAAATAAAAAAAAAACAGCCTATGGGTTTCGGCTTCATCTTATCATATTTTTGTTGCAGACAACACACGGGCGAGACTCCGTTCAAATGCACGTACTGCTCAAAGTCATTCTCACGTAAAGAACACCTGACCAATCACATACACATCCATACCGGGGAGACCCCACACAAATGTCCCTTCTGTACTAAGACATTCTCGAGAAAGGAGCATCTTACCAACCATGTTAGGTACGTTTTTTCCATTCCTTTTTTATTTTGTGAATATTATTATCTATTGTTGATTCTGGAATGTTCATCTTTACTTAGTTTAGCTATTTTTCTCATTGTTGTGCTTTATGTAATCTAAATGACCCTTTTCCTTATGCTAATGCTGTAGAATATTTTTATGTATTATGTAATTATAAATAACTATGTTACATTTAAATTAATTCTAGACTAAAAACAATGTATAACAAAATTTATAATTTCCTGAAATGAGTCATATATCCACATAACCGGGCCCTTTCGCCGGGCGACTAATATCGTAAAAATGCTTTAACACTTTGTCAAAAATGCCTTATTGTGTTCTTAAAGTTACCTAAATTGTATATTTTTAACTGTAGGAATAATAATACTGTTTATTTCAGAATTCACACGGGAGAGTCGCCGCATCGTTGTGATTTTTGCCAGAAAACGTTTACGAGAAAAGAGCATTTGACGAACCACATGAAGCAGCATACGGGCGACACGGCGCACGCCTGCAAGATCTGCTCCAAGCCTTTCGCGAGGAAAGAACACCTTATTACGCATATGAGGTTAGTTAAATAATGTTAATATTTTGTTACCTTATTAGAAACATGTATGAAAAGATTTTCAATTAACATGTTCGACTATATGATTGTGCGTGTAAAAAAAAAAGAATTAACCTACAGAGGCAAAATATGTTTTACAGATTGACTTTAATGCCAAAACAATTAAATATCCATAATTAGAGCTTGGGCTTATTATGTATGGCAATATGACGGTTACATTCCCACTCTAGTACAAATGTGCCCTGCAGTCAATGTGTTGAGTTGAATAAACAACCTATGGTATGATTGGAACTCAAACCCAAATTGAACATAGATAAGTCACAAATTTTATCTACTATATTTGTGTACTTCTGATTAAAAACTTACTTATGTTGTTTCAGATCACACAGTTGTGGAGAAAGGCCGTTTAGCTGTGATGAATGTGGGAAATCTTTCCCGCTCAAAGGAAACTTATTGTTCCATGAACGATCGCACAATAAAGGCGCTCGGCCATACCGCTGCGATATTTGTTCCAAGAATTTCTTATGTAAAGGTTCGTAATCAAATTCATATCAATAATATTACCGGAGTTTTTAAAGTTTTATATAACAATAATATAATAAAGACTGTGGTGGCCTGTTGGTAAACGGACCAGACGGCGCTGCCATCATGTTCGAGTCGCCTAGGGCACACCTCTGACTTTTCATAATCATGTGTGAACTAAAACAGTGAAGGAAAACATCGCGATACCTGCATAACATAGCGATTTATAAAAAATCTATGGTATATAAGTCCGCCAACCTGCAATAGACTAGCGTGGTGGACTATATAGCCTAATCACTCTCAATCATTCTCTTGATTATAGAGGAGGGCTGTACCCTGCAGTGGGATGTATAAAGTCTGATACAGTCGGACAATAATAAATAATGCAATGAATAATGGGCCATTTATTGTAGAGGCCATTGAGTTAATAACCTTAATTTTAAATCTTCCCTATCATTTATTTTGCGTGCATAAACTATATTATGTTTGATAAGTTCATAAGGCATAAACACATGAGGATAAGGAGTCTACTCGAAATAAGACTAAAAATATGTTGGGTGCTGTTTGAATTAAAAGGGCGCCGATTCTTAGGCAATGATTAGGAATAGGTAATAATAAAATATAACTCAACAGGGCATTTAGTGTCGCACCGGCGCACGCACGCGGAGGCGGGAGAGACGCCGCCCAGCGGCGACACGCCGGCCGGCACCGACGACTGCACCGATTGCAACAAGTGCGTCAAGATTGAAGCCGACGCGCCAGAGAGAAAACACGATATCAGGTAATAATGTTGTTTCTAGTCTATATACATCACAGTCGGACACGGCGGTTCTATTGAGTTGAGATGAGATTGGCCATAGTGCACTATGTTGGCCTGGTGTTTAAAGGCTTCACATAACATAGAAATTCTTACTCAACTGCATCACTGATTGTCTTCATAATATATGCCTTCAAAATCAAAAACCGAACTCGAAATTAGATTATTTTATTATTTTCATAATATTATTTTGAGGTTTATTTTTCCCAGAGAATAGAAATTAAAAGCCATAATTTAAAAAAGAAACTTATTTTACAGAACCACAGTTGAAAATCGACCTGCTGAAAACAGTGTACCGGCACCGCAACAAAACAATGCAGCTGTTATGCAAATAAATAATCAAGTAAATCAGGTGAGAAAATATTCATTTATCTGTGAATGCGAAAATAACCATTTCTGATCTTGTTCCAAAATATTTATGAATAATATCATCTACAGAGCTGACAGAATGAACTGCGGACAACAGTTTACAATTTATATTATAAACATTTGTAATATGTGTTCCAATATAATATCTCGATTGAAAGGAGATTTACTATAAATTAGTATTGGTCGGAAGATTGTTGACCCTTGATGAAACTTACTTTTTTGTGTAGGGAAAAATGTATATTTTCAATATATAACATACTTGATTACTTACAATATATAACATACATATACAACATACTTGCGATACAGGCCCGGAGTTCTTGGAGAAATGAAATTGAATTCGAATATATTAATTTTTTTTTATATATTTGACTCTCTCAACAGAATGTAAAATATTATAAAAAGGTTTATGAATAATTTTAAGCAATATCGGTTTCCGGATCTACGAATTTTTTTACTGATAATATGAATAGGAATACTCCTTTTTTGTGTTAATTAAACAAACTTTTTGATTTGTAGCAACAAGTCCGGTCAGTGACGGTGACGAGTGCACAAGGAGTGACCACGGGCACGTTCACGCACACGCCAAGCACCCAGCATCACGCCGGGACCGCCATCGGTCACCATCCCGTCACTGTTAATTACTAGCATCCGCCCGAAGCTGCCATCGTCGCCTAGTAACAACGGCCATATTCGCAAAGGCACTTTGGCAGAGCATTATATCATGGAAGAGTGTAAATATGGCATTTGTACTATATTCGATAATGACTAGCCCATGTTGCAACAGATCTAAATCACGTATGGAACCTTGTAAATTAAATGATCACACTCCTAATCATACATTTTCAATGTATATGATAAGTATTTTTTAATACAAAGACTAAGATTTTGATTAGAAGTGTTTTGTTTAGATCTAGTGAAATATTTAGGTTTAATTAAAATTAATATTAAAGTGTTGTATCATTAGATCAAAGAATACAATTAGGGGTAGATGAAAATATAAATTGACTATTATTTAGTGTTGAGGTAAGTTGGTTATGAGTTTTATTATTTTGGAGTGTGAAATAATATTGTGATACACAACAGGTTCCATAAAGGCCCTTATGACTTTATCAGTGTTACAGAAATATTACAATGGACATTTCTTCTTTAATTCCCTTTAAAGGGGTAAACTCTGAATATTCAAGGCTGTTTTTTAGAAATAGATTTCAGTCCTGAACACACAGATACTATCAATGTGAAATTCGCCTGTTGTGATATTGAATTCTGATACTATTTGTGTGTCCTACGGCTGCTAAATGCAATAATCTTTCATAGCTTTTGAAGTAGTGGCAGTCATTTTATATTGTAACATAATAAAAAGTGTAAATAAATAAGATCTATTGTATAAAATAAGAGAATATTGCTTTTATGCCTTTTTATATGTATTGTAGTAAAGAGGGTATATACGTTTTGTTTTAGGTGGTAATTACTTTTTAATAACTTGGGTTGAATTTCTTTTAGTGCACATATTCATTACTTAAAACAGCAAACGCACTTATAAGGTTATCTTAGTTTTAAACAGTTACCAGATGGTTACTGATTATCAATATATGAAGTCACTGTACGGTTAAGGATTGCTAAATTTTGAGTTAATACTTCTAACAAATCTGTAAAATGTTACTAAAATTGCACTGTAGTTACATTCCTTTTTGACTTTAGTTACTTGACAAAAGTTGATTCGCGTACGCATTCATTGTACACATTTGCGTATGATAAGTTAAATGTACATTTTAATGTTAAAGAGTTCCTTGTAATTATATTTTACGAAAGGAAATACATATTTATGTTGTCATAGCTATTTTTTATAAGAGTATATAATATTTTATTTACTTATTAAAGCAGGGACCATGTCAATATGAGGGTGAAAATAATGAAACCTCTCGCTGCTCCCCATTAAATGTTGAAATATGGAATTAAAGTTTTGTTTCATATGATTGTTGAATTTCATTCGTTTTCGTGTGAAACAAGTGACGGTATCTGGTTCAGGAACACGGTCCAGCTTAGATAAAATTATTCTTTGCCATGTATGTACGGTACAAGTGTGATAAAGCGTTTGTTTACTATGTATAGGCTGATGGTTATATTTCTTGGCTTAGCACGAACCCATCAGCACACAGAGTGATGTTATAATCACTCGTGTCGGCTTGTTAAACGACGTAGCTTTGTATTTTATTGTAAATATATATAGTTTTAACTATTCTGATCGTATTTTAGAGTAAAAATCTGTATCAAAGTACGTCATAGGGTGTACCTGCTGGGTAGACCATAGATGTAGTATAGAACATAGATCGGCAATGTGTCATTTTGAGCGCGACCAAAGCTGATTTACGATTGTGTGCGTGAAGTTTACATGTGTGCTTGACATATAGTGGTGTACCACGCACTTTCGATAGTATCATATCGATATCGATATAGCTATCGGCCTATAGTTGTGAAATAAAATGTTATTGATATATGCGACATTTTATTATATATTAACAGAAACTTATTGATGTGTTTATTTCAATACAGATGTGATAAACACACAAAAAATAAAGATAAATTGTCATATTATTTGAAAACATTTTGTTTGAGATGTGTATGAGTCTTTATGTTTACCTGAACAAAATTATTTTTTTCATTTTGATGTATATATAGTACATACACCTAATTAAACTGAGAACAAAAAACACTTTTATAAAATAAAACTATAATTTACAAAGTTTAGCGTTTTCGGTTTATTTTCTTAATTTCCCGTCGCGAAGTTTCGATTACTTTACAGCTTTCGTAGTCACAGGGTGGACTCAGTCTGCAACAAAATCCATGATTATAAGTTTTTTTCAATGAGTTACATTCGCGTAAGTATATTTATACTAGAGTTAAAAAAATATGCTTATTTAAGTCAATTAATTGACTTGTAACACATTGGGAAGTGTTGGACGCCTGCTAGGCCGCGTTGGAGGTGTACGGAGGAGCTTGTAGGAAGTCTTTGGATGCAGGCAGCTTACAACAAACTGATGTAGATATTCTTGTGGAAGGCCTATGTTCATTAGTCGCATTCCTATGGCTGAAGAAAGAGACAGTTTAATAAACTACAAAGGTTTTCTCGATCTCGTCACCTAAACTAATGTTTTTCCTATGAGAATTATAAATTTTAAACCTATACCTAATGTATGATAAATGAATAATGTTGCTTCAAGGTTTGGACGATGATACTGTGCATAGAAGTATCGCATATTTTATAATAATATCGAATATGTTCTTGTTTTACTATTATAAATTGAGAGCCTCTTGGCAGAGATTGAAACAGGTTCTTATTTCATAAATCACACACATGAAGTGTTATAATAATTATTTCACAAATATAAAAAAAATGAGAAAAAGTAAAGTAATAAGTAATATTGTAGAATGAATACTATAATAATGGCCGGGGAAATATGGCCGAGATAACGCCAGGTAGAAGAAGAAGAAAAATGCACACTATCACAACATACTATAGCTCCATAAAAATGTAAGGAAACATGTGTTTTCATCGACTATTTTATCGACAACCTTTTATTGATCGAACCTGTCAGTCAATCCCTAGCAACTTTTGGTTGAAATTATTGTAAATTCACGTATTTGATATTATTTTTTATACGCAATGGATGCTTTCAGCGTATTTATACAATGAAATACTATATTCTTTTCTACCGATATGTATACACGGATTTCCATTTAATTCTATAATATCGTCACAAAAAAGTATTGTGCAAAAGTGGCCGGTACCTGTGAAAACTTTAATTATTTCGGATTTTTACGCCTGCATGAACCACACCTTGGCACTGCACAATGCACTATAATAAACTACGTTTAATAAATATAACCAAGTACTGTAAAATTAAATAAATTATGAAAATAAGCGAATTTTGTTGCTCGCTTAGTTTGACATATTTTGACTCTGGGTCACTGCTGGCTACTTCTGTGTAAACGTATGGTCGCATCATGCATCTCGCTTTAACATATGAGTTAAATTATTCTATCTCTTTCACATTGCCGATCTATGTTTTATACTAAATCTATGGGGTAGACGATGCTGTTGATTAAATGGGATTAACGATTCAGAATCGCCAGTAGTAAGATTTATATTGTAAGGTGCGATGAATCATTGAGATAATTTATTATCACAGCCATTTGGTAACTTATCTACAATGGTGCCACGCTAACTTATATTTTATAGTGTATCTAAATTTTTAGATGAATAGGTACTAAAAAGTAAATTATGTTCAGTAATTTGATATGAATGAGATTAAAAAGTGAAAGAAATTGAGTGGTTTTATTCTTAAAAAAAATTATGTCTACCTTTAAAAGTTTCAAGTTTATAAATGTTGATACGTCAGTCAATGCTGGCAACTGTTAATAGGTGACTGTGGACATTGTTGTAGTATGCGGAGGTATATGAATAACAGTGGAGTTCTGGATAATGTGGTACAATTTACAAATGCAGCCATTACAGTACACATACACTTATAAAGTTTTGAAACTAAATTTAAAAACCAAATTATGCATAAGAAAGTCATGAATTCTTTCGAGTTGAATGCAATAGTCCATGAAATATTTACTTACAGACTTTCTACGGAGATTTTATATAGGAGTGATAAAGATAAGATAATGATGTTATATCACATACGATGAGATAATAATCATTATTATTTCAACATACACCTACACAACACTATTAGACTATTTATACTATAGTAGACTATCGCGTAGGTACTTCAACAGACGGTAGCGCACCCGTCCATAAACGTATCCCCATACGTATCCCACTTATAAATGGAAATCCATGGAGGCATCCTATTGTCGGACGCGATCCACAGAGTAGTAGAATATAGACTATTCTGTTTTAAGAGTCATTGACTTGCAACACTGCCTCGGTGGCGTAGTTGTACTACGGTACGGTTACAAAGCTGAGGTCTCGGGTTCGAATCCCGGGTTGGGCAAAGTGATATTTCTATTCAGAGTCAGGAATTTCTGCCCGACATGGCGATAGGCTCTCAACCTATCACATCGTTGGACGGAACATACAAGGCGAAATGTGGATACCCTGGCACGGCGTGAGTTTATGTATGACAGCAGATTGTTATCAAAACTCCTCTGGTACGAAAACAGAAACACGAAGTATTTTGTAGAAACTAGAAAGAACCATTTAGTTGAGTCTTGACGAAACAAAAAAGTCGATATACCTCCGTTGGTTTTCTAGGAGACAATAGCATCACTTCAAACGAATCCACCACATTAGATAACTATGCTGGCTTTAGAGGTCTCTTAAACCACGACACTTAGTTCTTTAACTGGTAGCTTACCATTGCTGCATTACTTCAAAGTTCTATATGGTCTTTTTCCACAGTTACTAAGACCGCGTTTATACCATCCATGACTTATTAAAAATATGTATACATTGTACGTTTTAGCACACGGCCTTCGTAACATGTGTAGGTACCTAGTTGTTAAATAAATGAGAGATTCGATGATCAATCTTCACGCCACGTCGCGACACGTTTTTGTGATCAATATTTTTCGACTGGGTTTTGGGACAGCGGGAAGGGTCCCTTATTATTTTAATACAATAATAAACGATACATATGTAACTACATTATATGCATGACTAATATCTACTGGGTATTCGCTCACATATGCAGGTTTACACTGTACTGGCACTAGGGTCCGTTGCATGCATTTGCATATTTACCTCATTTTCAGCTATTGTCGCATATTTTGCTTAAAATCAGCCTCCGTGGCGCAGACGGTTAAACGTCGCCTGTCAAACGAAAGGCCGCGGGTTCGATCCCCGCAAAGAGACATGTTTGTGCGCCCCACAAATATTTCTTTCGGGTCTGGGTGTATGTGAGACCAAAAGGGCTCTCGTAGTTCCTGATACCCACGACACAAGACTCGATCTTAGTGTGGGGTCAGGACTATGTATGTGACTGTTGGGTTTTATTTATTTATTTAATCTAGTGAGTACACATTTTCGCTGTCCAGTACATTTTCCTATGTACAAGGTATGTTCCTTTATCTACAAGATAACGCCAAAATGAATGCAATGCACGTAAGAGGCACTATTGCTAAGTTACAACATAAGCTGTATAAGCGGTGAACTATGAGTTCCTGGGTTCGATTCTCAGGTTGTGAAGTCCATTTGAGTAAATGAACCTAGAATTTCAAAAGAGTAAGGAAGACAAACTGACTTACAAACTTATTATGACCTATATTATTTCACAGAATTCCCGATTTTACATACTAATGATTTGGAAAAAAAACATATGATAGCAGAATATAAATTATATTAACATAGCAATAAACTTTGAAAAATTTGCTTAAAATACATTATGTACAATCACATGTTCCATCTGTTCAAGCTTCTATCGCAATTTTCTCAGCTTTCTTTTTCGCTTTTTGACGTTTCTCTGCAACTTTTTCTTCTTCATCTGCAACCTCCTCCTCATCTCTACTGACCAATGCATCAGCAGGTACTTCTGGCAGGTCAGCCTTGATATCCAAGAGTTCCTCCAGTTCGTCTTCCACTGCTTGTTCATCTTCTTCAGTAAGTTGTCCAGATATTATTTCATCAATCTCTCTCTGTTTATCTATACCTTCTCTGGTCTCATCCATAATTTTTTCTATTTCATCTATATTTAGAATTTCATGTACTTTCTTGAGGGCAGCATTTCCAGTCTTCAAACCATCAAGCACCTAAAGAATAATAGTGTATAAGTATGATTTAATATTATATCAAATAAATGTTGAAACATGGTAATATTAAATTTAGTTCCATGAATGTTTAAATCTCTTAAATTAGTTTTAAAAATTATTCCATTTAATATTTTTATCAATAATCAATAATAAAAATATATAACAACATTTGCACAGACTACAGTTCACAGTAAGGTATAGATGTTTCAACTTATCCTGCCTTGCATTGATGTGTGTGGGTATATACTGGGTGTTTGTGAGACCGAAAAGTCTCTCGTAGTTCCTGATACCCACGACACAAGACTCGATCTTAGTGTGGGGTCAGGACTATGTATGTGACTGTTGGGTGTTATTATTATTATTATTATTATATGTATATTTCTTTATTATTTCACCTAAAGATAGGGTAACTTACCAAAATACCGGGCTTTCGGCCAAAAATATTTTGGTGTTTAGTCCATGGATAAAAACTTTCGAACTATTGTGCAGGTATTGAGGATTACTGCCTTTTGTAATAATATGTATGTGAGTGGGTGCAAGTTTAGAGTTTTGAGACTTGTGTGTAATGTTGTGGGGATGACTCCAGTGGTAGATATGATTATGGGGATGATCTTTACCGTCTGTACTTTCCACTGGGTTTTGAGTTCAATTGTTAAATCTGTATATTTCAGTAACTTATTAGCGTGTGTAGATGTAAGATTGTGTGTGTTGGGGATGGCAATGTCAATGAGATATACAGTTTTATTTCGCTTATCATGGAGAGTTATGTCAGGTCGGTTATGGTGTATAGTCTTGTCAGTCAGTATTGTTCTGTCCCAGTATAATTTGTATTCAGGTGACTCGAGTATAATTTGAGGAGTGTATTTATAGTATGCTGTTTTTTCAGTTATTAGTTTGTGTTTGTGCGCTAGTGTTTGGTGTATGATTGCTGCTACCTGGTCGTGCCTGTGTTTGTAGTCTGTCTGTGTAATGAATGAACATGCCCCTGTGATGTGTTGTATGGTCTCAGGCTGCTTATGGCAGTGACGACAATGGTCACTACTGGAGCTACTATCGCGAATAATGTACTTTCTATAATTTTTGGTGTCTATGACTTGATCTTGGATCGCCAACATAAATCCCTCTGTTTCCGGGAACAGCTCACCTCTTTTCAACCACGCGTTTGACGCTAATTTGTCAACATTGGGGTTGGTTAGGTCGAGACGGTGACGACCATGAAGGGATTTTTGGATCCAAGTGTCAATTTTTTCCTGGTTGGTGGTTACTTTTAATTGTTTATTTAGGTCAGCAAGCTTGAGTGGCGTGTATGTATCAGTTTCAGATACGGCTTGGTGTAGTGTAGAGTGTTGTGCGCGAGAATGGAAGAATGTTCTAAGTGTGGAGATCTGTTTATTGTGTAAGTTTGTTATGTCTATAAGTCCTCTACCACCTTCATGTTTAGGCAAAGTTAATCTCTGAACGCACGCGCGTGGATGATGTTTTCTGTATTTGGTCAAAGTGGTGTTAATAATTCTCTGTAGCCTTTTTAAATCTGCTTGTGTCCAACGAATAATGCCAAATGAGTATGTGAGTATGGGTACTGCGTAAGTGTTAATGGCTTTGACTGTGTTGCGTGCGTTCAGGTGAGTATGTAGTATTTTATGAAGTCTGTGTTTAAAATTTTGTTCTAGTGTAATTTTTGTGGTTTTATGGTGTATCTGTCGTGATTGGTAATATCCTAAATATTTGTAACCTTGTACGGGGTCTACGGCATCTATTATGTCGAGGTTATCTAACTGGAATGAAGCTATATCTGATACTCCTCTGTTTACAGATTGTATTTTGCATTTATCTATTCCAAATTGCATTTTTATATCATTTGAGAAAGTTTGTGTTATATCTGCAAGTGTGTGAATTTCGTTAAGAGTTTTTCCAAAAAGTTTAATGTCGTCCATGTACATGAGGTGTGATATTGTTGTGTGCTGTGAGTTATGCTGAATTTTAAACCCGTTATTGTTTTTATTAAGCATGTTGGACAGTGGATTGAGTGCTAGGCAGAACCACAAGGGGCTCAATGCGTCACCTTGAAAAATTCCTCGCTTTATAGAAATATCTGCAGTTTCTGCAGATTGAATATTATTGCAAATTTTTAATCTAGTGGTCCAGTTTAGCATTGTTTGTTCCAAAAAAGAGGTTATTGTCGGATGAATTTTGTAATGTTTTAGTATATATATTAGCCAAGAATGTGGTACAGAATCGAAGGCTTTTTTATAATCGATATACATAGTGTGGATATCCCGTTTCTGAATGAAAGCCTGGTTTGAAGCTACTGCATCAATCGTTAGTTGCTCTTTATTATTATTATTATTATTATACAGTTTTAATGTTGGTGTTAGTGACACAACATGTCGGCTGAGCAAAAAAGTTAAGTGTTACTCTGTGACATTAAGAATAACACTGTTTTTCATAAAGTATTATCCTATGAGAAGGCCGTTTCCGAACATGCAACCTTATATTTATAATAAATATAATACACTTGCACCTTACTGAGCAGTTAGCTTATTTTAAATTAGAAAATTTAAAAGAACTTTTTATGACAGGTGTTTTTATCAATGAAACATACTTAATTGAACCAATCGTCACACACATGCTACTGTATATAAACAAGCTTGACACAGACATAGAGCCATGTGCCAACATGAGTTAAAGTATCTGTGCATGTCATGTATTATAGATATTAGAAACAATGAGAGACTCAAAACCAGACCCGTAACTATGATTATTTACCTTCCAATCATTAAAGGAGGCTTCTTACCCAACTATACCACTGAGGGTGTCACATACTAGAGGTTACTGAATATTTTGTACTGATTTCTATAGATTCGGGACTGATTATTCAATAAACAAGCATATTGATTTAACCAATTGGCTATGACATTTTGACAATTGTTTTGGTATATCACTATAGAATCTATAGTATACTAACCTAACCCAATAAATTATTGCCCTAAAATAAATTATTCATCTATACTATAGATGAATAATTTATTTTTATAGTACCCTATGTAATACATATAACATTTATCAACGTACCTGAATTTCGATCTGTGTAAACTCTAGATCGTGGGTGAGTTGTTCCAACTTATCCAACTGTGCATCCGTGTTTCGCAGTAAATTCTCTTGATATTTGTTCTTTTTCAACAGAAGTTTCGCTCTATCGCGTTTGCCTTCCTTTAGTAACTTCTTTACTAGCTGAGCATCTCTATCAATATTAATTACTATCTTCTTCTGATACTGTTTCAACTTATCTCTTTGTTGTTTTAATTGTAGAACTGCTTTGTCTTGCTCCGTCACCCTGCTCACGTTTTTTTTCTGTTTGCCGAATAGTGCACCCATGTTAGTTTAATATAATGTAAGCATATACATCTATTTATCTACAACTTAGAGCTAAATAAAAAAACAATTATGCACCTCAATACAAATTATCTTACAAATTATGAAATTACCAAATATCAGGTGAAGTAAACGTCAATGTCACAAATTGACAGTGTCAATCACAATTCACAGACAGTGCGTTCCATTTGACGATCGCAACGACCACGCTCACGACAGCGATATTTACCATTCCACTTGCTCGTGAGCGTTACGATCGCAAACCCAAGTGAAACGGGTTATGTGGCGTTTTGAGCGTTTAGGTAATAAATATTTTAAAATAGCTATAATAAGGTTAGGTTGCATTATGCGTTTAAAGTTGGTTTAAAGTAATTTTCTCCGGTGACATTTTTTTGGTTTGACATTTCAAAATCCCGTCAATATTGTCACTGGACATGGGTCGTCGTGGGCAAGAAGCTTATACCCAAATGGAGATTGCATTCCGTATATAAAAGTGAAGCACAAAAAATTTGACCTTGAATGAAGTCGCTGTTGCCTGCTATCATTTTCTTTAGAGTGACAATGAATGAACCAAAAGTCATGTTCATTTTATGTTAGCAAATCTTAGTCTGTGGAAGTTCACAAATGTAAAAATTAAACGAAATCCGCGATTAATAGTTTTATATCAATGTGTATATACACTACTCAAATACTATATAGCATTCGCGTAAATCTAAAGAACTATAATGACTTAGATTATATACATGTATATATGACATGTATACAACGTGTAACAGGATTAATTCACAACCTCAGACACCCCAACTTTAAAATATTATTACAATCATAGTTTATGCTTTGAAATCGTACTACCATAATTACCAAATCTTTTATTTATGAAATTAGTTATACCAAATGTAGGCACTTAACATGGTCACACACGCTCGCGGACACGTACACATGTACACAAGACCCATTCACACGAGTACCTAACACCGATCGCTGCGCCGCGCCGCGCCGCACGGTGGGCTGAAAATCGCGTTTCATGGACATTCAAATTTTTTTTCGAATTTGACGGGTTTTTTAATTGGAATCTATTAAAACATGCTTGTTCATGATACCTTTTAAGTATGAAGACATAAATCACAGGAAAAGGTACACTTTAGATTTTTTTTCGAAAATGTTGTATGGAGAAAACCATAAAATAAGCTATATCTCGGCTGGCACAGGAATGGCCGTTATTTCCTCTCGCATGAATTTTGCTCTATTTTTTTGAAATTTTTTGATGTATCACACCACAGGGGGCAAAGCGCGGCTTTTGAGAAAAAAAATCATATAAAAAAAATATATATTATTTCCGTTGACTTCAATCTTGGTTGGCAAATTTGAACCACATGTCTCTAAAAATAATAAATAGCGGTCACAAAACAACTTTATTGCTGGTTAACCCTCCCAATTTCACAATAATAAATAATACACGGCTTATATCAAAGAAATATTTTTTTACCTTACTTGTTTATGACACACAAATCGGTCTTGGATACTCGAACTTTTCCAAACAATGGATAAATTTTCACCTGCAAGTACTTACTACTTACTATTGTTTTGTTCCTAATTCACTTATTTAAGACCCAATAAACAAAAAAAGGCAGCTGCGTAATTATGATGGGTCATTATAATGACACAGGTGCATAATGATTTTGTTATTTATTTAAGAAGTATAAATAGACATTTGTTTGCTGTAATTTTTCAGTTTACCTCGATTTGTGCTTGTGTAAACATCGATTATAAACACGGAAATGGAAAGTTTAGCAAATTACTTAGACTTGTTTATGATTTTGAAAAACACGGGTAAGTACAGTGACTTCCTTTCGTTACATAACAATGTCGGTTCATGTTTGAATTTAAACCTTTCAGATGAAGACAGTCTTACGTTGAAATTATACTGTAGAAGATTTACTCATACCCTTGTGAAAAATTGGAAGCGATCTCATCGAAAATTAGAAGATTTTTTGAAAGATTATGAGGACTGGCTTCAGTGTGATATCGATTGGCCAAGTTGCATTGCAGAACCGAAGGCATCAGATGTTGGGGCATCCGAATCTCATATCACCCTCGAAAGTCCAGTCCTTTCCACATCTTCGTCCGGTGCACCATACACAAGTAAGAAGCGTTTGCCACGAAAACCATTTCAAGATTTAGCAATGAAGCAAAAGAAGAGAAGGACTGAAAGTCAAATAGAATGTGAGTCCAGTGAACTTGCATACGCTACTGTGCGAAAAATGAGACAAGAAGGTTTGGACAGTATAGCTGCTGCTATTGAGTATATGATAAAACATTCAGAAGCTGCTGATAAGTTTAACGCAATTACCAAAAAATCATGCCCCAAGCCTTTTTACACCGGAGAAAGCACTTGGTCTATGTTTATCATTAAAGTTGTCTAAGTGGCAATATATAACATTAAGGGAAACAGCAATTCGGGAAGGCGCGATGGAATTGTACCCATCATACTATAAGATTCAGCAAGCTAAATCTCAGTGTTATCCTGACAAGGAGACAATTACAGTTACAGATACAACAGCCAAAATGTCCCTTCAGGCTCTTCTAGATTTAACAGTTAAAAGGATTTTGAAAAGTGTACCTGTATGTGGCGAACTTATTTAAGTGGGGTTTTGATGGTGCATCGAACCAGAGCAGGTATAAACAGAAAATAGAAGACGAATATAATGATTCCAGTGTTTTCATGACCTCGTTAGTTCCGTTAAAGCTGACCGATGGTAACGAAGTCGTATGGCAAAATCCAAAGCCCTGTTCAGCACATTTTTGTCGTCCAGTGCAGTTTAGTTTTGTTAAAGAAAATAAACTTGTGGTTACTGAACATTTGAAGGAAATTGAAGACCAGATCAAGTTGCTAACAATTCTATTTGACTTTCAGTCCTTCTCTTCTTTTGCTTCATTGCTAAATCTTGAAATGGTTTTCGTGGCAAACGCTTCTTACTTGTGTGTGGTGCACCGGACGAAGATGTGGAAAGGACTGGACTTTCGAGGGTGATATGAGATTCGGATGCCCCAACATCTGATGCCTTCGGTTCTGCAATGCAACTTGGCCAATCGATATCACACTGAAGCCAGTCCTCATAACCTTTCAAAAAATCTTCTAATTTTCGATGAGATCGCTTCCAATTTTTCACAAGGGTATGAGTAAATCTTCTACAGTATAATTTCAACGTAAGACTGTCTTCATCTGAAAGGTTTAAATTCAAACATGAACCGACATTGTTATGTAACGAAAGGAAGTCACTGTACTTACCCGTGTTTTTCAAAATCATAAACAAGTCTAAGTAATTTGCTAAACTTTCCATTTCCGTGTTTATAATCGATGTTTACACAAGCACAAATCGAGGTAAACTGAAAAATTACAGCAAACAAATGTCTATTTATACTTCTTAAATAAATAACAAAATCATTATGCACCTGTGTCATTATAATGACCCATCATAATTACGCAGCTGCCTTTTTTTGTTTATTGGGTCTTAAATAAGTGAATTAGGAACAAAACAATAGTAAGTAGTAAGTACTTGCAGGTGAAAATTTATCCATTGTTTGGAAAAGTTCGAGTATCCAAGACCGATTTGTGTGTCATAAACAAGTAAGGTAAAAAAATATTTCTTTGATATAAGCCGTGTATTATTTATTATTGTGAAATTGGGAGGGTTAACCAGCAATAAAGTTGTTTTGTGACCGCTATTTATTATTTTTAGAGACATGTGGTTCAAATTTGCCAACCAAGATTGAAGTCAACGGAAATAATATATATTTTTTTTATATGATTTTTTTTCTCAAAAGCCGCGCTTTGCCCCCTGTGGTGTGATACATCAAAAAATTTCAAAAAAATAGAGCAAAATTCATGCGAGAGGAAATAACGGCCATTCCTGTGCCAGCCGAGATATAGCTTATTTTATGGTTTTCTCCATACAACATTTTTGAAAAAAAATCGAAAGTGTACCTTTTCCTGTGATTTATATCTTCATACTTAAAAGGTATCATGAACAAGCATGTTTTAATAGATTCCAATTAAAAAACCCGTCAAATTCGAAAAAAAATTTGAATGTCCATGAAACGCGATTTTCAGCCCACCGTGCGCCGGCAGAAACAGCTGACAATAAACGAAATACAAATTACGTACGTAACTGATTACTGGGTGGTTTAGTAAACAAATTATTATTAATTTAATCTGTAAGCATAACATTTGTGTTTTAACTATAAAATCTAAATATTTTACTTACTAGATATAATGCATACGAACCCAACATAAGACAATATTTTGCAAGAATCGGCTATAAATTGTTATTAATTTCACTTCCGCTGAACTTAGTTCCTACAGGCGCGTTTATTTTGCATTACTAATGAATAAGATAATAAGATAACGCAATATCTAACAACGATGACTAGATTGGAAATCACAACGCAACAAAATTAACTTACGTGTTACATGGCACTCATGCGGCGATTTCTTTTTAAAATATGTTCGAAATGTCCACCACCTTGATACACTTTGATGCACATTTGCGTAATTGTTCACGTAATTTATGTAAAACTTCAGTGTCACTTTTCACTTTTAGGAAGGCTACCACTATTATACTTTCTAGTAGTCTAGTTATACCAGAGATTTATTACGTCCCCACAAAAAAAGTCAAGAGGCGTCAAGTCAGGTGACCTAGGAGGCCATTGCACAGGTTCGCCGCGACCCATCCAGCGCTCTCCGAACTCAGCATTGAGATACTGTCGGACATTACACTGGTGCCGTGCCTGTTGTTAAATGTCCTGCATGCCAATGATACATTATCACCACACAAAGTCTCACCATTTCAGTGTATTCAATATTCGAATACCGAAAAGACATCGCGCGCGAAAGTTATCGAAATATCTACTAAACACTTAAACACACGTAGACACAGATAACTGCGGTGCACGACTGGATTTTTTTCACATAGTCGGTGCCCATTTAGGGATTGCAATAACGGGATATCCGGCACACCGGGATTCCGCATACATTGTAGCAAAATTACAAACCGAGTTTAATCACCATTTTAACGTTCCGCGAATTATTAATAATTATTTTTCATAGAAATACCTAGGTACTTGTTGTTTCTTTTCATAGTGATTTTGTTACAATTTAATTTGTTTCATTTAAGTGCATGTATTGCGCGGGATTTGGATCGCCCGGTCTTGCAAATACCGGGAGTATTTTTTTTCGCGGCGCATCCCTATACCGATTGCCAAAGCTTTTGATGTACCGCCGCGCCGCGCCGCGCCGCGCGCGCCATCGTTTGTCGGATGGATCAAATTGCATTAAACAATAGCTGCATCCTGCTCTATCTAGTTGTAGTTAAATGTGCGGAAAAGAGAATATGATAGTTATTTATTTTGGTAGCTTACTACGTTTATGCAGGCCTATCGTTGTGTGCGTTTGATTAATGATAGATTGCTTAAATAAACTTTATGACCATCGAAATAAAGTTCATTTTTGTTCATTATTTAGTTTATTAGAGGTTTCGTTTAGTGATTCATTTAAAAAGGATCTTATGTCCTCGAGTTACGTTTCAATTTCGTTTGTTCGGAGTACTAAATGAAAGAGTGTCTGTAATTTAGTTGGTCTTAACTAATTATTTTGAAAAAAAATACCTACCAAAAAAAATATTGATATCGATTCAGTAGCTGATTCTGAACGTACTACTTTCCGCTTTTACATTTAAATCTGTTACATGTTGTATAATCTAAGCATAATGATTATTTATTGTCTAATCATTGGATCCGAATCTTGATCCGAATCATGCGATTGTAATTTCTCTATGGATTACAATTAGAGGCGGGAAAGGTTTCCTATACACTATCGATATTTCAAAATATCACTCAAAAACGAAAGGTAAGTGCATTTCAAAATTCAAAACCTTCTCATAAACCTGCGATAGTTTTCACTTGATATGCAACGCGTACTTAATCAAGCTTTGTGACTAATGTCCGGGTTTGAGGCAAAAACTCTGATGTCACATTTAACTACAGCTGGTCTCGACAACTCCTTTTTATGGTTACGCTGAGCTCCTGGTCAAGGTTGTAGGAGGTGGCTAAATGTAGGCCACTTCTAAGAGATCAACGTAGTAATCTTTAGGGCCAGCCTATGCTTATCATCTCAGCCACGCGAAATCCACTGGTTTGATGGATTGATTGGATGATAAAGAGAGACTTATAACTCATCGGAATAACTAAAGTTTACACTGTCATTTTCAAAACTTAAAATATTGATAATTTCACACCAAAAATTAGTAAGATGCAATATATCGACAAATTTCACATTCCGGGCATCACTAGCAAGTGGGCGATGGGCGATCGCGATAGCATTCCAAAGTATTCTGTGATTCCAAATTAGTTATGTGCCAACTCGGGATAAACCAGGGGCCCTACTATATTCATCGAACGAACGAACGAACGAACGAAGGACCCTACTATATTCAACGAAACGAAGTTCGAAACTTCGGATGATCAAAGTTTATATACGATACGAATGTACCTACATAAAACTTATGGTCGTTATTGATTTATGGTCGTAACCATAGACTTATAGTTACGGTGTACGTTATATATATACATTCGTATCGTATAAAAAACTTCGTTTGTACGAAGTTTCGAACTTCGTTTCGTTGAATATAGTAGGGTCCTTCGTTCGTTCGTTCGTTCGTTCGATGAATATAGTAGGGCCCCAGACTCGAGTTAGCTCGAGTTGAAATTCAGGTAACTCGAATTGAACTCGAGTTACACAACTCGAGTTGGAAGGACGAAACCGAGTGTTGAACTTGGTATGTAAGATTGAATTAAAGAGGTTTTTATAGTTTTTACTGGTATGAGACTTATGTATGTCTTATACGTAAGAGGCCGCCATGAGTCTGTTACTTTACAATTCAAAGCAATTTTGATGAAACTTCGTATATAGGTAGCTGATACCCTGATATATCGCATGGGATACTATATATATACCGAAAAATGTAATATGGAAACATTACATTTGGTAAAAGCAAGGAATTCAAATATGCATATTGGCTACTCTTTCGTACTAAAATGCGTTCATCTACCGCGATTTTCAAACTCGAGTTAGGAAGAATTCAATTCGAGTTAACTCGAATTTGGCACAACTCGAGTTAACTCGAGTTAGTAAATCGAGTTGACCGTCTCTATTCCAAATTGCATTCGCTCAAAGATTACTAGATTTTTGTAAATTGTAGGGAAACTGTGTGGTAAACTGTAAGGTCATTTCATTCGCTGTGTGTTGTTTTGTGTCATGTAAAAGTAATTTGTGTCATGTAATAAATAAAAGCGCGTGCCGATAAAGCATTCCTAAAAATAGAAAAACAAGTATATTTTGAATTGTGACAGCAGTCAAATAGCGATATCATCTAAAAGTTAAAAGCCGCGATGGCGGTGCTAGCGGCTGCTCAGTTGCTCGACGAGTTGATGGGAAGGCATCGTAACACTAATCCCAACGAAAAGATAAAGAAACCCAACTGGGAAGACCCTGAGGTGAGATCCATCATTGTTCTTTGCATTTTCCCGAGTACTGTTTGTCAATATTGATTTCCGATTTCCTAACCTCTTTGGAGACGCTTGTTTCTTTTGTATCGTTTACGTGTCAAGGCTAAGAATTCAAGAGTAAAATATAGCCTATTTGTGTTGGAATATCAAATAAGAATAACTGTTGACACCAGCGTCACAGATAAATTCACCACATTTCCCCGCCGCACCGTGAATAGAATGTATCTAACGGTGGCCGAAATGGATCATAATGGGTGCATTAAATTTTAAAGATTCATAAATTGATTCTAACATGTTTGAACATCTGCCAATACACACATCTATAATTATGTTATTATATCTTTTTACATTGGAATTCTAAATGCCTTGTGTATAATTAATTATTCATCATTAACTTCATTGTTTTTTCCACAGTACTGCAAATATTACATGGTGAAATTTTGTCCTCATGACTTATTTGTCAATACAAGAGCTGATCTTGGGGCGTGCCCTAAGGTCCATGATGAAGAGGTCAAAGACCTCTTTGAGAAAGCCGAATCATCATACAAGAAATCTCAATATGTTGAAGAATTTCTACGGTTTTGCAAGCACATGATTAATGATGTGGAAAGTGAGAAATATGTTTTTGTTGCATTTTAAATAGTTATTAAACAACAAATTACAAAATTTTACATATAAATAAAACACACTATGTAGTAAAAAAAGAATGATTGGAGTTAAACATTCTAAACCATATTAATGTTAATACATTCAATGTATTTTAAACCAATGTAAAACTATGAATATTATGGTTTTTTATCATTGACAGCTCTCTATAATATTATTTACTTAATGATTACTTAAAGAATCAATAGTTGTATTCTTAAGTTTATTGATAATAGTATTTATCATTACTCTGCCCTCACAAATTGTTCACAGAGCTTGTTCTTTCAATATAGAATAAATGTTATTATTTGCAGGAAAAATTCAGAAAGGTAAACAAAGGTTAGAACTTATGAATTCTAAGCCTGAAGGTCCACCCATGACCCAAGCTCAAACTGAAAAGAATCAAGAACAGGTAAATAAGATTGTTCTTATTAGATTTTATAGTAATTACGTCAATAGCATCTAAACAATAATAATTTCTTTTAAAAGGCAATACAACTAAAATGTCTTATAATTAAAAGGCAATACAACTGCAATGTCTTATAATTATACCTCAAAATTCAAACAGCTTGAAGATAGAATTTGCAAAAAGCTCAATTAATGCTACATTCTATGACAACTGTACTGAGTACTGACACATTATGAATATGCTGCCCTGCTGTTAAAACATATTTACAAAAAATGTTATATAATTATTTTTACTATTTAGGTCCAACTGCTCTCTGAGAAGATAACATCACTAGTGCAAGAAGCAGAAGAGGCCGGCATTCGGGGGGATGTAGAGCAAGCACAGGGCCTAATGAAGCTCTGTGATAGATTAAAAGAAGAGAAGGAACAGTTACTTAAACAACAAGAGAACAGGTGAGTCTCATTATATCTGTATTATGATAGTTAATAATTCCTTTTGTGTTTTGCTATTCTAGCTATACATATAAAATTATCGAGTTTAGTATCAATATTTTAATAAGATTTCAATGCCTCCATTAGCATTAGTCAGATAGAAACCAAAAGGGGGAGCCATACATATTAATCTCTATTGCAAAGTTATATGATCTGGACATTAAGGTGTGTTGGGGCAGCCCCGTAATACAAGGATGGAAGGAGTAAAATCCTATATTTTATGAGTTTACGTTCTTAAACCTTAAATAATACTAGAATGTAACCGCAATGCATCTTATCTGAAAAGCTTTAAACTCGTTCTCAACATCTTGCACGATTATTATTGGGAAATATTAAAATATAGGAGAAACCTGTAGGGGCCGACAAAAATTGATGTCGATGTCGAAAAATCGATGATCCATATGTGCGACTTGTTGTATATTATGCATTATATTGTAGCTATTAGAGCACCTGATATTTTACGTTTTTCGACGCCCGGCAAGGGAGCACACGGCGTTAGGTCTACGGAATTTAGAATCAGTTGGGTGATTGATCTTTAAAAATAGGATATCAATTGAATTTAGCAAGATCAAAGTGAAGTATAGTCAAATAAATTGACGTTTATTTTCGTAGCCATTGGTCGATGACTGCAGAGTTGGCTGCTGCCCAAGAGAAGCAGATGGAGGTGTGTCCTGTGTGTGGAGCGTTCTTGATCGTTGGTGACGCGCAGCAGCGCATTGATGATCATCTCTCTGGAAAACAACATGTCGGGTGAGATATTAATATTGAAAGTCAATTGTTGAATGAAACTTAAAAGTTTATGAAGATTATTTTAATTTTTACAATTGACTGAAATGACTTATTATTGTATAAGGATTTATTTTTCTATTGATAATAATTATTGTAACACTCTATGCATGTGTTAATCTTTTTATTGAATTTAGTACACACAGTGTTTAGCTCACAAAGTTATCAATTTAAAACTCGTACATATTGTTGACATGCCAGTGTTATTTCAGCTATTTCAAACTGCGCCAAGCTTACGAGGAAATGAACGAATCTCGTGAAAAGGAACAGCAAGAGAAGGAGAGACGGCGACGAGAGGAGAGAGAGAAGGACCGCAACAGTCGGAGTGGCGGGGGCGGGGGCGGCGGCGGCGGGGGGCTCGGCTCCGACCGCCGCGACCGCGAGCGCATGGAGCGAGACCGCGAACGTGATCGCGAACGCGGCGATAGAGACAGGGAACGTGATCGGGACACTGATAAACAGAGGGAAAGGCAACGGTGAGTATGTATTAATGTTAGGGAATAAATGCAACATTGATGCAATATGTTTGTGTCAATGTTGCAGTATGATTTTGTCCATGTTTTTGCTTGATTTGCTGTATGTTAATTTACTAATTTTCTGAAAGACCTGAGTCCTAAATTAAATGTTCGACACGGATGTTGCTATCCCTTTTCAAACCATTGTGGCAATGCTTGCTAGCTTCTTAAATGATTAAACTTTTGAATTATTTAACTAAAGGGGGAGTTGAAAATTTTAATCAATTAACTTTATATTAACTTTTAGTGCAAGCCTATTTATTAGATCATATCCTATCATATTTATTTAAAATGTTATATTTAATCTTGTAATGCATAATATCTTATTATGTAGCAGTAATAGCCTATGGTATTGAAATGTTATATTATTTTCAGGTTGGTTCGTGAGGACAGGATCCCGCGCTACGACGAGCGAGAGCGCGACCGTGACAGGGAACGCGAACGGGAGCGGGAACGCGAGCGCGAACGCAGGCACCGCAAGGACCGAAGTAAGCTTACAGTTATTTTCAATGATTACTTTCTGCGAGGTTATTTACCTCTTCAGTTCAATGTTTTGTCACCCGCTTTGCACGGAGGGAAGTGGACAATAATTTATTTCCAACTCCTCCTATTAATTTAACTTTCTGATTAATTTCGTTGCGGGTTAAAGACAAGTTAGACATTCCCGGAGACTCGCCGAGCTTCAATGCTCGGTGTCATTACTTTGCGTGCCACTGTTGATCCTGGCTCACAGGAGTTACAGTGGTGGGTGTGAGGGTGGGACAGTCTCCAAAAATTACTACTTACTTTCTACTTATTTACGATATTTTAACTGATGGTAGGTCTCTCAAATGTAAGAGGTCGCCTGGGTAACCACCGCAATGTCTATTTCTCACGCTAAACAGCAGTGTAAATGAATTGTTGTGTTACGGATTGAGGGACATTGTAGCCAGAGTAACTACTGGACATATTGAGACTTTACATCTTATGTCTCAGGATGGCGAGCGCAGTGGAATACCAAACATTGCTTTGTAATTTAAGATATCGTTTGGTTTTACTACTGTTCATCGGTGATCGTAAAGCTTATCATCAGGCGAACGGCGTGCTCGCCTCGCCGTTCATTGCAATAAAAAAAAATACTATTACGAAGGTACCTATGACACAACTGTGATAGTTCATTGTCACTATTGATAACGTATCTAGAGATGTATGCTAGTTTACCGCAACTGTGTATAAAAATAAATTGTGTTTAATTTACAGAATCGCCATACGAGCGGGGAGCCACAAGGCGGCGCTCGCGAGAACGCCATTAGCATGACTGAGGTATCACAAAAGCGCCTGAAACCGGTAAGTATTCACTATCTTAATGCAGTCCCTATGCGAGAATCACTACACATATCCACTGAACCCCTACCACACAATCCCTTTCACATTTTGTTTACTCGCAGTAAATATTTTTTAAACCATCTATATCCTCGATCCTAAAAATCCTGAAAATATTGATACAAGTAATAAAGTGAACACTGTTGTTTTACAGCTTAATGTAGCATACCAAAATATAACTTCGGTATATGGCAAACATAATGGGGAGTAATGTTGATCCCCATTTGCACTCTCAATTCGATAGTTGTCGTCACACCGACGGACTTGGCAGGTATTTAATTGGTATTTTGAATAGTTGCCGAGAGCTGGCAGTTGGAGGACTTATTGGCCAATCGCCTGTCGGCACCATCGTTACCAATTCTATCATGAATGATGTTTGCGGCGGCGATTATCTAATAAGGTCTTGTCCGATGAGCAGTTCGACTCTTCGTCGTTTTTTCGAGGTATTTTCCACAAGCTATGTTTCGTCGTCGTGAGTTGACGAGTGATGCCGATCGCGGATGCGATGACAGGTATTTGTTAGGAAACACGTTCTGTCGATTTTTGATTCGAGTGGGTAGAGCTACGGTACAATTAAATACGCAACACTTGATGTCAGTTACTATCGAGGAATGCTGCAGGAGCAGAACATCAGGGGCAGTTGTAAAGTTAGACTTTCGCGATTTATATACACGTACACGGAAATTCATTACATTGCTATTGCATTTAATATCATGATTTGAAGAGGTGAAGGGGCTTCAGATTGTGCCCTTTACTTCACAATATTGGATGCTGTTATCACATCACCTGTATGTTTCCAGGTACCCAAATTCAAGGGGTATTAAGCTTAGCTATGGAATAATAAAAACTTCTTATAAATAATTGGATTGAAGAGAATACTAAGCATAATGCCCTATTATTGTATTAACTTACCCTTAAACTCCCATTGGATATGCACTGTCAATGATGAAATGTGTTGAATCATTGCCGGGTCATGTCCAAGTTTATTCTAACCAAGGGCGCATTACTAGCTTGCTTCATGGACTTTTCAGTTGGGATTCTATAAAGGATGGAATCGAAGATCGACGTCTACCGGAGCCACAGTTAAAGAGGTACTTTTGCAATTAAGATCCTCATGAAGAGAAGGGTGCGTCAGGACAATAGTCTTCAAGCCATCGGTTTCGAGGTGACATAGCATAGCAACGTGTATTTAAGAAAATTTCGATGTTAGCTGTTTCTGATATAGTTAGATGAGAAGCATGTGGTCCTCCATTTAAGGACTTGTTATTTGGACTCCTGCTCACTTTGCTACTATTTTTTAAAATAATGTTAAATAAAAATAAAGATTGCTGTAGATGTGCACCAAGTATAATGATGTAGACAAGCACAGCAGTAATCTGTTTAGTTTCCTACATGTTATATATTTGTCGTGTAACAAAGCTTAAAGTATACGCTTTAGAGGGCTTGATTTTAAAATAATATTAACATACTTCTCAATTTCTTTCTCTATAATATATAAATGTTGTATTGACCAAACGCGATCAACTGTGCCAAAAAGGCTTGTTGCAATGATACATGTGCTTGGCAATCGTACACAAAATATTGTAAATGATTGTAAAATATTAAATAGCTTTGTGAGCATAAGTCCTTAAGTTTACGTTTATAAATATTATATGTAACATGTAGCTACCTCTGCATTATGTTTGATCCCTAAGGACTTCACTCTTTATACTGTAAACGAGTTTCCACTGAGGAGTGATTCAGGTATTTATAAAATTACTTTTTATTTCAAAATAATTCAGTCATTGTGTTCTTGTCGAAATTCATTATGGAAGTGTGAACTATTAGGGACAATTTGAAATAATAAACTTTGAAAGAAATACTTTCTTTTATTTATTAAAATTTACTTTCCTCTAGATTTAATTTACGCATAGGTAGTCCTATTTACTTGGAAATCATAAGAAAGACAGACTTGAGTGTATTGTGTAGGTAAGTATGACGAAAATTTTTAGGGTCGGTATACAGCAATCTATATTTAAATAGTAACATACAAAATGCCAATGCAAGATACATATAAGCTCGTCGCGCCGGGACCAGTTATCATAGATGGCACGCATGTCGAAGTTGTCAAGGAATATGTCTACCTCGGGCATTGACTTAAAGTGTTTGATATCGATGACCTCGGGCAACTAATTCAATTGGATAGATACAACTTCGACAAGGAAGCTGATAGGAGGATTCAGTTGGGCTGGGCAGCATTTAGGAAGTTGTACCATATATTATTCGGAGATACTACACAGCCTGAAGATTAAAGTTTTTTTTTATTGCATTGAATGGCGAGGCGAGCGTGCCGTTCGCCTGATGGTAAGCGATGCGACCGCTCATGAATAGTTGCAAAACCAAACACCTTGAATTAAAAAGCAATGCTTGGTATTCCACTGCGCTCGCCATCCTGAGACATAAGATGTTAAGTCTCAATATGTCCAGTGGTTATTCTGGCTACAATGTCCTTCAATCCGAAACACAACAGTTTAACATTTAAACTGCTGTTTGACGGAAGAAATAGACATTGTGGTGGTACCGACCCAGGCAGCCTTGCACATATGAGAGACCTACCACCAGTGTTCAACCAGTGCGTCCTCCCTGTAATTACGTACGGAGCTGAGACGTAGACACTGACTATTGCTAATGCATGTCAAAAGTCGCTTAACGTGCTATGGAAAGAGCTATGCTCGGAGTCTCTCTGAAGGACAAAATTCGAAACGAAGTGATCCATCAGAGAGCCAAGGTGATCGACATAGCTCTAAAAATTAGTTGGTTGAAGTGGCAATGGGCTGGCCACATATGTCGCAGGACGGATAACCGCTGGAGTAAGCGTGTTTTGGAGTGGAGACCGCTTTTTGGCAAACAGCGTGGGACGCCCTCTGGCCAGATTGCGGGACGACTTGCATAAGAGGGTCGGCAGCGACTCATAAAGCAGCAGACCGGGCTCTGTGGTGTACCTTGGGAGAGGCCTATGTCCAGCAGTGGACTGCAACGGGCTGATGATGAAATACCTATAAGCAATGCTTCGCATTCCACTGCGCTCGCCATCCTGAGACATAAGATGCGAAACACGACAGTGCATTTACACTGCTGTTTGGCCGGAGAAATGATATTGAACAGAACGTGGTTACCGAGACGATAGTCTTGGGTTTGAATCCCAGGGCACATTTCTGAATTTTTGGAGTCATTTGTGTAGGTATTGTCTTAAAAGGCTATAAGCAGTCATTATATTGAAAGAAACTTAATAAAGAAACCCACATTAACCACAGAGATTTGCAAGTTTTTGATATAGTTCCTGTACGCTGCACTGTGATTCGCCTAGAACAAGCTAGCTGGACAAAAGTCACTTCCAAGAATCAACTAATTAGTGGTCACATATTGTAAACAACACCCCCAATGTCATAAAAACAAGTGGAAATAGTGAATAACATTTCACAGGGACGAGTCATTGACTAGCGAAGGTAAGTAATGTAATATTTGCATTAAGTTAATTAGAGTGGTTGCGTTTTTGCAGTACTTTAGATAACATCTCATTCAATTTGTGTGATATATAACCGTGATTTTTGTGATGGATACTACTGTCGAGGGTCAGTGCTTTTATATTTTATCACCCATAAGATTCTAATATGAGAAACTTTGGTCCATTACGACTTGGAATATATTATTGAAAAATACTATTTTTTTGTCAAGTTCCGAAATTTTAATCGTATTTATCTTTTTGTATCCACATGTATCCAGTCTAATTTTTTTACAGTATATAGTAGTGATACTCACCTTTAAAACGAGATATAATTTTTCACCGCATTCCCGCACTAAAGGATTTTATTTCATTTTTCAGAATGTGTCTTCTCCATTTCGAAAAGTGAATTTTTTGAAGAATGACGAAAACATTCCTATTAAGAGCAGAATGTTCGTTTATTGGAACATATAAGTCTTAAATTTGGTGTTAGTGATATAACCAGTGATTCGTTAAGGGCTATTAAACAGAAAGTATCTAGTATATCGTCAAAATTAACTGAAAAATGGGCGGCATCATATAAGTCATTGGATTGGTTTTTAATTAATAATAATGATTGGTTAGAAGGAGAAAACATAAGTTTTACCATTTCTGTGTGTCGACCTTGCTCATCCAGGTCATCAGAGGAGAGTAGGCTTCAAGTTCATATTGATTTAATTAAAAATTCGATATTTTGTTACGACTTTATCTTCGGGTTACGAAATAAATATAAATATACTTGAACATTTTTGTTCAGAGACTAGGGCCCTCTATCTAAGTTTGTTTTCGTGGTACTATATGCCTGTCACTGTGCATAAAATTCTTGTGCATAGTACAGAGGTTGTTAAATCTTGTATTGTGCCATTGGGCACACTACAAGGGCAACTATCCGAAGAAGCTCAAGAGGCTCGAAAAAAAGACTGGCGTAGATTTTGGGAACATCATACCAGGAATCAGTCACGTAATGCCACAAATACAGATTTATTGAATATGCTTTTAATAACATCACATCCTGAAATTAATTGACTCAGAGAACTATCCAAAAAGAAGAAAGACTGTTTACCATCAGAAGTGCTAAATTTGGTAGTCCCGCATTCAATACCAATACCTCGGGCATCAAGTAGTTTAACGCCATGTGACGTTGATGATTACTTGGTACCTAACCCGTCTGATTGTGAGAGTGATAATTCATCTGGTCAGGATTTCATTTATTTATTTTATTATTTTGTTTTTAACACTACATACAATTTATGTATAGGTGAACTTAATTTATCTATTAGTATATAATTTAAAATTTTATTAAATAATTTTATATTTGTTTACTACTAAGTCGCATTATGTACATATGCTTTTATTTTGTTTTTTATTATATATTAATTTATTTTCTATGCTGCCATTTTTATATTTAAATTTTTCATTGATTGTAATTTGTGTTTTAATTACTATTATCCTAAAAGCCTCCTCTCCATTCCTAACCAGAACCACGCGTGCTGGCTTGCGAAGCCATGGCTTGACTGTCCACACCATCCCTCCTTCCTATAATCCTTAGAGGTATCTTAGCAGGCCGATGCCACTAGACACTATGCCTGGGCGGTATTTGCACTCACTCAGGCGCAATGGGGCAACTTCGCGGGGCCAGAAAAAAAAAAACTTTAAAAAACACATTTCTCCTTTAAAATATTACTGTACATAGCCAAAGCAACCAACATACGCACTCAAATGTTTTTGTCCAGCTAGCTTGTACTAGACGAATCACTGTGCGCTGGTACGATTTCAATACTCGAATTCGTAATAATGACTTTTCAAAGTTTGTTACAGCCGTGATTTGTGAACACACACACACACACACACTTTTTACTTTAATTATCGACACACACAGAATTATTATTGTACTTAAATATTATCAACGTGATAATAAATTCATAAACCGCGACTTTCAAACTCGAGTCGAATTCAAGTCGAGTTAACTCAAGTTAGTAGAGCTAGTTGACACATCTCCAAAGAATAGACCACTACACATCTCTAATGCTTCAGCTATGTCCAAGAAGCTTATACCCAAATGGAGATTGCATTCCGTATATAAAAGTGAAGCACAAAAATTTTACCTCGAATGACGTTGCGACTGATTGCTATCCTTTTCTTTCGCGTGAGAATGAATGAACAAAAAGTCATTTTCATTCATTGTCACTCGAAAGAAAAGGATAGCAATCAGTCGCAACGTCATTCGAGGTCAAATTTTTGTGCTTCACTTTTATATACGGAATGCAATCTCCATTTGGGTAAAAGCTTCTTGGCTATGTCCTATGTCCTACCTATGTCAACTTGACAAGAGGCGCTGTTTACAAACAAAGTTTAGGTTTCGGTGAATAAATAATAAAATAAGTATTTTAAAGATATAATAAATATGATAGACACAACACCAAAAATCGACACTTCAACTCCAGAACAAGAAGCAAGAGCTAAACTTCGGAAAACATTTTTAGAGGCTATGAAAGAATTGAGTGGTAAGAACTAAAATGTGAATGATTTACTTAATTTTCTTTTGAATTGCATATTATTATCCAAAATTGGGATCTTTTAATTTACTTTATATTCTTGCATTTACAAGGAACTGGTTTAAATTGCTGTTACTTCACAAACTTAAAATTAGTAAAAACTGGAGCTGAACATAACCATATTTCTAGCCACTAGTTTCAATTTTAATCTATAAAATATATTTCATCATATATACATTCATGGGTTCGAATCCCAGGGCACACCTCTGACTTTTCAGAGTCATGTGTGTATTGACAGTCAATCACCACGCACTAAAACGGTGAAGGAAAACATTGTGAGGAAACCTGCATACCATAGCGATTTATAAGAATTTCTAGGGTATGTAAGTCCGCCAACCCGCACTAGGCCAGCGTGGTGGACTATATGGCTTAACCACTCTCAATCGTACTTTCGATTGTAGAGCAGGCCCGTGCCCAGCAGTGGGATGTATATGGGCTGATACAGATACTGATATACATTCATATGGAATAATTGATACAATAAGTTTAATTTACAAATTAATTGTGATGCAATGTATGTCACATTTCATATATATGCTGCTATTGGCCCTATAGAGTGTTTTAACTGCCAAGGCAGAAATGAAGGGATTGACTAAGTTATTATTATATTAAAATGGTAAATCTAGGGTGCAGTGGGTCTTAACACTCAGTACATATCACCCTCAGGACAACATAAGTGTTAAACAAGTATAAACAAAAGTTAATTGATATTAATTCACGCTTAAAAAGTAAGAACAGTTAAAGAGTTCTTTTGCAAAGTGGACTGGCAGTGGAATAAACATTGCAAGTAGATGCTGGCCATAGGCAAACAGAAACCTGTGGAAATTATAAATCTTTTGAGAAGGCCTTTACTTTCAGAAATGGACTTCCTGTAGCGGAATAAAAAGATTAAAAAAAAGAATATAATCACCATAAAACTTATACATCAAAATACTTATCACCTTCAATATTTTTTTTTGTTCAGGTGAATCCTGTAGCATCTTAACATATGAGAACACAAGACTTAATGCAAAATTGAAGGCTTGGAACCCCAATGGCCAGGAAATTTTAGTTAATGATCTAATGACACCAGCCGGAGTTGAGATGAAATCTGCTTTATTAAGAACTCCAGATATATTAGCAATACATTTTGATAAGTCATTATGATGTATGAATAAATAATATTGGTAAGGAATATTTTTCTTTCATTTATATAAAATTCTGTAATTTAAGCCCCATTTACATGGGCAGAGTTTCTTGCCTCAAGGCTCTAAGATAAGATTGTCATAAGGATATAAAAAGCTGCATTGTTTAAACACTTGTCAGAACATGATAATCTTATGGTGGTTATGTCATGTGATAAAGGCATTTGATTCTCGGTGTGAGAAAGTGTCCATGTAATTGGGCTATTATGGTAACAGTAAATTTCTATAAGACTACTGGTGATGTGACAGGTGTTCATATTCAAAAGAATTATACATTAAATGCAATAGTAGTTTACTGAATCTCTATTACTTTATAATTGTGAGATATATTAGCTTGACGAGTATGCCATTCAATGATTCACCTGATGGTAAGCAATACAACTGCTCATGGACAGTAGCAAAACCAAACTATACTGTGTTTATGTGTATTACAAAGCAATGCTTGGTATTCCAGTTTGCTTGCCATCCTGAGACATAAGATGTTCTCTGGTTGAGACCAGACTAGACCTCATTATGTCTATCAAATTAACTTTAAGTGACAGCAGTGTTTTTTTATGTCTCCAGTAGTCTTCATAAACATAGCCAAGAGCTAGAATTAAATATGCAAAACCAAGTCGTCTATTTAATTAGTAATTTTTTGAGCTCAGTTCACTTTTTCGCTTCTCTTATCCCCTCTTTGTTAATAACTTTTGGAAGCCCTAGTCCTCCTAACCCGAGTTACCTAACATTGACATAATATATCCTTGGTGTGGATATCCGCTGTGAGTTTAATCTAAGGAGTCACATCGAGGGCGTAATATCTGCCACATCACACAGGGTTGGAGTCCTGAACAGGGAGCGTCGGTTTTTCACTCCAGGTCAACTTTATCGCTTGTATAAAGTGCAGGTTCGGCCGTGTTTGCAGTACTGCTTGCACCTCTGGGATGGATACGCTCAGTACCTGCTCGATGCCTTGGATGGATTGCAGCGGCGGGCCATCCGCATTGTGAATGATGCAGACGTTACGAGCAACTTAGAGTCGCTACAACAGCGGAGGGATGTCCCCTCTAAGCATGTTCTACCGCCTGAATCACGGTGAATTCTCTGAAGAATTGTTCAACTAGATCCCCTCTTCTCCATTCCTAACCAGAACCACGCATGCTGGCTTGATGGTCCAAATAATACTTTTTTATGCCGCACCGTCAGTCTTTGGAATTGTTTGCCGTCACGCGTGTTCCTTCCTTCCTATAATCCTGGTTCCTTCAGCCGTAGTGTGAAGAGGCATGTTAGCAAGCCGGCATAATTGTATCTGCTTGGACAGCTTTTGCGCTTACCATCAGGTGCAGTGTGGTCAAAAGGCAGGGCGCGAACAAAAAACAAAAAAAAAATTATGGACAGGGCGGAAAGCGCGTACATTGTTCCGACGTAAGTGTTGCGCCCGCTCCAGTGCATCTTTATTGGAGCGTTACTGAAATTAGTCGTCGCTCATAATGATTTTGAAAATTCTTGCTTGCATTGTGACGACAGAAAGCTTAATAAAAATTAAGATAATATTTTATGTCACCGTTCAGATGAAATCTATTAAATTAGGTTAATTTCATACTTATTTTAGCGCGATTTGTACGATCATCTTTATAAACTCCAAATGTAGGTACGGAAGGGCATATCGTTAGTTTTTAAATCAATGTTAACTTCATAGAGTATTTATAATAGGTACTATAATATACTCTAAGGTTAAACTAACCTTAGAGTATATTATAGTATCCAAAGATTTCAATATAAAAATGTCGAGAATATATTTCGTGAGTCGTGACTTGTTGGGGCGATAGATAAATATAGCGCCAAATGCCGAGGCCTACACATACCTTTTCCGGTTCGTAAATCGTCATTAATCTTCTCGTTATAAGTCAATATAAACCGACGATAAAAAGGCGTTATCCAATTTCCTCAACGATCGACAGGTAATCCTGACATATCTATTATTATCACGATCTATTTAGGTGGCAACCTAATTGGATTCCTTCCGCTCAATCAATCGCTCGAAATAAGAAAGAATAAGGTTTACGAGAAAAAAGCGGAAACATACGGTCCAGCGCCTTGGGGATAAATGAACAAGCTTGAGGATTGATGTTGGGCTTTATGTGTTACGTGGATAATTCGAGTTTTTCTTACGCTACGATTTTTTGTTGTTCCCTATTAGGTATAATATATGTTTCTGCTGAGCCCATTTGCTGTAATAACTTCGGGTGTTAAAAGGTCAGGTGGGTAAGCCCATTTAGCAGGTTAAAATAAATGTTAGGTATACGGTCGCTAAAATTGGATAGCTCTTACAATTATATGTTAAATGAATTTAGTTGAAAAAGTTTTGTTAGTTAGTAGATGATAAAATTTGACAGCCTCCGTGGCGCAGTTGGTTAGGTCGCAGTTTCTGATACTCACGACACAGAATGTATGTGACTGTAGGGTGTATTTATTTAAATAAGCCAACTTTGGTTGAATCACAAGTGGTCTACTGCACTGAAATTATTTTAATCAGTTAGATGTAGTTTGAACAATACAGGTCTTTAATCGTCCTACCACGAGTACGGGTAGAGACAAAATAGTTCCTGGAAAATATGATGGATATTTATAATCTTAAAATACTTTAATCTATTCATTTCCACCAAACTTTACTCCCTAGTAAAGTGACAGTGATATTATGCCATGATTGAATACAGTGAGTATCCAGTCTCTACCGGCAGTGGTTTTATCACCAACAGCGTAACTTTTTTACAACACCCTCTCCCATTCAACTGTAGCTGCATCAGCCTATATTCGGCCACTATTGAGGACGGGTCTTCTCTAGAACCGAGTATTTGATCGACAGGGTAGGTAAGTATAGGATAAAGTCTACCGTTCTTGACTTCTTATAGAAAATGCTTTAGGTACTGATTTGTTATGAGAGGCAAGTTTACTCGCGATACTTAACTTCTCCGTTAACGTGACTATCATCCTAGCCAATGTAAAAATTAGTGAACCTAAGTCTGAGATGCTCCTGTAGCAACTTGGGTGTAGGTTAACAGCGCCATATCCTTACCCCAAACTTTCTTAGTTCTCTACATATTCCCATTCTAATGAGACTCAAGTTTGATGTCATGTATTTCTATAGCACGACACATCTTACACGAATCGATTAGGCGTAGGTATAGTGTGTTGTAAGTTGTAGGCTAAGTAACAACTTAGCCTACAACTTACAACACAGTCTCTTTCTAGTCTATTGTAAAAACATACCAACTGGTATGTTTTTACAATAGACAGTTTCTACTTACGAAATATTAGATTTTTGCTTATTTTATGTTATTTACATTATTCATAAATTATGCATTTTTCATTCATATTTTGTATTATGCATAAATAACGTATTTTGTATCATTTAAAATAGCCACAAAAATAGTAAACACATGAATACCTATCCTATACAATGAAAAAATTGAAAATTGGTATTATCTTACAATTTTCAAAATGATAATTTGGAAAGATAATACTTGTACCTATTTCGTTTACAATCTCCATTTATTCGTGATGTAATGATAATATCTGTTAGGGTCAGTAAGCAGGTCAACCCACCGACCTTGACATAAATACGAGAAACACTCATAAAGAATCAACTGCCGATAATCTACAGATACTTATCTTTTCGAGATGCTTATTTAAAAGTATGAGTGAAAATATTGTGGATATAAAAGTCTATCCCCCTAGCGCCCAAGCGCCTTTGAAATGCCTGTAATCGAGTTGATCATAAACGCCCCAACGTTTTCGGGACACGACTTTGGCTGCAGCCCAAGAACCATTTGAAAAAATATATTTTTTATTTATTTTTATTGCAATGAATAGCGAGATGAGAAAGCCATTCGTCTGATGGTAAGCGATACGACTTATGAATAGTAGTAAAACCAAACATCACCTTGATCCTGAGATAGATATAAGATTTTAAGGCTCAATATGTCCAGTAGTATATTATTATTATTTTTTTTATTATTGTAATGAATGGCGAGACGAGCATGCCGTTCGCCTGATGGTAAGCGATGCGACCGCTCATGAACAGTAGCAAAGCCAAACAGCACCTCGAATTACAAAGCAATGCTTGGCATTTCACTGCGCTCGCCATCCTGAGACATAAGATGTTAAGTCTCAATATGTCCAGTAGTTACTCTGGCTACAATGTCCTTCAATCCGATACACAACAGTGCATTTAAACTGCTGCTTGACGGGAGAAATAGACATTGCGGTGGTACCCACCCAGGCAGCCTCTGACATAATGAGAGACCTACCACCAGTATTATTTGATATTTGGGTCGTAATAACTATTTCCATTACAATTAAATAATTTTAATACAGTTATAAATTTAATAATTTTAAGTGTCATTCGCCATGTATATTTCTACGGTAACTGCTTACCATCAGGCAGGCTGTAAGCTTGTTTGCCTCCTTGGTTATATGAAAAAAAAAAACACAGTAAAGTTACAAATAAACTAGTGGATGCTTTGAATACGTTGAAATAAGATTGTTTTTAAGAAGATATAAATTTCTGTAATGTTGTGATGTTGTTAAATGTTGATAAAGTAATATATGAGAAAAAATGCATTGGGTCTGCGCTGTTCTGTTGCTACATAGTACATAGCAAGTGTCGAAATTCATTATCCTTATACCATCGGCCTTCAGGCCAGGCCAGCCCATTTCTAAAATCCGAATGCGTCCATACTCAGGGGCCTCAATAAGCCAGTTAGTGTCACAGTTCATTCCATACCTTACCAAGCCAGAAATCGTGTGGATGGATTGATAATTCTATTACTAGGTAGTCCATAATACTTATCTAATTAATTTGTAGAGTGAAATTTGGTTATTGCAATGGACTTTTTTCTACCTGTTCCGAATGTAAACATTGCTATAGGTCAATCGAGCTCTTGGTAGGGGAATTCTGTGCCCAACAGTGTGTATTTATTGGCTGATACAGACATACATTTTTGGCAATACTAATGTTAAAAGATGATTTAAAGATTGGCTGGCTCATGATGTAACGACTGGCTGGCTGCCTCATATCAAACTTTTCAGGAATAGGCTATTTGGTCCAACCCCCTGTCCCAATGCGTATTAGTAGAGTTCACGACTCTTAAATAAATAATTGTGGATACGTAGTTTTTTGGTGGTAGGTTTGTTTACTGTAACGTCTGTTTCTCCCGACTAATAGCAATTTAATTGCTCTGTTGTATTCCGGTTTGAAGGACATTGTAGTCAGAGTAATTACAAACGCAATGAGACTTAACATCTTATGTCTCAGGACGGCAAGCGCAGCGGAATGCCAAGCTTTGCATTGTAATTCATGGTGTTGTTTGGTGTTGCTACTATCCCTGAGCGGTCGTATTGATTATCATCAAGTGAATAAGATGTCCGTCTTGCCATACATTGCTTTGAAAAAATGTTTCAATTAACTAAGCGCTACAAAACCCTAACACGCTGTGTACGACTTATATCAACAAATCGACATTCAGATATATTAAAATAAAAAGTAGTAATCGGTTTAGCTAAAAGGAAATAAATGTACGTGTAAAATGTAGAACATATTTCTATAAAATCCAGGAAATGGCGAAACATTCATGTAAAATTGTAGTTGGATTACAGTGTGGAAAGCCCTGGCACAAACCTGTTGCTGAATCGATTCGCGGCGGCTTTGTGTATGGCGCATACTCAACCGAAGGCTTTTTTAAACATGCCGTCTTTATTCTCACCATCAGCTTACTATGTTGACGAATTGCCTTTAGACATTGCGACTAAGTAAGGCTAAAAGCAAACGTTGTATAAAGAAAAGTAATGGAGACTAAATGTAGTTTTTATGGGCTGGTGCCCCACATTTACTCACTGTGTGAACATGCTTTTGTTGGCTTTGTTTCTGCTATAGTGGGTCCACGTTTATAACATACTGTTATAAATCGTCGAAGTTTTTAGTGCTTTGAGATTTTATTATTTCTTGTATGGAAAATTATAGTTTGCGGTTTGGCCTAGTTATTGCCATAGGTATTCACAGGAAATTGCTTTATAATACGCAGGCACTCTTTTAAAGGTGGTAGCAAAATAATACTCATTAGTATTTGTTGTAACGGAATGTATACATTGCCTAAGAAAATATAATTTATTACGTACTGTGATATCTATTGAGTAGAAAATTTTATTTAGATTAGCACCGAGGCGACTCTGTTAAAGTGAATAGGACGGTGAAGGTAATCTAATACTAAAAGGGACAAGACGAGCAAGAAATCAGATTGAAGTCAACAAACTGATCATTGATTAAATTTACCCTGATTTAAAGAGAAAGTTTCTGAGTACACGTTATTTCGTCGAATACATTAGTGAAATGAAATCAAAGATATGAGATGTAATGTAGGTGATTGTGATTGTAATCATAAAATAATAAACAAATACCCACCCAACAGTCACATACGTAGTCCTGACCATGTCCTGAGCCCACACTAACATCGGGTATGGTGTCGTGGGTATCAGGAACTACAAGAGACTTTCCAGTCTCAGAAACACGCAGGCAGCGCCATGTGGCGACTCATGGGTGATAAAAGAACATGGAAGAAGTTTAACTTAAGTCAAGAAGATGTTTTACCACTTTCAAGTGCTTACAAAAATAAGTATTTTTAAAACTCATGTATGGAACATACATAAACTCACGCCTTTATTCCAGAAGGCATAGGCAGAGGAGCTACCAGAACAACCACGTTTCGCCTTTTATGTTCCGTCTCATGTGATGGGGGCGAGGCTATCGCCATATCGGGTACGAATTCCTGACTCCGGACTTATAATGAATAGAATATTTCAATATCACTTTGCCTGACCCGGGATTCGAACCCGAGACTTTAGCTTTATAATCGTACTGTAGTATACTGCGTCACCAATATTATATGACCCGTGAAAGTTATAATGATATCCTATTTCCTTATTATGCGTGATTTTAATGTTTAGTGCACCTATTTTTACGTATTGGAGACGTTCTATAGTCTATACCAATATCATTTTCTACTGGCGGCCTCGTTGCAGTAAATTTCCAGTAATTCTATTAAAATGGTAGGCGGAAAAATCGATATCACCCGCAGATTATGTTAATGCATTCAACCCAGTCAAGCTTAGACGATCACATTTCCGGCCTTCTTTCTTGATAACTTTTGAATTTCCTAGTCTGTATCAGCATAAATTTATGCAATGCGATCAGTATGGATTTGTGAGCGGAAATGTGATTTTTCATTTTTTGAGTTGGATGTGGATTATATATAGAAAAGTAAGCCTTTTTGGATGTTTCTGGGATACTTTTAATGCATGTTGTGGCCTAAATTAACAATTAATAAAATATTAATTCCGGTAAACATGTTATGAAAAGTGACGGCAGCAGTGGTTCAAAACAGGCTGAAAAAATTAAATTAATTTAAATTTTTAATTAAAGTAATTATCAAGTTTTATTTAATTTATTAGAACGATAACATCTGTCTTCTCGTTCTAACCTCGTGACCTTAAGAGCTGAGGCAATATATTTTCTTTATGCGCTATGTACAACTTTGGTCATAACTGAGATGTAAGTGTCCCATTTACAAACTTTCGTGTGTTCTGTCCAAGATTGTGAAATTAAATATACCTGACCTAATTTCAGTCTCAAAATATACTTCAAATGAAATATATACAGACCTACAAAATACTCTATGTATTTTTTAAATATTTCATTTATAATTATCTGCACCCATATTTATTTACATAAAATCCTTTGCTGTACATAGGTATTCTACATTATAGGATATAATTGTTTCATATTTCAACACGTAAGATCTTATTTTTATGTTTATTTAATACCTATTACGTTTATAACTGTAATTTCTTAAATACTGATTCATTATAAATACTATGAACAAATAGATAGCTTACGATTGTTTATGGAAAATCCCAATTCAAATAATTAAATTACGGCGATGTTACTCAATCATACTGATTATTTCACGAGTAATTTAATTTTCTCAACTGTAATCTAATGCTCCCAATTAGATAATTGAAAAGTGATGTCCTTTTCCAAGACATATTTTATTATTGCTAAATCTCTCAAGACGTTTTGTTGCGTAGAACTTATACAATTAAATAAGAAAGAAAGAAATATTTATTTGTTACAAGCAATGGTTTACAGCTATAAGTAATTATTACTAATATAACAGTGATTGTCAACAAAACGGCTCATACTCAGCATGTGCTGGTAATAAAACCTACGCTGGTTTTCCGCAAGGCCGGTAAAGGAAATATAAGTAAAATTGACTAACGGCCGTTCTCTATATCCTATCTATCTTTAACTAGGGGTTAATATAGCTACCATGACTATGTCTGTACAATTCTACGCTTCATTAAACAAAAATAGACATATATATTTATCTAATCTATCTATCTATAAACATATGCACCATATCTATACCTCTCTGTCTTTGTTAAATTAAACATAAAATGCATCGAAATATCTAATGAAATCTCTAGTTAAAGATAGATAGATTATAGAGAACGGCTGTTAGTTACATAACTACTTAACCAAATTATCGAATTTGCTAGGGCTCATAAGAGTTTTTATTTATCGTTAAAAATATAATATGGCATTATGATTTGTACCTACTTTTAAACGAATGCTGACTGAAAAGGTTCTTTAGATCGTAAGCAATAGGGTATTTGGCTATTATCGATTTTTGGTATTATTTCGCTTACAAACACAAATACGTTCAAAATAAAGCCTTGCTGTCAAAAAAGTATTAAAGTAGCTTATAACATAATGCAAATATTAATATTTAAAATTAAAGGGGTGTAGTGGGGACATCTTGCTGTCTCTTTTACACGCACACACTCTAATGTATAATAACCCTAGTGACGTCACTATCTGGGTTTTCATTTCTTTTCTGTTAACCCCACTACAAGATTTAAAACGTTTCTAACTTGTGTCATTCTGAATGGATTTATACATTTCTTTGTTTGTTCAACCATAGCTATGGATACGTTTTGATAAATACAATAAAAAATAGGCGTCAAATCCTCTATTTATTCTTTAGTAATTATATAAAAGTTATTATACAATGCGAAATATAAAAATACATTATACAAATAGTTTTGAGAGGTGAGATAAAGCCTGTTAGCCCCGCTGCAAAACCATTACATTTTAGCCACGGTTTTAATCTGTCTAGACTAGATATTACATTGGATCATATATTTCTATAAAAGACAGCTATCAAACATTAATATCGTTTTACAAGTCATAACTTATCCTTGCTTACACACATAATGGTACCTAATGGTAGCTATTCAATACAAAGTTTTAGCACCATTGGAACGTATCGGCTATTACCAAACACTTATTGCTCGTAGCTCACAAAATGTAATGGCAATATATCTCAAGTTTCGATCCAAAATTTCCTTCGAAACTGTTCGTGTGTACGTGAGGAAATCTGCACGTTCCGGGATTAACGACAAATTCACAGTTTGATGGTGTTCTATGATCGTGATACGGTCACAACTATCGATTTGGACCGTATCAGGCAGTTTAGACGTTTTCAGGCTTTCAACTAGACAATTAGACACGATTGGGAATTTGGCGAATACACCATAATCGATAATTGTGCTATCTGGGATTCGAGTACCACGACTGGAGTGTAATCGAAACGATATTTTAAAGCAATTCGTCGAGAAGCCAATTTGTGTGAACTTGGCAACCACTCAAAGATATCTGAAAGTGTAAAAGCATTTTCGAATTCAGCTGAAGGAAATAATAAAATAGACTACTTATGTATGTAATTTGGAGTTATAGCTATAATATTTTTATACAAATGGAAATACATTATATTTTGGACGGAAATGTAATGATTCTTAATTAGGGTATCTCTGGAATTATACTATGGTGAACAATAACGCAGCTTTTGAGTTCCCATTTAAATTGATTTATGGTTTAAAATATCATACCGATGGTGGTAATATCGATAAGTCACCCTGCAGGTTATGTGCCTCCCATAGGGGCGAGTGAAAGTCTGGCCTTATTCAATCGTGAAAGCTTAATGCAGGTTGGCAAAGAAGAATAGGTTTAAGTACATACATACATAAACTCACGCCTATATCCCAGAAGTTGTAGGCAGAGGTGCCAGGACACTCACATTTCGCCTTGTATGTTCCGTCCCACAATGTGATAGGTGGCGAGCCTATCGCCATATCGGGCACAAATTCCTAGCTTTGGGCTGATAATGAATAGAAAAATCCAATATTACTTTGCCCAACCCGGGATTCGTACCCGAGACCTCAGCTTTGTAACCGTATCTTAGTACAACTACGCCACCGAGGCAGTCGTTAAGTAGGTTTAAGTACTTAGGACAATATCAAAATTTAAGATGAGGAACAGCATTTGTCCATTGTTCTTTTATTTTTTGGTGCTCTTATGAATGATAGGAGATAACAGCCAAATTCATGTGGGATTGTGGTGAATAATTTGTTTTAATTCATGGACGTGGCCGATGAATTATTCACGCAATTGCGTCCGCATGTTTGTTAACCAATGGTGCGGTGTGTTTTTGCAACAGGCGTTTTATTTTTATATGTTTATATTAAAATAAATTATAAATATAAATAAGCATATTAGTGGATAAGTTAGTTTAGCGTTTTCGGCTTGACCAAGTTAGTGACTGATGGTTCATTGATATTGGCCTGCATGCCCAGCATGCGGGAGACAAATAAAATGCATTGTCCAGCGTGGCATAGTAAAAAACATAGTATTTGTAAAAAAACAAAATAAAAAAAACCGATATAAATTCCAAAACCTATTGTTTAAAAAAAGTGTGTGTTTGCTATATTTTTTATCTCGATATCGCATTTTCATATTCAATTTGCAATTGAAATATTGATCACGCTCAGATTTTACAGATTTATTATTTATTTTTGTTTTTATTTTAAATACACTTTCAACTGCCCTCTGTTTATCCTATTCTTAAATCCATCCCATGGTTGTCTGTAAGACATTGCCTTTCGGCGATAAGACCGCCAATTGTACTTTTTATATATGTAATTTCTCTCTGTATTTGTTGTCTTTTTGTGCAATAAAATGTAAATAAATAAATAAAATAAATACATTTACCATGCCTCGGTTAATGCTGAGGCCTTGGGTTTGAATCATTGGTTGGGCACAGCGATATGGTTTTATTTTTTCAATATCAGTCCGGAGTCTGCTATTCTGGTAGCATCTCTGTCTATTCCTTCTGGAAAAATGCGCGAGTTTATGTATTATGTACAATTTACATCTTCGTATCAATTTTGTCATCAACAAAGTATATTTAACCGTAAAATCTTGCCATTTCCCCTCCAAGCTACTGGTTTACGGCAGTTTTAGTGCAGCTAAGAGAGGACGATAAATTTTTCCGTCAGCGCACCGCACGTATACGCCATGACAGTTTTGTTATAAACTTTATAATGCGTGAAAAAATAAATAACCTTTTGGGTACAAGTAAAGATAAATAATACCTCTTTTCGAAGTGTAAAGAGTAGAGGTACTGTATCAGCCGATATATAGCCCACTGCAGGGCACGAGCCTCCTTTACAATCGAGAGTACGATATGCAGGGGTAAGGCCATATCTGTATCAGCCCATATACGTCCCACTGCAGGGCACAGGCCTACTCTACAATCGAGAATACGATTGAGAGTGGTTAGGCCATATAGTCCACCACGCTGGCCTAGTGCGGGTTGGCAGACTTACATACCATAGAAATTCTTATGGAATCGCTATGGTATGCAGGTTTCCTCACGATGTTTTCCTTCACCGTTTTAGTGCGTGGTGACTGACTATCAATACACACATGACTCCGAAAAGTCAGAGGTGTGCCCTGGGATTCGAACCCGCGATTACCGTGAACATATTGGCAGCCGCGTCTAGTCCGTTTACCAACATAAGTAAGGCCATATAGTCCACCATGATAGCCTAGATGTTGATTTTATAAATGAAGAGAGTATCATTCTACTAGATAAAATATAATTTAGGCTTCACCCCGCCGTGCTGAGTAAAGTCAGGTGGATAGATTTTGATACATCGAAATATTAGAGCAGAACTCTAAGGTTGTCACTGGTGCAAGGTACCCCACGATTACTGACATTTTTTGGCACAATAAAGGCAAGCTAAATTAGAATTTCGGGGTATAAAATTTAGGATCGAAGGCGAAACTATTGGCTTCGCAGGTCCTACCTCTCTTTAGTAAGCCATCGTTCCCTGCAAGGCCTAATGTTTGTTCCCCCGGCCAGTGTTACGATGCCATTCAATTAGTTTGAATGGTTTGTGTTGCTTCCTCGCATGTAGGTCACACATATTGCTGCATATACCAGTAAATATGTAATGTTATTAGTACTCAATGCTACGGAAATAATTATTTATTTTTTTATTTATTCAGGACAATCAGTGGTGGTTACTTTACTTACAATAAAAGAATTTAAAAAATATTAAAATAAAAGTAACACCTATGAAAGCTATTACAACTAGGGATGTTGCGGATGTCGATTTTTTCACATCCGCGGATGCGGATGCGGATGCGGATTTTCAAAGGCTCACATCCGCGGATGCGGATGCGGATGCGGATGTTTAAGATATTATATAAATCTATACTAATATTATAAAGCTGCAGAGTTTGTTTGTTTAAACGCGCTAATCTCTGGAACTACTGGTCCGATTTGAATGATTCTTTCAGTGTTGGGTAGTCCATTTATCGAGGAAGGCTATAGGCTATATATCATCACGCTATGACCTATAGGAGGAAAGCAATAGTGATATTTCTAGCAAATACGAAGAAATTTTGTTCGTTTTTCGTGGTCCGATTGGTCGATATTCAAACTGATAGTCAGAATTAAACATTTTGACCGCCATTTTAAAACTTGTATGCACCCGGGCGGTGCCGGGCCCGACCGCTAGTATAGTATAGGAATGAATATTGAAATTAAAAAAATATTTACGGATTTTATCGCTTACCAATATTTATCGATTTATCTATGTTATTTTTTTATATTTTTTAACTTCCCGATGTTTCGATTGCTTTAAAGGATTCATGGTCACTACGGGGCAGAATTTAATTACCCTTTATTTATAATTATTAAGTTAAAAATTAAATTAAATTAAATAGTTAACTTAAAACATTAATGTGTTTTTGCATTTCATTCTTCAGAAGAAGCTCACTGTGTCTTGATGACGGGCAGTTGGTCTTTTTGGTTCCGATATAATTAAGTGTAGAATTCGATTCCATGCTTGTGGAAGGTTCTAGCCATCTTCTCTATTGATAATTAAATGCATTACCTTTGTTTTGAGTAACCCCAAGAGCTCGCAAAAGAACACCGTTTCATTTATTAAGTATAACGCCGCGCCGCCTTTTCTGATAGCAAGGCGGTTAGGAAGAGGTTCGTAAATTAAACCCACGCTGCAAATAATTGTTCGCTAGGATTACTTCTTAGTGGAGTAAATAATAAATATTGTAGTCTTGGCAGAATCGCTGGAAGACCTTAGCACTATGCTCGAAGACCTCAATCGAGTCTCCCAACAGGTGGGTCTTAAAATGAACATGGACAAAACGAAGATCATGTCGAATGTCCATGTTGTGCCCACCCCCATCGGTGTTGGGGGCTCGACTCTTGAAGTTGTTGACGAATATGTCTATTTAGGACAAGTGGTCCGGTTAGGCAGGTCCAACTTCGAGAGAGAGGTCAATCGTCGAATCCAACTCGGTTGGGCAGCGTTCGGGAAACTTCGCGACGTCTTCTCATCCAAAATACCTCAGTGCCTTAAATCGAAAGTCTTCGATAGTTGTGTGTTGCCAGTGATGACTTACGGCACCGAGACGTGGCCTCTCACTATGGGCCTTAATAGGAAGCTAAAAGTCACTCAACGAGCTATGGAGAGGGCTATGCTCGGGGTTTCCCTAAGAGATCGAATCAGAAATGAGGAGATCCGTAGGAGAACTAAAATAACCGACATAGCCCGCCGGATTAGCAAGTTGAAGTGGCAATGGGCAGGGCACATAGCGCGGAGATCTGATGACCGATGGGGTCGGAAACTGCTCGAATGGAGGCCGCGTAGCGGAAAGCGCAGCGTAGGACGTCCATCCACAAGATGGTCCGACGACCTGGTAAAGGTCGCGGGACGTCGCTGGATGCAGGCTGCCTCCAACAGGTCTCTGTGGAAATCATTGGGGGAGGCCTATGTTCAGCAGTGGACTTCCTTTGGCTGATGGATGAATGGATGGATGGAGTAAATAAAAATCTTTGTGCTATCGGCAATAATAGCTTTAAATTCCTCTCGATAAACACCACTTAAGAGGATTTTCATCCACATAGACTCTTATTTTATTGGGGTAAGAAAGAAATTATTTTTGGAGTACAGCTTCAATGCTACCATTTTCTGGTATCTCTCGACTCTTATTTTCACTAGAAGAATCTAACATCATAGCAACAACAAACGCGTCGGATCATGTCACTATTTATTTCACTCCCATTGGTCAATGTCACGTCCGAACAGCACGCGCCATTCGGCGGCACCGCCAAATTTCTGTTTTGTCTCATTTTGTATTACATCCGCATCCGCATAAATATCCGCATCGATTATTGCGGATGCGGATGCGGATGCAGAAGTCCAAATTTATGCAGAAGTTCCGCATTTGCGGATGCGGATGCGAACATTCGCAACATCCCTGATTACAACATGCAACAATGACAATTGAAAAATATAATAGAAATATATAATATTAATAAGTGAGTTAACTGCTGATATTAATAACGTAATAATTGTAATAATTACGTTCATGCAAAAAAATATTGTGGAGAGACTGTTTTTGTTCAGTTCGACCAAATGTCGATCATAATTAAAATGTTCATTACATTTAGTTTTAGTAGCCTACATAATACGTAATAGAAACCTCATAACCGAGACCTATTTATACTATAAATAAGAATTCTATTGCTTAAATAGTTAAACAGATTTAACCATGTGTATAATTGCAGAATACACATAAACAACACAATTTTAAAGATTTTGCACCATTTATTAAATCGGATTTTAAATATTCAAAATCTCACCCGACGAAAAAGCGTTTCCATGATTAAATTACCGTTTCACGCAACACATGAAATTCACATAAGTGATTCAATCATTTTAGCAAGCATGGCGCGGAATACATAAAAACCGCATAAAAATTTCAGCAGTGCAGCAACACACGTAGCCGCAGACGGTATGCAATTCCGTTTATTGTAGTCATTCCCGTTTGAGTCTAGTTCCATTGAGCCAGTCATTCCGGCGAGTCATTCCCGAGCGCTCATTACCGAGAATGGTCAGTGCGCCTCTACCTACCTGTTACGTGCTTCTAATGTAAAAGAAAGCGCCTTTCAGCCACCAAGGTGCGCTGAAGTTTTACATTCCTTAGAATAAGTTTTAGTAAGTGCATTTTAAGTTTGTTTTTTAGTTGCCAGATAGGAATTAGAATTCTTGGCAGCGTATGAAACACAACGACCTAAATAGCACCAGTAATGCAACACAACAAACAAATAAATTGTTTTACCTACCTACTACTAGGGTATTTTGTTATCACTCACATTGTCTCCATAGTGAATAATTATGAAAGCCAGCACGAAATTATATTATGCAAGTAAATAATAAACATGTAAACACGACATACTTGCATAGGTCACTATGGTAAACATCGGAACGGGACGTTTTGTTATTTGTATGATTATTTTTAGATTTTACTGGTGGTAGGTCTCTCATATGTAAGAGGCCGCCTGGGTTTGGGGCCATTGCACCAACGTAATGTCTATTTCTCCCACCAAACAGTCGTGTAAATGCACTGTTGTGTTTCGGTTTGTAGGACATAGCAGCCGAAGTAAGTACTAGACATATAAAGACTTAACACTATGTCTCCATGCATAAGATGCTGGTCAAAATTAGGTATTTACACTAAGTGATAATTGTATTACTGGTCATAATGAGGGTCGTAACGCGGTCGCCATAGACATTCCCATAATCTCACTTAGCTTATCTTTATAATGGCGGTCGTTAGAATACCTCAATTTAATTTCGTTTCATTTTATTTCATCCAGTTTTGGAGAACACAATGATTGGCGTTGTAAAAGAGAATAATGGATCATTAGTAATCTGATTACATTCAATTGTGCTCAATAGTTTTAATTTAAATATTCTTAATTTATATGTAACCTTTGTGTATTGTTTCACTTTAAGTATTCAAAGCCTCCCAAAATATAAAATTTGATTTTTGATGCAAAATGTTTTTTACTCAGTATCAAGAATTTGGATACTAAGACCAGGCTTTCATTCAAAGTCCGGATTGATTTTTTGTAGCGCAACTTTTGTATAAACCTAATATTGAGCTTCGGTATGGAGCATCATCGAAATTTTCTTTTAATGTTGATATACTCGTACTAATTCATACTAAAGTAAATAAAAGTAATGATAACAGATTTTTAACTTCCCACTTAACATTGTAAATTTTCATAAAAGTTTAGTAGTAATTGCCCCTTCAGGTCTTGAAAGATATTGGCTCTGCTATCAACGACACGTCAAGTTGAGCCTACTTATTTAATTTCCCCCACTTTACAATCAACCGAGGTGGTTGGTAATGTTGCTGTAGATCACTTAAGGTATGAACAGACATACAAAATTACGTTAAATAAACCAATAGATGACGTTAACGGTATCATTAATGTCATTATAGACAAATATTTGTGTGATCTATAGGTATTTGTTTCGAGTCTGGGTGTTTGTGAGACTGAAAAGTCTCTCGTCTTTGTCTGATACCCACGACCCAAGACCCAAGACTTGATCTTAGTGTGTGATCAAGACTATGTATGTGAAAGTTGGGTGTATTTATTAATTAATATAAATGTATTTATTTATTAATATAAATAAATTATTATAATTATTTATATTAATAAATGAATACACATTCACATAAATAGTCCTAATCTGAGATTGATTGACTATTAAATCATCATCATCATGTCAGCCACAGGAAGTCCACTGATGAACATAGGCCTCCCCCAATTATTAAATCAATAAATTCCATCTTTTTCTTATGTGTCCTATAATTATAAATGTGGGAATAGTTGCGTCTTGGGTCAAATTAAACATAATTTTTTTATATATTCTTGAATATAATATCGTCTTCTTTAATCCGCTTTTATGCGTCCTATCGTATTCCGTACTTAGACATCTGAAACATTTATCCTCTAACTCAGTGATTCTCAACCTTTTTTTTGTTGCGGCACACATTTAACGATTTCAAAATTTGGCGGCACACAAAGAAAAAGATAAAAGTTATTTACTTACTACAACACACTGCATAAATAGTTTATGCCAAAATATTTAAATATACGAAATAAACTAATATATACTACAATAATAACTAAACGTTTATTAAGGGAAGGACTGCCTCCGTGGCGTAGTTGTACTCCGGTACGGTTACAAAGCTGAGGTCTCGGGTTCGAATCCCGGGTTGGGCAAAGTGATATTGGATTTTTCTATTCATTATCAGCCCAGAGTCAGGAATTTGTGCCCGATATGGCGATAGGCTCGCCACCTATCACATAATGGGACGGAACATACAAGGCGAAATGTGGGTGCCCTGGCACCTCTGCCTACCCCTTCTGGGAAAGAGGCGTGAGTTTATGTATGTATGTATGTATGTATGTTTATTAAGGGATTAATTACAAGCTAATAATAAAAATATTTTAATGCGAAATTTGAGCTTGATTTTTTTTTAATAATTTGATTTATATTTGGTCGTAAAAATGACAATGCTACTCTCATATCGTAAAGAAAAGGTGCAGTAACTACTATGCAACACCTTGTGAATCCCAACTATCACTAAAACAACACGTTTTGTACGCAGAAGTGGCAAGTGTGCGCCGACTTGAGACATATTCCTATTGCTATGCACGCCGCTTCATCATAATTTGGCACTAAGAAAAAACGCGTTGCAAAGCAAATAATCTTAATATATATATTTCTTGTGTGCGTGTGTATGTGACTGAACTCCTCCTAAACGACTGGACCAATTTTGATGAAATTTTTTGTGTGTGTTCGTGGAGATTCGAGAATGGTTTAGATTTACAGTTTGGTCTACTGGAAAATGTTTTTTCAATTAATTTTATATAAAAGAAAGTCGTGTTAGTTACACTACTTATAACTCAAGAACGGCTGAACTGACTTGGCTGAAAATTGGTGGGGAGGTAGCTTAGAACCAGGAGAAGGACATAGGATACTTTTTATCACGTTCTCGGTTTCCCGAGTTTATATTAGCTTATTAACATTTTCTCATACAAAATGTTCATGGGTTCGTAACTGTCAAACATTTAATGTTCATCCCGTCGATACGGTAAACTCTTCTCTCAAATTAAAGAACGTATTTAAATAAAGGTTTCGAATCGACAACATATATCCACAATATTCGATTAATGGCGTATTTTAGATTTTAAAGATGTAAATTAATGACATTAATGAAAAGGGATTGACATTTAAATTGGTTGTCAAATATTAATGCATGCGTTCAGAAATTAATTTTGTGTAACCAAAAGAGAATGTATTATGAAGTTAAATAAATATAGGACAATTAAATAAAAACTATTCACACGTAAGAAGATTTACTTCTTTTCAGATAGAATATCACTTGAAAATGAAAAATCTTTATTAAAATAACAATTTTACATATGGAGAATATTGCAGGGGTTTTCAAATTAGGCGTTGCCTGTGTCTTGAGAATCCAGTTAAATATAATTATTGTAATTACATTAATTGTGGGTGTCAGTGTGAGAAAGTGCTAATAGTGTACGTTTGTGTTTGTGTGTGTGTTATGTGTTATTATGTTTACTTTTATCACGAATTTTTACAGTCTCTTTTCCTTCGCTAAAATTCACTGATAGAAATATTATACATTCTGAAATGTTATGTCGAAGAAAATCGAAACCACTGAAGTTATTTGTATGAAAATTAATATTTCATTTCTTTATTACGAACAAAAGTAATGGCGTAATATTTATGGAAAAAACAGCATAGTGGGGGTTCACCCCCATAAGGGATGGAATATTGCATGGATAATCAAAATCGCTTTAAAAGTGTTTAATGTCAAAAAATTATAAGGAACACTATTTGGCTATGGAGAAACGGGATATTATAGAGTGGGACGTACGGGAGATGACTGGGTTAGCTGACAGATTTGATAGGACGAAATGTAAATGCACGGTATAAGACGGGATGGATAATGAAGAGAAAGGACGGGACGTATCGGGAAGTGACGGGGAATAGACGGGATGGGACGGAATTGAGCAGGACAGTACGATAGCTATGTCATGTTAAGGTATACAAGAGCTTATACGAAAAATAACATGTATTTGGTGTGAAGTAAAATAAAAAAATATCTGCATCCAGGCAAAGGGGGGTCGGGCTTTTTTGCTATGGTAAATAATTCAATTTAATATTAATCATATAATAACTAAGCCATAGCTTAGCGTGGTCGGGTCAGCTATGGTATCTTTTAATTGATTTCAATGAATGTAGTCGGAGTAATAAGTGCGTGGTGGCCTGTTGGTAAACGGACTAGACGCGACTGCCAACATGTTCACGGTGGTCGCGGGTTCGAATCCCAGGGCATACCTCTGACTTTTCGGAGTCATGTGTCTATTGATAGTCAATCACCACGCACTAAAACGGTGAAGGAAAACATCGTGAGGAAACCTGCATACCATAGCGATTTATAAAATTTCTATGGTATGTAAGTCCGCCAACCCGCACTAGGCCAGCGTGGTGGACTATATGGCCTAACCACTCTCAATCGTACTCTCGATTGTAGAGGAGGCCCGTGCCCTGCAGTGGGACGTATATGGGCTGATACAGATACAGACAGTCGGAGTAGTAACAGTGTTATAATATCTCCGTAGCAAAATAATGATTTAAATCTGGAGAGATGGGATAGAATAGAATATAAGTTGGATAAAATGGGACAGAAGAATAGGTACAGGATGGGATTGGAATTGGATAAGCAGTTTAGACAACGGCTGTCATGTTGATTTGAAATAAAATATGGACTGGAATCTATATTTGCACCCAGGCGAAGCCGGGCCGGGCCGCTAGTAAAATAATAAATTTTGGTTGTGGATTTAATATATATTCATGTTAAAAATATTTTTCTTTTTAAATTATATAATTTAATAATATTAACATTATTATATATTTGCAAAATTTGGCGGCACACTTTTGAAATTTGGCGGCACACAAAAGTGCCGCGGCACAGTGGTTGAGAATCACTGCTCTAACTCTTTCCACCTTTAGTACTTTCATTCTTCATCTCTTTCACATAAACTACGTTCCATATCAGGCATTAATCTAATCTAACGTCTCATTCTACTCATCTTTCATAATAACATTCAAATCTTCCATACGTTTGAAAAATATACGTAAGTTTTGTTTATAGTGACATGACAAAGTAACTATAATGCTCCTGACAACAGTCCAAACAAAGTAGGCCCTGGCAATGGTTATTTCTGACCGTATGAAACCGATATTTGCTGGATATACATAGACTGACTGAAATTGAAACGCATTGCACTTGGATCATTGTAGACATTTTATTTAAACTACGGTGTGCCTCAGTGGAGCAGTTGTCCACGGTATAAAAATGCTGTGTTTTCGGATTAGAATCCCGGGGCAAGCCAAGTGATAATAGATTTTTGTTTTCATTATCAGCCTGGAGTCAGGAATTTGTGCCCGATATGGCGATAGGCTCACCCCCTATCATTATCGTGGGATGAAAGTATTCTGGTAGCATCTCTGCCTACCTCTTCTGGCAAAAAAGGGTGAGTTTATGTATGTACTTTCCTGTGGTTCATAGCCCAGGTGGAAACAAATATCCTGCCAGCAGCTATAAGGTCTTTAGAAAACCTCATCTAAAAATCATCAGAAAATCTATCAAGTATGTTCCACCCTTTAGTCGACTTGATCTCTTGAAATACAAAGAGGTTGGATTTCAGTAGATTACCTTCTTTGTCTGGGCGTGAGTAGTGCGTGGCGTAATTATTGGAATCGATGCCGGCTATTGTTCAAACTCAAGAAGGTTGGAGGCAGTTCATTCAAGATTTTAATTATAAATCATGGTTGGCGGGTTTGAAAATATTATCCTCATTTTTCAGGCACAATGGAAGGATATTGAACGATATAAGCGATCTGTTTAATATTGGCCAGCATTGAGATGATTTTATTTATTTACTTTAGCAACTGATATAATAAATAATAATATAATATATAATATAAGAAGAATAGTCATATCTTCAATTGAGACAATTTTTTTTTTCTATGTATTGTAATAGCCTACATAAGTATTTAACTTTTATGCAGTAAATAAAATAGTAGCCAAATACATTCTGCTGGAATAATATTTTTCTAAATAACAAATAAATGCACCCAACACACATCCATAGTCCTGACTTCACATTCTCAATCTCACAAACATCCAGCCTGACATACACACGTGTGGATCTTACAAGCATTGTTTCGGTGGGGGATTGAACCCGCGGCCTCTCGTTTCAAAGCCGGCGTCGAACCAAGTACGCCACGGAGGCTGTCAAATGTATATCATGTATTTAAAATTTAACTGCAAGCGTGGACATCAGTTTTGTAACTAGGTAATTAGCGCTGTGAAATTGTCAGATGTGTTTTAATTTAGGAAGCAGGACAAAATGGTACCGGTTTTAGTATGCACCAGCTTGCGTTGACGACATTGGTGTAATTACATTCCAGCCTATGTAAACAGGAGTACTTTTATCTATGTGTGCCATAAAACAATGCATGTAAAGAGTCAAATAGATACTTTAAAACCATGGGCTTCTTTATCGAAACTCAGTTTATTGAAACCTAATGTATAGATCGTCTACGATCTTTTGGCGTCTGGATACGTTATTATGGTGTTGCCTTAATATTAGCAACAGGTTTTCTCGCTTCACCTATCATTATATTGAACTTGCTAATGCTATCGGATTACAAGTATAAACGCTAGTTGTTTTTTTTTCATATGAATGACGTGACGAGTATGCGTACGTCGCGTACGCGTTGCTCGCATGTTTGTTTGGCGTTGTTGGACATTGACAATTCAGAATTTCGAATGAACCGCGCGTTACCACTGAGTGGACCACCTGTGGCCCACACGAGATACACTCGTGTTCCACCTGCGACAACGAGGGAGCCGCGAGCGACGAGGCGGTGCAGGGTGGGTCTAATGAGCGGTAACCTTTAGGCCGCACTACGCGTCCTCATAGTATTGTTGTTAACCCCCGTAAGGTTAACATCTCATGTCTCTGGATGCCGAGTGAAATGCCAAGCATTGCTTTGTAATTCATGACGCAGTTTGGTTTTGCTATTGTCCATGAGCAGCCGTATAGCTTACCAACATGCGAACGGCATGCTCGTCTAGCCATTCTAGCAATAAAGAAAAAAAGTCCTCGTATTATAGTAAAGAGGTTTCCCTTATAAGAATATAACAATGGATAACCCTTTCATAACTAGGTCAACCATTTCTTGTTCATGCCTTCTCTATTTGAATTGTATTGCACTTTTGTCATAAGTTGTTATGTAGTCTCTTAGTTGTTTGATAAAAAACTAAGTCTAATTTTTACTGTTAAATGTTAGAGAGTTTTTTTACTTAGTTTCAGAATAAGTATTCATTTGCAGATAGTACATTATTACCTAACATCTACAGTAAATTTACGAAACAAAGCAAAGACCGAGCTTAGGGTAATTCAGACAACAAGTTGTGAACTAAGGTACGAGTTAATTTAAATACGTTTTCGACGGGGCGCTTAAATGAGAGACTAAAGTTAGGGCAGGGATGGTTTTTTTGTTTTCCCTAAATTAGGGCGTATTGTGTCTCAAGTAGACAATGTCTTGAGGAACATACTCGAAAAAAGTCCGTTTCTAAGGCGTTTTTATGGCAATTTCAGTATAGATATTTTACTACGCAATATAATGTAAGGGTTGAATCGCATCTATAATTCACATTGTATCTATTTAACATAGTAAAAGTAAGGCTTTATGGCCTTGGTTTTTTAACAGGTTGAGAAATTTTAATTTTTAAAATTTTCCGTAACAACTCTTTTTACAAATATTTTCCATTTAAATAAAAATATTGTTGGATAGTACACGGTTTAATTAATTCGATAAATTTACATCTCATTAAAAATTCTTTTAATTAAAATATATCAGAGCTTGGTAAGTGAGTAGTTAAACAAAATCCCGGCTCCCACCGGGATCACGAGCGACAAAAAACTAGATTGGAGAATATAAATTGCTTAAACTGTTTAAAGGGCTCGTTAACGAGTCTCCAGCCGACTCTGTAGTTGGGAATCACATTTGTTATTTTCCTTTGTTCTCTTGCTACCAGGAATAAAGGGCTGCTAATTCGATACTGCATGTGCATTAGTTTATGTGCTGTCACACAAGGCACAAAGATTGTTGTTGTGAGTGCACGGAAGCAATAGGTAATTACCGATGATAAGTGCTTTACTTTGTAACTATGCTTATTTATATATTTATATCGATCTTGTAATATCTATATCTATATTATATCTATATTGTATAATGAGCCTACCGTATCTTGGTTTCTATGAGTTATGTACTATCAAAATTTATTATTGCATTCTTACTTTATGACTGTTGGATCCAAAAACCGTAAGTAAACGCATTTTAGCTGGCCTTTTTCGTTATCCATCCATAACTTAGTTAACGCTTATTGTGTATTTAAACATACCATTATCAGTGGATTATCTCGACTTCCTTTCACAATCTGAAGGACTGGCTTGCATCACTGACTCTAAACTCGTTAACAAGAAGTTAGTTTAATTAACGTCAAAACACATGCCCCAATTTGTAATGTAAATATGCCTTCGCAGAAGATTATGGAAATCATAATTTAAAAATGAAACGTGTAAATTAATAAATCTGTAGCCGGGTTTTATGCAGAGAGCAAGTTGCTAGCCGTGGTAAGCGGTGACCCGGAAACTTTAAATGAGTATTGTACGCGGTACCTTAATTAATTTTCACGTTCAACAATCCTACGTAGTGAAATTAGCCCGCGCTCTCTGATTGCGTTTAATGTCGGGTGAAATGATTTTTACCATTTGGTAATTGGGTTTCTTTGTGTTACGTTGTTTTGTAAATTAATTGATCTAAGTGATAAAGGTTTGATAAGCTTGGAACTAAGTATGGTGATAATTGTTCGCAAATTAGGTAATACAAGACGTAGATAGTTGTAGAAGTCAATGAGAAGTTGGAATAAAAAATCGAAGAAATAATGATGTGTAGAAACTGAGAGAGATAACTTTTTATTACAGATTGTTGGGTCGAACCGACCGAAATTAACATTGACTTCATCCAGCTTTATGGCTGTTGAGAGGAACCCGAGATTGCAATTCCTCACTAAGTATTATACATAACTGGTTATAGCACCAACCATAAAAAATATAAATTCAATACAAATTATTTACCTCCCTTTCCTCAAATCAGGTTATTTGCATATAAAAAGTATTCCATTGTAAAAAACTTTAGATTCTGTGTCGTTGTCCATTTGCGGGGTGTACTCAGAAGTTTGTATAAAATGTTTCGTTGTATAAGTTTGCTAAATACATTTCTTGGCACCGAAGTTACTTTGTTATAAATACAGTGTATAGAAAAAGTAGTGCAATATGCGATTGAATAACTTTTAACGGGGGCATATTTGCACTGCGAACAGACAACAAGGAATATTGTAATGCAATTCGTTCAGTATGTATTAGGTAAGTCTAAATAAGGTCTTACAAAACTATCTACATTAAATGACTTCTGTAGAAGAAAACATTGACCTCTATTCATACATATGTACATAAACTCACGCCTTTTTCCCAGAAGGGGTAGGCAGAGGTGCCTACGATTTGATAGGCGGCAAGTCTGTCACCATATCGGACACAAATTCCTGACTCCGGGCTGATAATTAATAGACAAATCGAATATAACTGCCCGACTCGGACTCGAAGCCGAGACCTCAGCTTTGTAACAGTACCGTCGTAGTACAAATACGCCACCGAGGCAGTTCCTATATGTTATAATTTGATTTTATTTTTAACATCACGTTACATTACAGACTTGCCTTATCCATTTAGACTTACACAGACACACATTTAAAAGCCTATTTTAGTTTTCGAATATTTTGTCCCTTGCGCACGATTTTTGAATTCAGTTTGAGCGAAGAAGACATAACATTTGATACCTAAAATAGTGTTTATAAATGTCTACGAACACGGCCGTACATTTACGCATAAAATAATTACCTTCTTATGAAAATTATGAACCATAATAGAAGACTGTTATCGAAGAAGTGAAGTCTAGCTAGTGTATGTGCTCAATTAGGCTTCGGTTGAACTAGCAAAACCGAGCCCTACTTATGACCTAGGTAAGAGAATTAAGGTATTTTAAGGGTTACTGCCGAGATACTTTAGAAGATTTTGGAACGCTCTAAGGCAGGTCTGCTAGGCATCCAGAATATCATTTCTGCCATCAAAACCCTTGTAGAAAATAGTAACATAACTATAAGGCGCCCATACCGGTGGTGTACTCAAGAACTTTCTATAATGTTTTTAAGCGGCAATAATCACTTTTTCAGTGAACTGATCCTTTCTTTTGTTGACGTGGGGAAACGGAGTTACCATAATCGCCCCACCTCGGGGAAAGTACAGTGATTATGTTGGGGTCACCGGTCTACGGCATACCAATAAATACCCCGGAAGGCCTTCTTCGACGCTATTGGAACGGCCCCGGGAACCTCAGCTGAGAGCGCCCTTAGCGAGAGTACGCTTTGTTGGGGGCTAAGAAGCCTCTTCATTAACAATGAATGCTCTAGGTGTATACAGCAACAGATAATTCCTGCTTCCTCTGTTGCCGAACATCTTGCGGTCGCATTGTGTCCAAGTACAAAGAGCGCTATGATAGTCTCCCACTATGCGCCCGCGACTTTCAGTTGCCCGATTAGTCGCCTCTTACGACAGGTAGGGTATATCGTAACGGGAATCTCAAAATACCCCAATACCACATTGCGAAGTAAACTAATCCTGCGCTATGAAAAACAATCAAACTGCCTACAAAATTAATTCCGCTAGAACTGGTTTTTGAACAAAAATGCAGTGACGATTCAAAAGTAAACGTTCATTTTTGCGAGCCTCAATCGATTAAAATGAAATTGCCAGCACAGTCGGTACGGATTAACACGTGATTCTTTTTGTAGCAATATGAAGCATCCATGTGCATGACGGAGTATTTGCATATTGGATTTGGAAAAATGTATTCCCATTTGTGTATGTAAAATATGTAGGTATGTGGTAAAATAGATTTCATGAGTCAACATCATCTCAACCACAGGAAGTCCACTGCTGAACATAGGCCTCCCCCAAGCATCTCCACATCGACTTGTTGGGGGCGGCCTGCATCCAGCAACTTCCTTGCGATTTTATCAGTATCGACAAAAAATATTTGAAATTTAAAATTTTGTTCAAAGATCATTCACCAGGTTTGCTTTTATTATAAATAATAATATTTTGGAAGTCACTACATATCGGCTGTTTACAGCAGGTTTGTTGTGGAAATCTTAGATTGAGGAAATATGTTTAACTATGGAGTTCCTGTAGCTGAGAATAATGAGGAAGACCGTGGCAATATGTGATATAATTATTACTGAATGCAATTACTACACTAAAGATAAATATAACAGCACATAATTTTAAATTTTTGGAACTCCGAGATTCCATTTTAATTACCACATTTTTAGATTTACATTGAAATTCCATAAAATAATTACACCAAGAAACAGTCGCAACTTTTTCATGCAGATCAACATTCAGAAATGCTTGTGTTTTCGTATAATTAAATTAAAAAAGTAAGCTGTCACTGTCAGTTTATCTCAGCGGCGCAGTAACCCCACAGAAATTGTTTAGTCTCGAGCCAAATTAAATTAGAAAGTACTTAAACAAAATGGAAATTATAAGATCCTCGCGATACACGAAGACTTTAATCGATCACTTGTACAACAACTTGATATTTATATTATGAAACAAATATTCAGAGTGATATTTCAAGAGTTTGTGCGTTATTTCTACTTATTGATTTTGTACAAACCAATTCAATGTGTAATAAAAAGGTTATTAAAAGAAGCTCAAAATATACAATAACAGTGCAGTGCAGCATAAATTGTAATCGTTATTTTTATTAATGTACCAATGAAGAGTGAGATAACAATTTTACATTTGATTGGCTATTGATTTTAGAATAAATAATTATGTTTTCGACCAACATTTCTGTATGTTTAAATAGATCAAAGAAAATATTATTATTCCACTGCGCTCACCTTCATGAGACATAAGGTGTCAAGTAAGTTAATATGTCTGGTAGTTACACTGGCTATAATGTCCTTCAATCTGAAACACAACAGTGCATTTACACTGCTGTTTGGCGGGATAAATAGACAGTGCGGTAGTACCTACCAAGGCGACTTCTCATGTATGAGAGACGTACTACCAGTATCCGCTTAATAGCTACGCGGTATAAACACGATGCAGCATACATTATAATGTGTATTCTATTTATAAAAATAATGTTTCATTATATTTCAATATGCCTGAATTAACATAATATGAGAGTTGAATACCTTGCCTCAATATCGTTGAGACAGCCGACTTTCTTACAATCAAAGATGCCAAAAACTGATTGGAATAACAAATGTTAAGTAGTACTCTGGCAATGAAGAAATATTGACTCTAACCATGACCGGTGTGAATCCTATTTTTACTTTAATACCTATTTTATTTGAATATTTAACTGATGTATTCAGTGAACAAAATGTAGTACCGTCGAGTCCACATTTAATATTAAATGTAGCCATTTATTCCACTAAATAATTTCGTCTATAAAGCTCCATACGCTCCCTAATGTAAGTTAATAATGTTGATTTTGGGTACTTCTCCTTAGGTTTATACTAGCTTCATTAAACAGATGTGGTTATTCCGCCTAGATTGTTTTAAACAACGAAGCGGGGTATATTATCGTAATAAAGTAAAATTAAATACAAAATCCTCATGTTTACTTTGTATTTCAGTGTGAAATGTACGTAGCAATGAATATTTACAAATTTCTCCTAATTCATATTAAATAGTTTTCATCATCATCATCATCATCATATCAGCCACAGGAAGTCCACTGCTGAACATAGGCCTCCCCCAATGATCTCCACAATGACCTATTGGAAGCGGCCTGCATCCAGCGACTTCCTGCGACCTTAGTCAGATCGTCCGTCCACCTTGTAGGCGGGCGTCCGACACTTCGCTTGCCTGTACGTGGCCTCCACTCGAGAACCTTTCGGCCCCAACGGCCATCGGTTCTACGAGCTATGTGCCCGGCCCACTGCCACTTCAACTTGCCAATCCTATGGGCTATGTCGTTAAATAGTTTTACGATTATCTAATTACATCACTAATAAATTCCTGATATTTGCGTAATAAAGTTGATATACACAGCCTATCAAATATTGGATTAGCGTAAATATATATTACATATGTTTATACATGGTAAGTAGTAATATAGAATGATCTTTTTTGTTATTTACGCACCTACCTCTTCATCTTTGCATCAGCCTAGGGGCCCTACTATATAAATCCGAAACTAAGTTCGAAACTTCGGACGATCGAAATTTATATACAATATGAATTTATCTACTCTGTAAAAGTTCGTATTTGTGTAACGTACATCCTAACTATAAGTCTATGGTTACGACTATAAGTCAATAACGACCATAAGTATATGTAGGTACATTCGTATCGTATATGAACTTCGATCATCCGAAGTTTCGAACTTCGTTTCGTTGAATATAGTAGGGCCCTAGGTTTGTTTGGTAGAGAATGCCTCAAGCATTAAGTCCACATATTTACAATTTGTGTAGTGTTGAAAATAAATAAATATCAATCGCAAATTAAAAGAGCGGCTGAAATGAACACTGTCAATACCTTTCACAACGGATTCTACTCGACCATGAGACCAAATTTTCTGAAGTTATAAATATTCGTTAGGTTATATCAATATCGCTGGAATCATTAATTAAAACTCGAAAATAGTTAACAATGCAAATATCGTTTTCATTTTAATAAACGCAGCATCCAGTTGAACTATAACTTGAAAATTATTTAGTTTTATATATCTTTCAGCACCGTTTTCGCTCAGAAAGTAATAATCATAAAATATGCAAACTGTTTATTCTCGAATATACAATGCAAAGCATTGCAAGATTAGTGCAATGACTTACTTGTGACTAAAGAAAAGAAAATGCACTAAAGATTTCATCTGAGATATTTTGTAGTTCGCTTTTTGAAAGATCTTTTTTATAATGAAGAATTGAACTTAGCATCCATTGAATCGTGCAGCGTTTTAAATCCAATACATTTTGTAAACGTATTTTTACAGACGCTGTATACAGGCTATTGTAGGAAGAATTTTGGTAAGCAAGGCACGTCTGAATCACACCTTTATTTATATAAGTTGAAACTAGCTGTAGTATAATATGCGATTTACTTGCTAGGAAAAAATAGTTATTTATGCTTGTCAATACTCATTGGCATGGATTTTTTTTTGTTCTTGTTCTAATCAGAGAACACATGTCGTTTCTTGTGTCTAGGGAATGAGGAACTACGACAGACTTTTCGGTCACACAAACACCCAGACTAAAGACAAATACTTGTGGGCCTCACAAATATTTTTATTGGTGTAGGGATCGAACCCGCGGGCTTTCGTTTCACAGTCGGCGTTTTACCAACTACACCACGGACTCTGGTGAAGTGATGATATTATGCAGTATAAAACATACGCTCAGCAGTCAAAACCAAAACAGTTTTTGAGTCCAAACCAAATCATAAATATGAAGTAGAAATCCATGTGAGTGTCGAGGACATTGATATCGAAATATTTTCTAGTAAATCAGCTCGTACATTGTTGGCATTTGGAACCGTCGGAGAGCGTTTCAATAGAATTTATTTGTATTGACAGAAAATGTTTTGTAAAATGTTTGGAGCGTTGTATTTAAGGTTTGTTTGTGAAGCGTCGGTGTGGACGTTATCGGCCGTCCGTATGCAACGTTTCAATTAAACTGCTGTCAATTCAAAGTGCTGAATACTAAATATTTGTTATAAATGGCTATTCATTTGCGAAGGGTTTGTTGAATTTGTTAATTGTTTGAATTAAGGTTTTAGGTTGTGGCGAGTGATTGGGTGCACTGTTGAATTAGGCTAAAATTGCTGATAATTTCGCTATGTGAATAGAATCGGTTAGACATAGTCTTAATATTTTTTTTTATTTTTATTAAACTTCATACACTAAAACATGCGGATTTAATGTCGTTGGCATTTTCTACCAGTTAACCAATCAATAAATATTCTGTTGCATATACATTTTTGGACAGCTGAATAAATTTTGTTTTGTTTTATATTCTATACATTTATTTACGATCACAAAGTTGAGGTTTGAAGTTCAAACCCCGGGTCAAGCAAATTAATATTTTATTTCTATTCTTTATCAGCCCGGAGTCAGGAATTTATGCCCCATATGGCGATAGGCTTACTCCCTATCACATCGTGAGACCGAACATACAAGGCGAAATGTGGGTGTCGGAGTAGGACCTTTTCCAACTACTGAAGAAAAAGGCTTGAGTATATTTATTTTTATTTTTTATTTATAATAATAGACACACCATCGATTCATCACACAAATTATATGTATATAATGTATATGTAATAATATATGTATGTAATGTAGATTTTACTGCTGCATTTAACAAGTTCCTTTGTTATCTATTCTGGAATAAGCACGAAATCACGTTTAATCCAGCCATATTACAATACAAACTGAATTTAGATTTTAAACCAGTGAACTTGCAAATTAGAAGGTTCCACAGAAAAAGCGTACTAACTTGTTAACTAAGTGAAGTAAAAAGAACTCCCCGGTTCATCTTCCTAATGGACAAGTTTCAATTTTCATTAAGACATTGCTCTTAAAAACGCGAAATAAGAAAACTACGGATGTAATGAATATTCAGACTGCTTTCTGCGACGGTTTAACGAACGGCAGGGATTAATTTTAATTTGCTTTAATGCCATTTTCAATTGTGGAGTTGTTATTTATTAATGTCCATTTAATTAATTTCACACATTTAATGTTTGGTGGCCTGTCAGTAGCGAACCAGACGCGCCTGCCAGTATATTCATGATGGTCGTGGGTTCAAATCCCAGGGCTTTCGGACTTCTCACTTTTCGGAGTCATGTGTGTATTTAGTCAACCATCACGCACTATGAAGGCGAAGGAAAAAATCTTGAGGAGATCTACATACTGTAACATTTGTAAGAATTACTATGGTGCAAAAAGTCTGCAAACCCGTACTAGACCAGCGTGGACGACTATGAACTATCCTCTCTCAATGGTACCTACTCTCGATTGTAGAGGAGGCCCGTGCCTTGCCAAACATCATAAATATAATTAATTGCACACTCGTAGATTGTTATATTCAATGTATAAGCGAAACAATTATATAGGTAGTTCCTAGTTAATAATTCTATTGGGTACGATGGTAATTAGAAATTGTGGTTTAGTTTTCTAAGCGACCTTTATGTGGCTTTCAATATTTCATTAAAATGTACGTTGATCAAAATATTATTTTATCTCAACTATTAAAGTAATTAAGGATTTCATAATTTGTAGTTTTCATGTTTTATTATAATTTCCGAACAAATTTTACAAACAGAACATAAAATTGGTAGCTCTCATATGTGACAGGCCTCCTGTATAGGTACCACCGCAATGTGTATTTTTCCGCCAAATAGCAGTGCAAATGCACTGTTGTGTTCCGGTTTCAGGAACATTGTAGCCAGTGTAACTACTGGACATATTGAGACTTAACATCTTATGGCTCAGGATGGCGAGCGCAGTGGAATACCAAGCATTGCTTTGTAAATAATGGTTTTGTTTGGTTTTGGTAATATTCATGAGCATTAAAATCTTTTACCTAGCATCAGCCGAATCGCATGATAATATCGCCATTAACTATAATTAAAAAAAAAAAAACTACGTAAATCAGTGATCGTTGCTTAAGCCTCGTATTTCAATCCATTAACTATTATTATCTTATTAACATTAACGTCAAGACAAATTCTGTATCAGCCCATATACGTCCCACTGCAGGGTACGGGCCTACTCTACAATCGAGAATACGATTGAGAGTGGTTAGGCCATATAGTCCACCACGCTGGCCTAGTGCGGGTTGGCGGACTTACATACCATAGAAATTCTTATAAATCGCTATGGTATGCAGGTTTCCTCACGATGTTTTCCTTCACCGTTTTAGTGCGTGGTGATTGACTATCAATACACACATGACTCCGAAAAGTCAGAGGTGTGCCCTGGGATTCGAACCCGCGACCACCGTGAACATGTTGGCAGCCGCGTCTAGTCCGTTTACCAACAGGCCACCACGTACTAAGCAAAGCGCAGCAAGACAAATTAGCACAAGTCTATTTTCACATAAATGTAATTACACGGTCGGCCGACAAAATTCACAGCAAATACTAGCTTAGTGGATGTGATATTTTACTCAAACTTACTGTGTCGATCTGGTCGTAACCCTAAGTTTTGTTTGCAAGGGTCCCCGAGCCAAGGCTTGGATCAATATTTGTATGTGCCCCTGTCGCCTTCCAAATCCAACCCTTTGTAAAGTTTTAGCGACCTCGTTATGTGTTACTGATGTATTCTTGTTTAATGCGAAATGAGTATTGTATTATGAAAATTATTTGGTTTGCTGGTTGATTTATTAACGGTTTTGCTTCAATACCTAATATATATGACGGAGTGAAATGGTTTATTTAATACAGGCGTTGTATTTATTTGTTTTATGCGATTGATGTTTGTTTAATTATTGTCGAATAGATTTGTTTTGGAAAAATAGGATTTAAAGTGGGCAACACCCGAATGGAGTCGCACGCGGCAACACTGCTTACTTGTCTAAAAATGAAAGGATGACTTTGACAGTGTAGAGAAAAACGTTATCCCATTTTGAAAGCAAGGCGGAATCGCACTCGTGTGAACTTTAAATCTGTTTTCATACTTGAAAATCTCTGTAAGTTTGATTTCCAAATTATGTTGGAACAATAAAACTAATCGTGGCAATAGAACAACGTGTTTATTTAGCTGCAATAGACTAATGGAGACCGCCGGCGATACATGGTTATGGACGACTCACATGAACTGATGACGGAAGATTTAGGCAATCAGTCTGACTCCCCGTCATATATTTTTTACTATGAATTGGTTATACAATCTTAATATACGTGTGAAAGTGAGTAGTAATGGGAATTGAAAGGTTCTCATATGGTAGCCTCTCTACTGGAAAATGTATCAATGGATTTCCCTTTTTATGAAGGACAAACAATCCATGAAGGTCGTAGGAAACCGCTTGGAACAGGTTTCTATGGATATTTTTGACGATAGACTAAATCCACAAGGTGGACTGACGACCTAGTTAAGGTTGCAGGAAAGCGCTAGATGCAGGCCGCTTCCAACAGGTCGATATGGAGATCATTGGGTAAGGCCTATGTTCAGCAGTGGACTTCCTGTGGCTAGAGGTTGGAGAGGGGGGGAGTATAGAGTGGGGGGATAGTGGGGGGAAGAAAGAGTTTTATTTGAGTATTTTATTCCAGATACAATAATACCACTAATTATAATGCGCAGAAAAATGATCCAACACTGAATATAAACATGCTCTACATAATATTTTCACCTTACTAACTTCAAACTTCACAGCCCTGCCTTTTCCACTAATAAGCTTACTTAAAAACAATGTTAAACATTTCTCTGATTGAAAAAGTCCTAGGATAGAAATCGAATGGCGTGTGTGCCGTACAATACAGGTAAAATGTTCTAGATAAACACTGCGGGAACGGCGAAAGGGAAATGGTCGGAGTTTTTATTTACCTGTTGAGCGGCCTCCGCGTGCACCATACAGCGGAAACTGTTTGTGCATTATATTTTATCGGCGTATAGGACTGCATTAATTTAACGATACGGTGTGATGGTATGATCGCGCCATGTGATGTGTGATGGTATGTATAGAACATTTTGTAATAGACACACGCATCTCATAGATCGATAGACACTTGATGGCATCTCAATGAGTGGTTTAAATATTTTAATAATAAACAATAAATACACTTCACAGTCACAATCAACGTCTTGACCCCATGTTAAGATCAGTTAAGTCTTATGTCGTGGACCTTTATTTATAATATATGCAAGTACATACTCTACAGTCCATACATTGCTACATATTCAGCTAGTGGCAGAATATATGTCTCTCTTTGCGCCAATAGCGATCATTTTATACGATGGTAAAATAGTAGGCAAAGTGATCTATGTATGTATGTGTTTTTTTGATTTTTTTTATTCCATTTAATGGCGAGACCAGCATGCCGTTCACCTAATGGTAAGCGATACGACAGCTCATAATCAGTAGCAGAACCAAACAACACCTCGAATCACAAAGCAATGCTTGGCATTCCACTGCGCTCGCCATCCTGAGACATAAGATGTTAAGTCTCAATATGTCCAGCAGTTACTCTGGCTACAATGTCCTTCAATCCGAAACACAACAGTGCTTCTACACTGCTGTTTGACGGGGGAAATAGACATTGCGGTGGTACCCACCCAGGCGGCTTCTCACATATGAGAGACCTACCACCAGTAAATTGTGTGTCCCTTTTTGGATCCATCTTGTGTGTCTCGAAATAAACTATACAGACAGCCAGTATAATTGTATCGATAAGAGATGAAGATCTCACGCCTGTAGATCTATCTGGCCTGTGGCGCTTACGATCAGGCGCTTGGTAGCCACTTTGTAGTACCAATATTCAAAGTAACAGAAATCAGATCACTATATAAACTACAATATGTATACTCAACATTAACATACATGGTTCTTACCCCAGACTAGATCGAATCTTGTGTCCTGGGTATCAGAAACCATGGGGTATTTTTTTTTCTGGCCGCATTACGCCTGATGGTCAGCGCAAATGACGCCTAGGCAGAGTGTCTACTGGCATCGGACGGCAGTCCCATGTCAATAGACACAATTATGCCGGCCTGCTAAGATGCCTCTTCACACTACGGCGGAAGGACCTAGGATTATAGGAAGGAGGGAACACGTGAGACGGCAAATAATTCCACACTTCACGGTGCGGCACAAAAAAGAATTTGAGAACCTACGAGAAGATTAGAAACTACGAGAGACTTTTCGGCCACACAAAAGCCTAGACCCAACACAAATACTGCAGCGCACAGACATTTGTCTGGGTGGAGGATTGAACCTGCGGCTTCTCGTTTCACAGCCGGCGTCTAACCAACTGCGCTACGGATGTCCGTGTCACCACACTAAGATCGATTCTTGTGTAATAACAACGATAAATTGCAAAAATAATGAATAAATGGATCATCTGCGAGCAAATGCATCGTGACTTTACCAATGGACGGTATTAAAGGAATCTTTATTAAAATTTCAAAGTTCCCAGAACATATTATTCAACGTCCGTGTTTCACCGAAAATAATATTGGCGCGTTGAAATTCACAACACAGATTGCAGAAATAATTAACAAAGGAAATTTTAATTAACATTATATTGCTTATTCGGAATTGCTTTGAACATAGTATTTTACTTTGTATTAAATATTGTATTTATTGGCATATATTTAAATTATGTTAACGGTAAAGTATGTATGTAATTCATCATTGTATGCAATTCCTAGGAAATGTTTATTTTTACATCAACTTTTCCTCGGAAATCTATCTGTATCAGCTCATATGCGTCCCACTGCAGGACACGGGCGTCTTCGACATTCGAGAGTGGTTAGGACATACCGGGAATATCAAGAGTTACCAAATACGAAATATACCAAAAACGAAGCTGGGTGGTAGTTTAAGTAACTACAAACACAATGTAACTAGAATTTTCGTAAAGAAACGCGACAAATCTTAAAATTATTTTTTGAATATCGTCGAGTTTGGGTGGTAAATCCATAGTTTTTGCTAAAATGATAATTTAAAACCTTGCGTAACATAGCGTGTTTTAAAATAAAAGGGTGAACACTGTTATTTAAGAAAAAACAATGTGTTTACCACCCTAATAAGACGATAGACAAAAAATAACAAAAAAAAAATCGTCGCTATTTTTTCATTAAAATTTATTGCATTGTGTCTGAAGTCACTAAAACTACTACCCAGCTTCGTTTTTGGTATATTTCGTATTTGGTAACTCTTGATATTCCCGGTATGTCCTAACCACTCTCGAATGTCGAAGACGCCCGTGTCCTGCAGTGGGACGCATATGAGCTGATACAGATAGATTTCCGAGGAAAAGTTGATGTAAAAATAAACATTTCCTAGGAATTGCATACAATGATGAATTACATACATACTTTACCGTTAACATAATTTAAATATATGCCAATAAATACAATATTTAATACAAAGTAAAATACTATGTTCAAAGCAATTCCGAATAAGCAATATAATGTTAATTAAAATTTCGGTTTCAATATCAATATTCCTCATTACTGGAAACCCGTTCGGTGGAGGCCGCTAATTAATCTTTTGCGGTCAACCGTAACTTTCCGCCTATCTATAACATCTGTTGCCGCACACCTTATTTTAATATTGTTATTGCCAGTTATTACTTTAAATTGGCACTCAGAAACAGCCGTGGCTGGTGATTTATAAGGAGAGGCCAGCCGTCTTGGAATAAACTTACTGCTGCTCACCCCAAAAATATATTGCTCAAAGTTTTTTATGCTCTGTTTACTTTGTGTGGATATATTTTTGTCTTGTTGTTTTTGTAAAGGAAGATTGAAGAACAATTGTTCACATTAATATCTGTAATCATGAAAAATGCATTTTAGCCCTCGCGATACCCGATTTTGTTTGTTTAGGATTCAGATCGAAAGTTTGTTCATTTGGTCCTTTTTAAAGTTAGTAGATATTTGACTATTCTATTTTATTGCGGAGGCATTTACTGTAATTGAATGAAATTGAGTATTAAAAATAGATCTATTGAATTATTTGTGTTCGCGCGATGATTACTATTTATGAAAAACATTTGAAAGCCGAAGATTATTATAACAAATCCACAAAAAATACGTCTGTGGTGTACTCATATTTCTTTTCCAACATCTTTTACATTATAATAAGGATTTCTACAACATACTACTCGCATATTTGCCTACAGTATATATGCCTACAGTATATATGCCTAGAGTATCATACTCTTGAAGAATTCTACCGACTCGACCAGACTCGACTATCCTTCACATCAACCGTTGACAACTCCGTTCTATATTCAAATCCTTATTTTATTCTTCTTAATACAACTGCCAGCACCATCGTCATTCTAGAATTTGTAGCTTTACTTACCGCTCATAGAAATCACCCGTTATATTCTGTCTACGCCCTCGGGAGTATCCTAGTGGGCCGTGAAAGCTGTATACGGGGCAATACCATCGCCATATAGTGGAGTTTCTGATTCCACTCAGATATTGAATAAAAACTTCCAATATCATTTTTCCGACCCGGGATTCAAACCTCAGCGTTGTAATCGAACCGTAGTACAACTGCGTCACCAAGGTAGTCATTAAATATTTAGTTATATTCAATTCATGTAAATAAACCCGATATATTTTATAAACGGACTTGATTATACTGATCAACACTGAAGCATTAATTACGTACTTAAATCTATTTTCATTATTTGCTAGTAATTATAATATATGTTAATTAGCAGTTCAATAAATTATTGATGGGTGTAATCTTTTGCTTATTTATCAGCTTCATAAACGAACCAGACTAATATTAATAATTTTATTTTCAATACTATATTATTAAATATTTTATGTAAAGCATTTGAAGATTGATTTTTCTCACTTTCAGTTAAATCTTTTATTTTAACATGCAACATAGTATCGTTGTTTGTTTTCTCACTTAGAAGAAATATAATCCTGTCCTTAATTAGATTAATATTTTAAAACGTAGGAAAGTATTTTTTAAGTTTCTTATTACATCTATTACAATTTACATTAATAAACGTAAAATCTCTTAATTCTGAACTACAATGCCGATTAAACAGTTACATCTGCTATGAAACAAATTCCCGACATTGAAACTATCTAGGCGTCCCATGTCGTAGTATTAAGCTGGAAGCTTACATTTTAATGGGGCTTATGCTTGGGATGACTGTTAAAAGGAGGCGATTATCCGGCTTTTGTACCGCTGCATCGGATTCGGTCTTGACAAGCTAGCACTTTCGTTCTCCACGCCAAGATGTCTGCTTCAAAATAGCGCGGATTTTATAGAGTGAGTTTTCAAATTTAAATATGGAATGTGTTCTAAATATAAAATAATGTGAGACATTATAGACATTTCGTCCAAAATGGGCGCATATTTGGAATTTGACTACGTAAAAGGCGTATCAGGATATTTTCATTACTTTATTAATTTTATATTTTTGGAGCAAGTTCCAATATGAATTGTAGAATGTATTAAACACATCTGACACAAAGGTGAGAGTTTACGTATGCTAAAATCTACAAAAACTATGTAATCAAAATAATTTAAGACATTACATTAATATATGTACATCCTGAACTATTAGTAATGCATGCCTTAATCCACATCGGTTGAATAAACTTACCTCATCTTGATCTCGTTATCATTAGGCGGTAACACGTGCTAATGGGATTCGAGTACTCGGAGCGGAAACAAAACCTTATTTACCAAACAATAGTCATTATTTATAGACCCTCTTTCGCCTTGTCTTAGCGTTGCGCACTCAAGGAAAACTTGGTGTCTTTTTTTTACAGTGTTTTGGCCAGGAGATATAAGTATTGTGATATATTCAAATAAGTATTATAATAAGGTATATGAAATGCGATTCGAAAGTTGGGTTTGATTTTCACGAATGACTATTTTTTCAGAAAACACATGAAGTAACTTATTTAAGTTAGGATTTGGCATCTTAATAATACACACATTTTATCGGGCCCACATTATAATAGAACTTGGGCACTTCAAATATTCAAAATAATTTTAAGGACCATTACTTCAGTCCGCCCCGTGACTACGAAAGCTGTAAAGTAATCGAAACGTCGGGAAATCAAAAATGTAAAGAATAAACTAAACCGCGATAAAATCCGTAAATAATAGTTTTTATTTCAATTTTAAGGTTGTTAAATTTTTGTTTTAATTAAATAGCTTAAGATTTTTTTAAAGCATTAATAAACAGAAAGGTCTTGTATTTTCTGTTCATGAAACCCAAGTCGTTTATCTTGGAGAAAATATATAAAATAGCAACGGGCAGCGGCTTGCGCGGTGGCTGATATTTATTTCCAGCCAGCTTTTCATCTTCCACGGATAAAACTTCTGTATTATTTCATCGCAATTAGTAAAATTGGATAACAAATGATATTTTCCTAGCTAAAGTTCTCAATAGACATGAAACCTTTTTGGAGAAATGATTTTAATAATGATTTATGAATAAAGTTAGTTGACGTTTGAAAAAAGAACGACAACTCACGCACTAAGTAAGAAGGTATGATAACAAATAGGGAAGTTTTATAAAAATAACAACAGCACTTAATTTAGTAATGATAATCACATTGTCTCAGCTATAATTACCTACATTTTCCTCATATAATTTCCTGATCGAGCCCCTGAAATAACGTAAGTACATGCCATATTTTTCGTATCCTAAAATATACACATAAGTCTTCGAGTGTCTTATCTGTATTTAGCCTCATTAAATATCTATCTACCTTAAGGGTCGACTTAGTATATATAAATAGTCCACAAACTCATGAACCCTCGTCCTTTCAGTGTAAATTTTACTTAGAAACTTTCTTAACGTCTATCTTGATCCTACCCTTTGACCTTGTACCTGCCCCGGATTATTCAGGTACGAGGTCCGTATTTTATCAAGCGATAGTTTGTAATGATTTTGAGAAATTGTATTTAGCTTTATCTACAGTTAGTTTCTAATGATTATAATTTAAGATTGGTATGTGTAGTGTAGTGTGTGGGTGTAAGATTGGGTCAAATTAATTATCGGTGATGAAAAGCCAACAGCTGTTATGTTATGTTAACTGCTGTTATAGGTAACAACTGAAACGAGAAAAACTTCATGACTCCTTAGATGAAGTTTTTTTATTGGGTTTAAAACCCATTTTCTATTTTTCTGTTTTATGGTGAGGTGAGCATTCATTCATTTGCCTGATAATAAGCGAGATGGCCTATCACAGACAAAGCAAAACCAAAAAGTACCATGAATAACAAAGCAATGCAAAACAATATTAGTATAGCGGTTATGCTTATTTTCAAGTCTCTAATTCAACAACTAGAATCATATAGTCATAAATTTAAAAATCTTTAAATAGTGTTAAAGGAGGTTTAAAATAAAAAGTAAGGTACTTAACTAAAAGCAGCTTTTGTCGTATTTTACTTCGTGTAAAATAACAATTTCCGTGTATTTAATATTTTATGTTCCGAAGACGGAAGTTACGCGCGTGTCTAAAATATTCTCAGGAAAAGTTGTCGCAATCTGTCAGGGAAAATGAAATATTGTGAAAAATAGAGGTAGAAATAGCCACTAGGGTTCCGAGGTTAATTCACTTCGATAAGTGAGAGTAATAACAACTTATAATGTATTATAAAGTGTGTTTCTCTGTTCGATATTACTCCGTGAATTTTACTCGTATAATGTTCTTACTCAACTGACATACATGTTTTATTTATTCGTTTTACGTTTTATAAATATTATTTATGCCTGTGCAATGCAAGGGCATAAAAATAGAAGCTATATCAAGATATAGCCTAGCAGTCTTGACTTCTACTGAAAACGAAGCCGGTTGGTTGATTTAGTGACTTTAGGCATACTTCCACAAAAAAATTGTAAAAAAAGCGACGACTTTTTTTTTGTTATGTTTTTTCTATTGTCGTATTGGGTAGGAAATACATAGTTTTTTCTAAAATAATAGTTTTCGGTTAAGTAAACTTAATTAAGAAAAAAAAAATTAAACAATCAACCAAGCAATCAACCGTCAATTCCAAAAGTGAAAAAGGTTAACGCGCTCGTCATGAATTAACGACCTGTCGATCCGAAACTCAAACAGCCAAAAAGGTTGCCATCGTGTAGCTGGCTAGTTTTTTTTTTATATGATGCCTGGCATAGTGCCGGCATTGCACCTGATGGTAAGTGCCAATGCCGCCCAGGCAGAGTATCCATTGGCATCGGACGGCAGTCCCATGCCAATGGAAACAATTATGCGGGCCTGCTAAGGTGCCTCTTCACACCACGGCGGAAGGACCCAGGATTGTAGGAAGGAGGGAACACGTGAGACGGCAAACAATTCCACAGCCTGACGGTGCGGCACAAAAACGAGTTCGAGAACCGTTTGGTTCGCGCCGGGATGGTGTGGACCGTCAAGCTATGGTTTCCCAAGCCAGCACGCGTGGTTCTGATTAGGAATGGAGAGGAGGGGATCAAGTTGAACAATTTTTCAGAGCACTCACCGTGATACAGGCGGTAGAACACGCTTAGAGAGGTGACATCTCTCCGGAGTTGTAGCGACTCTAAGTTGCTCGTAACGTTTGCATCATTCACAATGCGGATGGCCCGCCGCTGCAATCCATCCAAGGCATCGAGCAGGTACTGGGCGGATCCATCCCAGAGGTGCGAGCAGTACTCCATACCCGGCCGGACCTGCGCTTTATATAAACGACAAAGCTGACCGGGCGTGAAAAACCCTGCGTGATGTGGCAGTTATTACGCCCTCGATGTGATTCCTTGGATTGAGATCACAGCGGATATCCACACTAAGGATACTTAGGTCATTCCGCATTGAGAGGGGAGCACCCTGACGAATGGGGAGGGGAGAGAACGGGGATTTTTTGCACGTGAACGCACACACCTGGGTTTTCTTGGCATTTTTAAACCCGCTGAGTTGACGGCACCACCTCCAAAGCCTTGGTGGGAGTGATTAGTACGTAACTGCGGGGATGCAGCTAGCCGGAGGGTACACTTCTCCAATATTTTGTGGGTAGATATCGAAGAGTCGGTAGAACGGGCTAACAATAGTTTATACTCTTTTATTTTTTAAGATGTTACTCACACTCAAGCACGATGATATTTAAAAAATAACAAATACATTGATTGATTATGATACATTGAGATATTATTTCAACTTTATCTGCAATATTTTATAGTTTCTTTTTCTTCAGTCACACGAAGTCTACACCATTTATGCCACCTCGAAGGATTTCCATAGAAACCTGTTGAATGCGATCTGATTCTAGCAATTAATAATAATATAATGAATAATGATAGTTAATTGCAACAGAATAATAATTGTGCTCCGATATAAGAGTAATGTTAAGTGAAAAAAAAAAACAGCGCTCTTACGTCCCTCTGTCCATCACGGGTCTCTTCTATAAACGAGAATGAGATTGAGCGGGGTTAGGCCATATAGTACACAACGCTGGTCAAGTGCGGTTTGGCAGACTTAATACCATAGAAATTCTTTGCACACATCATTGAGATTATTATACTAGAGGGGACACTGCAAACAAATTGTTTGTAACAAAACGAAGGGTACATTATATTTCTGTCTCTGTCACACCTACGAAGTAACATATTTTACCTCTCGCTTCAATGTGTACCCTTGTGCACGCACCATACGCACAGATTTTGTTCCCGATGTCCGCTCTAGTATAATACCTCAATGGCACACATACTTCGTCATATTAAGGTGACAGTGGCGAGGTCTCCATATATACCAATTCCTATTTATTTATTTTAAAAATATTTATACAATGACCATATTATTTTTATTTACACAAATAAAAATCGAAATGGATGTACTCGTATAACATTTTCGGCTTCCCATTTGCCAAAAGTCACCCTTCGCCATTGTTAGGTGATTTAAGATTTAGAAGACTTTCCACAGCTACAGTGCCTCAATTTGGAGATGGTCTGGCGACCTTCCCAAATTACCCGCTCGTTAATCACATGGACGCTGTCGGTTTCTTTGTAAACACAACTACGCTAATAGATTTGGAGGGAATTTGCGCTTTTTGCCGTCTAAATCTAGTTGCTGAAATTGAAATTTCTTTTATTGTGTGGCCATTAGAGTAGTTTTATTATATAATTGCATGTAATAAAATATTTTAGAAATTATGTTGTATTTTTTAGATAGTAATTAAGTCATGAAGTAACAGAATTTTATTTGTGACTCGCGGAGTGAGTAATATAATTGTAACTTAAAACTTAAAAGCGTCTTTGTGTAGGCTTCACTTCCACCATAATTGTATAACCGGCATATTAGTGGACGTTTTCCATAGTTTATACTTTATAGTACCAGATATTTTTCATCCAAACATATCAATTTTTAACCATAGAGCTCTATTTTGCGTAAATGAAAACATCAAACCGCTTTAAAATTGGAAACGGTCTAACAACTAGTATTGGTGAATAAATTGGATTCCATTCGAGCTCTGTATCCGCACGTCATTGCACCGGAGCTCGCTAATGGATTACACGCCGGCTGTTTAACATTTCACTTATTAGTGCACATTTGAACAGTGTAATTTACTCTTTATGCTTTAATTGAAATTGAAATTTGCTTTGGTCATGTAAGTAATTAAAAACCTCTTATGACAAACCCACGAGTAGTACTTAATTTAGAGACAAAGTACTTACAAAAATAAAAGTATAATTTCTTTATTTATAATAATAAATAAATAAACTAGAATATAGGACAGCGTTATAGAAATTAGATACATCATAATACTCTCAGCTACTGATCATAGACCTGCGTTTTGGCGATAGACCCAACTTATCACTCTTATTATTTTTCATACACAACATATAGAAACACACGCCTTTTCCCAAAAGGAGTAGATGGAGGTGCAACCATGACACCCTCATTTCGGCGTGTATTTTCGGACCCACGTTGTGAAAGGGGGCAAGCCTATTGTCATATAGGGCACTTTGTGACTCCAGGCGGATAATAATTAATATAAATCAAATATCACTTTGCCTGACTCAGGATTCGAACCAGAGACCGCCACCGAAGCAGTCTCGTTATTTTACTGGTACAAAATACTGTAATATACGAGGAACTAGTAAAATGCAGTCAAAACAGAATATCTATAGGCGGGAAATGGGTATATCCTGCCGGTTAATATAATTATGTAAACCTTGTCGTAACCTGATATAGTTACTTAAACAGAAATTCTAAGAGCAAAACCGTTAGGTTCGTGGCTCACTATGGTCGGTTTTACATCATTGAAATGAAATAAAATGAATATAATTTATTGAATCCATTATAATGTCATACATCATTTAGATTCAGTCATTATCTTTAGAGAAGAACGAGCAAGAAAATCTAGTGTTGCTGTTTTCAAAACCAGGTTACAATGTAGTGATTATTACAAAAGTTTCCAGTGGTTTTTAATCAGATGCGTGCACTGGTCACTTTCTATGCATATACATATTTATAACACACAGACGCGAATTTCCTACCGCCTGACCTAACCTAACCTGAACGTTCAGTTAATTCAATACTAATTCATCCAAGCATGAAGTTTACACATTTCGTGTTTAAAACCGAGATTGATAGCATGAGGTGCAAAGCTGTGGCTTGAACAGCAACGAACTCTGCCCTGCAGTCGCCGTAACATTTCAGGCTTAATTAAAAAGTTACTTACAAACAAAACATAATTAATTTACGTACGGCTAGAACTCGTGACAGACTAGTGCTCCCAAAATAAGCAAATCTGTGTATGCAACGGACGAAAGACTCTCGCCAGTGATTTTAGTCGACGTTTTTAGACCACTCCAAACTTACAATTTTTTATACAGCCGACGAATACAAAATGCTTTTACACTCGAAAAAAATTGCATCAACACAAATTTTAAATGGAATAACAGTGAATAGCTTAGCCATTCATGAGCCACTTGCGAACCAGGTCGGGTTTACAAATGAGGTAGCAGGCGAACTCAGTCACGAAACCATTTACTCAAATATTGCATAACCTAATTAGCATATTAACAGTGTACCCTGTTGTGGCAAATAGTTTCATTACATTTTATTTGAGAAACTGTAGCCTAATGAGGAATTATTCACGGCCGAGGGAGCGCGGCCGGCGCGCCGGTCTCATTAAAACGAAAGGTGCCGTCAGCGAAAGATGCGGAAGATTACGCCCTTGTACTATAATGCGAGTACCGTGGGGCTTGTCTATTATTTAGCGATGTTTTCGTAGAACGTATTAAAATTTTGTAATATTGTGGGATGGTGTGGGAAACTAAAGCTAATTTTAGTTTAGGGTTATTACTTTTCATAGTTTTGTGTGATCCTTTCATTGCAATATGTGAGCAGGCCTGACATATAGTCAACAACATTGGCCTAAAGCGCACTGCACACCGAAGTCCCTGGCCTCCCGGCATATATCGACAACTTTTTGTTAGCAGACTAGTCGGCGGCTTCACTCATTGCAAGTTGATAGACTATGTTGGGAAATTGTCGGCGGCTTGGTATGACGTGAACATTTTTATGTAGTTATATTGCGTGTCTTCATCATTCTTTTATATGCCGCCGGGTTGTGCGATGGGCTTTGTCGCCAGGCCGGCGGCGTTGGTGTTAATACGAACGGTAAGAATTTATTAAGTAAAACAACCTCAAAGGCTTTCGATGGTTAAGAGATGTCTGTGAAAGGAATAACCCTCAAAACACTTGGTATCTCAATGTGGGGTCAGGACTGTTTATGTCATTATCAGAAATGTTCAAGATATAGCTTGCATTTGACAACGGTTCTCCCCGCAAAATCCACTGATCAATTCGTAAAATTGCTTTGTGCACAAACTGACGCCGTTGTGTTGCTCTGAGGCGAAGCTTTCCGTCTGCCGGACATATGGGAAATGGATTCAATTTCCATAGGCAAATATTCGTATGGAGTATCAATATTTGTCTCTAGTCTGGATATTCACGTAGTTGGGGCACAGGTGATGCAATGAATTGAAATGCGGGATCTGTGCGTTCAATGCTATTTTAAGCTTTGTGTGCGAACCAATAAATGTCTAAAGGATTGGGAAAGCAACTAATACAGTGCAAATTCGTATATTGGTGCTGACACAAAGAGATAACCAATTTGAAAGGTTATGTGCTTGAAAGGGTAAAAAGAAAAAATGCTTTTTAATGTTATACGCGCAAGTAAATAAAATAAGGCCTAACCACTCTCGATTGTAGAGGCCCGTGTCCAACAGTGAGACGTTACTTGAACGGTATTTCTATTAGCGTAATAATCTCGATAATGGTATGGTTCAATGAGCGATTATGAATAGTTGTATGCATGTATGTATAGTATGTTTTGAATAGGATGATTAGTTAATGTGGTTAATAGTACGTAAATTAGTCATAAAATCGATGCATAAGCTTATTCATAAATTATTAATTAATTTATGCGAGTTAGATAACGTCTGGTATATGCTGTCTTCTATGGATGTAGGTAATCACACAACAAGAAAGTCCTGTTTAGGATTCCGTACCTAAAGTTAAAAACGGGGTCCTATAATTTTATTACGTCATACTATTACCCAACGCAATAAACTACATTTGTAACAAATAAACGTTGAGGGATCCCATCTCGCAGTCAGCATTGATGTTACATTTGATTTTATTTACAATCCTTCTCTTTGATGGCTAGCTTACCTCGTCCCCGTATTTTAGGGCGGCTCAATCCGTATTGGAAAATCCCGTGGATTTACGAATAACGTTGACGTCGGGATGTCTCGATAAGCCCGCCCGAAATTAGGGAAGCAAAGAAATATTATCGTGAAATTATATGCGAAGTTCAAAAGAAAGGGTGGAATTGGTGAAGGGTCCGATATTTCTGGCAGTCGCGGTCGCCCTGTTTCGCCTGAAGGGTCGCAATCTATAATGGTTTTACCTTTTCACCGTTTTTACAACAAATTGCGGCGGAATATTAAATAAACATCGATATACTACATTTTGATGGCGGAGTGAGGCGTCGATGGGATTATAATGTTTGTGTACATTTTTATTTTACTGTTTTGTTGTGTTTCCGTCGTCGGTAAAGGTAAAAAATATATTCTAAGTAGATTAAGACTACATACATCTTTTATTTATTATTAAGATTTGTTTTATATAAATGAAGCGTAGTTTCTTCTTTGCATTTATAAAGATCGGTTCGCCAAAATTTGTTGAATCCCAATAGACTGTTATTAACACTCTTCATCGAAACTACTAGTGTAACTTTCTTTCTCGAAAAATAGCAAGAAAAACCTCTTCTTATTCAAATATTTGTTAGTTACAAATTACGCTGTGTACAAAAAGCGAGTAATAAACTAAGTGTGTTACACGAAGCAACGTGTAGCCTCAAAGGATTTGCGGATAGGTAGCGGGTAAAAATTGTTTTTGTGTACCAAACTTGCTTGTGTGCCCTCCAACTAGTTACAATGGGAACTGTTGTATTTATTTTTTGCCTCTGAGCTTGTGTTATGGTTGTTATTCCAATTGTTAATTGGATTTTTCGGTTTGCAAAAGCATTTTAGTGAATCGTGAAATTTTTGAGCAATTTGAAAATTGTTTTTATTTTATTTATTGTTTACATGTCTGAATCAAAAGCGGAGGCTTTCTGAATACGCATTATTGTGTAATAATTGTGAAAAAATATAGGTGTCAGTAAATTCATTTGCTGTTTACAAAAACTGTTATATTTATTATTATTATAAGCCCTTTAATTCCCACTACTGGGTAAAGACCTCCCTCCTTTCCTTCCATTTGTCGCGGTCAGATGCTAATTGCCGCCAATTCGGAAGATATGAATCAAGTTCGTCCCGCCATCTCCTTCTAGGCCTACCACGTAGTCGGTTTCGGCCATTGGGGAACCACTGTTATATTTATATGTTATAATATATAATTATATGTTATATTTATATGTTATTATATATAATTATATGTTATATTTATATGTTATTATATATAATTATACCTTCTTAATTATCAATTATAAATATAACATCTCTTAATGATAATATAGTCCCTAAAAAATATATATCATATACATATATTTATAATTAATAAAAATGTGTTGTCAGCAACCGGGATTGGCAAAGACAATTTTCTCACGCATTATGAAATCGGCTTTGTATTTTTCATGAGCGCAACACAAAGGTATTTGTACGGCTGTATAGAAAGGCCTTAACATGCATAAATAATAAGCTTGTTCCAGTGAAAACTGCTGAATAAATTATTATATGGATACGTGAGCTGTTGATCAACACAGATTTTGGCCCTGAACTATCTCAGCCTTTAGTTTGGACCTAGGTTTTGTTATATCAAATTTTGAAACTAATAAATAATGTATTTTGGGCTAACATACATTGAAATATCTATTTTATACAATGCGGTACTAAATCACCATTCCAAGGCTGAAAATTATTTAAGTAAGAATTCACATAAATAAATAAATAAACCCAACAGTCACATACATAGTCCTGACTCCACACTAAGATTGAGTCTTGTGCGTGGGTATTAGGAACTACGAGATACTTTTCGGTCTCACAAACACCCTGACCCGGAAATGTGCGGCCCACAAATATTTATCTCGGTGCGGAGATCGAACCCTCGGCCTCTCGTTTCACAGGCGACGTCTAACATACCTGCACCACTTGGATGCATAATCATCATATTTTCTTAGGATGGCGAGCGTAATTGAATGTAAAGCATTGCTTTGTAATTCAAGGTTACATTGGGGTAAGTTTGGCTTCGCTACTGTTTATGAGCGGTTAATTTGCCATCAACCAATCGGCAGGCACGTCTCGACATTCGCAGGAATTAAACAAAAGCAACTACATCATATAATATATTTGTATCAGCATATATGTGCGTCCCACTACGACGCAAGGGCCTTCACTATAATTAACAATACGTTCATGATTTAAATTTAATAACAAAACATTAAATTACTTTTAGTATGTAAACTATATCCCATCAAAAACATCCTGTAAAAAAAATCCAAGTCTCGCAGCTCAGTTTTTCTACCGCAAAAAGTTGTGAGATCCATGTAATACCAAGTCGATTAATTTATTTAGTCCTTGATTAAGGGACGTTCTGTATAAAGTTATTACGTAAGTTATTATCATATCAATATTAAAAATTCTTTACGTTGTAAATAAATAGATCGACTTGACCATCGCATGAAAACATAATGTATCGTACAATTTATGCATAATGCTACTGGCCAAGTCGATCTATTTATTTAAAACGTAAAGAATTTTTAATATTGATATGATAATAACTTACGTAATAACTTTATACAGAACGTCCCTTAATCAAGGACTAAATAAATTAATCGACTTGGTATTACATGGATCTCACAACTTTTTGCGGTAGAAAAACTGAGCTGCGAGACTTGGATTTTTTTACAGGATGTTTTTGATGGGATCTCACGTCTTTTTGTAGAATTCTACTTTATTCCTTTTCGGTACTTTTTATTTCTAGAATATAAATAAGTAAATAATAAATAACACCCAACAGTCACATACATAGTCCTGACCTCACACTAAGATCGAGTCTTGTGTCGTGGGTATCAGGAACTACGAGAGACTTTTCGGTCTCACAAACACCCAGACCCGGAAGAAATATTTGTGGGCCGCACAAACATTTCTCTCGGTGCGGGGATCGAACCCGCGGCCTCTCGTTTCACAGGCGGCGTCTAACCAACTGCGCCACGGAGGCTGTAATATATATAATGATTTTTCTTAAAGCCTCTGTCTTATGGTTTTTTCTTATTTTTGTAGGTATCAATTTATCACAAATATAGCGGATTTGATTATTAGTATTCTTTCTTTCATGGTGATTGTTTTCGAGCTATTTAGTCTATTTATTTGCAAGGTTATCTTTGTCATGTTTTTCTAGAGGAATGTTGTACAGTTTAATGGGCTGAATACACCCTTTCCCTCTTTATACCCCCCTCCTGTTATGCCTCATATATAATATATATAGATACCAATCTACAACTATTATTCCATTATATACGGGTACAACGAATCATTAACTGCAAATATATCTTTGTAATCCTATACATTTATATGAGATTACAAAGTTATTCACGCAGTTGGTGTATCTAGAAAACTAGACAGAAATTATGAAATGTTTGATTTTTTCCTTACTTTAGACACTAAACACTAATTATATTCTAAATTTGAAGGTTCTATGTCTGCTAGAAGTGCCTTAGACTTTTGATGATCGGTCAGTCAGTCAGTGAGTGACAAAATTGCGAAAGTTTGACAAGTTATAATTCTTAAACTACTGGTTCAAATTGAATGAAATTTTAAGTATACCGTGTTTACACAATGCCTAATTAGTAACTGAAAATTCAGGCTTCTTGCTTTAACCACAACGAAGTTATGGGGGGTTGAAAATGGTCTGAATTGCTTCGAGAAAAGGATAGTACGGCTGTGCCGCTTTTTAGCTCGACTTGGAGGGGGCACTGCCGTGCCCCCAGATATATTTTAGACATAATTATCAACAAGATGGATTGAAAAGCGCCAAATATAGATATGTACAGGTTTACCCGTGTCCGAAATCGAACGTTGTCCCACGGGAGGGTACAGGTATCTACAATAAGCCTATGTAAGATAATACCGGCCAAAACTTTCACCGGAATTGCTCCTGTCATACCCGATTGATTGAGGGCGTCTCAATCATACATATGTACATACATATGTGTATCGATTTGTGCTTGTTAGTTACGAACAGTGGGGGAGTCAAATGTCAATCTAATTTTAGAATTATCTTTAATAGCTAAGGTTGAGAAAGGGGTCTGTATACATGGACTATTAATTTCCGTCTCATAGTGGGTATAGTAATATCGGGTACTAATTTTAGCTGGGTTTTATATCCGACTTCTAATACCCAAAAAATTGGAAATACTGAATTGCTCGCCCCAAGAATCGAACGTAGCACCTCACACTTCTTAGCGTAAAAAGTCTGTATAGGCTAGTACATATTTCATTTCAGGGTGGTTTTTGTACCATTTATTTTGTTATACAAACATAATTGTCACGCTCGTATTCCATAGTGTAGGCAGAAATAATAGACCGGTGTTTTTATCGATCCAGACATAATTACTTTTAGTTCATTTACTTTCATCAACCTCTTCATGCTTTCTCGTCGAATCAGGGTACTTTCGACCTTTTAACATAATATTTTAATTAAAAGAGTCATTCAATGAAAACCTTTTACAAAATAATTCGAAGTTTTATTAAAGCTATGTTTTACCTAACAGTGTGTTAGTAGCTTCAGTCTTGTTATTCCCACATGTTTTACAATACAATGGGAGAGGCAACAAAAGAAAATAATCACGTAATAGAATGTATGCAATCTGCAGCGGCTCGAGACGTGACTCCGCGATGATTACTCCATGTAAACGCATATTATTGTGATAATGTAATGGCGGGGTACGGTTGTATTGTAAGCGGTTGTATTGTATAAACCATTTGTGATTATTTTATTTGAATAAAGCGTAATAAATGTGTGGTACTGTTGGTAATGAATACAATGCGGCTGTCAACATGTTCACCGCAGTTGCAGGTTAAAATCCTAGTTTACACCTCTGGCTTTTCAGAATCATGTGTGTATTGGTTATAATCCATTAGCACGCGCTATAAAGGTGTAGGACAACATCGCGAGAAAACTTGCATACTAAGGCTTTTTTTACGAATTTTTATGGTAAGTAAAGTCTGCCAGACTGCACTAAGCCGGTGCAACGTATGTATATGTATCCTCGATTTCAGAGGAGGCCCGTGACCGGCGTTGGGACGTATAATATGGGCTGATATATAAGGTCTACATCTAATAGTCACAGGCATAGTTCCTAAGCCTTAGTATATATAAGATACATGTCTTAAGTCGTGGGTGTCAGAAATTATTAATATCTGTTTCTTTTTTAATTCATTAAGACAAAAAGCAGTTGAAAAATACAGTTTAATGGAACATATTATACGCTAAATATACAATTCTTCAACCACATTTTCAACAAATTATTCAGACAAATCTGACTGAGTAAGATCTGACTAAGGTTGCAGGAAGTGCGTTTAAGTGCGTGGTGGCCTGTTGGTAAACGGACTAGACGCGACTGCCAACATGTTCACGGTGGTCGCGGGTTCGAATCCCAGGGCACACCTCTGACTTTTCGGAGTCATGTGTGTATTGATAGTCAATCACCACGCACTAAAACGGTGAAGGAAAACATCGTGAGGAAACCTGCATACCATAGGGATTCATAAGAATTTCTATGGTATGTAAGTCCGCCAACCCGCACTAGGCCAGCGTGGTGGACTATATGGCCTAACCACTCTCAATCGTATTCTCGATTGTAGAGGAGGCCCGTGCCCTGCAGTGGGACGTATATGGGCTGATACTGAAGGTTGCAGGAAGTCGCTGGATGCAGGCCGCTTCCAACAGGTAATTGTGGCGATCCTTGGGGGAGGCCTATGTTCAGCAGTGAACTTCCTGTGGCTGATATGATGATGATGATGATGATTCAGACAAAATTAATCTATGTTTGTACAGACAGTGAAAAAACAATTGCTTAGTGCAGCGTGTAGGTAAATAATGGTTTCTTAGCACTCCAATCCAGGGCAAACGGAGTCTCTCACAAACAGTTGTCGTGGTGTGAGGACCGAACCAACAGCCTCTCTTGCTACAGCCGGCTTTTTACCCAAGTAAATTACAAGTATTTGGAGGCTGTCAAAAGACAAATGGGTCACCAACTAATTTCAAAATGAAATTAATTAAATTTTTCCATCGGCCAATAGTCTAAGCGAAAAGTTTGTTGAATAATTTATTTAACTTGAAATTCCTCTTACTTTAATTTAATTAAATTGAATTTACAAACCAAAGCTTAAACATTAACATAGTTTAATTAAAATCTACTCTGTAAAGTTGCCAAAACATATTACAAGCCGAGTGCACAGTTTGGCCCGCTTTCCGCCGTCAGCCGCGCCTACTCGGTTCACAGTTCGCGATATCGCTGTGGCGCCGGTTCGATCCAGTTACGAGTTATAATTTCCGCTCGGAGGCGCGCAATCGGTGCTTAGCCGTGTAATAGATTCCGCCCTAACATCTGATACAACCTGTCGAATTTTCGCCGTACTTGGCTAATGAGATTTTGCGGTGTTCTGTTTACTGCGGTTTCATGTTTGATCTTTGTGTCCTTGTTGACAATACATTGTACATATTATAAAGTAGGGTTTTGGAAATATTCGAGGTTGGATTATTTTTTAAAACACTAAATCATAGCCAATTGAACGTTGTCGTTAAAATTGATTTATTTAAAGCTTTATTGTACACCACACATAAAACAAAAAGGTAAAAAATTAACACTAAGGAAAAGTAAAAATAAGTGAAAAGGAGTAAAGTTAGGGGACAGACGTCCAACGTCATATGTAATGATAATATAGATACTCCATTACTATAATATTAAAAAATATAAACATAAACACACTTACATATATACGCACATATCCCATATTAATATACTTGCTAATTTTTATTTACTACTTTCCCATACAGGCCTCAAATTAACCATAAAATTATATTTCATCGTACAGGGTTAATTTTTTTAACCTGATTCCAAAGCACACGAGGTTCTAAAACGGATATAAAAAGAATTACTTTGATCTTTCCGCAGCCTCTCGAGATAAACAGGAGAGCCTCCGCCATCATTCGAATTATGGAAACAGGCGCGTAATTGGAAAATTGAATTCGCGAAACAGGTAGAAAAAAATGGAAAACAATTTTCTGCGAATAAAGAGAGAGAGAGAGAGACTTTGTGGTGTCCCGCGGGATTGATGTGGTACGTAGATAAGCGAGATCTCTCTATAGGCAGCGTGGACTCTCATTGTACACTGGATTTCTCTTGTACGTCGAACGTGAACTGGAAATTTTATCGATAACAACCCCTACTACGGGCGCTATGGTAATTAGGTTATGTTGCATTTATTGGAGTAAGAGAGTTGAAATATAATATGGTATGATAAGGTTTAAAGGTGGAACATGGAAGAAAATATTTTAAGGCGTTTTTAAAGTATCATTTAGTTTTAATTGAAATAAAGAACTAAAAAATATAAAAATATACGTATATACGTACATAGTCTTGACCCCACACTAAGAGCGAGTCTTGAGTCGTGGGTATCAGGAACTACGAGAGACTTTTCGGTGTCACAAACACCCAGACCCCAAACAAATACATGTGGTTCACACAAATATATGTTGCGGTGCGAGGACCAACTGCTCCACGGAGGCAGTCAAATGAATATGAATTAAAGGGTGTTGAATAAGCGGATCGATTAGTATACTAAACTTCATATTCAACCCACTAGTTTACAGTACTTATTTACCCAATACCTTCCATCATGAATTGTTTCCTAAATTCATGACAGTTAAAACCTCTTTTTCGTACCTATCACTGGTAACCTAACACGTAGACAGCGTAGCATCAGCTACGAATCTAAGCAAGCTCGTAGCACATCGCTACGCTTTATATTCGTAGCAAGTTTGTTTTATCTCGTAGTAGGGGAAGCGTGTATATGGCAGCGGTTCATAAGAGCCTGGACAAAGTCTCAGACATGAGTTGTAATTTCCGGCCTCCTTTAATGTTCAACGAGGTTTTGTCCCAGTATAACTTGACCTTGCCTTTACCTCCTAGGACGTTAAGGGCCGGAAAGGATCTCCCCAGGTAACCATTATGTTCTCTCGAACTTGTTATTGATGTAGGTTATTGGTTATATGATTTGGCCTTATAATGTATTTAGTATGGATTGGAGAATATACCGCCTTTCGCAATTGTATCAAAATTAAATATATACGTAAACATTTCTATAATTATCGATTGATGAGTTTAAATACGTGTCAGACTAAAATATACGAATAATGGTTTTATGAATATGCATTATCACATCATGATTGATGAAGTCTGGGCATAATGGACCAAAGAATATATTTATAATATTAAACAATCGATAGGTAAGTCGAGAGGTAAACTGTGATAGACGAAATTGTAATTCCTAGCCAAAACAGAAAACTGTTGAACGTGCTTCAACTTAAGTGATTGCATTTGGAATTCACTTTGGCCAGGCTAGATTAAGCCGAACTTTAGTAGACAAACGCGGAAGCAGCGTTTTTTAATAAAATGAACTTGCATTGCGTCCGGTATCAGGGCCTTTTACCCTGTGTTCACCCAATGCCGAGATGTAGGCGAAATAAAGCAAAAATAGCCTATGTTAAAATGTAAATCTAAAATAAAACAATAAATACGAATTTAATGCGTCCTTTCGTAAGTTAAAAAAAAACCTAAGTTAAAACATAAGTGTATAGCAAATATTTGTAAGAAAAAAAAAAACTTGTTTCAACCGAAGTAAAAGATTTCAAATTCCAGATTAACAGATTATTTTTTGTTAAACTAAACCAATTTTTATAAAACAGGACTATAAGAACCGTGTTATTTAACGTTTTTCATGTTATTAAAATTTAAATTATATAATACATACATTATACTACATATATTTTCACACGATTAAGTCAACATTTAGTATATTAACGTCAAGGCTACTCGTGCCAGTTGATAAACTGAATTCCATGGTGTACGATGTCAGGGTCCGCTACCCGACGTTGTTTACTGAATGCAACAGTGTTGTAGGCGAAACAAAAGTGCGCTAATACAATTTTCTCCCTGAATAGCTAACGTAATTTTTAAGCCAAATTGAGCGAAAAAATTTAATTGAGGCAAACAGTGAACTAAGTTTATTATTTAGTGGCGCGTTTTTCAACAATTGTTTTAGAGGAAGTTTAAGTTTGGTTTTAAGAAAAATTGTTATAACTTCTTAATTATTTAATTAGATCAAAGTATATTCTTTTGAAGTGCGTGGTGGCCTGTTGGTAAACGGACTAGACGCGACTGCCAACATGTTCACGGTGGTCGCGGGTTCGAATCCCAGGGCACACCTCTGACTTTTCGGTGTCATGTGTGTATTGATACTCAATCACCACGCACTAAAACGGTGAAAGAAAACATTGTGAGGAAACCTGCATACCATAGCGATTTATAAGAATTTCTATGGTATGTAAGTCCGCCAACCCACACTAGGCCGGCGTGGTGGACTATATGGCCTAACCACTCTCAATCGTACTATCGATTGTAGAGGAGGCCCGTGCCCTGCAGTGGGACGTATATGGGCTGATACAGATATTCTTTTCGGAAATATAATCTTATTAAATTTTCAACCTTATTGCAATGTAAGAGGTGCGTGGTAGAAATTAATTTTATTTTATTCTAGCACAATAAAACAGCTTCATTCATAGACTATTTTAGCTATTGAACGTTTTGCCCCTTACAAACGACTTTTAAATTCAGTTTGAGTAAGTTTGAATAAGACCTAATTGATTGAATTGCACCTAATGCAAGTGTAGTGTAATTCAAATTCCTATTTTGTAGAAATTAATGAGACGGTATATGCCATTCTCCTGATGGTAAACTTCGTCTCAACGTCTCAGCTATACCAGCCAATTTAACAAGTTTTTGAAATGCCTTTGCATATTTTTATCCCACGTTTACCTAAATTTGGCATGCTTAAAGTATTAACTAACTTATGCAACGGTATATAAAACTTATTTTATTACATTATTACTGTTATTCATTTTTAGTAATCGTTCTATTGAAATAAAATAATTGATAACCAAATAAAGTAAACTGAATAGTGTAATTAATATTTAATAATAGTACTATTTAAATAAACAAATAAATTACTTAACCCAAGAAGCCTTCTGATTGGCTTCTTGGCGCGCGTCAAGAGCGTGCGTGAAGAGTTAATTCGCGCCGTGTCGCTATGCGCCTAATTTCCGAAACTGCCTCTCTTACTGGGTTTAATGAACCTTATGAAATGGCGGCTGTAATGTACTGTATTTCACATGCGAGATCATTCTTATGAGCGGTTATGGTTTAGATAATAATTTAAAAAAACTAAAGATAGGCTCTTTAGTACATTTGGAGTTGCAAATAGATGACCGTGAAAGTCTCGCTTAAATAAATATTAAATTAATTTAAAATTTCGAATGGTGATACAAAATTCATTTTTATTAAGCTTTCTGTTACATACAAGCAAGCATTTTCAAAATCCGGGCGTGTGTGACTATTTTCAGTAACGCTCCACTAGAGATGTACTGCAGCGCACGCACCACTTACTTCGGAACAGTACGCGCATTCTGCCCTGTACATATATTTATGTCAATGGGTTTATTTATATATAGTTTATAGTACACCAAAATGTATGTCGAAAGAAACAATCAACAGATAAAATACTTAAAACTAAAGACATGGTAACAAATAGCGAATTGTCGCTAGCTTGGTCTAGTATTCTCTTTGGTTCTGTTACTATTGTTCGAGATTTAACCGCTCCAATAATGATTTATTACTCGTATGTTAGATAATTGCTTGTGTAGTTCAGTTTCATGGTAGGATAATTGGATATTGACTACCGTGCGCATTAAGCTATCCACTTTCATGTTAGCTAGTATAGTTAAATCAGATAGCGAATACTGCAGTGTATTTCTGACTGCAAATACTATTAGACTGGATACATACTACTGAATCGCCACGTCACGCCACGCGACGCGACTAACACATTATGAACACCATGTAACGTAACATCGCCCATTTACAGTGGTTCTAGTCATACATATACATATATTGAGATTTACCATGGTATGTCTCAGGATGGCGAGCGCAGTGGAATACCAAACATTGTTTCGTTATTCAAGGCGTTGTTTAGTTATGCTACTGTTAATGAGCGATCGTATCGCTTATTAGATGACGGCATGCTCTCTCATGTCTCGCCATTCATAGTAATATAAAAAAAAAACTACTATTAGCCGGAAACATACTAGTAAAATGCCACGAGACCCGATGCGACGAACACTAAGAAGACGCCAGCCGCCAGCGTAACGTAGCATCGCGTGTTCATAGTATGCTTCTAGTCATATTAAATAATACAATTTGACATGCCTCAACACTAGGGTCGGGTCAGGAGTAAGTTTTTGCTTTTATGTACAGTGCACATGAAAAATTCATTTACCAGACAAAACGCAATCATAATTTTTATCATACCGATCTAATGCCCCGTTCACATAATCGCCCAACATCGGCAACTATAGGCGATGACGGTAATGTGTACGGCTTATTGCCTTTCATTGCCGATATTCGTGTACATCAAGCAGTGTTGCTAACGAAATATTTTTCATTCCCAAATCTGGAGAATGTAGCGGTTCCGCGAAGTATAGTAAATAAAATTATGCTTATGTTAAAATAAGTAACAAATTATTTATAATGTTGACTCGTGTAGTGTTTTTTTTTTTTGTAATGCATTTTTATTGTTAATCTTATATTATTATAATACTAAATAACTCACATTACAGTGTAATGACTCTGATAATTTAACTCGTTATCATAAAATGAACCAATTAAATTATTAAGATATACACCCACAATTTAGGGATTTGTTCCAAAACTTATAACCCTGGTAAAATTTTACAACATTCGTGTTCGGGGTTTTTCGCCAACTGTCGGTAATCAGAGTGAGAGTAAAGTGAGAATACCCATGTTTGCCTGTCATCGTCGACGATCCGCTAGTTATGGATTTCTAGCCACATGCCCCGCGGGTTTGTGACAGTGTATTGCTATAGAAATTTAATTTTTCATTAAAAAAATATCGAAATACAAGTTTCAGTAACAACAGCTAGCATTTTCCGGAGCTATCAGTTACTTCCGTATAATAATTGGTTCAGTTTGATCACAATACGAAATCTATTCAGAAATAAGTATCATAGTTTATAAGTGTTTGTACATGATTTAAACTATATATTTGAATATTATGATTTATATCTGTATGAATATCACTCCGCTTATGCCGATGACGTGCATTGCGTTTACAGAAACCCGGTCTTCTCAAAATATTTGTTCATTTATTGTGATAAGGTCCGCCTACTTCCACTTTAGCTTGCTATTGCGGGTTGATATTTCTACAATATATACTAAAAGAAAATAAATAAAATTATAGATGTACAGAAAATGTTTATTTCAAACAAGAATATACAAAAAATACTTTAAAATAAATAAGTCGAATTATAGGACAGGGCACGCGTGCGTTTCAGCTGTATCTGCACCTAGTTGCCTGCTGCAACTTCTTCGGTTTCATTTTCTTATTATAAAATTCCACACCATTGTTCAATTCTCACTACATGCAATATAGTGTACGTAAAAAGCACAATTACTAATTGAAATAATTCTAAATAAACTGTTTGTACATTATTATTTAATTACACCCCATACTAAATAAAATAATCATAATTTTCGTATATTTTTATATTTTTGACAAAGATGACACAATTGACATCTGTGGACGTCTGTGGATATATACGACCAAAAACCTTCATCGTCCATTACCAATTCAAGTTTTTAATCCAATTAATATGTCTGTTATTAATAACTTCGTTTTTTTATGAAACAGAAGGAACGTGACGTCACCGCACGGTGGAGGTGCGAGCAGCAGCAGTCCCGGCAAGCATCATGCGAGGCGCGGCGCGAGCGGCAGCAGTCTCGGAAAGCATCGTGCGAGGTGCGACGCGACGGGCACCGCATCGACGAGCATCAGAAGCGCTCCAGGACTGCGGGTCGAGGCTCATCGCAAGACAAGGACCGACGTCGAGGAGATCGTCGGGACCACGTCACTGATACAGGGTGTCGTTCCAGGTCATGTAGTCCAACTTTCTCTTCCGAAGATATTGTAAAGATTATAAAATCGTTTAAGACAATACCGTCACAGCTGTCCGAGCACTATTCACAACCTATAAGTAGAATTGATAGTCAAAATGTTTTATCAGAATTTGATCCATCGAATAAATGTCAGCGGTTGGCTTTAAAAGTTAACGAATGTGCTGCGGTATACGGCTGGGACGAGAAAACTGTTATACATTTCTCTGTGCAAAAACTGCAAGGACTGGCTAAAATTTGGTACTAAAGTTTAACGTCTATTCTATTTACATGGTCAGAGTGGCAGGAGAAACTTCTAATGGTTTTTCCTTGTGAACAAAATCATGGCCAGTCCTTGGAAGATATGTTAAGGCGTAAAAGCAGGGTAAACGAGCCTATAGAGAATTATTATTATAAGAAGCTTGCTTTAATTAATCAATGCGATATTTCGGGTAGACGTGCAGTAGACTGTTTCATACGTGGCTTGTCAGACAAAACCATGAAATCAAGCGCGTTAGCGTTAAGATGTTCGGAACCAGATCAATTATTAAAATTTTTGCTGAGCAATGAGGGAGTTCACTTATTCAATTTCATTTCGGCATAAGTTTACACGGCAAGATAATGTTGCCGAAACCAGTACAAATAGTAGGGCTACCATTAGGAGTAATATTAATACGATGTTGTTCTGCTATGACTGTAAGGAGCGAGGGCATCCATATCTCAAGTGCACTAAACTGCTAATTAGATGTGAGAAGTGCCTTTTAGTAGGTCACAAATCTGGGAATTGTCAATCTTTACAATTAAGCCAGTCAATGGAAAGTAATACGGTACCTAGGGCGATGTGTATATCATATTCAAAACCAAATGATAAATATATGAAAACAGTATGCATTAATGGTGTCTCTTTAGAAGCTTTTGTAGACCTTGGCAGTGAAGTGACACTTTTAGGTAAATTCAGCGCGTCTAAAATAGGGGTTGTACACGATGGTATCCCTACAGTTATGAAGGTTTGGTTGAGATGAAAATAGAGCTTACAACGAATGAACCAGTAGGGTATAGACCATATCGATTATCCCTTCTCGAACGCGATAAAGTGGGAGGCATGGTTAACGAAATATTGGAGGCTGGCATAATTCGGGAGTCTGTGTCCAATTATGCGAGTCCTATCATTTTAGTTCGAAAGAAAGATGGCAACTTACGTTTGTGCATTGATTATAGAATGATCAACTCTATAACTTTGAAGGAGCGATATCGAATTCCAATAATAGAGGACAAGATTTCTCGCCTTTCAGGTCAGGTATGGTTTGTCACTTTAGATTTAATGTCGGGGTACTACCAAGTACCAATAGTAGAATCACATAAACACCTTATGGCATTTGTCACACCAGACGGGCAGTATGAGTTTAATCGGATGTCGTTCGGTTTGGCTAATACACCAGTTGTTTTTCAGCGGATGATGAACCATGTCCTGGGACCAGCTAGGTTTAACAAAGCTATCGTATACATAGATGACTTATTGATATATGACAAAGATACTGATGTGGTACTTTGAAGGCTTGAGGAGGTACTGCAACTTATAGACAATGTAAAATTAAAGTTAAATTTGTCAAAGTGTAACTTCTTGCAAACTAGGATAGACTATTTGGGAATCGAGCTCGGTTAATCCGCGATGCGGCCTGAAAAAAAATGTAAAAGTGTTTCTGAGTTTCCTCGACCTAATAACGTGCACATTGTGAAACGATTCCTCGGTTTTGTAAGCTACTTCAGGAAATTTATCAAAGGTTTTGCTTAACTGGCTTATCTCCTCACGAAGTTGTTAAAAAAAGATGTTAAGTGGAAGTGGTCTGATGACCAACAAAAGGTTTTCGATGCACTAAATGCCAGGTTGGTTGATAGACCTCTTCTTGCGATATATGATCCTTCTGCCGAAACTGAACTGTATACAGACGCGAGTAGAATTGGGTTAGGAGCAATTCTGTTGCAAAAATCACAAGACACTGATTCACTAAAACCAATTGCTTATTACAGCCGCCAAACAACTTCAGACGAGAAAAAATTCCAATCTTATGAGTTGGAAAATTAGCAGTTGTGTGTGCCCAAAAAAATTTAGAGTTTTCTTATTAAGCAGCCAATTTAAAATTGTCACAGATTGTAGTGCTTTACGACCTACTTTCCAAAAGCGCGACCTTATACCTCGTATTGCGAGGTGGTGGCTAGTTTGTTTGTTTACAAGAGTTAATTGTACTATTGAGAATACGAAAATGGTACACGTAGATGCACTGTCAAGGAATCCAATCATTGGTCAAGAGGTTAATTGTGAAGCGGGCTGTCCCAATGTTTTAGTCATCAGTGATAATTACTGGCTTCTCTCCCTACAGATGGGAGACACTGATTTGGAAAGAATTCGCAATATTGTCGATAATAATTCAGACTTGAAGGGTCTGGAGTATATTAAACAAAACGATGTCATTAAAGATAATAAATTATTTAGATATGTAGATGCTGATAAAACTAAGTTGAGGTGGGTGGTTTCAAAGGGCGCCAGATGGCAGGTGTGTAAAATGAATCACGATGACATAGGACACATAGGATATGAAAAGACCTTGGAGCGTATTAAAAAATGTTATTTGTGGTTTTCGAAAATGACGCGTTTTGTAAAAAAAATTTTAGCTCATGTATTGAATGCGCTTACGCTAAACGAACATCAAATTCGCATGAAGGTCTTTTACATCCCATTACTAAGGTAGCAGTGCCTTTTCATACCCTGCATATTGACCATCTGGGTCCTTTCGTAAAGTCGAAACGTGGTCATACTCACATATTAGTCGTTGTAGATGCTTTCACCAAGTTCCTTTTGATTAGAGCCGTTAGAAATACCAAAGCGATTAATGTCATACGGGTATTGGAAGACATTTTTGATACCTTTAGGACGCCTGATAGGCTTATAAGTGACCGTGGTAGTTGTTTCACATCGAATGCTTTTAAAAAGTTTTGTTCAAATAAAGGTATAAAGCATATTTTAAATGCGGTAGCAAGTCCCAGGTCTAACGGGCAGGTAGAGAGATGCAATTGTACCATTTTAAATTCTCTAACTGCGCAAAACTTAAAAGAAAATGAGAAAGATTGGGATTGTCGACTTGGCCGCATCCAATGGGGTCTTAATAATACTTTGCAAAAGACTATAGGTAGAGCACCTGCTGAAGTCATGTTGGTACTATGATGAATAGTGAAAGTAATCTTAGACTTAGTTTGCGAGACCAATAATTTGGATGAATTACGCGCTAAGGTAAAAATTAAAATAGATAAAGAACAAGACAAACAGAAAGCTTATTATGATAGAGAACGTAAACCTGCTCATATCTATAACAAGGGAAATTTAGTAAAAATCGAGAAAGTTTCAATAATGATGGCAAGAGCACTAAACTTTTGCCCATATACGAAGGTCCATTTAAAGTAGTAAAGATTCTGGGGAAAGATCGTTACAGGGTTTCACCCATCCCTGGCTTTCAAGGCATGAAAAACAGGCGTAAGACAACGGTAGCTTCAGATAGGATGCAGCCTTGGATTCATATATCATCATTACAGTTAGAGGATGGTGGAAATAATTATGATAATTATGACGATGATTAAAGAAACAGGGTTGCACAAATAGATAATAATTATTAAAGAGCTGTTCATTGCTTTTTGTATTTGTTTGTTTTTGTTTTTCCGTATTTACTTATATCCTATACTACAGAATATTTTTTATATTGTTTCAGGTCAAGCTGCGAGAATGGATGGATTCGCAACTTGACCAAGACTGGTTCTAGATTTGGTTAACGAGCAAGTCGTGAGGAAGGAAGTACTCATGGCTTGACTCGTCGGTTAAGTTTGGTTAACGGGCAAGTCGTGAGGAAGGAAGTACTCATGGCTTGACTCGTCGGTTAAGTTTGGTTAACGGGCAAGTCGTGAGGAAGGAAGTACTCATGGCTTGACTCGTCGGTTAATTTTGGTTAACGGGCAAGTCGTGAGAAAGGAAGTACTCATGGCTTGACTCGTCGGTTAAGTTTGGTTAACGGGCAAGTCGTGAGGAAGGAAGTACTCATGGCTTGACTCGTCGGTTAATTTTGGTTAACGGGCAAGTCGTGAGAAAGGAAGTACTCATGGCTTGACTCGTCGGTTAATTTTGTTTTGGTTAATAATTTGGTTAATGGTGGATAGTTACGAGAAGTTGACTAGTTGGTTTTAACGGTTTATTAAATTAGTAGTTGATTAAGTTGGTTATCAAGCAATAATTGATTAAATTTTAATTGTATGTGGTTAATAGCCAGGATTATTTATTTTTAAACATTACATGATATTTGGCATATCTTTTAAAAATAATTTAGCATAATAGATAATTCATACGAATTGATGTAAAATATTTAATTTATGTGTAGATTTAAACAATTGTTAGCATTAGTAAATCAATCTGTCAGAATGTCCAGCGTGTAAGGTTTCCAACGGGGTCGTGTATGGGGACATACACGTTATCAGGATGGACGAGTGTAAGGTTGCATAACATGGAGATTGGCCGCTTTTAAAAATATATATAGTTTTGAAAAACAAAAAGAGAGCGCGGGGGGTTTTTGACAGATGGATTTGCACGGATGAAGGAAAAGCATTAAGATGTTATAAATATTTATTTTATAGTTATTTGTATAAATACAATCATTTGTAAAGATGTTCGGCGTTTAATTTGGGAGGTCTTACACTAAATAAAATAATCATAATTTTCGTATATTTTTATATTTTTGACAAAGATGACACAATTGACATCTGTGGACGTCTGTGGATATATACGACCAAAAACCTTCATCGTCCATTACCAATTCAAGTTTTTAATCCAATTAATATGTCTGTTATTAATAACTTCGTTTTTTTATGAAATTCTACTACGAGTTTTATGAGTACCTGCTTTAAAAAACACTAGGCATTGCGGGCTTTGCGATTAGTTAAATGATTGACTTCCAAAATGAAAAATAAATGTCGTTGAATCATATGCCAGCCTACGTGGCGAAGTTGGTTAGACCTCGGCTGTGAACTGAGAGGTCGCGGGTTCGATCCCCGCCCCGCTAGAAATGTTTCTTCTACCCACAAATACTCCTTTCGGGTCTGGGTATTGTGAGACTGAAAAGACCCACGACACAAGACTCGATCTTAGTGTGGGGTCAGGACTATGTACGTGACTGTTGGGTGTTATTTATTATTTTCATTATATTTATGACATCTCATCTCAAAACCAGCATTCTACCATAGCCAATTCACCCATTGATTTGAACCAGGTATTAGTGGTACTTGTTATAATTCAGAGCTATGTGATGAATAAGGGTTCATCCACCAGAGTTATTTGGTTTATAATTTTACGACCAGCCAATTCTATCAATCCAATTAATTCTATGTCTCTGCTCGTGCTGCTCTGATTCTGTTCATCTTATTATGTTTACTTAATATTATAAATTCAAACGAAACTCTTTGTCTGTCGTCTGTCTTTTTTTATTAATGGAACATGAGAAAACAAATCACCTGATGGTAAGTAATCACTACCGCCCATGAACATCCATAACGTTCGGATCAAAGATGTATTGCGTGTCCATGAAATGGCAGAGGAGTGGAAAGGAGAAAGGATGGGAAGAAGAAAGGAGCATTGGGCATCCAGCAATCTCACTTACCGAATGCAATGGAAAAGCTGTTACTTCACGTTGATCATTCATGCTGAGCAATAACTGACAACAGCGTGGCTCTAACACTTCTGTTTGTTTGACAGTCTAGTGCCTGTTAAACTTTTACGCCTACACCACTGAACCAATTGCCTTGTGTGAGCTGTGTAAACGGGTAAAGTTACGTTATCTATTACGTTTATAAGGCAAAATTTTTAATCCTAATAAATTTCAAAAAATATATCCGTCGTAATTTATATAAGTCTATCTTCTTGTTATTCAATATAATCGTTTCAATAATTATTTAAATAATGTATTATTTTCTATTTTGTGTTTATAACCATGATATTAATCGTAATACAAATAATAAGTTACTTTAAGGGTTGTTCTGGCTATCTACGACGCTCTATTTGCATGTAAGTGGATGGTATGCTAGAAAGTATGAGGCGAATAAAATAGGACCGGATTGAGGTATGGCATCGAATGAAACTTGATAAGACGGGATGTAACGGGAAGGAATCAGAAATGTTAATGATGATTCAAAACAACAACAACTCAAGGGCGATAATAAGAACATATTGTTTTCTTATGTAGTGTAAAATATATCCCTAGAAAAAACGCTGTTTTTACGATTACAAATACCTAGTTATGTTGCGGTAAATTCTTAACATCCACCATCTTCTACTTATCTGTTTACTCGGTGTTATTTGGTTTTTATATATATTCATAAAACTCGTATCTATACGTGCTTTTTAAATAAATGTCGTGGCAACCGCTAATGCATCGACGTCGATCGACGTCCATTTTTGACGACTTATCTATTGACAACTCGCTCGAATACGTGGCGAGGTGCGCAAAATTTGTGGCAATGATGCGCAAACGTGTCATCGCCTATCATCGGCGAACATCGACGATTGTGTAAACGCGCCATAATGCCCCGTTCACATAATCGCCCAACATCGGCAACTATAGGCGATGACGGTAATGTGTACGGCTTATTGCCTTTCATTGCCGATATTCGTGTACATCTAGCAGTGTTGCTAACGAAATATTTTTCATTCCCAAATCTGGAGAATGTAGCGGTTCCGCGAAGTATAGTAAATAAAATTATGCTTATGTTAAAATAAGTAACAAATTATTTATAATGTTGGCTCGTGTAGTGTTTTTTTTTGTAATGCATTTTTATTGTTAATCTTATATTATTATAATACTAAATAACTCACATTACAGTGTAATGACTCTGATAATTTAACTCGTTATCATAAAATGAACCAATTAAATTATTAAGATATACACCCACAATTTAGGGATTTGTTCCAAAACTTATAACCCTGGTAAAATTTTACAACATTCGTGTTCGGGGTTTTTCGCCAACTGTCGGTAATCAGAGTGAGAGTAAAGTGAGAATACCCATGTTTGCCTGTCATCGTCGACGATCCGCTAGTTATGGATTTCTAGCCACATGCCCCGCGGGTTTGTGACAGTGTATTGCTATAGAAATTTAATTTTTCATTAAAAAAATATCGAAATACAAGTTTCAGTAACAACAGCTAGCATTTTCCGGAGCTATCAGTTACTTCCGTATAATAATTGGTTCAGTTTGATCACAATACGAAATCTATTCAGAAATAAGTATCATAGTTTATAAGTGTTTGTACATGATTTAAACTATATATTTGAATATTATGATTTATATCTGTATGAATATCACTCCGCTTATGCCGATGACGTGCATTGCGTTTACAGAAACGCGGTCTTCTCAAAATATTTGTTCATTTATTGTTATAAGGTCCGCCTACTTCCACTTTAGCTTGCTATTGCGGGTTGATATTTCTACAATATATACTAAAAGAAAATAAATAAAATTATAGATGTACAGAAAATGTTTATTTCAAACAAGAATATACAAAAAATACTTTAAAATAAATAAGTCGAATTATAGGACAGGGCACGCGTGCGTTTCAGCTGTATCTGCACCTAGTTGCCTGCTGCAACTTCTTCGGTTTCATTTTCTTATTATAAAATTCAACACCATTGTTCAATTCTCACTACATGCAATATAGTGTACGTAAAAAGCACAATTACTAATTGAAATAATTCTAAATAAACTGTTTGTACATTATTATTTAATTACACCCCATACTAAATAAAATAATCATAATTTTCGTATATTTTTATATTTTTGACAAAGATGACACAATTGACATCTGTGGACGTCTGTGGATATATACGACCAAAAACCTTCATCGTCCATTACCAATTCAAGTTTTTAATCCAATTAATATGTCTGTTATTAATAACTTCGTTTTTTTATGAAATTTTACTACGAGTTTAATAAGTACCTGCTTTAAAAAACACTAGGCATTGCGGGCTTTGCGATTAGTTAAATGATTGACTTCCAAAATGAAAAATAAATGTCGTTGAATCATATGCCAGCCTACGTGGCGAAGTTGGTTAGACGTCGGCTGTGAACTGAGAGGTCGCGGGTTCGATCCCCGCCCCGCTAGAAATGTTTGTTCTACCCACAAATACTCCTTTCGGGTCTGGGTATTGTGAGACTGAAAAGACCCACGACACAAGACTCGATCTTAGTGTGGGGTCAGGACTATGTACGTAACTGTTGGGTGTTATTTATTATTTTCATTATATTTATGACATCTCATCTCAAAACCAGCATTCTACCATAGCCAATTCACCCATTGATTTGAACCAGGTATTAGTGGTACTTGTTATTGATAATTGTGATGAATAAGGGTTCATCCACCAGAGTTATTTGGTTTATAATTTTACGACTAGCCAATTCTATCAATCCAATTAATTCTATGTCTCTGCTCGTGCTGCTCTGATTCTGTTCATCTTATTATATCTACTTAATATTATAAATTCAAACGAAACTCTTTGTCTGTCGTCTGTCTGTTTTTATTAATGGAAAATGAGAAAACAAACCACCTGATGGTAAGTAATCACTACCGCCCATGAACATCCATAACGTTCGGATCAAAGATGTATTGCGTGTCCATGAAATGGCAGAAGAGTGGAAAGGAGAAAGGATGGGAAGAAGACAGGAGCTTTGGGCATCCAGCAATCTCACTTACCGAATGCAATGGAAAAGCTGTTACTTCACGTTGATCATTCATGCTGAGCAATAACTGACAACAGCGTGGCTCTAACACTTCTGTTTGTTTGACAGTCTAGTGCCTGTTAAACTTTTACGCCTACACCTCTGAACCAATTGCCTTGTGTGAGCTGTGTAAACGGGTAAAGTTACGTTATCTATTACGTTTATAAGGCAAAATTTTTAATCCTAATAAATTTCAAAAAATATATCCGTCGTAATTTATATAAGTCTATCTTCTTGTTATTCAATATAATCGTTTCAATAATTATTTAAATAATGTATTATTTTCTATTTTGTGTTTATAACCATGATATTAATCGTAATACAAATAATAAGTTACTTTAAGGGTTGTTCTGACTATCTACGACGCTCTATTTGTATGTAAGTGGATGGTATGCTAGAAAGTATGAGGCGAATAAAATAGGACAGGATTGAGGTATGGCATCGAATGAAACTTGATAAGACGGGATGTAACGGGAAGGAATCAGAAATGTTAATGATGATTCAAAACAACAACAACTCAAGGGCGATAATAAGAACATATTGTTTTCTTATGTAGTGTAAAATATATCCCTAGAAAAAACGCTGTTTTTACAATTACAAATACCTAGTTATGTTGCGGTAAATTCTTAACATCCACCATCTTCTACTTATCTGTTTACTCGGTATTATTTGGTTTTTATATATATTCATAAAACTCGTATCTATACGCGCTTTTTAAATAAATGTCGTGGACACCGCTAATGCATCGACGTCGATCGACGTCCATTTTTGACGACTTATCTATTGACAACTCGCTCGAATACGTGGCGAGGTGCGCAAAATTTGTGGCAATGATGCGCAAACGTGTCATCGCCTATCATCGGCGAACATCGACGATTGTGTAAACGCGCCATAAGAGATAGTTGTTCCATCATGGTCTAGCTGTCCAAGCTGACTGCATAACTGAGATAAGTACTCTGACTCTGACTGCTTCGGTGGCGTAGTTGTACTGCAGTACGGTTGCAAAGCTGAGGTCTCTGGTTCAAATCCCGGGCAGGCAGAATGATATTGGATTCTCTATTAATTATCAGCCCGGAGTCAGGAATTTGTCCCTGAAATAACGATAGGTTCGCCCCTATCACATCGTGGGACGGAACATACAAGGCGAAATGAGGGTGTCCTTGTTGCATTGGCTACCATTTCTGGGAAAAAGGCGTGAGTTTATGTGTGTTTGTATAAAATTCTCATTCTGCATAAATAACATCGTATGTATATACCTAGTTTACTCCAGTAGCCTAACTAGTACAAGTTCGTATCTCTGTTTAACTTGCAACATGTCTGATAAACAGCCGTTTGTTTGTTGGTGCGGAGCGCAGGGCGACGCTGATAAACGTGCGATCTGATCTCGGAGACAGGCTGTTTACACAATGACTAGTTAATTTGAAGTACACGGTGCAGGAAACATATCTTTGGATGGATTGTATTGAGGTGTCTCGCGATGTGGTCTATCTTGAAACATTACTTATTTATTTACAAATAAATAGTATTTTAATGAAATTTTCATAAAATAGTTACGCTGTATACTGTATTATACCGTATCAGCCCATATACGTCCGACTGCAGGGCACGGGCCATCTCGATAATTGAGAGAACGATTGAGAGAGGTTAAGCCGTATAGTCCACCACGCTGGCCGAGTACGAGTTTGAGAACTTTACATACCATTGCGAACTTTAAAATAGATATAGTAAGCAGGATTTTTTACTTCGTCGTTACTATGAGTGGCCATTGACTACCAATACATACATGACTTATCAAGTGTGTGCTGGAATTCGAATCCGTGACCACCGTGAACATATTAGCAACCGCGTCCGGTCCGTTAAAATCAACAGGCCATCAGACACTTTTTAAAAGTAGTATAGTTATACTAGATTTGTTATATTATGTTTTTTACAATGTAGAATGCTGCAAGCAAATTATCATAAAAAAACATTTTGCCTACTTTTTTCAAAAAGTATATTAGCATCTGGACGTATCCGGGCCCGACCGCTAGCATTCAATATAGGAGCTATGCACTACTATTACGGTGTTAACTCAACGCATCGTAATTATATTATCATACACAACATTTTTATTAGGGAATTAAACTCACTATTTGAAAACGAATATAGAAAACAAATAATTGAATATAAGTGTGCTTCTATTGGCGTGGCAAATAAAACCGCATGGTCGAGATGAAGCGAGCAAATTAAACAAGCTTCCTGCAAGAACATGGAGGTAATTTACCCAGTGTCACCTAGTCTGACTTGATTAGTAAGAACTGCGGCGGGAACTTCATTTGCACAGACAATACAACTAGCAGGAGAATTAATTTTTAATATAAATTAACTGAAGGACTGGAAGTTTTTAATTGGGTGTACAAAATGTCAACTATTTCAATTATGGTTGTTAACTCAATAGTTATTTTAAACAAGCTGAACCCGCGACTTATCCCCATGGAATTTAACAAAAACACTATTTTTCTAAAGTAAAAGACTTTTTCTAAAATACATGTACCCTAAGTTACTCCTTGTTATATCAGCTACCTGACAATAAAAGTCCCGTCAAAATCGGTCCAGCCATTTCAGAGATTAGCTCTTAAAAATAGGCCTTTATGGTCGCCTATTCCAAATACTAAGTTCTAATATTTTAAAAACTTACGGTGTTCTATAACAGTTCTTGAAGTATATATGTACTTAAATAAGTATTTTTTATGAAAACTAGTACGTTTGATATCAAATATAATTTCGTAATACTTTTTAACATTGATTCCACCGAAATGTACACAAGGGGAATGTTTGTTCCACAAATATTGGAACAAGTTATTAGGAACTCTCAAGTGTTATGTACAAATATGCCACTGGGACTCGATCTTGTAACTTTGCATAATACATTCGTTTGATCACGAAAAAGTGCCTTTATATACAAAATCTTAGAATTCGATAAAACGAATAATGGATTGCTAGGATTGTTTCATTGAAACCAATAATGTGTAGTTTAACTCAGTATTTTATTGATTGATATCAATGGGAGTTTAGATATATGCGTATTAAAAGCATATGAATGATATGGGTGTTTATGTACAGTCAGCAACATAAGTCCCTGAACACTTCACTTTTTGATAACCTTTTTAAGAATTAAAATTTGTACGTACTACTCTGTAGTCGTTAAATATAACCAAGTAAAGTCATCTATGCCGAGAAGTGCCATACGATATTGAAAATAATTATTATCTTGGATGATAATACAATTCCAAATCTCGTGACTGTGTAGCGACTTATGTTGCTGACTGTACTTGGATTTGATTATATTCTAACCTTCCCGTAAGAAGGCGCATCGATATTTTAAAACCGAATGGATATATTGTTAAACGTTCTCTAGATGTTTCTGATCATTCGTATCTTCTTATTATTAAACTAAAACACACATAAACTCACGCTTCTTCCCAGAAGGGGTAGGCAGAGGTTCTACTAGGATATTTTGCCTTGTATGTTCCATCCCATGACGCAATACGGAGCGAACCTATCACCGACTGACTCCGGGCTGATAATGAACAGAAAAATCTATTATCACTTTTCCTGACCGGGATTCGAACTGGTGACCTCAGCTTTGCAATCATGCCATAATGCAATCTCTCACTCAAAAATGCAATCTCGAAAAAGGCAGGAAGTGTGAAATTAATAATCTGTTTTTAAAAGGTCATAAAATATGAACATCAATGTCTTTTAATAATAATGAATCCAATTACATAAATAAAGACTAATAACCCCAGCATCTCGGCTTGGCGTATAAATTATTCTCCAATAAATCGTTGCCGAGCAAACGCGCCCATTCTCCGTGTAGTTACAACGAAATGTACTTCCAATAGCAAAAAGTAATTGGAAAATATTTCCACAACCACGGATTACTTGAAACTACTAAGTATTTTATGGCCCCAGTTAGCGAGCATTGTACATCGAACTGGAATAACTAAACCACTCGTGTTTAGCGCGGAAACTCAGGGGCGTGCACTCCTTGTAGGCAGAAATGCAGTGCTTTACTTGCCATTCACAGATATTTTATTATAACGTTCGTACGTTTTAGATGACTTTAATTTATAGTAAATAAATGAATAAACAAAATATAATAACTTAAAAACGCCTAATATTTTATAAATAGCACCTATTTGCAATCACGCAAACATTATGGTTGCCACGCGAAAAGCAAGAGGCGCTGCAAAGCAAAATAATGTACCTAATCAACCAAGTCATGCCGCCGCGTCCCGCATTACATTTGTTTGCATGTGTGTAGTAATTTTGGTGTCCGTGCACAGTCGCAAACGCACACACCCATGAATATTGAAAGCCGCGACTCCTGCGGCAGGCCTCGGGAGTTCGGCAGTTGTCGGGAGTAATCGTAAATGTTCGTTGCCTATAATCCGAGTAAAATTAATAGGCTGGAATCTAATAAATCACCTATGCACATTATGCATTTAGTAAGGTTTTATTTGTTTAAATTGAAATGTTTTGTGTTTTGCGGGGGCCATTTTGCTTTTTTTATGAGTTTTTGCATTGTTTACTAACATTTTTACTATTTTTACTATTTTATACTAGTATGTTTGTAAAAAAAAATAGATTTCTTAACGGATTTTTCATTTTAACATTTGAAAGTGTATACATTTAACAGTTTATTACCAAGTTTCGATATTAATTGTAGTCATTTGCTTTTACTAGTGTGTTTGTTTATTTTTTTAAATGTTATTTGATTGCGAGGTTTGTGTTAAAAATGTATGTTTATCAAATGAATGAATGAGGTGGCCGAAATCTTGCGTTTATTTACATCGGGATAGGTATAGTAATCTCAACTAACCGGAACCTTGAATATGTGAAAATTGAAAGCTGACTAGGTGAGTTTTTTTTATTTTACTTATTAGAATTTCTTCCGCCGCGACGATCGATCGCTGTTTTGTCTGCGTTGCCGTAGAAGATGGACATGAATAGTAGTACATCTAAGACTTGTTATGTTGGCATGGTTTCCAACTTAGAGATCCGTCGCGTGGCTGTGGCTATGCTAAAAAACTATAAAAGAAAAAGTTTTTGTGACCGAGTACTCCGCTGCATACCCAGTGTCATAATCCTGTGCACGCCGCTGCGGAAACTACTGCTATTTACAGATCGTTAAAAATAACAGAAAATTACTTTGTGGTTCTGAAACGGTATTGTTACTGTTTGATTAGATGTAGTGCAAAAGATTAATGCTGTTTCCGTATACTGCTTAGCAAATGTTTCTTTAAAAGTTAGATGTCAAATAAATATCTAATTAAATTATCTCATACTCAACCATACGTCCTCTTTATCTTGAGTGAGTTTTCGTGGGCTTCGCTATACATTGCTGTTACATTACGGATTAGCAGGCGTTCAGACTTTAATGATATGTGATCATAATATTATCTTCTCGTATTCATGTGTCCTTCAATACAGGTAGCCTACCACTTCCATAAATACATTACAATTAAATACGTATTTATTTTTATACACTAATTTATATTATGCTAATTTCCATAAAATACGAGAATAATATGACAGTATATTTTATTTTACTCAGTCAACACCAAGATGATCACATGGTTTCAATTTTAAGCCTAGTAGTAATTTGACGGAGGATAATATCTCAATTTTCTTATAAAATACCTACAATATCTATCTACTTTTGAAGATGGAGGAAGCATGGAGTTGAAAAGGAGAATATTGAAGATTATTGGCCAAGTGTTAAGTTGTTAAGCATAATTAATAATTAATATTTTCTGAAGACCTTTAGTTCATCTCCAGAGTGAGCTTTCACTAGTTTCCACATACAAACTGGACGGAACTCAGAATGTTGCATGTTGAATTAATATAAATATTGGTTCTTATATATCGGGTATATTAAGAGTGCTACCGAAAATAAAATCGGGTAGTAGTTTTAGCGACTACAAACACAATGCAACTAAAAATTTCGCTAAGAACCGCGATAATTTTTTTTAATAGTTTTTAAATATCGTCAAGTTAGGTAGTAAATCCATAGTTTTAGCTTAAATCATAATTTTATGTCTTGTAAAAGGGTGTACACTATTATTTACGAAAAAAACTATGTATTTATCGTCCTAATACGATGATAGAAAAAAAAAGGCAAAAAAATCACTTTTTTTTTGCACAACATTTAGTTGCATTGTGTCTGAAGTCACTAAAACTATCACCCGGCTTCGTTTTCGGTAGCAGTCATGATACTCGGTATTGTTATAAATAAGGTTGTTTCCATTTAAACGAATTAAAAGACAATAATGGGTAATGGATGAATGGGTAATGGAAGTAAGATTTTACTATCAGTATTTCTGAAGTGATGAGTTTTCGCAATATGCTCCATTGATAATTAATAATCGGGCTTCAATCTTACAATTACAGTCCATTACTTACAGTCCACCTAAATGATATTAAACTAATGAGACGATTAATGTTTAGAAATACAACTTGCTCAGTTACGATACAGAGATAATTTAGCTAGATAAATAATATAACGTTGAATTTCAAAATTAATTTTGTTGCAGCAATTTTGAATGTCGTTATCTTCTACGATTTCATTCGCAAACTTTTATCGTTCTGCAAACAATTAAATTAGTGTTCATTTTAGAATGTTAATTAAATTAGTTTCGTCATTAATGTTGACTGTTACTGCAATTAAAACTATTCTACAATACTGGCTTCTGCTCCAGAGTTCGTTCGCTTAGAATTATGCTTTGTAATTAAGCTAAAGGCATCGTGTACTGTTTCAGGTTAAAATGTAGTATGTTTTATTCTCTGCTATAAAGAGTACTGTTAAAAATTATTTAAATATATTGTTAACATTTCATCAATCATGCATAAAAAAGGCAACAACCAACTAAAACTCCTTTCGAGTTTTAAATAAGTTTGAAACGATTACTATTTTAAGAATATTTATTAAGAATATATTTTTTTGATTTTTAGCATTAGAAATTGAAATAAAGACACACACATTAATAATCAAGACCTGTAAGTAAGGCATCAAGATGTAAATGCGCACGCCTGCATAATTATTCTAAACATTCACTCGTCTTACGTCAATGGGTATCTAAAATAAGAAGAGGTTGTTTATATCTTGAGATAAGGTGACTAAAATGCACGTCATGGTAAGTGCAATTTAATCTAAATACAGATTCTACCTATCTCTCGTCCTTCAACGCTATTATTAACGGAACCTAATGGACACAGTTTTAACCCGAAACTATATACACTTGAGTGTGTCACCATTAAATTTTCTTATAGCAACAAATATTGAGACGACCATGCCATTCGCATAATAATAAGCGACAACGATCTTGTCGCTTACTATCATGCGATCATGATGAATAGTAGCAAAACCAAACAACACGATGAAATAAAGCAATGCTTGTCATTCCACTGCGCTCGCCATCCTGAGACATAAGATGTGAAGTCTCAATATGTTCAGTAGTTACTCTGGCTACAAAATTGTGCACCAATATGTAAATTCGTCGATATCTAGGCAGAAATAAAGAATATTCATCTAGCTATATTGTATGTACTGTACTCATCGTCCGGTGCATTATAGAAACCTGATGGTATGAGAACAAAAAAAATATTTCCAATACGTTGTACCACGGTCCCCTTATTTCCATCTCATTTCGTTCCTGATATCAAAGGATTAGTAACAACCTTTTTTTTTTATTTTTTTTTTTTTTTCTCGCGGGGAAAATCCCTTTACGGACCATCCCGCCCCCGAAGGGGCGAGGGTGTGTCGGACTCACCGGTGCGCCTTCCGGCCCAGCGAGACGTGATGCTGGGTCGGGTCCCTACCGTAGTCTGCGCACCGAAATACCGACTAAAAACCCCGCGTTGGCCACCATCGGTGCACTTAAGAGACGGCCCCGGGATACCGCTTAACAGACGCGCCAGGACCGCCTCCACGTGCACTGCCGCTTACAGCGACACGCGGCTATTTTACGCTTGTAGCGCTACGTCTCGGGGGCCGCCAGGATAGGGAAGGCGGCCCCGTGTGGCCTCTGCGGCGCCGGGTTAGTTGGCGTCCCGGCGCCTCGTTCTTCGTCTGCGGTGACGACGAGCGGGATCGTTCCGCTCACGATCCCGCTCGGCGCTCTCCTTCTGCAACATGACGCGCTCGCAGAAGGAGAGCATGGCTCGCCACGACCTCTGGCTGCCGACCATGGCGGCGATCACGGCCGGCAGCGAGAGGTCTCCACCCAAAACCGCAGTGAGAGCGCTGCGCTCCTCGTCCCAGGCTGGGCACTCCTCCAGCGTGTGCTGGGCCGTGTCCTCGCGGCAGTTGCCACAGTGGTGGCACACGGCGGACTCCTCAGCTCCGGCTACGCGACACAGGTACGCACCGAAGCAGCCGTGCCCGGTGAGCACCTGCGTCAACCGGAATGTCGGCGCACCGTGGCGCCTCTCCAGCCATTGTTGGAGGACAGGTCGCACTGCCGCGACGGTCCTCGTGCCAGCACTTGGGTTCTCCAACCTGGAACGCCACTCCTCCACGGCGGTCCTGCGGAGGGAGGCCAACATTGCCTCGACCTCTCGGGACACCAGTCTCTGCCCGCGCTGGGACGCCTCCTCTCGTCCGAAGAAGACAGACGAGAGGGTCTTAGCATCCAGCTCCCAGGGCAGAGTTCCCGCTAAAACGCAGGCCGCCTCGTGCGAGACCGTGCGGTAACCCCTGACGATTCGCTGCGCCACCATGCGCTGTGGACGGTGCAGCAGGCGCACGCAACGAGCGTTCAGGGACTCGGCCCAAACGGGACTTCCATAGAGGGCCATGGACCGCATGACTCCAGCATACAGGTTTCGGCAAGGGATGCCAGGACCATCAGTGTTGGGCAGCAGGCGCCCCAGTGCGCCCGCCGCCTTCACCAGTTTCGGCGACAACTTCTCAAAATGCGCGCGGAAATTCCATCGGCTATCGAGGATGAGGCCAAGATACTTCATGCTCGAGCCGACGGAAACCCGCACGCCCTCCACTGTGAGGTGGGCCTCTAGTGGGGGCCCACGCCGAGGTCCGTGGAAACACACGGCCTCGGTCTTGTTCAGGGCCACCTTGAGGCCCAGTCGCCGAATCCTGCCAACCACCAGTCCCGTGCCAAATGAGGCTAGCAGGGCGGCTCTCCTGAAAGTCCTGGCCGTCGCTGTCACCAATGTGTCGTCCGCATAGCAGACGACAGCGACGCCCCGAAGGTTGGCACCACGGAGTACCCAGTCGTACCCGATGTTCCACAGGAGTGGGCCCAGAACCGAGCCCTGTGGAACACCGCACGACACCGCTCTTCGGTGCCACCCATTGGCGCCCGGATACACCACGTACCTATCAGAAAGGTACGCGTGCACCATGCGCCGGAGATAGGGCGGCACCTCGTGGTACCGCAGTGCTTCAACGATGCAAGCCCAGGGCATGGTGTTGAAAGCGTTGGCGATATCGAGAGATACCGCCACCACGACTTTGCCCCGGGACACCGCTTCTTCCGCCTGTGCCTTGACCCGCAAAATCGCGTGGATCGTAGACCGGCCCTGTCTGAACCCGAACTGGCAGTCCGCTAGGTCCGGGCCCGTGTCCTCCAAGTGCTCGACGAGGCGCGCGTGAACAATACGCTCAAAAAGCTTGCACACCTCGTCGAGCAACACGATGGGCCGGTAGGCCGATGGCGACTCTGCGGGTCGCCCCTCCTTCCGGAGCAGGACAAGCTTGCCCGTCTTCCATCGCGACGGGAAGATGCCCTGCTCCAGGCACGCAGAGAAAAGGCCGCGGAGCCTCGTACCCAGCGACTCGACGGCCAGCACCCACACACGACCGGGCACCCCGTCAAGCCCCGGGGCCGAGTTTTTGCTCCGCAGTCGTAGCACTGCCGCCTCAAATTCTTGCGGCGAAACCTCCGGGATATCCCTTTCCGAAACCGATGACGACGATGGCGCCGATGGACGTGGCGCCATCGGTGGAGGAGTGAACTCCTCGGTGGCCGGGAACAAGGCTGCGACGACGTCCTCGACGAGGTCAGTCCGGAGACTCGTAGTCAGCGGGGGCGCCCACGGGCGGAGTTTTTTCATCGCCATGCGATACGGACGCCCCCATGGATCTCTGTCGAGAGTTCTCCGGAACTCATCATTCGCCGCAGCCTTTGCTCGTGCGATGGCCACCCGCAGCGCTCTCTTCGCCTCTCTGTGGAGGTCGAGAAGGAGCCGCTCTTGTTCGTCGTCGCCGGGTCTACGGGTCCGACGACGACGGTATCTGGCGAGTCGGCGGCGCGCGACCTGGCAAGCCGCACGTAGCTCAGTGAGCTCGGCCGACCACCAGTACACCTGGCGCTTTGCTGGGAGGCGGGTGACCCGGGGCATGGCCGCGTCGCAGACGCGCGACATCGCCACCCCGAACCATTCCGCCTCTTGCTCGACCCGCACCGGTCCGTCCGGTACAGGGAGCCACGCCTGAATCAATGCGGCCTCCTTCAGCGCCTCCACATTGAGGCGTTTTACGGCCCATCGCCGGCCGCCCATGAAACCGACGGTCGGACTACCACCAGACCGGACGGGGGCCTGGGAGGCTTGGACGCTGTACCGTATGTATAAATGATCGGACAGCGACTCCTCCTCGACCAGGACCCTCCAGTCTTGAACACGGCGAGCAAGGGCCGGGGTGGCGAACGTCACATCCACCACTGACCCGCCATTATGCCGCACGCACGTGTTTTCCGACCCCCGATTCAGGACGACCAGCCAAAGGATTAGTAACAACCTTAGCTTGAGAGTTGGTCTTGTTTCGAACTGGGAGTAGGTATTTTATTGATTGGCTGTCCCATTACCCTTTCACGGGCTTAATGTTTATGCTCCGGTTAATATTTTACGCCCTTTTAGTCCTCCTTTTTTCTAGCTTGAATTATTAATCGTGGCGTTAGATTCTATTTAAGATGAGGTTTGTGAGCAAAGTGTTGGGGCAGAGTAATTAATTAGAAACAAATGGGACTGATTTACGTTTAGCTTTTGTGATTATTTTAATGCGAGGCTTCGGTTTGGTTTATCTTTAATATTTCTACGTTTTGTTTGTAATTACTAATCATTTATTTGAGATTGTTTCTCATTTTTATTATTCATTTATTTACTGCAGTTTCACCTTGGCTATTACCAAGCTTTTCTATTGTCTTCTTACACAAACAAAATGACTTAGCATTAACAATCAAGTATTACAGCAATTGATAGAATTTCATATTTAGTTACTTAATTTTAGATCATACAAAGAGGTATATAAAAGGAAAGAAAACCATAACAAACCAGGGAGTACAATACTAAAAATTATGTTGTATTTTTAAAAATATTTTTTATATCATTTACTTTTAAACTGTCACGTTCTAATAATACTGGCACAAAGGATCGATTTAAAATTCGAATCACTAAAAAACAATTTTACCTCTCGATAACGCAATAAAATAGCTATAAACGGTAATATGAAACGGCTGACGATATGAGAGGGGACGTAAAAGCCAACAATCTTACTACAATAGAGCAACATCAGTCTAAATGAAGGCTATTGAGATGGAAGGGGATACTTGTTCTATCTAGAACGAGGGTACGTTGAAAAGAAATATATTTTATTTTAGATGTGAGCAGTGGTTTCTTTGTTCTTGTAGCTTTAGTTTGAGCTCCTGGTTGTGTAATTCTGTAAAAAATAACAAACATTCCAGCAGTCACACATATAGTCCTGACCCGATAGCAAGATACAAGTTTTGTGTTACAGCGTAGAAATCCTGAAATAAATACGAGAGTAATAAGAAATTTAGCTCACACTAAGTATTGAAGATTTGGCTTCTCGTCACATTTACAGCGTATTGATTGAGTCATTGCGATCATCAGGTGTTAGCCTTTCAATTTAAAACACGTACACGCATATTCTCGGGCCCGTTTCATTTATGTTTTCAAAAGGGTTGGTTATATATTTCTGTAATACTTACATACATACATAAACTCACGCCTATATCCCAGAAGGGGTAGGCAGAGGTGCCAGGACACCCACATTTCGCCTTGTATGTTCCGTCCCACAATGTGATAGGTGGCGAGTCTATCGCCATATCGGGCACAAATTCCTGACTCTGGGCTGATAATGAATAGAAAAATCCAATATCACTTTGCCCAACCCGGGATTCGAACCCGAGACCTCAGCTTTGTAACCGTACCTTAGTACAACTACGCCACCGAGGCAGTCATATTTCTGTAATAAACGTATATATTTCTGAAAAATGTACAAAAATCGTGTTATATGTTCAAGTGTCAGTTAAAGTTGCTTTGCAAAAAATTCCCATAGCCTTATTAAGACTATTTTGAAACTAATTGTATTTATCGAATGTTTAGTTTTTTCGCTCGAACTGAACTCAAAAGTCTTTCGAAAGGGACAACATTCAATAGCAAAAGTTGGTTTTAAAACTTATGAATAAGGCCGTAAGTAATTGGGTATTAGTTGATGCGTTCTATAAAAAGAAAATTTTCATCAAGAAAAAATAAAATGCAATACTATAAACCAAAATTATAACGTGGACAATAAGTACAGTAAATCTAAAGTATCTATATAGTATTATTTTAATACTAAATGATCCATTGAACAATAGGGTCCATCGGGAAAACAATAATCTATCACCGATTTGCACTCTATCATGACAGCATTGCACTGTGCACATTTCATCATTTAGGGTTACATAACATTGTCTTGCCAGTATTAAAAATGTTGACATTATACCTGCCAAATATTATTGATGTACAAAAGCTCGTAAAAGCAACGGAAACACTGTAATTTCAAAGACAAATGACAGTGATGAATCAACCATCATAGATCATTATCCAAAAGTATAACGGAACATCCGACGGGTAAAGGATAAATAATTCCGCCTCCAAAATGACTCGTATGAAATAGTCGTGTTTAACTGAATATTTAATATGAACCTGGGTCTCTGTACGAGTGGAACAATGCGTGTGACATTGGAAACGGTGTGTTATTGTAGGCAGTCGCGTCCGTACGCTGTTTAAATAACACTGATAGACTCGTAAATTATATTACATTTATACAAGGTAGGGTTGAGCTTTGAAGGTCGTCGATAAAAGTATTTTTAATATATAATATATCAGTGGTCCATATAAGACTCACTACAGGGCACGGGCCTACTCTACAATCGAGAATTCGATTGAGAGTGGTTAGGCCATAAAGTCCACCACGCTGGCCTCTTGCGAGTTTGCGGACTTTACCCACCATAAAAATATTATTAATCACTATGGTATGCAGGTTTCCTAAGAATATTTTTTTGCTTCACCGTTATAGTACTTGGTGATTGATGAATAATACACACATGATTCCAAAAAGACACAGGTATATTTTCACACTAACTTTATTTGGCACGGAGGGAAGTGGACAATAATTTATTTCCAACTCCTCCTATAAATTTAACTTTCTGATTGATTTCGTTGCAGGTTAAAGACAAGTTAGACATTCCCGGAGACTCGTCGAGCTTCAATGCTCGGTGTCATTACATTGCATGCCACTGTTGATCCTGGCTCACAGGAGTTGCAGTGCTGGGTGTGAGGGCGGGACAGTCTCCAGATATGCTCTGAAATTTAAACCCGCCACCACCGTGAACTTTATGTTGGTAGTCGCGTATGGTCCATTACCAACAGGCCATCATACACTTTTTAAAATATAAGATCTAAATTGTAGATATAAAGCATTGTTAGTAACTTGAGAACTTTTGAACTTTCTAGAAAGATCCGTAAAACCAATAAGAAAGCATGCCTCTGTCTAGTAAAAAAAAGATGTTTTCATGATTTTTCCAGATTAGCTTAGACCGGTTTTTGTAAAATGAGTATGTTCATATTTTATTTAATTAACAAAGTCAAAGATTTTAGACCTTAAAAGTCCATTTTTTATCAATTAATTATAATTCCCAGGCCTCTTCGTCTTATATTCAATGTAAAGTTTTCCCTAGTTGAACATACAAATTACGCCGGACCTTCTGCGTCCTTTAAAGCTGACCCGACTGTTGATTTAACTCGCAGTAATTACTCCCGAGTTTACGCCATATTCCTTGCGTAACACTTACTAGTCGAGTGTGTATTCATATGCCTCTGAACCGGACGAGAAATGTATGCTTCCATGTTATTAATTAAAAGCCGGTACTACGCGATTTTAATAATGTTTATTAAAAGCTTCCGGGAATGTAATACGGGGAATGATATTTGTTTGTTCATGTTCATTATGTTATGCATCGGAAACGTATGTCACAGTGTCGATTTTATGGTAGTATTTTTATTTATTTACTTTATATGGGGCATAGTGGGGTCAAATTGTTTATTCGTTTGAGATCATGACCTATATTACTAATGCAGTTGTCACGTATAACGGAAAGTTATTTTAGAGTGGTGTCGCATTATATTAAACTTAAATAAATAATAATAGCACCCAACAATCACATTCAGTCCTGACCCCACACTAAGATCGAGTCTTGTGTCGTGGGTCTACGAGGTATCAGGAACTACGAGAGACTTTTCGTTCTCATAAACACCCATACCCGAAAGAAATATTAGTGTACCGCACAAACATTGCTCGCGGTGCGGCGATCGAACCTGCGGCCTCTCGTTTCACAGGCGGCGTCCAACCGACAGCGCATCGGAGGCTGTCTGATTGATAGTAATAAATCAAAACAATACAAAAGTAAGAAGTCGAATGTTGAAGTGAGTCAATAATAATACACTGAAGCGGCCGTGTCACCTTGATTCCTGAGTGAAACTCACTTTGGTACAGACGTGACGAGACAGCGAAATCGGACTCCTTTTAATTCGCAAGCTACCAATAAAACAGCCATTTTTACAAATATAACGATCTTTAGGCAGTAATTCATCTCGTTTGAAGTAAGTTCAGAGCTCAAGAGGTCAAAGGGAATAATGAATTTTCTGTCAAGAACGCTGCGGCCGGCGGCCCGAGGGTTTCTTTTAAGTTTAGTAATTTTATCAACCTTTTTTTTGTCTTTGTTTAGTTTGCCGTTGTGGGTTTCGAGCCTTCAGTCGTACGCTTTGATACATTTTTACTAAAATGTTGAAAATTTTATGCGCTTCGTTATTTGTTTTGGGTTTGTTCGTATTCATGTTTTGTTGTAATGAGATACTTAATAGTTCTTTATGTACTGGGTTTCTTACACGCTAGGGGCTGCCTGGGTTTATACCGTCTATTGTATAAGCCGTAGTGTTTTGTAAACATTATTTAGTTCCAAGGCAAGCGGTTAATAAGTCGCTCCTACTAAGCTTAAGAACAAATAACTGACTTCTGATGCGTAATAATGTAATGTAACCTAAGTGAGCATTCTGGTACCAATAACACAAGTTCAATCTTACTTTGGGTACCAATGTTCAATAACACTAGTATAAGTTATTTTTAAGTGTATGTGAAACATTTTTGGCGTATAAATAAATAATAATTATTATTAAGTATTAAGAAACTTAACTTCTAATATTCATGTAATTAAACTTGAGTAGCTAAATATGTTATTATGCGCAATACTCGATAACATATTTGGTTAATCTTGATTCTTGATGCCAAATATTTTGTATCGGTATAAGCTTTTATACGTAGCATTTCAGGGCACGGGGTTCCTCTAAAGTCGAGTCGATTAAGATTGGTTAGTTCATATAGTCATTAGTCCACCACGCCACGCTGGCTGAGTGCGGGTTTGTGGAGTTTAAATACAATACAAATTGTCACAAATAGCTATAGTACACAGGTTTCCTCATGTTTGCCTCAAAATGTTTATAATAGTTCAAATCAAGTGTATAATAAAGAAAAAAGGAAAGATGGAAATAATAATGAAATTATTGTAAAAATATCTGAAAAACTACGAAGTTGAAATTGATAGTTCTGCTGTGAGGTTCGTACCCAGCAGTGGATTGACCTGGGCTTGTATAGATAGATAGAAATTATTATTTCAAATCAATATTTTTATCCAAATACTAAGGTAAGGCAACTCTATACACTCTGCTATTTAAAATGGTACACAGAACAACGGATACAGTAACAAACGATAATAATAATGAAATACATCTATCACTTACCGGAATCTCGTTTCTGAAGTTGGCTGGATTACGCCGACAAAAACGAAGATATATGTTGCACAACACATCACTTTCACAATATAGTCAACAAAACAATTTATAATAGTCAAGACCTCTAGCGCACCAAAGGAGCATGCGTCCTGCTTGTGCAAGCGTTCACGAGAAACTGAACTAGTAAACAGCAATGTGACACAAGAAAACTACAACTACCCTACACTACATAATATTTTTTTTATCAATAACTAAAGATTGAAAAAATGACGGTTGTACGAAAGAAACTAATTTTTAATTAAATTGTGTATACTTAGTATGTTATTTCGTATAGTGAGTTAAAATCATTACCTTCTACCCGAGAATGCATCTCAAATTCGTCTTCGAAGTATAATAAATACGAAGTCGCTTTTATTTGCTTTCTCAAAACATTTATTCCAGATTCTTAAATAATACGAAGAAGAAAATATACTAAGGTTTTAAAAATATTGTTTTTTCTTGCTATAAATAAAAATTGGAAGTAAATGGGTAGATAAACGTATTGTCAAGCGCTAAAAATCTAGAATGGTAGAAAAGATTGGGCTACATTTGAAAAAAAAAATCCATCGGAAAAGCTGAAAATTAAACTGAAACTACTACATGGAAATCTGAAATACATAGTGATGTTCAGGTTGGCAGTTTTGGTGTGATCCTTAACTATGAGACGGATTGCAAGCATTTAGTAGTTTATGCATACAATTATATATGTATTTGTTATAGTAATATATTGACTTCCTATTAATTTCCTTAATAAATAAAATAAAATAAAATAAAAAATAAAATTTAGTGGCATTATACACGGATATATATGTTTACATAATGTCTCATACTCTAAGATAGGAGCTAAAATATTGATATTATAACAATAGTCAATATGCTTTAGTCGATATCACGTGTATTCCAATCAACTGATTGTCATTTAATTAATTAATTTAATGTAGCTGAGTGGGCCCGCGATTTCCGATATACGTTCCAAGTATAATTTGGGTCGGAGATTTAAGAGACTTTGCCTTGTTATGAAAATAATATTTGGTCAAATTATATGAGTATTTTAGAAGTATTTTAGTATTAACATCTTAAGTTTATTAATAGTAGTATATAAAGTTAATAATCCTTCCTGAGAATTCAAGTTTTTACGATTCCACCAATTTCAAAGTAACAATTAATTGTGCACTACAATAATTCTAGTCTACTTAAAGTTTAATTATGCAAATATCTACAAATAATTACCCGCAGTACTTCGCACACAATCAGATGCTTCTTCCAATTTAACTTCGCCCAACTTGGCTGAAAGTAGTTTAGATTCAGTGGAGCTGTTTTAACGGTTAGTAACTCACTCCTGTCCACTTGTTGATATGGGTCATCCATTTGTATTCTGCCTGTTCTCTCCGTACAAACAGTATGTATGAAACGGGGTTAAATGAACCAAATTGGTGGTCTTGTTTGAAGATTAAAGTGGTTATATTATTATATTTTAAACAAGAGGCATCCTGGAATTTATAAAAAACACATTGTGATTTTAAGTATACAAAATGCATACAGCATTGCTAAATGCGTTTTACTGGTGGTAGGTCTCTCATACCTGAAAAGCTGACTAGGTAGGTACCACCGTAATGTCTATAGCTTTTTCTGATATCCAGAAGGCATATAGCGTTGCTAAATGCGTTTTAAATACTATTCATTTCAATTTCTACGAAATTCAAAGTCAGTTTTGCTTTCACGGTTTAATTTTAAATCATCTCCATCATTCTCAGCTGCTTTTAGTCCAGTAGTGACCACAAGTCTGCCCAAAATATTCCACGTTTACACAATGTTATTTATTTACTCCGATCCATGCCTACATTTCACCTGTATCTCGACTTCCCGACCTGTTATGTTTAATTTACTAATGTTTGCCCAACACTATGAAACGGAGGCCTTGTACAAATACCGTGTAATTGAATTAGTGTTATTGAAGCTCAATTAATTCACTCTATTGCGATAATTACGATCAATACGCAGATGCACTTGATAGTCGGCCGTGGGCTGAATCTCAATTACCTGCTGACAGTAGGCAAATTGCGCGTGTTTGTATTAAATTGGATGTTAGGGAGCAATATTTGGTATCTGATTTGTTCGGATAAACCTGGCTTTCAGCGCTGTAAATTTTGCAGGTTGAATCCCCGTAGTAACAATAATGCATATACTTACAACTTTATTCATAGACATTTTTACTGGTGGTAGGTCTCTCAAATAGCAGTATAAATGTACAGTTGTGTTTCGGTCTAAATAAATTTGTAGCCATAATAACTACTGGACATATTGAGATAAAACATCTTATGTCTCCGGATGGCGATCGTAGGGAGTACAAAGCATTGCTTTGTAATTCAAGGTGTTGTTTTGTTTTGCAACTGCTTACCATCAGGCGAACGGCATGTTCGTCTTGCGATTCAAAGCAATAAAAAAAAATATTCGGATCAGGCCGCATAAAATGCTTATTTGCATATTGTGGTGTCGTGATGTAGTTTATGGCGATGCTAGCAAAAGGGTTGTGGTATTAACTCCATAAACGTTCTTTCTGTTATAAAGTGTATATGACTTGAGTGAGGCAATTTTATCTTTTTGTTTTAATGTAGGATTAATTCACGCCTAGAATTCAGCAGTAGAAGCAATTCTTTTTAATATTATCTCTAGTAAATGCTCATGTAAATTCAGTGTGGTTGTGGTACTATATTTTAATCTACGATCCCCAGCTCTAACCATATCCAACGTAAGGTTAATATAATTATGAGACCCTGTCCAAAATCGGATTCATAGAGTCTAAAACGTGACATACTTGTACTAGGTCACTATGACGGTTTTTCTACAATTGTATAGTATAGTGTTGTATACACCTGTAATGGTTTGTCACCTAGAATAAGTACATAATGTTGTGAATATCTCATATGTAATTTGTGTGATGAATCGATGGTATGTCTATTATAAATAAATAAATAAATAAATTGTATACGGCGTTTGCTATTTTGGAGAATACGAATATCTATTTATAGTTCATTCATGTTGTATTCAAGACTAGGCAAAATTAGTGGGTTGTATGCTCAATCTTTATTTGTAAAAATGTTGAGTACTTTGTTAATAGAAAAATAAAGTTAAATACTTTATTTATAGATTATTAAAGCTCTCTCACTGTAGATAATATATTCTTTGCATATTTCTATGAGAAGAAATTTTCTAGAGCCTAAAGACCGCAATTTGCATTGTCAATTTATATATTTTTTATTGTTATTGTTTCTTTTGTGTGTATCTGAATAAACAATATATTTATGTAGTACCCAAAGCCAAAACTTTCATATTGGTATGCAAAACATGGGCCGTATACAAAATCACCTTTGTACACCTCCCTAAAGATACAAAAGTTACAGTAACAGGGTCTACAACGTTTTGCAATATTTATGAGGCTGCCATAAACAGCCGAATTTTAGCAGGGATATCTAGATGTTGGCCTACATTCCATATAATGTATGCTCTACCTTCAGTATTAACCTAAATATACTTTATGGTCACGAGGTAACATTAGGCGGGTATGGAACTAAAGTTTACATACATTATTTTTTATTATATTCATTTATTTTATATTTTGTTATGTAAAAGCCGAATAAGCAGCGTGTGGACGTCCTATAAGATAGTGGTGGTAGTTAGAATTCGTAATAGATGGCGAGTACTGTTATACGATACTACTAAACAAATCGGAATAAATATTAAAAATATAATTTCTTACTTTTCTCATAGTGTGTGTGTGATGGACTAACTTATTTTTGCACTGGTAATTTATAACATAGTGTATCAGTAATAAAAAGTCACCTAATTATATATTATTTTGCTCGTATATGAAAACATGTCAGACGCCCGCCTACAAGGTGGACGGACGAACTGGCTAAAGTTGCAGGATGTCGCTGGATGCAGGCCGCTTCCAACAGGTCGATGTGGGGATACTTGGGGGAGGCCCATGTTCAACAGTGGATTTCCTGTGGCTGAGATGATGATATGAAAATATGTATGGATAATTACAATATATAGAAATGTTTTAAACCAACGTAATATCACTCTAATAACATCCGCAGAACTTTAGTTTGAATACCACATGACAGGTATAGAATTGCACTCATGTTTATTGTGTTTTAGATTGCGCAATTATAAAATATAGAACTTTTAAAATGGCAAATATAAATGATATGATTATTTTTATAATAGAGCTCCGGAATGCTGTACATCCTGTATTTATGGAAATATATCTTCAAAATAAAAATATACGACTGAACGTTTACATTAGAGAAGTATTGGATTTATTTGCCAATTCAAATTCAGCGGTTCATCCAACGTCTCAGGTAGCCATTTAACATATTAGATATTCGGGAACACGTATTTAGTAGGTCCTTTCGTAATCACATTTGGAAACCTCACATGTCCTATTAAATCACAATGGATATAGATTTACGATGCGGGTAGTGAAGTAATATCAAGGGGGTGTCTCAAAAGCCAGATCCCAAATCTTCATGTTCAATTAATGTATAATACGAATTGTAAGTGATAGCCCAGATATGCATTAATGCCTAGATATTACACATGAATTCAAGCTAGTTTCAGCGGCGAAAATATCAACCACAGATTAAACGACATTTATAAAAAAAACAAATAGGAATCCTATTACGAAAATGCTTCTAGTAAGACGAATATACTATTTTCAATGAGAAAATATTCATTCACCAATGGCAATATCTAAATCCGTTTATTCAGCAACGTACAATATTCTCTTTGACATAGTTACGAAGAATAACTATCGTTGGATTTTCTGCTGAAAATTCTTTGTATATTTCATTTGCGAAACTAAAATAGAATTGAAATGTTTGCGTTATAATATTGAGATTTTTTTGATCCCTGCTTTTTGGTTTGTTGAAGAGTATGTTTCACATTTATAATGTTGAGATTTAAAGACTCTGGCAATTAGATTATAAGCTGTTTTTTATTTTCGACTTTACTCTTATGATTTTTGGTACTTACTTTGTCTTCGTCATAAAAAGTAAAGAGGCCGTATTAGCCAAGTATTATATTAATTTTTATTTTCAAGATGTAACATTACATCCTTAAGAGATTTACATAATGCCACAACGTCTCACCTCATAATATCAGTTTGCGTTCTTCTTTCACCTTAATTGTCAGTATAGCAAAATTGGTACGTAGTAGCTGGATGCAGGCCATTTACAACTGGTCACTGTTACACACTTTTCTTAAAGTCCTTGGAGGAAGCTTATGCTCGACTTTGGACTCATCGTATCTGAAGACGAAGACAGTCATTTCCTGATTTGAAATATGTTTAAAAAGAAAAAAAAGTGGTTTGTTCTTTTTATTTTTGCTTTGATAAATCCTTGTTAAACTTTGCTTTGTGACTTTTAGTAAAAGATATTCCTGTGGTCATAAAAACCCTTTGAGCGCGTTGGTAACAATTAGGCAGAGTTTCATTGAGGGTTTTACGATAATGAGTGAAAGCTAACCGTATGGGGATTAATTTAAAGTATGGACCATTATCGAATTTCTCTCAATTAATTTTATAAAGCACTCTTGATGTTATCGAGTGCCGACCTTCCAGCGACTGTGTTATTAATTTTGTTATAGCACTAGAATTATTATAATGAGTGTACATTTATCTCGGGTAATGGGAATTTAATGGATAGATAATGAATAGCGATAGCACGGTAATAGTGCGCTTTTCCATGTAGTTAAAAAGTTGAACATAAAATTATTTTTTTGAGGTCTGCGTGTTTTCTATCAATTAAAGACGGGTTGAATAACTGTCTGGCTCTGAAGTCCCATGAGCAATATCATAATTGATCACTGAAAGAATCAAAGGTTGATAATAATTGTTTATTGTGTATAGAATATATCTTCGGAATGAAAATGCGTTAGAGCAGTTTGGAATTATTAATTTAATCAATCAGTGGGTACTCTAAACCGCATTTCGCTTATTATCAGGTTTGGAGGTGATTATATGTTGCCAATAAAAAATATGTATTATTTTTATCGAGACAAAGCTTTAGCCACCAGAGAGGATGGTCCATTCATCCCATCCAGTGTAATAATTAAGTCATAACTGCGTCTTGTTTTAGCATTATTCTAGGCCTAGACAACTTTGCCTGTTTGTCAAACACTGCTGACTGTTGTAAGTAGAGGCGATTAGGCGGCGATGGACCGATAATCTATAGATAGACAGACGTTATCTTAAAGTTAATGAAATTAATTGGGATAGGAATTTCTATAGGGTATAAGTTAGATATACTCGTCCAAGATTGTGTAGTCTGTGATTGAATGTTTATTTTCTTTTATAGTCGGGAAAGTAAAGTTATGTTTTATGTGTATACGTAAGAAAATCATTTTTTTATTTATTTGGAACATACCCACATAAGAAATCATGTAAAATTAAATTGAATCTGGTAGATTATAATGCTTCTATCAACGGCTTTCCAACTTCAAGTACATCTTTACTTAAGAGGTGTTATAATTCAATCGTTGAAGCAAAATCTCTATACACCTTTCAAAGTCGAAAAAGCATGTGTTATTCTTTACGTACTATAGGAGATTATAACTATAAGCAATAACTTGAATAAAAAATAAATATTTCAAACGAAGTAATCTAATTATGTGTAAGCACTGATATTATTATTTTTAAACACAAGTTGGGCCATAGCCTATATATAGCCATAAGTTACAGGAAAGTATTGAAGCTGTCTTTAGAATTCATTAAAAATGTGACTTACCAAATAGCTTACACAGATTCCAAACATGCAGAATAAGCCGATAAATAAATAAGCACATTGGCGGCTTCACAGTAATATATTTCATTGTTGGATTGAATATAAGCTTCCTTAAGGATGGAGTAAATCACGTTCCGAGACGGGTTTAGCAAAAAGAAACCATTACTGTAATGGAGGGACGAGTCATACAAACCAATGCTGTACATTTTCCCCAGTTTATTAGTTATATCTGGGTAAGTGAACCCTTGGAATTGCGAGTGATATAGTGCTGAAGGCAAATGATTTCCGAATATATTCCATAAGAAAAATATTTTGTGGGAATTTACACCTTTTTCGTCGGTCAGATTCTTTCGAAAGTCAGACAGCATTATATTATAGCATTAAAAAAACAGTTTTAAAACTTATTTTAGTTATCTAATGTTTAATCTTTGTGCTTAAACTGAATTGAAAAATCGTATAAAGAGTAAATATTCACTATAATTTAGAAAAAGGCTTAAAGGCTTTAGTACCATAGACCATATTCATACGCGACGGCAGGTTATACAAAAAACCGAGAAATCTAACTTGCCGCTTTGTTTAGCGTTTGTGGACTATGAGAATGCCTTTGAGTCGATTGAGACCTGGGCTGTGGCTGGCAATTATTGAGGTGTATATACAACAACGCCACTATGTCGGTCCGAGTACAAGATCAGAGCACGAAGGCTATTCCACTACAGAGAGGCGTGAGAGGAAGATGTCATATCTCCGAAACTGTTCACTGCCGCGCTGGAAAACGCCTTCAAGCTCTTGTAGTGGAAAGGATTCGGCATCAACATCCACGGCGAGTATATCACTCACCTTCGATTTACCGACGATATTGTACTCTTGGCAGAATCGCTGGAAGACCTTAGCACTATGCTCGAAAACCTTAATCGAGTCTCCCAACAGGTGGGTCTTAAAATGAACATGGATAAAACGAAGATCATGTCGAAAATCCATGTTGTGCCCACCCCCATTGGAGTTGGGGGCTCTACTCTCGAAGCTGTAGACGAATATGTCTATTTAGGACAAGTGGTCCGGTTAGGCAGGTCCAACTTCGAGAGAGAGGTCAATCGTCGAATCCAACTCGGTTGGGCAGCGTTCGGGAAACTTCGCGATGTCTTCTCGTCCAAAATACCTCAGTGCCTAAAATCGAAAGTCTTCGATAGTTGTGTGTTACCAGTGATGACATACGGCACCGAGACGTCGCCTCTCACTGTGGGTCTCATTAAAAGGCTCAAAGTCACTCAAAGAGCCATGGAGCGGGCTATGCTCGGTGTTTCACTACGAGATCGAATCAGAAATAAGGAGATCCGTAGGAGAACCAAGGTTACCTAAATAGCCCATAGGATTGGCAAGTTGAAGTGGCAGTGGGCCGGGCATATAGCTCGTAGAACCGATGGCCGTTGGGGCCGAAAGGTTCTCGAGTGGAGGCCACGTACAGGCAAGCGAAATGTCGGACGCCCGCCTACAAGGTGGACGGACGATCTGGCTAAGGTTGCAGGAAGTCGCTGGATGCAGGCCGCTTCCAACAGGTCACTGTGGAGGAATGTTGGGGGAGGCCTATGTTCAGCAGTGGACTTCCTGTGGCTGATATACCTGTGGCTGATATAACAGGTCACTGTGGAGGAATGTTGGGGGAGGCCTATGTTCAGCAGTGGACTTCCTGTGGCTGATATGATGATGATTACCCGACTTAAGAATCAGACACAACAATAATTTATAGTGCAATACGCTGCCACTTGACCAATGTGGTGACAATTATTCAATTATAAAACAATAAAACTTACATACATATATACATAAACTCACGTCTTTCTCCCAAAAGGGGTTGACAGAAGTGCAACCAGAACACCCATATTTGGCCTGGTATGTTCCGTCCCACGATGTGATGGGAGGTGAGTCTATCGCCATGTCGGGCACTAATTCCTGACTCCAGGCTGATAATTAATAGAAAAATCCAATATCACTTTGCCCGATCTGAAATCCAAACCCGAAACCTCAGCTTTGTATCCGTACTGTAGTACAACTACGCCACCAAGGCAGTCAATAAAACCTACGTCGGAATAATTATTTTCAGGCTCTAAAGGTACGTCCAAAATTAGTAGCGTTCTCTAATCGACAAATTGTAGGCTTTCATTTTCATTGATTGCTATTTAAGTGGTTAGGCTGACGTGCCTATGGTTATTGATCTGAAATGGCCATGTGGACTTTCACGTAATATTTTTGAGTTATTTTTATTATTTTCGTGAACTAAACAAAATTACGTACCCAACGGCATTAGGTCAATATAGTGGACAAGTCTAAACGTGTTTTTAATGACGTTGGTTTGGTTTTTCGTAAAATTATAAGCTAAATTTTTTTAGCTTCCCTAAAAATATCTAACTATTCACCTCGCTAAAATCCATCAAACTTTATAAATATTACGTAGCTCTACGTTAAAGTTAGTCACTTCTCTTTTAAACTTTGTCAAACTTGATGTGCGATCCATTTGAGATCTTCTTTCTACACGAAAACCGTTTTAGGCTGTAATAAAAAGAATTTACCAGAAAATCTGAGTAATGTTATGAGACAATAATAGTGCAGAAGTATTTTTGTAGACCGATAAAATAATTTTGTTCCAAATAATATATTAGAAATATACCTATAACTTAATACTGGACTAAATCGTATTTATTTAAATAAAGAATAGAAGGTGTTATAGGTATATTTTAATTTACAATTTCATTATTTCACAATTATTTTAAGATATATTGTTAATTGGGACATGTCCACTCTCTATTCAATATAATACTGATGTAGTTAGGTTATTTTGAATGGTTTAGAATACAATCTTTTTGGAGTGGTCTTTAAATCTTTTTTAATTGTTTTTCAAATCAATTTGTAGACTAACCGCAGATTTGGTCTGTTTTGAAAATCTAATTTGAGTATAAGCGTTTGAAAAGCTGCAGCTATTTCTAAAATTTCTGCTTCAGCGGAACTGTAACGCATAAAATAAGCATTTTTTCATCGCAAAACTTTGCAATTTCAGTTTAGTTCGATAGGTTGTTGGTGTAGTTAGCGCGGGCGTTTTTCACCGGTTTTGTTCGAAAACGCCTCGCACGCTTTTCATATGCATAGTCAATCGGTTCGTGGATATGAGTGCGACTTTTAATCGATCCCGATTTGCATGCTGTTTTAACGATTTCTGTTTTTATGTTTCTAGAAACTGATGTGTTCAATGTTTCAGCGATATTTTCAATGCTATTTTCACACTGTTTTAAGAAACGCCAGTAAATAGTTGCAGTAAAATGATTTATGACAATAAAATACCTACTGAAATTAAAAATGTTATCTCATTTAACTGTTTTAAATCTTCACTTTCAAAGTACGTACTTGAAAATCAACATCTTTTTGATACTTAAAGAATTTAAATAATTGCAAGAAGTAATTTTTATGCATAATAAAAATATTGATATAGGTACTACAATACTTCATACTTATAAATTATAATATGTTAAATGGGTGCCGGCGACCACTGTAATACAAATTAAGCTTTCTTTGTTATTCTCATGTAAGTGACTTTTGTCTTTTTGAGAATAAATTTCTTATTTTGGTATTATACATATAGATTCCTCTTGCAAAATATCACAATTCCATGACACTTAAGCAAATTACTATGAGTAATAACTCTCCTATTTGTCGATATTTGGAAATAACTTAAAAATAAAATTAATGTACTCACGGTCAGGTTACTTGATGTGTGTGTAAAACTGGAACCATCAGCTGGTATTCTCCCATATTTATAGTTAGATAATCGTAAATACTACAAATATTTGTTTCAACGTTGTAAGATTGGAATTCTATTTTTTTTATTTTAGTCTCAAGCCAGGACTTTTTGTGTGACTGTTGGATTTATTTATTTATTAAAGCCGAAACCCAATAGATTCCTGTCACAACTTCACCAGCAAGCATTCAAACAACTTGTTTAAGAATATTCAGTGAGAAAGAAATCTCCTTTTTTTATGTAAAATAACTTTTTATGTGGGTCAAGCCGGCTCCGTCCGGGCGAGTGACAAAAGTCTCAACAGAATTAGAGTTATAAAAACAAGATCCGCCGATGTCATTGGCGGACGAAGTTACATTTGTATTTAAACTTGCAAGGTTACTGGGGTAGTCTTCTAATGAATTTTAAGACCTTCCAGTGTGAGTAGGCGTGGCTTTTGTTTTCACTATAGTTTTTGCAATTAGTTTACCGTGCACAAATAAGAGCCTGACTGAATGATAAATTTTAAGTCGTCAAGTAATGGAGAAATTGTTGTATTTGAAAGAATTTGTAAAATAATTGGGATGTGATCTTAGTCGTCTAGCTTTCATATCCTATAATATTGTAGGCATTATATAAGTTAATTTAAAAAAGCAGAAGTAGAGTAGAAGAAAAAATATAGTATGACGGTCGATATAATGCCTCCCTGAGGAACTTTGAATAATCATCAGTGGCATATTTGGTAATAGTAATGTTATATTTTTACTTGACTTCGCTTATCGCTGGAGATTTCTGAACTAAAAAGTAGGTATTTTTTCTCTTACAAATGAATTTCTACGTCATTATTATTTGGCGTCGTATGTTATTTTTATTGTTGTTTGTCATCTCGTCTCCCAAAAAGGACATTATGTGTTTCAACACGATAAAGAACCTATTAAAATTCGTTTCAAGGAATTATGCAAATGAGATTGTAAGCGCTCGCTAACAAGATAGAACGGTCTCAAAGATTGTTCCTAAACTCAATTGTGCCCGCCTGTTGCTCTCCTTTGTACCTGCGAACGAAATATATGGGCGTTTCGAACACGACCGTGTATTGTAAAACATAATACAGCACTGTCGAGTTGAAACTTTTATATTTTAAAACCACCATTCAATTTTATTTGGTCATTTTATTATTTCTTTTAATAGTGTGTTAACCCATAACGTCCTACTGCAGGGCACTAGCCTTCTCTACCATCGAAAGTATGATTGAGAGAGTTAAGGCTATATTCTAGTCTACCATGCTGGCCTAGTGCCGGTTGGCGGAATTTATATACCTTAGAAATTTGTTACTTTTAATACGAGCATACATTTTTTTAAAGAAAAAACATTGGACTCTTAGCCAGGTAGATAAATTATTTGTAAAGGTCACTTGAGGTCGCTAAGAAGTTAATGGGAAAGACTTGTGTTAATAAGTAATGATCCTGTGACTGATGATGATGATATGGTTTTAATGGTCACAAATAAAACGTGAAATTTGAATAGCGATGTAATCGTTGATCTATCTTAACGAACATAAAAAGATTTACTCTTAGCTTTAATAAAAGTTAAAATCTATAATTTTCAAATTATAAGTGGCCTTAAAAATTCAATTTAAAATTGTTTTATCAAGCAACATTATAAGGAAACTCAATTCCATTGTTAGTACGTCCAGTGCGCCGATATATCTCGAGCTCCACGTATCTGTAAGCTCCAGAGATTGCAGCACTAATCATTTCTAGATTAACCACGTCTCCAACTGCTTTGTTATGGGATTAGGAAAACGTATCGGTGCAATGCATTTCACAATTTAATCAATCCGATCAGTATGAATTGAAACACAGATTATTATTTAGATTTATATTTTCAACCTAACATCGTAGTAACTTTCGTAACTTGACAGATCACCAGCTAAGATAACAGGTGTACTCAACTATGAACATTGTTCATACCCCTTAAAAAATATCATACAATCAGTACCGACAAAACAATTATTCATCATTATCACGAAGTTTTACTCTTTATCACGAAAACACTAGGTATACTTAAAGTTACTAAATTCACTTTAGACAATCGAATGAAAACACAAAATACAAGAACCGACCCATGTCTATTACACAACGCTTCTATTGTTGCTACTGATTAAATCTTCAATCGATAGTATTTTAAGTTAATGGTATTGATTAGATAAAGTTGGAAGACATTTTAATCAAAAGATAGCATCTAATGGAAGGAAAAGCGTACATATAAAAAGAAAAATCGATATGTCATAAATTTCAATAAAACACCAAATAGCTAAGTGTAAAAGAGATACCAAAGCAATAATAAATCGTGAAGTTCATAATGCAGTTTTTTATTGGATACAAAACAATACATTAACGTTTGTTTTCGGAATGATTAAGTTTATACTGTCCTGCGGGGCGACTGTCTTACGTTACAAACTTTTACACAGTACCGTACAACGAAAACTTAATAAAGTCTCAACAAGAATAATTTATGTGTCTACCCTCAACTCCTACAGTATACATTTAATTTCAGAGTCTAACCACATTCAATTCGACAAGCTAACACGTTAGAAATAGGAAAGGCACAGTCGAAGTATAAAATTTATTGCTGACTCCCCTAACTAGGTGTGCTTTATCATCGCAACTGGAATTTCATAATCACGTTTGAGTTTTACAGTTATGTTTTTAACAAAACTGCTTGCACATAGGATGTTTTGGCCGAGTCCGCCGTGGTCATTGACGTCCTCAATGAATAAATGAAGAAACAGGAAACTTCCAAAGACAAGCGACTAGATGAACTCATTATTTTAAATATGCTTATAAAATTCGCTTAATTTAAAGGGTTTTGTAGATTTGGCACGGCTAGTGACAGATTGCAACACGTATAAATTAGTTATTATTTATTCTAAAATATGTTCGAATCACTAAAGTAGACAGTAAAGTCTAGTAGCTGTTCGGTTATGCGATGTTGTAAGTCACACGTCTACATTAATATTCTACTGTATCTAATCCTTATGTGCGTATTGCCTGTTTCACTTCTAAGTTACGTTATGACTCTGTAAGAAAATAGGATTTATTTATTTAGAAAATATTATATTTCATCTTAAGAGAGAACAATTCTCAATTCATGAACGATTGGTTCCGTTTAACTAACAATTAGATTGACAAAGTTCTAGCTAATAACAAATCGCTACGAGGCTACGGTAGTCGTTGACTAAAATTTCATCTGAATTTATAATAACTAAGTACACATCGAAACATAACTCTAGGCTGCACATATCGTTGGATTACAAACTGTATACATAAATACTAAAATTCAATGATCCGAAACCCGTCCTTAATTTATAAATAAAATCTAACATTTAAATTGACACACAACTTTAAACAAGAGCACAACTGCACAACAAACATAAACTAGAACATTACTTAACGGCTATAAACCAATTCTTCGTTGAGGTTTTGGAAATTCTCTCAGTACGAGTAAACTATGTAATTACAAATAATCAATAATACAATACAATAACAGCAAGCACCATACTAATAATAAAATTACGAAGTGAACTTTAGCATTCGTAGAAAACATCCCACCACAACAAATTGACTAGTTCTAACTCCTATCTACACAATTTTATACACCTTAGTTTAGATTAAATTTATTAAAGTCTCTTGATGAAGTTGTTGAACCGGCCGCAACTGTAGAGGGTTAGTTAGGATGCGCGAAGGTAAAAACTAGAAAACATTCCACTTAAAATTTCAAATGTCCACACACAATTGTCGGTTGAAACAAGAATGCATCACTAGAACGTAGAATATGCAAACAACACAGTAAATAGTTCAATAATATTACTGCGGCATTATTGTGCAACCGAGTTCAATCTTTCACTGTTCCTTGAGCAGACAAGACCTTATAGCTTATAGAGAGAGGATCGCAGATAGACGGGGACAAGGGTACATCCGGACGACACTCTGAGTGTCGTTTAGATGTAGACTTCGTGGTGTTGCTGCGGCCGGCTTCGCCTGGACTAGGAACCACGTTCCGACAATTCTACAGCATCCTCCGTTTCTGGTTTTGTAGAATCCATCTTTCGCCTCTCCGCTATTACTATTCTTATCTTTTCTTCCTCGCTGATTGGAAGATCTGACGATTCAGGAGTCAATTGATTCGGAGATCGCAGGGATAGATGGCTCGCATCGCTGGCACCCGCTGATTCTGTTGACAGTCTTCTTTTCGCACCGCTTAGTCTTAAGCTCGCTCTAGTGGAGGGCACGGCGAGTAGCGCAGGGCGGAGTAGCCTGGCTTCTTCGCCTCTCAAGGAGTTTCGTTTGTCGACGCGCTGTCTCCTGTTTTGCGCGAAGGAGTCCCGGCGGGGCGGGCTGCCCGGTTCGAGTTCGTCGATGTCATCGGCGTCGATGAACCGAGCGTCTTCTTCGTAGAGCGCGGCCGGCGCGTCCGAGGTGGAGTCCTGCCGACGCCGCCCGAAGGCGTGGGGTGATAAGGACGCTCTCCTCGGAGGCAGTGCGCTCGGCAACAAAGCGTGGTGCGAGTGCAGCGTGCGCCGGCGTCGTGCGGGGGATGGTATGGGCGGCTTTGGTTCGCTGTACGTGAAGTTAGCTGGGAGGGAGGGTACCTTGTTCAGTGGCCGCGGTGGACTCATGCATTGTTCCAGCGCCCGGCACAGAGCTCTGTCCTCCTCGTCGTCTGCTTCTCTTTCTAGTTCACGCTCTAGTTCAACGTCCATGTCATTTTCGTCCTCCATTTGTTTGTGGGATTCTTCTAGGTGTTTCATTAGTACCTGTTGAATAATATATTGTTTAATTGTTTATTTAAATTCATTGGACCTAAATACAAAATAAGTATTATAATTAATATTAAACTTACCGCAACAACTACATTCACCAACACAAACTGGGCCATGAGAACGAAAACCACGAAGAATATCGGCGCAATAATAGTGGAGACGCAACAGTTGCGCACACAGTCGACTGAGCTGTCACAGTCCTCGCGTAGGGTATCCTTCATTATTCCGTTCCAGTTGTCACCCGTCGCAACCCGGAATAAAGTTAGAAATGCCATTCCGAAGTTTGCAAAATGAGCGTGTTCTCCCAAGCCTAATAAAAAGGAGGAGAAATTATAAAGATGCAATATTACTTACAACCAATTTATTATATCAATACATACATATTATATTCAAAAAAATATTACCTTGGCACGGTATGTCATCCGAGCATTCCAATCTTCCGAATAATTCCACACCTAAAGCCGCAAATATGAAGAACAGCAGAAAGAATAAAAGGCCTAGATTACCAACTTGAGGGAGCGCTTGCATCACTGTATCTAGCAATGCCCTTATTCCTTTCGCCATCTTCAACAACTTTAGCACCCGCGCTATTCTTAGAACCCTCATAACTCGCATTATCGTCGGGTTTATCGGAATGATATTAGTTTCCAATTCCTCCAGTACTATTCCCACGATAGACAATATCACAATTATTACGTCCAGCTGATTCCATTTGTCTTTTAAATATATCTTGAAACCTAGTGCCACTAGTTTCATTGCTGCTTCCAGTATAAACACAGCAGTGAAGAAATAGTTGAATATTTTCAATGCATATTGTAGTGCTGGTGGCATTCTGTAATATTCTATAGCCATTGTGACTACGTTGAGACCAATCACTCCGGCAATGGCCAAGTCAAAGTACTTCGATGTAACCACATTGTGTACGAACAGTCGTGTTTGTGAATAATCAGAATAATATGGTCTTTGGTGCATTTCTGGAATAGAAACAAGGACAATAAATGTTTTCATTCATATGTGGATTTTATGAAGCAATACCGTGAATCGTTGTTGTCTAGACGACGTTAAATCGAGTATCCGTTTTATGAATCCAATTTCCATTCATTTCGGTTTCATTAAGGTCGTGATGGGAAAGATAAATTATCGCGGCCTACATGCCAGATTGGTTTATCTGAATGAGTGTTATTTATGTCCCTCGTAAAGTCAAAAGCAATATTTTTACAAATTGACTGTATCGAGTTAGAGCCTTTTAGATGAATATGCTGTAACAATATTTCGATTTTAATGTGAAATTTCGATGTACAATTTTTATTTCAGTTTTCATTTACATAAAAAGCATGTTTTTATTAGAAACTTGAGAGTGAGAAAATTTACAATATATTGCAAGTCCTATCACTTAGAAATAACTATTGTTGTGCTTAAAGAATGCTCTTCGGCTCACGTATATTTTACTACTTACTTCGTCTCTTTTTTTCCATCTGCAGCGCCCTTTTAGCGGCTCTCCTAACTCTTTCTTCCTTCTCCTGTTCTTCCCGGCACCGATGGAAGTTCTCCACAACAACACCCACAAACATATTCAGCACGAAGAATCCCACCAGCAATATGAACGCGATGAAGTATAGTAACCTCCACTCCGAGTAGTTCACGATTGGCTGGAAGCATTAAATAACATTAATGTCAAGGCAAACCAATTAAAACTTCACAGATGAATAATTTTATACAAGTTAATAATCGCTTATTCACCAAGTTCACTTTGTGGATTCGTGGATTCGTAAAGTGAAACCTGTAAATTTCCAATTTTGATATTACCTGTTGATCGACGCCCACGGCATCGAGCCCCGTATACATAATGTTCACCCAACCGTCCCGTGAACTTAGTACGAACAGCGACATCAGAGCTTTGCCTAAATCGTCGAAGTTGTATTTCCTGTTTACCCACACATTGCCGTCTATAGCAAGGCAGTCTGATCTGTTCTTTACGTTTTTTATGTTAGCTCCTTCGCAGTAAAAAAATGCTCCTTTGAATAGCTGAAACATAATTCACGTTGAAGACTTTCTGTGATTGCATAATTGTGTGGTAGTACATAAATTATATATTCTGTGGCCTGTCGAAACGAATAATTAAATTCTAAATTTGATTAAAAATACTACCGAAGCAAGGAAAGATAAATGTTTTTATTGAAATCCAGGGTTTTAATAACATTTATTATTTTCTAAGATACAGAACTACCAAATATTCTAAGAAACTTAAAATTGAGGCTTAAAATTGATAAAAGACTTGAGCCACAGAGGTAAATGTTGCGAAGTATTTTGAACTGTAATAGAAACGTCAGTCGTACAAGTAACAAATGGTAGACTCGTGTATTGCTGTACATCTTGCAGAATTTGTTACCCATATTGTGTCATATAAAATAGGTTCGCGTTAAATGTCACTATTGGGACAAACGACCTTACATCACAGAACTTGTCAGGGAAATAATTAAGTTATTGTGCGGAATGTAATGTGGCACGCGGGAATTCCATTATGTTTGCTTGTTCCCTGTGTAGTCTAACACGCCCGGCAATCATACCCAGCGTCTACATAATTGCAATATGTTGATTAATAATATACACAGATACATAATATTATGCATGTTAAAATTATAGATTCTATGTTAACATTATGTGCATATTCATGTTAGGTACCCAAATGTTCTGAGTAGTGTTAATACGATCTGAAGTTATAATATAGTTAAGTCGTAAAATGTGTAATAAAAAAACGTTTATTACATTGGTCTACAAATTTTAATGACTATCCTAGCAAAGATAATCTTACTTTTAGGACAATGTAAAAATAATAATTTTGCTTTATATGTGTAACTTTAATTGTAAGAAAAGAATCAACACTTATCCCTGCAGCTAAGTTGAAAATTTATAGAAATTCTTACCTGCACACCCAAAATGCCGAAGATAATGAAGAAAGTGCAGCATATGAGTACAATATTTCCAATGGGCCTCAGGGAAGATAGTAACGTCTGCACGACTAACTTCAGTCCTGGAGCCCTGTTTATTACCCTTAGAGGTCGTAGTGATCGTAATAACCTGAACACCTGATGGAAACAAATCAACCAAATATTGAAAAAATCGTATATTTAGTAATAGTTAGTCTGAGGGCTGCTTGCTATAAAATAATTAAAATTTGTTGTACTATTTGGAAGCTGATTATTCCTTTACTACGGTAACATATTTTATTACAATTTGCTGGGAGATAAAAAAATTAACAACGTATACATTTTAATTTTGTTAAACACTGTAGAAATGGTCTGATGTATCCAAGGAATTTATACTCTAACTGGAATGCTCACGACACAATATTACACATTGTAAAATATACTTTATTTTATTGTTATACGCACATTCAGAAGCAGTAGATGCGGGATTTAGCCTCGCGTGCAAAAATCTAAAATAAAAGGATATAAAACTTATGTAACCTAAGGTGATTTATACGTGCGTGCCTTAGGGTCAAGTTCAAGACCTGCTATTTCTTAATCCATTAGTCTTTCCATTCAGCTATCGCATTACAAGAAATTTTGAGTCTAACTTTTTTATGGATGCAAAATGACTTTTTTTACTTCATATTAAAAATGTCCCATTGTATACATTTGTATGGGTACACTAGTAAAAAATGACACGGCTACCTTCTTGAAACTTTACTCTTCGGAACGCTTTTGATGTGTCCGTGAGTATTCCAGTTAGAGTAGAAGTTCCTTGGATGTATCATATGAATGTTCTGTAAATTTCAAGTAAAAGGCACTAAAAAGATAACCCATATTAAAAATACAACTTACCCTGAGAATGCCGAAGATCCGTGGGCTGGATTCTGACACTAAAGACATGAGTAAATCGATGATGGATATGATCACTAACGAGCCATCCATGATGTTCCATCCTGAGGTGAAATAAGCATCTTGACCGTAGAACATTCCAGATGCAACTACCTACAATACCAAGACAATTCAATAGATAACCCATTATTAAATAATGTTACTTTGTGTGTCGCGGTTCTGCTAATTTCCGATGCAAGTATCCATTATTTACGTATATTTTAAAAGATGACCTTGTCGAGCACATGAAACTGCGGAACACAAAAGATATTATGGACCCATTGAGATAATATACTAGAGGACACTGCAAACAAAATGTTTGCAACAACTAACAAAACGAAGGGTCTCTTCTGTTTCTGTCTCTGTCACGTCTAAGAAATAATATTATCATCCCTCTCGCTTCACTGTATACCCGTGTGCACGCACCATACGCACAGATTTTGTTCCTGATGTCCACTCTAGTATAATACATTTTTTATCAAATTCTGATAGGATTTAGAATATTATTTCTTTACATTTACTTTTCTATTTTTTTATTAGTAAACTTAAATCTAAAATAAATTAATGCAATTCAAAAATCCCTTTTCCTTACCTTTATGAACATTTCAATGGCAAACACTCCGGTGAATACGTAGTTAGCAGTAGACAGAAAGGCTCTTTCCTTCGAGTCTGGTGGTATGTTCGGTCTTTCCATTGCAAGGGTGATACAATTCAAAGCGATGAATAGCAACACAATGTTGTCGAACCAGCTCCTAGTCACCACCCAGGTGCAGAACCTTCTCATACTGTTGTTGGAGATTGAAAAATAGCAAAAATATTAGTAGTTAATGATAATGATAAAAATGTAGCGGCGAAACAATAAGTGATGTAAATTATTTCGGTGCAATTTAGTGCACAAAATTAGAACATCCTAATTTTTTTATCTCTGTTAAATATCAGAAATAGAAAAGTCTTTCGACAATATGAAAATGAGATCCAACAATAGTATAATTTTGACTTAGTTAATTCTTTGGCATTTACTTCAAAAAAGAAAGCAAAATCATTTTTAAATAGTCCTCAAGATATATTTAACCCAATGGGACAAAATATACATATGTATTTGGAATTTAAACTGAGTTTCAGGTTTTCTTATTTCAGGTAATTTAAAATTAACGTGGCAGAAATCCCAGTCGAGGTCGCTTGATAATTCTGAGATATTCGCTCAAATTTCTCGGAATTTCATAGAATACGAATTAATTTAACGAGGCCCCGTCTGACGGTGACTTTCTACTCACGTATAATAAAAAAATTCATAACAGAAGGCATATTTACTTTGCATTATGGAATATAATATTAAAATTTTGTCTTACTAGTTATCTGGAGCGAAAATGTACAGCGAGTAGTGCTCTTTCTCCTTGAGACATCCTGTTGGCTCCATAAAGCGGAACAAGTCTTTGAACCTGAACGTTCGTCGGTCGAACCTTGATGATAGTATGCACACGTTGTTGCTTATGGCCACCTAAAATGATTTTATCTTTATTATATTACTGTGTACCATTGTCGATTTATGTTTTTTTTTTTTAATTTAATGATTTTTTCGAGGCGTTTTCGGGAAAATACGTAGTACTGTTATTATACTTATAGTAATTTTACTGATGGTAGGTCTCTCATATGTGAGAGGTCACCTGGTTCGGTACCACAGCAATGTCTATTGCTCCCACTAAACAGCAGTGTAAATGCACTGTTGTGTTTCGGATTGAAGGATATTGTAGTTAGAGTAACTACTGGACATATCGAGACTTAACATCTTATGTCTAAGGATGGTGAGCGTAGTGAAATGCCAAGCATTGCTATGTAATTCAAGGCGTTATTTGGTTATACTACTGTTCATGAGCGGTTGTATCGCTTATCATCAGGTGAACGGCAAACTCGTCTCGCCATACAAAGCAATAAAAAAATAAAAGTAATACTGATTAAATATTGCACTTCCAGAACATTCAGTTGTAAATAAAAATTTAACTATACATTTCTATTGCATATTCAGTTTTACATGTAAATTTAATAGTATCATCTCAATTCTTCCCGGGATCGAAAAACACTATCGCATAAGTGCGGTACTTTCTGCTTTATAGCAGCGAATTCAATTTCGTTCACGCCGTTAGTCATTTCGTCTATGTACCTCATCTCGCGAGCATGAATAACGTCGAGTGGGCTGGTTGGGTTTTATTTTACAATGTAATCTTCATTTTAACATTATTTTATGTACATACAAATAATTGTTTCTCGCGCTTCGTTTTGTAAAGGTAATACAGAAATCTTAGGTCTTGGAGATAAATAAGAAAGTACATTGTATGAGATAGTTTTGTAATCCATTTGTCTAAATAGCAAGAGATCGGATCATGGTTCAGAATATTTTGCGGTTGATAGATCCATCGGTGACCTATAAGAAATTAGAATATCGGTAAGGGGAATGCTATCCCGACCGAGCTTGTGGTTTTCAGGTCATGTGACCAAACCACCTATTGTGACATTCTCAGAGTTTGTCGGTTACATTGTAGCCTCTACGGATATACTCATTACAAATGAGGTTCAAGCGCATTCCATGGCCACCGCAGCGTATTCAACAGGCCCCATTACTAAATAATAATCATATAAATCAGCCCAAATTCGTCTCATTGCATGGCACAGTCCTTCTCTACAATCGAGATTACCTATTGAAGGGGCCATATTGGGGTAAGGCCATATTCTTCAACATTGGCTTAGTACGGATTGACGAACTTCACATGTCATAGAAATTCTAGGAATCGTGAGGAAACCTGCATACCATAGTGATTTTTCTATGGCATGAAATGTCTGCCAATCCACACTAGTCTAGCATGGTGGCCTTTACGGCCTCACCCCTGTCTATCGTACTCTCGATTGTAGAGCCCAAGCCCTGCAGTAAACTTATTTGGGATGATAAATAGATACATACTGATACAGATATATTAAAAACTGGTTGATGTAAAAATGTAAAGACCGAGGAGTTGACCAAAAAACCACTAGCTACATGTCGTTAAAGAAGACATGATGGTCAATGGCTTTACTGTTAAGGATGTCGAAGGTCGGACGAAATGGAGGAGAATGAGCCTGAAGGTGGAAGCTGGCACCGGCCGGGATAAGGGTAGAAGAAGAAGAAATTGATGTAAAGATTCTTGGGGGTTGGCTGTATTCTGGAGTAGGCTTCCTGTGGGTAAGAAGAGAGAGAGGCAAGCAAATTAATATACTTGGATCTTCATTACTCACCTCCTCATTGATCTGTTTGATTAATGGCAGCGGTTGGTTATTAGGCCGGGTGGGTAGCGTGGCAACTTCGTTCCGGGCGGGACGTGGCGTGCTCGTCGTGTTGGACAGTGCAGCCGGTGCCGGCAGGTTGCTAGCCTTCACTTCAGACACAGTTGTCACTGTTTGGAAATAGTGAAATTCATACTAACAAGATTTTATTGTTTTTAGATAGATTATTGGTGCGTTCTGATTTTTTGGATTAATTTTGAACATGCTGTTGTTTAACTTGCAATACTTGATACATTTTACTGTAAATGGGTGACAAAAAAGGTACAGTAAAGTTATTAACATCAACGATATTGTCCGTCATCCCCATGAATTTACATGTATCTGTAAGGGTAAATGTAAGTAAAGGTCTTCGCATAAGTTGTATTTATCACAAATTGTATTCTACACAAAATTATCCTATCTTAAATATGAAATTATGGTTAGCGACAGTGTTAAAATGCTAAATACTTTAACAAAAACCGTGCGTCATTCTTTGCATGCGTTGGAAGATTTTTACCACACCGCGTAATGCAAAATTTTAACTATTTTACAAACAGACACGCAGCAATCATTGTCTTAGCTTAGGACTTAGTATTTTAAAAAATAGTTAATCAACTTCATAAAACACATAAACAGAAGATTTAACACAAAGCCTTTCCAGGAATTTCAACAAAAGCCTTAATACCTCCAATATTCAAATGCCAGTGCGAACAAAATGCGAACACAACAAAAAAAAATATCCGTTAAAGATGAAAGAAATCCAACACGAGATAGTTAAAGGATTACCCGTCAAGTAGTCGTTGGTGAGTGACAGCCTGTGAGGCGGCGGCTTCACAGTGTCGAGACGCACCGTGGAATCTGATGAGAAGCCGGCTTCCGGCGCCTTCCACGACACCTGCTAACCATCAGCGAGATCTTCATATTGCAAATATAGTCATTTCGTTTTACTTGGGATTAGTAATATAGTTTCTTGAGTTTATGTGAAGTTATCGTGGTATTGGTTTATATTTAGATGTCCATGTTTCGAAGACTACAATCTTTACGGCCATGGGGGCAGGGGCAGAAAGCGAAGTTTATCGATGTTTTTATTTTAGATTATTCACAACACAACGAACCCTTTATTTAATTATACAAAAACAAAACTAAAACCATATTATTTATTTGATTCACAAAACTCACAAAATCTTTAGTAATATTTGAATCAATATCAATATTCAATGGACGCATGTTCGTTATTCAATTTAGATCTTTAATAGTACGTCAACTAATAAATGAAATGATAGATGCAATTGCAAGTAATAGACACACCATAAGATAAAATTAAAAAAGGGTTATAGACTTGATTAATCCATTGGACTGCGTTAGTTCAACTTCATTTATATACAGCGGACTGGTAAACTTTCGTCCCAACTTGTAGGGGGAGCTAAGCTTTGCAGTTTAACTCGTACTGCTGAGTTTAAAGCCAATTTTGACTTCATCTACTGGTATTCTGATTTAGATTCAGACATAGCCCATATGGATTTTGTCGTTGATGAATGGGGTACTATATAATAGTTTCTTAGATTTCCGCGAATGTTATGCATTGAAATAAAACATTTTTTTTATCGCGATCAAATCCATAAAAAGATTGATTTATTTGAGTTCTGCAGCTTAGACTGGTTATAACATGAATTAATACTTATAGATTTAGAATAATATGACTTAATTTAACATATGTCTTGGCTTGTATGTTGGCTTCTATATCATTACAGGTTTGCGAACACATTGTTTTCAATGTGACGGAGTTTTTTATGTTGATCTAGCTGATTTCATCTGATCAATACACCAAGCTTACTCTATTTATTTAGAGTAGTTCAATTTGAAAACTGATTTGATTAGGAGTTGGTTTGCAAGCTACGAATTTTGATACTTCATGGCTATTATAAAACTATAGTACTAAATATAAAGTAGTTCTGAGAATCAAGAGTACAAGTCATAGACTTACATCTGGTAGCACTGGAGCGTTATGTGCCGAAACCCTCCTCGCAGGAGCAGTCAACACTCTAGGCGCTGGTAATTGTGTCCGAGATCGGTTGTTCGGTAATTCGGATTGCGTGTCATTCTTAATGACCATTGAGGATGATAGAAGCAGCTCATTTTTCCGAAGACCTGAACCTATGAACGGAACTTAGCAGTTATTAACTATATTCGTGTGACTTAAGGAACTATAATCGTATTTGTGTATAGTTTAATGATTAAACAGGCAGGACAGGAAATCAAAACTCAAGATTATTTAGAAAGGTCACATCAATTGGATGTTGACAATGCGTGGCCACTGTCGGTTGTGGGAATGTGTAATAAAAATCTTTGTACAACGACAGAATCTCCAATTGATGCGCATATTGTTACTACTAAATTGATTTATAGAATAAATTGATCACAGCCATTATTTGTTATAATTATCAACAGTGGTGTAATAATAACGATACCCTCATTGGAAATGAAATTGATCTTACCATTGCATACGGCGTGATCTCGTCCATTATTCAATACGACTGCGTCTGAATCGGATCCTGTTCTCTGCTTCGGTTTCCTTCGCAAGCTAGGTCGAGATAGACGCCAGCTGTACCCCCTTTGTACTCTACATTTCTCATCTCCATTTACCGTACTACTTACTACGCTCACGTTTCTGCAAAACGTGTCTTATTTTATTATTCGCTTTCATTCTAAAGAGCTGCTACCCTACACTTATTTGATGCAAAGGTGTATAAATAGTATTAGATTTGTTACGACTAAACATAATTTAAAAAGCATTCTGCAAATATAATTTTACAAACTCCAAAAAAACTTTTATAGGTAGATAGAAACATTTTATTTTACACCACTTAATAAATACAAGAATACAGTTAACTATTCTTTTGAGTGTAGCAACTGGTAGATACTTACTTTTGTGAACTCAAAAGGCTTGACTTGTCATTCGTATTTAAACAATTCTCATCTTTCGCTATAGTTACTTGCAAATTTTTCTCTGGTAGAAGCGGTGACGGCATCGATTTCGGAGTAGTTGATGACGTCGGCGATGGTGACGTAGATCGTATAGGCGGTGGGGCTAATGTCAAAGGTGGAGGAGCTAAAGATATTGGAGGGAGACGAGCCTTTTCAGCCCCTAGTGTGGCTTGCACTGAGTGGAGTGTTAGCGTGTAGCTGTTTGGTGGTTTCAATAGTCCTGGGATGCTTGCGCACTGAAATATTTTTGTGAATTTTGTTAAGTAAATATAAACAGCTATGCTTTTAAGATGGTTACAGTTTGAACTATTTTTTTTTAAATTTTTGAAAAAGAAATCTTGCTGATCTTATCTTGATGCTTTCAAGATCAGTATCTACATACTTCAATATGTTACGAACGATACTCATTTCTTCAAAGTCTACAACTAAATCAACATCAAGATGGAAACTTATTCTTCGATATAAAAAGTACTTACGGATGTCCTGTCAATCGAATCCAAACTGGATAACATAGAGGATCGCTCTAAACTCAAAGCCATGTTGAAATCTCTAAACGATGCACCGGGTTCCAGGGTTGTTGATGGTGAGTCTTGCGGAGTAGCTGCTGTGTGAGTTATCATCGGTACAGCTGTTGTATCTGGCAACCCTGCACTGCTTGCTAGCATCTTAGATTCCTAAGAATAATCATGAGGTATTTATATAGGTTTGTTGACAACTTGCTTGAATACAAATCTTATCCTTGATACAAATGAACTGTTTTAGATCAAACAAATGAACACAAATAAAGAATTAGGGAATAAAAAATATGACGATATGTAAAATTGAATGAAAGATAAAAAATATATCAATGTAATTTTTAAACTAGCACGGTCAAATAAAGCTCAAGTCTGGTTGGGAAATATATGATCCAATTATAATAACGTACTCTGCGTTCAGTTATCCGTATATTTGTGCATGAATAGCGAAAAACTGTTAATTAATGAGATATCTCGTATAATTAGCAAAATGCATGGATAAATAAGCGCGCTTTTGTCACAAAGAATGGCAGATGAAAAATTATAATTATACTGAGGACGCCGTGAGCTCTATGATGCAGCTTGTTTTCAAGTGCTGTGAAATATGAAACGAGATATTAATTAAATTCACCCCAATTTTTGCTCAAAATTTGTTTTGTATGTTCTGTTTCTGTCGTTTTGTTTTCTCATAAAGTAAACTCAATTTATTTTGATGGAAAATATTGCTTGTTTTGTTTGTCTTTGTATTGTATTTGACTTTCAATATTTCTACGTTTTTACTTGATCTGTATATTGAACAATCGAAGTGCATCTTTCTTCGCAAAGTGTTTGAAGGGAAATAAGAACACAAATTAATAATAAATTACTTACTTTTTGTAGATTGCATTTGTTGGACTGCGCACAATCCTTGCACAGCGTGGGGTGATGAGAAGATTTTGTCTTGCGTCGAGGCCTCGTTGATTTGTCTTTATGTCCATTCACATCATCTTTAGCCTTTCTAACGTCGTCCGCCGAGCGCCAATAGTTTTTTATTTCATTCTGCGTGGTGATTAAAAATAATACTCACATTTATGTAAAAAGTTAACTAAACACGTCCTTTTACATATAAATAGCACTATATTCAAAATGATTAAAAGGCAAGTTGGAACCTGCGCTTCGCTAGTACACTTTAATATTGCTTTGAATTTATCAAAGCGACACTGTAATCAATAAACACCCAAGCACATGCTCGACTTATCGTGAGTCTTTTGTCCCTGTTTAAGAATGATCGGCTGACAGTTACGAATGTTACCTGCGAGAAGCTGTCACTAGAATGAGATCCCGAATTCGACTCGTCATATTGCATTTCGTTATTGTCAGAGAAACATTCGCTAGACAATTTCGACTTCGCCAATTCGCGTTGCTCACGTTCCCTCCTCTCATTTCGCTAAAACATTTGAATAACACATGAGAATTTTGTTCATGAATTTTGCAGGTGGCAGCTTCGGAGATGAATGAACAAATCATACTCACCTCAGAGCTAAATCCTTCGACAAGTATAGCCACTAGCAAGTTAAATAGTACGTAATTCCCGAAAGTCATAAGGGCAACAAAATATAACGCGGCCCAATGACTTGTTTTTTCCATACCGTTAAACAACACAACATTCCAATCTTCCTGGGTTAAAACCTGAAACGTTAACATCAAAGTGAGGATCAAGCTGGAGCGTGTAAGCTGTTCTACCACATCAAATATGTTCGAAATATTTAATTTTCTTTAATAAATCAAAATAAGCAAGGTGTGCTGTCACATTGTATATAAGTCGTGCCTTTTGGTGTTTGTAAGTAACTTCAATGTTAATAAATAATAAAAAATAATATAAAACAAAAACCACATGTTAGTAATCAGCGTGTCGTGTTAGTTGTGTTATGTTGTTGTGTTAGTGTTTACTAATACATGGAAGGGAACATTCACAGACGGCGATCTGAGTACACAAGCGTAAGGGTCCAGCACTTCATACTAATACTAATCGCTACTAAAGCAAGATGCAACTAGCTACAGAGCGCTCGTTGTATGATGCAATACTTAAACATAACTAAACAAATAAAATACGGCGAATCTCTCGCTTGTGCCAAATTTGATTATACACAATTTTGTGCATACAATTTTGATACAAATTTACATGTTTTGATGAGTCGAACACATTTCTCAAATCGGTCAGACTATGCGAATTTCCAATCAGCTCAAGTTGGTAGTTACGAGAAACACGCGGCTTCTATCTTCTAACAACATATCAAACGGGATCGCAAATAAACCGACTATAATTCCTAATGTCTAACCTGCCAACACTTACCTGGAACACGGTGACCGTGGCCCACAGGATGTTATTAAAATGTTTCCTGTCGCATTCACACCTCGGATGATGCGAGATGATTTCGGGGCAGGTGCAATCTCTTTCGCTGCCGTTGTCTTCAACGTACTTGCAAAACTTACCCCCGAATAGATACATGCCCAGAATACTGCGCGTCGCGGGTTCGATGAAAAAATGAAAGAAAAAGAAAATGCTATGCGCACACGCCGCGACCGAGTCATCCTGACGACCTGTGATGCGTGAGCGACGGTAACACTGCAACCACACCTCACCACTGCGCTGTCATCGCGAAATAACTCTAATGTTACGGACCACGCCACGCTACACTGTACATGTGCACCAGAGCCTCTAAACCAACAAGCAGCCAACCCCAGTCGAGTTAATGTTGCTCCAGCTAGTCACTAGTCATATACACATTATTGTACAACTGTTCATCTATACATCACAGTTATGAGTGTGAATTAACAACAACAAACATTGAATATACGTGAGTGACAATAATTATTTATAAATTATGAAACAACCGTAATATTAGTTTTATTTCGACTACATGGACTCAGTCGGTGATGTTGTATAGAATATAGATAAATATTAACAATTAAAAGCCTAAGTGGTTAAGCAGTGTTATCGCCGTTGGGACGCTACCACCAACGGTTATGTTAATAAATCTAAATTAAACAAGTACTCTCATTAACATAGTGTGTTATTTAGTGCATGTTCTTTGAAACATTTCATATTGATATTAATTAATTAACATTCTTTAATACTGCCTCATGATTATATAATAAAAAGATAAATGCAATTAAAATAATCTGAAAGATAAAATAGGCGAAAGTAAAGTGCGGTAAAAGTATTCAAGATAATAGTCATTCATAACTTTTCAATAATATTACTCGTGACAAATATCATTCAAATTAAAATGCATTAATTTCGTAAATAACTTCATCCTGAGATATGCAGGTGAAATAAGAATAAGGAAACTTAGAAGAGTGGGTCAGATCATTAGTTATTAATAAGTGGAAGTTAAAATGTTTAAGAAACAGGAAAGTAATTGAAAATTAGATTGTTACTGAAGTTAAAACAAGGATGCTGGGTTGGATAACGAAACCAATGGAAATTGTATTGGTTTAAGAAACAAATAACCATCAGCTTCGTATCTAAATAAATCCCAAATAACAGAAGCAGCATGCAAAGTGAAAGAGATACTGTTAAATTGAGTGCAGCTGTAGTAGTAGTATGGGAATAGAGGAACTGACGAACAGGTTAACCCGCGTCTCTGCTCCGAACGACCTCCAGCTAACCTACGTATCAACCAAGCTCTCTGCTAAGTAATGTGCTCTCGACAACTTCTCATACGTACTCAACAACATGACAACGTGAACGTGACACTAGATGATGTTGGATCAATTTGTTACGGATGGTACTAGATCGTCTACGCGGGTTCTATGGTAGCGGTTACGCGACTGAACGCTTGTCTGACAACGCACGATGCTGCAAGCGGGAACCGAATCTCGGACACGTCACGTGTTACACGGCCGCAAAGCAAAAGTCATCTTGCAGCAAAGTGAACAGTTGTTTGTGTACTCGCGTGGTTAGTCGATTAGCCGACACAAAGACAATCTTCTGTTAATGGGATTGTCATACTGTCATGAGTGTTGACTTCTGACGGACCCGTTTTGTAAGCGTTTAGTAAATGTTGCAAGTTCAGTCTGTTTCTGGATTGTCTGTTAGGAATTTTAATTTAAAATAATGAATACCTGAAACACCGTGACAAAGGCCCACAAGAGCGTATCAAAGTTTTTTCTGTCGCACACTTGTTCGCCATGCTCGTCTTTCTTGCAGAATTTGCACCCGAAGAGGTTCATACCGAGGATGCTGAACGTTATCACGCAATATACGATTAGATAATAATACGGTTACTGCATAATCCCTTCCACACACAACAGGAGGAGAATACTATGAGGAGACATAAGAATGCGTTGGTACACACTAAATATATGGGTGGCAGTGCAAGTGTGATAAATTCAAGTGGACGAAAAGCACAAAAGCGTGAAAGTTACTATGATTAATAAAGATATTATAAATACATAGAAGAGAAAAAGTTGTAGATAGTGTGGATAGTGGCGGTGTGTAGTGGGTGGAATGTCCAAGACAGAAGTGGCTGACATACGGTAGGAAAAGATTGATAGAAATTAGGAGAGATCACTCACAGTTAGTGCACAGGTTAAAGGATGCGGGTGTGACAGTTAAGAAGAAATATTCAGAATTTCGTATTTAACGGAGAGTCGCGTGACTCTTCTTTTGCTACGGAAAAATGAAAGAACTGATTGAGCAATCAGTGAGCGATTGCTTTCACCGTGACGTCTCTACACACTAACTCTACATGTATGAAACACAGACATAACATGAGGAATATCAAGGAGTTATGAACAAAATAAATGTTTAGGAAACTCTGAAGGCAGAGTTTATAAATAAGTTAGTACATCATAATATTTCGCAAGATATTAGGATAAAGATACCTTAAAGATTAACTAAAAATAAGAAAGTTTAATTACTTCTGACAAAACAAATAAGTTTGTTTTCTAAGTTCTAAACAGCAGGTAAAGTAAAACAAAACCAAGAAAGAAAACGTCTTCTGAGAGAAGACTATTTTAACTCAAAAACCCTTTCATATATATTTTACTAAGAAACTCAAATAAAACTTAATCTTTTGTACTTTATAACGTTTTAATCCATGCAATTTTAATTTCAATTTTACAATATTTTAGCTTATATCGATTTTTATTTAGATGATATTCTTATAAGCTTAGTTTCGTTGGTAGATAATCCACTTATTCTAGTATATGGTATATAGTTACCTGAATATGAAAATAAAGAGGACGAGTAGAGAGAAGAAGACGGCGACGTTGTCCATGGTGCGCAACATGACGAACAGTTGCCGGCGCAGGTTGGGCATGAAGCGAACCAACTTGAGTATACGCAGGAGTCGGAATGTTCGGAGAACAGAGAGACCAGAGCTACCGGCTAGGTCTCTCTCGTTGCCTAGGCTTTGCGCCAGTTCGAATGCACTGGTACAATTGTGGAATTCATAATTAGGATTTTGAAATAACATCTATTTTGTTTTACGAATTAACATAAATTTACTAGATACATTAGAATTATAACGCGATTAAAATAATGAAAAGTGTGATTAATTTCACGGAAATTAGTAAATAGCTAATTTCTATAACATAATTTAGTTTGTAATTTGTAATGAAATGTTACTATGGCTTGTTGCTATGTAAACGGAAATCTAATTAGTTATACCTGAGAATGACAATAACTCCATCAAATACATTGAATCCGTTTGATATGTACTTGAAAGGGCCTTCGGCGACGATTTTGAAGATCATCTCAATGGCGAATATACCAGAGAACACAATGTTACTGATTTCAACTATAACTGTGAGCTCCTCCGGCTGATTGTGATACTCAATACCCATTGAAAGCGTATTGATGAGAATCGCCAGCAAAATACCTGCCCAGAAAAAAAATACTGCAATGATGGTGATTTCGTCTTTCAGTTTTCAATTTTCATATTTAAATTATTTATGAGTTATTAATATTATATGGCTAAGTATTTGACAAAAGTCATTCTATATAAAATACTTGGAAATGTAAATGTTATGATAATGAGACTTGATAACCCCTTTTCACAAAATCATATTCTGAATTCCCACACCTCGCCGTAGCAAGTAAATTATGGACTTTAAATCACGCAGCTGTCAACATCATATTTTGTGATTATTGGGCTTTATTATCTTACCTTGCTGAAAATATTTATGATCGACAATGTTTCTGATATGTTTTCGCAATATTGAAAAGAATTTCGCTATCCTTTTCCAAAACGTTGTACATGCGTTTCTGAATCGTCCTTTTCTTGTTTCTTTTGCGGCTGCTTCCGCCGCAAACAAATCCGCACAACACGAAAAATCCTCTATTTCTACCGTCTACAAAAGCGAAAATAGTAAATTGTAGGATTTACGAATGTCAAATTAGAATTATTACTAAATATTTTTTTTACAGAAATTCGAATGGTTTCCAATACAAGTATCTAGTGGTAACTAAGAAACTAACTAACCTTTGAGTCAATCTTGTCCTCTCCAGCTCTTTTGCTAATTCCTTTAGTGAGCTCCTCGAAGAATGAATCCAAAGCGACTTGTCCAGTTGGTAAAGCTGCCGATAGTGCTCCAGACAACGCTAGGAGTTCTTGGCAAGACATGGTCCCTCCCGCAGCCGCCCTCTCTTCCGCCGTGTCTCCTGTCGGCAAGTCGAACTCTACGCCCCCGAAATAAGTATCACTAATCCGCTCATTAACATTCACTTTGTTTTGTACTTCGAAAGCATCCTTGATTTGATTCTTATACAAGGGATTAGAGTAAATGGCTTCTAAATTAACAGTGATTTTGTAGGGATACTATGATTTATGTTTTAACTATTATAGAGAGGGCTATCGTCTGAAAATACTACTCGCTTTTGCGTATTTACATAGATGAGTATAAAGTAAGTACTAATCGTACTTTTGGGTAAAATTGATATTTACAACGGAGCAGGCGAGCCATGAATGTGTAATGTGTAATGTGTATACCAAATCTACTCCATTCTATAGAAATTAAAGCATAATGTAAATTTTTTTTATTTAAATTATTATAATTACAAGTTATATCGGTTGCTAGTCTAGAGATTGGTATGATGTGATATTTTATACATAGAAATACGCGAACTGAGTTCTTTCCTATACAACTTTACATGAAAATTATTTTCAAATAAAATAACACTTCAACAAATATTTTTCGTAAATAAATGCTTTCGAAATACAAGGGGTATAGATTGAAAAATGTAGAGTTACACACACAAGATCAAAAAATCTATCCTATGCTGGAAAGGGGATAAGCGAAAATCGAGTAATAAATTCACCTTGAAAATGATTTCCTAATCCTATTCAGCTGAATTGCTATAAAGGAAGTGAAAGGGAAGCAAGAAGTTGAGACCAGATTGAACATGCCCGTCTAATAGCATCGTCTAGATCTACCGCCTCTAGACTCACCACTTTGGCTCTTTAGCCAGTCACGTTGACACAATGAATCTATAAATTTATTGAAATTGTTAACACGTTCTTAGTCATTTCGATAAGACTAAACTGGGCGACGTCAGACGTAGAAAAAGTTATGAAACGTACGCCAAGATTAAGCAGCATGATGTTTAAAATAAGAGAATTTTAGAAGCATTTGTTTAAATACTCGCTGATGGTAATAAGTAGCTAACACATAAGCGTTTATAAAGTATTTGAAACCATTTTATTTCTGGATCAGCCCATATACGTCCCACTGCAGGGCACGGGCCTACTCTACAATCGAGAGTACGATTGAGAGTGGTTAGGCCATATAGTCCACCACGCTGGCCTAGTGCGGGTTGGCATTTAGTTGGTTTATTTGTTGGCAAGAATTTTATTTATTTGACATATTTTACAATTGAATCTAGAAACCCACATCAGTGCTGGTCTTAAAATATCATTTTGATTATTTTAAATTCACCAACTCCTATGTTTGTTATTTTATCGATGAGATCTAAGATCTAAATGTATTTTCAATTGTAAATACATCACCTGTTTGAGTCATCTTTTCCGAAGAGCAGACATTATGCGGATGGGCGACATGTGGTGCATTTGGTGCGTGAAGTAGTACCGTGTCACTGAACATTACTGAAGATCTTCTTCTCGCCAATGATGGAGGCGATAGTAGTGACAGGTTAGAGGCGTTCTGTTGGAAATATATTGAAGTTATCGTCAATTGCTTTTTTTTATACTTTCTTTTACAACTGTTACTGGTATATCTATACAAAGATATCGTGCAAATTAAGGCTGATCTGAATAAGAATAAATATGAGGTTCTTTTTTTAAGATATGTGGTTTAATATTTTCTTTTACAGCTCTGTTTAAAAACAAATTCTCAATCATCAAAAACTAGACTTTAAAACTTTAAATAATGACATATTATACTCAATACCAGTTAACAAAAGCATCCTAACTTTCAAATCCACTCTAAAACACAATAATTGAAGGGTATTTAAAAAAAACTTTACATAATGATATCTTTATAGTTAACAATAAAAGCATCCTAACTTCCAAATCCACTTTAAAATACATTGAAGGGTATTTGAAAAGCGTCGTTACCTCGAGGTCGGCGGCGGAGAGCGAGGGCACGCGCAACAGGCTCGGCCGGCTGAGCGGCTCGTCGGCGCCCTCCTCCGCGCTCTTGCCGCCGTTGCCCTGACGCGACACAACCTATCAATAAACTTCCACACCGCACCGAGAGCTAATATTCTTTTCGGGTTTGGTTTTGGATACAGGAGTTTGGTTTCATATGTTGTTTTTTGATTTATATACAACCTATCAATACACTTCCACACCGCACAGGGAGCTTATGTTCTTTTGGAGTTTGATTATTTGGATTTTTTTTATTGCCTTGAATGGCGAGGCGAACATGCCGTTTGCCTGATGGTAAGCGATACGACCGCTCATGAACAGTAGCAAAACCATAACACCTTGAATTACAAAGCAGTGCTTGGCATTCCACTGCGCTCGCCATCCTGAGACATAAGATGTTAAGTCTTAATATGTCCAGTAGTTACTCTGGCTACAATGTCCTTCAATCCGAATGCCCTCAAATGCCCTCTTACGATGTGAGAAAATTGAGAAAAAAACAGAAATTGTCGCTATGTCATTAGCCATGATCAATACCATACTCTCCTTCAAGAAGGAAGTGGTTCCATGAATGTTGGATGCATAATTTATATTATTTGTTTAATGGCGACACTTGCATGAACAGTCGAAAAGGAGCCTTTAATAATGACAGGCAAATTTATGTTTTGTGACGAATGGTTTAAAGACTTTAGTTGCCTATATTCAATATTTTATGTATACAAGAAAGCTAAATCATATATTTAAATATATATTATAAGGTGTGTTGGGGTAACATCGTATTACAAGGTTGGAAGGGATACGAACGTACGCTCATATTTTTTTTATTAGTTACGTTCTTACCCCTCATGCTCGATTTTAAGTATTAATTAATGTATTACGGTGTTACCCTAACATGCCTTTCTTCATATTTGCGAGTTAGCTTCGAGTATATTTACCTGTGGATGGACTCTTGGGCAGCAAGGATGATGCTGTTTTGGTTTGTTTGCTGGTAGTTGCAGTGTTTCTCTACTTGTCCTCCAACGAAGTTGAGCTCTTTGGTATTTATACACCCTGTGAAAACGGAAGTGTGGCTTTATATATTTTAAAGAACTGAAGATCAGCGTCGTGTGATTTCTCAGATTTAATAGGCGCTATAAAGAAGTTGACATAATACAAAATATCATTGTCTATAAATAAATAAATGACAAAAATAATGACAGTTTTATATTATTCGGTAATAATTGAATACAATATCAGTTACTGAATTTTATCCAGGTGTATCAAGACATTACGTATCTGATTTTGAACATAATTTTATACGTATTTAGTAACGAGTGTATATACAAATTTAAATCTAATAACACAAAATGGGTAGAGGAAATGAAAATCGGCTTAATTTAGTAGTTTGAGATAGCGAATACTAATATTAATTTGAATATGGGCTTTTGAAGCTACATCGGATAGCGTATACGAGAATTAGATTAACAAACTCAACAATGTTTATACGCTGAAATCATGCAAATGAGGATTTAGTGGATATCTACCGACTTACATATTCAAACTCATATCTATTTATCTTTCATACATTTGCATTGGTATGATAATGACTAGAAATTATATGACCCTTTGGCATGTTATGATAAAAATAAACTGTAATTTAACATGTTAAATACGGTTAAAGTTTTATAATTACATATGCGACATTAAATATGTCTGGTAGCCATGAATATTACTCGATGTATATTTCAATACCGAATATTGACAATATTTAGACATAGATTTTAAATATTGTGTAAGCAGAAGGATTTTCTTTTAAAAAATAAAATTCCTAAAGGACAAAATACAACTGCTACAAATTAGAATGATTTATATGTAAAATTCCGTACCTAATCTTCTTAGCCATCCGTCTTTTGAATCGCCTCCACAAATGAGCAACGTATTTGACGATCTCCGCGTAACAAGTCGCTGGCTCGCTATTGTTGGTCGAGGACGCTAAAGTAGATGAAGATGTGAACCGAGCCCTCTCAGCCCTCATACGTTCCATCTCACGTTTCTTTGTTTCACTGAACTGCGTTGCTATGACGACGAGGCATAGATTGATCATGAAGAATGACCCGATCTGTTTGCAGAAAAATATACAAATGTTTCTTTACTATAAATACATCTCCAAATTTGCACCGATAAGTTAAACAATTACTCAATACTTAAGTACTGAAAGTTTCAACAAAGAACACTAATTGGAGTAGCAATGGTCTTTATTTTATTTCATGGAAATTTGGAACAAAGAGAAATATTACAATAATTACCCCGACGAAATAACATTAATCAAAAGAAACACATTACGGCGACACATGACATATTCTGAATTACTGAGTAAACGACGCCAGGCTTCTTGAAAAGAAATAAAAGATGTGTAATGAACATTACGGCTAATGCCTCTGTCCTAGTCACGATACATTGTAAGATCCTTTTAAGTTTATGAGGGCTAAAACTCACCACAATCAGAAGTACGAAGTATATCCAGTCCCAAAAACTATGAGCGTCCTGCACGTAGTACATTATGTCCGTCCATCCTTCTAGAGATATCACCTACAAATAATATTCCAAGCACAAGCCTTCATATAACACATTAAACTATAACCTTAATGATAAGTATCAATAAAATTCAATGATATGTACGAATTACTATGCAACGAAATATTTTGTAATAACTTACCAAAAATATGGCGACCCAAGCGAGACCAATGTTGTCGAAGGAAATGGTTCCTTGGAATGGATTGGCTCCTCTTTGTGTGCAATTAGTGTAGTACTGATTCCAATTCACACATGAAGTGTTAGTCGGTCTGTTATACGAGTAAGGTTTTGCTGATTCATTGCAAACCAGAGCCCCGTATCGGTACGGAGGGAAGTCTCCGCACTGGTGCATCCCACTGTCTTCCGGTGTAGTGCAAATGTAGTCCAATTCTTTGGAGAACTCGTAGTGGAACGATATGCTACAAAACAAAAGCAGTCTTTATATAGGAATAAAATATAGAAAAGTTATTCGTTTCGAAAGACACTTTTCTGGCAATGATTAATGGGTTTGATTATGAGAAGCAACGGATGTTTTATTCATTCGTATTATGAACTGTACTAATGCCTTCCGTGTGTTATATTCTGGTACTTGCACATTTTATTAATGAATGTATTATTCATACCTAACATCGATACACAGTGGTACAATATCAAGAAATATAATGTGTGTGTTACTATATGTAAACTAAACATCGAGACAAATGTAATTTAAATTCAAAGTCGACAATAATAGAAAAGTCAATTATGTTCAGTCAGTATAGTCTTGATACGTCTACATTGAAAGAAGCAGTTAAAGTTCCAGTAATTGAAGGCGGTGCATGCAAACACAACAATTACAGACATGCAGCATGCTGAAATGAAGGCGAGAATTGATTTTAGTGGCAAGTCTATCAGCTATACGAATTAATGGTAATGGTAGCGTTAATAAAGGTGGCTTAGGAAAGCCGAGCATCGGTGGATCGAAGAGATTAACGCCAGTAGCTTTGGCCTGTTATCGTTTACGACGAGGTATACATGCGTCGGAACACGAGCGCTGGCCGTAATGCTCGTAACCTACATCATTTGGGGCGCCCGGTCGTTTCGGGGCTTGTTCTCTTGATGACTGCCATAAGGATTTTATTGTGGTCTCCAACTTCGGTTTAAAATGTCTCTCCGATGTGTTTAAGAGGTAGAAGACATTCTATGAAATTAAATGCAGCACAAATTTGGGTTGTGTGAATACATTCTCCACAAGCGAGTATCAAAACGATGTTTAATTAGATGGCGATGCAAACATCTGGACAATGTTCTGTGGTATGTGGATTTGATGTGTTAGTAATATATTGTCATGGAGAATGGTACAGTTCACGGAAACATTATCATTGTTGAATTCGTATTTTTGAAATCATAAACAGTATAATATTAGCAAAATCAAAACGAAGAACGCTATCTCAAAGAAAGTAATTAAGAAATAATATTTTATTTATTTTAGAGGAAGTTGAAAGAACTACCCATGAATTCAGTTAAAACAAATTGGCAGTTCCTTATCATTTTTTTTATTCTATAATTTTAAGTATTGCTCTCTGAATATGATTGAAATAAACAAATTCATTCCTCTAACTCCTATAAAACTGCCAATTCGTGTAAGGGAAGCAAACACGATAGCACATCTGGACGGCAGATGTGTAAAGGTACACGTAACAACAGATCGCAATATTGGTAATATAAACACATTAATTTTGATCGCAAATCCTTACGAGTTCACTCTGACGCGCACTCTGTACCATTCGGAGAGGTCTCTGGAACACAAATTGAGGAAGCCGTGACGGGTGTTATGTACCTAACTCCAAACGTTCATAAAACTAAGAATGCCGTTCCGTCGCAAGGATATTGCAGTTTTGCCCACCTTCGGTGTAACAACATTCTTAGTTCCGTTTATGGATGTAGTTATTATGTTCTAAGTATAAAACGTCTGGATGGTATCGATTAGGAGTGGCTATTGTTGGTTGACGTTCACTATGATGGTTATTGTCTACTTTGTACTATGTTTAGGTACATATGTCTGAAACCTTAAATGTAGCAAAATGAGCTGTTGGTAAAGATTCCACGGTCACACATCGTGTATATTTTGATACATAAATGGTTTTACATGCGTGTGTTAACGGTCTCAACATTTTGTAAAGTGTTGACGGAATGCAATATTTAAGTGTGTTGGTTGATTGATAAGCTGTATCATCCGTCATGCGGTTGATAAATGTTAATAACAGTGCAAAAACAATATGCAACGATAAAATGTACAATGTTAAAATGATGTATAGAGCAGCTGTGGACGTGCTCGTCGAGGACGTAAGCGTTAAATATTGCATGCAGTCAACGTTAGCAATGGAACGTGCCTCTAAGACGAGCGCTCTCGAGCAAATCGAGCAAAATGGAAAGTCGTTTTATCCAAAACTTTAAAACATTTCCACTTAATCCGCTTTCGTACTATTTCGGAGACATCAAATATTTAAGACTAATTATCGCTTATTACTAACATTAGCCTGCATCATTACATGACGATAGTATTCAAACAGTTCGACAGTATCAGATAAGTTATTGTAAAAACTTACTTGGGTCTAGGGACGTTTGGTGGTAGGACGAGTTCGCACCGCTGTCTGAGGATACCTTCCCATAGTTGGACACCGACGATACCAAATATGAAGAATACGAAGAAACATAGTAATAATACATTGCCTAACATAGGAAGTGTATCCAGTAGCAACATCACCAGGATACGCATACCTGAAAAGATATTCACATTTAACGACAGTTGGCTTTGATAGGAAGGCAGTAGGAAGACAGGAGGGAAGGACATCTGAATTTATTTTTATATAAATAACTATTTATTTTTATAACACAAGTAAAAACTAGCCCAGGAAATGTTTGAATGTTCGTAAAGTGAACTCATTTTTTCATGAACTACCAGGGGATTTGTTTTTGCACTTAGTGTCAGCAAACGTGTAAAACTCAGTGCGTTGATAGCAATTCGCTAGACTTTGTGAATTCATTTACCGTTGAAGTGCTGTTTCACGTGAGCGTGCCGGATTGATTTCAATTAATTCATAGGCCATATAGGTACTCTAAAAGGCATCAGTGAATCCCTACGATATTCTCTCCACACAAAATTTCACCATGTTTTTCTTTAAATAAATTGCATTTTAAACGATCAATTTATGTTCGTGTTGAAGCTAAATACTAACAACAAAAACATTCTTAGATAACAAAAAGGAAATGAAGGACTAAACGGGAAGATAAAACATTTTTCCCAGCAAGGCGTTATAAATCAAAATTTGCATTTCAATTTAAGGGGATAAAAAGGCACGTGGGGGCAATAAATTGTGCGAAGAGCAAATTAGTGCCGATGTATGTCTCACCGCGGGCGATCGCGGCTCGATTTAATTTGCGGGCGGGTTGCATTGTCCCACTTGTTTGCGAGACCCAGATGGGGTTTTGTGCAAAACTTTAGCGCGCGTACCCGTCTTTTGTTTGAATGTTCAATGCTAACCGTTTGGAAGTCGCGACGGCTTTTCGCTTTGTTGCAGTGATTTATTGAATTTCAATGCTTTTACCTCTGTTTGACTATGGTCTATTTAGATTAAGTTGAGAAGTGCACTGTATTTGATAAATTCACTTGATTGCTCCGTGTAGATAATAAAAATCTTGATAAATTCGGGTGAATTATTTTCAATCATTTTTATTTTGTATGTAGTCAATTAAATCAAAATCTACCATTAATTGAAATCGGTAATTAAAGGGGTTCGAAATATTCAGACCATTGTTAATTTGTACACCATCATCGTTGATTGCCCTTTCAATTCTAATGCTTACACGAATAAACGAAGTGGGCGGTAGATAGATGGCTCTTTGGAAAGTTGAGTTTATATCCGTCTTTGAGATAATTTAGCCATGATTAATGTCACGTGGAAGTTAATCGCTTTATCACACGTAAACTTAGGCGATTGTAGTGCAAGATGCGCAAAATGACAGGAGTGGAGTAGACATGATGAATAGGAAGCTTTGTTCTCGTGGAGCTCATTATGGAATTAAATGAGGCAAGAATTGGTTTCATGAATGTGAAAGGATGAATGCTAGCACATAAAATAATAAATGCTTCCACGAGATATTGTTTGTACGATGAATGATCCTGCTTTCAATGAACTAGAAATTATCCTGTGTGCTGTTTTTGCTCCATTATGATTTTTTAATGATAAGTGTAGGGTCTAATTAAAGCTTTTGTTTAGTAACTTTTTATCTACTTCTTTTCTATAATTCTGGCACATTTTTATGCACGCTGAAAAGGATTTAGCATATGGCAGTGTACAAAGAGAGACATATATTATCTACTGGTGGTAGGTCTCTCATATGTGACAGTTCATCTGGGTAGGTACCACCGCAATGTCTATTTCTCCCGTGAAACAGCAGTGTAAATGCACTGTTGTGTGTCGGATTGAAGGACATTGTAGCCAGAGTAACTACTGAACATATTGAGACTTAACATCTTATGTCTCAGGATGGCGAGCGCAGTGGAATGCCAAACATTGCTTTGTAATTTAAGGCGTTGTTTGGTTTTGCTACTGTTTATGAACGGTCGTATCGCTTACCATCAGGCCAACGGCTTGCTCGTCTCGCAATTCATTGAAATAAAAAAAAAACAAAACAGAAATAAATATAATATCTTCGCTATTATCTTCGGTAATTATTATTTATCCAAGTGTTTATAGTCAGCGAATAAAGAATTTTTTTTTTTAATTCAGATGTTCAATAATCATAGTTGCTTTCTCGTATTAATTCAATTAAATGCGGTCGAAGTCCTTTTAGCGCCATTAGCACGATGTCATAGATTCCGTAATGAAATTTCATACTCCTTTATTACTCAAGATATCGAACAGCTCTTGGGTCCATCGTATAGGTTCACTAGTGTAGCATATATGTGTCAAAATCGTATCATGTATCGATCCTTGATGTGATTTGTAAGATTTCTGCGACGAATATTTTACATGATCTCTACTGAATGGCTCATATTTTTAATTTAAATAAAGGAAGCTTCGGTAATGATGGTCAAAGCAATTTTGCATTAGATTTTCATGCTTGAAATACTGATTAATAGTAAAACTATACATATTAATTAAGCGCATCCGTTTCATTATATTTTACCACAAGAATTAAGTGTTGAATCTTTAGTAAAATTAATTTGATTTAACCAGAAAACATAAGATTGCTCTGTAAAAATATTTATGACCAAATATTTGATTTTATATTTTCTTATACCAGTACTCTGATATACCGTCCGCATTGACCCGTAAAACCGGTGTAAACAGTAGTTATCTGGCAGTAATGTAACTGTAGTCTCGTGGAAAATGGCAGCACTCGTTAAGCCGACGTCAGAGGCCTTTGGTTCACTTGTTGCTGCGATCGATCGCTCGCTCTCACTGCCGAAACGCGCAGTTAATTTTCGTATCTGCCACCAGCCGTATGGATTTCTTTGTACGTTCGGCTTCACTGGACTCGCTTACATTTTTATTTGTGAAAATCATCTGAATGGACGACATTGGCTTTTTGTTTTCTTTCCTTGTCTTTGTATGTCGAATTTTTGAAATGAGAATTCTGTTTTGTATTTTGTCAGACATGTTTGTCAAAAGCGGATTTGTTTATTGGACTTTTTGGTAATGATATCTTGAGATTGACAAATATTTTTGTCAGGGTTTGGTTTTATAAGGCTGTAAATTCCGTAATATCGGATTCATATAACACAACATGTGCCTCCTTATCGATCAGAAATAATAGGCGTGCCTATTTTGTTTCGAATTCTTTTTCGTTTTATTTTCTGGTCTATTTTTGTTTCCATTATTAGTTTTCTTCTTTTATTCAAATTGCACATTTTGATATTATGGATTCGTTCTATTGTGACCTATTTTATAACATAAAGCCTAAAGAAAATACTTTTAACTTCACTTCAGCCAACAAAGTCGCTAGTGCAGAAAGGGCTGCCTAAAGTAAAGGGTTCTTATATTAAGAGCTCTTCTTTACCGTTTTTAGTGTAGGGACGTTGTTACTAATAGCTTTATAAGACTCTTCATTTCTTAGTTGTTTTAAAGGACACCATTACCAATCTTTTCGCTAGCTTCCATGTATATAATCGTGCGCTCGACACCAAAAAGTTTATAACGAGAAAATGTACTTGAACATTTCTATAATTATGTTGTGGTTATGGTCATTAGGATTTTCAATAAACTTGGGGTTGTGAAACTATTGTATTGCTTTGATTTTCATCATAATCAGTCACAGGAAGTCCACTACTGAATACAGGCTTTATTTAGATATTTCGCGACCTATTAAAAGGGATCAGCATTGAACGGCTTCCTACAATCCATTTTAAATTGAATTCCTGATTTCATTTATTGCCTTTTATCAGTAGTTGTTGAAATTTTTAAAAGATATTTAGGTCACTGAAATCCAATTGACAATAAACTTCCTAAGGCTGTGGCTGCTGACATTTAAAAAAATATGTCGTGGGACAGTGTTCCGTGTTTCTAACCTACGTAACAGTATCAACAGAAAAGTAACTTTGACAAAAGGTTTCATAACTATAAGTTGATCCACTTACTTGGTATCCTGTTAATGGCTCTTAGAGGTCGCAAAACTCGAATAGTTCTAATCGCCGATAAGTTGATGTTTTCCACATTGAGTGCGTACTCCAACGCCCTGCGAATTACAAAGAACATTTCACTTACCGTCATTTTAAGATTTTGGATATTTTTCGTTTGTATAAAACTGGCCGATTTACCTGATAAATAATACATCGAAAAGTCACATGAACATATTTCGTTTTAAAATAGACATTAGATTATCTTATATTATTACATGGATTTATAAATTGAAGATGCAAGATAACGTGGAAATGTTGTAGCAGTAGTAATAGTAGTACCCGATCGAGTAACTCTCGCAACTATGTTGAGTTCCATAATTATCTTATAGGAGATTTTCCCATCTTCACACCCACCACCGTGAATCCTATAATTCAGGATCAACAGTGGCACGCATTGTAATGACACCGAGCATTGAAACTCGGCGAGTCTCCTAGAATGTCTAACTTGTTTTTACCCCGCAACGAAATTAATCAGAAATCACCATTACCTTGTGTATAATCAAAATACTAGCAAACGGGCATCACTTCATCAATCAGCAAGAGACGATCACCATTCGACATGTAAGTTAGATTTTATTGCACGAAATATTATCATTTGCATTGTATTTATTTTATTGCATAGGACCGGATTACCAGTAACGGATCACCTGATGGTAAGTTATAACTGTCGCCCATGAACATCCACAACGCTTGGATTAGAGATGTGTTGCTGGTTTATTAACGTGGGAGGGGAGATGGAATGGAAAAGGATGAGAAAAGGATAGGAGTATATTAGGCATCCGGAAATCTCACTAACCCAAAGAATGGAGATAGCGAAACTGTCACTTTAGGTCGTTTACCTGTGAGACAATGGTACCGCCCCGGACGAGCCTGCCCATTCATGCTGAGTCATGACTGACAACAGTGTTGATTTACCACTTTAAAACCTACTATTTTTGTAGTCACTTCATCGTAGTATATAAAATAATCAAGCGTCCAGTAATACTGCTACCAATGGAATTAGTTGTAGCTTTGTTTTTGTCGATCCATTTGAACTTTGTTACGAGTTTCCATTCAGGGTGATTGTTATTGTGATGTTATTGTTTCTCCCTTTTTGTTCGTGTGTAATGACTGAGCGGTTGTTATGAATATTATATTTGTGTTTGCCAGCTTTGGAGTTTGTGCGGAGTTATACTATCGTTTTGTTGAAATAATGCATTATTTATCAAAAATTGTATTTTGACCTATTTTGCCGGAGTGTATGATAAGATACTTAGACGTTGTAATTAGTTATAAAAAGCTGAGGCCTTTGTTGAAAGACAAGCTGTGAATAGAAGAGATCGACCGAATGCTGAGAATAAAGTTTACCTTAAGTTAATTAAATTTCTTACCTCTATATTTTTCAATTGTTTTTTTTAAGATGTAATATTTGTCAAATAACTTCATAAATTTATAGCAATATTTTTTTATAATTCAAGAGGACTTCTACAAATAACCATATTTAAAGACTAACATCGAAATGAATTACGCGATGCCAGTCAATGGGGCATAAACTAATGACCTGAGTCAAATTTCCCAACTGAATAATCCGGTGCCAAGAAATAAAAAAATAATGTCTCATTTGATTGCAAAGATCAACGTTCTATAAAAGACTACGCTATTACTTGTAATAGACTTTTTGTCTCATACTTGGTAATTTTTACCCTCAGACGACTTTTATGGCATCATTAGACCGTCGGCGGGTGCTTAAGGAGATCCAGTTGTAAGGCATTATTCAAAAATAAATTGTTACCGTAATATATTCCGTCCGTATCCGTATTTAAGGGTATACACTTGAAAAAATGTCAATCATAGAGTATTCGTCAGTTTATTTTCAGTTGTGAAGTATTGTTATGGCCAATTTGTATTAATTGAATTGTTTGTCAAGTTTTATTATAAGATATAAACATCTTAGTAAGAAGCTCTATAAAAATAATAATGAATTTAAGAACTTCGGTGTTAGTAATATTAATTAGCATCTGCTAGTATTGGGATCACCATGTTTCCTACACACAACATGAAATAATGAGAGATATTCTGTCAATCAAGAATTAATCTAGATATAAGCTCTGATTTAACCACTAAGAGAATTGAAGTAGCATTACCATGCCAGTACAAAAATATATACTTATTATGATTTTAAAAGTTAAAAAATCACACATAATGTTGTTCGGCTGAGGGAGTGAACCTACGACACCACATTTTTCAGCATATTATATTCAAATCAACGAAGAGGCTATAATAAATTATTATTATTAATGTTACATACCCAGCCATGACAATGAAAAAGTCCAGTCTGTTCCATGAATCGGCGAGATACGTGCCGTGACCGTACACACCCATCGCCACCATTTTAATTGTCATTTCCAGCGTGAAAAACGCAAAAATTATGTCGTCGAATACCTGAAATGAGTGATTTATTTTATACATCACAATTAAAATGTGAAATTAAAAAGGGTATTAAAACATTTCAAGAGCGAAAGGAATTCGTTTTTTAAATTTCCCGCGCCCTAATTTTAAAAAGCGTTCGATTGTTTGGATTTATTGTCTCTGGATGAAAAAAAATTAAAAGTTTACGCAGAATTTTAAAATATATTCTTTCAAAAACAAAAAATAATAATAATAACTAATTAAAATATTATCTGAATGTTATTTCGATAATAATAATCTATTGCAATGTTTGGTTAAACTACGAAGAAAATAAACAATGTTGTTCTACATACCTGTAATATTTTGCATCTGTTTGTGACACACTGGTCGTCGACGCAAGGCTGGTACATACCTAATGTCACGCAGTTTAACAGAATTACCAGCATTGATATTCTCTCGAACCACGTATAAATATCTGGTTAAGGAAATTATTAACTTTTTGTGCCTTACATAAAACTTAAATTAACAAACACTTTCAATAATATATGTTGCATGTTGGTAGGAGTAGGTATAATAAAAAATAATGTTTTAATATGAGAAGAATACCTTTAAGTCATGTTGCAAAAATAATTAAAGACGTAATGTAGGTTCCATGGTGATGGTAGCCGTAACTGGTGGTAATCGGCAAATTCGTCCGACTAGTATAAAAAATGTATATCCGTATCATAATTTCTTTATTAATGTTTTTGCGATAATCATAATTATTATTACATAATTTATAATTAAAGCTCGATTTAGACAATTTTCGAAAAAAAATATATTCAACTGCTGTGATAATGCTGTTTGAAAAAGGAACAAGTTCATTTTTGTATTGTTATGCCAGCTAGCCTAGATATTGTGTGAAAGACAAAGCCTTACGTATATCGTCCTTAGCCATAAAGCTTTTTTAACTCTGAAGTCTGAAATTGCAGGTACTAATGTTTATGACTTGTTCAAAGCAACTCACTGTTCAGTGGTTCACTGCGGTTAGGCCGGCACAGAGAGTGCGCACCTACTGTTGTGGCTTGTCTGAGGTTAGGCCCGAATAGAGGCTTTATTTTTTGATCCCTTAGCTTAGCAGGTCAACCGTATTTACCTTTATAATCGAATTAGCAACATAAAACGGAAAATTTGAGTTTCACGCTAAAATGAGTTGTTTAGATATTATTATTGATTGGTTTTACGTGTTTTAGGATAAGAGAGAATATTACAGAATTTGAAAAATCTACCCAGGTAAAGATAGAAGTTTATTCTACGAAACAAACAGTATTTTTTTTATGTTATCTAAGTAATATTTATAATATTTTATTTATTTTAACAACATTTTTACATAATAAATTATCAATTTCATTAACGTTAAAGGGTGATATACAGTGATATAGGTTTAGTATGCACAAGGATAAAAAACATTTTATTAATCTATACTGATATATAAAGCGGAAGAGTTGTTATTTGTTTAAGTGTTTGTTATTTGTTACCTCTAATCTCAGAAACTTCTGGTTCGAATTGAAACAATCGTTTTGTGTTGGAATGGTCATTTATCGAGTAATGCTATAGGTTACATTATGTATATAATCACGCTATGACCTACAGCAGGGAAGCAGTAGTGAACAATCTAGCAAATAAGAGGAAATTAACTGAACACACATCAAAAAAATTGATACAGGTAATAATTACAAACCAAAAGTAAAAATGGCGGTCTTATCGCTCGAGGCGACAGTAAAGTACTCAGTTGAGAAGTTTTGTAACTATACATTATTATCCCGCCCAACTAACCAGAACAAACCAGTTTCCACGGGTTAATGCGAAAACAATTTCATAAGATAATCCAATTCATTCCACATTTCCAAGTATTAGCCGAGATTCCGAATAAATATTGCATTTTGTTTCATTTTATTCTCGCATTAGCATTGTCTGTATTTCGTTTGAAATAAAGCGGAAGACGCGATCCCACAATAAATCGACTTGTTTTATTGAGCAAATATTTGTGCAAACGCGGATATTGATTCCTCGCCTCTCACATCGTTTGTGGGTGTTCAGGGATAATAATAAAAATACAAAAATGTGACTCTGTTTGTTCTTTATTTATTAAGTATGAGTCTTTGCTGTATTATCTCCTGGTTTTATGAGAGTTACGCATTATTGTGTTATGCGGTATAACGGTGAATGAAAACAACGTGAGGAAACCAGCATACCATAGCGATTTGTAATAATCAGCCAGCCTGCCAGCGTGGTGGACTATATGGCGTAATATAGTACTCAATAGTACTCTCGATTGTGCAGTAGGCCTGTGCCCTACAGTGGGACGTATATGGACTGATACCAATTCAATGAAAACGAAAATAATTTATTGAATCCATTAAAATGTTCAAAATCATTTCGATTCAGTATTTTTTTTACCACTCGGTTCGGAAAGCGATTTTCACTCGAGAAGAACGGGCAAGAAACTGTAGTGTTAAAATGTTTAATTGTTTATGACAAATTGATAGCAACAGCTTCATGAATACAACTAAGAATACTAATCTTAATCACTGTATCACAGATAAGTATTAGGCTAGTTAATTCTATGAATAAACATTATCATTTCATATACCTTCATTTAGACGTAGGCTTACTCCGCTAGTATTGTGTAAGAGAATGTGGAAATATTTTTCTTGCTGAGCCGTTCAATTCATTTTGTTATTGTGTTTTTGTACTAAAAGGAATGACATTGGGCTTAGCTCAGCAGTTTAACTCGCCACAACTGGCAACGGTACCGAAATAAAACAACTAACCGGCTTTTGAATAAAATATAAACTAAAGACATAAAATACGTGTGGTAAAGTTAAGCGACAAAATAAAATCCCTGTGACGCTAGCAAAGCCTCATGTCCGTGCGGAGTAAAGTTGGCATTTTAATAATAATGAGGCTTTATTCGGCGGAGTTTCATTAATAAATTAATATTCAAGTAAATGTAGAGAGGAAAATGTTGAGTTACTAAATTGTCCTATGGTTTTTAAACTCGCTCATTTAGTTTCAGTCAGTTTACGAGGATTAAATTATAATAAAAGGTGTAAAAACTAATATTAGTACATTATGTTGTTCAGGATTTTAATGTAAGAGGAAATTCTTTTTTCTTTCTTTTGTACCTGCATATGTAATGTATCCTGAATCGCTATAATAGTATTAGTGCCTGATTTACCGTTTTTATATTTTAGATTTAATTTTCGTCTATAGATTTTATATTTTATAGACGAAAATTAAATTATAATTGTGCTTACATAAATCAAATAATAAAAACTCTATGCTACACTATAATCTATTTCTCATTAAAATATGTATATTCAAAGTTCGGGCAATAATTTATGAAAGTAACAAATACCTATGATAATAAAAGCATCCGCTAAATTACGTACATAAAAGCGAATCGCACCTCATATTCATAAAAATATGCACATCCGAATATTAAGATAACATTCTAACAATGGCAGGGTAATCCTGCTCATACACTGAGTAAAATGCTACGGTAGATATAAACATAATATTGTTTATACTATTATGAGATAGGGTTCCCCAACATTTTTCAACGGCAGGCCCAAGGGATTATAATATTATCCCATGAAACCCTTAAAATAAAACGGTCATCATATTATATTAAAATTTCTGCTCTATATGTTCAACAGCTATGAAAAAAGTAGGACTTTTTTATGCATGAACCCTTGAGGGTTTTCCCCGATTTGCATAGCGGGGATATCATATAAGATATTAATACGTGTGACTTACAGGATTATCTTATTTCGATGTGTTTTGTATGTTTTGGTTTAAAATTTTCCTCACCCCATATTCACGTTTATAAGAACAACAGCTGAAGACCTGCCTACAACAGCTTATTAATGTAGCGCAGACGAACGTTTAAATATAATATTTAGAATTAATTTAATGAATTGAGTTATTGAAAGTCGATCCATAAGATAAATGTACTTAATTGAATAAACATGAATCAACACCAATTAAAATCAACGAAAATCCCACCTATGGCGATGCAATGGGGACGAACTGCAAAATCATACAAGGTTTAAAGACAGACGATGTTGTACAAGTCCAAAGCGTTTATTAGTCCGGGTTGTGCGTGAATTAATTACAGATACGGAAGCTTGATTACGGTTTCCGATGTTGGTGCACTACTGCGGTGGTTGTGGTTACCAATTCAAAACTAGATAGATGTTTTCGCAGCTGAGATTTAGCCGAAATACTGTTTTAGTAATTATATTAGGAGGATGTAGATGGTTTTGCATGCGTTATTGTTTAGTTTAGTTTGGGGATTGCGGTGATTTTTGCTGATGCAGATTTTGATTTGTAAAGAATCTGTCTGAGTTTGTTCTCTTCTTGGGTGGCTTTTAGTTCAAAAATCAAATTAGTATGTGTATAATTATATCAAAATAAAAAAAAAATATAATTTCCTTTCTTAATTGAATATATTGAATAGTAATTCCTAATCATCACTTAACTATGCAAATATTGTTTTGTAATTACACACTTCTTTGTCTTTATATTACAATGTCCTTAAAAACCAAAGAAACTACACAAAAATTATTTGATGTCCAAACTCAGAAATACACAAAAGAACACGTGTTTACAAAAAATATTATCATAATAGACCACGCAGGAACATCGAAGAAAGCAGGAAAACCGACTCGCGATGACTTGCATTTTTCATTATACAACCCGTCTGCTGCTAAAAGGCCTCATAATATTCATACAAAGGCGAATGCTCCACTGTGCTTATTTCATTAATCAACACTAGGTAATTTTCTAACGTTCTATTTTGTACAACATAATAAAATTGAGAATTAAGGTTTTTTGGTCGTACAAAATGATTTCACAGTTACTTCTACTATCATGGTGATAAGATTTTATATTTAGCTTATTCATTAACCGTTTTATTCAATTTTATATTATTATTCTAGATTATTCCTTAAGGAAGGGAAAGCCTTAAGTTTAGGGATATTTCTATTGACCGAACTGAAAGTGACGCCAAGATCTATCGAGGTTGTTGCGGTATATGGAAGTAAAAAGTGTTCATTTGCAACTTATTTTATTGAATATCCGGCAGCTAATAGGAATTTATCATTTATGTTTATCCTTATAACAACTAGTATAATTTTGGCAACACCTAACGAAAACAGACAGCCTTTGTAAACAAATAATGGGTATACTCCATAAATTTGTTACGCAGTATTTCCCAAGTCCTCTAGTAATCCCTCAAAGAACACAACAAAAATTTACTTATAGATATTAATGTTTTCAACGCTACATTATGGTTTGTCGAGATTATGGACCTTGGAAACAGAATCCGTAATTATAAAGACGGCTACAAAGAGATTAGGGCGTTTGTTTCGCAGCGCCTAACATAATGTTGAGCTATGGAAATTAAACTAAATGCTCAGGGAACTTTGTAACTAATCCTAGTTTAATCTACTTTTGTCGTTTCATATATCCAAGGGCTTTTATTTGACAGATAATTAGCTTATGGCTCGCAATCAGCTTATATTTGGGGACTTAAACATACATACTTAGGTGGATCAGTCGATAATAATATTCCTATTTAATCTTCGAATCCAGCTAGGATGGACAGCGTTCAAAAATTTAGGTAACGTCTTTTCGTCGAACATTCCTCAGTGCCTAAAGACGAACGTCTTTAATTGTTTTGTAACATGATGACATACATAACCGAAATGAAGTCTCACTATGGGCCTCATCCGAAGGTTCAAGGTAACGCAACGTGCTATGGAGAGGGCTGTGCTCTGTATTTCAAGACGTGATCGCCTCAGGAATGAGGAGATCCGTAGGAGAACAAAAGTTATCGACATTACCGAAAGGATTAGTAAGTTGAAGTGGCATCGGGCCGGGCATATAGCGCGAAGAACTAATGGCCGTTGGGGCCAAAAGGCTCTGGAGTGGAGGCCAACTTACTATAAACTTATTTGTTGTATTGTATGTTCAGCAGTGGATTTCCTGGGGCTGAAGAAAGAGATAATGTTTTTCCTGATCTAAACGTTTAATGTCGAAATTTTCAACGTTGTTTTTTCCCAATTTTGTCTCATGCTATAACTTCATAATGATTATTATGTTTACAACAATCAAGAGACAATCGTAACTTTAATTACTTATCGACTTCAAACATACATCAACCTTGGTCATTAAACATTTAAGCTGAGCTCACTACTTCTTATATTAAATTATTTTGAAAGCTTTATATGTCCGATCCACTTGTATTTTCCTAGGCGTGACACAATTAGACACAACTAATACATTAATTCCTAAGTCATGCACTATAATATATTATGTGATATTCAGTCCAATATAGTATTTTTCCGAGGATGTCATAAACATTGACGAGAGCCGATACTGACATTGAGTCGGCGCGGCTCCAGTCGACTATAAAACTGTCGTTAAATGCGAGGAATCTCGTGTCTATGGCATGTAGGTATGTTCACGACAGGGAGCAATAGGTACATTCGAGATTTTATTGCCTGCCTACGATTGCTTACGATTGCAGTTTTTCGCATGTATAATAATAATAATTATGTATGTATATTAATAAAGAGCCTCGAACAACATCACCAGAGGATCTCAATGGGCCGTTGGGTTAAGAGCCAGATTGACATGGCAGTTTTGCTTAAAAAGGCACGTATAGAGAGGAGGTTCCTCACTTTGGGATCCCAACCCAACCATCGGTGGCTCATCTCTCATCATCGTCTCATCTCGAGCCTCACCACCAAAGGGCATTTTTTTAATATTTTTATTTGTATATTGTTATTTATGTATAAAAATGATTAAAAAATATATATAAAATAAGGAAGTGAATAATATTAATAAGATATTTATAGATTATAGCCTTTCTGGCGCAAAGCTAGAGCAACGACTTCAACAAATTCTTTTGTGATTAAAAATAATTTATAGGGTGTATAAGGACGGAAAAACGATTTCGAGGGTTACTTGATTAATTAAATATTGCTTAAATGTCTAGTGTTAGCCTTATCGACGGAAAAAAATAATTTTAGTGTGAAATATTTCTTTCAAACAATAAGCCATATCAAAGCGATTATTAATTTTATTGAGAGTATTAAATGAATATATAACCATAATATACATACAATCAAAATATAAATTCAATATTATAGGAGAGTACGAGTCTTATATTAATATCAATGCCGTTAATTTTCACCGTGTTTATGATGTAAAAAGTTATATACATATGTACATGAGCAAAACCGTGAGAAAATGTTAAACTATTTATAAAAGTTACACTTAATATATCAACTCATGGAATTCCAACGAAACATTTCTCGAATTACATGTGTCTTATAAATAGAAAACATAAAACTCGCATAACGTCCCGTCTTTAAACTTGACCCTTTTTTATTTTATGTGGCTGAAGGCGAGGTTAATTTCACATGTAACGTTATTTTTCAGCACGCGACATTCTTCAGCGTTCACATGACCTAGACTCATTATAACGTCTGGTATGAAGGGAATTCAAGTGAAGAGTACTGAATGACAGCGCAACTAATTTAGGAACATAATAAGAGAGTACTGTCACTTGGAGAATTTTATATTTGTGCTCAGGAATTTTACATCTTGTCGCGTACCATCAACATGGTTTAATGGCAGCGTGTGTGCTCTGTGAACCGTAACATCTTGGGTTGTAATCCTTGGTAGACTTTGTGTGAGGTACTCGAATTACAAAATTATTAGTACAAATTATTACAAATCTTATGATTTGGAACTGGGATTTGTGCGTGAAATGGCTGGTCTCGCCTCATTTCATATCTTGAGACAAAATAAAGCATGGCGAAATGTGGGCCTATTCTAATGGCAATAGGGAATATGCCCCAGACTTCAAAATAAGTCAAAATATATTTTTTGTAATCTTTATTAATATAGAAATATACCTTAAAGATATTTTTTAAATTTATCAACTCTAAATCGGTAAAATAAATACTTAAAAAATGACATTTCAAATTTACCGCGCATTTTTTCTTAAACGCGATCTATTGCTTGAAAAGGAAAGTGACGTCAGAGGGCACGTTTTTATGAAGTTTTAGCTTGTTGAGTGTATTGTTTTACGTTAGTTTATGACTTATTTTGTGCTTTCTTTATATTATTAAATAAAATGGATTATTTTGTCACGAAATACAGTTCTGTAGCAATTCATGAAAGAAACTTAATCCAAATACTACGTTGTTCATATCGTGCCCTCTGACGTCACAGCGAGTTCGCGCCAACATGGCGTTTAAATGCTTCGAAACTGATAGCAGCTTTGATTATTTTTTTGTACTTTTTTGATTGATATTTTCAAAGACTTATATTTTTTTCCGATAATGTAATAACATACAGAACTGATTAAATATATAAAAAAATGGCATGCATATTCCCTATTACCTACTTTCTGAGCTATAAAAAGTGTTTGGGAGGGTCACCATGTCGTATTTTCGCTATCGTATTAAGTTGTGGTAATGACTTTATTTGCTGGCTGTACCTTGTCCAAACAGAAACGAAATCTTGTACATTATGACAGGTACATACAGACACATTTGCCATTAAAAATAAATAAAACAAAACAATTTCTTCCTTTGCAACATTAGTCGGCCGAGTAAATACATCTGTTCTGTAAAGTACCGCACTTGTCCCTCTGTAAATTTCTTGCTGTCGACATTTTTTCTTTTTTGTCGTCAACAGTCCTTGGAGTGGGCTCGAAACCTTCCTTGTACCAGACTTATGTATTTTCCTTTTGTTTGCGGAATTCCCGGTGATTCCGCTTTGACATATTTCGATATTAAGGAGCGCAAAAAATAGATAGTATAAGAAAGTGAAATGTGTAATGGTCCCCGTTGACCTTCTGGAATAGACGTGGAATTTGTGTTTTGTGTTTTTAGCTTTGTTTGGTTTTGTTACCACAATAGAGTAAAAAATTAGCGGAACTTATATTTCTCTCCGTACATTATTAAGTGGTATATGAGAATAAAACAGTGGTACTTTTAAGATGCTTTATAGGATTTCTATTTTATGATTAAGTACCATATTGATAGGGATACGAACAAATTCCATTATTTATTTGTCATTATATAACCATATTTTATTTTGTAGAAGGAAAATATAATAAATATTCACAGCGTATAAACAATCACAATACTTTACGTTCGTACTCGCTGCGAATAAAATCTTTTGATTTTTTTATAGAAGGGAAAGAGAATTTAAATAAAGACATTCTTTGTTAACATTTTATTTGTTTGTAGATAATGGCGTAGTTGAATAAAAGCACTAGCACTTCAGTTTATTATAGAACTAACAAGGAAGGTAGACGTCTAAATTTAAAAGTTTATGAAACATTACCGAGTTGTTTTGAAAAACATTAGGCTCTCACAGTTATCGGAGGAAGTTTGCGTCGCGCACGGCTGCACATCCAAAGAAAACTTGGTGGGGGCGCTCTCATTGATTTTATATTTTTCCTTCTTACTTATGATTGCCTCAGTAGTTGTACTATGGTACTTACAATACTGAGGTCTCGGATTCGAATTCCGGTTAGAGTAAAGTATATTTAAATTTTTCTATTCATTTTCAGTGCGGAATTAGGAATTTGTGTCCAATATGGCGTAATGCAGTAACAAATCGCGCGACAAATCACGCTAGATGATATCTGGGTGTCCTGGTAACACTCCGATTCGCCTTTTGGGAAAAGAGCGTAAGTTTATGGATGTATGTATTAATAAAAATCAGATGAAGAATTATACATATATAGTCCATAATAGTATTAATCATTTTATCGCTGAACGTAGGCCTCCCCTAGGATTTCCAAGGCGAACTGTTGAAATCCGCTTGCACCCAGCAATGTCCTTTATCAAAGGTCGTTCATTTATCATTTTGTGAATCACATAACATACTACGAGTATTTGTTACACATTAATTCAGGATATCTTCTATTTTATTTGTTTTGTACACTTTTTACTGTTTCGGGAATGCAGCCTTTATTCGTTAGTAGCACTGACTTAGTAGATTTCACAAAGTTTTAAATATGTATGATATAAAATATTCTCATATATATGTGCACCCTTTTGCTGTATATATTCCTTCACCGATAAGGTAAGTGTTATTTTAAACATACAAATATGTAATTTTCGTACAAATGATATTTTGATGACACGTTTCGTCACAAAATGTGTGCTTGAGGCATTTATATCTGCAATAAACATGTGATGATATAAATATTTGAATATACGATACTTTTTATTGAGCAAGATTAGGAAACATCCCTATTGTTTGATGAGATTTTTAAAGCGAAAATAACCAACCCAATCATACCCATTCCATAATTAACTACAATATTAACTCAAGCCATTATACGTAATAGTTGAGTTTTTTAATTTCCTATTATGAAATCTTATTTAATTTACCTGCATACAAAGCAGATTCCGTCCAACGTTTTTAATTGATACATTCAAATTTTTCATCAAGATAATATTTGGGTTAATTCTTACAAGAACTTTTAACACCTGAACACTTGGAAAGAGATATAAAAACACCTTAAAAATAATGGGTAAGCGTTTGTTTCTCTCTAGCTGTCCTCTTTTTAAAAACCACAATCTTCTTTTCATAAAAAGCAACAACTATATGCAATGTATAATGTGTTTCATTTAATTTTGTTAATTGTGGTACTTACGCAGTCGCTGTTTCAGGCTATTTAAATGCCTAATTACCTTCAGAGGATTAGATAATTAGTCTAGGGACTTATACCACGATATCATAGCAATTACATGCTTGGTTAACTGAGGTGAAATTAGTGTCTTAATGGTGGGTCCAACCTTTCCTCGCATTAAGAGAGGGATATTGTCTACCACACTGACCTAATGGTCCTTGACCGATTTTGGAACACTGGCCATATTAGAAAAGTTTTAAGGTGTTTTGTAAATAACCCTGATCCCATACTGAAAAATAGTCTTTGTTAAACAAAAGGAAACGGTTCGAATTCCCTTTGAGAGACAAATGTGTGTGTTGACCACAAATATTTGTTTCGGATCTAGGGGTTTGGGGACTTAAAGGCTCACGTATTTTCTGATTTCGACTTGATTTATTTTTATTGGTCACGACTACGAGGGTCATTGTTGGGTGTATTTTTTATTATTTCCATGCATGAGTAATTATTTTGCTTTATCCATGTTGTTTATTATAAGCTCCTTCATGAAGACATCTCAAATCCTTTGGACATATAAAGTGAAAAATTACTTTTCTTTATCAAGCGTTAAAGCCGTCGTAACCGTAGGTATTTATTTTACAGGTCATTAGAGAAAAAAAGGGTAAAAAAAACCTCGACGACCTTTGTTCGTGCGAAAATGTTTTCACTCGAATCGTCGGAACGATACAAAGGGGGAAAATATTTTTTTCTCTGTTTGTGATTAACTGTCATTTTTATACAAAATCGTAATAAGTGGGGAGTTTGGGTGAGCCGCAGCTTTTTAAATTTGTTTGAATCTGGCAACGGAATGAGTTATAAAAATATTTTTGACGAGATATTATCTACATGAATATTTTAACGAGGTAAAGGTATCTTTAGGTTTTTAGTTTAAGCAAGATAAAAATACGGAAACAATTGACAAATCAATACAAAAGATTTATTAGAAGCTAAGATTGTAAGTCATTTTTTTTGTTTGCATTTTTGTGTCATTTCATAATAGGTGTTTTAGTGACTACAGATACAAAAAATGGGCAAATATTTTTTTGATTTGTGATGTTTTAAATATCATTGCGTTTCGGTGAAATTTAGAAATAAAAGGCTGTACATTATTATTTTAGGAAAAGTCATTTCATTACCACCCAAATACGACTATGTAAAAAAGTCGTCGTTTTTTTTCAGCAAAAGTTTTTATTTCATTGTGTTGAAGTTACTAAAGCTACCCGGCTTCGTATTCAGTAGCAGTCTTGATATACACTGTATATTTAAAAATACGTTTCAATTTCATTACAATTTCTAATGAACGATCATAGTGCATTATGTGAGGCAGCCCTGGTGAATCACAAAAGGTTTGTATTACGAGAGGGAAGCGCCATCGGCCTACCCATTGTCCCTACAAGCGGCAACGATGGGCCGTTTGAATCGCACCATTAGAATCTATTAGACAGTCGACTTACTTGCCTAATCTACTGGCATGACAGTGGAAACTATTAGTTGAAAAACAAATTCAACTGTCTTGGTTTTGTAAGTAGAGTTACTTCATTAGTCTAAAGCAGAGATCGGAAAACTGAGGCTCGCGAGCCAGATGCGACTCTGGATGTGAAGCTGTGGCTTTTTAATTCCACATGGTAAAAAAATATATAAAAAATGTACCGAAAATCATTTTAAATCGATTAATGAGTATTGTTTTTATCTCTCAGCCACTTGTCCTTGCTTTTTAACATACCGCCTCCCCCGTGACAGGCGTCGTAACAGTCGTCAGAAACTCAAAAGGTTGTCGAACCCTCGTCTAAATATGCTCGGTGGTGAGCTTTGCAGTTCTAAGATAGAATCGAATGTCAGACAATTTATTTAAATTCCATGTCAGGCAATATATTTTGTGTGTTTTTCCCATAAACCGATGTGAAAAAATAACTTTGTTGATGCAATTCATTCGGTTGGCGACATTGTGTATATTTCAAACATAGTAGCTTTTATATACTTCTTTCTTACAGACAACAACCTCTACCAGATCACCTAAGAAATGCAATATATTTGGTTTATTCAGCTGATTGGTTCTTCATGTTTTCCATGGCAACTATATCCAGTTAACATTAACGATATGCTTACGAAAATATAACGAGCGAATAATATTACTTGGCACACTCATTGTATGATTGTCATTGATTGTGCATGATTCGAGTTTTAGTGGCTATAAAGCGGTCGTAAATCCGCACGTTCCGTTTCGCCTTTGTTTACGTAATTGTTCAATAATTTATTTTAGTTAAAATAACACGTGATTCATATCCGCTTTTATATTGTACGTCTATCCGACCAGACTTTGCCTGGGCGGAAATATTTTTTATCTCTAACCAAAAATGTCTGTCTGATGTTTGTATGTCTTTTATTATTTTTATTTACTCTCTTAAATAAAAGTATAGTTATTTAATTGTATGGTAAATATAGAGTATATTATATCTGTTCAAAATTGGCGGAGGTATCCCGTATAATACATGTATAAAAGTCAACATAAATGAACCGTATTTTTTTATAAAGTCGCTTAAAAAGCAAAATGTAGTAATACACTTCGCCAGATCCAAAAATCGACACGATTGGTTTAGTTAGGTAACAAACAGAGTCACATTCACATTTGTTATATATTTATGGATTTAGTATTAATCCACATTAAGGTGTATTAAAAGCAAGCGAAAAACATTTTTATGATTTTGAATAAGAAAATATAACTTGGCGTTTAAGTTTAGAGAGTAATTTTATCAGGTACAGATGCTATCTAGCTGTATCACTTTTTTCTTTATGTTGAGGTCGTTGACACTAGATTTTATTTTGCTGACACAGCAGTTGTTCGGTTCTGCAATACGACTCAGCAAGTTTTTAATAGAATTACGGAGTTAAAAAATAACTTGATAAATTTGATACACGGAAAGCGCGTAGCATATTGCGAGGTTCGGAATTCAAAATTATATAATTTGTCGTAGGCATAATCTAATTATGATATGTATACAGAAAAATATTAAGAACATGGTAATATTTCATCTAAACTGAACATTTTCATTTAAAAAATTAAGTACCTGTGAACTGATAACAAAACGTGATAATGACAAATACAAATCAATATCTAAGCAGAATAATTTTTCAGACTATGTAATAATAAAGTACACAAACACTTCTAAATATCAAGAGCTAGTACACGTGAGGCGTTCAAACGAGGCCCTATCTTAAAGTAAGGAAGCTCACGATAGCGAGTTCTGATTTCAAATCATCGAGTCCCTGGCTTTAATATTTCATTCTTTACAAATGGACTGACAATTTCGAACGAATGAAAAACGTAGAGTCAACACCATTATTTCCAATGATTTTATTCCGGTACATTAAATCGCGCAATTTCATTCATATTCTTGCAATATCGTAGATGCCGGAGTGTTGTTGACAGACAGACCTAGTTCTGTTTGAAATAAGGAACAATTAATTTTCAACAATAGAAAAGCAATCTTTGAACTATTCTGCAACTGAGCATTTGCACTTAGCGAGCACAATGAGAAACATTTAATATTCAGAATTGAATTTTATTATGTTGCCGTCGACGGCTTTACTGTTAAGGTGTTCATTGGAAATTATTGTGTGTAAAGAATTAGAAATTTTCTATACAACTTCCTTCAGATTTAAATTGAGATTTAAAAAAGATATTACTTCATTAAATAAATATAAATAACACCCAACAGTCACATACATAGTCCTGACCCCACACTAAGATCGAGTCTTGTGTCGTGGGTATCAGGAACTACGAGAGACTTTTCGGTCTCACAAACACCCAGACCCGGAAGAAATATTTGTGGGCCGCAAAACATTTCTCTCGGTGCGGGGATCGAACCCGTGGCCTCTCGATTCACAAGCGGCGTCTAGCCAACTGTGCCACGGAGGCTGTCAAATGTATATGTCATTATAGATACTATAACCCTCAAAGCTTTGATTTTACTAAAATATCCTTAGATCCGCAATAAAAATGTTACATTACTTCAACGTTTGTTATCAGTCCGTATTAATTTATTTGCAAAATATTTATTCAATACCGACGTACAAGATATTTAATCAGGAACAGGTCCACAGTGGAGTGGATGTTAATTGAATGATATCCAGTCGAGTCGAAACACAGACATCTTAATTGGTGCTCATTAATCCGACTCGCGTGGTTGATGCATTAACATTTCTTTTATTAGACGCGCAACTGATTTGCTTTGCTCATAATGTTGATATGGTTTGAAAGTGCTTGATTTTGTTTTTTGGAGTTCATAAATAACTCAAGCTTGATGTGAAATACTTTTGTGTGTACGTTATTATTCTTTGTCTTCTGCCTCCTTTTATCTACATTCATACATACATATATAATCATCACGCCTGTATCACACGGGTAGGCACAAACTATAAAAACTCAATAATATGGTGTCGGAGAAGGCTGAAAAAGTAAAACTTAGTCATTAGAATTATTTGTTTGCCGGGGGCTTACCAAACTTAAAATAACAGAAATATATTTACAATTCTAAAGAAATCTAATCAGTCCAACAAACATTTAACATTGCGAATCACATCTGGAAACTGGTCACGACTGACGTACGGCCGCTGAATTAGAAAATCTCTGTACTGATTACTGACTAATGACTGGTTACTATCTAATAAAATATATATAGAAAACTGATTCAGGAGACCTGAAATAAATCACAATATAAACTTAGACAAAATTAATTTATCACTTGTCACAGAAGTAAACAATAAAGTTTTTAACCCTAGATTTTCCGCGCATTTCAAAGAACAACTTTCATCGTTCGCTGACTACTTTTGTGGCACATATTTCGAAGCACAAGTGAAGCTTTGCACTTCAGATCTCACGGGTGAGTCGTGCGACAGTGAACCTTAAGATAAGTGTGTAAGGGCCAAAATTGTGCTTTGTTGTGATAGATGATGCACTCTCTTTGTTTTCTTTACGCTTTCTACTAAATGCCGAAAAGAAAATATAACAAGCCACGCGATTCACCGTGCTCTTTCATATCTCAGTGTTAAGCTTCACGTTTGTATAAATGAATTTGAATAATTTACATTTTTACGCTAACATTGTTTAGATTTTTCTGGTAGTTTAAATTAGACATTTTCGGACGAAGAATTGGGGTGGTTTACATTAGTTTGCTTATCTCTTTTGTATACCATTTTATGAGTAATTACTACATTATTTGCACAAGAAATTATTTATTACTCAGCACAGGAATATTGCTCAACAACAGTCTCAAACAAGCTTTCCACAGCGACCTTTTGAAGTGGTTTGCATCCACTGACTTTTTATCATCTTAATAGACAGAAAGAAAGAAAAAAAAACCGATTTATTGTCACAACATGGAATGCACAGAATGTACCCTACATACAGTATAGACTCAGGAAACGGAAAATAAAAACTTAAGAATATAAAACACATTTAAACGACAATAAATAAAAAAATACAAAGTATATATGTAATTAAAAACACACAAATAGCACGGCCACATTGTGTCAACTAATCAATCTATCCACCACACAGATCAAGATCCATTACTGCATTTGCCAATCGCTGAAATCGCGAACTTTTAGACCCCATCGCCATTTTTACCATTGTATATTTCAGTACATTTTAATGTACATTCATTTCAATCGCGTGTTTTCATTACGAGTGCTCACAACATAAAAAGCGGTTTTGTGAAAGCGAACTTTTTTAATTTTAGTTTTTCTGCGACTGCTGTTCGAGATAACGTAAGCATGATGGCTCTACAAGTACATAGCTATTTATATGTCTGCCGCAGACATGTGTAATGTTATTTTTATATGGCGCATCTGCAACCTCATGTATGCGAACGACTGCATAGTTATTTTAATACTTTTTATTTAATTGCAATTCGATCATATGGTAGTAAGTGGTCACCACTGCAATTTCACGATGACGATTGTATCCTATCTAAGGAGCTTTGTTGAGGCTTTGAGGCTTAAGAGTTTCGACGGTAACCTGTGTACATTTTTTGTTTGCCACTGTTAAAATTGGCTTATAAAATTAGCAGTGGATATTGGTTTGTATAAATTGGCTTATAATAATAATGATCAAGAATGTGTCAGTATCCAGACAAATCTATAAATAGTTTTTTTGACTTTTTAATATTTGCACATGAAGTTTTAGGTATACATATGGTAGTAGTATGCTCTGAACTAGAAAAATGAATAAATTGAGGAAAGAAGAAATTAGGGAATCGTAAGTAGAAGGTTAACCGAAAGTCTCACTCATAAAATTAATTCGTCCGCAAAAATATAATTATGTATTCGGTTCTGTGAAAGTGGTATTTCTATAGACAAATCGGCTCATTAATAATGTAGACTAGTCTACATGGTGCAAGACTCCACTAATTTTAAAACGTTACTTCGATAAAAAATACATTAAATTTTAAATAAAATACATAAGAAAAATTCGAATTTTAGACTGCGTTTGTATTGAAATAAGGTTATAATATACAATTGAATGTGTTTGTGTATTTTTGTTTACATCCACATAACCTGAATTGAGTCGAAACTCAACATCAATTTCAATACCGAAGTATTGATGTTTTGGCACATATCTGTTAAGTGTATTTAGGTCGAAGGCAATTTGTGCAGGTAATCGAAGAATATGTGCATCCAATGAAAAAATAAACATACTGCATGTAAAATACGAGTAGAGTCGCGGTAAGTTACAAAGTAATGCTTGGTATTTCACTGCGGTCGCCATCCTGAGACGTACGATGATGAAGTCTCAATATGTCCAGTACTTACTCTGGCTATAATATTATTCAAACCTAAAAACAACAGTGTATTTACTTTTGCAATTTGGTGGGAGAAATAGACATTGCAATGGTACGTCAGCAACATAAGTCGCTACGCATTCGCGAGATTTGGAATTGTCTTACCATCCAAAATAATAATTATTTTCAATATCGTATGGCACTTCTCGGCATAGATGACTTTACTTAGTTATATTTTACGACTACAGCGTAGTACGTACAAATTTTAATACATAAAAAGGTTATCAAAAAATATGAAGTGTTCAGCGACTTATGTTGCTGACTGTACCTATCCCGGTAGACTTTCACATATGAGAGACCTACCACCAGTCAAATTTGGTAATTTGGTTTGCAATAAAGAATAAATTGTATTTTAACAGTTGGTTATTTCTATAGGTCCGTACTTTTCGTTAATTAAAGTTATATAAAACACGTGTTACTGTTTTAACAGAACAGCGTCAATTTAATTGTTACAAGCCATTACCCCTTGTTGCCCCCTGCCAAGTCAATCTGGCTACACAGCGTGGCCAAATGTGCACATAATGCCGTGATTAGAGCTTATGTAGTTAGGTATTAGTGACACGTTAAGTAAATTGATTTGTCACTCACATCTGGACACCTAGACAATACTGGCGAGATGATGAGTATTTCATATAGATATGATAACACCATCAATATAAGCTTTCAGTAGATCAGTAATAAGTGGACATTGTGTTTCATCCCATAATGTAACAGGGGGTCCATCGCCATATCAGGCACAAATTCTTGAACACTGATTGATAAAGAATAGAAAAATCTCATATTATTTTGCCGAACCCGTGATACGAATCTGAGACCAGAGTTTTGTAATCATGCCGTGCTCCGTAGTACACTCGAAGCAGTCTAGACAATATTAATAATTGCTGAATATTAGCTTCATGAGAACTTTGAACTGTGTGTTTTCAATCCCACGACAAAAGTATTATCACTAAACGGTTTACTTCTCTGGACCATAATGTGGTCTTTTGATTTGCCACGTAGGATAAAGGCTATTTGAATATTCTCAGAGACTCATTGAGCTTTGGTTGTTGGTGTTAATAATATATCTGCTACTGATTTTTTTTGACGCACAGAAGTAGCAATTACACGTGAAAAAGTGGGATATTCTTTAAAACACAGGCGTAATATAACAAATAAAATGGTTTTCTTTCTTTTCTTTCCTTATTTGGCTTCAATAAAAAAAAAACACACTATTTACTATTGCGGTGTCGCGATCCAACCAACAACCTTTTCTCAATCGACTTCTATCCAACTGTACTAGATATTAACATCAGCCTTTTAATTCCTTAATTCCTGCTTTACTACTAATAAAAGTGGATTGTCCATTATGTTTTAGCCGGATACAGCCGTGCCCAAGGGTGTTTTTATAGTCAATTTATTAACTGTAATTTTATCTTTATTCGCCTACAATAGCTTAAGCTCATACTAACATTATATGGAGTTATGGTCTGATATAGACATAATATCATATTATCTATTCAAGGTTGCAAGCTAGTAGAAGTAGATCTTATGTGAATATATGGGAAGCTCCTTTGATGTTCGCTTATTGAAAGCTGATTTTGATTATGAACACTTTTCATGTCAGACTAAGAACCTAGCATAATCTAGCATGCCTTAAAATATGCACATATAGATTATTTTTTCTGTTGCAATGACTGGTGAGACGAGCATTACATTTGTCTGATATTAAACGATACGACTTCTCATGGATAGTAGCAAAATAAACCCCATGATTTACAAAACAATACATACATTCTGCGCTCGTCATCCTGAGACTTAAGATATTCAGTCTCAATATGTCCAGTAGTTGTTCTGGCTCTGTTCTTCAAACCGGAACAAAATAGTGCATTTTCACTACTATTTGGCGGGAGAATTATACATTGCGGTGGTACCTACCTAGACGGCTCATATGAGTGATTGCACTAAAATATGTTTGTTATTTATATTATGAGTCATCATAACGACAACCTATGATGTATAAATCAAATATTGTATAGTTATTGACCGAATACATGGCGTTGTTAATAAACATGAAGAGCGTCCTTTATTAACTTAATGTAATTTAACAAAAAATGGACACTGAATTCACAATATTCGTGGGATTACACCGGAATTTCATTTTACAGCGTCAATATTTGTTTTCTCAATAAAGGTCCTATGAAAATAATTGTTAGAGATTTCTAAAACTGATTAAAATAAACCTTTGTCAAAGGAATAATTTGTTTTGAATTAATGCGAAGTTATTAAGTACTAAATATCAGAATATTTGCTGTGGAATTCAAAAATAATTAATTAAAAATAGAATAAAAAACACGATCCATATTCTGCTTTGATAATATGTTTATAAATGATTTACGGTGAGAAACTGTTATAATCCCATTAATTTGAATGGCATTGCCCGAAGGTTCCGACCGAAAATCTTAATATCGTATCGGTTTTTGCCGCATCACCCACTAACGGCTTTGTTCGGCTAATAGCCTTCATCTCGGCCATTTCGTGTATTAAACGGAGCCAAATCACCACCATATTTATTTCCTATCCTATTTGCATATTTACTATTATGCATTGTTTTAATTAGTACTCGTATAACTTAATATTTTGTTACATCTCGGAAGTATGCTTTGGGTAGCGTAGTTGTACATTGGTACGGTTATAAAGCTTATGTCTTGGGTTCAAATCCCGGGTTAAGCAAAGTTATATTGGTTTTTTTTCTATTCATTATCAGTCTGAAGTCAGAAATGGCGAAAGGCTCACTCTCATCACATCTGGAACAGAACATACAAGGCGATACGTGGGTGTTCTAGTAGCACCTTTGACTATCGCTTCAGGAAAAAGGCGTGAATTTATGTATGTAAGTATGTATACTTTATAACTTAAAAGAGCTAAAAATGGGGGTATTTGTACTAGTAAATTACATTTAAAGTTGTATTTAGTGAAATATAAGTGCTTAATTTGTAATTTTATTTTAATTACCCAAATTAATCTAAATTTAATTACCGCTTTTTTATTTCTGACAGTTTTATTAAAACCCCAACAATGTGTTTTGCTTTCCACAAGAACACCAGTGTGGAATATTTCAAAACACTCCAATGAACAGTTAAAAAAACATTGTTACTCAAAGGAGTCTCCTTTCATAATATTTAGTTTGGAGGCCTTTATTAATAAGCTACAGCAGACGGAACGTTACAATAAGCAGATCGATATTAAATTTAAGATTGTTGATACTGTTGGAAAATTATCCGGCCGAGTAATCCTGCTGACTTGGAATGAGTCGATATTCTGCACATACTTTCGCATTTTTGTCTTTTGCTAGTGCAAACATTACTTTCAGCCATGAATAGATTTTGAAACTGCAGCTCACTTGAAACATTTTATAAGTACCTACAAAAGTACGAGAATAGCAGAACAAGTATATACTAGGTGAAAAACTAGGCTTAATCGTTTCTATAGCGATATAAACATATATTATATAATTATACATAACATATTTTACAAAAACTTGTTTTCCTACAGGCTGGAGTTGATGAATACTGTATCTGTATCAGCCCTTATACATAGATTCCACTACAAGGAACGGGATTCCTCTACAATCTAGAGTAAGATTGAGAGTGGTTAAGCCATAATACCACCACGCTGGCCTAGTGCATGTTGGTGGACCCAACATACTATAGACATTCTTACAAATTCGCTATAGTATGCAAAGTTTCCTCACTACGTTTTCCTTCACTATTAAAGTGCGTGTTTATTGACTATCAATACACACATGACTCCGAAAATTCAGCAGTGTGCCCTGGGATTTGAAGCCGTGATCACGGTGAGCATGTCCGTTCACCAACAGGTCATCCCGCACTTTAATTCGCAGGATTAATATAGGATGATCAAAAAAGCAATTTAAGGAAATAGCGATGCGAATTTATACTAAGAATCAACAATCAATTGTGACCGGCTGTATAATAAAATACATACATACATACATAAACTCACGCCTTGTTCCCAGAAGGGGTAGGCAGAGGTGCCAGGGCACCCACATTTCGCCTTGTATGTTCCGTCCCACAATGTGATAGGTGGCGAGCCTATCGCCATATCGGGCACAAATTCCTGACTCTGGGCTGATACTGAATAGAAAAATCCAATATCACTTTGCCCAACCCGGGATTCGAACCCGAGACCTCAGCTTTGTAACCGTACCGTAGTACAACTACGCCACCGAGGCAGTGTATAATAAAATAAAAAGTTAAATAAGGGAAAATGGGGCATAGGGCAAACACTATGGAAAGTAAATCAATGTTTGCCAGAGCGAGGCAGGTGGTCGTGTTCACATCAAATTACGTTGGATTTGCTCATGTCAACAGGTTGGGACGGGACGGTAAATAGATTTTTAGATAAAACCATTTATTCATGCTTTTCTATTGAAATACATTTTGAAAAATCATTTTATTTTTATAATAATGTCGGCCTAGGAAAATTACTGTTGTAGTTCGTTCGGTGGATGGGGTAATGCTGTAATATAAAAATAGGAAATGCGTATTCGCTTATATAGTAACCACCGTATAGGATGATGTACAATCCGCCATAGCAACCGTGATAAGCGTGTCGAATTTTAGATTCAACCTGTACATATTTCTTTAACGAATTCGCTTTAATTTCCCTGAGGGCGAGAGCGGAGAGCTATAAAAACAAATGCTTCAATATAAGATCAAGCGTGACAATCAAAAAAAGATCACACTGACTTCTGTTTTTTTTTAAATTGGAATATATAAAAAAGACCTATTTTAATAACTTCTCGAGGCGGTAGGCGAACTATGACTAGAACTATGGCGTAAAATAATAAATATGACTATTAGTATACCATAATCTTTAATTCTATATTGTATCGTCACCTGCTGTAGCATATTTTTTTATGATCCCAAATAATCACAGTATGTGGCTACTTAGTCACTTACTCATAGTCATGTCACTGTTACATGTCCATCTTTCCCTTAGTTTAACCCTCTTTCCATATCTATTTACATACTCATCGTTCGTGGTTTTATGCTTTTTCATGCTTACATGCCAAATACGTAGACAACAGTACTAAAAAAATATATTTAGAAAGACAAACGAGTGAAAGGTTTGCTTATAAACCTAATTTATTTCAGTGTTGATATTACGAGTATGTGGAAAAAGTTATTTCTAAATATTTTTCCTGTCTGAGATATATACGCTTTCCGAAATCTTATCGTAATTTTTCTGTTGGAAGAATCAATGGGCTCAAACAAGTCGTTTCTGAGTACAAATTTAAAATCGGAAATTTTGTTAATTTCTGAGATGAAACAATGCTTTCCATGTATGTTGCCTAGGACTGTAACAGGAACCTATCATAGAAGTAGGCTTGTGTTCATTAAAGGCAAAATTAAGATCGATGTAACTTTGTGGCACTCCGCACTAGTATTGTCTTCCTACCCCAGTTGTGACTTTGAATACGCGAGTAATAAAATACTTATTCGTTCCAATTTTAAACAACATAATACCAAGCGCAAATTGCACATGTTTTAACTCTCGTTTGCCTTGCATGATAGTGCATTGATAACAAATAAGTACTGGTTGTTGCTGGCACATCTGCCCGTAACAATTGACGATCGGATGCGGGCGCGCTTCCAACTGTGTTCCAGGGCTGTCCAGGTACACGTCAATTTATCCCGGATTGCGTAACGTCATCAATGGATTTCCCGGACAATGATAAAGCCGTGATTTTGGATCGTGTGTAGGGTATTTTATTAAGGTTGATTGGAAGTGATGAAGTCTGGTTTATTTGGGTTGAAATGTTGATTTAAAGATTTTTAAACTCTAGTCTTCGTGCCTTAAGAAATAAAAATGAAACTCGTGGTTTTTATATTTTGTAGAGCTCATTTTCATCCTAGGGCATCATATTTGGCAAAGTTATTGCAATGTTGGGCACAAATAAGAGCCTTGAATACTATACTTTTCTAAGTTTTCGAATAAGTTATCACAATATATCATTCAAAAATAGATTTTATTCACTAAAATCAAAGAGTGTATTCAATTTTACATCATTTGCTTCATAAAAATACTTACAGAACCACAAACCTACCATTACACTATTTAAACACCTGACTCACTTATAACAAATAGAAGCAGCCCTTATCTAACCGCAGCCAATTTTAATAAGTGCGGATTCCACAGTCGTGTGACAACCCTAATAACAGCCCCTTATCGCGTACGTGGGAAAGGAAACGTAATAGAGGCAATCGTTACGCCCGCCCAAGAATATTAACCGACCAAATAATGAAGCCCTAGTTTTACACTTGTAACCTTTGTTTTTACTGAACAACCTAATTTATTCAATGTGCGCGATAACACTAGCCACTGGTAGACATATTTTCGGTAAATGTTAATAGACTAATTTGTTCTGTTGTGGTGGGGTACTAGCAGATTTTTCGTTTGAGCCGAGTTTCTTAGTTATGTAAGAGAAATTGCAACTTTAAGTGTTGTCAGTTATAAAATTTGTTTATGCATACGCTCATTAGTAATTATGGCGCATATTATAAAATTTTATTAAGATTTCATGTTTAGATCACACAGATTTTAGAGTTTAGCAAAACGCTTATACCAAGTTATAAGAATATCCCTTCATGTTTTACCAACAAAATTGCCATACACGTTTCTGAGATATTTTGAAGCATAATATGATCGGAGAACGTCAATAGTCGTTTGTACATGTATGAGGCCACTGAAGCGATCTACTACATATAGTTATAAAATACACGGAATCTTTCCTAGTAGTAACCACAGGTAGTAACATAGAACGCGAGGTTTAGTTTTGTTTTAAGTTCGGTAATAACAACGCAGTTTCGTAGCCTCAGATGGTTTCACGGTTAATTTAGACAGGCGAAAGGTTCACTTACTTAGCTCAATAGATTTTCTAGAAGGCACAAGTTTCGGAATATTTGAGTGAAAAGACAGTTCATTCACAAAAATAAAGAAATATTTAAAGGTGGTTGAACATTAAGCTCTGTAATGTTCACTAAAATACGCCTGTCTTCAGTGAAAAAATTAAATCCAGGTTTCCAACTATCAGTTACATTACAATTGGGAAATTCTTATGGAGGATTCTTAAATATGTGGGTTGCTTTACGGCATGCTCTTCTACCGACAAAAGGTAATGATAAATACGTAAAATGTACACTTAAACCTGCGTCTAAAATTTAAATCGTTAAATCGAAACACTCAGCCTTATCTCAATAACCTCGTTTTGGTCATTGTTAACATTACTTCTTTAACCTGATACCATTTAAACACGTTACAATTTTTGTTCTTGGATGTTCGCCAATGGTTCGTTGTTTATTTGTTTTGGACAATTTTATAGTCCTAGCAGCAAAGTAAAAATAAAATTTTATATAAATCAGTTCCAGCCTGCCCGGGTTTATTTCCATTCTCTGACCACTGCGGCCCTTTATTAATCCATTAGGTTTGCTTCTTAATGAAATTTTCATATTAAAACAACATTAAAAGATTAACGGGGACTCAAGAAATACGTCAAGTTTGGATTTGTAGGATTTTGCTTCATAATTATTTTATTATAATTTCTACGATGTTTGAAATGTAAGAATACTTTTTATACCTAATTGTGTTGCCTTCAATGTTCTAATCTCCAGGAGAATTACAGAAGTTTATTAGTTCCATTTATATAGCATGGGGCCAGTCAATGACCAAGCGTTGATCTGTTGATAAGTGATAAGCGCCACACTTGAAAATTTACAACACGTAAATCATACATAGCTTTGTTTTACAAGACCAGAGGATAATATAGGTATTAGACATCCAACAAACTTGTCCGTCGAAAGAAAGATAAAGTAAAGCCGTTGTTTCATGTGGATTTTATTTAAGGAAATGGGACCACCTCGTCTCGTCACCCCATTCCTAGGCTTACAGTAGTAAAGCATGACTTTACCATTTTACAGACTAATAAAATCACAAATTACATTTCTCATTTAAAATGTCGAAGTGCAACGTAACACTGACCTAATTTGAAGGTCGGGACACTTCGGAACGCACCGCATTGTTAGGAAATAACGTCGGCGCCACAATGCATTTGCATCGAATATTTGACAAACATCTTGTCAATCAAATTTTGTTTGTTTTATCCCATTCCAATGTTTGATAAACAACGGAAATACAACGCGTTCATACAATATTGGTTAAACAGCACGGGAAATGCCTATGCTATAAATAGCGTTATATTATAATTCATGATATTATTGATTACACTACCAACGGCTCCGTTTTCGGTAGCAGTCTTGATATAACCTGTATACTGTTATGTGGCCTATTAAGGGTTGGTGGAAATCACATACTTTGAAGAGGTGTCATATTAAAAATTCTACGACCTAAGCATATAAATTTCATTAATTGCATAGTTTTAATATCCAACAAATCCGGATCCTGGACAAGAGCACATATAATATTAAAATTCCTGATAAATTATGACACCTACACGAATTTAGCAACAATTAATTTCGCGCCGGTCCAGCATACCGTTGAAATTCCGAAGTTCCTGAATGGCGTTCGCGAATTACTTGAATATTTGAAAATGTTGTAGTTTGATACTACATACATGATATAGGGATACAGATTATATTTTATATTTGAAATAAATTTACATTTTATTGCTGCTTTTTGGAATATGGATATTATTTGTTAAATTAGTACTGCAAACGTATTTGACATCCCTTTCTATACAATGCAGAGTTCGTTCCTCTGTTAGGTAAGAAGGAATTTCAATATTGCTTCTAATTTACGTACTCTTTAGATACTCTTCAAATAGCTAATCTAGTAAATATCCAAACATTGCAACACATTATAATTACTACAAAAAAGAAAACGACGAAAAATACACTCTAATTTTCAATAAATCCAATGAGTTCAAAGATGGTATATTTTTCATGATCAATTTACTCACAAAAAATCTGGCTTCAGACATTTCTTTTCGTTTTACGACCGTCTTCCTGACGTCAACCCTCAGCGATTAACCGCAAAAATTAAGCTATTAAATATTAAAATTTTAATCACTCGTAAACAAATGACGATCTTGTGAAAACAGGATACACCGGGATTAACGAGCTCAAGTTTATCTGATATATAATGAAGGAAGTTGTTACACTGGCCATACTGAAGTCAATTGCAAGGTTTCATAAACGATGACTTGCGGTTACGTGTGTAAACATCCTAGTGTATAAAAATGAGGAAAAATGAAAGGAATTTCAATTTGGGACTTAGTTTAAGGCTGATTATCTATGCAGTTCACGTTTTGTATTTGAGAATGAGTTGCGTAAACAAATTCCTCAGTTCTCGCATATGGCACTAATTGAAATATTTTAATATTTTTTGAATATATTCAAAATTTCTTGTGTAATACGGGTCGAAGGTATCAGGGGCATATGGTTCTTAAGAAAACCAAATCTGAAACCTTCGGCTGATACAATTGTTTTTATAACACACGTGATAAGATACACTTGTATGGGTAATTAATACAGGTTACATACATACATTAACTCACGCTTTTTTCCCGAAGGGGTAAGAAGACGTACTACCAGGACACCCACGTTTCGCTTTGTAAGTTCCTTCCCACGATGACATAGGGTCGAGATTATCGCCATAATCGGGAACAAAGTTCTGAGTCCGTACTGATATTGGATAGAAAAATCCAATATCACTTTGTCCTTCCGGGGATTTCAAGTCGAGACCTTAGCATTGCCATCCTAATACAGATTAATATCAATAGTATTTGGTGGATAAATATTATTCTTATATCTCGTTGCAGGGTCCGCGTCTATCGTTTTTAATGCACATTTTCATTTTTCATCACTTCATTTGAGGGCAAGATCCTAGTCATTCATAATATGACTTTTGCAATAATAAAGAATTTAGTCAGAATTCATTTCCAAACGCCTTTAAATATATTGGATGTAGAAAATCATATTAATGGATGACATAAAATGCGTGCAATGTATTAACATCTGGGATGTTATTGATATGAAACGGATCCAGATAATATAGAAATTGAAATTATGGTATACTGGTTTCAGTCGCGTTTCGGATATAAAATTATTTGAGATAATTCTATAGTTATTGAATTCACTTAAGATATCAGTTTTTTTTTTTATAAAAACTACCACGATTCTCTCTGAAACGGCCTGATATTATTCAAAACTTTCACATTTTAGTTTGAACGGTTTCGGATAAATTTTGAATATCCATTAGTTTCGGTTACGGACGTTGAACGCTATACATATGAAGAGGATCAAAGGATTAACATACATACATAAACTCAAACCTTTTTCTCAGAAGGGGTGAGCTAACCCCCCCCCCACCCCTTCTGGTCCTAGTAGCAACTAAGATACCCACGTTTCGCCTTGTATGTTCCTACCCACGATGTGATAGGGGAGGCCTATCAGCCTAAAGGATTTCCACTATTATTTAGTACGTTCTTGTATGGAATATTACAAGATTACCCGCGTACTTTTAGCTTCAAGATGCTTTCTTTTACGCACTCATTCACCGCTTTAACTACGCATAAAACTGTGCCAGACGGAGCAGTACGTGTACACTTCGCTTTAAACATTGTTTTGTTATGTTATAGCAGATTGCGGTAGGAACACCGGCGAGTTAATTTAGATTTTTATAAACACCGTTTGCGGTTCAAGCGAAAAACTTGGGCTGAATCTAATAAAACTGTTCAAACATAATTTGGAGTGTATATTTTTTTACAGGGCTGCGAGAGTTATATTGAGAAGAGTTAGTAGAATATGTTGATCTATTGCATATTAGTAGGGTATCGAGCCCGGGTTTACCCGGACCGAAAAAAACCGGGTTTTCCCGGTTCTAAAGATTATAAAAAAACCCGGGTTTGGTTTTTAAAACTCGGGTTTTTCGAGTTTTTTTTAAATACTTTTGTTTTTGTTATTTATTAAGTTTAAGCCTCTTCGAATGCAATAATAAGTAAATGGAATAAAAATACGCTTTGATAAATTATTATTTATAACGTAAAAGTAGCTTCGGTGCTACTTTCCTGCCAATAAAACAAGACATGCAAGTTAAATGGAACGCGCGCGTCCGTCTCAAGACATGAATGGGGTGAAGTGTGGAGCAGTGGGTTAGTTATATTATTAAATATATATAAATTTAACTGTTTTTGTAATTTGTAAAGTACTGTTTTATTTATTTAAATTCTTCCTCATCCTTTATATTTTGTACTCATTATAGGAAAAGTGCGTGGTGGCCTGTTGGTAAACGGACTAGACGCAACTGCCAACATGTTCACGGTGGTCTCGGGTTCGAATCCCAGGGCACACCTCTGACTTTTCGGAGTCATGTGTGTATTGATAGTCAATCACAGACATCACATCAATCATCTGACTTGACACAGCTGGTGAACCAGCCCACCAGGATCCCGGATGTGGCGAGTCATGCGCCTTCTCTGCTGGACCTTCTGCTGGCGAGTCACCCAGCCGGGTATCGTGTGATGCCGTTAGTGCGCCTCTGGGCACTTCCGATCACTACCTGGTTGGGTCGTCAGTACCTTTCGCTTCACCTCCACGTCCCGTGCAGGTTAAGCGGAGAGTCTGGCATTACTCGTCGGCAGATTGGGATGGTATGCGGGAATATTTCGCATCCGTCCCTTGGAGGCAACGCTGCTTTGAGGGCAAAGATCCTTCAGCAAGTGCCAACGCTATTGCTGGCGAGATTAGGCTAGGAATGGATTACTACATTCCTTCCTCTGAGATCGCCAGTAAGGGCCATGGACGCTCCTGGCTTAATCGTGCTTGCGCCGATGCTGTCGGTGACAAACAAGGCGCGTATCGCGCTTGGATCAGGGGTCGCGCCAAGAAGGATCCCAATATCGGTTCCTTCAAAGGAGCCTACAACCGGGCCACCAAGACCTGCAAGAAGGCTTATGTTAGAGCAGATGCCCAGCGCATTAGCAGGATTGGGCGTGCGTTGGCCAATCACCCGACTAGCAGTCGTGCTTATTGGAGTTTGGCCAGGGCCGTTCAGTCTAACTTCTGCCGTCCAGCATTGCCTCCGCTGAGGTACCCGGAAGGTTCGCTGGCTCACAAGCCGCAAGAGAAAGCTGCCTTACTGGCAAATCCCTTTGCGGCTAACTCCCGCCTCGAAGACCGTGGTTCTCCGACGCTGCCCACACTGCCTGACTGCGGTTTCTCTAAGGCGGATATTCGCATCAGGCAGTGTGATGTGCGGCGTGAGTTACGATCTCTCGATGTGCGGCAGCGAAGCCAGTGGTCCGGATGGGATACCAGCGGTGGTTTTAAGAGCTTGCCGAGTTGTCTCCTGCACTGACTCGCCTCTACCGAGCGTCCTATCGCACAGGTGTTGTGCCGGAATCTTGGAGAGAGGCCAATGTGCAACCGATCCCCAAAAAGGGTGATGGGTCGGACCCTACCAATTACCGCCCTATAGCTATCACCTCAATGATGTGTAAGGTCATGGAGCGGATCATAAACGCTCAATTGGTCCGCTACCTGGAGGATCACTCGTTGATCAGTGACAGACAATATGGATTCCGTCAATATCGAGCAACGGGTGATCTTCTAGCGTTTGTCCTTCATCGCTGGGGAGTGAGGCGATTGACAGGCGTGGCGAGGCTCTAGCTGTGAGCCTCGACATAGCCAAGGCGTTTGATAGGGTCTGGCACCGTGGTCTTCTTTTCAAGCTTCCGGCATACGGTCTGTCCGGCAACCTGTGTTCGTGGATTTCCGGCTTTCTGCATGGGCGTAGAATACGTGTAGTCGTCGACGGACACGCTTCGGCGCTCATGTCGGTAAATGCCGGAGTTCCACAGGGCTCGGTGCTGTCGCCCACCTTGTTTATTCTGCAAATAAATAACATGTTGTCGCTTGGCAACATTCATTGCTATGCAGATGACAGCACAGTTTATGGGCGATACCACTGCGGGCCTCCGGGTTGCCGAGTCGAAACTGTGAGGGGACGTGAGGATCTTGTCATTGAGCTCAACCGGACCTTGGATCTCATTTCTACATGGGGTTCCAGGAATACGTTTGAGTTCAATGCCAAGAAAACTCAGGGGTGTGCGTTCACGTGCAAAAAATCCCCATTCTCTCCCCTCCCCATGCTTCAGGGTACTCCCCCCTTACTACTCCCCTCTTAGTGCGGGATGACCTGAGTATCCTTGGTGTGGATATCCGCTGTGATCTCAATCCAAGGAATCACATCGAGGGCGTAATATCTGCCACATCACGCAGGGTTGGAGTCCTGAACAGGGTGCGTCGGTTTTTCACGCCCGGTCAGCTTTGTCGCTTATATAAAGCGCAGGTCCGGCCATTGTGAATGATGCAGACGTTACGAGCAACTCAGAGTCGCTACAACTCCGGAAGGATGTCGCCTCTCTAAGCGTGTTCTACCGCCTGTATCACGGTGAGTGCTCTGAAGAATTGTTCAACTTGATCCCCTCATCTCCATTCCTTACCAGAACCACGCGTGCTGGCTTGCGAAGCCATAGCTTGACGGTCCACACCATTCCGGCGCGAACCAAACGGTTCTCGAATTCTTTTTTGTGCAGCACCGTCAGGCTGTGGAATTGTTTGCCGTCTCACGTGTTCCCTCCATCCTACAATCCTGGGTCCTTCCGCCGTAGCGTGAAGAGGCACCTTAGCAGGCCGGCATAATTGTTTCCATTAGCATGGGACCGCCATCCGAAGCCAATGGATACTCTGCCTGGGCGGCATTTGCGCTTAGCATCAGGTGCAATGCCGCCACTATGCCGGGCCAGATTAAAAAAAAAAATAGCACCACGCACTAAAACGGTGAAGGAAAACATCGTGAGGAAACCTGCATACCATAGCGATTTATAAAAATTTCTATGGTATGTAAGTCCGCCAACACGCACTAGGCCAGCGTGGTGGACTATATGGCCTAACCACTCTCAGCCGTACTGTCGATTGTAAAGGAGGCCCGTGCCCTGCAGTGAGACGTATATGGGCTGATACAGATAGGAAATCGATATATAAACGCAGATTAGTGTATTTCAAAAAAATACAATGAAATGATCGAAATGCTCGAAAAAACCGGTCTACCCGGGTTTTGATTACTCTTAGACCCGAAAACCCGGGTTTTCAAAATTGAACCGAGTTTCGATGCCCTACATATTAGCGGACTTAACTATTTGTCTTCATCGCTCAAATTGAATTCAAAACTCGTTAGAAAGAGATAGAAAATTCGATAGATAAAACAGGTTTTAAAAGTGTCTATGAATAAGGCAGTAATTGTATAACAAGGTATTGGAAATTTTCCGCTATATAAATTGCGAATAAAAATAGAACGATATTAAACATACTCTTTAATTTTATGGTTAACTTTGGCATTTGCTCGTTCGTACAAAAGAATCTATTACGTTAAAGGATCAGTTATTGGATTGAAATAAATTTCCCTTCCGACCCCAATTCAATTTTCAAGATGAAAGAAATCCTTTATGTTGTAGGTAAACGTAGAAAACGTTCGTTTTGTACCATGGCATAAAACAATTAAGATTCATTGCCAACGTGCCAGCCACATGATGTTAAACAGATTTGTTTTTCATAATTTATATGATAGTTAGCTCCGGGTGTAGTGCTGCCCCGGTATGTTTGGTATTGTTACTTTGAACTTTTTGTTTCAATAAACGTACATTAATGTTAGTTTTTTAAACTAGATTACGCTTGTCGTGTTTTGTGATTTGTTGATTTAATTACATTCTTTCAGTCTACACACTTCAAAATTTTGTAGTTTGTGTATACGTAGTAGGTAATAATAACTCAATGGCTATTATTTATTAATAAACTCATTATTGCACACACAAAAAAAAAAAAAATATAATTGAAAATGACACACATAAAAAGTAAAATTGGCAGTATTATTGCTCAAAGCCAATGTCTTACATCAACCATGGGATGGATTAAAAAAAAATGAAGTATGAAGAACTGTGAGGGATAGAAGCTAAAAAGGAAATGTATACAAGTTTTTTAATATTAAATAAGAATAATTTAATATTACTAAACTCGGAAATCTCTTAAGGTCTTCAAACCCAAAAAAAGATTATTTTATCATAGAGACGATTTACACCCTATAAGACATAATATTTCGTCTGACCTCGCCCGATATCCCAATCTTAATATTATTAAGAAACATTCGTATACTTCTCAAATAGTTGAAGTGTTAAGTATATCCGGCACTTAAGGACTCTCCGTAGAAGGTACTTTAGCTAAAGTGTTTGCAGTTGCTTGAGTCTTCATTCTGCTTAGAGTGTGGACATAGGTGAGCTCCAATTGAGTTTATTTGTTGAAGAGAAATCTCAAAGAGATGATTAGGAAATGTATTGTAATTCAGGAGTAAACAACTGTTTTTTTCTTCAGATAATAGAAAAAAAGAGTTGACTAGTTTAAATGACAATAAATTCTTGAAATATAGGTATCTATAGGCTTTTGATAAATCAGGCCACTTTTTAATTTCATTTGACACAAGGTTAATCAAAGATCATCAAATACTCAAGGTTAGTTAAAATTAATAATAATTAAAGTAAAAAAAAAACATTAAATAGCCCAACTGGTTGATGATTGAGACACAACATTCAGTGACTATAATTCTTGAGTTTACAAACTTCTTGAGTTTCTAGACCATTGATTTTCTTAAGATAAATAAGAGATGTAGAAGCTAATACACAGTGTATACACAGTGAGCGAGACTTTAATGAATAAACTTAACGGCCTAATTTCTGTGAGACCAAACTACATTTGTTTACTCAAGCTTTAGTTTCCAGCTTCGCCTCCTGCGGCGTTTTGCGTGTCATCAAATTTAGTTATAAAATGGCTATTTATGTAAAATTATTCTAGTCAGATATTAATAAAACAGTGTCATTCTTTATTGAATGATATCGTGCGTAGTTTTATAAAGTTATCTTGAATTGATGATCCAAAACGAAGTTTGAATGTTCAATGTACGAAAAAAGATATAAGATTTCAATTTTAAACATAAATACTATTCTCTATGCTACCATACTTATCATTCACTGCAAAATTAGTCTACGCTTACGACGTACGCTAATGGGGGATTCAAAAATTTTGTGGAGTGTTTAGGCACAATCAGTTTTACGTACAGCGTCCGAACATCGAACTTCGTTTAGGATCATAGAGTTACTCCCATAAACATCATATTTACTTCCAATCCCATTTAGCTTTCTTCATTAGAATATACTTGATGATCGATTGAACTTACTACTTTAAAGTTCATCAGGATTCATAAGGCTTAAGGCTTAGTGAAGTTTGTAAGCGGTTGTGGATTCAGCCTGCTTTCATCAGAACGCTTTTAAAAACTTGAGAAGAACTGTGTTTATACGTAAATTTTCTGTTGTTGACAAAGGTAATGGAAAATGAAAAGTTATCAATACCCAATCTACCAATACTCGCTTATAAGTTATATAACATAAAACAATATCATAAAAGATTAATTTTCGATAGAACACGATTTTGACGACAACCCTTAATGCCGTGATGTCAGATATTCCCAAAGCGCGACCGTTATAAATTGAACCTAACTACTTGCTTAATATTATGAATCGGCACACTCATATGCTAATAGATTGCTAATAATTTTCATGTTAATGGCGAACTGAGGTAAAGAGGATTACGTATGTCATTTAAACGGATTTATTTGTTATCTCTTTTTAAAATAGCAGACTGTTTTCTTTGATCTGTCTTCTAATATTCGGTCCATTAGATTTCAGAACATATTATTAAGTGTTAAAAATGTAGTGTCTTATTTTTTGAAGTGCGTTTTTTTCGCAAGAATTTGCGTGCAAAATGTTGCGTATTTTGCGATAAGAATGCTCATTACATTATATTTAAGTATATTTCCGCCAAGTTCCTTAATCGTTGTTAAATCATAATCAAATTACCATAAATCATTTCTCAGATATATCTGAACAAATTTACGCTTCGAACTGAGAACATATTTCCAAAACCGATTATATGTACATATACTAATACGTAACAGAAATTGCACAACATAAATTCAAACTTTATTACCATATCGACCAAACTAAACATTCCATTATGTATATTTCGTTTGACTAGTCCAGCACAGTCGGCTTATTATGCTCATATTAATACATGCACTCGTACAAGCGGTCCGCTGAGTCTGATATAGCCGTCAAAGCTTTAGTACTCTCTACAACATATCTTACAAGAATAATGTCTCTGGAGATTGTGCCACGTTTGCTTTGCAGTCTCTTTGGAGTATCAAATTTTAGTGTTATATTCTGTATTAAATATGGAGGGTTGTGTGTCCCCGAAGAGGTAGGCAAATATAACACTATCGCTACAGTTCACTGAGCTTGTTTTTATTACAAATGTGATATGAGCCTTTGAGATGTAAGTGATATGCCAAAGATAAAATTTATTTAAAATGTATTATTAAATCTCCTAATACCCAGGGCTATTGTACGTTTTTCAATCTGTAGAACACAGAAGTTCTCTTCGGCTTAGTAATACTGCGTCATCTTTCACGGCAAAATTATATTTTTTTTCTCATAAAACTTAATATACGTTTAACCAGAAAGCACGTACATACATAATGCAATAAATTATAAGACTTTTAAAACCTTTTACGAAGAAACAGCACACGCTAATACAATCCCGTCCAACTCGCAGCAAAGTTGAAAGATGTCACTCACGAGTTCGTTCACTTAGCAAAGTTTCCGAGTAATAAAATTACAAGATGAAATATCAAAGGAAACTCCAGTCGTATATTTGAACATTTAGATGATAGAATTTAATTATATCGTGTTTGTTAAAGTTTTTATTATGCTCCCAATTGATTTACGATTGTGTTTGAAAATATATTGCGAATACGAAACGCGGCGCTAAAATATTCAATTACATTTATTTATTGACAGTTTTATAAGATTTTTCACTTTGATCTGTGGAAATAATAGGTTTCGCATGTCTTGTTCTTAGATCAGCATGTCAGGTTTCTTATATAAGTAAATCCATGACGCTTAAGCATCCATTTCACCGAGGAGATAAACAAAACTGTTACATGTTGATTTTATTTCGTTCCAATACGTGACTGGGATGAGTCCATAACAACTGAAGGGAAAACTACCAATTTCATTCAATGAAATTAAAAAAGATGGTATCTTTATAAAACTTGTATCCGCCATATTTGACTACTGCTGACTATAACTAGACAACCAAACGAGAATATAAAAGAAAATGTACTTCTTCCATCCAAGAATGTAAAATGGAGATCACGTAATCTTTGTGTGTTGGAATGCCTTCAAAGCCGAAACAACAGTATACTACCTAAACATAAATGATACACATTATTATGTGCTTCCTTTGTACTTGTTATTTCAGTTAGTCAAAATGTCGTCAACCCGCAATGTGCGATGTATTCTACTTTTCTGGTGTTTTAGCCACTGCATATGCGGACCAGTTACTGAAACGATATATGATAGCATGTGTCAAAATATCGTGGACCTTATTAGCTCTCATTCATTTTTAGTATTACGGGTACATTGCGTAGTTTAAAAAACGATGTAATTTTCTGTTACAAAATTGTATACTTGCTTCCAAATCCAATGAAATATAAATTGTATTCAGTCTGTAATCAGTGATATTACCACGCGTTCTGTGTTTCTTAAACGGTTCGCTTAAATCCATTTTATACTATTAAAATATAGGTAAATATAAGACTTAAAATGTAAAATGGAATTATTGAAGCTATAAAATGTACCCACACGTCCTATTTAAAACAGTTGACCATTGTTTGTTCTGAAATCTTTGCAATTCAATCTGTAACTAAGACTTTCATTCATGAACTCTAGCGCTCGCTTCAATGCAAACTCAGTGCAAGCGTGGTATTAATAGATAACAGTGTGACCCCTATTGTTGAATTGTACCGAGATTAAAACGGATATTCAGAGAAGTGCTTGGTGATTTCACGGCAAAATATGCAGCGTTCAATGACCTGACAATAATTACTGAAAGTCATTCCAGTGTTTGATTGAAAGAATGACCATTGAAAGATTTCGCTGTTGCAAATAAAAATAATGATCGAGAATGTAAAGTTGGTTTATAAAATTCTTAGTCAGTTGTCTGGATGTTGTTTTGCTGGTTTGAATGGACTAAATTTTTTCGACGACAGAATTTTTTTCTGTAATCTTTAAGGTTTGTGAGACAGATTGAAAAGGGGTTCGGTCTTCCAGCGTGGCATGCTTGTAAATATTGACTTAAAAACATAACTGTACTGTATCTCCTCTAAACCCAAGAGTTCCACTGAGAGGAACTAAGTAATAGTTCTGGCCTACGTGGAGTTAGTGTAGGTTAGCTTCTGCAACGATTTCTATTGATGACAGAAAATATTAAGGCTGCTACCGAAAACAAAGCCGGGTGGAGGTTTTAGTGACTTCAGACACAATTAAATTCAAAACAAAGCAAACAATTTTTTGTAAAAAAAAATCTAACGTTGTTTTTAGATGGTAAATACATAATTTTATTATAATAAAACCTTTTTAAAGACGCTTTGGTACGCAAGGGTTTAAGTTATTAAAATAGCAAAAACTATGGATTAGATGGTAACCAAACACATTGGCATTTAAAGAAGTCACAAAAAGATTGTCGCATTTCTTAGTGACATTTTTAGTTGTATTGTGTTTGTAGGCACTAAAATACCATCCGACTTCATTTTCGGTAGCAGTCTATATACTGTAGATTCCGAATATTCCAAGTCTTACATTGTACAATGTTTTAAACACCGGTAACAGCGTGGCTTCTAGATAAAATTTCCGTAGCTATGTGAAATATGTTTCATAGGTGTGGAGAGTACGTGTGTCTGTTTACTATCAAATTCCCAAGTCTGTACCTAAACGCGTGTATAATCCATAATTATATATTTTCCATAACGTGATCTCATAGCGGTTTATATCTAGGGTTGTCTGAATGCTATCGAGCTGGAAGAACTAATTCTTCGATTTGTAATTGAGATATCCTTCTTTTCTTGTTGCAATGTGTGTTAAAAATATATTTTATATTCTGCCTAAAATAAAAGCATTGGCCAGCAAAATATATTGTTATAATTATTATGCAAGTGAAAACCCTATGCAAATTATGAATTTACACGTTCTTAAAATCGTACTTTGTTATAAGTCGATGTGCAAACACCTATACTTTGTTTTTTTAGTGCTAACGAAGGTTTAATGTGAATATGTAACACGTGGTCTTTTAAAATAGCATGCAACATTAATATTTTAAATTTACGTCTCATACTCTCTGTTATACGCTTGAAAATATATTCTGTAGCATTTTGTTGGTTTCTCTGTTATTTTATACGAAACACCAGTACTTGTAAGCTCCGTTTTAAAAATTATTTCAGCAAATTGTGCTAAATTGGTTTTTGTGTCGAAATTAACCGAGTAGAATACGAAATGAATATCCTCTTTTATATTATTTCGAATACGAAAGTAAAGTGAATTCAAATATATTATGTATATATGGTTTCTTATCAGCTTTTGCTCTTCCAACATCTTTGTTATATTCAAACAAAATTTCATAAGTACTTAGTACTCCAAACTTTTAAAACTTTGTATTTTAATGCTCTTGAATAATACGTTTATACACAAAGAACATGACATAAATGTATTCTCGAAAACACCAATCAATTTGTTTAAAAAAATATACCTTGCAGACTTCTTCGATTTTCCTTGTTGTTAAAGTAACTATAAAAGCACTTACCAATACTTCATGTGATATTAAAAAGGATATGGATTAGTGATGAGAGCGAGACACCAGCTCCTTGGCCTCGTGTCTTGGGTTAGGTACCTCAACGCCACTGGAGTAAAGCCAGGGTATGGCAGACCCTGGCCCACAGTGCTTTCCGTACTAAGTCCTTCCGAGTCCGACTCCCCCCCTTCGGACTCAGAACACCCCCCACTTGAGTCCGATTCAGGCCCCCCCTCCCTATACCCGTAGTATGGCATGTCGGTCGACATACACTTAACTTATAAGCTCATTTTATCACTTGCACAGTATATTCACTAACACTACATTTTAACGTTTGCTCAACTATATAAATAGGTGTCCGTTTGTACTGGAAGCGTGTGTTTTGACTGCTCCGTCGCTACGCTTGTGACAGCCATGATTGAGATACACGAGTTTTATCTGGAACAAAAGAAATAAATTATTAAATCGACGGGTAAACTCAGGCTGCTTGCGGAGTGAGGTACTGATGATGGGTGTACTGCAAACAATGGAATTTTGGGTAATATTACCGTTGAAATTATGCGTTAATTATGCGTTTTATATTTCGTTATGAATTTCATTAATTATGCATTGAATATTGATGACTTTATCAGATTTGCATGACGTATTGTCGTATGTTGAGATATACCTATCGTTTTTTGAAATATCAGCCGGGAAGATTATTATTGCACTCGAAATACATAATATGTTTTAGCCGTCTGTTCTGGTCGGCGAACGCGTGATACTGCACTTGCCGTCCGCGGCATCCATTAGGTAAATTTTGGGCACCATTGGCCAGTTTTGCACGCGATATGTCCTATCCACTGAACAATTTGATATGCTTTTCTATTTTAGTTAATCGTTTTTTAATCGACCTGTTGGAAGCGGCTAACAGATCGATGTGGAGATACTTGGGGGTGGCCTTTGTTGTGTAAGTGGACTTCCTGTGGCTGAGATGATGATGATGATGATTTTTGAATCAGCTGCTCTGTATATTACTCACTGCCACATCAAATTTCTAGTCTGTTTGACAATGTCAACAATCCACAGTCATAATAAATCACAAAAACAACAGGTATTTTAGAATAACAATAACTAAGCTTAAATAAATAAATTATAAATCATAAATTATACAAAAGCATTCGAAGAAAGGTTAAATTGGCCGCTTAATAATGAATACGACAAAAATGACTAATGAGCTGTTCGTGCACAGAGGAAGCTATAAAATATTTATAGAATTGTAGCGTGCAGTTGAGGGCAGTCGCTTACAAACTGTTTCCATTACACCTAATGACTTATCAAAGTCATGGGACATATTTTAATGTAGAAAGTATTTAGTGCCTAGATTGGTCTAAATTAATAGTATAAAGTAGGAAATATTTGATTGTTTATTTGCATTGAATAGGCTCTTAAACTACTGGACTGATTTGAATAAATTATTTCTACGCTATCCATGATGAACAAAGGAGATAGAATATTTGGGTATACCTTGGTCTTTGTCAGTAATTTCAAATCGGAGTAATTTAATTTCTCCTACTGAAGGGAAGCTTTGTAGTTTTGTGGGGTTAACAACTGAGTTTAGGGTGCTTTTTGTTATTCATTTTTTATTTATATATTTTGATTTATTTATTTCAGGTAACAAAGGACCCACAAAAAATATTTATAATTTATAAAATGGGTTACAAATGAGTATGTCGTTCATGTGATAAAAACTGACCATTGGTATTCGTAACGTCCTTAATACTTCAGGATCGATGGTTCATTGTTGATATTTAGAAATGGGTAAGGAAAAGAGCCAAAGAATTGGATTGGTTATTAATATGATTGTTATTTTAAAAAATCAGATTCATTACATAGTTTCATGTCTTTAATAATTTGCTTACTGTGGTAATACCACTATTTGTGCTTTTAAATAATTGAAATCGGTATGTTACTTATATTATTTTTAAGTAAACTGTCAAAATTTCATAGTTCATACTGGTAAGGCGATCATACTATTTAATTATAACTCAGCTTCAAATAATAGATATTTTATCTTTTGAGGATAAAGACTTATCTGAACTTAGCCCGGATGAGGTTCCCGAACTTATCTGATGCAGAATCGCTTTGAACTTCGACCTTAAGTAAATACCAATGATCCAGCTTTTGCGATGATTAAACATACACTATGTACTACTTCAGATTACACGCTTGTTACATAGAATTAGTTATTAGTTAATTACCTATTCAATCCTAATATGTTCCAGTTTGCCTACGTGAATTATAAATGTCTTGCTCTATAAATAAAATGTTTGTTTAAGTATGAACACATAGAAGTATTCTGTACTTGTAGGTTTAAATATACTTTATTAATCTATGGGATGTAATTAAAAATTCTTGCACTATTGATTTCTTTAAATTAATTACGTTACATCCAACAGAGCCAGACTGATGACGACATTCTTTCAATTTAAAAAAGTATTTCCAGGCTCATTCCCTTGATATATATAGACAAATGTTGAATAGCCTTAGAATAATTTATTTGATACAAGGAACATCCATTTCGGTGATACGATGTTCCAGTAAATTAGTATTGCTTGTTTATGTTGTTTAAAAAAATTGTGTTATAAAAATATGTATATAGTAATATACTCATATTTTTAATCGACTTAAAAAATCGGAAAATGTTCTCAATCCGACTGTGTGCATAATTTTTGTAAGATTGTAAAAACGTAAAATAAACAATTAGAAGAAATTTATTTCTATATTTTTGTAATATGTTTGCACAGTTCGAGTGAAAATTTTTAAGACCTTGTCATAGAAATATTTGGCCGTTGATTACAAAGAACGAACATCTTAATTCGAAATTGTTATCAATGACTAAACGGGCAAGTATTTGTTACGGAACGCGAGGCCAACTCATTAAAACGACTTACTGCTCAGAGTTCAGACTAAATACCATTCCGTGAGACCAAACAAAACCTTTAAGGAAAATAAAATTGAAAATTTCGGCACCGGGCTGAATTGAAAAGAACTTTAGCGGCCCCCATTTACTTTACGGAAGACAATTTTGGACACAAATAATAATTGTACAACCGACAATTTCGACCGTGCCTTAGTATGTTTTTATACTTTGTACACATATTAAAAATACATACATACATTAACTCACGCTTTTCGCTTTCTGGAAAAAATGTGCCTTATGTGTTCCGAACCGCCACATGGTAGGGGGCGACCCTATCGCCATATCGGGCAAAATTCTAACTCCGAGCTGATAATTAATAGAAAAATCCAATATCATTTAACGCGGCCTGGAATTCGAACCCGGGACCTCAGCTTTATAATCGTATCGTAGTACAACAGCGTCACCGAGGCAGTCAAATAAAATACAAGATTGAAAAATTTGTTAAAAAATCCTTGAAACTGTTTTCCAAATAGAGATCTAGGACAAGATAGCGATGGGAATCAGAACATGTTACGCAATGTTACAAAATTTGTTCATAAATATAATAATTCGGTTATAATTACTTCTTCTTTCTGAACGTATATAAACATTTTATTGCACACACAAAAGAGAAACAAATACAATAAATGGAAATCATAATATATTTAAAAAGTAAAATTCGCGTTCGTATCGCTCAGAAGCAATCTTACAGACCATCATGGTATTCGTATTAAAAATATGTTTGCTTGAAAATCTGATTCAAGCATTTTTTACACTCGTCATTACTCTAACATTACTTCGATAGAATTCCGTCCGCCTTCACTTCGTCTTCATTAAAACGAGAGAGCTTATTAAACCGGCGTTTACACCATCATCTGTTAGAAGTAGTTTGCGGTGTTGCGGTTTCTATAATGGATCTTTAATCTTGTCTCATTAGTGTCGTCTCACTTTCTCTGGGGATCAAGATATTCTTCATTTATATTTGATTTGTCGCTGTTTTCTGCCTGGAAAGTCCTCTGTTATTTTTGCTATCGGGTTGAAGTTTCTGAAACGGTGATAGTGATAATTAAAAGAGCATATGAAGGCTCTTTATTTAGATAATATTGTAAATTTTCGTTATTGTTATTTCAGTGTTTATAAATACTGCGAATGCTTGATTCTTAGATATAACCCCGACCAACTGCATTCCTTCTTCACTAAAATTAAGAGATCTTATTAAACTGGCGTTTACACCACCATCTGTTAGAAGTAGTGGTGTTTGCGGTGTTGCGGTTTCTATAATGGATCTTATATCTTGTCTCATTAGTGTCGTCTCACTTTACCTTGGGATCAAGATATTTTTCATTTATACTTGATCCGTCGCTGTTTTCCTGGCCTGGAAAGTTTGCTGTTATTGTTACTATCAGGTTGAAATTCTCTTGAACGGTAGTAACAATTAAAAGAGCCCGTGAAGGATGTTTAGATTTAATAATACTCTAAATTTTCATTCTTGACATGTTAATATTGTTTGTTATGAATAAGTACTATGATATCTATTATTCGAGAAGGACAACGGGGCTCTAGTCTTTCATAATGTCCCAATTTAGTTTGGTGAACTTGGTGTAACACTACAGTTCTTTATTTACAACATTCAGTTTCTCTCATGCAAGATGTCATAAGCGTGCGCATTTGTAAGTTTTCTTTTCGGTGGTTAAGTCCAGAAACAAGACGACTATCGTTTGGGTAAATCTTGACATATATTTATAGCTGTATATTTATGCCCGCAGTCAATAGAGCTGAAACATCTCAATTGACCCAAAAACGACATAACCCAAAACGGCGTTTCGAACATCGTAAAATTTTACGTATGCAATCTGTTTATCAAATTGGCTTAATATTTTTCGCTTTAATCCCGAGAAAACATAAAACAAGGGTACGTAATCGGCCACCCAATAAAACTTATTACGGCCATAACGCGTGAGACTGCGTGTTTTCTCGCATTTTACTTATCTTTTATGTATATTTCATTTCAGACTCACGTCTACGATTGCCTTGATTTCTTTGCTTGTTTTCTATGTATACAACCCATCAATAATGCTGTTACATAAGTATTGCTCTATTTATATTTATTTTAAGTTATTGTTTCTCTCCACGACCCGGTCTAGAAGTAGTTTTAGCTAAGGAAGACCGGTAAAAATATTATGTTCTTCTTTTCAAAATCAATAATACAATAATATAATTCACAACAATAGTTTGGTTCAGAAGAGTTCATTTAAATACAGATAGTTACGAGTTTTTATATGTCGCGATTAAATAAAGATTTCCAGAACAGAAAATAAGAAAACATGAAATAGTGTTCTTTATAGACTTTGTCGGAACCCTAAGCGCTGGACAGATCAGATCCGCACCACTCTCAACATGAACGTGGCTGAAGCGATTCAAGTCGCCAAGAATCTGACCAGATGGCAAAACATCGTGCGCAAAAGATTGCTTTCGGGATGAATCATGACCCCCAGCATTGGGGAATCAACGCAAGGAGGAGGAGGATAGACTTTGTCGAATAGAAGAAATGGTACTATAATTTGTTCCATGTTTTAGTATTCTACGACATCTAAAGGAGATGGGTGAAACGTCATAGAATCTTGAGCCTAGCCTTACAGAGTTAGTTTATGCATTCTTTTATAGCGATAAGATAATTATATCGAAAATAGATAAAAGATATCTGTCTGCTCAATGGGAATAAAGTAATAATCACATCATTATAGTGAAAGTTACATGGCGTAAAGCTTACATACTGCTTCGCTGCTAAGAAGGACGCATATCTGATACGAATAATCGGAATAAATGTAGAAATTATAGTTAATTTTAAATATAAAGTTATGTTTGTCAATATTATTTATCCAAATACCTACATTATATAGTTTTATAAATTAAATGCTGATAAAAAAATATTATTCAACACTGCATTCGGTGCGTAAACACACAAAACTGATACTATTTATTTAGGGTTGCTGATAAATGAATATCAACTAAACCAAACTACTGAATTTATATTCTGGTTGTCAATCACCCTATTATTATTCGATAAGAATCAGAAGAAATAGGAAAAAAATGATAAACATTTCATACGTGAAACGTAGGGCCCAAATTCGCCCGTCTCCTTTGAGTTTATTTATTGGCGTGTCAACGAAATTATAGATGAAATATTGGTACCTATCGAATGAAAGTAAACTCTGTTAAAATATTTCCATATGATATAATATATGTCACATTAAATGTGAAGAAAATTCTAAATCGCTCCCAATTTGCCACAAAGAAACCTTAGAGCAAGCCACGAAAAATTGTTGAGAATCAAATTGGAACTGTCAGAAAAATGTAAAGATACGAAACGGGACTCATTTCTCAACCACCAGCGGGCATTCTAGTAGAAAGTCGCGAAATGGCCTGAAGTCTTAAAATGGTTCCGGAATTTGCCTGTTTTAATAACAATATATTAAATATTATACTCAATTTTGTTAACCTTTTTGTATTGAAGAGAATACAGTTGTTTTTGAACTAGTATATATACACAATGTAACAATTCAATATATTTTTGGAGATAGTCAAGATTTACGTTTAGAGACTTATAGCATAGGTTTTTGTACTGCAGTCTTCATCATATGTCTTATCATTTTCAGAGATAAGAGGTCAAGCGGTGAGATATACCCAGTTTCCAAAAGCTTGCTATATCAATAATTACTAGTTTTAGATACCATGGTTGTGATAAAATTAAAACCAATTGATTTTGAACCTAGGATATTTTTGAGTTTCACATATCTGTCTTTATTAGCCACATAAGTTCTACTGCAGGGCACGGGCCTCGTCTACAATCGAGAGTACGATTGAAAGTGGTTAAGCCGTATAGTCCATCACGCTGGCCAAGTGTGGGTTGGTGGACTTTACATACCATAGAAAGTCTTAAAAATTGCTCTGGTATGCAGGTTTCCACGCGATGTTTTCCTTCACTGTTATAGTGCGATCCACATTTACAATATTATATAGAAATCTAGCAGTTAGCCAGTAAATGTTATTCTTACATAAAATTACATCTTAATATTATAAAATGTTAAATTTCATAACAATCTATTACTGAACATTGTTATGACTGTATTTTCAAAGTTCTAGGTTGTAATCCCCAGCGCCTCGATTCTCCCTACGGTTTAAAAGTTTGTTACAGTTTTACAAAGAGTTAATATCCTTTTGAACATTCGGTAAACTTGTGGTTAAGAAAATGTTAATATTATGTAGATTTTTACTAGCTTTTTTAGGCAGAAAGGCAGTCTTCTTATTATGTGTGGACTAGTATAGTAGGAACAAAATTCTTTTAAATATTTTAGATATATTTTTAAAATTATTATGTTACAAGAGACTTAATGACACGCATTGGTATTTAAAATCAGAAAAAAAAAACTTATATTTAAGCGCTTGGGAAATTTATGATAGATGCTCGTAGAGTCAATGTGGCGAAAAAAAAAATGGATTTTATACTGTTCATATTTATAAGTATAGTATAGACGAAATAAGTCTAATAAAAAAATCACACCACCTCATCTATTTTTAGCACAGCAATCAGTAAGTTTTTCTGTACAAACATCAAGTGTTCGATCCCAGCTCAAATAAAATCTATTGTAACGGGTTCAATATCAGCCATATTACGAGGTATAGTGCGATACGCTCTTACGTGTCTCGGATACAAAAATAAATAGTCCACGATCGCGAGCCGAAGGCAATGGTCTCACCATTTGTCCAGCAAATCGATTGTCACCGCAACTATTGCTCCATTACTATTTTTCTACATTTCTAAAGAAAACGATTTTCTTTGTTCCGTTTTTCTTTATTGTCGAGTGCTCGTGTGCAATTTCTTGTCGATGCAAATATTTATGGGATGTATATCATGGTTAATCTTTTGCTTTTGCTTTATCTATGACCATTGATGAAGTTAAATGAAATTCGATTCGATATAAATATTTTTATCTAGTCTTAGAGTATTCCGATCTAATGGTATTGTATTTTATATACTTACTAGCGGCTCGGCCCAGCTTTGCTTCTCTACAGTAATATGCACGTATTATATACATAAACCTTCCTCTTGAATCATTCTATCTATTAAAAAAACCTCATCAAAATCCGTCGCGCAGTTTTAAAGATTTAAGCATACAAAGGGACATAGGGACAGAGAAAGCGACTTTGTTTTATACTATTTAGTGATACAATAAGTATACATCTGTGTTTTATAATAGATCACAATTCAGAACATTGATTGACTTCGTGGCATGTAAAGACAAGTTAGGACATTCTCGGAGACTCATTGAGCTTCATTGCTCGGTGTCATTACAATGCACGCCACTGTCGATCCTGGCTCACAGGAGTATGCAGAGGCGGGTGTGAGAGTGGAACAGAAAGAAATCAGAAAATAAGTTCTAGTGTGTTGTATAGAATCATGTATCTGCGCAGGCGTATATATATATATATATATCTGATATATTTATAAACAATTACGTGCAATTAAATTAAACATTTTTGAAAATGACGTATCACGACTGTAAGAAAACTGTTACAAGTAAACATTCTTTGATACAACAAATCAAAAGAACAAATACAATTTAACGATCCAAATGACGTCTCTCTGCCGGCCAACATAAAACAAACTTCAAAAATTGTGAATTTTAACTGTCGTCTATATGATGGTCGATCCAGTTAAACCAAGTGCTTTTGGCAAACTCCGCGAAGGTACGGTAATTAACGTGGCTGGCCCACTTCTCCGTTTTATGGGGGGGAAAGCGGCACATACGATGCTCGGAATTATCGTCATAAAGGTACGCACACTCACTCCAAACCAGCAATGAATGTAATATTAAGAATTTCCGTAATTAAATTCTGGAAATAGAACTTCGGCTGGATTGAATTTGCTTGAAGAGTTTTTAAGTTGAGTTTTGATCTATGATGTGCATTGAATAGCCCTGATTCTTTCGACGCTTCAAAAGATATTTGGATAGCGAAACTTGAAGGAGCCCCTTCATTCACATCAATATGAAGTGGATTATTTAAGTTATTGAAGTAGAATGCTGAAAGTTCTCGCGAAAAGTTCTTTCGAACTTTGTATATATCGAAGCAATTCACTGAGCAATACAATTAGTTTTAAAACTTTTAAATTTGATTCTGTTTGCGTCTTAGAATTCAACTTTTTAACATCAGTACCAATTTACTTTCATCCATATATTTTGATACTTATAGCTGCAAACTTTCTATACTATTTATGAAACCAAGAAATTACATTGGGTATACTACAACGGACATTAATTAATTGTTTTTTTTTTTGTAATGGTAAAAGGACTAACTCCAGGAACTTTTAATTAAAGAATATAGTACAGAGACTATCCCACCCTCACACCCACTGCTGCAACCCCTGTTAGCCAAGATCAACAGTGGCATTCTAAGAATTGACACCGAGCTCCAGAAATTGGCGAGCTTCCCAGGGACACTAGCTAGTCTTTAAATTGGCATCAAAATTAATTAGAAATAAAAATACATAGAAGGAGTTGGAAACAAATAATTGTCCATTTCCCTCAAATTTCCCAAATATTCAGTTGAGAGATGAAAAATGAATATAGCACAGTATCACTCCTACCGAATGCACATGTCGTTTCACGCCTCGAGACACAAGGCGAAGCATTAACAAAACTAATTGCCACAAACCCATCCATAAAACTTTACATGTTCCGCTATGAAACATCAAAGCCGACTGTCACTCATACAGTGTATGCTGTATTAATCATCACGAACCAACTTCATCCCAGCGTCAGACGGCACCGCGTCAAAGCCATAAATCAAGTAAAGCATGTTTCCATAAGCCGGCTCTAAGTGAAATTCTTATATTTTATTCAGTGTCGTGGCATATTGTTTCCTCGAATTTATTCCGGAGTTCCGTGCCTGTCTCGGAGTAGTTCCAACACGTATCGGTTTTATTGAATATATTGTTTCGGAGATAAAAAAAGTTTCCATTTATTATTTTGACGGGTAAGTTGCGAATTTATTGCTGAATTGTCATCGCTCAGCTAATTTAAGAAGTTTATGTCTCGGTTGTGATGTGGTGCTTCGAAATATAGTCTTTTGATATGAAACTTTTATGTACCGGTCGATGAACTTGAATATTTACTACATTATGAATTTAAACCACTTTGATGATTTTTATTGGGTAAATATATTAAAAATAACTATGAAAATCAAAGCAAAATCCTAACAAACAATTTTAACGTTTATAAGCAGAATTTTCTAAATTACGGTCGTAGAGGAAAATGACCACATCAAGCTTTTATTATCTCACTCATTTTAAGTCCAATAAATTATTAATTTTGTCATTTACGTAAATTTTTTCTTTGGTGATAAATTACTATAATTATCATCTCCTAAATTCAATATTAAATTCATGAAATATACTATTTTTTTTTAATTAGATTGGATAGTTTTAGGTTTACCATCATCTGCCTAAATTACTAAATCTGGTGCATCTGCAGTATATTATAGAACAATATTTGTAATCAATTTACTAGGTAATATGTACGCACGTTTGCTATCTGATGTACGAGTAGTGCTTCGTAGGAATTCTCCACTATATCTACAGTCTCGTACTGCTCAGTACCCGTCTCTTTTAGCGGTAAGCTTCCCACTTACTAGAGTTTTGCAATTTCTATCAAATTCCGTTGACCAGGTTCTTAATATTCGTTTCAGTCTGAAACAATTGAGGTTCGGTAATTATATCTAAAATTGATAAACTGCTGAAGTGTTTGTCAGGTTAATACTTAGATAACTTTGGCTTCATTTGCTTGGGCTGCAAGGAATCCAAAAGCATTTTCGGCAACGGATCTTTTTTAAACAAAAACAAACCATCTTTTGATGGTAAGAAAAAGTGTGTACCGATGGAATCACAGTTTTCTTTGAGACAAATTCTTTTGTTTGAGTTCGTTCGAGTTGAACGCGAATCGGCATATCGTGAATGATCCGTACCTCTGTAGACGTAAGTGCAAACAGATCAAAGCATCGTCTCAGGGTTACCAGCCTTGTGGATCTTGTTTACATTTTGTTGTTGTGTAATTTTGTTTCATCTCTAAGCTTTAACACTAATTTTGACAGTTCTATTATGATGTATTTATAAAATTTGGAATGAATTTTAATGAATGAATACTAAACACATATCGCCCATGATAATTTGAACTGGTATTAAAATTAGGACGAACCTTTCTTTTCTTTTTCAAATATTTGAGATGCGGAACTCAATAACTTCTTAAACATTCTCGCAGCCTTGTTCTTATTGGAATACGTACATTAACCGATGCGTGATGTATGTATGGGCGGCACAATAGGTTAGCGTTATTTCTGTACGGACGTCTGCCGCGATTCCAGACACAGCGCTTGGCTAGTAACAACTGTATTCGATGTAACCGTGTCTTGATTTGTATTGATTGCATCGCCGCCGGTCGAATAGGAGCTAGTTGGACGTTCGGACTCATCCTTATGAGTTTCTGTATTAATAATACCTATTATAAGTATATTTTACCGATTTTTATCAGGATTAAGCCCCGTCTATAACAAAAAAATACTATGTCATTAGAATAAGTAAAATCAAAAGGACAAACGATAATTAAATTCAATGAATGAGTCCAATTTACTGTCAAAATTAACCGAAACGAACTAAATGTTTACAAAACATATTTTGATGTTTAATCGACTCACAATTTAACTAGTACTTTTACATTTTAATGACATTTCACACGAAACAATACCTAAACCAACTAAAATCCGCTTGGAAACGTCCACTGGCATTAATAAATCAACAATAGCAATCAATTTACTACACCTAAAAACAATTCACCTATTCCCTGAATGCGAGATCGTTCCGAATTCATTGTTTCGACCACATCATTTATTCTAAAGTACAGACGAGTTAGAACAGTCTGTGCGGTGGCATGTCGACCGCAATCCATTAGTGGTCACTCAGTTACCGGCATGTGCCACGGTGGACATAACGTGATGGATGAATTTACAACGTTAGCTGTGTCCATTATAATAATCAAGTTCTCTACATCTGAGTCTTTTGAGGCGACGTTTTAATCAGGAGTTGTTTGAATTTTATGATCATTAAGAGCTATATTCTCATATTTGTCTTCATTTACTGTATGTTTATTTACTTCATTCATTTTTCTACGAAGATCAATTTTCTCGATTGTTAGATCAATAGTTTCTATCTCAAGGTCAGAAGTTATTTCTTTCTTTTGAACTTGAGTTATAAAAATACAATAGCTTCGAATATTATGTGTTTTCTTTAAGGCTTGTTTGTTGAAATTAATAATCCATTTACACTTAATAGGTTTGTTTACAAACAGGTTTATTATGGAGTATATAACATTTTATGACAATTTGCTTCAATTTCAAGTGGATTATTCTAGGAATAAAATCGATAATTTGCAACTGAAGGAGCTGCGTTTAAGCTAGTCACTAATAGAATCTAGGTCTTTTTTTTAATCTACATCCGTACACCGTGTGGGAGTCTAGAAATGCGACTATTGTTCTTCTATTTTTAGAACCGGCAGAGAGCTTGATTCAGTTCAGATCCAGTGGGTAACACAAAAATACCTGAGTGAAGGCAGAATAGTGACGCAATAGTTTCATTAGCTAAGTGATATTGTGAAGGTGAAGTGAGCAAGCCGGGAGACAACAAGTGTGCCGATGCTGCACCGCTTAATTGCTTTATTGGACACCAATTTAGAACACTTCGTCTTAGATGTTAGCTTTAGAGAATGGTGGTATTATCTCTTTAAGGGTAACTGATTGGATACTGGTTAGGTTGTTTGTTAAAAGCTGTCTTTGTGTAGTTATTTTGCTATTTTATATAATTTTGTTTTAACAATGACAAATAAAGATAAGTCTCGACAAATTATATATTGATATATAAATTTTAATTCTCTAGTTAGTCCAATATATTCAAGTATTATAGTTTGTTCAAGTTGAAGCTAGTTTGGTAGTAATACAACTTTCAAGTCAGATGATAAATTGCAAAACTTATAATGTTTCATAATCTTCATAATTGATCAACATCCTAAATATTTTATTATAACAAATGATCTTTTTTTCCTTCCTTACGTAGAAATATATTATGAATTTAATTTATAGTAAAATGGAACTCAAAAGATTAGTTTTCGTATATATATTTCTAAATTCCACTTTTTATGTTTGTCGGTTTCAAACAAATATTTGCGCCAGAATCTTCTATTGTTTTGTATTTGCACCAAAAGCCCGATTACACAAATACTACGGAAGAAAATCAGTCGGAAAACGCGGCGTAATGAACAAATACGTCCGAAACAATAGTTAGCGTTGATTTCCGACTTCGAATTGGCTGGATGTCACGCGGATGGTTTTAATTGCGCCCATTTCAGCTCGCTGTAGTTATGTTCGGGGCTTAGTAAACACGCGAGCGACTGTCAATACCAATCATGTGTGATGGTTAGGTATGTACTAGTGTTGAGCTAACGATTCATTCTGTTTAGTAAACCTTTCCTTTTTTGGTAATATTCGAATGTGCTTAGTGTGGGATAGGTGTTGGGAAATATTTTGCCGCCTAGTTAAAATTAAAGGGTTTCTATGATTTAAAGAAACGGGGAATACAAGATTTGTTAGACCTCCAGCAATCTAAATAATATTAATAATAATTAATAATAATAACTAAATAATATTTACTGGTGGTAGATCTCTCATATTATGTGAGAGGCCATCTGGGTAGGTACCACCGCAATGTCTATTTCTCCCGTGAAACAACACTGCTTAAATGCACTGTTGTGTTTCGGATTGAAGGACATTGTAGCCAGAGCAACTACTGGACATATTGAGACTTAACATCTTATGTCTCAGGATGGCGAGCGCAGTGAAATGTTGCTACTGTTTATGAGCGGTCGTATCGCTTACCATCAGGCGAACGGCTTGCTCGTCTCGCCATTCACTGCAATAAAAAAAAAAAAAAAAAAAAAAAGATCGAAATGTGGCAGCAGAGTCGTTACTTTTGCTTTTCAGTTAGCACAGTTAAGCCGACCCAATCATACTAGATTCTTCACTGACTACAGCGAGGCAATAACTCATATAAATAATCTGACACATGATTTAAAGGGCCTTTTTCGCTTTGTGATTTAGTTCCTTGCATGCCAATAGAAGATAAAAGAATTCTACATTCAAACTTATGTCAGTTTTGTCTTTTAAAATCAAACTACTTCCACATATTGTCAAGGTTATTACGTCTAAATGCAAATGTACACCCTATTCGTGTTATACAATCGCGTGTACTGATTTGTTATGTTGCATTACAGAAGTAAGCATAGCTGAAAGGCCAAGGTGACCATTAAAAGTATTTATAAAGTGCGGTATGCACCATCAATTAGCATTATTTATTTTTGCTGTTACAATGGTAGCAATGTTTACCTCATAATGGGCCAATTAAAATTTTTCCATCACCGCCATGACTACACACGACCAACAGAGCAGTCATATGTTTTGTATCAATTTCAAAATGGGCGCAACCGAATGAACGATTGAATCACAACGAAATATTTCAGTTGTGAATCAGATCCGTTTGAAAATTTAAAATGAAATGTACGATATCACTTACCGGGCGGGCTTGAAACACGAATTATCACGGTTGCCAGCGATCGATATGGACTACTTTGCTGAGTGCATTAGTTGTGTTCCTAACTGGTTTATCAACACTATCCCATTTAGCTAATATGTGATGGCTCAATGGAAGCTAAAAGCACAGGGAGTTATGCCTGCTTGCTAAATGACGTCAGTTGTTAGGATATGTGCGTTACGCGTCATTTCTATTACCAATGGTGCAATATCTTTGTCGAGATAGCAGCCAAATCAAGATTGTTTTAATACATGATTATAATTGGTAAAATGTATACTTTTAATGTTTTATATTGATTTGTGAAAAATCTTCATATTTAGGTATAACGCATGTATTTGTTAAAATTACAATTGTTATTTTATATAGTCATCAATTTGAAATTCAATATCATTAATCTATAAATGCACTAACAAAGGACTAACGCCGGCTGTAATTAACCGATTGTGTTGAACCACGCAAAGTAGCGTGTCAAATCACACATTTGCATGACGGTTTAAAATGACGCGAACATTAATGTAAAAGCATTGGTACGTCACGGTGACGTAGTAGCAGTATTTGCGCAAAGAAATACAATAACAGATGTCGTTAGAGGAGTGCTAGCTATCAGCAAGCACGCGGCGGCACGTGCAGCCCGCATGACGTTACAGGATATCAAAAGCTGAGCAACGTTGGTTAATCTCACGGCTTCGACTTCGCAACGCTCGCTTTGTCGGCGATTGTTTACTTTACGTTCTATTTTCGCTGTCCATCATCTGGCCATTGTTAGCCGTGTTTACTCCGCGGCGAGAGAGGACCGATCGAACGGTCGGCTGCGGTCGTGCTTGTCTTTTGTGGCCACCTATCGCCGCTATGAAATTGTCTATTACACAAATAATGGTCCTCCTACGTGGCTCATCAACACTTTGTTGTTACAAGCAATTACTATTAACTGTATCGTGTGGTAGGAGATCTTTAATATTTTCGTGTTTGGATAGAGGAAATTGAGTCTGGTAAAGTGAACAATGGATCGCTTTATCTAGTGTTACACGCGTTCAAGTGCTTCTGAAACATGCCAAAATTAGGTACACATTGAGGATGATTTATATTTGTTAAATTACGAATATCTTTGTGATAATGTTGCTTTTGAATATTATAATTGTTATTTTGAAAGCTCACAATTTTAAGACGACACATGTGGCATAAATATATGATAGATAGATGATAGAATATACTTGTTTTATTATTGTTACTAATTATGTGAAAAGAAAACAAGCGAGTTTCGGTTTTATTTATTTTAAATCTGAAATCCAAAAGCAAAACCACTATAAAATTTTGGAACGTAATCATAGAAACACAGGATGGTTAGTCGGTAAACACGCAATCGTTCGCCGCATGCCGAGGCGCGAAACGAACGTAAATCCAACATGTAGTATCAATGAAGTGTTCGCTCAAGGGAACACAGAAATAGAATCGAGGGAAAACAAAACACATAAACCCACTAATAATAATATTGAATGAATGAAATATAATGTTATTGTTAATCGACTGTTTGTAGTTGATACTAATAAAACTGTACGAAATGCTATGAATGAGTATTGAAATCATCAGATCATCAGAGAGGTCAATACACATAATGGTGTTACAGATTTTGTTGATACTTTTCTTGCTTAAATTACTTCTTCAAATATTTAAATTAGATACATTGAAAGCTAAAATAACTATCAAGAATTCAATATTTATAATAATGGCGATCTACGATACAATGATATAATGTTAGAGTATGTTAGTATTCCGAAAGCGAAAGTTACGAGAAAAGTACTAAAATCCGTTTTCCTCACACTACAGACAGTATATATAGCACAATCCAAGATATATCGGCAATTACGAAGAGTGCTCGTTCAGACGTTTCACAATACATCTACAATTTATGAAATATTCTATTTATTGTTTTATTCCACTAATAGATCGCGAGATACACATAAGTATTACAAATAAAGAAAGTTTGGACTTCTGAGTGCATTTAAATCATTGAACCGACCGTTGCTGACTATTTTAAAAGCAGTATCTCTTTTTTGTTTACATTAAAGAATCGATATGTAAAAAATCTTTCACCCACAGTAATTTTTTTCTGTAGACGTATTTATTTATTTGTATAGTTTTTAATAGTAAAACCGAAAGAAGAGCTAAGGAGTGCTACTGGAAGCAGGTAGCTTTCCATACATCGCTTTCAAAATTTATGAAGGAAGCCTATGTTTGAATTACTGGCTATGACAATGTTTTAGTTTTCTTAATCATTCGAGTAAAAGATACACAAAGATTGGATTTATGTCGACTATGATAATATAATTAATCATAAGACCAGTCACCAGAATACTGCTGAATATATTACTTTCTAGAGCACGCTAAGAAAGCCCTTAATGGCATAAAAATAATTTTACAAACATTTAAAAGTATAAAATCTAGAAATCTTCAACATTTTTTTCAACCTTGAAACGAGTATCACAATATCTTGTACTTAAATTGTGTTACAAAGAAATTTATGAGGAGAAAAATCTTTAATGCATTTGTGAATTGTTTCAAGATGTGTTTTTAAGCCCGCTCGAGTTATGACTTATAAGTGAATCTACTTAACAGGAATAGAATGAAAAATGAGAATGTTAGAGTAATTTATTAGCAGTGATTTGCACCGTCATTTTACAGATTGAAATAAAAAAATGTTCTACAAATACTAAAGATTTTTTAAAATTGGAGTGTTTCTGAGAACATCGTGTAACTTTGATATATTGAAACTGATTGTGTTTAAACTCGCGTCAAACCAATAGCTGGTTTCTCAGATACTGTCAATATCATTGTAGTTTGTTTATTTTTGTACCAATTAACACCTAGGTTTCGGATGGATCTGTTATGACGGCGAACGAGGAATATTTTGAAAATATTTCCACAAGCAATTACACTTGCATTGAGAATTTCGTATGAAATAAATAGTAAGATTAAAGTTTTCTATCAGACTGCATCATAGTGAATTGTTTAGAAATTTAAATGGACTAATGTTTGACTTACGGCGTATCTGACATATTCGTTTTGATGTTAAATAAACTTTTGTGGCTTTGTTCAGTTAATTAAATCTAATTTACTGTTACACATTTCTTATAAAATACATCTATTTTCTTATTTATAGCTTCTAACAATTAAGATATTCATCTTTTGTATGTCATATTCCTCATGTATTAGTAGACTTCAACTTAATAACATATTGATGATATTCATTACACAAACAGACAACTGTTTGTGCTATTGGCTTCTAGCCTGTTAATATCTCATGATATTTTTTTTAATATATAGGGAATTCAGTGGAATCCCAAGCTTTGCTTTGTCGTTGATGGTGTTGTTTGGTTTTGCTACTGTCCAAAAGGGGTCGTATCGCTTAACATCAGTGGAATGACTCACCATTTGGTTCATTTCAGTAGAAATTAAATTTAAAAAATACAACCTGTAAATTGTACCATAATCTTCAAAATTCCATCACAGCCGCTAGTTAGTAAGGCCATCATAAAAACTATGATGATTATTTTCCGACTATCCCAAGTATATACTAGTATCAGGTTATAACAAAACAAAATAAATCCTAGTACAAGTTATATTTACGTTGAAGTCCTATTCATATGCACTGCATGGTTCACATTTTATTCATTTCTGTCATTTCATTATTTGGAACCATCCAAACTCATTTTTATGAAAGCTTTACAATTAAGGACGCGCGTATAATAGGTACATATTTTTGTACACAATGTTCCAAACATTCTATAGACGAAACCATAATCATAAGACAGTGTTATGTAATGGGATTGAGAATATTACGTACAGTTACATGTTTTTGCAAAATAGAAAGAAAAAAGAAAGAAAATACATTAGATATACATTTTGTGTACTGTTTTTTTTTTTATAATTTGCAGGTTTATTATATTTTATTAATGCAATATGTATAAATAAGTTGGATCTAAATGACTGAATTATGTAAATACAATATATGAATTAAAATGTTGATGCATTTTAATAATAACACAGACAGTTCGGGGTGTTACATTTTTTTACACTTTATGGTACAAAAAAAATGCAAATAAAACACTTAGTCTAAATGCCCCATGGATTTCCATACCAATCTTTTGGAACCGACCTGCATATAGCAGCTTTTTTCATTCTTAGTTAGGTAGTCTGTCGCCCTTGGCAGACGCCTATGTTCCTATGTTTAGTAATGACGTTCAGTGGCTGAAGAGAAAAAGCACTAGACGGAAAGAAATAATTGTAGTCATTTTTTATCTTGACTTACAAAAAGAAAACACAACGTTTTAGGTCATATATAAAGGACACGACAAAATACATAAAACACTTGGTCTTGAAAGAAATTCTACCTTTATTATTTAGACCAATTTCCTTTCCAGACCTATTCGTTTTATCGACACTGAATTCTTTAGAGACTTATATATCGCGTTGCTAATACGGTTTTTATATGACATTTCTTTTTATATACAACCGGACGAAATATGTGTGACTCCTCTAGAGGAATTATAGATCAAGAGCCCGTGGCCGCCAGACCTTCGTAATTTTATAAAAGCTGAAAGTTTGTCTGCGCATGCCTCTAACATTGCCATCATACGATCAGCTATTACGAAGTTCCGATCGTGGTTGCTATGGAAGTTATGAGCTTCAATGTTTCTAGCAAGATGAAAGAGCCATCAAAAGTGTCTGAATACCAAGGAAATATTTGTTTATAATTGCCTTAATTACATGTATAAAATTCAGCTTTTATACTATAACGCCGGCAAAATTACATGCTATTAAATATTACTCTATCTTCAAACTTTAACATAATGTAATTTTGTCAACGTTATAGTATAAAAGCTGAATTTTATATATTTTATTAAGGCAACTAAATATAAACAAATATTTCCTAGGTATTGAGACAGTTTTGATCGTTCTTTCACCTTGTCAGAAATATTGAAGCACATAACTTCTAAAGCAACCACGATCGGAACTTCATAATAGTTGATTATGTGATGCCTATGTTAGAGCCAAACGCAGACAATCTTTCAGCTTTTATAAAATTACGAAAGTCTGGCGGCCACGGGCTCTTGGTCTATTAGGATGGTATGAGAAATCTAACATTTCAGAAGTGTTCAAAATGCCTTTTTACTTTGATAAATAACTTCATTGCAGAGCTACTGCTATTATTAATCAATGTTTTTTATGTATAACCATCTTAAAATGGCTTTAGCAATGCTAAGGTGCTAAGCATTATCCGACATAACGCAATGTAGGAAACAATATCCATAATATTATCTCCAATAATTCCTCTCATAGGCAGCAACATAACCTACTTGTATATGTTTTGAGATAGGTTACGGATTCACATAAAGCTGATACCACTATACATTATAAAACAAAGTCGCTTCCCGCTGTCTGTCTGTTTCATTGTATGCTTAGATCTTTAAAACTACGGATTTTGATGCGGTATTTTCAAACAGAAAATGTTGATTCAAGAGAAAGGTTTATATGTATAATTCATGCATAATATAGTTGATAATTAAATATAAAACAGTTATTACACAAGATAACTAATATGTTATTAATATGGACTGGACTCAAACACTTTCTGCACCCGGGTAAAGTCGGGCCCTACTATTTGAAAATAATTGAAAAATCTTGTGAATAATTTCCATTAACCCGTGGAACCCTAAAAAGATAATGAATTATCAGTTGATAGCCGCAATAAATTGTTTTACGAGATGACATTTCAGCGCAATCATTCACAGCGACGTAATGGGAGCGCCGGGCCAACATGTCTGCAAGTTTGAACTTTTGATAGCGAAACGGCGTTGACAGATGGAAAAGTGTCGACGAGTGATCAAGGGAGTGTTTCCTGGATGAATCACGTACGTTTCTAACGTGATTTGTGTATTGTATGCTCTGTATTGCGTGTATTAGGTTTTGATACTCAATTTCATTTAAACAGAATTTCAAGAACAGGTAAAATAAAGTACAATCAGTTGTCATACTGCACTGTGGCGTTAAATGAATTTAAGATGATTATTATTTGATCCTGATATTGAATTTCAAATGTAGTAATTGTACTGTGAGAGAGTGCTAATAAGAGATATTCGTCAATATTTCGTGCCAAGTAGACTAAATGTCTACTTGTAATGTTATATACTTAGGTGTTAGTGTGGTCCCTTTACTGTATTGATATATTAAAAAGAAATAAAAAGTTAGTAAATTTATTTATTTATTACATTCTTTTTTGTACACCAAATCAAAATCATAAAGTAAACTACCAATATTAAACATAAGAGTACAAATGGTAGTCGCATCGCTCGAGGCAATCTCTTACCGACTACTATGGGATGGACATAAGAGAAGGGGAGAAAAAGGGACAGCAGTCTAAAGTATATATTTGGCAATATCATTGATCTATAAAATATGTTTGGTGGATTGTGAGGTCTAGGGAGGAAGTTTCTTCCTGAGATTTATTTGTACGTTTTAGTACCGGTTTATTTAAAAGGAATCAAAGCGACCCAAAATTGTCTCTCCCACCAAAATACAAGCAGTGTTAATTCGATGTAATTTGAAACATGACTTATTTAAATCAGTAGCCACTAAATTTTCATCTCTGGTAAGACCTTACATTGTAAACAATCAACGTTACTCAGCTGCCCGGATTAGGGTTGGCAGTTAATTTATTTTTATAGATAATGTTTAGAATTAAATCTTCAAGGCTATTTAATTATTATGTGTCAAGAATATGTTCAGGAATATGTTTCCAAGAATAGTGCTTCATTTCTGTTTAGTTCATATTTATTATGAACCATAAAACTTAATGGAGTCGCTTATTTATTATAACTTGGAGTTTATTCCTTTTAAATATGCAGTGTTGAGTAACACAAGCTATGATGGTGAAATATTTTAAGCTTCTAGATAATATAAGTAAATTATCTGATCCAATCAAACAAAAAAACAGTGTCACACACAATCTCCCTTCCAACTAACATATATTCGTCAAAACAAGCGGCGAAACAAAAAAACACACAATAAAAAGCGACATTTATTAAAAGTTCGATAGCATATTTGGTGAATCGATACGGCTTGAAACTGTAATTTCGTCGGTTCATTTTCACCGCTGCGCGCCGCGTTGCCGCCAGCGGATTATGTTCCGGAAATGTTCGAGTGTTACAACCCTACCGATAGCAAGGTCAGCTGTTTTTTTCTCAGTCCGCAATTTACTTCACTCCCGCTCCGATTGTTATGATGCATGATTTATTGAGTGCACATTTTTGTTTCGACGAAAGCTAGGCGTTAGGCGAATCAGCCATGAATCATGGTAACGGCCGGACGGGATAAACATTTTTTTACACAGTTAAGGTCAAGACGTAGTTTGTTTACGCTTCGTATGGTTAAGCCGTCTGGGATGTTAAGTTTGTAATGGGAATATTATAGAGATTCGCACAGTTGCAAGAAGTAGGAAAATACTTCTAGAGACTACATATTTCTATGTAAATGTTGAAAGCAAAAGGGTAAGTTAAGATTTATTTATAAATTATAATTTCACATTTTTAATATGTATTACGATTGTTACAACCTAATTTAAAGCAATGTTCTTATATTGCGAGTTATAATGTCTTGTCATGGAGGATAACACCTTTAGTGAGTAGTAAAACGTATATTGTATTGTATTGTATCAGCCCATATACGTCCCACTGCAGGGCACGGGCCTACTCTACAATCGAAAGTACGATTGAGAAAAACGTATATGTATATGCTAATATATAATTTACTTAATTCCTGTTATTCTTAAAATAGCTCGTAAATAACATCTTGCATCGATATAAGCTAGCAATGCACTAGTTCAAAAACGCATAATTTCCCAATAGTTTTGCTTTTACATGATCAGCGGAGTTTACTTAATATTTTAAATAAATAAATACACCCACAAACCACATACATAGTCGAGGTCAGGACTAAAATAAATTAAGTCTTGTGTCGTGGATATCAGAAAATACGAAAGACTTTTCGGTCTCACACCCAAACCCTAAATAAATACTTGTGGGCCACACAAACATTTATCTCGGTGCGGGGATCGAAACCGCGGCCTCTCGTTTCTTAGTCAGGTTTGAACAACTGCGCCATGGAGGCTGTCGTTAGATAAGCCACTTGATCCTTTGCATAACATCATAAAAAATTTAAATTATTTTTAACTATGGATAATGCTACAAAACAGATGATATTAAGTGGGCAGAATCATCACTTAGATTTAATAGCCACGTGGGCTCTAATGACTAATGAGGAAAATGCATTTTGCAATTGAAATTACCGTTATTCCGTATTTATTTTTCAGCTTTAGAAAAACTGTAATCAATAATTATTGACTGTTTAAAACAAACATTTGCTTTTGGGCAGAAAACAGAAGGCTGCGACTCCGTCAATAAATGATGTAATTCAATGTTAGAATTATATAGTGGTGATTTAATATTGAAAACAATTTCTTTTTCATGTCAAAAGGAAAAGCTGTAAAGTTTATCATTCGGTACCCCAAAGGAGGCTGAAAGGGGTATCCCTTTTAACACTAAGTGTCACAGGCCTACCAGCCCGATATTATTGCGGCCAAGTTGGCCAATATAAAAATGATCAACTCTACTATCTATTCGTCTACTTGATTAAGAAAGTATTACATATTTGTATAAAAAAACTTGCCTTTTATGTACCTTCAATTAGTTACTTTATCACATATTGCAGAGAACATTAACGGAGAACTTTAGTCGTTGTGTATGAGAATGTGTCTGTTTGCTATCACCAAGTATTTTGGAAAATATGACAATTTTCATTATGATTTTTCGTTTTCATTTCTTTTATAAGCTCGACAAATGGTTTATCGTCCTGATGAAACATTTAAAAAGTACGTTCAGAACATTTGTCTAGGCCCATCATAGCTAGTATAAGGCGCTAAAAAGTCTTGCTTGATGCCATGAAGCAAAATATCACACATGTTTTTCTACATAAAATTGTATTAAAGACCAAACTCAGTAAAAGCCGATATTGGAACTTGCCTGGATATTTCCAAAAAGAAACATATACTACGTTGGCGCATTCAGAGGAGAAAGTCAATTAAATAATATTGAGAAAAGCACTTTTAGGTCAAATGAAGAACACAAATATTTGCAGCAATAGCGGCGCCATGGGGGTTATCGCAAGGTCTCAAGAAAGTAACAGTACGAATGATTTATTCTTGTAATACTATTTACAGAAGTCTTGGCAGGCTAACTCCATTGCGTTCTTACAAATATAGTACTCTCATGTACGCATTCTTGTTTCTTATAAAAAATATAAAATGTTACAAATCACATTAGTTAGCTCGTTATCAAATCGCGTTCAATCTTCAAGTTGTCTGTATCAATTAAATTATTTTGTGATCCTCTTACTATTTTTTTTAAATATCATGAACACAAGTTTAGCAATCTATTAAATATCTTAAACACACGTTTAGCAATTGCGCTTGGAATTAATTACAGCAGATAATGCCATATAGAAAATACGCTCTTTCATCCTTTTCAACTCCATGTAATTCTCTTAGGTTTTTCAATAGACTGCCTTCACTTATTCTAGCTTTAATGGACCTTATAACTTCAACCGTTTACATTAAATAAAAAACAAGGTCTATTTCTAGGATTAAGTCTCGGTAGACTTTTTTTCATGGTTCACTCGTTCTTACCCTTTATAGGGTAATTATTAATTATAGTACAAGCTTATGTAGTTACTGGTCTATATAATGGCTCTAATCGATTGTATTTAACAAGGGTGCTTACTGATCTTAAAGGAATATATCAGCGAGTGAGTACATTATAATACGCCCTTTTTACTGCGATAAATGGCGAGACAAGCATTTCATTCGACTGGTAAGCGATACAATCGCTCGTGGACACTGGAAAAATCAAACAACACCGCGACTTAGAAAGCAATACTTCGTATTCCACTGCATTCGCCAACCTGACACATGAGATGACAAGTCTCGTTATGGCTAGTAATTTATATCGGTATACCTTAAGCAAATAGTTTTGGGTTTCTATAATAGTTTTGGCGAACGAGCAGACAGGTCACCTGATGGTATGTGACCACTGGCGCCCATGAATGTCCATAACGATGAGATTATAGAGCCATCTCTGGCTGGCTCCATAGCCAGCCCATGAAGCGGGAAAGGAAAAGGCAACTAGCAATCTCACTTTCCGAAGAAAACACGCCAACAAAGCAGTCGTTATCTGAGAGACTGTGACACCGCCTCGGGTGTACATGCTAAGCCATAACTGACAATAGTGGAAAATGGTGTCTGGATTTATGCATGTTTCTTAAATCTATAGGGCTATATAATTTAGAATTAGATAATTCATATTTTTAAAATTTTTCTATTTTTTTTAATGGCCCGAGAAAGAGACCATCCATGTACTCGAATAGCCTAAGTACAATAATTTAATTTAGGCATAAGTTGTTGCGAATTCAATTTTATTCCTATACATTTATCTCGAAAAATATCAATCAGTGAAGTGTTCGTAATATGAAGACAACAACACTTTCATGATAAAAATCTTCTGATATTCGCAACAAAAGCATTTCTTTTATAAATAGTTAAAAGCAGGATTGCACAATCATTGTCCGTTTCCTTCAGTATCAAAACAAAGACTGTTTCTTCACATTATCTTTTATATTGAAAAGCTATAAATTCTATTCGTAGTTTTATATTGCGAGTGAATCAGATTTCTTCATTCCTCGAACCCTTACAAAGGAAGTCTGGCGAAGTTAATTATCTCTTAGGACTAATATTAGATTGTTTACAGGAGTGACTAAGACAAATTATGGCGAAATCTCTTTGTTCTGTTATGTTTCTAAATTTCAATAGAGTTTTAATTAAATAAGTTTCTGCCTAATTAGGTAATAATCATGCTAATATATTTTAGTGATTACTTAAAATTATAATACTGGCACAATTATTTTGTTCAAGATTTATTTATTTCTGCAGCTTAACGTCGACAGTTACATTTAGCAATCTAACAACTCTCAATAATACGTTATATAAACTCCCACCCAATGATGCATAAAATTTTATAGATTCTAATATAAAGAGTATAGGCATGTACATTGAATGTTTGCATCCTATCACGAGCGTATCGGTATTTTTAGTTTGCACCGGAATGTGCAATCAGACACGTAACCCAAGAAAACCGCGGATTATTCTGTTCTGAACAATCCAAAGATTAAACAACCCTGAGTCACTGTTTTTATTCGGCAATATACAAATAAAATCTAAGTTTAAAATAGCGATGTAACTTTTAGAACGGCCGACAACAGAAGATTGGCAATTAGACAGCTCACTCTATTATTTACAGAAGTTTATTATACACTGGAATAGATATAAATTTAATTTTAACTGTTGTTAAATAAATTCCAATTCTAACTTCAACAAACAAAAATTAATCAGCTGACAGGGTATTGAAAGAACCGAGTTTTATTACAACAATTAGTCAGATGAAGTTAGGAGCGGTTGAAAGACTTATTGTATCTAATACGCTACTTGAAAGTAATATAGGCAAAGCTTTGTAATAGAAGCCGTAATTAAATTGTTGCAACTGTGAATCTCTTCCATTCGTCTAAGTTTTTTGGTGCCTCAGTTTACATGAAACGTCATTTTGATGGATTTCTTCGTAAAAGATATAAATGAAGTAAGCTGTGTATCAGACATCAACGTGAAAGACAAGCTAAATACAACAAATAATATGGTGTCTTTAAAACCTAATGTAACTGACAATTATAGAAAGCAGTAGACATGACAGTCATGCTATGAATTTCTAAAACAAATTATTTTAAAATTGCATTTCGTCTTTCATAAGCAATAAACGCTACTAAATATCACGTTATATTTTCTAACATTGTTGAATGTCCATTTTCTGCCTCACCACTCAGACATTGTCAATTACGCAGCCAAGACCATGTCTAGCTTTATTAAGTTGCTGTTACATTAACGCCTTCTAAGGTTTCTTTTTCAATATCGTCTTTTGTTTCAGTCAACTGTGCGAGATTGATAAATTACATTGCGTGTGTCATTCTTGCTATACTCGTAGATCTTTTATTTTCATTATTTTATTTACACTTAAACGTCAATGGATTTGTAGAATTGATTTATGTTTTAATGCGAGTTGAAATATAAATCTTATATTAGCAGGGACTAAAATTTGATAGGCATATTGCAATGCTTTCTCCTTATGACCGTGGCGTCTCTCGTAGCTTCTGATACTCCCAACACAACACTCGATCTTAGTGTGGGTTCAAGGGTATGTGTGTCTGTTTATTATTTATTTGTCTTGTCATTTTAGTACAATAAATACGATCGGTAATCTTTGGATAATTTTTTTTTACATTCTGGGGGATGAAGTTTTTTTTTTATTACATAGGTCCAGCAAACGATCAAGCAGCGTAGTAAGGGATCACTACTGCCAATGACATCTATAAGGCTTGGTTCTTGGATGGGTTGCCAGCCCATGAAATCGAAAGAAGAGCGGGAAGGAAAAAGGCTGGAAAAAGGAAAGGGGGGCACTCGGCTTTGTCACATGCTAAGCGAAAGGTGATAGCTAAGCTGATATGACAGCCAACATAGTAGCTCTACCACTTCCAAAATTAGGGTGATGCAGATGGAGATATGTAAAGTTTTTTACGTACGGTAGCAAAATAAGCATTAGCTCTGTGTAAGTAATTTTATGTGGCATGTATATAAAGTAAAAAGAACTGATACTGATCCGTGCAATCACAATAACAAACTTTTTGTCAGTCAGCACAATACTATAATGTTTCTAACCGGAATAATATCTCAGTTGTCAATGAGTGACCTCACATCGACTGTATGAAGTAATAAAACTGCAATTATGAATCTTACCGCGATGATAATAGGAACGCTCATTTATTCGGATGTGTCATCGACCGCAAAATATTTTGAAGATGGGCCAAATGGAAGTCCGCTTTCAATGCATAGCTTGCCGGAAGTTTGTGGCATCCCGAATATTTCGTAGATGCGTGATATTCGAATCAGCTGATAGTTTATAGTTGTGTGGGTTTATTGTTTCATTCTGAGGCTTTAGGGTTGACATAAATTGTTTAATAAAACAATTAAATGGTTAGCTATGGATAAATTGTTCTGATTGTGAATACACAGATGAATATACTTTATGGTTCATACCATATACTTTACGGAGTTTTTTCACAAGCCTTAGGCGAAAATATCTTGGTAAAATATTAACATTTGTTACTTATGGCATTTACCTGGAAAAACTAATATTACAGTATCAGTCTTTTTACATTTATTTGTACAAATAAGAAAACGAACAAAATAAAAGTTTTGTGAAAATTTGTAATATGATAAAAACAGTTGCCATGTAAGTCATTTTGTAATATACCAGACGAGAAAAGTGTGTTGATGTTACTGTGATAGTTATTTCTGAATGACGCCAACGGAATGTACTTGTTGTCCTTTCTCTGCATTAGACAGATTTATGTAAGCCTATTTATTGTTGGTTGTTTTATGTCATTTTTTATGGTAATGAATGGCGAGAGGATTGTTCGCCTGATGGTATATAGTATATAGATGGGAGTATATAGTTATACTTATTTAAATTCACTTTTGTAACTTCATATAATACAAATCTGTCGCAAGGTGATTGATTCCTTCTTGAATATATACGTACCATATTTGATTCGTACTGATTTTGCAATTAACGTAATGTTTATTGGATTTGCATGAGTATTTCGCTATCTTCTACTTAACTTGATTTCAAAACGATTAACTGAACGAAAGACCTCTTTATTCAGCAGGAATGAAGTGTTACCGTCAATACATCATAACCTTGTCATTAGTGACTGACAAAATTGCATGTCTGTCGACAAAGTAAATTACGCCACTATCACCAAAAGGTGGGTTTACACAAACCGTTTTAGCAAAATAGAGTTTACACCTCCAATCATTCAAATGTCCTGGCTCGGTTGTAGCTTGCGTCAAACGAAACATGCTCCGCGGAACATCAAAGAACTTTATCTATCGCGATCTTTTGGCACATAGCTACGGTTTAATTTTTATCATTTCTACTAACTGACCTGGCTGACGATGTCATGTCCTTTTCAACGAACACAAAAATGCTGTAAGTAAACATTTAATTAAGGAGCATTTTGGCCATCTGATTAAATGTAAACTACAAGTAAGTAAAGTTCTTTACCCATGTTTTCATGCATGTGACGAGAGAAGACTGTCGCTTTCCTAATGCAAGGCATCGTTGATGCAAATAACATGGTGCAATACCACTTACAATATCCATATTTATATCCATATTTAAACAGGGTACTTGATAGTCCGCCAACCCGCACTAGGCCAGCATGATGGACTATATGGCCTTACTACTCTCAATCGTACTGATGATCTGAGATTTCATATTTTAGTCTCTAAATCTAATTGGGTATTATGTCATTCAAACCAGATCCCAACTGTGCTTACACTTTGCCGCTTCACCGAAGACATAGACACAATACATCATCAGCCGGCCTGTTTCCTGTATAAGCGACATACCACAAGGCACTAATTGGTGTTAGTCCGATCATGGATCAAACGGAAACTTCAATATGATTTGTAAAATAATACAATATTGCTTATAGATTAATCTAGAATAGGTTCCGAAACTACTGAATCGATTTGAGAAATTATTTCATAATTAGAATCTTACATTATCCCTGATGAACATAGACGGTAGAATATTAAAAAAAAAGTGTATTTGCACCCGCGTGGAACCGTACCGAGCCCCTAGTGTCTTAATATAATGTAAATTAAAACACATCGTAATACCATTGTTCAGATCTAAATAGTTTGACGGTCAGTACAAAGCCTTGATTACAGTTTACAATAAACACATCTGTAATGAAACAAATACAAATGTCTATCGATTAAAATGTGTTGCTGGAATATTCCACGGCATAATAGCTTCATAATAAACGCGCTGTGGATAGCTTGTGTCTGGTGGAACGAAGATCAATTTGTACAGGGAATAGTACTGTGAAGGAAGCTGATTGTTGCCAAATTAATATTGATGTCATTACGGAGATTGGAAGATTAGCATAGCTCGTGGTACGTGACCACAATCATGAATGAATATGAATAATAATAAATGAATACACCCAAAAATTATATAAATAATCCTAAGACCACAATATATGTTTTTGGCCGTGGGTAACAGAGACGAAGTAAAAGATACTTTTTGTTCTCGCAACGGGCGGGCCCAAAACAAATTGAGCATCACAGAATATTTGCGTCTCGTTTGACAGTCTGCCTCAGTTTCGCTGTTGTACTACGGTGATTACAATGCTGAGCTCAAAAGTTCGAATCGGTCGGGCAAAATGGTTTATCAATCTGGAGTCAGAAAATGATGCCCGTTATGACAATAGGCCTCTATCACATCGTAACACACAAAGTAGAAGGTAGCACACGAAGTAGGTGATAGCATTTTTGCTTAGTTCTCCTGGGAAAAAAGGCGTGAGTCAGGCAAGAATCTTATCCAACTGCAACAAGATGGTGATCAAAAAGTGTGATGTATGTATGTACATATATTACTATCTGATACCCATGGCACACTAAAACGGTGAAGAAAAACATCGTGAGAAAACCTGCATACCATAGCGATTTATAAGAATTTCTATGGTATGTAAGTCCGCCAACCCGTACTTGGCCAGCGTGGTGGACTATATGGCCTAACCACTCTCAATCGTACTTTCAATTGTAGAGCAGGCCCATGCCCTGCAGTGGGACGTATATTATGGGCTGATACAATATAATACCCATGGCACAAGACTTGTATGAACTTGTATAAACATGTATGACATTTTTGGCAGAGCTAGTTTTCATCTCAAAATTGAACGACAAGAAAAATACAAGCGTTAATGAACAACAAAGAGCGTACAATAGTGGATGCATTTTACTCCGTTAGCTGTGGAATAAACCATAGAGACGTCGATGGCACTCGAGGTAATCCAATCGGCGAAGAGCTATCCTTTTGTGAGAGCTAATCTATTAGTGTTTATGTTAGTCATTTATGCGCTGTCTAGTGTCTATGATGGAAGACATTATCGATAAGCCATTGAAGGATTGAGTTTATGTATTGTATTTTGTTCTCATTTGATTATGTGATAGATATGGTGTCATATTTGTTCCTATTGAGATCCATTATTATGTGGTTGTAAGTTTCTAATTATTTTTTTATGATTTATGAGAACCTAAGTTAGCTTTGTATTATATAATGAAAATCCGGAGAGTAATGTAATTTTAATGTACAATGAAGATAATAAAAAAACGTTTTTTTTTATTACTGGAAAAAATGAAAACTGTTATGGTCTAATAAAAAATCTTGAATATGTACGAATATTGCCTGTGGAATTAAAATATTGGTACTATAAGATTTTTAAACAAAAATATACAAAACGCTCTGAACGGCATACAGCGTTGTACCAGGGTAGCATATTCAGTACGGAGCTTCAAAAACCGTAAGTAAATGTAGTGTAAATCCGTTCCAGTTTGAAGTCTGAATCAGGGCACGGCTCGAACGCGGCTTGCTCGGCCGACGCGCACTATTGTCTGTTATACGCTAAATAAAGTGGAATATATTTTTTGCCATTGAAAACAACGTGCCGGCCGAAAAGGGTTGTTTTTTGCGGCTTTATAATCCTGAGATGTTGTCGGTTTTCACGTGAGCTCGTTTGTTATGCCACTTTATGGCGGGTTTGATGTGAACGAGGAAGAGCAATGATATAATACACTTTTGTTGAGGGATTTTTAGCTTTATCTGCAAAGGTTGGTGGTTCATATTTTTATCTAAATTAGTGTGTGTTTTGATGTAAGTTCTGTAGGCGATGTAGAAACACGGTTATTAGCTAACAGTCATATTAAGCCTGATACTACAGTTTTACATCATTTTTACGGAGGCCATTTCCTCAAGCGTATGATTATTATGCCTCGGTGGCACAGTTGTGGTTGTACAACTTGTACTGCGGAGTACGATATGATTGCAAAGATGTGGTCGGGTTCGAATCCCGGGTCGGGCAAAATGAATTTTAATTTTTCTATACATTATAAGTCAGGAATTTGTGCCTGATATGGCGATAGACTTGCCCTCTATTACATCGGGGAACGGAAAATACAAAATCAAACGTGGACGTCCCGGTTGCGCCTCTGCCTATCCTTTCCTGAAAAAAGGCGTGAGTTTATGTATGTATAATATTCGTGTTCGCATAATATCCTTTTTGAACTAATATATATTTCTACGGTTTCATAATAAATTGTAATATTTTACCTTTTCCAAATTAGAGACTGTGCTACACCAACCACGTCAAACTATAAAAAAAGAAAAAAAGCGTTAGCATTTAAAATTAATTAAAACCGACCCTTTAAACGGTCCATAAAAAAGTATTTAACAAAGTTTTATTTACACTAAAACTAATTTCTTTTCAAAGTGTAAAACATCATTGTTAATTACACGTTTCACAGCGATACTTAACTTGTACCTCTTTAAAACGCACTGTTCATAGTACAAGCTACTTCAACACTTTGTATCGTAGAAGTGAAAGAGTTAATTAAAAAACTTGAGTGCCACTAAACAAAGCCACATTTCAAATGTTTTCAAACGGTCACTGCTTAAATTAAAATTTTTGCCGCTTTTCTTGATATGTGTGATTTAATTTATTCTTGTGTTTTTGGATCCACAAGGGAATCAATGGATGATACTTTTTGGCATCTATGATATGGTATGATTGAATGTCACCAAATTATTTTTTATGATTTCCAATAATTCCCTAGTAGGCTCGTAGTCGTCTAAGACTTATAGAACAATTTATGTTGGTAAGAAAGTTGCCATGTTCACTATTACGTGGTTCCTCTATTGTGTAAGATAGCCGCAATCCAGACATTTAAAAATAGGTAGTACAAATAGAACTTCAAACTTTTATAATTTAACAATAGTACTTCTGTTGGTAAAATAAAACCACTTGAAAAAAAAATATATATAAAATATATAAATATAAATCCACCTTCAAAAATACAGTTATAAAACCTTTTCCAAAAGGCTTTCTCGAATGCAAATACTCCCACTCTGTGACAAATGCATCGAACCTGGCCAGAACAAAAGTTGACCTAAAACGTTTCGAACGTCAGTGCAATTTGAATAAACATAAAATACGGTCTCGTGTATCAGAACACGTCCGGTTCCGCGAGCGTCGCTTATCTCCTCGCTTCCGATATTTCAGTACCGACTTGCAAGATTATGACGTCCGATTGCCGAGTGGTGTGTGAAGTTTCTAGCTGTTCTAGAATGTTCGGTGTAATCAAGTTATCGGCGCTGTTTAGAAACTCTTTAGGACTTTTCATGGGTAAATTTAAATAAGGCATTTTGTAGATTTTAGAAAAAAAACCTATGTTATTTATAATAAAAACAGAACGTGTGATAATCTAATGTCACATTCAATCAAAAGGAGCCAATGAATAATACCCACAATGAACAGTATTACAACTTGAAAAATCGGAGAAATTTTGACAAAGAATGAAGAAGGATATTGGGGTTCTTAGCGTTTCCGATATAAGTTTCTGTGATATGTTCAGTGTTTTGACTGTTATCGCACACGCAATACATTAATTATTAATATAAATTATTCGGTTGCGTAAATTTCACTAGCGCAACAGCAGAAATTTCACTTTTCATCGTTTTTCTGAAACAAATTGGGAGGGCTTAGTTAAACGTTAGTCAAAACTGGATTCAGCATCCATTTACCAGTTCAAATATTATTTTCAATAGATCAACGAGATCGCATTAATTATACTAGTACACAGAGGCGTATCAAACAATAATATTACAAATGCATCAAAGTAGGTCATAATATAAGGCTTACAAAGCGAAGTTGTATTGTTTGTGGGAACACTTCGTGTCAAAGGGAGGTCGTTTGGTATTCGCTGTTAATATTCCAATGGCATTCGTTATTGTGCCTAGATTGATAGTAACAAAGTTTTGTCGAATTGAAACTGCTGAATTCATAAATCAACATTGTATTGCATGGAAGCAAATGTTTCTGGATGAACAAATATTTGCATGAAATCTAGGTTTTTGGGAACAAAATATGCCATGAATTTTCTGATAAGTCGACGCAAGGGAAAATTGATGGGCTAAGGCTGTTTTAATAGTATTTTCACTCAACTGAACTGAAGGATGTTAATAAACAATATTAGTGTCTACACAGAATAAATACCTAATTAGTGATTGAGACTGCTTTCACCAGAATTATTGGAGCCAATTAGTCAAGCGGTGCAACTTGAAGCTAACCACTAAATAGTTCACCTAATTACAAACAGGGCAACTAGGGTAAACATTATCACAAAGCTTAAATGCAGGCAGGACATCGGACACTGGTACCGTCTTTGCATAGTTTATAGTTGTATTTCCTCAAGCATCCAGTATAAGATGAACTTCATGAATTCATCATTATGTTTGCTATGAGTGTTCTGTTGCCTGAATTAAGTATTGATTGAATAATCATTACGATATAATTACCCCTATGACTCCTTGTACTCTAAATATTGTTAATGCGTTTGAGTCCACAAAACTTTGATTCACTTTTGGAAGCTACAATACAACTTTTTAATGAAAAGAGTCACGATTTTTGCAGTAAATTGTATTTCCCCAACCACCCATACATGCATGGCATGAATTTTAATAGCATCATGTGCAAGAATTCACAGAATGTACTGAACAGTGTCGTTTATTTTAAAAGTAATTGATGGCACGGTGGAAAGGCACGCTTGCAGTATCGGTAAAATTGAAAATACATTTAAGCCACACGTGGCAACCCTGATGGATGCGGTGGCTTCAAAAATTGACTATAACATTTTTTCTATTGTGATAGCGCACGCTAACGGTGTTCGGGAATTTGATTTTTTTACGAACCCGCCAGCCAATGTTCACATACAGTTTGCGCATCATATTTTATGGGATTCATTGTGTATTTAGGGTTAGTAGGATTTAGTTACCGCGAGATTCTTGTAGAGATTTTAAACATTGAAAAGAATTGTTAAATTATTTTTGAATTACTTGATAGCTGATGGTTAGTGCAGTGCGATATAATATGAATACAACATTATCATCAACAATAAGATAATAAAAAATGACACTAGAATTAATTGATCTCTTACTGCTAAGGTGTTCAAAATTTTGTCAATAAATATATTAACATACGGTACATGTACCGTACAACATGTGTAAAAATTGCATTTTGTTTTATTAAAGTTACATAACTTTCCAGGCTTCACATTTTTTAAATATTAAACATGTAATTAGCAGAAAACAAATTATAACTCCATCTTACAAAAACTATCCACTCCCTCACATCTTAGATTGGAGAAAAACAAAGGGTATTTAGACAGGGGTGCTCGTTACAACGTTAAAGTGAGTTAACACAAAAAAACCGCAGAAAGCCTTTTATTGTAATCACCCTAGTACCTTTTTTGAGTTTGGAAGTGTTTACCCAAAACTTTTTTGCGCCGGGCAGCTGACCAACACACCAGCGTTTGGCTCGTTATGAGAAATTTTCTTTTTAATCCTCACTATACTGTAGGAAATGTCACAATAATTTAATAAAAAGGGTATCTATAATGATAATATCACTGGGTGTAGTTCATGGAGTAAGGACAGAAAAAGAAGGTTGTCGACCTCTCAATTTTTTTTTATAACTTAAAATTTATAATTTTATTTAAATTCTTCCAATTTTGATTATTTTAATTATTAGTCAACCCCAAATTTCAGATTCACATTTCCTTATACATCAGTCAATGTCTTTTATGGATGTAATATCTATCATTACATATTAATGCTTTTCGATAACGTGTATGTCAAATCAACATCTACCGTGTTCGAAACGTCATCGATCTCACTTTAACATACATTATATTAGGAAAAAAAAATGATATAGGGTTGAACGTGGTAATCACCAATATTATCCAAGATAGATGGCTCAATGCTCTCCATGGCAGCCTGTTTCGTGTACAACGACAATAACGTACCTCCATACAAAACGCTATAATATCGAACACTGTCTAACCAGACACTGGCAAACGACTTTCAATGCCATTTCAATAAAAATATTTTATATATTTTTATGTTCTTATTTCATAACTAGCGGTCGGGCCCGGATCCGCCCGGGTGCATACACGTTTTAAAATGGCAGTCAAAATGTTTAATTTTGACTATCAGTTTAGAATATCGACCAATCGGACCACGAAAAACGAACAAAATTTCCTCGTATTTGCTAGAAATATCACTACTGCTTTCCTCCTATAGGTCATAGCGTGATGATATATAGCCTATAGCCTTTCTCGACAAATGGACTACCCAACACTGAAAAAATCATTTAAATCGGACGAGTAGTTCCAGAGATTAGCGCGTTCAAACAAACAAACACTGCAGCTTTATAATATTATTAGTATAGATTGAAAGTACTTTGTTAATATTCATTTTTTTAAATTAAATAATACTGGCCAATATTAATAGTTAGTTGACAAAATAACAGTAAATTTGGTCAGGCTGATTGGTTATAAAAAATCGGAGAATTAGTTCTCTTTTCGTCCGGTTCATTAATTTTCCATACTTATTATCTAAATTGCTACATCGGTACTTTATGGCTTTATTTGAAAGGAATATGAAGCCGAAAAATATGTTTTTGGAATCATATTTTCATGGAGTAAAACTTTTACTCTGTAATGTCTCGAGGCAAATATCTTTGAAATACTCCATGTAAGACTTCTTTTTATTTTACCGCAAACTTAGGTCAACCTTTTTTATTTACCGTATTTTGTTCTTAACAACTACGACTTCTATTCCTAAACTAGATATTAGCAATTCTTTGATTATCAAGAGTTGTAGACTGCTCATTTTTAAATATATTTGAAACACAATTTGGAAGAAAATTTATTAAAATTCCCAATCAAATTGGCTAGTCTAGAGGGTAGTTACATCCAACCTGGTGTAATAATGTGTAGCACACAATTCGACCCCTAATCTAATTACCATTCTAATTGTGCCGTGTGGAATAGGCATAAGTTCGTCACACTATTAACTGTTACCTAGGGGGCGTCGTTGTACTACCGTATTATTACAAAACTAAGGTGTCGGGTTCGAATCCCGTGTCGGGCCAAGCATTATCAGTTTGGAGTTAGGAATTTGAATGTATGCCCTATGTGGCGATAGACTTGACCCCTATCACATCGTGGGACGGAGCTAAATGATATTAGCTCTGCCTACACCTTCTGGGAAAAGGCATGAATTTATGTATATATGTACACAGTCAGGTCATAAGTATTGTCACACAGTAAAAACTTTTCTTTTAGAATGCTGGCCACAAAAAAGTTTATTGAATTCGAATTTCGAATTGTTCATGAAAATAAAAATGTATACTTTTTAGAATTTTACTCATTTTTATTTTTAAATATGGAGTGGACGCTTAAAGAAGACCGTGTTGCAGTTATTGCGTTGCATCGTTGCGGTTACGCGCCAATTCAAATTTTTGACATACTGAAAAATTTGAATATAACCAAAAGATTCGTTTATCGTACCATCAAACGATACAATGAAGACTCTAGTGTAGATGACAGGTCAAGAAGTGGTCGCCCTCGGTCTGTTAGGACTCCAGCAGTGATAAAAGCTGTGAAGGCGCGAATTCAAAGAAAAATCCCAAACGTAAGCAGAAACTGTTGGCCCTTCAGATGGGGTTAAGCAAAACCACGGTGAAAAGGGTGTTAAATGAAGTAAATGAAGACTTAGGGCTTCGGGCATATCGAAGAAAAACAGGACATTGTTTGAATGCTCGTCTAATAGACCTGAGACTGAAGAGATGCCGCGCTTTGTTGAAGCGGTACGCAGGAAAAAAATATCGGGCAATTCTTTTTTCAGATGAAAAACATTTTACCGTAGAAGAGAGCTACAACAAACAAAATGATAAGGTGTACGCACACAGTAGTGAAGAAGCGAGCAACCGTAGTCCGCGTGTCCAACGAGGTCATTTTCCATCCTCGCTCATGGTATGGTTGGGAGTTTCTTATTGGGGCTTAACAGAGGTACATTTTTGTGAGAAAGGTGTAAAAACGAATGCAGTTGTGTATCAAAATACAGTCCTGACGAACCTTGTGGAACCTGTTTCTCATACCATGTTCAATAACAGGCACTGGGTATTCCAACAAGATTCGGCGCCAGCTCATAGAGCGAAGAGCACACAAGACTGGCTGGCGGCGCGTGAAATCGACTTCATCCGGCACGAAGACTGGCCCTCCTCCAGTCCAGATTTGAATCCGTTAGATTACAAGATATGGCAACACTTGGAGGAAAAGGCGTGCTCAAAGCCTCATCCCAATTTGGAATCACTCAAGACATCCTTGATTAAGGCAGCCGCCGATATTGACATGGACCTCGTTCGTGCTGCGATAGACAACTGGCCGCGCAGATTGAAGGCCTGTATTCAAAATCACGGAGGTCATTTTGAATAAACTTTAGTGTCATAAAAATCTATGTTTTGTTAAGTTCATTTTGATATATAAATGGTTACATAATGAATAAACTTATTTCAAGTATTTTATATTAAACATGTGACAGAATTTATGACCTGACTGGGTATAATTATTGGGAATAAAAGGAATTTATACACCTGATTATGTTGCTTGCCAAATTTGCGATTATTGTCTTACTTTAGTGCAAATGAATTCAGCATTATATCGTTCTGGAAACACATTAAAGAATGAAATCTGGTAGGGAATTACATTTTTTTATGCGGCCCTTGCTACGTCAAGTACGCCAAATCAGTTCGTAAAAATCGATGGTGAATTAACAAAATAAAAATAGAATTACGCCTAGTACTTCAGAAGTAATTATGAATGTTATCAAACATTCAGGATAATAAGTACTCATATAGCTGACTCGCAATTGAATTTATATTTAAACAGAAATACGCTTTCTTAATGAGTGTCCAAGAATACACAAGTCATCGACCACGACAATGGTCAACGTACTGCAATCGATATTAGTTAATAGATATGCAAATACATTTTTATTACCATGAAAACATATCTGCCTGGTCTCGAATTTTCATAGCTATCATCAAAACATTGACAACATAGGTCATAGACTATTAGTAGTTTGAACTGGACGTAAGGTTTAGAATAGGATATTTGACTCCAATTTTTTTATTGTATGTATCAAAACGTTTCCATAGCTATGATCTAATAAACAAAGAAATTTATAAGTCCATTCAGAATGAAACAAGTTAGAAACGTTTTAAGTCTTGTAGTGAGAGTAACAGAAAAGGAATGCAAAAGCAAATAGTGACGTTACTAGGTTTATTATACATTACAGAGTGCGCGTGTGAAAGAGACAGCAAGATGTCCTCACTACACCCCTACTCTTTAATTTAAAGTATTAATATGCCTTAGATTCCAAACTAATTTAATACTTTTTTGACAGCAAGACTTTATTTCTAACGTATTTAAGTTTGTAAGCGAAATAATGCCAAAAATCGATAATAGTCAAATACCATATAAGACTATGTAATCTGCGAATTGTCGCCCGCCAACCCGCATAAGGCCAGTGTGGTAGATTCTATGACGTAACCACTCTCATTCGTACTCTTGATTGTGGAGGAGGCCCGTACCCTGCAGTGAGACGTATATGGGCTGATGTTAAAGAATGTTGTGACTGTTGGATGTATTTATATTATTAGTGTTAAGATCATACACGAGTATATTAAGCTATAAGTGCTGCTATATGGCGCAATTTATTTCAGCAAGCGATTATTGCGGTGAATCACAATACTTAGCAATGAGGAAACATGATAAGTAGGCCGTGTGGTAATAATACACCATTATGGCCCGCAGAAAGCAAATGAACAAAGGATAACCTTTTATTTACTTTTATTCTTGGGGTATTTTACCTTATTTCTATTATTGTAAGTAGGACTATGATGTACCTAGCCAATCTTGGTTATGGTGTTTATATTTATGATACTAGGACGACAAAGTATACTACTATAATGCGTATGATAGTATAATAGTTTCTTAGTCACTGAGCGGATGACTAATACCGCTCCGTAACCACGAAAGCTGTAAAGTAATCGAAACGTCAGGAAGTAAAAAAATGAAAAAAAAACCAAATCCGCGATAAAATCCGTGAATAATAGTTTTATTTTAGCGTACGTTTTTTGACGAGACTATCATGCCATTCACCTGATGATAAGCGATACGACTGCTCATAGATATTAACAAAACCAAACAACACCATTAATAACAAAAGAATGCTTGGTATGCCGCTGTGCTCGCCATCCTGAGACTTAAGACGTCTGAATATGTCCAGTTGTCACTCTGGCTACAATGTCCCTCAAACCGGATTATTAGGTGCCCATTATATAACTGATACTGTTTATACACGTCATGTAAGTAGATATAACCCTTATCATAGTTCCAGAAATTAGGTTTGGATCTCGACCAGCCCGTTAAAATCTATTATTCGGAAGTCTATTCTTTAGACTTCCGTTCCTTATTTGGTCCTGTGAATGAAGGTTGATGTCATATTTGTTCCCGTTATATAAATATTTTATGTGGTGCTTTACATTTTTTAAACATCAGCGGCTAATAATATTCCACTTCAAAGACAAAATATTTGTATTACATTTAAACCCTTTAAAACATTTTCAGCGTTGCATTTTTGAGAAAGTACTTTGTTCATTTATTATTATACAGAAAAAATATTTGTGTATCAAAGTATTTTTAATAATCACGTGAAAAAACAGAAAAGACTTGGATTTTCCCGATTAAAATATAAAAAAAATAGTTTACTTTTTTTTGTAAGAAATTTATTTTTTATTCATTTTACAATCAAAACGTAATATTAAGTTGCTAAGTTACTTGCTTGAAAATTGAAAATAAGATTTTAATTAACCCCAAAATTGCTGTTAACCGAAGTAAACACTGAAGGCATCCCCGTATCTTAAACAAAGATATCAAGGGCGGGCAATTTATTTGTCAATATTGTGGCAACGCTCCAACAATCCCATTTATTTACTCGGATAAATTCAGAAGCTCTGGACGTACGTATATTAGATATTATTGTAACAATATTCAATTCCCTATCTTTTCTTATGGGATTAAGTGCTTCGGTGTATTCTAAATCATGGCGGAATGTTGCTAATAAATCAACACGGGTGGTCTGGTTTTCTGCATCAATAGTTTGTATTGCAGCTTGTAAAAGTTTATAGGTGAATCGCGACTTTTACTAGCAGTTACGTAGCCTCTGAGTTGGTTTAGGTGTGAACTAAAAATTATAATAATCATCGCTATTTCGGTTTTAGCCCGCTGGGTAAATAATAAATATCAGACATAGTTTGTTAGATGGATGGTTCCTTAGAAAAACGAATTAAATAAAATGAAATTTTAAAAAGTGTAAACATTAAACCAAATTCTATTGCAATGGAAATAATCAATAATTAAATGGTTAAAACCAATTTGGCCTGATTGTTTTCGCTGATGTCATTTTACAGCGGCGTCTTTCTATGGGGCTGATAATGTATAAAATTGCTGATTACAAGATATTGATACCATAATTTATACTTTTAATTTTTACTCAATACGGATTCAAAAGCACCAGAAGCCAAAGGAATATTCCCTGATACCATGATGTGTAGAATAATTTATTTTTCTATACTACTTCCGTTATTACTGTAAACATAGTGCCGAAAGTTATGACCTCCAATTAACACGCCTACGTGCGCACTTTATGGAAAGTACCTGCCTAATCACAATGTACAGTTAGCTACAAAGTACTTTCAACATGTGAAAAAAAATCTCACTAAAAATAAAGAAAAAAACAAACATGTGAAAATATTATTTTTCACGTCTCCTGTAGTTTCTCCTGTAGTCTCCTGTGTTTATTTCAATATACTAACTACAACGCCACAATCTTATACCTAAAGTTCATTATCGAACCAAGAATAATAGTGTAATAGGTATTTAGTTGCAACAAATACATGTAATATATATGCACGACTTATCATAGCACATCTGACATTGGCAGAATTGTCGACATGGACATACTTTGCCATAAGGAAAAAAATATTTACTTCCACATAGTAACAAATAAATATATCTGATGCGGTAAGAAGAATAAAAGTAATACACCAAAGAATCAAGAGTATTTATAATATAGAAGGAGCGCAGATACCTCAAAAAAGTAAATATAAGTGTAATATGTAATATGGTGGTGCCCAGCCAAGTCTTTCTGCTCTCCTATCGGCTGACATTTATCAGCCACAAATTATTTGAAAAATAATGTTCAATAATTATTTCAATTTTCACTGATATAACAGTTACCAACATTATGAATTTGAACATGACATCGTTCCCTCTATATTAAATATGATTTTAGAAGTATAGACTGACTATACTTCGTGGTTCATCACGCATTCTATTTGACTTCATAGACCAGAGAAATTATTTCAAAAATCTCTACAGTATGTCAGCCTCTCGACGTTTTTCAACAAATACGTGACAATTATCGAACAACACGCATATGCCTCCCAAGGCACAACTGAATTATAAGAGATACTGCTATACAGGTCCACGTAACCTGTCGAAATGTTTTCATATAATTTTCAGCGCGCCTGTACCGAGGCACGGACGATGTAAATCCGGCTTGTACATTATGAATTGCGCTCTATCGAACATCTCGCTCGGCTGCCTCCGTGCGATGAGCGAGCCCTCCGTACAAGTTTTTATTTTTAAACAACTCAGGTCTACCGCTTTCCATGTACTTACGTCGTAAATATTTGTAGGAGAAAACTAAATTTTATGAAAAAAGAAGGATGTTTTTTATGCGACTAAGGAAAGAGTATAAATATTTAACTTGATACTTATAAAAACAATTAAAACCCTACTTTAATTTTCTCGAAGAGCATAAAGAGGTGGCATTAGATAATAAACAGTTCACTGAGTTTCTTTCCAAGGAAATAGATGCGATTCTGTGGCTATGTTATCAATATGAAATCAGAGTCCTGGAAAAATAATACAAAAAATTAAAACAGAAAACACTCACGGTGCATTGTCCGATCCGAGAACCCGAGTCATTCAACTTATGCTGAAATCGAATGCGCGGTAGTTGATCCCAGAACGAGGCATATTTGCGTGATTCACCGGATTTTACCGTTTGTATAATGCAATAATCATTATCCGGAAATTATAAACCAACCGAATAATTCGACGCTTAGTTGTATCATTTCAAATTTAATCACATATAATTTTTAATATTGTGAATTTGGTGGCAGTTATCCGTAGCTGTAATAATCATTATTGCTTATGGCGCAGTAATATCAGTAAAATCGCCATAAAAACGATATTGGTGTATCGGAATAGTCTCATTTTGCTCTAATTAAATACATTTGCATAATAACAACAGCCGAAACCAGAAGCCGGCCGTGAAATGAGAAGCTGCTGGTTTGATTTTATATTGAGACAAATTTTATTGAAATCCATTATATTTGAACGGTTACGGATATTGATCGACTATTTAATTGCTTGTACGGACTAGTCGCGGCTGCCAACATGTTCACGTTGGTCGCGGGTTCGAATCCCAGAGCACACCTCTGACTTTTCGGAGTCATGTGTGTATTGATAGTCAATCACCACGAACTAAAACGGTGAAGTAAAACATCGTGAGGAAACCTGCATACCATAGCGATTTATAAGAATTTATATGGTATGTAAGTCCGCCAACCCGCACTAGGCCAGCGTGGTAGACTATATGGTCCAACCACTCTCAATCGTACCCTCGATTGTAGAGTAGGCCCGTGCCCTGCAGTGGGACGTATATGGGCTGATACAGATTTAATGCTTGTAATTTTTTGTTTTGCATATTGACAGACTGTTTAATTGCTTGTAATGTTTTTATCTCATAATAAATGCAATGCTAAATGCTATACTTGTTTATCAGTAGATCGGAGAGGAAAAAGAGTGGTAAGGATAAAATTAATTAACTGTTGCATAAACGGTATTTTATGTTGTTTATGTTGAAATACAAACAAAATATGTTTTACTAAACTCCTGTATCATTCACGACATTTTTCCGCAGTCCTCATACCATTCAGATAGAATTAGATAAGACAATAACCCAGGCCGGTGGTCGAACCTAGAACGTTTTACGGCCAAATAAAATGCTATAGCAAGGTCGCGCCAAGTCACATGACTATAGAAACTGCTTTCGTATTTATGACTTATCACAAACATAAACAAAGACTCTTATAACATAAAATGCCACACCCTATATAAGTGGATTTCAAAAATTAAAAGATAGAACAAATGTTATAAATAAATGTTTTGCTCTTCGAAGTAATTTGAAAATACAAATAAAACTACATATAAGTATATTTCTTTGTTTTTAAACTATAATACTACATACATACACTCATGCCAAAATTACAACGCCCCATTTTGCTTTTGGGGTATGAAAATGAATTCTAATATACAACTAAAAAAGTAAAAATAATTGATACTGAATTTAAGATAAGAAAATGGAGTAAAATACATATATTTTATTGTTACAAAGCGTGGGGTGTTTACAACAATTACTTATCCTCCTGCACCCCACGCTTTGTAACAATAAAATATATGTATTTTACTCCATTTTCTTATCTTAAATTCAGTATCAATTATTTTTACTTTTTTAGTTGTATATCTTATTAAAGCGTGTATTTTAGTTTTTTTTAACTATTATATAATTGTTTTGACTAAAAACATCCATCTACGGCTGTATTTCCAATCAATAACGCCATCTGTTGGTCAGTAGTAACATTTGACACTTGAAGAATACAAGAAGCTTATACCCAAATGGAGATTGCATTCCGTATATAAAAGTGAAGCACAAAAATTTTACCTTGAATGACGTCGCTGATGCCTGCTATCCTTTTCTTTAGCGTAACAATGAATGAACTTCACGTGAACTTCATTCATTGTCACTCTAAAGAAAAGGATAGCAGGCAACAGCGAGTGCATTCAAGGTCAAATTTTTGTGCTTCAGTGTTTTATACGGAATGCAATCTCCATTTGGGTATAAGCTTCTTGGAAGAATACAATGTTAACGCCATCTAGCGATGAATGTAGCAATGGTCATCAATTATAAGAATAATTAATCCTGGCGAATCTAATCAGGATAATTATATATTTTAATCGAATTATTGTATTGTCATCGGTCTTTGACAGGTGTGCAAAATTTGAACGAAATCTGGCCGTTTAAAGTGGGTCAAAATCGCGCCCAAAGAAGTCGGTTACAAACAAACATACAAATATACAAACATACAAACATACAAACATACAAACATACAAGTGAAGCTAATATAAAGCGTGTAAAAATAACTTTTGTAATACAGTAAAAGCTCCTTATTCGCGCTTCCTTCATTCGCGTTTTCACTATTCGCGGATTAAAAAATTGTGACCCAATTCCTATATTCGCGGCTAGAGATTTCTTTATTCGCGGATCTAATCGGTACATAGTACATGCATATTAGTAAAAATATTTCCAATATGTATCCAACTAAAAATCCTTTGTAAACATAAAAGAATCATTGGAAGAACTGAAGCCATACACATTAAAATCATGCTATCGATCGAGTCTTATTTTTAAGAGGCAAATTGTTAATGCCACTGCTGAATATCAGTTTGAACTGAAAGAGCATTTAAAAACTGCCAAGCAAGAAAAAAATTACAAAATTCTTTAAACCGTTGTCTATGCCTGAAGATAATAATCAATAAGTATGGTCAAAAACTTCAATTAAATTGTTTTTTTTTTATGTAGGTTTTTTTATTTTGTCACCTAGGAACGTATCCCCTATAATCCCATATAAAATACCATTCCATATACACGGTTTCTGTATTCGCGGCATAATTACGGAACACATACCCCGCGAATAAAGAGCTTTTACTGTATAATAATAAAATTACAGTAGCAACAATTTCATGACAACCGACAAATATCGGAATACTTTTTATTAGAAAAAAATCTAAATGGACATTTTGTCTATATTTATAGGGCTGAATGAGAAAAGTATGTTATCACAGAAAATTGATGACTAAAGTATTTTTGAACGGACCGTAACTTTAAAAAGTTTTTATTAGACTCACATTTCCAGTTAATTTTATATTACACGTACATAGTACATACCACATATCATATAAAACAACTTTAAATCCAAAATGTTGGTGGCAGAGAACAGTTGAATGTAGTGTTGGTGGTATTTCATTTATGGACGATAGCGAAATGTTATAAAATAAATATACCAAGTTGCATCAAATCAATTAATGCAATAAAGTGCGTGGTGGCCTGTTGGTAAACGGACCAGACGCGGCTGCCCACATGTTCACGGTGGTCGTGGGTTCGAATCCCAGGGCACACCTCTGACTTTTCGGCGTCATGTGTATATTGGTAATCAATCACCATGCACTAAAACGGTGAAGGAAAACGTCGTGAGGAAACCTGTATACCATAGCGATTCATAAGAATAACTATGGTATGTAAGTCCGCCAACCCGCACTAGGCCAGCGTGGTGGTCTATATGGCCTAACCACGCTCAATCGTATTCTCGATTGTAGAGGAGGCCCGTCCCTGCAGTGGGACGTATATGGGCTGATACTGAGGCATCAAATCAACACAAAGCACGACGACCTACATGACCGTAAGATAAATGTAGTCTATAGTTATTCGAGTCCTCTGCTATGATAAGTCCATGACATAAACGAGTACCCAAATCCCTCTAACAGTTCCGTTTCACCCTTCAGGTGCGGAACTTAAAGAAATTACAAAGGAGCATTAGTCTCCACGCCCCCGGCTATATCCATAAAAACACGCCTAAAATTAGATCAGTGTTGGCCTCGCCACAAAAGGTTGAGATCCTCTGTTGTAAAGCGAAAATATATTTTTGCAAATGGGTTTTATTCTTTATAGCTTCAATAACAAGAGGGATGATACAGTGAGTCCTTCTGCATCAGCTCATATACATCCCACTGCCGGACACGGGCCTCTTTCACAGTCGAGAGCACGATTGATTGTTAGGCCATATAGTTCACCACGCCGCGCTGGCCCAGTGCGGATTGGAGGACTTTACATACCATAGAAATTCTTATGATTCACTATGGTATTAAGGTTTCTTTACGATGTTTTCCTTCACCGTTATAGTGCGTAGTGATTGACTATCAATACTTATATGACTCCGAAAGTCAGAGGTGTGTCACCACCATGAACATGTTGGTAGCCGCGTCTGGTCCGTATCAACAGGCTACCACGGACTGCAATCCTATAGTATGTTGTCTATAGTATTAAATAAACAAATGTGGTAGTCTATTTGTTTATTATAATAAATAATTTGAAGGCATGTGGCTTTGTTTATATGTGAAATGAGGACGGATAAATGGTATATTGGCGCCAGTAGATAGATACTTGTGTGCCATTGTAATTTACGAATTTGCATTCGTATCTTGTAGTAATAGTTGGAATGCAAATAATATCAGTATCAAACTGTTATAAGATTCAGCCAGCGTGTGTAATGAACTACGAACGATAATATGGTTCGATTATTTAACATTTTGTGCTCAAAAGGAAATTGCTTTATTATTTATTCCGTTTCGATATTTACTTCAAATGAAACTTTATGCTCAAATTATATTTGCGTTTTTGGTAATTCTTGAAACGCTCTTTTTAATCTTCAAACACTTTTCATGTCATAAAATTATTTGTAAGAAATATTGGAAAAGTATTTGTAAGAAAGAATTATTATTGAACTTTCGTATACAATCCTGGAAATGATTTATTATGATCAAATAAATAATTCTTTTAGATCGAAAAAAAATCTCGCTTATACCGACTCACCTTTGTTTTCGATGTACTTTTAAAAAGCCACGCTCTCGAAGGAATAAACGTTTATAGGAAAATAAATAAATCCCTATTGTTGCCTACATTCCCAAAAAGGACGTAATGACGTTATATTTGAATAAAATAAGAATAAAATCTAAGAAATCTCATTCAGTGATCACAAATCCTTCCAAATCGCTGTTTGAAACACGGAATAAAATGGCAAATTCGGAGAAACTGATTTCCTTAACCATATTTCAGCATAGTCTCACTGATACCAATATTCGAAGAGGCATAAGAAATTAATTCACTATTTTAAAAGAATATTATCTAGGCCCATTTGTGCGTTTTATTTTTTGCAATAACTAAGAATAAAGCTATATTTTTTCCATCACCTGAATGTCAGAGACGATTATTATTAAATTCCATCAAGAAATAGTTCTAGTATGTTCGGTATGAATGCATTGCTCACGCTTTTATTGCCTGTAAAACGAGTACCACGGTAAAAAACATGAACAACTTCATCAAATGAAAATTCATTTCTAACAATGATTTCCATGCTTATCGAACATTGTGTTTGGTGCAAAAACAATAAATAGATTTTTTTGCGAATCATCTATGAGAAATACGAAAACCAATATCGAAGTAAATGTCTGGTGAAAACGTAACAGCCGGTGAGATTAAAGGAGTTGTTAAAAGATTTCTCCGGGCTAATTGAAACTTTGGAAGAAGTGGAGAAAGTTGAATAGGCGGAACGCGAGGAATGCTCTTAGAATACAAATATATTTTACCTTAAGGACGCTTACGAACCGTTTAAGTACTAACCGTATAAGTTCTCAATTGAGGTACTTCAACAAGATTGGATACTTGTCACAATGACTAGCTTATGTGGTAGTAGTTTTGTATATTTTAATCTCCTTTGATCATAATCTTTCTTTGTAGCTATTGGGTTTGCTAATACCTCTTCCCAATTAAAGGCGGTCGGGATAGACATCTTCTAGACTTGAACAAGTCGTTGTAGAATGCGATTCGACTGTTTGCGTCATTATCTTGCCTAGCGGGAAGGTGGTCACCGGGTGAGTCACCCATTTAAGTCTTCTTACAGTTCTGTATGTAGTGGTAAATTTAATATTGTCACGAAATTCTTTTCAAACAAAAGGTATCAAAACTATTTTATAAAATATACACAATTGAAATTTCAAATTACCATTATATTTTTTTTACTTTTTTTACTGTAACCATTATATTTTTTTACTTTTTTTACCTGAATACAAAATAGTGCATAGAGGAACAAGTTGTCATCATTAGTACTATTATAATAATAGGACACTTAAACTGTGTCTGCAATAAAAGGGCGTATTATATTCCCAAGTATTCATTTTATGTCGGCTCCGGGGAAATTGTCGGAGGAAAACTTACATAACGAGGCCAGATTGACAAGGTTGCCAGGTTTATTGGCAACTTCATCGAAAAGTATGGCAATTGGCAACTTTATCGAATAAAGTGGCAATTTTGGAATGTTTGGGTTTCCGCGTATGTTTGGAGATAAGCAAATCTATGTAGATAAATGCGGTGAGATAAAATGTACTTGTTTATTGACCTGTTGAAGCGTTTGGTGCGGTTTGGTGGGCGTGGAGATGGTGCATTCATTCCCCTATTTTTACAATAATAATGCAGACTACTATTTTTACTAAAGCTGAAAAAATAAAACGTAAGATATAAAACGCTATTTTTTATTTATTTTATTATACTCTTTTTTTTTTCATCGCGTCTCTAGATCCCCTGTAATATTTCTAATTAGACTCTCTAGAGTCTCCACAAATATGTATGACAAATACGACACAGTTTAAATGAGAAATGTCTTAAATAATTCCAAACACTTTGGGAGAGCGTAATATGTAGCCTAATATTTTGCAATCTCCCAATGCATTTATAATATATAGCTGTTAATTTGTATTTACAGACCTAGTCAAAACTATTTACTAGCTGTTATTTTTACTATGTACCAAAGTTCTTCATATTTTACATTGATTTGTGTATAAGCGTTTGGCGACGCACATTTACCTAAATGCATTAAACGAAGGAACGTGGCCCACACAAATTTCAATTCCATTGGTTTACGAACTGTTGGTCTCAATTGCTCTGAACAGTACTGGGAATATGCCAAATAAATCGCGCTGATTTACGTCTAATTCGTAACCAGCGGTACAATACGAAGTATTACTAAATAATTAGGCATTCTTGGCCTAGAATACCAAATTTAAAATCAACAATATCAGGGTTGACAACAGAAGGTTTAAATATTTTTACGCGAATTTTGTGGTAAGATGTCTGTAACCGGCCGGCAACGATCCCTGTATAGACTATTCTCTATACTCTGATACGACGACAAATGTCCGAACGTCGCATCATATGTAAACCTGGAAAAATATGTCTAAATACTTCACAACATGTTTGAATACTCTGTCGTACGCGTAACCTTAGTCTAATTTCGGAGTGAATTATAATTTTTATAGAGAATAGTATTGATTAAGAAATATTATAAGTGGAAACCTGTTATCTTATACGTGGACGTTGAATATTAGAAATTCTTGTTGGATAATACAGTAACCTCTAAGACCATGTTATAGCAACCCATGGGCGGAGGTCACGTTGTGTAAATTCATTTTGATTTAATTCATTTTTAAGGTAATAATACGTATGTGTTTTAGAATATTCTACAATAATTTTGTATTTATCAGACTAGGGTTATGTGCCATGATACTCTGCTCAATTACCCCAGCTCTTGAAATAAAAAAGCAACGCAGCTCAACATCATTTTTGAAACAAAGAACAAAATAAACGTGTATTTCTGAAATCTTAGAAATTTCAGACTTTTATAAAAACCTGTAGTGTGATTAGTATTATCTTTTATCTGGAGCACCTTAATATTTAAATATTAATTGTATTTAAATAAACACATTAAGCATCAATACTATTTTCGTACAGCAAGAAATTACGAGTGGCTTTCTTCAAGATTATTATGAAGGACTGGGCTGGTTAATTTTAATGTTACGTTGACCTCAATACTCTTTCGTAAACATTGCTTGGTATTTAATTTTAATAAATGAAGTTCATCGTGCCTGGTAAAAATTGAATGCAGGATGAAGAAAATAAATAAATTAAAAAAAACATAGAAAGGCGATTGCTATAAAATAATTTAATTAAGAATTTTGAGCTGAAATTTTCAAGTTCGTGTCTGACAAAACAATCAGATTTATAATACTGTCGATTTAAAATGTTCTCAACACACATAATTAGAACACAACAAACACACAAAGCGCAGACACTCATTAAAACGAAACCGTACCCGCTCAGGAAAATACGGGAGAGCGCACAAATTATTTCCTATAGTATTATTTTGTGAATAGCCTACATTTCACATGTCGTTAACATTCAATGGTACCAATATTGTATACAATAAGTAGGTATTGATTCCAGTCACATGCCCGGCCTGTTCACACTCGTTAGCTACAAATTGTTCGGGTTCCGTATTATACTGGCACTTGGCTATGCATGCATTATGGAATACGGATTTTCCAATAACTTTTTTATGGTATAGGGAAAGAATGATAAAAGTTTTGAAGCTTAATATGGGTCGGTGGTTTATACATGTTTATGTTGACTTAGTTTTGTGATGTTTATTTGTACTTAGTGTTAGTATTGGTATATATTTTGAATATGTTAGGACTGATTATGAAGTTCTATCATCCATTAAACAAATAATTGATAAACACTTTTCACAATTTTAAAATCACTTTTTAATAAAGCGGCATAAAACTATCCATACCATTTAGCTTGGCATTTAAAAAAGTAAAAGCATCTTCACCTAGGAACAATTGGGAATATTTTTTAATATAAAAATTTAGCAGGGTTATCAAGCCTTCCGATATACAAACCATATAATAATTATTCATGGATTCATAATTTACCATGGACTCCACAGCCCGACTTTCTATATATGTATTTCATCGAAAGGAGACAAATAACATAATTTGAATTCAAGATTAACCTGAAATTTTAATATAAGAAACATTTGTTTTTTGTGTATAACAAATTATAACATCAATATGTCACCAGTTAATAATATGCGTGGATGACAAAATAATATAAACATATTTACAAATGAAAATAACAATATCCATATATCTATAGGTTACCGGGTTATTTTATTATAAGCAAGTATGTATATATATTTTGGTGAAAAATGGGTTAAATGCCTAAAATATTTTTGTTAAAATAACATTTATCTGGGATTTCTATTACTATGATAATGTTTGTTATGATTTATCATTTTCTTTCCGAAAGCCGTTCACATATTTCTGGCATCTCAATTTTTCTTTGTCTGCCACTACTGTTATGCTGTAACTATTCAATTGGTTTGACTTCTGATTCTATTCAATTAGATTGAATTTGCCTATTATAACTTAAGTAAATTAGATAATTGTCGGGAAAACGCAATTAATTGCTGTATTTTTTACAATATGTTTTAATGAAAGAAAGAACGAAAGCATTCATTTGTTACAAGGAATAGTTTACAGCTGTTATACTCACATTTAAAGTATTTCGAGTATTGTTAATCACAAATCGACTCATAACCATATCATCACAATAATGCTGTGTTACATTCCTCTTTTTAACTTATAGGGGAACAAAAATGAACTCCCTTAAATACCCTCCACTTAAATATTCTTCCATTTAAATATTCTTCTTCCACACTCCCATTCATTTGTTAACATCGCCCTATTATTACATAGCGTATTGTTAATTCAAGGCGAAACACCCACTTAGCGAAGAAAGCGTTCAATGCAACATTGCCAGGAACTGTTAGGTTAGGCCAGTCAATAAAGCCTCAAACCCCTAAGTAATTCGTAACTCGTTCAAATTTTGAGGGTTTGTTAAGGAAGGTAAAATAACTTACCGTGTGATTTTGCAGCGTTCTGGGGTGTACGGAAAGGGTTGAAAAGGGGTGAAAAGTGTTTTTTGTTAATAACATTGCCAAAAAAATTACTAACACGCTGCAAATTTGTAAGTATGTTGGTCTTACCATTTTGTAACATGTATTAAATTTGCAGCGTTCTGCAACATACGGAACATTGTTTATTATCAAAAAACAATAAAATTTGTTAATAACATATCCAAAAAAATTACTAACACGCTGCAAATTTGAAACTATGTTGTTCTTACCATTTTGTAACATGTATCAAATTTGCAGCGTTTTGCAACATACGGAACATTGTTTATTATTAAAAAACAATAAAATTTGTTAATAAGAGGGGGTAAAAAAAATTAGTAACTCGTTGTAAATTTGGAACTATGTTGTTCTTACCACTTTGTAACATGTATCAAATTTGCAGCATTTTGCAACATACGGAACATTGTTTATTATTAAATAACAATAAAATTTGTTAATAAGAGGGGGTAAAAAAAATTAGTAACTCGTTGTAAATCTGTTATTACCTTGTTTACACCTTTTCAAAACATTTTTTAACTTTGCAAAATTACTGTTTTATATTAACAATAGTATCGAACAATAAATAAAATATTTCAATAATACTTTTCTGAAAGAAAATTTATAACGTCAATAGAATGTTATCATTATTATTTAATCAAGGTTTACAATAAGAAATTTTCATTGTTGTTATAGTACATTAATAATTTTTCATAATTTTGAAATAAGAATAATCATTTTAATAAGTAATAAATCTTAAAATAATAGTAATGTAAATATAGCAGTGAAATTATAGTTATACAACAGAACTTATCAAAAATTTTTGGATATGTTTTATCTTGGGCCGTTTAGTGTACGTCTAATACAAATTCTAGAAAAAAATATGGAATTCAAATAAAATGCATTTAGATTTCTTGGACAACAGGGGGCTTTATACAAAAATGTGATTGTTTTAGTACAGAAGCAATATTTTCTTCGATAATCTGTCCTCCGTGATGCCTAATTGTCATTTCGTTCAAAAATGCGGGAACACATTATCTTTATCTTGAATATGTCTTATTTTTAAAAACCCCCTACAAATTATAATTATTGTCTATATTTATTTTTCTATATTCTTCGCTTTTTAAAAGACGATATATGTTGTTAAAGAAGTCACTTTTATTATTTTACATGATTTTAATTTAAGAACGAAAATGTTTAACTTGACAGCAATTGCAAAACTCTGTGTTATCTGTCTACGTCTGTGGCCGTAATTCGTATTATTTTTTATTATTCGCATACATTTCGCAAATGTGTATTTGCTTCTGTTGACCTGGCTTTGTTTCATGAATTCTAATTCTCGCAGATGATATATCTTGACGTTTAAACGCAATTACTAGTTCGTATTTTGGTGAGTAAACATGTATATTATTTAGAATGCCACATGTTCATATTTCTCTTCTAACCCACAATTCTGCTTTTCAGCACATCAAAAGTGGCGCTTTGCTTGAATTGCACTTCTGCAATTGTTGTGAAATGGTTGAATTGCACTTCTGCAATCAAAAATTGAAATGGATTCTATCATTCAACAGAATCTTAGTAACTACATGGGATGCCAATTCACTCTCGTGTAGAGTATTTCGAAACGTTTTATTGAAATGGCAGAACAAGAAGTAAGTATTCTATTTTCTTCATTAACTTGGGAAATGTATGTTTTATGCCAATTAATCAAGGTCAATACAAAGTATGGAGTATTACAAAAGTATTCATGTTAGAGCTGAATTGCATTGTGTCCACAGGATACTAGTACATAAATATGATATTTTATATATTGTTGTTTAAATGGTTAAATGAATTACATTTTCTTTTATTTCCCTCTGGACACTGAGATGATCTTGTGTTATGTATAATATATATATTATATTATTATTATTTCCATAATAACAACACTATGTGTGATGGTAAGCACAAATGTCGTCCAGGCGGAATATCTAATGGCATCAGACGACTGTCCCAAGACATTTCATACAATTATCCAGCCGGCCTGCTAAGATGCCTCTTTAAACAATAGCGGGATCATAGGAAGGAGGAAACACATGTGACTGCAAAGAGTTATTTAATATATTAATAATTAACATAATTCTTCGATATTTTCAATATTAATTTTTTTTTTATTTTGTTTTAGTTATTAGAACAAGCAATTATCTGTACAAACTGCTGGCTGCAAATAAATCAAGCTGTAGAAAATGAGCAAGATTTTATTCACACTCCGCCGTAAGAAGATTGTATCAATCTCGATTCTTTTGGACATGTATAACACCCACAAGTGCTTCATGTTGAAAGGAACATAGCTGGACACTGGACAGTGGGTTGCTGTACTCATAACATGATGATACTGTGGTATTTAGCCTTTAGGTTGGGCTAGGCAATAGTACAATATGGGAGCACCGGCATTGTTCCTAGATGTTTTGACTGGAGATTATTTTTAGGCGAATATAAATAAAAAATATAAAGCAAGATCTGGTTGTACTTTATTGTACTTAAGTTTTGTTTGAGTTTTCTTTCATCAATTAATCCTACTTTTTCCTTATGTGTGCTCAGAAATAACCAGTTAGAATTAATGTCAAATACATTATTTGAAAAATAATATCTTAGACCTTAGGATAATATTATTTTTAAGTATGCAGAAGTCTTATATACCAAAGTATACTAGACTTCTAGGGGTAGTCTAAATATAATGTTTAAAATGTTAGCTTGTACAGAAATGATTGCTAGTAAGTTCTTTTACAAGACATTAAGGTATAGAAATAAACATGGCTGCTATCAGATTCGATTTTTATAGCATATTCATTTGTATGGACTATAATAACTAAGATGCTTAATAATAAAATGATTATTTATTCATATGCACATAGGGCACACTGCTGACTTTTCGGAGTCATGTATGTATTGATAGTCAATCACCATGCACTAAAACGGTGAAGGAAAACATCGTGAGGAAACCTGCATACCATAGCGATTCATAATAATTTCTATGGTATGTAAGTCCGCCAACCCGCACTAGGCCAGCGTGGTGGACTATATGGCCTAATCACTCTCAATCGTATTCTTGATTGTAGAGTAGGCCCGTGCCCTGCAGTGGGACGTATATGGGCTGATACAGATGCTAGCAGTCGCGACAAGTGATCAGTCTGTGCCGTGCTGTATCTCATGCCTAGCAGATTTTTATTGTGGATTATTTAAATAGGTTGTTTAGCAGGTATTACGCACCGCACTTACGGCCAGATATAGGTACACTTTCTTAATATTAAATAACTATAAACATGACGAGATTCTGACAGACTTGTTGCAATTTATTGTATAGACATTATGTTATATTATATTAGATGATCAATAAAGTATGATACTAATTCCGTTGACGTAAACACATTTACGAGTTATATTGAGTACAGTAATTTATAGCACAGACGACTAAAAATAATATTTGATTTATAGGAAAACGAATTACGACTTCATATTTCATAAATGTCAAGTTTTGACATCGGTTGTCAAACATGCCGTATCAGACGCCATATTGTCCCGTTGTAGTGTTGCTGTTCTTGGCTTGGTATTTATTTTTGTATAAAGCTAATATGCAACGTATAGTAGTATTTCATACAGAAATCGAATGCCAATTTCACTAAGTAAATTTAGTGTAATGTACTACAAACGGCCCAAGGTTCATACATTTCTGGCCCATCTCCTTTGGTTGAAATTTAAGAATAATTTATTTGGTTGAAATTTAAGAATAATTTATTCGATACATGTTACAAAATGGTAAGAACAACATAGTTTCAAATTTGCAGCGTGTTAGTAATTTTTTTGGATATGTTATTAACAAATTTTATTGTTTTTTAATAATAAACAATGTTCCGTATGTTGCAAAACGCTGCAAATTTAATACATGTTACAAAATAGTAAGAACAACATAGTTTCAAATTTGCAGCGTGTTAGTAATTTTTTTGGATATGTTATTAACAAATTTTATTGTTTTTTGATAATAAACAATGTTCCGTATGTTGCAAAACGCTGCAAATTTAATACATGTTACAAAATGGTGAGACCAACATAGTTACAAATTTGCAGCGTGTTAGTAATTTTTTTGGCAATGTTATTAACAAAAAACACTTTTCACCCCTTTTCAACCCTTTCCGTACACCCCAGAACGCTGCAAAATCACACGGTAAGTTATTTTACCTTCCTTAACAAACCCTCAAAATTTGAACGAGTTACGAATTACTTAGGGGTTTGAGGCTTTATTGACTGGCCTAGGTGTAAACTAGGCCAGTATACTATCTCGCGGTCTTATCGGGGTGATTATGGGAACAATGGACTTTTGTTCTGGCCGAGATGGGAGAAGACGGCCAGTGAAGGTGCCTTTATAATTGATGATGACTTTAATGTATGGGTTATTGTGATTTTGTTAAATATATTTTATTTGTATTTTGTTTTATTGCAATGTATGGCGAGACGAACATGCCGTTCGCCTGATGGTAAGCGATACGACCACTCATAAACAGTAGCAAATCCGAGCAACACTTTGAATTACAAAGCAATGCTTGGCATTCCACTGCGCTTGCCATCCTGACATAAAATATTAAGTCTCAATATGTCCATTTGTTACTCTGGCTTCAATGTCCTTCACTGCGAAACACAATAGTGCATTTACACTGCTGTTTGGCGGGAGAAACAGACATTGCGGTGGTACCTACCCAGGCGGCCTTTCACATTTGAGAATTGAGAACTACTTGTACCACTAGTAATGCTTCTAAATTTTGATAACACAAGGATGTTATCTAAATTTGAACGCTGGATTTACCGCTAGCTATTTTATACCTCCACTGTGGAGGGAGAGGGGAAGACCTTTGCCCAACAGTAGGATTAGATAAATTAATTAAAAAAAATGTACACCTTCAAGATACTTGAAAAGTTTATAGTATTTAGCAAGATGTAATGCCTCCTAGTAATCGCTGGAGAGGCTTTAATGTAAATAAGGGAACAGCGTACAATAAACATGTACATTTATAAAAAAAAAACAGTATAAAATATAATGGTATAAGACGAGACTAGAAAATAATGGTATCAAGTCACGACCGCAAAAGGTTCTCCACAAGTATTCAAATATGAAAATGAGACGTGAAAATATTCTTGAACAATAAAATTCTATTTTACAAAATTTCATTGAAGCGTAAAATATTCCACTCACCTTTTAAAGAGAATCAACTGAAGACTTGGTAACTTAATTAAACTTTTTAATACTTTATACACTGCACTTGTTTTAGAGGCAACTTTAAATTTAGTTTGCTTTTATCACTTAGACGGCGGGTATCTGAAACAAAGCAGAATATTATTACTTTGAGCCGGTTCGAAATTAAATTTTTGACATTTTCGCCGTGTGATCAAGAGGCATTCCGCAACATATTGGGTTTAGAATATTGGATTTTACTTTAACAACTTTGTTGTCGCGACTTCCGACGGACAGAATATTTTGCACGCTAGATACGTACCTAGTTACATCAAAGGGGCTGTTTTAGTTTGCTGCTGGATATATTTACTGTAGGTATTTATGATTCCATTAGATATTTATTTCAACTTTTACTTCACTAGCTAATGTTTCCATTTCTTATTATAATGGAGTCGCTTTAAATTCGTCAGTTCTTGAGACTTCAAAACCTTGTTTGGTAATTTCTTCTATCTTTATCATCATTATTATCTTTGAGAGTTATTGTGTTAAGTATTGAATGAATCATTTCCAAACAAATCCATCATTGGGAGTCTTGTCTGAAGTGTGAACCAAATAAGCATAGGATGCAAATATACGAGTAAATATTTTAGAAGTGAATTTCTGATGTGTTTCTAATAAAGTGCAGTGGAATGTACTAGAGCAGTTTATCTAAATTCTTTTAGTTTTGTTTTACGAGTACGCAGCCTCTGTACTCGCTATTCGACATGTAAAACAAAAGGCATCGCGTCATGCACTCCATAAAATCCTTTGAATCAATAGTTGGGTTTAATACTCTGCAGTGAAACTAAAAAAATATATTACGTCCATTGCATAATAGATAGAAGTTTACATTAAAAAATATTATTATTTACGGATTTAATCGCGGAATTTGTTTAATTTTTACATTTTTAACTGCCCGACGTTTCGATTACTAAAAATAAAATTTTAAAATAAACGTAGTTAAATTTTAACAATCATTGAGCGGATGTCAATACCACAGTCCGCCCCGTGACTACAAAAGCTGTAAAGTAATCGAAGCGTAAAGTAAAAAAATGTAAATATTAAACCAAATTCGTCATAAAAATATTATTTCAATGAGTAACATTCGAATAATTCTAAAGAAATATTAGGTAGAAGTGTAGATAGTTTTTCCTTATATTAGCGACAAAGACTTGTGAAATTGCCTAATAGTACGTTTTAGATCATCAAACGAACTTACACGAAGTAAATATTTCCATGCTTACTGGTGGTAGGTCGTTCATATATGAGAGGCCACCAGGTTAGGTACCACCAAAATGTCTATTTCGCCCGCCAAACAGCAGTGTTAATGCACTGTAGTGTTCCGGTTTGAAGAGACATTAAATACTAGACTTAATGAGACTTGAAATATATCTCAGGATGGCGAGTTCAGTGGAATGCCAAGCATTGCTTCGTAATTAATGGTGTTTTTTTGTTTTGCTACTGTCCATGAGCAGTTCTATCGCTTACCATCAGGCAAATAGCACACTTGTCTCGCAATATACCAATAAAAAAATACGAACGCTTTTCTTAACATGTTTATGTCTCTCCCACCAATAAGAAGCAAATTAAACTATCGCCAGTATATTTTACAAATCAGCAAGAAATATTATTTACAAGGGACTATATAAATCCCATCAAAAACATCCTGTAAAAAAATTCCAAGTCTCGCAGCTCAGGTTTTTTACCGCAAAAAGTTGTGAGATGCATGTTATATCAAGTCGATTAATTTATTTAGTCCTTAAGGGACCTTCTATATAAAGTTATTACGTTAGTTATTACCATATCAATATTAAACATTCTTTACGTTTTAAATAAATGGATCGACTTGGCCATCGCATGAAAACATAATGTATCATACAATTTATACATAATGCTGCTGGCCAAGTCGATCTATTTATTTAAAACGTAAAGAATTTTTAATATTGATATGGTAATAACTAATGTAATAACTTTATATAGAAGGTCCCTTAAGGACTAAATAAATTAATCGACTTGATATAACATGCATCTCACAACTTTTTGCGGTAAAAAACCTGAGCTGCGAGACTTGGAATTTTTTTACAGGATGTTTTTGATGGGATCTCACGTCTTTTTGTAGAGTCCTACTTTTTTCCTTTTCAGTACTTCTTACTTCTAGAATATCTTAAAGCCTCTGTCTTATGGATTTTTCTTATTTTTGTAGGCATCAATTTATCACAAGTATAGCGGATTTGATTATTAATGTTCTTTCTTTCATTGTAATTGATATTTTCGAGCTATTCAGTCTATTTATTTGCAAGGGCATGTGACATGCTGAATACACCATTTCCTTCTCTATATCCCCTCCTGTTATGCCTCATATATATAGATATCTATCTACAACTATTATTCCATTATATACGGGTACAATGATTCATTAACTGCAAATGTAACTTTGTAATCCTATACATTTATATGGGATTACAAAGTTATCCGCACCGCCGCTCATGCCCGTCAAGGTTGAAATAGTAATACAAATTGCCCTTAGTGCGACCGAAATGACCATATTTAACGGATTTCTAATGCATCCAAACGTGCCACGTCATGTCAACTACTAGTTGACACGGGAAATATACACTTAATATACACTTTTATACCATGTCAACTACTAGTTGACATTTGGTCTATCTAGAAAACTAGACACAAATTATGAAATGTTTGAATTTTCCCTTACTTTAGACACTAAACACTAATAATATTCTAAATTTGAAGGTTCTATGTCTGCTAGAAGTGCCTTAGACTTTTGATGATCGGTCAGTCAGTCAGTGAGTGACAAAATTAAGAAAGTTTGACTAGTTACAATTCTTAAACTACTGGTTCAAATTGAATGAAATTTTAAATATACCGTGTTTACATAATGCCTGCTTAGTAACTGAAAATTCAGGCTTCATGCTTTAGCCACAACGAAGTTATAGGGGGTTGAAAATGGTCTGAATTGCTTCGAGAAAAGGATGTTACGGCCTAAAGCTCGACTTGGACGGGGGCTCGGCCGCGCCCCCAGATGATGTTAATTTGCTTGATTTAATTCCTCGATGGGCCGCGGTAAATCTATGCAAATACCATAATTGCAACGGCAACGTTTCGACACTAATAGCCCGTCATGTAGAGCAGTCCTCGTGGAGCTTGGATTTAATCTGTGGGTACATCGATTAATTTATTGTATTGTCTTATTGTTATTGTAGTATAAGCAACAGTTTGTTTAGGGTATTGATTTTACTTTTACGACTGCCTCAGTGGCGTAGTATTACTAGGGTATGGTTAAAAAGCTGAGATCTCAGGTTCGAATCCCGGGTTGGGCAAAGTGATATTGGACTTTTCTATTCATTATCAGCCCAGAGTCAGATATTTGTGGCCGATATGGCGATAGTCTCGCCACCTATCACATCGTTGGACGGAACATACAAAGCGAAATACGGGTGTCCTGGCACCTCTGCCTACCCCCTGTGAGAAAAAGGCGTGAGTTTATGTATGCATGTATTGATTTTACGCTTATGATTGTTTGTTTGTTATAAATTAGTGCTTACACTCAGGTTTGAAGGTTGATGAAATGAAAACATTTTTGAAACATTAAAAATAAATTATGTGTATCATCATATTTAGCAATAGCAGTTCTCATCTGGACATAGGTATTTTCAATTTTATGCCAATAATAAAATCAACTTAAATGTTCACAAACAATATTTCGTTACCAACCTACTCTTTTTATGCCATCACAAATTGGAATTGGAATCTGTTCAATCATATTCTAAAAGACCACCACATTCTTCTGATACTATCCATATAAAGGTTGTCTGGAGAGATCGCTCTAAGCGATAAGGCTGCCCATTGTAATACCATAAGTCTTATATTTGTCTGATTTTGTGTTTGTTCTTGTATTACGTTTACAATAAAGTGTATTGTATTGTATTGTAAAAGACGTTTAGATCTTTCCTTAGCACTTTATTCACGCGCTTATCATTGATATCGATTACTATGTGGATAATTTATTATCATACTAAACGTTCATGTAACGTAAGAGTATTTTCATGCGACACCGCTCAAGCTACGAACGTCGCTTAAGGACCTGTCATTAGCTAAATGAAACAACGAAGCCTCTAATTTAACCCTTTTCAGGTACTCTGAGGCCATCTGGTGGAGAATTTTGGCACCACAAGATTAGATACCTTATCATTCCTACTAGTACTATTAAATTATGTTCTACGACCTACATTTTAAAATAACACATATACATACATACATAAACTTACGCCTTTTTGCCAGTAGGGGTAGGCTTAGGTGCTACCAGGACACTCATATTTCCCCTTCTATGTCCCATCCCACGATGTGATAGGGGGCGAGCCTATCACCATATGGGGCACAAATTCCTGACTCCGAGCTGATAATGCATAGACAATGCCTTTGCCCTTTGTACAACCAGGGATTCGAACCCGAGAACTTAGCTATATAACCGTTTCGTTGTACAACTAATCCACCGAGGCAGTATTAGAAAACAATAAACATATTACAATAAATTCAATTCAAATAACAGTGATTAATGGAAAACAAAGACTAATCGTACTCAGTGATTTTCTAAACATTATCAATATATCTAAAGCATCGCTAACAGGATTTGAAATATGAATCAATCACGGTAACTGCACATTGTTCGCGCCATTACAGCAAACATAATGCTTTTTAAAAGCCGACCGGCTGTGTAACTTCTATCTCTAAAGCCATAATGCACTCCATAAATTACTAATTCGTAACAATAAATAGTCAGATTTACATGAGCTATGAGGCAGAATGCATAAAGAGCTTCTATTTTCATACGAGAACACTATAGACATTCCGATATTAAAATAAACGTAATACGAAATACACATGAACACAAATTCGGCGAACATCGAACATTGCACCGCAGTGCGCGTTTAAAATCATTTTAATGTTAAATTTCGCGGAAAAAATCCAATTACAACATTTCTGAATAAAGCTTTTTGTGTGAAATAATTTAAATAGGCAGCATCATTTAATGGAGATAATACTTTTTTAAACCGAGTAACTGATTAATAAGCTAATGTTGTAAATAAGTAATCATCGAAGATTATAAACGTTGAAACCTTGGTATTGTAGAAGTATTCTGTATCAGCCCATATACGTCCCACTGCAGGGCACGGGCCTACTCTACAATCGAAAGTACGATTGAGAGTGGTTAGGCCATATAGTCCACCACGCTGCCCTAGTGCGGGTTGGCAGAAGTATTGCCGGCTGCCAAATGTTTTTTATAATGAAAGGGGAGAAGAAGGCGTAGGTTGTTAGGCTACCACTATTTTTACTGCTCGCAACGGAGCAAGAGCCAGTTAATGTTGATTTTACAAGAAAATTTAATCATATTGATACAGTAAGCCCTCATGTTGCAGTTGTAACTAGTTTGGTGTATCTGTAATTTAAAGTAATAATTAAGTTTTTAATTGTACATGAATCGCATGCTCTTAGCATAATCTATTACTTTCTTACTTTCCAACACTGGAATTTCAAAGGTCTAAAAATCTCGCTACAAGCCTTTATCTAATATTGAAGTCATTAAGAATTGGAATTTTGTAGTTTCTTTATTTTTGCACATTTGTGTCGTCTACGAAACTTTTATGTAATCTAATCCGATGCTTTTACCCATTTATTTTCTTGGCACGTTAAATAATAGATCAGTTCGTAGCATTTTATTTAAAAGGTACTATCAAATTATATTCAAAATTGTTATGCATTTATTCGCTAATATGTAAATTGACAATATTACCACAGCAGGAACAGGTCTTTACATTACAATTTGAGGTTGTTAAAGGCCACATCTAGTTACGTGAACTACGAAGCACGTACAGAAACGTGAGGCAAAAGTGTCTGCATGTAGAATTCTCATTGCCGTACGCCGATGTGTCCTGTATATATCGTTACGAAGTATTGTGGGTGGCAATATTGTGGATATTGATAGGAATATATTTTAGTTTGTTTTGTGTACATTGCCTGATTTATTTCACCGTAGATTTGTTGATTAGGGGAGAGTCCCCCAGTGCCGGCCGGCATCCAGTATCGGCCAGTTGTAATTTCTATAATCCTATAATAGATGGGGCTAGGAGTTTTACCGACATTAGTGCGATACACTCGTGCAAGTATATGTCCCGCGCGGCGTCAACCTGTCGCGACGGGTTTGCTACCAGCGCGAAGATTTGTGTTGCGCGTGAGTAACGTACGTTACGTAATTATAATTCAGTTAGTGATTTTCAAAGTTTAACGATTCAAATTATAACAAGTAACTCCAGGTAAGTAAATAATGTTTATATGACTATTAAAAATCGAATGTTAAATCAAATTTTGATCGTTAGTTTTTCTCTAAAATAAATCTTTTTTTTTTTTCGGTTTCCTTCAGTATCGGTCATAGCGTTGTCCTGCAGTACCGGCCATTCCTTGAGTTAATTTTTAATGGGTGTTTATTATTTACAGATACTTCAAAATGCCTAGGGACACAAACGATGTTCTGACAAAGCAAAAGAAGGGCACCTGGGATCCGGAAGATATGCATAAAGCTGTGGAAAAGGTTCTAAATAACGAGATGAGTGCGCGTCACGCCGCAGAACGCTATCAGGTACACCGAAGTACATTGAACAACAGAATCAGTGCTATTAAAAACAATAAAGAGATATCCATTGCTCCAGTGATGCTTCTAAAAGACGAGCTACTGCACGACGTCGCAAAGCTGAAAGAAGTGAAATCATGACAAGTTCCCCTTACAAAAAGATCCTGGAAGAGAAAAGAGGTGATAAAAGAAATGTCGAATCTGCTAAGCGAGATATGAAATTCCTTAGACCAAGAGATAAAAATGTTTCAGGAAAAGGTAAAAAAGGTAAGGGTTTACTATCAGGAAAAGATGTCAGTAAAAAAACAACACGAACCACCAACGAAAACCTACCTCGTCCACACAAGTCGACTGAACAAGAGACAGTTTGCCCTTTGTGTGCTGAATCTCACGACGAAGATTGGATACAATGTGGAAACTGTAAGATTTGGGTCCATGAAGCCTGTGCAAACATATCAGAGCTTTCCGATCAATACATTTGTGATTATTGTGTCATATAATAGTTACTAACTTAGTGGCCGGTACTGAAGGACAATTTTAATAAGTTTATTTTTTTCTAATCTTTGAATTATAATAATAAAGCAGATTTTCATAAATGATTTGATTGTTTTTTTTATTTTTATGAGTAGCACAATAGTTCTTTTAAATGTATCAGGAGGTATTGAACATGTAACCTTAGGTATTTTGATTTCTTAGCTGATAATCCTTAAGGTGACGGTACTGTAGGACTCTCCCCTACGTGATGATAAATGAACTCCACGGCATAAAAGTAAATATGATATTTCGGAGTTGCAGGCAGGCTACAGGATTTTGAAATTAGATGAAGCAAGTTAGGATGGGAGAGACAAGTATCAGAGTTCAAACTATTTTAAAATAGTAATTAACTGGCGAATTGCAGGAAGTAGATTCAAGCTGTGTGTTCCTATAAGGTATTGAAAAATAAAAAGTTCTAAACGAAAGTGAACCGATGTAATAAATCGTCTAATTACTACGAAACTAATTGTTCAGAAACACAAAGCTAAGAATGTTTGTGAAATTGCAATGTTTGAACTTAATGAAACGTTTCGCGACCTGAACGAAGATTGAACGGAGTTAAAGAATTTATTTGAACGAATCAAAGTTTAGTTCGACATTAATCTTAAGCTTGGCATGTTGTGTTTTCACCTTTAAAACTGCGCAGCGGAGTAACAGACTTTTTCCCCTAAACCGTCGGTGTAAATCGGAGAAATTGAGGGACCAATATTAAACAGAGTTTTAGGTTTGGAAATATACCAGGTGATATTGACATAATATTATGATGTTTATTTGAATCCACATGTTTCTCATCACCCCATATTGTACAATATTTAAAATAAAATCAAGATGAGTTTTTGCCATGTTTTTGCTAAAAAAAATCTGATTTTAATTTCCACGATTTTTGGCCACCCCGAATAAATACGAGTATATTTTAGTTATTTTTTAAACTTGGAATAATGTTACCTGTGTTGGTTAGGAACATATGGTTTAAATTAAAAACGAAATACTAATATGACCTTGTACGTGTATAGCATTCTCGATGAGATTCTTATATTCATTTATTCAAGAGATGATATTGAGTATCTATGCATATTAAAAGTATAACAAATTCTTAATTTTTATATTGTACTGAAACTTAAAACGGCGAAGTAAAACATCGTGAGAAAACCCTCACACCTTAGTGATTTTGGCAAGTAAACTCCGCCAATCTGCACTAGGCCAGCGTGGTGGCCTAACCACTCTCAATCGTATATTTAATTGTAGTTCGTGCCCTGTAGTGGGTGGCATATGGGCTGATAAATCTTCGAATTAAAAATATGATATTTTTGTGATAATTTATCAATTAATTATTATATATTAAAATGAAAGGAGATGACAGGATTACGAAGGAAGTGGCAAGGACGAAATAATTAATAAGTTAAAAAATAATCCTATTTATTTATTTATAATAATCCTATTTATCTATTTATTTATTTAACACTGATAGAGCTTACAAACGACGTGACATGAAATAAATTTAATGTAAAACCAAAGTGTTACTTATATAATTAGAACAGTAACTGGAATTATCGTGATACAAAGAGCGGACAAGGATCATTGCGGTTTGACCCAAAACCTTTTTAGCGTACGTACCCTTCAACAAACAAGTGGCTCGAACATAGCAATATTCAGAATAACGCTGTGACGTACCAAAGCTTTTAGTTATCAAGTTATGCATTAGCTCTAGTCTCTGAACGCTTATCCGATATGTGTTTGTATTTCATAGTGGAGATTTATTCGAATACGGGCTCTTGTAATGAATTCAACGGAAAATTTAATGCATTTCACGTTTGTATGAATATTTATGTAGTTAGGTATAGAGATAAAACGATAGATCAGGATACAACAATCATTGTGGCCGCTAATGTGTTGCGATACGAAACAGGTGTTACTCCAACACATATTTACAGTATAATACTTCCTGATGATGTCACGTTTGTATTTCAGACATTTGCGAATGCGAATATTGTGGTTGAAGAGTTGCTATTTATATGTAAATTGCTGTTTTTAAGATACATAAATTGTATTGTAGCTATATTATAGCATAGAGCTATCCATAATAAATGTCATCCGAAATAAAAGTATATAATTATAAACACACAATCAATCGTTACCAATACCATCCCAATATATAAAAAAAAATGTTGAGAGAAATTTTCAAAACTTATTGAAAATAATTCCAATAAAATACAACATGGAGAAAATAATTGTTACTGTGCGTGGATTCTCACAACTCCGATAATTATCATTAAGTAATAATGTAGTCTTTTGTTTTATTCAACTTATTAACAGGTTCAAATGAATCTTAATATCCTTAATATAATTAAAAACATTAAAATAAATACATATTGAAATTACCATCAGCTTTCGTCGTCGTGCGCTGTGCTTGCATGACAATTAATAACAATAATTAATTGTTATTTCTAAATAATGTTATTGCCACCCTCCATTCCCGTTGAAAAACAAATTACAAACAAAGAATTATTTCGACAGCCTCGGTGGCGCAGTTGGTTAGACGCTGCCTGTGAAACGAGAGGCCGCGGGTTCGATCCCCGCACCGAGAGAAATGTTTGTGCGGCCCACAAATATTTCTTCCGGCTCTGGGTGTTTGTGTTGTGAGACCGAAAAGTCTCTCGTAGTTCCTGATACCCACGACACAAGACTCGATCTTAGTGTGGGGTCAGGACTATGTATATGACTGTTGGGTGTTATTTATTTATTTATTTTATTTCAATTAAATCTTTTGTTTTCAATTACATTTTTATGGTATGTAAGTCCGCCAGCCCTCACTAGGCCGGCGTGGTGGACTATATGGCCTAACCACTCTCAATCGTACTCTCGATTGTAGAGGAGGCTCGTGTCCTGCAGTGGGACATATATGGGCTGATACAGATACAGACATTTTTTGTTGTCATCTGTCAACTACACCGAATAAAAAAATAATTCCGATGTGAGAACATATCTGTTTCACCAGTTATTTTCTTGTATTTCAGATATGAGATATATGGGGAATTATTTGGGTTTAAAAAGAAGATAAGAAATATTCCTTTCAAAGTATGTCAATTGTAGAAATTACCAATGCTGATGACATCTATGACATAACACATATTATGCTGGTTTATGTTGCTTTCTTCTTTTTTCTCATTGAAGAGGCTATCAACGCAAAAGCGATGTAACCCACAATTTTATTTTAGTACAGTTTTGGTGTAAAATACATTCGTTACAATATAATCTTTCAATGCAATAGTGACGTAAGCCACGTTTTTCTGGTTGGGGTTACACCACTTTTGCGCTGATAGCCTCTTGTAACCTATATTTTTAATGTTCTATAAAGTAAATAAAAATAGTTCAATAATTAAGTATGTTATAGTTTTGAACCGTCACAGCAAAGCGGAGCCCAATATCCAGAGAGCAGTTTAATTACCGTTCTTTGAAACACAAGTTCGATTAATAAATACGAACTGAAAACTTTTATTTTATTTTCCAATTACTAGCACTAAGCGCCGCTGAAATATTTTTCGTACTAGTTCAGTTTTTATACAGCTTTTTGAAATTTTTATTTCGTGTTTTTATTTAATTTACTACTGTGATTTGGATATTTATTTTGAAAGCTACTGAATGAATATAGAATTTTCTATTTTTTTTATAAGCTATAATGCACGGGAAAACCAACGTTGATTTTCGTTAGGCAAGAGAAAAGAATATTGTAGTTGTGTGATCTAAGAAAAAAACATAAAATGTACATTATGACATGTTTCTGTATTAGAAAAGATGGATTGCTGATTCTCTATCTCAGCATATTGACATGTATATTTCCTTTATCGTCGTCATTATTCAGTTCTAATCTATTATTTAAGCCCAGAACGGGGCGACAATTCTCAACTTTTCAAACCTCGTTGGAAACAATCTTGTCTTAATTGAAAATATAATGAAACGTTGTCCTTTAATCCGTAACGGCTAAAATCCCATTAAAACTTTCGTATGGCTCTATTTTAAGTTCGTATATTAGAAATAAGGTTATCATAAAATATTCTATTCTAAGATTAAGGTGAAAAAACTTGTTTTATATAGAAATAAATAAACGGATAAACCCTTTAATCCGCACAAGGCCACCGTGGTGAATTCAGGGCTATTTTTAGGTAAATAATGTTTACAATCGTTTTAGGAAAACTTCGATCGTCTGGAGATCAGGACTATTAGAGATATCTCATATACTGAACATCGCCATTAAAATTTCAAACGTATTGGGCTCGCGTAGACCCTTCACGATGGTAGAGGCCCATGATCAGCGCTAAACATTTACGGACAGATACCGAACATAGCCTATACCCATTCTGGATACAAATTTCTGACTCCGGGCTGATAATGAATGAAAAAATTTATCACTTTGAGCGACCCGGGGTTCGAATCCGAGACCTCAGCAGTAGTGTACCATAGTACAATTGTGCCACCCAGGCAGGCATAAACTGAATAGAATGTCGTCGCAGCTAGCCCTAAACCATATGTAATGGAAACTAAAGTCGCGGTCGGTTCCCCCGAGACAATAAGTTTGATAAATTGTCCCGCACCGCGGCCGCTGAGCCGCAATCAACTGTGATTACCTGCCTGACAATTATTATCGTTTCTCCCAGAGGACCTGAATTGGAGGGAAAATATTCCGCCTCCCGAACTTTCAGTAGATGTCGGGAATTTTAAATAACTTATGCTGGTATTATGAATACTTATAATTTGGGTTTCAGATTTAGTGTTGGTGCATTTTTTTATAAATTGAAAGCATAAATTATGTTTGTGGAGAAGTTGGTGAGGTCTTCGAATGGGAATTGTGATATTCACAAATGATTGTTTCAGGTTTTGGGTGTTCTAAGATTGAAACATTTACCGTGGTTTCTAATGCTCCCGTTACAAGATTTACCGCTTACTGTGGAGGAAATTTTGTATCGGCCATCTGTGCGTAGCTTTGAGTATATTTATTTATTTCACTATCCACAAGTATTGTGTCGTGGGTACCAGAAACTTTGAAATACTGTTCAGCCTCACTACACTTTTTTTGTTTCGTAAACTTTTAACTATCTCGTTGTAGGCACCGAATCCAATCATTCCTTTCACATGCAGGGCTTTAAAATTTACGCAGACTGTGGAATCAAAATTAATAGATATCCAAAAGGTTCACGAAAGAACGTGACTGACAAAAATATATCTGAAAAGGGCTGTTCGAGAAATATTTCACACAAAAAAAAAAAACAGTGCTTAATGGTATCGACAATTATCATTACAGGCACGTGATACGGCCAGGGGCGATTCAATTAAACCTTCCCAAAACAATGTGAATTTCGTATTGATAGCACTTTCCAAACGTTCCGCCCCGGGCTCTAGGAATTCAATAAACATTCAACTATTTACGAATTCGCACCGAAAGTAGATAAACAAAGATGGAACGGTGTGCATACGCTTATAATCTCTCACACGTACACGCAATAAACGGCACGATCTCTGTTTATTTTTCCCGAAAAAATGTACCGAATGATATATGATGCACCCACTCTCGTACATAACTCAAATTGGTGAGCACAGCATTGAAACAAAACAGCGATTGTAAATAATGCGTGTAAAACAAACGTCATAATTATGTTATTGTCTTTTGTATACGTGCATGAGTAAAGAAAGGCAGACCGCGTATTGTTTATTTTAAATGGAATATGAAGTGCCCAGCCCGGATCCGACCGGGTGCAGATACTTTTTGATTTCAGTCCACATCAGAAACATATTATTTCGTCGAAAAACTGTTTTTTTATTAAAACGGAACGTGTTTAAAGTCCTACTGTTTTTCCTTTTTCATGACATCCTGTCCTATCTCGTTAGATCTTTTTAAGAGGAAAAATCCCATCATACAATATTTGTATGATGTAAAATATTGTAAAATAACTTCAACAGTTCATATAGCACATGCAATGGAAGCTCATAAAGGGAACAAAGTTTCTCAGTTTTTATTCATTTTCACTACTGCTCCGCCCCTATTGATCGTAGCGTGATGTAATTTAGCTTTAAGCATTCTTAGATAAATTATCTGTCTCTCACAAAGATTGTTTTTCAATTTGAAGCAGTAGTTCTTAAGATTAGCGGGCTGAAACAAACAAAGAAATAAAATCTTCAGCTTTACATAAGTACAGATTGTTTGATTCTGTTGATACCGATGTGTTATTAATAATAAATACGCGCAAAGACAACGAAAGCAATCGCTATTTTTTTATAGTCTATGCATATCCTCGTCAACGGGGCTGTTTGACATATGTTCACGATCTATCGCAGTGACTTAACAGTCGACTCGACAAGTCAAGGACATTTAGCGAGCTGTAGTTTCGGGCAACCCGTGTGAATATTCTAGTAGGCCGCGAGTAGTAATTAAATTAGTGTACACGGAAATGCAACTCGAGCTAATTTGCCACAGCAAAGGGGCGTCTCTGAGTTCTGACACTTCGCTGGGGGTCTTTTTGCCACTTTTCAACGTTCCAGTGTAATTTAGAAAGGCAAATAATTCCCTTTGATACTTTATCTGCTGTGTTGGATGATAATACCCGGTAATGAAAGTTGGGTAATTGAGTTTTTCGCTAATGTGAGGAAATTGGTGATAAATACTATGGAGGGAAATTGGTTCAGCTTTTTTATTGAGTCTTATTTTTCGTTCAAATTGGATTATACGTTCGTAGGTTTATTGTATAGTATGAAGAAATTGTATTTTGCAATCGAATATATATTTTAATAACACCTATGAACAATAAGTGTTATGCAGCACGCTAATATCGTTGATGTAATACTTGTACCCAGTTTAGATAATATTATAGTGACTTTGACATTTCTCTTTAACTGATACTCTACAGTATGTGCTGCATTACAATTGCCATCATGTACAAAGTTGAACGTTGTTACTAAAAGGAGGAGGAGGCCTATGTCCATTAGTGGGCATTAAAGCAAATGATAATGCTGATGATAACTAACACCATAATAAATAAGCGAACATAAGTTATGAATTTACGTGGTTTTGAGCTAAACCTAAATTAGAACTAGCACAGAACCATTCAAAGCACGAGTACCAATCAAGTTTACGGCAGAATCTGACACTCAAATTACCATTTACGTGTTAGGCAGCCCTGATACACGCGAAAGTTTATTTGATAGACATTTCCAAATCATTACACCGTCGAACGGTTATCGGCAGCGTGACTCGACGTGACACGAACGTGTGATATGACGTCACGTCATCCGGCCCGCTGGGATGAGCAATGTCAATCCGTACTATTGTTTGTTAGATTTAGTTAGTGGGTCATAGGGGTGATTTGCGTCGTGATTTTGATATAAATTATTTGCGACTAGTTTCTGTTATAATTTTAAGATTGGTGCAATAAATACTAAAGGCTTTATTCATAGACAATTTAAATACCTATAATGGTTATCGAATTTTTCGTCCCTTTTGAACGACTTTTAAATTCAGTTTGAACGAAGAAGGCAACTAGGTTTTAAAACTGTCTATGAATTAGTCCATAATTTACAAGGCATTCGAACTAATTATTTTCCTCCAGTCTTTTTTAGTTTTATCCCTTTCTGTTTTAAGACAGAAAGAATGCGAAATTTTTAAAAGTTAATCTCACAAAATTGGGTGTTAATAATTTTCCTCCCAATTATTAGGCCGTTGGACGATTACCGACAGCGTGACATGACTTAATGCGATGGGTAGTTGGTGAAATAATTAACCACGTTTTCAAAATATTATAAAATATTTATGTTGAAGCTTAAAAGACTATTTATAAATTCGGCATACACGATTCTCTATTGTAGTAGCTCACTGTCTTGCCAAATTATTTCATAGTTGAGCGATTACCAGCAGCGTGACATATCCTCGCTGGAGCGAGATGAACACGTCAATTCATGCTTTTGTTTGGCTTTTGGATCCGTTCAATGGATGAAGGATTGCTTTATGCATTTTCAGACTTGCATAAAATTTGGAATATGTCTAAACGAAATGTTGTGTACAATTATATGTTCCAGGTTCCAGTACTGAATGAGGCTTTAATTTACATTTCTAGCATATTATTACGGATGAAGTGTATTAAAAGGCCATAAAATGTGATCGCTTAGTAAAAACAAAATGATTGCACATGCTTAAAAGGAAAATATATGATTAAAATAAAGCTAAACTCTATTTAAATGATAGGCTAACATGTATTTCTACTTATAATTATAATAAAAAAATAACTAAAAAATAGACTTAAAATTAATATTTATTTTAGTACTTTACTTTAGTTTTAGTGTTTTGTATGTCATTCTTTTGAATTAAAAGTTTATTATTATTTATTATTATTATTGCAAGATATTTTGATACAGCTTTCTTGACGCCCTCGACTAGTCATCAATGTTGAAGTTTACAAAACAGTGTTAAGATCTTTGTTTAAATAAGAATTTCCATGCTATTCAAGAAAATATATTTGTATCACAAAATACAATCGACTAATTTAGCTAAAAAGCCCCTAAAACTATTTTGAGGTAAAATTTGCATAAAGCCCATGCAGATTTTATAAGTGTCAACCCCAAGTAGAATATTGAAATAAAACCATTACTTGCGGATTTTATTGTGGATTTTGATGGATGTAAAAATTAAACCAAATCCGCGATAAAATCTGTAAATAATAGTTTTGTTTCAATGTGTAACATTCTTGTTAATCTAAGGAACAATAAAAGTAGAATATTTACCATAAGTATTATCTACGTATTCATGATCTAGAACAAGAAGGATGTAAAAAGTCGGACAGTTTTAATTAAAATTCAAATTAGATGCCCACATCTAGACTTTAAATAGAAAAGATAAATCTAGATAATACTTGAAGGAGAGACAAATCCTATTTCCATATTAATTTGTTTACTTCAATTAAAACTAGTTTGTTAATGTAGTTTTAGGTCGGAGTATTTCTTATCTGTTTTGATGAAATATTGTTACAAATTTAGGCTTTGGGATGATAAGACTATTGTTATTCATGTTGTTATCTTTAGTTTCTTTAGGGAATGGAAGAGCTAAAAAGCTGATGATGGCTTTTTGATGGTCACTGGCATTTAGGCACACTCTTTTTGTGCTGAAAGGTATTACCTTTACCAACTTCCAACCAGATTGCCTTACTGGAGTGTTTTAATTGTACATTGAAATAAAACTATTATTTTAATGTACTTAACATCACTCTCTTGATAAACTTTAGTTTCACTTGTATACAGCGGGATCTTCTGAAATCAGTATATATTAAATTATTTCAGTTTAAATTATTTATCTTTTAAATTATTTCAGCATTGAACTTATTTGTAAAAAAAAAACATTCGTCATGAAATAATTATTATTACCTACTAAATACTATTATTGGTTTTTCATCCAATCGTTGCCATTAAGAAGTCCTATCAGAAAGCCAAGCTTTAAAAAAAAAAAAAACTGTATCTATTTTTAAATAAATCCTTTTATGTTTTGATATTTACAAACCAAACAAGTATAAAAAGATTGATGTCGGTAATTCCAGCATGGGCATTATGTCTCCGAACCTTTGCTACAAAGAATTTGATATACATAAAAATCCAAGAATGTCCCGTCCCTTTTCCGCAATCTGGCTCCCAAAACGTGATGAATAGCGAAACTATCGACTTAGGAATAATTCCTAAGTCGTATAATTATTATACGGTAATATGATGGGACTTTTGGGTATTCAATTTGGCTATTCAGAATTGATAGGTTATTATCATAATTGTGTTGGAGACGGTAAACTTGCGCAATTTTGATACATTTACAGACTTTTATAATTTGAGGCATTAAAATTACAATAAAATGTATACCTATCATTGAAGGTATTTTACCTGCTCTTACGTATACGGGAAAGAAAAATAGAAAGACTACACGTGTCCGCAAAACAGCCATTTTTATGCCAATAAGTACTGTAATATTATTTTATTAAACTTCAGCGATACGATGACTATAAAGCACCTGATATAGAAATGGATTCAAAATAGTGCCGAATGAGTCGGTGAGGAATGGCTGGCAATTCTTTGACAGGCAGCTTAAAATCGCATATACCCACACTGAAGCTGTAACGTTACAATTATACATGGACAATTGACATGGTTATTTGTACTATTACTATTAGATGGATTCGAATAATATAATCAATACAATGCTAAGTTTTTAACATACAAAAATATCTATATTACTTGTCTTGCAAATATTACTAGTATATTCACAGCCCGTTTGTCCCGACACAACATCCTGCGAGCGTAACATTTATTCTCCAGACACAGAATTTGTCTTATACCCTCGTAAATGGGTTTCCCTGTACATAAAAACGGAAGTGCGCGTCTCCCAGGGTGACAATTCGCGATTTCATTATTAAGCTATTGCTTGTTCCATAAAATATTAAGGTTCTGTGCTGATTTTACGAATTCATGAACTATGTGTAGTGTATGGTTTTCTATGTTGTTAAATTAGTATTTTAGAAACAACAGTTATTTGCTCGATGATTAGCGCAAGCTAGAAATCAGTGGTTTACCACGGGGAAGTCAATCTCTCTCTCTCTCTTGAGCCACAGGGAGTCCACTGCTGAACCTAGGCGTGTTTTCCACATCGTCGTAGGTCCACAACGAGCTGTTGACAGCGGCGGCCATCCGGCGACTTCTACAACCTTAACCAGAACGCCCGTCCACCTTGTAGGTGCGCGTTCGACGCTGCGCTTGCCTGTACGTGGCCTCCACCCCAGAACTTTTCGGCCCCAACGGCCATCAGTTTTTCGCAATTATAGCCAAATTAAAATTTATATGATTAAAGATATAACTGGATCTTGAAAACTGTTAATTTGAAAACACATATAGAAAGCCAAAAATAAAGAAATAAATATTACTTATAAGAGGCTATTTATTTCATATGGCATCAAACGCATATAACATAAACGATAAAAATGAATGTTGATATAGATCAATTCTTCAAATCTTTTATAGAAAAGGGGAGCGGAAGACCAAAAACAAGATGGATGGTTTGTGTAACGGATGACATGAATAATAGTGTTGTGAATGATGAAACCGCTGACCGAAGAAATTAAAGAAAATATATGAAGCGCTGACCGCAAATAAAATAATCCCAGGGCAACACATTAAGGCTTTTAATTTTAAGATATGTTCAGTTTTAAATGTCAGGAATTTTGTAAGTAGTATGTATTTATATTATTTAATGATTGGTGAAAGCTGAATATAGCATTAAGTAACAAAATATTCTACTGGGAAAGTCATGGAATTAATTCTAAAGTTTATGTTCGATTGTAGGTATTTTTTTCCATGTGCAATATTGGTTGACATATTGTAAGCTTCACATAATTCAACTTATATTGTTATCTTGTTGTTGGCGCATGTTTAGGGAGGCCTACCTCCAGCAGTGAATGACACCAGGCTGTGTATATGTTATTATAGAACAAACAGTGCCTACTTTCAAAGCTACATAATTGTAATGTATGTGTAAATCATTAAAGCTAAATTGAGTAAAATTGTAAATAAACACGTATTTTCACTAATTAACTGCAAATAGAATGGTTCGACCGTTAAAACATTTATTACCAATAAGTTAATTAAAATTACATTTCGCACGCAAATATATAAATTAATTAAGCATCTCTTTGTAATGGCCTGGTAACGAAATAAAATACCCAAAATCATTAGTAATATGATAAATGCTAAAGATGGCAACTATGGATGTATTGATGTTTCTAACTATTTGGTGATAAAACTGCTGAATTGATTTTCATGAAATTGTAGTGACGTAGCACACGCTCTAGATAAATACATAAGTTACTTTTTACCTCCAAATATCTAGTGGTCTCATGAGATGAGCAACGAATAAAAATATATATATTTGCTACTGTTTTAAATTTAAATGAATGACACGTGATAGGAGGCAGTATTGCATACCTTGAATAATGGTATCAGCTGAGGCGAAACAGAATGGGATATACAGAACTAAAGAAATATTTGTATAATCTACAAAAATCTTCTTAATTTAAGTCTGAGTGCTCAAAAGTCTCCCCTAGTCTTTTCTACCAACCAATAATACGGTATTTTACTACGAACAAAATTGTGGGGTACTAGGTCATTTGACTGTAGAATAAATGTTGTTATTGTTTGTTGAGTCGTAAAAAGAAATAACAAACGTTAAAGTAAGGAATGGTTCGGTTTATACGTCCACTCGGTTCTTCGTCCGTGCCAATTAACATTACAAATGAGACAGTATTTTGGCTGCTTTTCTGATAAATTAATAGATAAATATGAAAGTTTCTTAATGGAATTGGTCGCGTTTGGACATTTAATCTGAGGAAACGAAATTATTTCATGCGAAAATGTTAGAATCTAGTTGAATGTCATGATAAAACTAAGCAATTTGCCATAAAATATATGGTAAATATTTTCCAACTAGTATTGAGGCAACTTATTACATTGTATCTCGATAGAAAAATATATTTTTTCTGATAACAATCATTGGGTTAATATTTGCAAACTTAAGACTATTGATGAGATTTAATTATGTAGTCCACAATAACATCGCAAATGTATGGGATTGACATTGCCAAAGTTAAAGTTACCGTCAACATTACTTTATGCATTTCGGCCGCTTTAATTGTTTTATGTGTAACTATATTTTAATATATTTGTGTTTCTATGATTGTGTACAGTAAAGACTAAAAATAAATAAATAAGATTTAAAAAAATATTTTACTATCTGCAAGATAGACCATGCCAACTAATTATTTAATGATAAGCAAGAGCTTGGTGGCCTGTTGATAATGTACCAGTTGTAGCTGGCGACATGTTCCAGTTGGTTGCCACTTTCAATCCCAGGGCACATCAATCACGCACTGTCTTGCATCAATCACCACACATCTGAAGGAAAACGTCGGAAACCTGCATAACACAACCATTTTGTAAGAATTTCTATGTTTTAGTGTAAAGCCTTAAAACTCAAATTAGGCCAGTGTGATGGACTATACAATCTGTCCCCTCCCAATTATATAGAAAGCCCGTGTCCTGCAGTTAGACGTAGTAGGGTTGAAATAAAAAATACCATACGCCAATACTGTACGCAAAATAATTATACTTCACTCAAACTTATCTCGGAATCAAACTTTTAGAAATTAATCAACCCGTATCACCGCAATTTGACAGCATAAAATTGCGATAGCGTCGAAGTTAACCGAAAAATATTCACTATTCAACGCCTGCGGTACATACAATAGGCCAGAGATCTCGTGAAACCCGTCCCAGCGGGGCAAATGATGCAGAAGTCGCTAGTCCTCGGATTTTCGCATTCAACAACTTTTATTGAATTTTTCGATGCGAGATATTTCCCCCTTTGAAAGTATTGCGACCTTTTAATTTGGTGTCGTGAAATTTGCGGACACTTCGCCGGATTTGCGAGGTCGTGTTACGTGCTCGGATTGTTCGGTGTTAAAATCTGTAGTCTATTTTCGGTTTGGGCTAATTTAGGTCAGCTGTAAAGAAAGGAATTTTTTTTTATCAGTTATTGGTATATTGATTTGTCGTGGCATAATTTCCGAGACCTGATTTCTAAATATATTTTTTTTATAAAATAATAATAATTAAATAACATTGCTCAAATCTAAGCCTGTGCACGTCTTATTTTGTGAAGGCTACTATTGCAAACAATTTATATAAAAACAGCGTAATCCATTCCTAAGAAAAGTTTCACTTTATATTTATGGGCGAGAATCTCAAGCTATCGACACAGTAATCTTCTCGTTTGAATCTCCATAAAAATGTAATAATGTTATTTGACTAAGTGCCGTGGAAAATTTCTCCTTGAAAATAGGTCATGTGAATCGAAATTTCAGATAATGCATAAGAGAATTACTGCCGCTTCCTGCCAATAGGTTTTCGGACGAAGTTTTACTGTTAAATGTGGCGTGACATGAAAACTTTCATTTTATTGGATGATTTTTCTGTGTTTACGAGGTAAGGTAAGATTGTAATTTTACTTTGTTTTAAAATAAGATATACATACATAAACTCACGCCTTGTTCCCAGAAGGGGTAGGCAGAGGTGCCAGGGCACCCACATTTCGCCTTGTATGTTCCGTCCCACAATGTGATAGGTGGCGAGCCTATCGCCATATCAGGCACAAATTCCTGACTTTGGGCTGATACTGAATAGAAAAATCCAATATCACTTTGCCCAACCCGGGATTCGAACCCGAGACCTCAGCTTTGTAACCGTACCGTAGTACAACTACGCCACCGAGGCAGTCGATAATAAGATATATGCATAAGAATAAGTATAAAAATATTTATGAAGCGCAATATCTGAAAAATAATGTATTCGTATTAAAAAGCTTAAGTACGTTACAAATCTAGGCTTTCAAATGAAAATCAGACTGCCACGGGATATAGGCAGAGGTTTATTTTCTTTATTTTCTCCTTACTACGGTATTACTGTATATTGCGGCCTAAAATTTTGCGGTTATTATAGTTGCGTATATTTTGCGAATTTAATATTTGTTTTTACAAATAGTATTCGAAATAGAAACTTATCCCAAGACTTAATTCCATACCTCATTTATATCTTACCACTACACCGTACCAACGGACATGAGGCGAAAATTAATACTCCACCTATTTTGATAATGAACCTAAAATTCACTTAACAAACCCCCAGGCGGGCAGTCCACCGGATTCTAAATACAGTACATAGTATAGTTTTGAATAACACTTTACCCAAGACAAGCCGAGTGGAAATCTCGGGGCCGATTTGGAAGCTATCGGGAAGTAAATTTGGGTGAGCAACCCAAGTTGTATTTAGCCACGATTGATTGATTAAGAAGTTGAATAATTGATTTCAGAGGTGATTCCTAATGCAGTTGCCAAATTAGACGACGAAGGTTTAAAGGGTTCATCTAATCTTAAATGTCACGAAGCACCAAAAATCATGAAAAGTGAATTAGAAAGGGATTTATAGAATGTGGCTGTTGCCAGACCCACAACATTTTTAGTAAAACAATTTGAAACTCAAAAAAAAAACGATGATGGAAAAACAAAAACTTTTAGATTGGCGTGCAATTTTCTAATTTGCATTTCACGTCAACTTTCAATTTGAGTTTCGTGACAAAAATAAGGGCAAAAGTCTTGGACAACTTAAAGCAGAATTTATTAAGGCAAACTTACTACATCTTGCTGTCTTCAGTATCAAGCTCTCTCTAGCATTTCTCGCTAATTAATTGTAATTTGTACGTATTCTAAAGCATGAGATCACAATCGGCTAAGGTAATAAATACTTCTTACAAGATTCATATAAGCTAAACCGAGTTAATATGCATTTCAAATCAAAGCCGTTCTTATAATTCATAACTTTTGGCGCAACTTCATTCAGATCGAAATTCGAAGATCGAACCCATCTCATATTGTGGAATTAATATGATTTTATTTGTCTAACAGGCTCGTAAAACAGTTAGGAGGCAACAAGCACCTAGTGTGTGAACCAGAGACCCTTAGTGTGAAAAAACCCTGTAGCTAAACAGCAGTGTAAATGCACTATTGTGTTACACTGTTGTGTTATAGGATATTATAGCCAGACGAACTACGGGATATATTGTTGCTTAACATCCTATGCCTCAGGATTGCAAGCGCAGTGGAATACCAAGCATTGCTTTGTTATTCAAGGTGTTGTTTGGTTTTGCTACTGTTCATGACCTGTCGTATCGTTTACCATCAGGCGAACGGCACGCTATTCATTGCAGTAAAAAAGCTAACGGTTTCAAATTGAAGTATTTTAACATCTGAATTTGTTCAAAGTATTGTTCGAAGTTTCCAATCGGTGAACAGTAGATCGGCGAGCAATTTGAGCCGTCGGTAGCACGCGAATTCCGACTCTTGACCCGGAAACCTTGCTCGTACGAAATAAATCCAATAATATACTTGAAACATTAGGCTCTGGCTACGAGGCAGGGGAAAAACGCCGCGGTTTTTGGGTCTACAATATTTACGTTAACGGCACGTTTTATTGTCTTTTGTACGGGGATAGAAATTTATAGTGTTAATGTTGTTTTTATTTTATGGGGTAGTAGTCAAGTAAACTATTACTTTCTGCTCTATACTTTGGCAGCTTCCACCATCTAGGTGAAAATTAGGCCATGAGACAAAATGGTTTCAGCTAGATTTAAACAATAAGACAAATTTATTGTATGCTCGACAAATTAGTTCTGCCTCTAAATGTCATGATATAGGTTTCCTTGCAGTTACTTGACACACATGTAGCATGATACTAAAGCAGTCCTTATGAATGCCATTTCATAAAAAAATATTCCCTGAAGCAAACCACTTTATCTTATGGTACCTGATCACAGTCATTGTCACCCACAATTTCAGCCGCCTTTGAGGTCGGTTTCAAAACAAAACTTCCACTAACTCAATTACAAACTATTGCCACTGTGAATAAGCCCTTACGCCTGAGAACGGAGCAATTGTTCTATGCTGTTGCTCATAATTTATGTATAGATTTAAACGAACGGAGCAAAGACATTTCGACTTTTGGCAAACACTAAAATATTCAGTTATTTCACTAAAACTCGGGTTGGTATAATGAACTTATGTATTTTAGTTGTGTAAGCAGGGAATAGAATTTGCAAACGTGACGAGCGTTTAATCACTGGGATTTGACAAAATTTTGGGGTTTAAGTCCCCATTATTTGGCACCGAAGTGGTTGTGCATATTTTGATTGTACAAATATTTGATTTTATGTTTGATTGCTGAGCAAATATTGTGATTTTTGTGCTGTAAAAATATGATTTATACCGGATATTTCTTCAAAAGAGTTGAGCATGCTGTAAGATAGCGATTTTAGAATCATGGATTTAGCAGTAAGTTGAATTATATCATCGGCCGATACAACATGTGTTATAAGAAATAAAGACAAGACTTTTAAGCAATATCAATTTAGTCATTGTACAATTTTGAGATAGAACAACAGGTATAGACCACAGGAAACCTGATATTTTGTTGTTGCCAAATGCCAGAATTCAAATTTCAATCACATTCCGTGTAACTTCACAGAGCGTATTGAGGTTGGTGTCATTAATCATATCGAACTCAAATTGAATGCGTCAATCGATATATCGAAAGTTCGGTTTGTTTATATCAAAGGGGTCATGGCGATTCAAACATAGTTTTTGGTTTGGTGACGAGGTTGTATCGAAAGACACCTGAGGATTTGGGGAATACGTTGTCGGATTTCATGTGGGTAGATTTCATGTATGGTGCTTAGCAGACATAGAATATTGGAAGATTAAATATATCTAATTGTTGTACTGTACTGTATTAGTCCCTCAAGGCCCATTGTTGAAGATTGCACTCTTCTTACATAGATTGGAGATTCGCTTAATTTCTTAATTAAAATAGAGTGTGAAACAAATTATTGAGTCTTCGGTAAAACAAAAAGGCAAGATAATTAATTCAATTTTGTAAGAAAACTTCAGTCTAGCCATCGTATCCCAGTAGGTTCTAAAAAAAATATGTAATTGATAGCAGTTTCTTGTTTAAAAATATATATTTCAAATAAATCTTACCAATCCCAACTACCTCAAATTTCAACGTTCAACTTATAATTTCAATAGAAAATAAAGCTGAAACAATTTTCTTGTCACGATAAATAATATTTTAGAGATATCTGCTTTGGAACAATCGGGAGAATACTCGGTAACTCTTATTGATTCGAGGACAAAGACGCTTCCCTCGGATGATTGTATCAGACCAACCTAAATTAAACTTTTCACTTGCCTTTTGTCAGTCTAGATTTTGATAATAATGATGTTTAACTTTGGGATTGATTATCAAGTTATTTTTCTATTAAAAGGAACTTTATTTTTAGTGACAGTATTAATAATCAAAATTTTGTTGAAGGTAGGATATATGTGTATTAGACACTGGAAGGCCAAACTCATTTGTTTTTATTTTTCTTTGGAAAGTAGCTGTTGCTTGAGATAGTCATTGCTAAAACAAATATACAAAGACACGGTGCATATCCTTACATAGAACACTATGAAATGTTTTTGCACAGTGCGTCGTGTACGGTGATAGTCATATCGTGTCAGCGAATACGAATACGGTGTGTTTTTGAGCTCTTCGATAGCTGTTACTTACTAAATAGCCTGTCCATTGTTACTCTAGTTTTAAAGATCTAAACCAAGGAACTGATTTCCTATCAGGAATTCCAATCGAGACAAATGCTGATGAAATGTTAACGACCCACATCAAAGCCCAGCTTTAATATTTCGAAATCTAATCAAGACAAATGCCGATGAAATCTTTATTGACTTTAATGTTGATCTAAATATTTTTCATAATTCGTTTTGCCCACAATACAAGACTTATTATTAGTGACAATAATGTAATAATAATTATTATTTATCACATCATGTGTATAATTTGCTATTGCAATATGTAATGTATTTCTAAGAAGATGCTGGAATATTAAATATGCTTCCTTCAAAATGCCTATCTTTCACATCGATCAAGCTCTATCTAATATCTTCCCCGGCAACAGGCATCTCGCGTCCTTGAACTAGCTCCCCGATTTATTTGGAATGGAGTATTTTAAGCACTCAACCACCTGTCTGGCGACCTAGTCAAGGTCTCGCTGAATTAAAAGGAATACATTTTCTGAGCTTAAATTTTCTTTTTTAGAGTCTTCAAGAAATACGACCTATTACAGTTTTAGAATGTATTGCAGTCCTACAAATGAACCGTAAAATATTTTCTCACAATTCCTTCGGTGTTGTTTTTTTTCCATTTCTTTTTACTCCTTTTTGCGACACATTAAGTTTTGTAGATAAACAAAGTCATAATACCTTTACCGTATTTTTTGTGTCTGCCTCGGTGGCGTGGTTGTAATACAAGTTGATTGCAAAGCTGAAATCTCGGTTTCGAATTCCGGATCGAACAAAGTGATATTGAATTTATAAATCCATTATCAGCCCAGAATCAGGTCCCGATATGGCGATTAGCTGGCCTCCTATCGCATCCTGGTGCGGAACATACAAGAAAACATGTGGGTGTTCTGGTGGCACCACTGTCTACCCCTTCTGAAAGAAAGGCTTAAGTTTATGTATGTATGTGTATGTAATTTTTTGTAACAACGCCTTCCCCATTTGGTGGTGCTCGTTTAATGCTTACTTCCGAGAATCGTATTTATTATATGGAGCCAGTGTTATGATTTTAAAAATTCATAACGTTTCGCCGACGCGAGAAATAAACTGTCAATGTGTACATAGCTAATGGACGGTATATCCGACTCGATGAAATATGATAAGCGTGATTACGTACTCGCGTGAAAGGGTTCCGTGATTACAATATTTTTTTAAATACAAGGTCAAACGTGAATAGATAGAGAAAAGTTTAAAATGAGTATTGAACATAAGAATCTGGAATACGTTCTTTATTGCTCCATTGATAGGTTTTAAACATAATACCAAGAATGGCATCAACTAAAAATGATTTAATGATATTAATTATAGGGGTATGATTCCATATGTTTTTTCACATTTCACGAAAACTCCAGAATTACTACATAAGAGGACATCAACATAGCTTGATTGAAATCCCAAGGTCCATCTACAAATCTCTAGCTTATCGTTCTCAAAGATATAACTTACAATAGGGTTAAAATTGACGAAACCAAAGACCAGGTCAAATGGAAGAAAAACGACAGATACGCGGATGCTGGCACCAGCTGGGATAACCTTTGGTCGAACTAGAAAAAGAAAAAAAAAACAGATATATTCAGAAACAAATACCCGACATTTCTTCATGTGGATCAGAAATAAGTAAATTTAAAAGGATCTACAGTCCCAAACTGTCTAATTTCCAAATCAATATATCACTTTCAATAACAGTGCATCATATATTATTTTGTAAAAAAGAACCCTAAAATAAAAAAGATTAAATATGTCCTCTCCATCTGGCCCATTCGTTAATGATTATTTCCCAAACGTATTAAGCATTCCGGCTATTTGGAGTAATCAGTTGTGATACGGTACCTTTTATTGAAATTGAATTTTACAGATCGATATTCTGTATCAGTCTCTCTCTTTAGACAGGCTAAAAAGTCATTTCGGGTGGCCATTCACAGGGCGAAAACCGCGGCTAGAAAGGAGTTCCTGGATACCTTGGATCGCGACCCATGGGGACGACCATACCGGCTTGCATTTAATAAGTTGCGCCCGCCGGTGCCCCCACTAACCCAAAGTCTCCGACCAGAGCTCCTGGACGGCGTGGTTACCGCCCTCTTTCCGGCCACCGTGGAGAACACTCCTCCACCGATGCCGCCACGTCCGTCGTCGTCGCGGCGCATTCACTTGGCGGCATCGTCAAACAGTCTGGTGAGAGAGACCCCCGAGGCCCAAGTCCCCAGCGTAACACCTGGGGAACTTACGGCTGCAGTGCTGCGGCTGAGGAGGAAAAACTCCGCCCCAGGTCTCGACGGTATCGCTGGACGAGTCTGGGTGCTTACGGTTGAGTACTTGGAGGTTAGGCTCCTTAGCCTTTTCTCCGCTTGTATGGAGCAGGGCTGCTTCCCATCACGATGGAAGACTGGAAAGTTGGTCCTGCTCAAAAAAGCTGGAAAGCCTGCAGAGTCGCCATCGGCCTACCGGCCCATCGTGCTGCTCGACGAGGTCACGAAGCTCTTTGAGCGTATTATTCATATGCGCCTCGTGGAGCACCTCGAGGGGGTCGGTCCTAACCTGACAGAAAGTCAATATGGGTTTCGGAAAGGCCGATCGACCATCTCTGCAATTCTGTGGGTGAAAGCGCAAGCGGAGGAGGCAGTAAGCCAGGGAAAGTGTGTTGTGGCGGTGTCGTTAGACATCGCCAATGCTTTTAACACATTGCCCTGGCCCTGCATCGAGGAAGCACTGCGGTACCACGAGGTGCCCATTTATCTTCGGCGTTTGGTGCACTCGTACCTCTCAGACAGGTACATAGAGTATCCGGGCGCTGAAGGGTGGCACCGTAGAGCTATGTCGTGAGGTGTTCCGCAGGGGTCGGTCCTTGGACCTCTCTTGTGGAACATCGGTTACGACTGGGTGCTCCGTGGTGCCAACTACCGGGGCGTCGACGTAGTCTGCTACGCCGACGACACGCTGGTCACAGCGTGTGGCGGGACATTCGAGGAAGCCGCCACCCTTGCTGCGTTAGGCACTGGCAACGTGGTAAGGAGAATACGGCGGTTGGGCCTCGCAGTGGCTCTAAATCTATCTCCTAAATCTGAGGCTATCTGTTTTCACGGGCCTCGGAGAGGGCCACCGGCGCAGGCCCACATAACGGTCGATGGCGTGGAGGTCTCCGTCGGTTCTTCGATGAAGTATCTTGGAATTGTCCTAGATAGCCGATGGAACTTCCATGCTCATTTCAAAAGCCTGAGACCGAAATTAATCAAGGCAGCAGGTGCATTGTCTAGCCTGCTTCCTAACCTCGAAGGTCCCGGCATCTCTTGCCGGAGACTGTACGCGGGAATCGTGCGATCGATGGCCTTATACGGTAGTCCCGTTTGGGCTGAATCACTGAGAAGATGCTGTGCTGCTCTCTTGCGTCAACCGCAACGAGTTGTAGCACAGCGGATGATCAGAGGATATCGCACGATCTCCCATGAGGCGGCCTGCGTTTTGGCTGGTCTTCTTCCCTGGGACATAGACGCCAAAGCCCTTTCGTCGGTCTATTACTGGCGGGAGGAAACGTCTCGCCGAGGGGAACTACCAGCCCTCAGAGAGGTTGAGGCTAAAAGGGCCTCCCTGCGCGTGGCCGCCGTGGAGGAGTGGCGCTCCAGGCTGGACAATCCTAGTGCTGGTGAGTGGACCATTGCAGCAGTGCGTCCTGTTCTAGACCAGTGGCTGAACAGGCGCCACGGCATGATGACGTTCCGCCTGACACAGGTCCTATCGGGGCATGGGTGCTTCGGCAGATATCTGTGGCGGGTGGCGAGAAAGGAAGCGACAGCCGTGTGTCATCACTGTGACAACTGCGCGGAGGACACAGCCCAGCACACTCTTTCGGAGTGTCCAGCCTGGGGTGATGAACGTATGATACTCCGTGCAGCCGTCGGAGTAGACCTCTCGCTCTCGGTCGTGATTCCCTCCATGGTCGAGAGTCGGAGCTCGTGGCAGGCAATGCTCTCCTTCTGTGAAATTGTAATTTCGCAGAAGGAGAGCGCAGATCGGGATCGTGAGCGGAACGATCCCGCTCGCCGCCTGCAAAGAAGAAGGCACCGGGTAATAACCGGCTGAACCGGCGCCTTTATCCTTTACCCTGTGGTTTGGGGGTACAAGAATCCCTCCACGGTATCCTCTGCCCGTCGTAAGAGACGACGTAAAGGGGTCATCGGAGTCACTGGGCACACGGCGGGGGCCGTGCGCCCTCGCGTATAACGGACTCCGAGACGTGTGATGGAGCCTTGTCTCCGTCATGGACGCCCATAACAGCTTTACGGGCGTCCGAAAAGGGGGTGTAAATGGAGGTAATCTGGGCCTTCATAATGATAACATAAGGCCCAGCAATGGTTTTGCGCGGGGCGGTTCGCGGACGTAAATCGGGGCGCCCTTCGCCCTGGGATGTCCGGTGCTGCCCACAATGCGTGTGAGGGTTATCAAGAGGTTTTTAGTCAGTATGCTGGCGTAGGTATTGCTAGGGACCCAGTTCGGACACAATATCCGCGTGTGTACCGAGCTGGAAGGCCAGAGACACTGACATACCCCTTTCGGCCTCCCCCGGGGTACCGAAAGGGCAGCTTAATAGCTTTTCCTCTTGAAAAAAAGGCCATATAGTCCACCACGCTGGCCTAGTGCGGGTTGGTGGACTTACATACCATAGAATTTTATAAATCGCTATGGTATGCAGGTTTCCTCACGATGTTTTCCTTCACCGTTTTAGTGCGTGGTGATTGACTATCAATACACACATGACTCCGAAAAGTCAGAGGTGTGCCCTGGAATTCGAACCCGCGACCACCGTGTGTGAACATGCTGGCAGTCGCGTCTAGTCCGTTTACCAACAGGCCACCACGCAGTTTTATGAATTGATATTTACCTAAGAGCTGTTACTTTTTTCCAAGCAACGTTTCCAATTGTTACTCAGCAACATCGGATAACAAATGTTATTTATTTTTAGTAAATGTTGCCTAACATGTGGTAACAATCAATAACATTTCTGCCTAATATTGCACCACAAAAGGTAAACTAGATCCATCATTACTACATAGTATAAAACATACTATACATATGTATCTATGTATGCTTAGATCTTTAAAACTACGCAACGGATTTTGATACTGTTTTCTTTGATACACAGAGCGATTCAAGAGGAAATTTATATGTATATTACACATACAGGTGTCCCAGTTCGTAAGAAAAATAACAGTATCTGGTGTGGAGTGGAATAAAAAAAACAGCACCCAACCGAAGCTGGGAGGGGCCGCTAGTTATTAATATTTATTCTCATATTAAAACCTTTTAAGAACTCCCTTCATTGTCTTCAGCTACAGTTAGTCGACTGCTGAATGAAAGATTCTAGGATTATTTTAGAGGTCACCGTTTGGGAGTGACATTTGTATATGCCATATCTGCCATGGTTATTCTGGCATTGGTCAGTCGCTATTTTGGTCCGTTGGCTATTATAGTTTAGGTAAACTAGGCTTGGGCTCCAAAAGTTATTTGCCGGGATCTAAACACCTCTGTAATACATATAATCTTAATCCTTGTAGTAAATAATTGCTGCACAAGATATACATTTTCAGGTTATTAAGGAAAAGGTTATTAGGTAAGGAAAAATAAAGCTTTTATTTACAACAAGCTGAGTTGAATAGAAAATATTAAAAATCCAATAATAATAAAATAAAACCCTTGGCATAAACACTTGTAACAGTATATAGAGTTAATAAAACAATTATAGAACAAAATACAAATGGCATTCTTATAGCACTAATGGCTGTTCTCTATATCCTATCTATCTTTACAAGGGGTTAAAATAGTTACCATTACTATGAAATTAAATAAAATGAAATTGGTTTATTGATCATGTAGGCAATTAAATAGCTCTTATCAAGTCACCTTAGGACATATTCTTTACTTATTTACAAAGCAATTTATTATATTGTTATATAAATTAAATTTATTTAGTTTTAGTTTTTGGTTTTTGGTAGTTGTCTTTTTATTATTTCTAACTATTTATAGTAAGTACCTAATATTCTATTCAAGAAAATACATTATTTAATCCATATTTTAGTGGACTATGAGTATTACCAAAACGACGCGTAGCGATACAATTCTACACTTCCATAAACAAAGATAGACATATATATTTATCTTGCCTAGATATCTATAAACATATGCATCTGTATCTTTGTTAACTGAAACTACTACTACACTAAAATGCACCGTAATATATTATTTTATTTATATTATATCTAATGAAATCTCTAGTTAAAGACAGATGGAATATAGAAAGCGGCTGTAAGACAATCTCTCCCAGTCAACCATTGTATCTAAATAAATTTGACTCGTAAATTATGAGATACTATTATTCGTAATTTATTTTCCTTAAGTAAATTAGTTTTGAGATTATTATGAAATACTGATATAATATCGTTATTTCCAAACTAAAGGTACACTGGGTGATTTGTGTTATTTGCAAAAGTTATGTCAAATAAATTAATAGCTACTTGCGCAGCAGATAAAGGTAATGAATAACAAACAATATTCCCTCGGTTTAATAATATAATCTTGAATAATGGCTTTGTTACTGTACTGTATCAGCCCATATACGTCCCTTTGCAGGGCACGGGCCTCCTCTACAATCGAAAGTACGATTGAGAGTGGCTAAGCCATATGGTCCACCACGCTGGTCTAGTGCGAGTACACAGGTATCCTCACGATGTTTTTTTTTCACCGTTTTAGTGCGTAGTGATTGACTATCAATACACACATTGCTCCGAAAAGTCGGAGTTGTGGCCTAAGATTCGAGCCCATCACCAACACGAACATGTTGACAGCCGTGTCTGGTCCATTACCAACAGGCCACAACGCACTTGTGAAAATGGCTTTGTTGAAATTACTTTTTATAGAGATCTATCTGGAAACTTAGATATATTATACCAAAAGATATTTATAGTATAATTTCACTTCATCTTTTTCTTTTATTACCTGGCGCTATATTGGTTGCCCGACTTCCTTTCTTACTCAAGCTCCTTAACTTTTTTGGTTTTATTTGAAATTTATCGCTCTCAAAGATATAAAGCAAGCGCTCTTTAAGGTAATCTAGAGGTCTCGAATAAATGACGTCGACGCTTGATTTACCGAAATATTGGCGTAATTTTCCGTAAATATCTCAAAATTTAGTTGAAAGAATTTGTACGTAATATGAATACATATTTCTTCTTTCTTTTTTCTGTCTATTTCAACCCACTGCTGGGTGTATGCCTCATTACACATAATACGTACATAGGGATAAAAAAGGAACACCTATTGAAATATTCTAATTAAATAAATTATGAGGACATTAATTCCATTTTATATTCTTCATATTATATAACCAAACAACACCTTGAATTACAAAGCTTGGCATTCCACTGCGCTCGCCATCTTGAGATATAAGATATAAAGTATCAATCTGTCGAGTAGTTACTCCGGCGACAATGTCCTTCAATCTGAAACACAACAGTGCACTTATACTGCTAAAAAGCTTATACTGCTAAGAAAAATTAGAATTCGAATTCTTCAAGTAACACGAGTGCTGTCGCGAGCGTATACACCTTGCGGGCAAAGTCAACTATAGGTATTTCTTCGTTAATTTCACGCACACATAAGCGACCAACGCTATGTGCGTAGAGCTGCCGCGTCGGCTCGCTATACAATCGGCTCAAACAACTTTGATCCGTGCGCTTCACATATTCAATTGAAATGTAACTGTAATATAATATCATAAAAATATTTTATTTGCATTATAAGTAGACAAATATTACTGTGCAAGCAAAGAATAATACAAATTTAGATACTAATCATATTTTCGTTATTATTACATTGTTAAGTTGCATTCAAATCAGTGTTCAATCAGTAGACACTACGGACGTTTTATTAATCATTTCGTGTTCGAACACATAAATAGTGTAAGGGGCCTTACAACCCCTTACAATTACGAAATATATTTAATTTTATATTACAATACATAACATAATTTAGCCTCGGAATTACATCCCATTATATTACCTGAAACATAATTTATAGTCACTACAAAATCATTGTAGGTAATAAAAATAGTTAAATATTTTACTACCAAAGTACTAAGATTTGGTAATCGCAGTCCGCGCGTGGCTATTTTTACTACGTACGGCAAAAATCGAGTGCAGCTAGGCCGGAGCGACGAGCGATACGTCCTCCCTCTAGAAGGCCTTGCGGCGGTCTGATTTGATCCACGTCGGACAGCGTGTTTTATAGTGGTTTTTAAAATATTTGTAGAAAACATGAAAACTAATTTTGTTGAAATATAAAAATGGTAATTTATTGATAAGATGTTCTTCTATTATAATATGCAATTGCTATAAAAAATTATGTACGATAAGTTGGTGAAAAAAAATATGTTCTTGACGAGAGTTTCTGAATAATTTCGCATTGTTTAAATTTTTATTTTTCAGGAAACTAAACACAAAAAGATTATTTTTCTCAGCAAAATCCCTCCATAAGGGTCTTATTAGTCTTATAATATTTTTATTTTCATCTTGTATTTAGTGGTTTCGGATATCTTAAGCTTCTAAATTGCCTTTTAAAGCCTAAATAACGAAACTTGTGTTCAGTAATCCTTATAGTACTCACAAATTATTTATCAACCTATAATTTTTTCCACCAAAATCCCTAGACGACAACCTTTTCTAAAATTAGTAATAATTATTTTTCCTTTAAATTGTTTATTGGTGGCTATTAACTCATTTGAAAAGTCCTGTTTTTAAGCCAAAAAGCGCGTGCAGGGTATAAACGCTCTTAATGCTTTGGGCCACAGTTCTGTATCCTATCTATCAGAAGCTGTCACTATAAGCAATGAAGGCTTTTTTGTAATAATTTATAATATTAACATTTATAACAGCAAGTGAAATGCAAATTGATCTATGGCGTTGGTGCCGACCCCGATGTGCAAGACGCATCTTTAATGAAGCTCAAAAAAATCCATAACCGCATAATTTCTATGAACAGAATAGAATCCTACTAAAATATAAAAGTGTCACGCACATACGGATACATTGATAAATGTGAAGGAACCGAAAAACCAACGTAAGAAAGGATAAAAGCTCTTTTTGCCTCTTAGTATGTAATGACGGGCTTATGTACTAAGCCGTAACTATACATGTGGGCAGATAAGGCACAAGGTAAATATGTTCGGTAGAAGTGAAATTTGGTTTTCTACAGACATTTACTTAAAAGGTGTACTAATGATCTGCTAAGATCAGAAGGCGTTGGATGCAGGCAGCGTAGAAAAATTGAGAGTTCTATGTCCAATGAAATGAAATGGAATTGAATGGAATTGATCATGTCGGCAATTAAATAGTAAAAGTAACAATTACTTAATCTATATTCACAAAATAATTTAATAATTGATATTTACTATTTAAATTAAAATTATTTCGTTTTTATGTCTTATTATTTATAACTATATGTAGTCAGTATAATGTTACTCAATGAAATAATTATTTACGTTGATCAATTAATTAATAAATTAGTGTACCATGAGTATTACTAAGACTTACCACCGAATCTAATGCGGCCCTACCTGAGAAGACCCGGCGAAACAAATAAAATAGTAGAACGATTTCAAAGTCCCCAAAATGCAGTAAACGGTATATTAAAGGATCCCATAAGGAAACTTCATACAGAACAATTGTAAAAATTAGATTACAAATTTCTAGCGGATGAGTTCACAAGTCTCAAATAATAAAATTTTCTTAAATTCGAGCCACTGCGCTGCATAAAATAAAAAGAATGAAATTACATTATCCATTCACTAAATTTACAGTGAAAATATCCAAATCAGTCTATATCCAAGTAATAGTTGTTTTAACACTAAATATTTAGATCTTCGGTTGTTAGTTGTATTTATTATTATACTATAAGTGCTCTATAGATCAAAGTTTCATTAAAACACCGAATATCCTAGTCACTTGTCTACAAGTTGTATTTTATCGAAAATAAATATTTAAAATATCGATTTAAATATAAAATGGATGTACATCGAAATATTGAACATAAACAATTTACATTACAACAATGGGATTTGTGAAAAATGCAAAGTTTTCCGTTGAAACAGGATCTAGCGATTGATGAAATATTCATGCCGATGGTATGTTCTTTATTTTTCCACGTTCTGTTTCGGAGCACGGCTGTCTTTGCGAGCATTCAATCTTGCGTGTATCGTTTTGAAAGAAATGTTTTATGGTGAAAAGGTCGTATTTTTATACGGCTAAATTGCAGTGGGGAGTGCAGTGCAATCCAAATAAGTTATACGATAATAAAATCGAATACACACTGAGTGAGGCCAAAAAGCGACGCACTTCGTTGACTATGACGTATAGTCTGACCAAACAAGAACATCCTACAAATAATTGATATACTTGTACTCCAATTATTTCTAAGTAGATTTCACTTGAGTTATTAATTCACTTCACAACAATGAATAATCAAAACAACTGAATGAACTATTATTCTAAAATAAAAAAATCAACGGTATTTCAAACATAAAAACATTGCGAATAACAATAGAGGCTGCACTTCAAAATATAATACTTTGAAAATGTTACGCAGTGGTTTGATTGATAACGTTGGTTTTATTAAACTTATTTATTTAAATTTTACTACAATCGCACAAGTGAATGTCTAATTAATATGAAATAAAAAAATACGCCTAATGATTCGTATATAATCCTGACCGCACACTAAGGTCGAATCTTGTGTCGTGGTTATCAGGAACTATGAAATACTTTTCGGTCTCATAAACTCCCAGAACCGAAACAAACACCCGCAGATCATAGAAATATTTCTCTCATTACGGGAACTAACTTCGGCCTCACGTTTCATAGCCGGCGTTCCACCAATTGCGCCACAAAGGCTCTCATATTGCATATTATATTGAAACAAAATTAAAATTTTAAATTCCTCTGATGAAACAAATATTTAAATGCATTGTTTATTCACAAGTCCCAAAGTCAAAGCAAAAAATCATCAGTGATCATGAATTTTCATACAAACACTAGTTAGTTTCTCCAGCTCGGAAATTCGCAAGATAAGCCCACTTGAGTCGGCTGTGTCTATAAATAATTCCGCCGGTATTTCCCGGTGGGAAAAATCGAAAGCGAAGCCCGATGTTGCGAGGGGTCCCTGAAGACTGGGCATCATTCATAATTTACTAGCACGATGGATTAACCTCTGAGGTCATAATTACTGGTAGGAATCAATGTGTTTGCTTCTTTAGGTGTGAGGTCGAATGGAGTCCAGGCTTCGAAAAGTTATTTATCAAGGTCTGCCTTTAGGGCTGTAAATTTTAGACAAATGTAAAAATGGTTTTTCTATATGATTTCTTTCTAATAACAGCTGAACCAATTTTGATAAAAGATTATGAATTAATAAAAACATTGGAGATACTTATTGCATTAATCTAACATATATTGTAAATTGTGATATAAACATTATTTTAAACTAAACCTATATTTACTTTTTTGAACGGGTCAAATTTCAATGAAAATAATATCAAATTTAATGTAAGCAAATAGATAAATGTATATTTTAATAACAAATTTTATTAAAGTAATTGAATCCACATGAAAAAAAGATAAAGTTCAAGGTGAAATATCACATAAGATTTATCTATTAATCACTATTATTGTAAGAAAAAATAATTAAATTATTAATCAAATAACCAACGTTAAAATTAATTAATAAGGCCAGCTTTCAACAAGATCAGTTCATTGAAGACTCATTTAATTACGCGTAATCAAATTAAAGTCACAGGAAGACATTAAAACATGAAATACGATCATTCTGAAACTTCCAGCCATCCGCTGTAAATAAGTTATCCGCGATAAAGATGGGTATAGCAAAATTTCAAATCATAAAGATGAGAAATGTTTAATCTTTAGTTCTTCATGATAATTTCAAAGGTATTTGGATTCTCTGAAACCGAATTAACCACCGTGATGAACTGAAAAACACATTGATGGATAGAAATCAGACAGTTTCGGAGATGTGAGATATTTGTATCCATTTACAGCCGTTCTCTATAATCTATCTATCTTTAACTAGAGATTTCGTTAGATATTTCGATACAGTTTGTGTTTCAGTTAACAAAGATAGAGAGATATAAATATGGTGCACATGTTTAAAGATAGCTAGGTAAGACAAACCTATATTTCAATCTTAGTTTATTGAAGTGTAGAATTGTACCGACATAGTAATGGTATCTATTTTAACCTCTTGTTAAAGATAGATAGCCGTTAGTAATCACCTTGTAATATGTTGGTTTATACCTTTTTGATTTTAATGAATGGCTCTACAAGTATTCCATTCATATGATGGTAAAATAAACTACCGCTCATGGGCAATAACTAAATCAAACAACACCATGATTTACAAAGCAATGCTTGACCTTCCACTGCGCTCGCTACCCTGAGACATAAAATTTTAAGTCTCAATATCTCCAGTAGTTACTATGGCTACAATATCCTTCCCTACATTTTGTAGGAACTGACACAAGATAGTCAAGATTTGAGTTCAGCCAGAATATGTTCGATTACCCAAGTGGACCAGCTTATTCGACATAGTCAGAATATTTTTTGCACTATATTTAACACTAGTTAACTAACCTCTTAATAAATAGCTTAATATTGTGAAATAGTGCTAAAGCAGCTTAGCAGTTTTCTTAAACCTTATAAATTGTAGACTTGAATTTTGTTTTTTGTAAATATTATTCTACTACAAATATTTCTTTTGGATCGGGGTGTAGTAATATATCAGAAACATTAATGTATTAGCTGGTACATACAGCCTAACCCCCTCCCTGTTATGTGAAGTGTCTCGTGCCTTAATCCACTCTCCCGATTCGATTTGCCGGAATTGTGTCAGTTGTGGCTAGACTCGTCATATTTTAAGCTGCTATAGGTTTTTCGAAGCGGTTTAGCGAATGCTATTTTTTTTTGTATTGTATCAGCCCATATACGTCCCACTGCAGGGCACGGGCCTACTCTACAATCGAAAGTACGATTGAGAGTGGTTAAGCCATATAGTCCACCACGCTGGCCTAGGGCGGGTTGGGAATGCTATTGTTTAATAGAAATGTTGTGAATCGAAAGCTTGATGTGCTCTTTGCGGCGCTGGCGGATTAGAGATTTTTTAATACCTGACGTAATATTTTCCTATATTATATTCGAAGCCTAGGTTTTGATAAGACTGGAAGTACAGGCTTGGATGGAGTCAGCCGCTTAAAGAAATTATTACCCAGCGGTAGAAATAGCGCTATATTGACACGACTGTTTCTCAGTTTGGTTTTAGCCCGTGTAACCCTTTTTTGAACAGGGCGTAAAAATTGTGACGGCTAATTTATTTATTTATTTTTACCTAATAAGAGATAATGATAATCATTTGTCACCAGTCGCTAGTTTGCTTGTTCACAGCGATCAGGTCTTCATGCTGTCACTTTACTAAAAAAGTAAGATTACTTTCTTTTCTGATTACTATTATTCTTTTTCCCCTTTGTTGTTACCACCCGTTTCTTCCTAGTTTCTTTTTAACTTAGTCCATCTAATGGTTCTCTGAAGGAATCACGTTAAGCGATAAGACCGCCAATTGTCTTTTAATTAAACGTGTTCTCATATTTTTTGTCATGATATTGTATGTGGTGTTCAATTAAGAATTTATAAATAAAATAAAAATAAAAGTATATTCAATGGAATAAGATCTCAAAAATGAAAGGACTTTAAACCGCGACATATTATTTGAGCGTAACGTTATGTTACAATAATTATCATCCTCATTTTTTTCATACCCATATTGCTTCGTCGAGGGTTTTTTAGGACCTAATGTTATCGTTTTCGAACTTTTATTAACCACCTTTTTTATTTATTTTTTCTAATGAATGGCAAGTCGAGCAAGCTGTTCGCCTGATGGTAAGCGATACGGCCGCTCATGAATATTAGCAAAACCAAACAACAGCATGAATTACAAGCAATGCTTGGCATTCCACTGCGCTCGCCATCCTGAGAGATGATAAGTATCATTATATCCAGTAGTTACTCTGGCTACAATGTACTTCAATCTGAAACACAGCAGTGCATTTACACTGTTCTTTGGCGGGAAAAATAGACATTGCGGTGGTACCTCAGTGGTATCCAGGCGGCTTCTCACATATGAGAGACCTACCACCAGTATTTATGAAATAAGATTTTCCAATGACTATGTGTGAATGCGGGCGACTGTATGAGCAACTGTGATAGCAAAATGCATATTACAACAACGCATAGCTTAACTCAACGAAGGCCTGAACAAAGTTAACAAGGCTTGGTGGGCTGCCATATCTAATCTCCAGTTGGAATACCGCCAAAATACAGATTAGCAATCCAAAGAAATACCCTTTGTAACTGTTGACTAAACCGCATAGAGTTTAATAACTTCGGCAACGATATTAGTATCAGAAACTATTAAGCAATAGATAGTGTATTCTCCAAGTTTTCGAGCAAATATTTCGCTTTGGTAACGATTAATGTTCGTGGGTAATTTTGGAGCCTGGGAACCCTATTGACAAGGTGGATTTGGATCGATATTAACCTTATTTCGAGTGGGTTTGTGTTATTGAAAATTTGTTTGTGGCGTTCTATAATTTAAAATGTGTGGTTGATAAATGTTTGAACATTGGGTACAATTATATTAAAAATTTCAAGTACCCGTATCTGTGTTATTTATTCTTTAGTTCATTTTTGCTTTGAAAATATATTAATAATATTTTTAATACACATAATTTATTCATCTTTATAAAGTACTTTTGTATAATTAGGACAATTTCAGACTATTTTTTTAAATATATTAATTTAGCAATGAACAGCGATAGGCTCAATATAATAAACATAATAATTTAAAAGGATAAATCTTACAAGTCGTAAAATTCATTACTTAAATTTGTAATTAAATCAAATCACTTTAAAAATTCATCAGATATTTAACGCGATGAAATGTAGTATTAAAATAATTTGTACAAATCACCTGTCTACCCAGCGAAACGGCATTAAGGTGATAAATTGGGGCACCGAAGCGTTTTCAACTGAGGTGCAACAAGTAAAGCCCGCCTTGGCTTTTCGAGCTTTTGTTTATTCACCGTAATTATTTAATGACACAAACGAGACACTAATTAGCGCTCGTAAAGATTAATATTTCAATTAAAAATCTATTTTGATTTTTAAATTTAAATTTTACAATTACAGCACGAACGTGTCAATGTAAAACTCTTATAAAGGTCAAAGTCGACTGTTTAAAAAATTAAATTAAAAAACATGTACGTACCTTTTTTTTAATTTTCGTCCATTTGAAAAGCTCGTTCGGTAACAATAGCACGACACTGTTCACTAGTCCACATTGAAGTCGGGGTTCGCGCGATAGCGGCGGCGCGCACGTCCTGTTCCCTCGGAGGCTACAATTGCACTGACTCCCGCCCTCCCGATCCCTCTCATACCTGTAACAGGTACGCTCCCACATCCAGAACTAAGTACTACCTATTGATGGACAAATCGAATTGATTTTCGCCTGGTGCTCGATTACCGGGCACCAATTCATCATTAACATTATCCGGCCGAAATCAAACGGTGTCTCTCTTGAGACGCGTTTTAATGAAATTGTTTTGTAAGTAGACGCTTAGGTATTTAAATTACTCACGATTCTCAAGACGTTCTGGGTTTAATTAGTAATAATGTCGTGTTTAATTTATAAAGTTGTATTAAGATAAAAATCCCGCCTTATTGTAGTAATTGCGTAACAGTAAGTTGTTATCCATTACGGTCTGTTGCTGTGACGTTTATTCTGTACTGAAATATTCATTACGTCGGACAACTTTCCTGCGAAAACGACAAATAAAACTGTGATGTGCTAGTTTTGCTACCTGACTGCTAGTCTTATCGATACTTATTACAATTCTTTATTTAGAATTGTTATTGGCCTACATTTATATTACTGTTTTCTATAGTATTACTTTGTTTTTGATGTTTTTGCATATTGAAGCCGGATTGGAAACTAAAGGCAATGAAAACATTGTTGATCTTTTATACTTTACTCGGAAATAGTTTTTAATTTCACTCTCCAGTAGCCGTTTGAGTCAATAATTTTGTTGGTCGATATTGTGTGATTGGTATATTGTGAATTCCAGTTTAATAATCGGAACTGATCTGTCTGAATTTTTTGCAGGGTATATGCAAGGTAGATAATTTTCTCGCGCTGATGTAAGTCAAATTGTAGGTTACTATTATAATTATTTGATAAATCTAATAAATCTTAAACATGACAATTTATTACGACATTAGCCATAAAACTTTTATAAAAATAGTTCCGATAACAATTTCTGTGCTCCGGAGAGAAATTCGAGTTAAATCACGTACGTGAAATGCGCGATTGTGCCTCCAGAGGGCGCTTTCACACATTCTTGCACAGAGTGTCATTCGTGGGAAAATCACTGCATTTTTCGACTCGTCCCGTGCGAACTGAAATGCAAATCGTTCACATATCCAGTACAGTAAAAGGGAAGATAGAGGAATGCTTGACAGTTGAAAATATGTAAGTATGAATATCCATATTCTCTTTTTTATGGACGAAGTAAAAAACTACAATCCAACTAAACGAATAGTATATCGTTTGTCATATCATACTTTGTAAGAGGAAATATGTGTAATATAAATGTAACACCATGGAATTGAGGTTATACGGAAAATGTTATTGATATTGTGTGAGTTAACGCCGGTGTAAAGTTCTTTTGACTTTGAAAAGTATGAAACGTTAAACGGTACGTATTAGTTTAGTTAGATAATACCAGATAGGTCTACTAATACGATTACAACCTAAGTAATGGCATAAACAGTCGTACTTGGAAATGCGAAATTTGTAGTCAGTTTAAAATAAGTATGATAAAACAAAGAATAGGCTACTTTATACAGATTTTTGCAATTAGGAAATTTATAGTGGTAATAACAAGGCTAAAACTTATTCATATTGTAGACCAAACTGAAAGCCACCTTTAGAGGGATTATAGAGGGGCTTAAAAGTTGCGGTAGAGGCAGAAAGCTGCTTATTTATATTAATAAATAATTTATATTAGTACATAGGTGAAGAATTAAGAATATTGATGAAGCTGAAACCATTTTTATATAAAGGTAAAAACCATTTTTGATCGTCTTATTGACAAACATTATCTTCGGCCATAAGAAATTCGCTATTGAATATAAAACAATCGATCCCCTAAGTATCTCCACGAAGAGAGTTATATCTAGCTTGAAATAAATTTGAATATTCTTGGATATGTAATACAATCTTGATGAAACTTTAAATGTCCCACGTCAATAGAAAGTAGATTGATATCGGACCGATCTATAATAAATTCTTATAATAATCAACGAAAAATCCGAGCTAACCTTGACATTTTCGCATTCAAAAATGGCGAACACAATATATTTTTTCATTCAACAAGTTATACGGGCCGAATTGTAAAGAAAAGTTTTTTCATTCGCAGCATTAATATCTTTTATATGTTGGCCAGTTGAAAAGAGTTAGTTGCACATATTTTAATGTGTGAAATCAGAAGAGTAATCTGGTGTTTTTAATATCTCCCTGAGAGTGTAATGTGTTTCATTCGCTGCGAGCAGATGGTACCGCTACGTGAAATATTGTCCGCAATTTGGTATCTCCGGTCGAGTCCTGGTCTTAGGGTTCCTTCTATAAAATCATTTACTTTTAATTCATGCAAGTTAGTTTCCCTGATTCTTTTAATGTGCTTTCTTTCTTTATATAATCGAATTCATTATGTGTTTGAATATAATTATTTTTTTTAAATGTTGTTACGTTTATTGTAATATATAAATAGTGAGCATAATATTTAAAGAAAATTGGACATATAAAACGTATTTAGATGCAAGAGTGATTGTATAGCTAATTGAATATATTACAATTTTGTCTGACCCACAGGTCTGACCAATTACTGGCTATTACAGTCTTGCGAAGTATACTTAATCGGAGTGACAAAACAAACTCACTGTCTTGTAGTAAATTAACAAAACTTACTTCAATTCTCGAGATATTAGGGCTTATGTTCAGCGATGACGAGTAACATCATGTATTTGAGAAAAGTATTTTTATAATATCCATAATAATTTAATAAATTTGTCAACACGTAATTTTCTCCTATTTTAGTGCGTGCGAACGATGTAATATCTGGGGATAGGAGCGCCTAGAGATCCTCTAGATCCTTATCAACGGCGCCGATAAGACTGCTAGGGATGCGGGGTAGGTGGGTGACGTCACTATGCTATTCAGTTGGTCACTAAAAAGCTTGCTCGAATGTCGATTGTTTGAAAATTAGTTACACGACCTGAAGATTCTATTCAGGTCTTGTAAGATCAAAAAATATAACTGAATTAGTGCTGTAAAATTTCAATTTTGGTTATTAGTATGTTCTAACATTCATAATGGACTGTTTTATTTTCACTGCATCTTATGGGAGTAATGTATACTGTAATAAAAGGTTTCAGATTCTTATTATTTCCTCCCGATAAACAACCAATAATGTAAATAAGAATCAGATGATATTCCAGAGTTTAATTTCACACTGGCACAGAAAAGTAATATCAATAAATAAGAGGATTAATAAAGTCATGCAATAAACAAACAAAAAAAAGAAATGCAAACTTTATTCCCCGCATTAAGTTCGCCCCACATTTTCCTTTATTGTAAGATAACACACTTCCGAGAACCCAGCACGGCGTATAGCGCGATGGACTACAGATTCAAAAGCGAATTCTTTTGTAAATATATGTACTGGGAGTATTTCTCAAACCTACGTATTGTTGGATGAAGCGCACTTCAGTTTTCGGTAACAATCGCTGTTCGGAAACTGATCTGTTGTCGTGTGATTTTTGGTTGAATACATTTGACAGTTGAGAATAATGTAGGCATTGCAGCGTAAATGTTGCTTTAAACCACTATCATTAAAGGAGAAGGGGCATACCAGCCTACCGGTCAATAACAACGAGCGATATGTCATTGGAAATGTATTTTCAGATGCTACAACTTATTTTATGACAACAAAACGCAAATCGCTACATATTAAAAAATATAGCTACTAAAAGACTGCACGAAAATCACGCGAAAGGACTTCGGTATAGTGAGCAATAACAACAAGCGATGTGTCATTAGAAACTTCTTTTGAAATTCTAAAACTTCTTCTACGGCAGCAAGCAAGCAGCAAGTATCAAGTCTCTGCATGGAAAAAATATCGCTGTGTATAGGTAACGCGGTCATTACAGGTTGAAATTACATTTTAATATTGTACAGAACACATCTGTTTCATAGAGCAATGCTCTTGACAATTGTAACTTTCATCCCTGTTACCGCGGGGAGTAATTTGACTCACGTTGACGCGGACAAAATTGTAACGTCTTTTGTTTAAATTACGATTGAGTTATGAAACGCATTTGTGAAAGGTTGAAATGATTATTCATTGGCTTTTGAGTTTGAACTTTCCTGTTGTTTACTTGTTACTGTGAACGCAAATATTTTTTTTAAAGTATAATCATTATGATAAATGTATAAATGTAATAATAAAATAAGCATTTTTAATATTATAAATCGTTTAATTGGTGTGGTAAATATTAAGTGCTTAAAGGACATTGTTCAATTTTGGCCTAAGAACCGAAGTGAATATAAAGTATACTATAATTTTCATTTATTTTTATATTGTTTGAAACATATTTTAGTATTCCACGGACACTTCAAATAAATAAATTCCAAATAAAAAGTTGGGTCACAATTATTGATGCCGTTTAAAATGTTTTCCGTCAGCCAGTGCTGCCAGTTTCGGAAGTTTTCGCGATTTCAGTAAATACGGATCGAATTGAGAACCTCCTCCTTTTTGATGAAGTCGGTTATTAAAATAAGTTGATAACACTTTATTCATTTAAATACCTAAATTGACTAGCTAGAAAAAAACCTAGTATTCTATATTTTTTAAGCGAAATCGCGAATTTCTAGCTTGGCATTCGAGTATTTTCGTAATTGGCAACACTGGTGTACTTCATACCATTCAATTTTTGATTGCTTTGCGACTATCGTTTCTTTTGTGATTTTCTATGCGTTTCATGGTTTTCTTCTAACAACTTTACTTTTAATAGGGACAGACAGAAAATGCAACTTTGTATAATGATAATTGTCAAAGAATTATCTTAAACTTGACTAGGTACTATCTCTTTTCCTAGTATCTAGTAGAGTAGTCCTTTCCTAGTTCTAGAAGAGAACATATTTAGCTGTACATAGTATTGTTAATATTACTTTGATATTACTACTCTAATATTTCACGCAAGCTTGGTTATTTTTTATTTATAACCTCAAAATATTAACTTTTTTAGTAATTATTTTAGTTTCCTGAAGTGTCCGTTCGTGAAAACTTATTTCATAGGATTCCATATAATTTTAAGAGTTTATATTAGTCACTTTCGATTCGAACGGTTCTTAGGCAGAACATGTATGGAGCCGGAACAATGTCCTTTAATTTTCGAATCTTATAAATCCAACCAGCAGACACAATACTTACGAGTACCTATAGTAGCAATTAACTCAATAATTATTTCAATAATATCAGCTATTTATGTGATTCAATAATAACTTCATTTATTTCATTCCACAAAAGATACAAAAAGTTTATACATAGCACTAGACCCCATACTAAGGTTCCCTGTATTGTGGATCGCAAATCGCAAAGCAAAACGGAATATTCGCAATTTTAAACTACTCGCAGTAAAACATCTCCTTAAGGATATAATTATGTAGGTATGTATGTTCCTTTATCCACTCTTTAGACAAACTAGCGCCCTTTACTCGAAAACTGTAAAGCGCATATGTGTACGCTGATAAATTTTCAACATGCTGCAGGCAACGATATTAATAAAGGCGCAATCACATGTTACGTTGCATTTACACACGTGGTTAGGTTATACTCTGAAATCGAATGCGAGATCAAGAATGTAAACAAACAAATGTCATTGTAAAAGTGACATTTTAGGGTTATGAAACATTTTCTCAAAAACATATTGGGTATAATTTGATTAGTGAATAGATTCAAATGTTGCGAGTACTATGTATTATTTATTTTTGAATTTTGAACATTTTAAATGTTTTGTTAAAAATGAAGTTGAAATTGTAGTTTATGTAAATATTATATCAAAGAATTTTTATTTGGTTTTGTTTTATACTTATTTAACGAATGAGAATAATTCCAACCTATTTTTTTAACGGTTGTGAACAAACTACCATGACAAATTATTTTATTGTAGTGGTAACACTTTTGTTTACATTTTGGATCTCGGATTCCATTTCCGAGTATAGGCTTATATAAACTCACGCCTTTTTCCCAGAAGGGGTAGGCAAAGGGTCTACCAGACCACATTTCTCCTTGTGTATTCCATCCCATACCATAATGTGATAGGGGGCCAGACGGCGCGGCGTTCGCCTGATGGTAAACGATACGGCCGCTAATATTTTGTGAGACGCCGCCTGAGTAGGTAGCAATATCTATTTCTCACATCAAACAGCTGTGTTAATGCACTGTTAGGTACCGGATTGAAGGATATTGTAGCCAGTACAACTACTGGACGTAATGAGACTTACCATCTTATGTCTCAGGATGGCGAGCACAGTGGAATGCCAAGCACTGCTTTAATTCATGGTATTGTTTGGTTTTGCTACTGTCCTTGAGCGGTCGTACAGCTTACTATCAGGCAAACGTCATACTCGTCTCGCCATTCACCGCAATAAAAAAATATTTGAAGAACAAAACATGAAGTAAGTCTCAAAAAGAAAATGTATTTCATGATCAATTGGTCTTCCCTGATTTAATTACTTTCTGGTCCGAGATTAAAAATTAAATCAGATTACTAAACGCCGATTGAATTATGTAAGTTTTAAATTAAAACCATTTCTTTGAAAGATGTTCCGAATTACATTTCAATCGGAAATTAAAATTATTTTCATAATTAGTGATGTTTTAAAACTGCTGGCTACTTTTAATTAAAAGTACAAATTATTTTTAAAATATAGTATGTATATATTGCTTTTGCATTTATTTTATTACAAAAAAATATTTTATTCTGGATATTCACATGTTTACCAGTGAGTAACCCTACCAAGAAAACGGCTTAAAAAGTATTTCAAATTACCGAAGCAATAAACAGTTACATATATTTATTGTAGAAACAAAAAGCATCTCTTTGAATATTTAACAAGTTTAATAAAATTTTAAACGTACCAAAACATAGAGTAAAGTATATTCCATTTATTAGACAGTTGACAAGTGTAGGTTCCATTTTACACAGAAACATTAAAGTTTAACACCATGCATGTGTCGCTGGCAACTTAAATTCACCGATGAAAACCTTATTACGTAAAACGACATTGTGTACAGGAAAGTAAGATAAATATTTTAAGAGGACCAACATATTGTTATTGGTTACAATAATTATAATATATTTTGTTTTGCTACATTTCGGCCATTATTATCGTTACAGGAAGATGAGTTAGCGGCACACCTGATAGTAAGCGGCTACGGCTGCTCATGGACCTCTGCACTGACAGGGGCCCAGCACAACAAAGTCACTGACAAACTTAAGAAGAGCACTCTCTTTAAGCATCGTATGAAAGGCAGGTCATAGCGCTTAGGAAATACTGTCCTGATATTTCCTAAGATGAACCAATTTATGTAATTATTGTTACGAAATAAGTATAGCAAACAAGATATAAAGCAGCCAGTATGGGACTCTCATCAACTTCGTTACGGTCGGGAAAACTAAAACCGCCGTGCCTTCGTTTTTGTTTCAAGCCGCGTATCGACATCGTGAGGCCGCTCGCAAGGCTGCTCGCGAGTTTGCTCAGTCAGCTCAGTGAGAAGAGGCGAGGTTCAGATTGGCTTGCGAGAAAAATGTGAGCCAGCCTGGCAATGTTGATACCCGGCTTATCACCAGCGCCGTAAACTTACGGCTGAAAAAATCTGATTAAATGTCTAAGATTCTATGTATACGTTATATAAGATTAACATATTAATTAATGTTCTTAGTCCACACTTAGTTGGCAGCGGTTCCATATTAAATTTAATTAGACCCAACAGTCATATACATAGTCCTGGTCCCACACTAAGATCGAGCCTTGTGTCGTGGGTATCAGAAACTAGGAGAGACTTTTCAGTTTCACAAACACCCAGACCGAAATAAATATTTAAGGGGCCGCACAAACATTTCTCTTGGTGGTGACTGCACCACGGAGGCTGTCAAAAATAGCTTTTATGGATATTATAGTAAGAAGAATTATATTGCTTATGATTTTACGAGCACCCCTGTCAACCCTTCCGAGAAAATCAAATTAAGACTGCAAAAATAAAAATATTGATGTAAAATAACACGCGGAAAACACACATTAAGTTGATTAACGAGAAGGTGAAGATAAATAGGTTAGAACGTCGGAAAAACTTTGCTAACTAATGGATAAGCAACTTCGTTGTGGTTTAGTTTAAAGTGATTGTTTAACGCGTCCAACTATATGTTCTTACTGGAAAATAAAATTGTTTAAGTCGAAAAATAATATTGTTTGGTGATTGTTGTTGACAAAGTGGATAGAGGAACTGGCAAAGGTTGTAGTAGGTCGCTGAATGCAGGCTGCTTCTAACAGGTCATTGTGGAGGTCTTTACGGAAAGCTCAAACTCAGCAGTGGCTCTCCTTTAGCTTAAGGAAAAGAGAGAGTTGTGTTCTTCTATCTTATTCTCAGTAGTGGGCAATTATGAGCTGATAAAGAATAATTCAATTATTTTACCCTAATAAACTGTATCACTTATTAACAATGAGCAACTCATGAATCGTAGAAGCAATGCGAATTTCTAATGATGAAATATGCAGCCTTGGTGATAGTTATTCTACTATATGTACAATTACAACGCCGAGGTTTCGTATTAAAATCCCGAGTCCAACAAAGCTATATTGTTATTGTTAATCTTTATCAGTCATGATTCAGAAATGTATGCCCTATATAGCCATAGACTCGCCACCTTGGAACGGATTATACAACTCAACAAATGGTGCTTTTGTACCTTTTGCCTACCCGTTCTTGAAAATATTTATGATTTTACGTATGTATGAAATAAAACAATTAGCAAAATTATTCTTCTGTATTTTTCAAACGTAATAATAGACCCAGACTTCACGTCGACCCTTTCAAACTGAGTCAATAAAGCTATTCAAAAGAATGCCTGCAGTGTGGTTAGCACTTACAACGCTCTAACATGATATTAAACCTTGAATTGTTGACCTCAATACTTTAATGCTTAGGATTGAGTCGATATTTTCTAAATGCTTTTTATGTTTTATTGAAAATCATGATATCTACAAGTGCGTAGTGATGTGCTCAGTAGCGGACCAGACGCGGGACCACTATATTCACGGTGGTCGCGGTTTCAAATCCCAGGACACTTCGCTGACCTTTTGGATGTTTGTATTGATAGTCCATGCACCATAATTGTAAAGGAAAAAATTGTGAGTAGAAAGATAGAAGTGCTACCAGGACACTCACGTTTTGCCCGGTATGTTTTCCACGATGTGATACGGGCGAGCCTATCGACATAGGCCAAGGCATAAATTCCTGACTGAAGGCGGATATTGAATAGGATAAATCAATATCACTTTTCCCGACCCGGAATTTGAACTTGGAATTTGAACCCGGAATTCGAATTTGAACAGCTTTGCAATCATACCGTAATCCAACTGCGCGACCAAGGTCTAATATAATGGACCTATAAAATATCCTTTAGCATTCATTCATTCAAGGCATTATTGATTAGATTTGAAATTCTTAGGCCAATAACCTGCTAAAACCGATAACTCGGAAAAATATCAGGCCAAGCTTTTCAATCGCTGATACAATGTGAACGCATGAGGCTTTGTCAGGTAAGTGTTATGTATAAGCATATTGTTTACAGTTGCTTTATCTAGTGACACGAATATATTACGGAGTGGGTGGTACTAGTATGTAACGCAAGCGTGCCCACTTGTGTACGCAGAGATATCGAATAAACAGAAGTATTAAGAGTAGTACTTCTGTTTATTCATTTTATTAAGAGTAGTGCCAACCCGCACTAGGCCAGCATGGTGGACTATATGGCCTAAGCACTCTCAATCGTACTTTCGATTGTAGAGTAGGCCCGTGCCCTGCAGTGACACGTATATGGGCTGATACAGACAGATTAAGAGTAGTTGAAATTTTTATACTAAAATAACAAATATGAATGTATAATTTGAAAGTCTTTGTTGGTCAGACATCGGCTGTGAAACAAGAGGCCGCGAGTCCGATCCCCGCATCAAAATAAATATTTGTGTGAACCACAGGTATTTTTTTCAGGTCTGGGTGTTGGTGAGACCGAAAAGTCTCCAGTACATTCTGATACCTACGACACAATACTCGATCTAAGTGTCAGGAGTCAGGACTATGTATGTAATCGTTGGGTGTACTTATTTATTACTATTTATTTATAATTTAGCCCATCACGATTTTCAGTATATGCCCCGAATCTGCCACGCTGGTTATTATTACCAAAAATTACCTACCTATTGTAGTTTCCATAGGTTTGGGAAACCAATAAAACCCGTATTGGTACGGGCTTCATAAAGAAAACAGGGGGATTTACTCTATGATCCGATACGAAGTACGAATATTCGGATATTCGGCGTCCGAAGTAATATATAAGTTTTCCACTTCTAAAAATCAATGCTATTCTCGATGATACGTATCATTTTTTCTGAACTTATTCTATGGTTACTACGTACGACTCAGGATTCGGACATTTTATGGAGTATCCAGGCACATAACGGATCATAGAATAACCCCCCCCCCCCCGATTCGCAATACCTAATGCATTTCTTAAAATGAGTTTTTTTTTACACTTATTGAAGATTGGCAGACTTACCACGAACCATCCGATATTTTAGCATTTGATATACGAAATATTTAAACACCACTCGCAATTTCTATCCCCACTCTAAACTTAAAACAAACGCACTCTTGGTGAAATGCGTTAGAAATAATAATATACTTCTAACTAGTGTTTTCTATGAACTTTTATCCACATTATAAAATCCTCCAACAGCGCTTCCAGCAACAGTTTCTCCTTGAAGAGTTACGTGGAAAGGGGAGAGGGGGGAACCACGGACGCTTCAGCTGTTGCATGCGGCGTACGTGCAACTTTAAACGATTTTAAGTATAGATAATTGTTACACAGGCTCAGATACCGTCGCTGCATTGTTGAACTATGTAATTACGTTAGCACCGCACTGGATTTTATGATATCGCCATTTATTGTTTGCTCAGGGTTTTTGAACTTGTGTAGCTTGGTGTGGTTTAGTTTCTTTGTACTATTTTATAGGGAATTTTTGGATGCAAGTTTTTTAAATTATTTTAAGTCATATTGGTTTTTTAGATGTACGCGAATGTGACACATTGAAATAAAATGTGAAAGTTAACCCAATCCGCGATAAATTCCTTTAATAAAAATGTTATCTCAATGTCATTTTAAACCTTTTATCAATCAGGTTAATCTTTTCTAAGTTGACTTATTTGTTAGAAAAAATTACAATATTTTTTTGTTTAGTCGGTCAAGTCTTTGCATTTTAAAATGTTCAAAATCGAGAAAGAACTCTACATTGCATTTGATAAGACTAATAATGAGATTGGAAAAAGGAAGAATAACACATCAGGAAACAATTTGAGATTAAAGCTTCAATGAACATTTTCAAGATCAAGGAAATGATAAAACACAAAGTAAATAGCAAACTTCACCGATATTGAAAAAGTCATTTTCGAGTAGACGGTAGCTCATTTTAGACTGAGAGAGTCAAGTTGGATGTACTCTAAATACCAATAATAATTTGCTGGATACCCGAGACCTCTACACTTTTCCCATCCTTTTTCCTTCCCATTTCCCTCCTGATTTAATGACTTCGCAAAATATCTATGACCAAAGCGTTGTAGATGTTCATGGGCAGCAATGATCACTTACCATCAAATGACCTGTTTGCTCTTAAGCCGATGCATTTAAAAAAAAAGACCAGTTTAATATATTCAAGGGAAATAGAGAGAACTACAGTCGTCGAATAAAAAAGAAAAGAATTTTTACTATCAAATACTTCATACGATATTCCCGGTACAGTAAAGGCGGTATAAACTAGCTCAAGGACTGTTCTCACAAGACTGCAAGTAGATAACAAAGCCTGACTGGAACTAAGTTAGGGTATCACGGAACACTTATGTCATATCGCTTCCTAACTTCCTCTACGGCGATTGCTGCTAATTTTCAAGCACCTACACTATTATTATATTTTGTGCTTGTCGTGACAATTCATATCGTTAACATGGTTATAATACTTTCATTAAAAGTTTATACAATACCATCAATACATTGTAGTTCTGATTTAATATGGGGAATATGTAAAAAAATTAGCTGATGAAACTCTTTGAGCATTTTCTGATTATCCTCTGCATGTAATCAATTGGAAGTGTGGTAAAAAAAATCTATCAGTTAAAATAGTGCAAACAAAAGCCATACCTACTATAAATCGCTTTCTGCGTATTACGACCGTCACGAACCATTCTACGAATGTAAATGAGTGATCAGACCTTACTAAACCTAAAAATGGAAATACCGCAAACACGTCAATCCAAAATCCTAGCAAGTCATTGTCCACACGCCTCCTCGTTATAACAACCAGGAACAAAGCGAAAAATATTACTGGTGGTAGGTCTGTCATATGTGAGAGGCTGCCTGGGTGGGTACCACCGCGATGTCTATTTCTCCCGCCAAACAGCAGTTTAAATGCACTGTTGTGTTTCGGATTGAAGGACATTGTAGCCAGAGTAACTACTGGACATATTGAGACTAAACATCTTATGTCTCAGGATGGCGAGCGCAGTGGAATGCCAAGCATTGCTTTCTAATTCAAGGTGTTGTTTGGTTTTGCTACTGTTCATGAGCGGTCGCATCGCTTACCATCAGGCGAACGGCATGCTAGTCTCGCCATTCAGAGCAATATATATATATATATATATATTTGAAACGAATTGAGGGCTTATACAAACTAACGACTTCTAGCGACGGTCGGCGATTTAGCCATTTTTAAGAAGCTTGATGCCGCGGCTGAAGACTTTATTCTACGCACATACATACAATAATCGCGGTGATTTCGAAGCTCGAAGCAGCGATAATTAAAGGCTATTAAAGACTCCTCATCGCCAAACAATGCATCATTGACATAATCACTAAAACACGAGTAAATGATACCGTGGTTGTAGGCAACTTGTCACCGAAACAGTCACGTATAGTCTTGTAGCGGGCATCCGAAATTGAAACAGACTTTTTAACCTCACAGAGCCCAATTAATTAACTATGGGTCACAAAAATATTTTTCTCGGTGCGAGTATTGAACTTACGGCCTCCTGTTTTACAGATGGCGCCTGACCAACTATTTCTCGGAGGTTGTCAATTATATCATTATCACTGAGACTGATAACTGCACTGATGCAGTCGCAAACTCGTCGCGAAGACGCAAAATCGATCGCTGATGCTAAAAGTCGCTGGTTTATTTGAACCCTAAGTTATCTCCATGAGCTATTCAAAACAAATAGTCTACATTAAACAATATAGCTAGCATACGAAAAGGGATTATCATCAAATTGTAATTTGTCGTGTTCACAAAAGGCTCATGATAATACTTACATGTTATTTGCAGGATCATATAAGCTTTGAATAAATTAGGACATCTCATTGTGGTCGTCTTTCAATTGGTTTTAATTCTAGCAAAATATGGAAAGTTCCCAACTATATAACATTAACGTAATGTTTAAAGGTGTACGCCTATTATTACTTCTAACGAATATTGCTATATCGTAGCGAGCAGGCGGTTTATCTTTACGCTAGATATGATACAAATATTTTGTAACGTAGACTTAGAAAATTAAACTAGTGACAAAACCAACAAAATCATTATTATAATCATTGTTATCTCTATTACAAATCAGAATTTGATTACGCAAATTGATTTCTGTATCGAATTCGATAATTTCAGATCATTTTTATTTTTATTTTCTATTTAAATAAAAGGTTGATGATATAAGGTGCTTTTATTCGTCTCATAAGAAAACGATTGGGCAAATTCAGTTTTCCTTATAGTCAGCTTTCAAAGTAATGTCACTAAATGTTAAAACCGACTGTAAATAAAACAATATATGAAACCCTTTAACCAAGGATCGTAAAAATTTTATCGTTTCCTATAAGACGAAATGTTGCGGCTTGCAATGTCAGGAAATCTGAGGTTATCAAATAAACTTGCGATTAATTTTCTAGTGAATTATATAATGTTGTCATCATTGAATCATGATTACGTAATTTTCCTCGTGGTGTGTGTTTTTATAATGCTTAACAACAATCTTATTTCATGGAAATAATTTATGACAAAATTAGTCGGGCGATTCGTATTCCGTGGTATTCAAATATATTAGAATTTAGGACCTATATAAATGATATAAATACTTAGTTAAGTAATAGCTTTTCAATATATTTTGTTAAGCACCCACATGTTTTCTTTAGACATCTAAACCTCGTCTTTCTTTTTCTTATTTAGTAAAAATCTTTTCCAGGCCAAACATTATCCTCGACATAATACTAAAATACACGTTTAAAATAAAGCACTCTAGATATTAAACAGAACGACTCGTATTAAGTTTCAAAAACAAAACCATCTATTTATAAACAGAACAATTTCCACCCAAAATAAACAATATGCGATGTAATGTAGTACAAGCCAACGTGAATATTTTATATTCCATTGTTCTGAAATACAAATATTTAAACAGAAAAGCTGCTTTAAACAAAGCCCTCATTCATTTCATACGGGCCTGTTTTTGACTGTAACCATGAGTGTCGGAGTTTGGAAAAATGCACAGGAATGAGGAGCAATTAGTGATATTTTAACAAAAATATGGCGTTATTTTTTATTTATCTACTGAGTAATTTTAGTCTGTGCTGTACTGTATCAGCCCATATTCATCCCACTGCAGGGCACGGGCCTCCTATTCAATGAGAGTACGATAGAGCGTGGTTAAGCCATATAGTCCACCACGCTGGCCTAGTGCGGGTTGGCGGACTTTATATACCATAGAATTTCATACAAATCGCTATGGTATGCTAATTTCCTTATTTGAAATTATTGGTTAGGTTCACTGCGCTGGTAATAGATGGGGGGGGGGGGGGTTGACCAATAACAATGTTAACAAGAAAATAGGCTTTTATGTAGAAGCAGAGCTTCTTACATAGAGATATTCAATGTTCCTTCCCCTTCTGAGCAACCTGTAGAATCACAAGACCGTGACAGCGAGTCTATATTCAAATTTTCCTGTCTATGCTCTATATAAATTCATATATAAGACGTATTCATATTGCGATTAGTAAAAAGGGTTCGTTTTTATACGAAAAAATATGTGGTGAACAAATTATGTTGATTTTTTACCAAACTGATTTTTTTAATAGAGTAGATACACACATTTACGAGTAGTAATTCCATCTAACTAACTATTCGAAGACAAATTGCCAACAAAATATTGTCTCAAAATGCAATCATCATAATATAGAAAAGTATATTAATTCAGATTTATCAGTGCTTTAACAATCAATAAACTTAATCTAAAAAACTACAAGATACAACCAAGCCCACATTGACATAAGATCCCATTTCAACCGTCGAGCGTTGTAACAATGCAATAAGCAATCAATGCAGCTTACTGCATTGTTACAACGCCACTCGACAGCTGGTAACACAACTAAGGAGCTTACAGCTTCTGAAACAAAAGAATACTATCATGATAATTGCGAACAAGCTGCTGAAACATAACTATATGTCTAAAGCTTGACGAACTTTTGTAATTTTGAGGGACATTGATTTATTTAGCTGTATCCTGCCGAAATTCACTGAAGCTGCGTATAAGTGCGTAGAAAATACCTTATGTTGTTTATTTTACGACATTGGCAAAGTCGCAAGCCGAACCTGGATGCGACTGACAAAAACAGAGAAAATTGGCATAATATGAGAGGCCTATACCCAGCAGTGGGACCCTATAGGTTGTGGATGATGATGATGATTGTTTATTTTCAATTAAAATGTAACATTTTTTTTTTACTTCATCAGCATCATACAGCATCGCATTGGTGGCAATTGTAAGAATGTTAAAATTATGTGAATAAATAAATAATATAATTACAACTCCGATGAGACAAATGTCTATTTTATTACATCCAGACTAATAGTATAAAGAGGAAAGATTTGATTGTTTATTTATTGAAAAGGCTCAGAAACTACATCTGATTTGAAAAAATATTTCACTATTAGCACCCTACATTATCTTTTATGAATATACCTATTGCTAAAAAAACAAAAATTTTTGGTGTCAAGAATGTATCAAACATTTACCCCCAAATACTGGATTGCTACTCAGCCACCGGACTCATTTGATATGACGTTATTTTGAGGTTTCGTTAAATTTCGAAACGAAATACTGGATTGCCATTTAGCTCATAAATCGGTCTACTCAGCAAACATCCAGCTAAATTTCCACAGATTAACGAAAAGTTTGTTTTCAGTTACAATTTTTATTGTATAAATATAAACGTTCCATTTGACGCAATATTCTTCATACATGATTTCTCAAAATTGGAAATTTAACCCTTTATATTTAATATGAGGAATCATTGTAACGTTTTTACTTTTGTTACGATTATGTTTAAAGCTATATTATATATTGCCATGTTATTATTTTAAAAATCTGTTAATAAAATCATGTGGGTGAAAAAACTTATGTCCCTAATCCCTATATCCGAAGCGAGTTTATTAAAAATATTATGATGTTTGTTTATTTTATTTATTGTCATGTTGTAATTGCACTCGGTTTGAAAGTTAGTTTTTGGAATATCTTTTCAATAAATAGGTATATAAAATACCAAACAACGGCTGCAGAACCACCTAAGTACCAAATGGAGAAGACTATGTAAATAAATACGATATGAGAAAGAAGCTGTGCTGGATATTATAAACAGGTAAGTATACACGTATTCCTCTAAGTTTTAACGAATTTATATGATAATTAACTATTTAATATATAATATGAATCGATTATTCACACATTTTAAATCATCATCATCATCTACAGCCTGTAGGATCCCACTGCTGGGTACCTATAGGCTTCTCTCATATTATGCCTCCTATATATTATCTCCTCCTCATATAGTAGTATTATGTAATAAATATGGAAAATAAAGTATGGTACAATGTGTATAACTATAAATAATCCTTTGTTTCAGGAGCTGGAGTGGAGTACATAAATATTCAATGTGTACCTATATAATAAGACCGTCCAAGAAATATGGCTCATATATATAGTGCCATGTATATCAGCTATAGACTAAATAAGTAAGCTCAACAAATATATATGAAAAATAAAAAGAGATATATAAAATTATGACATACTTTAACTTAAACACTTTTGCAGGTAACGCTATAGAAATCATGCATACAACAAATCATTTGGACAATACACACCCTTTTGAAATGAGTATGTAATATAAAAATATACAAAAAAGAATGAGACAAATTGTGTGAAGGAAGAAATATTTGCATCAGAAAACAGTGTTTTAAATCAAAGTTGAAGAATGTTATGAATTTTAATTAATATGTAATACATAAAATAAATTGTTTATTTCACCTATTTTCATTGTTAAAAAATGTCATATTATATTTCTATTGTACATTTTTAATAGTACATTTATTAATTTAGTTTTAAAATAATGTTAAAATAATTGTTATTATTTTGTGTTTATAAAGGAATATAGATATAAATGTAAGACAGATCTAAAGAAATGTAGATAATTAAAAAAATATAATATGTACTAATGATGTTATTAAAATAAATATACTACAATAAAACATAACTCATTTTTATTTGTATTCATTCCATGGTAATTCAATAAAATGCACTGTACGGTTTAAAATATGTATTTTATTATATTATTCCTTGTTGCAACATTTTCATTGGTTATACTATGTGGAGCTGGTGGAAATGATTCAGAAAGATCAATCTCCAATATATGATCATTCTGGGAACATGCTATATTATGTAACACAGCACATGCCTCTATAATAGTAAGCTAATTTTCAAAAACTTATAGCCCAACTTGCAGACAAGAAGATCTTTGTTGTAAAACCAAAGACCCTCTCCACTGGGTTTCTTGTTTTAGTATGGTCTTGATTGTAAGCTTCTTCAGTCTCCCCTTTCCAGAAATGCACATAAAGGAGAATCATTGAAATTTTTACTATCATGCACCGCGCCTGGCCATCGGCCTATAATGTTTCTTATCCTCAAGTTAGGGTCGCAGACTGCTTGCACATTTATAGAAAAATGGCCTTTTCTGTTTCTAAATGTTTCTGCTTGTGGTCCTCCTAAAAACAAGATAATAAAAATTAGAGCTCTAGCAAATATTCTTATTTCAAACTACAAATAATTTTATGTAAATTGAAAAAATATATTCATAAAATTGAATTCTTTATAGGAAACTACTATTGTAGTTGAACATTGTTCCAGTATATACTGAATAGCTACAATCAGTACAAATCATTGTATGATTAATTATATTATATTATATATTTAGCCCTACAACTATTTAGAGAGCTTGGTTATATGGGGTACAGTGGGCTGGGGAAGAGCCAATTACCTGCTAAATGTTTTGATTCCAACAAGCATATATATATATAAATTATTGTGTAGAAATCATTTAGAGTGTGCCTTTATACTGTGCATAATATATTATTCTATTCTATGATTAATAATATATTATGTACAGTAAAAAGGGATACTCTAAATGATTACTACACAATATAAAATACGCTAGGCATTTTAGAAGCACATTTAGTTAAAATAGGATAAGAAAACATATATTTGTGTACATGTAAAAGCTTAATAGTTATGTGTACATTATTATAAGTAGAAATTACCTGGAGATTTGATCCTTATATGTATGAAATTTATAACTTCAATCACTCCTGTGATCGCATAGATATCATTCGCAATATGGCATTGTTGTTGATAGTTGGGAATTTTCATGCCATGATTTTGTAGTTTAACCGACTCTGCTGCAACTTTGTGATGTACAGTCGGCTGTTCCACATGAAATACATCTCCAATAATCTTCTGGTAACTGCCTGTCGTAGAATATCATAAAGCAAGTAACAGTTGGTCGCAAGTTTTTATCAATCGACTTCTATTTGTAGTGGGTTCTATTTTGTCTCCAGCAAGGAACACAGATGCAGAACAGTTTCTTTCTTCAGGCGGAACCTCACTTTGTTTGAATGTTTTCTTCTTTGTATTTGTCAAAAGCATTGATTTTTTTCTTGATTGACTCGCCTTGATGAAGCTATATCGTCATCAGACAGCGATGAAACCGACGCGAGAGTCATTTTAGTAAATTTTATGTAGAATTTAAAAATTTAAGAGTGGTCGCAGGCGGCCTTAAGACGACGGCTGCTTAAAACTAGAAATTCTTAAAAATTTGACTGTTTGACAGCTGTCAAACTCTTAAGTTGCTTTCGAGAATACGAATCGGATGAATAATGCCCCATTAAATATTTAATTCTTAAGTGGTTTAATCGAAGTTATATTTAACTGGAATCAATTTAACAGGTCATTAGAGCTAGTTAACAGGAGTTAAAAGTTAATTGGCTTTCCAGTATTTGGGCATTAATGTAGTTTCAGTCCAACAAGACAAATACCTATTTCATGTACAAATATTTGTTCCTAGTCTGAGTTTTGAGTCCGAAAAGTCTGCAATTTCTGATATCTGCATATATCATGCTATAATGTTGAGAGCGTGTATATTTATCTCGTTTAATTAACTTATGGTGTAATTTATTCTACATTTTCCGTCTCCTCGCCAAAAGTTGTGTTTGCCTTACGCTCGGCTTACATTTAACTGGGTAGAGTAACTGTGTGCGGTATCATTAAGCTCCTCGACTCCTAATAATGTTTGTACGCAGATTGTTAACACAAATGCTCCGAGACAAAGCTACGTCGCTGCCTTCTTATGAATCAACAGCTATAAGTGTAGATATAGAAAGAAGAAGAAAGAAAGAAAGAAAGTTTATTGTTGGTACAAAATATACAAAAGCAAAATATACAAAAATAATAATAATAATAACAACATTCCAACTCGAGAACATAGAAAATATTAGGTATTACAAAAAATATACATTATTTAACTATATCATGAATAACAGAAAGACTTTAACATTCTGTTACTATTTGTGCCAACAACAGGAACCCTCATTCAGCTTATTACTGCAGCACAGCATAAGCAGTACCACAGCACTGATTTTCAATGAGGGACCTTAGTGACATCCGGGCACTATGTCGGTGTCAAGATTAAAATCAATATAGGTACTTCTACATATATTTAGAAAAGACTGATAATTTATACAAAATAAATAGTAAACATAAAACATCCAGACACAAAAAAAAAAAATATAACGATGATAACCAATTCATATTATAGTAATTAGGTAATCGGCAAACAAAGTCGCAGGCGCCGACAGAGGGCGACCCAGACCAAGTATCTGCAAATGCACAATAAATCCAAAGCCGAAAAAGTAATAACAATTAAATTATTACAGCAAAAAATCTCGACAACACCGCCGTGGCCCTGAGTAGGCGGAGGCGCACGTGCACTCGGTCCGGTATCCGCCCTCATTCTCCCTGACACAGGCAGTCAAAACGCATGTCGCTCCGGTCGGTGATAATAAGATTATAAACTAGTATATTAACCATTATTAATTATGTAGAAACTGCTTGCAAATACTGTGTGTGTTATTATTGTGAAAGAAATAAAAACGTGGTTTTATAAATACATAATAATGTGCATAAATTAAAGCAGTTATCACATACAAACTTGGCCATGAAGACACACTATAAACAGTGGATCGATGGTTTAATTTTTATCCGCTGCTGCAACAAAACTAGAAAACGGCCCGCTTCACTGTTAGATCGAGAACTTGCAGGTATGATAGTAAATAATAGTGGAATTATATATCTAGATAAAAAATAAAATAAATACTTAAACTATGTACGTAATGTTTTGTTGTTTCTGTAAATGTAATAAATTGTTTCTATAATTATATTTAAAACTAACTTTACTATTTTTAGATCTGCACGGCGGTGGAATGTTGTTCCAGCAGTGAGTGGCGGCATATTTGAAAGATCCTCTAAATGCAGCAGTCCTGTGTTGCGGAATCGATAGTGGATTCGAAATAGAACGTGTACCATACTTGAGGTGATCCTGTCTGAATGTAAGTTTATCTACGAGGTACTTAGGTCTATTATTATGAAATATACCGAACAGTAGTGTGGCTAAATGTAATTTCCTTCTGGCTTCCATTTTCAATATGTTGGCATCGTTAAGATATGGTGTGACGTGGCTACGGCGAGGAATATTAAAGGAAAACCTGGCACAAGCATTCTGTACCCGCTGAATAAGGTGATTAGTTCGCGAAAATAAGCAAGGGCCGTAGACAGTGTCACAATAGTTAAGTCTGGAAAGAACCAGACTGTCCACTAGCCGCTTTCTCATAGGAACACTGAGATATTTCCGAAACCTATATAAAAGTTTAAGTCTGTAGAAGCAGTTCCTGACCACATTGCTTATGTGCGCCTCAAAACGAAGTTCTGGATCAAAAATAAGGCCTAGGTTACGTGCCGAGTCCACCCTTTCAATATCAATCCCTTTGATTTTTATTACCGGCTTAGCAGAAAGGATAGAACTCACCTGCGCTCTACTGCCTAAGATCATGAACTTCGTCTTGGTAGGGTTAAGGAGCAGGCAATTACTCTCTGACCAGGAAATCAACCTAGATAAATCCTCATTAATTTTATCTACAGCAGCAACTGTGTCTTCAGCCCTAAATGACATATACAGTTGGGTGTCATCGGCATACATATGGTAGTTGCAATCGTGTATACAATTGACGATGTCCGCACTATATAAAATATATAGTAATGGGCCCAGAATTGACCCCTGTGGTACACCGCAGGTCACTGTTTGGAGGGAAGAGGACAAGGTGGACCCGTCGTCTCTCTGAATTTCCACGAATTGCGAGCGGTTGGTTAAGTAACTATTAAACCATTTAACAGCGTCATTATCAAACCCATAATAGTGGAGTTTTGATAATAACAAGTCAATATTGATTGTGTCAAACGCCCGCGAGTAGTCAAGCAGAGTGAGGATAGTCCCCTCCCCTCGATCCCGCGCCTCTAGGGTGTCACTAACAACATCCGATAAAGCGGTCGCAGTACCGTGGCCCTTCCGAAATCCAGACTGCTTATCTGGAAGAATGCTATTATCTTCAAGGTATTTAGTAACCTGAACGTAAACTACCCTTTCTAGTATTTTAGACAAAAACGGCAGTATGCTAATTGGACGCAGGTCTTTGTAATTTAAGGGATTGTTGTTTTTAGGAATAGGTTTAACTATTGCGCAGCGCCAGAGACTTGGAAACGTATTTGAGCAAATTGATTTATTAATAATAGATGTAATAGCACGTAATGTTCGAGGTATCGTGAGCCAGATCATTTCTCTAGATATGCCATCAGTTCCTTGCGCATTAGTCGTGATGCTCTTTAAAATGTTGTGAATAGTGCTCTCTCCCACCGGTTGCAGCGAAAAACCTGTAGATCCCCATTTATTATTGTTGAAATAAACCAGTTGTGTAACAGTGACATTTCTATTTCCCGGCACGTCCAGGAACGCATTATTTATTCCATCTGGATTAAGTAGATGGTCGGGAAGCAAATTACACGTATTAGAGGGGTACACTTGGTTTTTAAGATTTTTCCATAAAGATTTGGAGTTATTTATATTTTCATTAATGTGTTTATTGAAATAAGCTGCTTTTTCATTATGCAGAGATTGAACCACTTGATTTTTAAGTTGGAGATAATAATCTTTATGGGTTTGCAACTTGGAGCACCTATATCTATCTCTAGCTTTATCGCGCAGTCTACACATCAGTTTAATAGTTGGCGTTATCCATGGTGTAGGCTGCCCTTTAAAAAATTTACACTTAATAGGAGCATGAATATCGAACAAGGATGTCACATAATTATTAAAAGTGGAGACCATAACATCAACGTCCTGCAACGTATCTATTGATTCCCAAGGGATCAGTTGCAAATCATTTGAGAATAAGTCATAAACGATGTCCTTATAGGGGCGATACATGACCTGTCTAGCAGTTGACTTTTCCTTTATAAGAACTAAGTAACATGTAACAAATGCGTGGTGCCCCAACCCACATATGTGATCAACAGAAACATCTCGATATTTAGCATCTGTACAGATGACATCAATAAGAGATGAGCCGTCACCCACAAAGTGAGTTGGTAATGTGACAACTTGTACAAGCCCAGTGTGATCAAGGAACTCTATGAGGCGCTTATATTTCATGTTATCCACATCCAGCATGTTCACATTAAAATCACCAAGCAAGGCCACGCAATCATAAGGGGCAAGTGCACTCACACTTTGTGTCAGTGTATCCAGAAACACAATCAAGTCCAACCACGGTGGACGATATGCTGTGCCAATGAGGAGTGTTTTTTTGTTAATATTTAAGCTTAGCCACAGCTGCTCGACCTCTGGATGTATAGGGTGCGGCCTCACTCGTGCTTTAAGGCCTGTTTTGATGTAGAAACCCACACCTCCACCACGGCCGCCACGCACAGATGTCGGTCGCGGAGTATGCCTCAGAAAATAACCCGGGACAGCAGGTGCCCGCCCCTCCTCACCAGGCCGTAGCCACGTCTCATTGACTGCCAGAATATCAACTAAGTGATTGCTCATGGCAGCCAAGAATTCATCATGACCAGTCGATAAAGATCCTGCATTGAATAAACCTAACTTAAGTAATTTGTGTTTATCTATAGGTTTCATTGTCAGATTTTAAAGAGTTTGTCTGTTGTGTGCGGGAGTTAATAATTGAATGTAAAATGATACTATAATATTTATTGTAAGATGAATGTATTCTGTGTAATATAATTATATTGTAAATAAAAAAAAGCGATAGTGCAAAGTGGTGAATATTAATCAATGTTATGTATATTTTACAAGCAGTTAGATCAAAGTGATAGTGATAGATCAAAAGTGGAAATATTCAAAGAAAAATAATATAAATTAGTAATAATACACTGAGCAGTACTACATGGCGCAATTCCTGAAATAGCCTCATAAATTATAAGTGTATGAATTGTGAAACAATACGTACACCTCAAAGCCTTAAAGCTGACTGTAACACAAAAAACAGAATTGTATCCCGAAATATGTTCAAACTTAACTAAATAATTGTTATTAATAAACCATTTAAAATTATTAAGTGATAGAATTAAAAGCCTCTTAGACATTTTTAACCAGACCGCCAAATATTCTATGTATATCGTCCTCACAGTAGATGCGGCAAGCAGCATCACCATCCTTACGACGGGCAAGGATTCGACCTCTGTCCGTCCACACGAACCTCCACCCCTTTTCTTGTCCCGCTTCTCGAGCTTGACGAAAAAGCATTCTGTTAAGTTTCGTCAGACGCTCATTGATATAGACGCGCCTTGGATGTCCGGATAAGCCCAAATCTGCAGTGGTGGTTCCACGACGTACGCGAGCACCTTTATACAGCGCATCACGTAGGTCTCGACGTGCCAGACGTACAACTATTGGTCGCGGCTGGGACTCCGCTGGCCCAGCAGAGCTCACAACGCTAAGGTGTCGGCTGCCAACCCGCTCCGCGCCAACAATATCCCGATCTTCCAGGCTGACTCCCAACTTGGTTGCGATGAGTTTAACGGTGTGAATTACACTCTCTCCAGCATTCTCAGGCAAGTTAGTGATCTCAACATCGTTGGTAAGAAGTTCCTGGTCCCGAGTATTCAGATCGCGTTTAAGCTGCGAGACGATCTCCTCAAAGTTGGGATCTATGGATGTCTTGTTCGTGTTAGACTGTTCTAGAACATCTAGCCGCCTCTCCAGGGAGTCAACACGACCATTCAAGGCCCTGAATTCTGCCATCTCCTCTCTGAATGCCCGAAATTCTTCCCGCACCGTTCGCAGCTCGTCCCTCATACAGCGCAACTCTGATTCGAGATCGCTCAGTATAGTGTCAGCAACTCCTGGAGTTTCAATGTCCGGTGAATTAGTTACAGCGCTTAAAGTGCCCTTCGTAACCCGTTTTTGGCATTCACAACAGCGCCATGAAGCAGCAATCATGCCAGTCTGCGGTAATGCAACACACAAGCGATGGTATAATGTATTGCACTTTGTGCATTTAGCGCCATCTACGGGCGACATAAATTTGCTACAACTTCCGCATTTTACGCCTGGCATTTTGAATATTGATCAGGAAACCACTTAGTATACAGGCAAACTAATAGATGGCGCTAGTGTACTACCAATAGATGGCGCTGTTATCATAGATTAAATAACTATAGAGTTATTATATAGGCTGTCACGGGGTTCAAACACCATCTCTCCTCCCGAACACTTCTAAAGTGTTCGAAAAACTTCTGCTTTCGCATCTCTCCCCAATTCTCACTCCACGGCAGGAACAATTCGGGTTCCGTGCTGGCCACTCCACGACTCTCCAGTTGACCAGGGTACTGCACCATTTCACGGTGGCCAAAAACAAACGTGAAAACTCGGTCGCAGTATTCCTAGACATGGAGAAGGCGTTCGACCGAGTCTGGCACGACGGCCTTGTTTACAAGCTCGCCTTGTCGGACTCATCCCGGCGCGTCTGCAAGTTGATCAATTCGTTCCTCACGAATAGGTGCTTTCACGTCATGGTAGAAGGCAAATTCTCCCTCGACCGTCCCATAGCCGCCGGTGTCCCGCAAGGGAGCTGCCTCTCTCCAACCCTATACGCGCTCTACACCGACGACATACCGATAAGGCATGACGTCAAGTTGGCGTTATACGCGGATGATATCGCGCTATTCACGGCGTCGATATCGGAGAAGGGTGCAGCGGGTAGGATCCAGCGTAATCTCGACGATCTCCCCGACTGGCTCTCCAAATGGAGGCTAGCGGTGAACGTCGGGAAGACGCAAGCCCTCTTGATTAGGCGCTCCAGAATGAGGGCGAAGGGCGGGAAAACCGTCCCTCCCCTCAATCTGCTAGGTCAGTCCATCCCCTGGGGTTTTCAGGCCAAATATCTTGGGGTCACTGTTGACAAATTTCTTCGCATGGCAAAACATGCGAGGGGAGTTGTCAACAGTGGCAAAATTGCCAATGGCAAACTACGTCCTATACTCGCGTCGAATCTTCCGTTGAACGTGAAGCTGGGTGTGTACAAAACGTACATTCGCCCCCGCATCACGTACGCGGCGCCTTCCTGGTACGCGCTCATAAGCCCGACCCAGAAAGACGCTCTGCGGAAAGTCCAATCGGTGGCTCTCCGCAGAATCGTGAACGCCCCTAAAGGTGTCAGGAACTCCACAATAGAGAGAGATCTCCGCATCGAGTCAGTGGACGACTTTATCCGTCGTCTCACTAAGTCCATGTTCTCTCGTGCGGACGCCTCGGACTGGAGACATCTCCGGAACTTGGCCCCACATCACGCGAGACCACCGGACGGGCGGATGCTCCCGCGCGAACTCCTCACGGAAGTGAATTCCGGAACCGTGGTTCCTGACACACCCGCACAACGACGCGACTGAGACGTCTTCGGTCACCTGGTGAGAACCGGCGCGGGTGGCTAACACCCGCCCGGTAGCGGACGAGGTCCTTAGAAGGTGCTGCTGAAAGTTTCTTGCGCCGCTTCTTCTACTCAGCCATAGCACATTCCGAAGCGGTGGTAGGGTTAGGGAATCTGTCCGACCTCGCCTGCACCTCACTCAGGCCCGGGCCTCTCCAGTTGCACGTTGCCTCCCCCGTCAGCCGACCCTCCCATAACGGATGGGCGGGCCGTCTGCGGGTCCCGGTAGCCCTAAGGAAGGATCTCGCTCCGAGCGAGATCCGAACGCGAAGCCGCCTAAAGTCCGAACTCGTTTCGGACTTCACCAAGGAACGACACCGTGTTTACGGGTCGCTTGGATAGACCACAATCAGAGGGCTCACGCCCCGGTATTGTTTCCACAACGCGGGACCTCCGCTATCGCGGAGGTCCTGCGTTCGTGAAGGTCTGTTGTGTCAAACACCATTAGTCGCCGCACTTCACTGTAGGGTAAACGTCCACACACAATGTCACTGAAATATGTCACGTATTGTTTCACAAAATATTTATTCACTAAAGTTAAGGGTAGTTATAACACGATTTGGGCAAATTGTAAATTGTAAATTTAGATTAAGTAATTGTTTATTGTAAACTAATTTAAACACCAGGATAATAATTGTGTCCGTTTATAGCACTTTGATACTCGTTTTGGTAATATATTAAGACGAATTAGACTAAGACTTTTATTTAAAAAAGGCAAAATACACAACGCACGTATGACCGACTCAGCGTCCGTGACGTCACTCACTACAATTTAAAAATATATGGCATGCAGATATTTTTAAATTGTAAAAAAATACATGATTGTTACTATTTTCAACAGATTCTGGTGGATTCTGAAATATATTAATATAATGTAACTTTAATTTAATAGAAAGAAGATAAGATAAATTAATAATATCTTGTGGCCATTATTGTAATAGACATGCAATGTGTAATTATTGAAACACATTGTGATGAAAGCTTAATGAAAGAAATGCGTTTTTAAGCCACAAATAAGAATGATTTTAATACAAATTATATGGTATTCAAAAACCACAAAAAAAATACTATTGGCCTAACTTTACGTATGCAATATTTAGGAAAACTTAATAATACAAGGGATAATTGTATGAATACAAAATTATTATAATTCTACAAACAAATAACACTATTGAAACACAAACTTGTCAAGACATAGCCGAGCGTATCCAATACTTAGGTCTTAGAGCTCATTGCGCGCTTGCTCAAATTCGCATCGTTTGCTTGTCGCTGGCAAAGTTCTACGGTTTCGGCAGCAATCACGAAACTTGCACAATGTGTCCCAACTTGTACGGGGAACTAAAAATATCATCATTAAATTTAACTATTAGGAAACGACATTTAGTATTGAATAAGTTTTTCATATTGAGCAAGCTTGAGGAAACATAATTTTGGCTTCGATTCGAAATCAAAAGTACAGAAATAAAAAATGAAAATTCCAGTTCAATATAAATTTGGTATTTCTTTGTGTGGAGTTTTCAATGCGACTCACTCGTATTTTGCCTGAAATTTGATTTATTTTTGATAGACGGAAATTGAGGCAAATAGGAAAATAAAAAAATAAAATATTTAGATTTCTTCCGCCATCGGCCTTATCAAAGACTGGCGCTCCGGCCTGGCTCCCCCTGCGTGCATTTACGCTTTTCCAAATGATGGCGAAAATGTTCAATTCCGACTAAGTCAATTTAGAATATCGACCAATCGAACCTATTCAACACAAACATATTTTTTCAAATCAAGCCCGTAGTTCCTAAGATTAGAGATAACAAACAAACAAACTCTTCAGCTTTATAATTATATTAGTAATAGATGAATAAAACTATCACAATTGTTTTATGTCTAAAAATATGTACATAAATGAATGTACTAACAAACTGAATAGAGTTACATATGCTATTTTCATTTCATCGTTCTGTTCGGTACGATTTAAATAGGATGAACTAGACTTGTACATATTTGTCCAGACGAAAATATGTGCAAGCCGGCATTTTGTCTAAAATCTTCACATATTTTGAATAATCCCGGAGCTTGCATTCAAAAGAGGATAAATGTAAAGGGAATACTCTAAAGTAGCTCTATTTTGGCAGTGAATCGTTTGTAAAGGATGACTGCATTCTATTGTTTTATAAGTTTATTTGTTGTAGGTAGTCTATTTACATAGTGCCTGCCTTGAAAACTATGATAGGACAGCCTGAACCCGTGACCACTTGTTTAACCATCTTTTTTTGATCTATCTCGGTGATCCTTCTATAATGAAATATCTTACTATAACAGGTACATAAGTTCAACGCCTATCTGCGTGAAGGACAGGCCATTTATTGTCCCCGTTCCGTTTACATATTCTTTCGCTCGGTAGCTTGTAGCGTCATATTTAATTCACTGACGTCCGTTCTTGACATTCCCGAGACAGAGGGGGCAGCCCTACAAAGCTTTTTATAAATACACGTGTCTGACTTCTGAGGAGAGCGGAATGGTAGGTAATAGAATGTTTCTTTATTATTGAATTTTGACCTTTTTTCTTGGTCTAATCTCACACTTGATCATACTGTCACCCATTGAGGTATTATAAAAGAGCGGACATTGGGAATAAAATCTCTGCGTATTGTATGTGCACACGGATACCCAGTGAAGCGAGAGCGAAGATAATGTTACTGCGTAGGCGTGACAGAGACAGAAATAGAAGGAGCGGTACAGTACCGTTCATTTTGCTACAAACATTTTGTTTGCAGTGTCCCCTCTACCTCTAGTACACTATCTCAATGCTGTCGCCACACAACTTTTTATCTATAATGCTGAATGATTGAATGGTGGTAATAAAACATTGAATTGAATTCAATGTTTTATTACCACACGTTCTAACAACCCCTTATATCACAATGGCTTACTGCGGGTTAATAGACTTCACATACCTTTGACATTTTTGTGGGAAAATTTTCGGGTATACACGTATATTCACAATGATTTCCTTAATCCCGCGATTATTATTTGTGATAAATTATGGTATGATATATTATTAGTATGGCCTGAATGGTTCCATATTACTGAATGTTTTTTACATGTACCAGAGCCCCTGTCGAATGCAAATACTCTAAGTTGCAATCATCAAGACATGTTTAGTAACTGCCATTAATTTTACAAATCATCGTCATGAGTCTATACTGTATGTTAACTGCTGGATATAAGCCATCTCCAAATTGCGCCATGAAATGGCTGGAGTTTTTTTAATTGCAATAAATGTCGAGACCAGCGTGCCGTTCGCCTGATGATAAGCGATACGACCGCTTATAAATAGTAACGAAACCAAACAACACCTTGAATTACAAAGCAATGCTTGTCAATCCACTGTAGTCGTCATCGTGAGCCATAAGATGTTAATTCTCAATATGTCCAGTATAGTGACTGCCTCAGTGGCGTAGTTGTACTACGGTATGGTTACAAAGCTGAGGTCTCGGGTTCGAGTCCTGAGAGAATCCCGAGTTTGGCAAAGTGATATGGCATTTTTCTATTTATTATCAGCCCAGAGTCAGGAATTTGTGCCCGATGTGGCGATAGGCTCGCCACCTATCACATCGTGGGATGGAAAATACAAGGCGAAATGTGGGTGCCCTGGCAACTCTGCCTACCACTTGTGGGAAAAAGGCGTGAGTTTATGTATGTATGTCTAGTATACTCTGGCTACAATACCCTTCAATCCGAAACACAACAGTGCATTTACAATGCTGTTTGACGGGAGAAATAAGCGTTGCGGTGGTACCCAGGCAGCCTCTCACATATGAGAGACCTATCACTAAGAGTAACACTTGGTAGAAAAAAGAAACGCCTGTAAGTTCCTGTATTTTCAACCCATTTGATATATAATCAACACGAAGCATTCATTTCCGTTCATATTGAGCCCATGATTAATTAACCTAATTAGAGCAATATGCAATCACAGATTATATCCGAAATCATTTAGGATTATTCTATTACGTAAATTAGCTATCAAATCGGTTTCAAAAACTTAATGGAATAGGTAGACGCGCTAGCTAGTATGATAGGATTAATTGATGTCAGTAATCCTGATAGATTGAATATCATAGAAATTTATCAAATCGTAATTTCGACAACTTCCGATGCGCAGTTGGTTAGACGCAGGTAGTGAAACGTGAAACCGCGAGTTCGATCCCCGTACTAAGACAAATAGTCTTGGTCTGGGTGTTGATTTTAAAAGTCTCTCGCAGTTTTGATAGCATGACACAAGACTCGATCTTAGTGTGGGGTCAGGACTATATATTGACGGCCAGGTAGCATACTGTCTGGTATCGGGCGATTATATCACCGGCCGAGTAGTCGACAATCACACCGACCCTAAACCAGATGTACATATATTGGTGCCGGAAAACAATCCTCTTCTTTAAGCGAATGTGGCGGGCTTTATATTTACAATACAATTATTATTATTTTTTCTTTTTATAGCTAGACGAACAGGCCATTTGCCTGATGGCAAGCGATATGACCGCTCATGAACAGTAGCAAAACCAAACAACGCTATGAATTAGAAATGAATGATAACAATGTCGGGCATTTCACTGCGATCGCCATCCTGAAACATACGATGTTAAGTCTCACTATGTACAGTAGTTACTCTGGCTACAATGCCCTTAAAATCGGAACACAATTGTGAATTTACGCTGCTGTTGGGCGGGAGAAATAGAAATTACGGTGGTAGATACCCAGGCGGCCTTTCCCCTATGAGAGACCTACTAGTAATTCTTGAGTAGTTCGAATATATACACGCCGGTTGGATACGCAGAAATAACTCTAGTACCACCGATACTTCCCCGAGATTATACGAGTACAAGTTGTTCAGTCTTATGATAATTTTGTAGAAGTTGCATCTATCGAGGTTCTGTGTCTGCTGTAAGTTATCTAAACTGTTATAATACGTATCAAATTTGGTTACTTGTAATTTCTTATCGCACCAAAATAAAGTCTTATTTCTTATTTATGTACGGGGAGGCAGAAGTGCAACCAAGATGTTTCGCCTTGTATTTCCGTCCCATAATATGATAAGCGAGCCAGTCCAAGCGAGGATCCGTATTTGGATTTGAACGATTATAAATTCGAAACAGAGACCTCTGTCAATAATTATTCCTTCAATGTATAACTAGTTTATATTGTATTGTAATTTGTAACCAGTCCCTAGGTAGCCAACCCGGCAGCGGTAGAGACTAACAAAAGTAAGTTCGGTGCACTGTCCCCTAACTTTCAGCTGTTTCTAACGAATCTATTAGCGAACAAACTTCGGCCTGCGTATAATGAATCTGCGCTTGTATTTAATGAAAAGTTTATCCTTTTTACTCGTAGTTAGTAGTTTAATTAAACGCATACAAGAATTTTTATTCATCTTTTCTGATTTAAGCTTGTGGTAATTCAAATCTACAGTGACCATAGCGATGAAAATTATTTAAACAAAACATGCTCATTTTTCGATGTAATCTTACGGAGGCTAGTGTCAGAATATGGGATCATCACACACTGTATCAGCCCATGTACGTCCAACTGCAAAGCAAGGACCTACTCTACAATCAAGAGTGCGATTGAGAGTGGTTAGGCTATATAGACCACCACGCTTGCTTAGTGCGTGTTGGCTAGCATCATACATAATGGCTTGGTCAAGCTCGACATAGAGAACCACACAAGGGTGTCGTTTATGGAGTTCAGCTTTGATATAATTGATTTCGAGCACGCATACATTAAATAAATAAATACAACCGACAATCACTTACAAAGTCCTGACCCCAGACTAAAACCGAGTCTTATGATGTCGGAATCAGAAGGCACGAGAAACTTTTCCGTCTCAAAAACACTCGGACCCGAAATAAATTCCTGTACTTCAAACTAATATGTGTTTTCGTACGTAGATCGAACCCGCGGCTCTTTTCACAGCCAGCATGTTAACAACTACGTCACGGAAGCTATATATACCACATTGAACGTATATTGCCGACCCTTGGGAGGTACCCTACAAGATATTTACAAAGATATTATGAAAACACGGGATATTTTAGACTCCACATATTTGACAGCCTTTGTTGCCAGTTAATTAGACGCCGGCTATGGATCGAGAGGTCGCGGGTTCGATCCGCAAACAGAGACAAATGTTTGTGAGATCTACAAGTATCTCTCGTACCTGGATGTTTGTTAGACCGAAAAGTCGCTCGTAGTTTCTGATACCCACGACACAAGACACGATCTTACCATGTAGTCAGGATTATGTATGTGACTGTTGGGTGTATTAATTTATTATTATTTGGGAAACAAACAGAAAATTTAACATGTATATAACAGACTAATGTTTTACAGAATCCATTATATGATTAATATTCTCTTTCTTTTTTTACCTTTTTTGTGACCACCCTATTCTTTGTAGCTTTTTTTTTTCTTCAACTTAATCCATCTAATGGTTGCCTGGAAGAAATCGCGTTAAGCGATAAGACCGCCAATTGTCACCTTTATTTAAACGTGTTGTCATATTTTTTCTTTTTATCTTATTACTGTATGTGGTGTTCAATAAAGAATTTATAAAAATATAAAATCCAGTAAAGTTTCCACTAATAATTTCCACTAATAATATTTATTTAAACTTACGTAATATTGTACATCACTGAACCTGTGACCATGCATTTCAAGTCTCCCTCTCATTGCGCCATTCATACCGTCAAATTAATTCGGATAATCCTCTAAATATCCAGGTACTGCTAATTAATTCTGTAAAGAGATTAATAACGCTGCAATATGCGGCCATTAATCACGGCTTTAAGCCTAATTAGTGATTTATTTACTGTGAGACTAAGTAGATTAAATTATGCTTTACGTACCTAATATAAATGCAAATCAATATATTTGGTATTATTTGTGTACTTTAAAGCAGTTGACAAATGATCGACACATTTGTTACTTGTAAAGAACGTAAGGCAACCTTAGCCATTTGTATTTTTTTTATGGTGTGTAAAGTTTGTCAACTCGCACTAGGCCAGTGTGGTGGACTACATGGCCTAAACCCCCTAAACCATACTCTCGATTGTATAGAAATGTCGTGCCCTACAATGGGACATATATCGTTACAATACAATACAATCCAAAACAAAGAACTATACCAATAAATCATAGTATACGTAGCACTATTGGTCACGAAAATGTTTTGTGATTGGAAGAGTTAATGCCTTCGTTCACCATGCTGCCTTGTAACCAATCAACTGAATATTACTTTTAAAGTATAGAAAGTCTTAGTATATCTAAGTAAGGCTTTCTCAATTTCCAATTCAATATTTAAGTGAACGATAACTATGTAGTTATTAAAAGTCAGACTTGAGCCAAAGGCTCAAACTTGCGGCTTCCGTCTTATCAATGCTGCGCGCTTTCAACTGATCCATCGTTTATCTGCACAGATAAATTAACTCAGTGCAGTTTTGTAAAACGCTGAATTATATCTTGAGTTGCTACCCACTGTAATTTATTTTTTCTTTATACATCACGAATACTTTACATAAAAAAGTATAAATAGTAATACAATTTGCAAAATTTCAAAGACACGTGTCTCAGGAAAAAGAAATGTGTGAGGCTGCCTGGGTGGGTACCACCGCAATGTCTATTTCTCCCGTGAAATAGCAGTTTAAATGCATCGTTGTGTTTCGGATTGAAGGACATTGTAGACAAAGTCACTACTGGACATATTAAGACTTTACATCTTACGTCTCAGGATGGCAAGCGCAGTGGAATGACAAGCATTGCTTTGTAATTAAAGGTGTCGTTTTGGTTTTGCTACTGTTCATGAGCGGTCGTATCGCTTACCATCAGGCGAAAGGCATGCTCGTCTTGCCATTCACTGCAACAACAACAAAAAAATACCAATTTTATGGCTTTGATAGGTACGAAATTAATCTTTTCTTGATTTTGAACCAACATGACTTATTCTGAAATATATTTCAGGCCTTTTTCTACTTGAATCTCGCAGGTAAAAGTCAGGTCCTTTTCGTGTACACCCGTAGGATTACATTTATCAAAATTCCAGTCACGTATTCAATGTGCCTACCCTGAGGTTCTGCTAAGTAATAACAAGATGGCACGTATGGAGAATATTTGATGACAATGTATTACTATAGTATTAATTATGTTATTGCCGCTAATTGTTGAGATTATGGTGGATATTCTTTAACATAAAACCATTTTGTCCGGATTAGCATCTTAATACGATTGCAACGTTGAGGTCTCGAGTTTGAATCCTGGGACGGCCAGTGATGTTTGATTATTCTATTCTTTATCGTGGTGGCATCTCTGCCTACCACTTCTGGGAAAAAGGTATCAGTTTATATATGTTACATGCATTCATAAATCCAAAGATAAATAATCTATTTACCTCATTCATGTTTATTTGGTTTATGATCTCTAAATTAACACATTTATAAATACAATTTGCAAACGTAGCATCAGACATCCACCTGCGACGCATACAGAGGACCAATTAGGGATATAGGAAATAACTGAGTACAGGGTGCTTTTAATATGACTCTATGAAGCTCCTCGGAAAAGGAATATCCAGTGGATTCTATCTAGCTGAAGAAAGATGGAAAGCCTAAAATTAATATATGCGATGTTCCCAGTAGCAGAACGAAGAAAATTTATATTCATTTGATTTGAAATAGTACAGAAAATACTTGCGAGGATGGCTCTAAAGAACCGAAATTCTCCGCACGAAAAGCTCCCGTTTTTTACTATTTATCCATACAACCCTAAAAATCCGAGCAATTAAAAATGCTAACGTTAGATTGCCGGCGAAAATCGCTGCTATCAATTACTTTTATTCCAGCCTAAGCCCTTAAAGAAGGGAGCGAAAAACGCCAATTTCAGCATCGAAAAATCCTTTAATTAACAACATTGAAAACGGAGCGTTTAGTACCACCGCCCTGATACTACACGTCTGTCGTAATTAAAAGCAAATACCTTGTTAAGCGCCCTTAAAATTTGCACCTTTAACCTTTGGCTGGCAACAAAAAATGGTTTTATTACACTGAGTCGCTACCAACTTGCGTGGGAAAGTCAGGTTATGTGAACCGTTTAGCTATTAATTTTATTCTAGGATTTAATAACATTATTTGTTCCCGGTATTTTTTTAATGTGGCACACGTTTTTACATATACATGGTATGTGGAGACAAAACTACCAATGTAAGTTCGAAAAATCACTGGAATTTCTGGTCAGCAAGGCGATAGGTTTGCTTTCTTCATTGCATGGTATTAGTATTACTTCTGTCGATATTATATTAATGCCGTTTCAAAAATGTCCGATGTTACCATTCGTACATGTTTCCCAAGTACAATAAAAATACAGCGAAGAAACTACTACCATCTATTTTAAAATTAAATCGTATAGTACACATTTATTTCAATCAATAAAACTCTGGTTGTGAATCACAACTCGTAACTATTGTTCGCGATAGGGTCCAACCTCCTTTTAAAAATAAGCGTCACTCACACTGGAAAATAAACGCTGCGATTAAACAATAACAACAACAACGCCTACAACAAATGAGGATTATTGACTGAATTGAATTGATTCACTCTCAGATTACACATTTATACTTTTTTATTCGTAATAATGATCGGACGAGCAATTCGCTCGGTTTATCAGAAGAGTAACGCCTGCTCATTAATAAGAGCAATGTCACTCAAAATTTATTTTTTAATGCTGTTTGAGATAGTATGGCACTGCATAATGCTCGTGACGCCAAGATTTTAGATATGACGTATGCTTAGTATTTTTACTGACAGCAATGTTGTGCAAACCAAATAACAAACAAGACAAAGTGAAGTACTGCAAAAAAACAGCCTCCACCTATATATTATGTAGCATACGAAGGATTGGTCACGCAAATATGAATCTGAATGATCATATAAATATCAAGTCTCCATCCTAAGATTTAAAAACTAAATTATTAGCCGTCAATACTTTGCCAATCTATACTTATATATAAAGCTGCAAGTTTGTTTGTTTGTTACCACTAATCTCAAGAACTACTGGTTGGAATTGAAAAAATATTTTAGGTTAGATAGGTCTTTTATCGAGAGTCGTGAAAAATCTAGGAAATATGAGGAGATTTCTTCGTTTTTCGTGGTCCGATTGGTCGATATTCTAAATTGATAGTCGGAATTGAACATTTTGGCCACAATTTTGAAAAGTGTATGTGCACTCGGGCGGGATCGGGCCGTCCACTATTAAATGACGCGGGTAAAATGTATTATTTCCGATAACAAAATAAGATTCAAATTTAGGCATCAAAACGCAAGCTGAACAAACCGTTACTGAAATAATTATCTAGTCTCTGTCAATAGGTAAAGTTACAGTTTAGCTAAATTTCGAATTTTGCTCCTCTCAACGCGCAGAATGGTTATAAGCCCATAAAATTGGACTGCAAGCATGCGATAAGCATACGATGACCATATACTACTGTATTGAAAGCATTGCACAGTCATAATTTATTCTTATCACAGGCATACTTCAGTTTTCGGTTGGAAGTAAATGTATGTATAAAAACTGTCATATTATTGACCCATATAAAACATAATTTGCATTCAGCAAGCCGATATACAGATGCCTAATTTGGCACCAGAGACATCTAATTTTACCAAAATATATTTTTTGTAAAATTAGTCTTAAGCCCTTTTTTATTTTAATACTGTACCTCAAGTTGATAACAACTATGAGGATACAATTCAGTAAGGATTGGTCACTTTCAAAATTAACATTGTATTATGGCTTCCTGAAATTCATGATAACAAAGTGACGTAATTGAATAATCTTAATTTTATTATATTCTGTCTAGAATTTCCTTAATTTTACTGATATTTATTTCAGATCTTAACCACAGAGTACATTTTACATACTGAGAATCTTAAGTTTTTTCCGTAAAGGACAATCTGCTACAAAATAATCAAATCGGCAGCGTTTAATACGCAAAGATGGACGCCGCCTTACGACATCGGCCGCCGCGGTAACGACATTTCAAGAATCGTAAAACAAATAATAAGATTCCTCTGTTTAAATATTTCAATTGGTATTTTTGCCTCGTAACGTATGCTCGGCCTACTTTGCTTTATGTTGGAACAAGCTACCCTCATTAACTTGCTTTGAAAAACAAAATAAAACCGCGAGCAAATACATTAAAAATAATTTAGGTCATATTTTAAGGATACTTTTAATTTTGAAATGTGTTTTTGGGACTTTTTTCCTGTTGACGCTTCAGTAAATTATTGTTAATATCACGGTTTTGGTACTTATTTTTATCTTGTAGAAGTTTGTTTTTAATTATTTTTTTTTCTGTTGGTCAATATTGCATATTGCAATTTTTTGAAACGAATTTATGTAATTACAAAATGATAGATCAGGACGAAGAGTATATATCATCAAACCTATTGTAATTATTTAATTGTGTAATTTTTAAAATTAATATCTTATATCATTTTAAACCATATTTTTTTTCGTTTATTATATTGTTGTTTTCCTTTCAAATCCTTAATTTGTCAATTTTGCTTTATTGCATTGTTATTACCAAGATTTTCTCCCTAGATTTCTACCTAAATATATAGATTTTTACGTACTGGAACACAGGTTTTTGGATTATAATTATTGTCCAGAAAATATTATATACTTTGTGTTACTGCATTCACTGTAACCTATTTTGAGTTTAATAAAATAAAAAAATAAATGATGTAGGAAATCGCTGGGTAACGACTACATTCAAGAAGCGACTGCAGAAACCTGTGCTATTTCTAGATGTTAGTTTTAAATATTATGGTATTGAAAAGCGCTTATAAAGTCGGTCCTTATTCCACTTATTGGAAAGGACGTTCCATTCTAGTTGAGCCTGATATCTATAGAAAAAATGTATTCAATATAGCTTAGAATTTATTAAATATAATACCTACATTAACAATCAGAAAAGGTAATATAAAAACTCGCACTGAATCTCTTCATAGGCACACGACGATTTAAAAACAATAAGTTTTAGTTTTACATTCACAATGTTATTCATCAAGCATGTACAAATAATCAACCAAATAAATTCTCTCTTTTATAAAACGTTAAAATCCGCTTTGGTATTTCAAATAGCATTGAGAATTGTATACAGTACAAAAATAAAATAAATAAAATTCCATTCGGAATTCCCTTTGAAACGTTATTTCGATAGTTCCAATAAGTGGAATATTTATAATAATTGAGAGTATAATTATTCATTCTGTGCCCAACGACCATTGCTAGAAATTTGATTACGCTCAGCAAATGAACTGAATAATAAATTAAATTTAATCAATGTGCCACAGGTTTCAATGATAAATTATTAAAACTTTACCGAAACGATTTAATTGTGGTAAAATCATCAATCATTTTGTTTGCTACTATTTCCTGTGTCGCCGCAACGGGATCTGTAATGAAGCATTATTAATTTCATTAAATATTGTAGTGTTCAGTTAATTTATTTAGATAATTGTTTTTGTATATTTAGCTATTCGTAAGCTTTTTAATTACGTTGTTTTACGTAAGTGATTACCGCTGGTATTTGATATTTGTTACCCATGAATCATAGATGAGCTGTTGGCCTAACAAAATAACAAAGGAGGAAAATGGATGAGAGAAACTGATATTCAGCCTTTGATAATTACAACCAACGTTCCAAACGCAACAGCAAAGCCCTGCCTCAATTCGATTTTAAGTTAGACAGTGGTACAATCGCAATTGAGTCTGTCCATTCTACAATGGCTGAAATAGTTCAGTGTGGCTCTACTACTTGTATTTAGTTATTTTAGGCTCCACTATAATAGCACATTACGAAATCAAGACTACACTAAATAATAAATAAATACACCCAACAGTCACATACATAGTTCTTACACCACATTAAGATCAATTGAGTCTTGTGTCGTGGGTATCAGAAACTGCAAGAAACTTTGCGGTCGATAAATACCCTGACCCGACACAAATATTTGCGGGCCACACAAACATTTGTGTCGGTGCGGGTATCGAACCCGCGACCTTTCGTTAAACAGTCGGCGTCTAACCAACTGCGCCACGCAGGCTGTCCGCACTTTCTTTACAGTCTACTCTCTAGTCATGACATTTTCATTACTTTTTAGTAGCTTTGGGTATACGACGTAACCTTTGGCGTTAAATATCAAAGATTGCTGCTAATTATTACCTACGTAAAGTGCGTGGTGGCCTGTTGGTAAACGGACTAGACGCGACTGCCAACATGTTCATGGTGGTCGCGGGTTCGAATCCCAGGGCACACCTCTGACTTTTCGGAGTCATGTGTGTATTGATAGTCAATCACCACGAACTAAAACGGTGAAGGAAAACATCGTGAGGAAACCTGCATACCATAGCCAATTTACAAAAAATTCTATGGTTTGTAAGTCCGCCAACACGCACGGCCAGCGTGGTGGACTATATGGCCTAACTACTCTCAATCGTACTGTCGATTGTAGAGGAGGCCCGTGCCCTGCAGTGGGACGTATATGGGCTGATACAGATTACCTACATGCCTAAGCTATTTTCATTTCCTAAAATAAAAAGTGTTGATTTTTGTTGATGACGAATTTCGTTACCCAATTATAATGAACTATGAAAAAATGCATCTTTTAAACTACTTGAATAGACCTTGCTTTATCTATCAATTGATTTTTTACTATCATAAATAGATTGATCTTGGATTTCTCGATAAATAACAAGACAACAAAATGAACGCAGCATATACAAGGATTCAAGATAAAAAAAAAAAATATTTGTTTTCTAAAAAAATACAATTCTAACGTTTTCTTTTGACCTACAGCCCCTAGCGGCTGACCTATGGCTCTTAGTCAAATACGGTCAGTCACAAGGTCTTTCTGGCAAAGGCTAGTAAAAGTTTGTTCTATGTAGAAAAGTAAGCATAAATTCTGTCTTTATATGTCTATACGACGAATTTGCATACTATACTTCTCATGGTCATGACGAGAGGTACCATTCGCCTCCGAACAATATTTTGTTGGTCTGATCATAGCCGGATTATACACTTTTTTTCAGAATTGATCAATTTGAATAGTCTAGCGGATTATAAAGTTAAAGTAGTGGTGGGTTAGCCGCTTCCAATAGACCGCCGAGTACATACTTGAGAGATTTCCATGAACAACAATCGACCGCTTGTTACTACTTACGACTGAGGACAATTATGGTTTCTTTATTAATACGTTAGACTGACAATCGAGGAAAGACAAATTCATTAATATATTGTTTTTTTATAACAATGAATGGCGACGAATGAAATTTTACGACAGCTCATGGATTTAAGCAAAATCAAACAACATGAACTAAAAAGTGATGCTTGGAATTCCACTGCGCCATCCTGAAACATTTGTAACTCTCAATATGACCAGTAGTTTTACTCTGCTTACAATTTCCTACAACCAGAATAAAACAGTGAATTTTATTACCAATTTAATGAATAGTTAAAGTTCTAACGATATGCAACTGCAATTCTATTACTTCTTGTCAGGTTTCTTTGAGACAAAGGCACCCCCCGTTCTCTCCCCGTTCTCTCCCCTCCCCATTCTTCAGGGTACTCCCCTCTCAGTGCGGAATGACCTGTGTATCCTTGGTGTGGATATCCGCTGTGATCTCAATCCAAGGAATCACATCGAGGGCGTAATATCTGCCACATCACGCAGGGTTGGAGTCCTGAACAGAGTGCGTCGGTTTTTCACGCCCGGTCAGCTTTGCCGCTTATATAAAGCGCAGGTCCAGCCGGGTATGGAGTACTGCTCGCACCTCTGGGATGGATCCGCCCAGTACCTGCTCGATGCCTTGGATGGATTGCAGCGGCGGGCCATCTGCATTGTGAATGATGCAGACGTTACGAGCAACTTGGAGTCGCTACAACTCCGGAGAGATGTCGCCTCTCTAAGCGTGTTCTACCGCCTGTATCACGGTGAGTGCTCTGAGGAATTGTTCAACTTGCTCCCCTCCTCTCCATTCCTAACCAGAACCACGCGTGCTGGCTTGCGAAGCCATAGCTTGACGGTCCACACCATCCCGGCGCGAACCAAACGGTTCTCAAATTCGTTTCTGTGCCGCACCGTCAGGCTGTGGAATTGTTTGCCGGCGCACGTGTTCCCTCCTTCCTACAATCCCGGGTCCTTCCGCCGTGGTGTGAAGAGGCACCTAAGCAGGCCGGCATAATTGTTTCCATTGGCATGGGACTGCCGTCCGATGCCAATGGATACTCTGCCTGGGCGGCATTGGCACTTTCCATCAGGTGCAATGCCGCCACTATGCCAGGCCATTATAAAAAAAAAAAAAAAAAAACCCTTTTCAATGTGGGCCTATTCACAGATGTTCAAGACAGACCACGTCGTAATTCTATTCAAATACAAATGCTGCCTTCTGTTTCTGAGCCGCAAACGTAGCTAGAAGATAAAAGTATATATCTCTCTAACGTTATGACGTTGATTGTCCACCACGCTAGCCTATTGCAGAATAATGTACCTACTTCATATACCATAGAAATTCTTATATAAATCTTTGATATATTATGCAGATACTTTATGATTCGAAACGAAGTGCGAATATCCGGACATCAGACGTAAAAATCTAATGTGCTGTGTGTTAATCCTCAAATGTTCGAATCCTCCATCGTGCGTCATAAACATAGACTAAGTTCGAAGTAAATGATAAGTCTCATAGAGAACAGTATTGATTTTTAGCAAAACCTTTTAACTTACTTCGGACGTCGTACGAACATTCTCGAATTTTGTTTTAGATCATAGAGCAACCCTTAGATTTCTCCACGTTATTTTGATATACCTTGACCGAAAAAATGGATGGTACTTGACTATCAAATAGTGTCTCTGAAAAATCAGTGTTGTTCCCATCCATTGGAACGCGTGAGCGGTTATAATGAAAATTCGAGTTCGGTCCAATACGCTCTTAATGTCAAACCATTGTAGAGAAATCCTGTGTTCAAAACTGGAATATTACGGGCCGACATACACAGACTATCAGTAAAACTATCGATTTTCTAGAACTATTTATCTTTTTATAGCTTCCGTAAACTTCAGTTATTGTCGCATTCGGCTAAAACAAATGTCAACCGGCATTAATGTTGTTGAAATTGAGCGGAGCGCTATAAATGACGAGGCGACGTTAAAAATTCTGTTTGCGAGGAAAGTTACTTTGTCATTCCATTATGTCTGAATGCTGTGCATGACCGCACTTGCTTTATATGGAATTTTTCCGGGAATATTGTCATAATTATTTATGTGTTTCATGCAGATATGACCTTTATATCTCTTGGAATTTTAGATGAGTTTTTAGACTGTCTCGTAGACTATGGTTATTGAGGTAATTAAGCGGTACAATAAAAAAATCTTTCGTGGCTTCTAGTTTCTATAAAATATCCTTAAAATACAAGTTGTGTTGTTAAATTACAAGTTGTAATCATCATTAGATATAAATAAAGCTGTGATATATGTTTATCATATTCCACCTCATGAAAAAATAAACTATTTTATTTTTACGCTATCTAACAAAATTGTATCTTCGAAAACCGCATTACAAGTAATAATTATGTCAAAGACCGAAGAATCTTAAATAAAAACAACAAAAGGAAAACAAAAAAGTAACTCAAAACAGAAATAAACATAGCCCCAAACTTCAATATAAAAATATTTATGACGCCAAAAATAGCGTACAAAAAACTTACAAACTGACAATAACTATATTACATAACTCATAATAAGCTCCTGATAAGATAAAAAATATATTATGTAAGTTCATATGTATATTAGGTTAGAAGCAAACCGGCCTAAATATGTAATTTTAAAAGCATTTCCGGTAAATAATAGTTTGGACTGCATTAACCATTAGATGAATTAGGGTCACTTTGTCATGCCAGGAAAAAAAAACAAGATGATTATTGTCAAACTTTCCAATACAATACTATCCTTGGTAACCTCATTACGGACATTTAAAAGGTCAAAGCCCTTTGAACCATAAATACCAACAAAGAAAAGGAATAATGAACACAGAAAAGAAATAAAAATAGCCTCTAACTTTCGCCAAAAAAAGTGTTTTTCACGAAAAAAAAAACAGTCTACGGAAAACAGACTCGAATAAATGTGACAAGCCGGGCGATTATCATCGGAATAATTCCGCCATTAAGATAAAATCATCAAGTTAATTGTGAGAAAGGCTGACCGTTCCACGATCTTTGTTGGGCCTTGTAAATAGCCAAAACGCTTAAAACATAATAAAAAAAGCCTTTTGAAAACTCCCAACTTTTCAGTTTAAAAACTGGAAACCGTTCTTTCTTGAATAATTTGAAATAAATTTTGTTTCTTTTGTAAGAAAGTTATCTTCTTTATCACAACTCAATACTTTTTAAGTATGTCAACTTAATTAATTGAAATTAAATATAATTTAAATAAGTTTCAATTACGTTTACCTACTTGCACTTGGCAAAACAAGCTGTGTTTAAAGAAGGCCCTAAGATCGAATTAATAGTTCGATCGAATTAAAGTTTTTTTAAATTTTGTTTCTTGGTACATTTTAAATAAAAAGATAAACAAAAACCGAATGAAAATATACATACTGGGTATCTCAAGACTGCTACCGAAAAAGAAGCCGGGTGGTAGTTTTAGTGACTACAAACACAATACAACTAAAAATTTCGCAAAGAAACGCGACAATTATTTTTTATGATTTTTTAAATATCGACATTTTTGGGTGGTAAATCCATAGTTTTTGCTAAAATAATAATTTAAACTCTTTTATACCTTAGAGTATTTATAAATAAAAGGGTATACATTATTATTTTAGGAAAAAAATGTATTTACCACCCAAATATGGCCAAAGGAAAAAATTTATATACCCTGTATAGAAATACCTACTTAAAAAAAATATTCAACCGATACAATGAAATTTTAATAGTGTACTCAATATTGTTTTTATTTACTGTCAATTGTCATCGCGTCGTACTCTTTTTTGCCAAGCTATAACTGCGCATATCGCGAACTCCTTCTGCTATTGGTAATTCTTTAACCGTATTTTAGCCTATTGACTATTCAAAGTACCCAAAGGAACCTTGGTTTTTTTTACTCCCAAATCCGAGAAATACGCTACGTGTTTCTCTTAAAAAATAATATTATATGTCTGGAATTCTATATTCATTCAAAGGGTTGTCATATGACAAACGACTGGTCATATACAAGCCAAGGATTTCAGATGGTCATGCCTCATGCGAGAGTTATAATAGATTGCAATTCGTTTTTTCTTCCAGTTCTTAGGTATTGACAGCCTCTTTACTTAACACAGGTGGTTAAGAAGACGGTTTAGAAAAGAGGTAACGGCTTCGATCCCCGCATTGACACAAATGTTTAATTTTCCCGCAAATAAATATATGAGTGGGTATTTGAAAACTATTACTTTTAAATTTACTACGATTTCAGCGTTGCTTGTAAATAGGACAATATGAAAAGATATTATAATATTTAAAATATGATTATATGACCGCTATTATAATTGCCTACCAACAAGTCAAATTCTTCAAAATTTTATTTTGTAATTATACATAGTCCAATCATACATTTTGAGAGGATTTATATAACTTCCTAGGTCACTAAAGCCGTAAAAATAGTTATTAGATGTTTATATTACTGGATATATCAAACTTATTCTACGATATTTCATTATGTGAAAGGAGTCATAACTCATTCATGAAGATAGTCAAAATATTTGCTAGTATGGCTCGGATATCACTCGGAATCGATTTTTTCTGTGTGTAGTGTAAGGCCATACAAGGCCTTCAACGATGCTGTCCCAGGAACTTATTTCTAATCTAAGATTTGATACAGACTTTACCTATTAAAATGTTGAGAAAAATGCAATTCTCAATGACTTACATTCTAGATCTAGATTTCTCCGCCAAAACACATTGTCATAGGATTTTAAAAAACAAATGGCAATTTTTTATATCCACCACTTTTTTTTACCAATTCAGAAGCTTGAAAAGTGACTCGCGACGTTTACACACAGTAATTATGCCAACGCCTGTCCATATTTCTTGTTTAAATGACTTTTTTAAGAATGTTCCATTATGCTTGTTTTTATTATTTTGATAGGGCACATGCCTGACAACCTCAAATATGGCTAAATTTCACATACCTTCAATATCCTTGTGGAGAACTCTCAGGAATGCAATTTTTCTCATGTTGTTTTCCTTCACTGTTAAGTCTTAACACGGTCTCGGTCTGTTAAACAAACTTTAAATAACTGACTAACTAACTAACAACTGAAACTTTAAATAACTGACTAAATAACTGACTGTCAACTGACGAAGTTGCAGGTAGATTTATAATAAAACAAGTGAGAATTAGTGGTATGAAAATAATTACACAATACATTGATGGATGCCAAACTGGACTGTATGGCCTAACCCCTCTCCATCGTACTATCCGTTGTAGAGACCTATATCCTACCTACAATGGGTCGTGTAAGGGCTGATACAGATACTGAGGCAATCGCTAATAGGACCCAACTAATTTTATTAAATAAAAACCACTGCACATCTACCCGACCCCAGAGAATTTATTTCAAAAATTCGCTGTTATGTTCCATTAATTAATTAATCTCAATCACAATTAAATATGACAAAATAAACAACACTGGTAATACGAATTACATACCAAACTTCTCACGCAAATCACAGCGGTATGAAAAAGTTTTAATTGAAATTGGACACACCATGCCGTCTCGGAGATCCCGGGAGACTACCAACTGTTCTTAACGTAATTATGTTTTCCAAATTAAATTAATTACATGAAAACTTTGTTCAAATAACATATTTTAATAACTTGCTCGGATGAGTTGTATTATGTAGCACAAGGCCATAATATGTCGTTAATCTAAAATTGCTTTGTATTTTAATATGAGATGACTTTGTATTTGTAGGCAAAAGATACGTGTACGTCGTACGATACGTCGTCGTACTATATTTCGTCACCAATATAATTATTATATTCATGATCGTAGCCAGCCGTGGGATCAGGGTGGGGCAACAGCCTTAAATCATATGTAACTAGCAAATTGTACGCACGGTATTCTTCTATAACACCCTGTTTTTGTGTTTATAATTCGAATTATCCTAAATACTTTGTTATTGCTCACCTGCCTAGTACTTTACCTAGATAATTTATTTTTTTAGAGTTGGTTAGGTACCTTACAGGTCAAAGCCAGGGTGGGGCAAGCGCCCCACTCTGCCCCACCCTGGCTACGCCCATGATTATATTCACTGTAAAGTATTTATGAAACTGCGGTACGGTTTTGAGACTGCGGTACAGTCCCGGACAAGCCTACCTATTCATACTGAATTATGGCTAGGAACAGCGTGGCTCTACCACTTTTAATGAGCAACGACGTGAAAGTGTCTGAAAGCATCTGAGAAAGATACGCCTAAATTGATTAAGAGACGAGGTCGTCTGGAAACCATGGTAACAAACTAATCCATGCCTCTCTATGAAATAATTATCCTTGTTTTCATTAAGTTTATCACTGCAAGGAACATTCCAGGAAATCAGGGCTGTCGATAAGATAACACACACAAGCCATAAAACACACTTATTGCTCAAAAAATAAGGTTGACTATAAAAAAAAACGATTAGCTTGTCATTATGAGATGTGACAGCAATAATCCTACTCATCATATAAATGCGAGAGTGTGTGTGTTTGTTACCTCTTCACGCTGAAACCACTAGATCAATTTTGATGAAATTTGGCTTGGAGCTACCTGACACCCTGGATTAACACATAACTTATTTTTCATCCCGACAAGATGTAGTGTTCCCGTGGGATGTGCAAGGCATTCAAATATATTCGATATTCTTTCAAACTCAAAGGAATGGAATGGGTAGCTTAAAGTACGGCAGTAACGTTGATTGTAAATATGTTGATTCATTATCAGGCAAAATAGTTCCTATGTTTCTAAAGTAAGCTCAAAAAGTATCTTCACCCGGGCGAAGCCGGGCTGTCCAATTGTAACTAATAAGGAATTATTCCAATAAACGATAAAATTTTGATAAGAATTCATTGTTGATATCAAGCTATTTGAATTTTGTTTTGCATTCATACTCAGATGTCATATTGAATAAACATGTCTATTCTGAAAGTGTGCTTTCGATTTACAACAAAAATGAAAGATGGGTCTGTTTTAAAGTTTCGTATAGAAGAAATGACATAAGATAAAGGAGAACAAGTGTTAGATTTGCTAATGGACTATTTTGTGACGGAGGAACCGACGTATAGAGCTGCTGGTAAGATTTAAAGTAATACCCCAATTACTCTGAGTTTCTCGAGATATATACGAGGATCGTAAATATGCTTTTATACATACATATATACATACATACATGCATGCATAAATTCATACATAATCGTCACGCCTGTATCCCACAGGGGTATTCAGAGACTATAGACCGCCACTTTGCTCGATCCTGACATATTACTTTCGTTTTATTCACTTTCATCAACCTCTTCGTGCATTCTTGTTATGTCTGCCTTTATTGCATGATATAACCAAGAAGCTTATACCCAAAGATATAACCGCCATAATATTATTGTGTTTTGACAATTATTTACACAATGCAACTTTTTTATATACTTTTTGCTTTTTTACTAAGTTATTATAGATTCTCTTAACATTGAAACAATTTGGATTTTGTATAAAATCATATTGTGATTGAATCCCTAAATCATATTCCGATGTATCTTAGATAAAATAACTAGTTCCGTTTGAATGAAGGGACACAAATGATATTCATACTGTTTTATTATATTGTAGGTGTACCTCAAAATCCAGAGGCAATGAAGGAAACCAGAGAACTACTAAAGGAATTATATATAACTAATAAAGGACACAATATAGACGTTTGCGTATTAGATGATGACACAGAAGCTGATAAGTTAGTAATCGGAGCATCAGTCATGATTTTAACAAAAAAAGAAGACTTGAAGGGAGATGTATATAATAGCAAAGTATGTTAGCATTAAATAGCTATCTAAAAATATTGTAAGAAATCTACAAAATCAAAATATAAGTTTAAAAATAGTATACTTGTTATGTAGGTAGGAGAAATATTTTTATCCAGTAAACTTCGGAACGAACGAACTATTCAAAAAATATTACATTGTAATTATTTAAATATTCATATTTGTACATGTATACGGATGGAAAGTGCTCTGCTGGGTAATATAATTCCCACTTTATAATAACTATATCTATTTACATACATTTGACCACCACTCTCAATCGTACTCTCGATTGTAGAAGAGGCCCGTGCCCTGCAGTGCGACGTATATGGGCTGATACAGACATACATTTGATGTGTGTTTTGTATATTTTTGAATCCACGTTATCTAATAGAAAATTCCAATAAAGAAACACATTTATTTGCATTTCACAACCAGCGTTATAAAGCATCATTAGCAACTGTAAATTATGATAGATCAAGTGGAGGTAGGCAAGACTAGGTGTTATTGAATTTCCAGGATTTTGATAAACTTTTTTAGTGTTTCAAATGCAAAATAATATCCTTATTGTTTCAGATACATACTAAAGAATCGGAAACTTTAGTTAAGCTAATAAAAATCCAATATATTGATGTGATGGATAAATTTGATGAAGAAAAATTTTACGACGACAGAGGACTTGTAGTCCTACCTAAATACAGAGGGCTTGGAATTGCGCAGGAGTTTTTTAAAGCGAGGTTGGTAGTAACCTATAACTGTCCGATGGTAAACAACTTGATATTTCAATTGGTAATACTTTTAAAGATACAGAATCACTGTATTAAGGCTATTGCCATATAAGGTTTCCGTAGAGAGTGCTTAGCTTCCAAATAACGTAAAAGTAAAAAAAAATTATAAAAATACCAAACGTCGTCTAGTGCTAGACTTTTGCCTCCTCAAGTTAGTTCCAACCATCCAAATTTTCATCGGCACCCTTTACTTTTTTTTCAGCTACACGGTTCATCGTGCGTAGAACATCTTACACTACATTCACTCAAGCTTGGTTTCCATTCTAAAACTTATTTACTCCACCGACAACCTGTCCGTTGGCGGAAATTTTGAACACACTTTTAATGAAAATAAAATCAGTCTTAAAGAAATATTTTATTGCTTTCAGACGAATTACGTGTAAAGAACATGGCGTCTCTCTGACTACGGCATTTGTGACGTCATTGGGATCACAAAAAGCAGATAAGTGTGATGGTTGGGAATCTTTATATGAATGGAAGTATGAAGAATTTGGAAAGCAGATGGGTGTAGTGTTTGATAACGTACCTGAATCTTGTTTATTCTTGATTGTTAGAGTTAATTAAGTTCAATATAAATAATAATAAATCCTTATTTCAGACCTTACTTTGTTACAAATCAACGGTATAAACGTGATAAAAGAACGTCTTGTCCAATACGTCTATTTTAGTACGTGGGTAATTATAAAGCACTTATTGTATATCATAATAGCGTTATTTGAAATATGTAATAAATGTTTACCTAACTAGCGGCCCAACCTGGCTCCGCCCGGGTGCAGATACTTTTTGACTCCAGCGCACATCAGAAACATAATATTATTTTGCGTACTTACGTCTATTTAGTTTAAATATATGAACATTTATTTTATTTATTAAATGGTTTGTCTCTTTTGTACGACTGTTGAATTCAATTGGAGCGAAGAAGACAAATCACACGAAATAATTAAAATAGGTTTTACAACTGTTTATGAATAAGGTGGATAGTCTATAGCATACCTCAATAAATGAGCTATCTAAAACAAAAATAATATTCCAATTCGTAGCAGTAGTTTCAGTTTCATAAAGAATGATTGTGCGTGATGGTCTGTTGGCAAACGGACCAGACGCGGCTGCCAATATGTTCACGGTGGTCCGGGTTCGAATCCCAGGGCACACCTCTGTCTTTTCGGAGTCATATGTGTATTGATAGTCAATCACCACGCATTACAACGGTGGAGCTGCATTATGTATACCATAGCGATTTATATGAATTTCTATGGTATGTAAGTCCACCAACCCGCATTAGGCCAGCGTGGTGGACTATATGACCTAACCGCTCTCAATCGTACTCTCGATTGTAGACTAGGCACGTGCCCTACATTGGGACGTATATGGGCTGATACATATATACAATAGACCACACAATATAGTTTATCAATCGGCTGCGGTATTAGTCGGCGTTCATAGATATTCGTTACAAAGTAAAACGACCACACAACATTCAGTTTGCTATTTTGTTTGTTTAATAGCAGTTAACCACAAACAAATTGTTCATTTCGCAATCCCAATTCGCTTTCGTTTTGATTTTGCTTCGTTCCGAGATATTAAATGAAACCCAAACATATTTTTATGTCCCTTACAACGATTAAAAAAAAGAAGAAATTCAAAATATAATAGTTGTACATACGAGTATGATAATAAAAATATTATGTAACTAATAGGTATAACTTTTTTTTAATGGGATTGGGTTTGCCTTTCAAGTTTATAATACTTGTGCCAGGAAACCCCGCTCATACACAACTGAAAATAAAGAACATGATAAAACATATCAAAATTATAAACACATAAAAAAATTGAAATTAATGTTTCCATAATAATTTCAAACTGATAATCCGTCATCCTATTTACATATTTTTTTTATTTTTGTTTTACAATAATAATAATACTTCAGATATAAGTCTTCATAAATATTGTTAGTAACACAAATGCAAAGTGACTTACACAAGACTGAAGTTGAGAAACGCTAAAAACTTAATGAGGCGTTTTTTCTAGACGACTAACATTGTAAGAACGTAGTTTCAGTGCAATGAAAATGAGGTTGTTCGAGTTTTAGAAGGCAGCCAAACGTGACAACTGGGAACTGTATGAGGGGCAAGTTTCAAAAGTTTGCAGACGACACAGGTGTTAGTATGAGAATACAGAAACTTGGCTAATGAAAATGTATGGGGCAGTAGAGGAACTTTTTTGACCAGAAATATTTTTTTTATTGCTATAAATGGCGAGACGAGCATACAATTCGCCTGATGGAAAGCGATACAACCGCTCATAAATAGGAGAAAAAACCAAGCAACACCTTAAATAACAAAGCACTGCTTGGCACTCCACTACGCTCGACATCCTGAGACATGAGATGTTACGTCTTATTATGTCCAGTAATTACTCTGGTTACACTGTCCTTCAAACCGGAACACAACTCTGCACTAGTAAGTATAATCTTGAATAACATAATATGCAACATTATATATTATATAATGGACTTGGGACAACAGATCCAAATAAGGAAGACTTCATAGATATTACAATTGTATAAAATATGCAAAAGCAAAGAAAAGAGGAGTAAGGCTTTCTAAATGACATAATGAGAAAGTTAAAGAAACTTGCGAGGTTGCATCTGCTGCAGATACGACGTTCAAACAGAGAAAAAAGTCCTTCGAATTAGGACGGCCTTTTTACTGTTTAGAAATAAAAAAATGTACACTCACATATTGTTTTTTGTATTTACGCGAAAGTTACACATTGAATTATAACACGTTTACATTTACGGATTTGATTACGGACGAATTTGATGACAATCTGCAAAAATATAGTTTTATTTCAAGCGTACCCTTAGTTTATATCTGCTTCATTTAAATCTGAAAATATCTTTCATATTATGTCTGTATACGTTGTAAAGCTTAATTTTAAAAGTACCGTCAATTTACTACATGCCATCATAAACGTCGTTCCTTCTAAAAATATCTTAGAATATGACATACAAAAAGGTACAGTCAGCGACAAAAGTCGTTGAACACATTCAAAACGCCAAAAGTCTTGCACACATGAAGCAACAGAAGTGGTTGAGCAGGGTCGGCCACAAAAATTCGTGAACACCTTAAGGTTACAAAAGTTTCTGAACAACAAAAGCAACAAAATTCCTGAACACGCAAATTGTACATAAGTCAGTAATTTTTTTGATATCTTTGTATTGCGCACCGACTTCGATATGAACCAGCTGTTAACTATCTGGCGAATTTCCGTGACAACTCATAACAATATTCAATGTAGTTTCTCAAAATATTCCTAAAGCCACAACGCGTGTTTTATATCAATGGAGACAATTAAAAATAATAATTATTAATCAGAACGGAAAATACTTTTTTTTAATTTTCTGAACGACAAAATACCTGAACACACCAATTGTACATAAGTTTCTGAACACCTATAACAAGCAAGTTTGCCGCAGATGTGTTCAGCTACTTTTGTCGCTTTGTTATGCATTCATAGTAAAATGTTATTTTATAATTTATATTTTTTGCTTTTCTCTGCATTTACTTATTGTATTCTTGTTTTTTTTTTATTGCAATGAGCAGCTAGAGGAGCATGCCGTTCGCCTGATGGTATGCGATACGACCGCTCATAAACAGTAGCAAAACCAAACAACACCTTGAATTACAAAGCAATGCTTGACATTGCACTGCGCTCGCCATCCTGAGACCTAAGATATTAAGTCTCAAAATATCCAGTTATTACTCTGGCTATACAACCGTTCAATCCGCAACATAATTGTGCATTTACACTGCTGTTTAACGAGAGAAAAAGACATTTCGGTGGTACCTACCCAGATGGCCTCTTACATATGAGAGACCTACCACCAGTGTTATTGTGAAATAAAATTTATTTATGAGAAGTTTTTAGCATGTTTTATATCAGTGGACATAATAAATAACAATAATTTTATTACGCATAATGAAAATAGTCGCCGCAATTTTGAACTATTTAGATATTGGGCAATTGGTCTCAAATTTTATTACACTGTTTTTATTTATTGTTTTCTATTTTTGTGAAATAATATTTATTTATGAGAAGTTTAAATGTCTTGTTCATCCGTTATTGGTACGAAATATTAAACAATAAATTGTTAAGATTAAATAAACATTTATCTCAAACTAGCGGCCCGGCCTAGCTTCGCCTGGGTGCATATATTTTTTGATTCCACTCCACACCAAATACATGTTATTTTTCGTATAAACTCTTGTATACCTAAACTTGACATAGCTGTCCTACTGTCCGGCTCAATCCCGTCTCATCCATCTGTTCAGCCTCTTCCCGATCCGTCCCGTCCGTTCTCTTTATTATCCATCCCGTCTTATAACGTGCATTTACATTTCGTCCTATCAAATCTGTCAGCTATCCCAGCCCTCTCCCGTACCTTCCACTCTAATATATCCCGTCTCTCCATATACGTGTACATATAAAGATTGCTTTATGAAATTTTGACATTAAAAACTTTAGCGTTTTTTATTGTCCATCCAATATTCCTTCCCCTATTTCAGCACCTAAATGCTATTTTTCCAAATAATATTGCACGCCATTACTTTTTGTTAGTAATAAAGTAATAATAAACATTAAAAAAAAAAAGAATTGGCCAAATTGGTCCAGGCGTTGTTGAGTTATGCGCTTACCAACACATTTTGCGATTCATTTTTATATTATAGAAGAAGATATAGTCCACCCTGCTGGCTTAATGCGGGTTGGCGGATTTTATTTCGCGTAGAAATTAATCCGAAAAGTCAGAGGTGTGCCCTGGGATTTGAACCCGTGACCATCGTAAACTTGTTGGCAGTCGCGTCTAGTACGTTACCATATACAAATTAATAAAACCTTCATACTGCCTTACCAGGTGACGTAAGTAATAAAACAAATATTTAAAAATATAAAACTGCATATCGTTTCATTATAATGTCTAGATACGGCATCAACGTACCAATATTTTTTTTATCTTGAGTCTGAAAACAATACTAATGCGGAATTTAAATGTGTCCCCCAGCGCATCTAAAAGAATCAATTCAAAAAACAATGTCGTTTATGATAACGAAAAATTATAATTAGATATATATTGGTGTACTCCGGCAAAACGCTTCGATAGAGTATACCTTGTTTAAAACTGTTGCAATAATCTCAAAAAACAATGGGCTATTTTGGTACATATGGACATCGTTTTATTTTACATTTAACAAAATTACGCGCAAGACGCCGTATCTAGATAATTTTGTATACACGATGTACACATTTTTTGAATTTTGTTCTATTTCGTCAGCCGTCAATGAAAGACAATGGAAAGATAGATCATTTTACGTTGGATGGTAGTTGAAGCTTGACCGTCTTTTACGTCTCCCGTCAAATAAACAAAGATCATCCTATATTGGCTGGACGCATCACGCTTGAACGATACCCAAAAAAAAGGTTTTTAGTATCTTCCTTAGAAATTTTCCAATTTTTCTCACTCCTGAAACCTTCCCATGACTTTCACGAATATTTCAAGACCATAATAAGGCAAATCGGTCCAGTAGTTTTTGAGTTCATCGATGACATACAAAGAAAGATTCATTTTTATATACATATATAGAAGATTTTTCTAAATTTCACTTCATGAGATATAATAATTGTATAAGTAACATTATGCTAGTATCGGACAGTACTAATCTATAATTTAATGATGTGGGTAAGACAGTTACAATTTGCTTATATTGGAACAATAACACAGTAAAATACCCACATGTCAATTCACAAACCAAGTCTTGGTGCCAGGGCCGCATTCAGGTTTAATTTTTGTTTAAATAATTTAATTTTTGTCTTAGAAAATTTTCTTTTATGATTGTTAGCAAGTCGTTTTACATTTGTACCCCTTCATATCTAATACTTCTTTCAATGTAATTTGTGCGTGGTGTCGGCATACAAATTTACTTGAATTTGTAAGTACTCTAAGTCAGTTATTTTTTATTTTGAAAGGTTAAATTTGAATTAATTTTATTTACTATTATTTTTCTTATTAAAATGCATGTGTTGAATTTATGTAAATAATCAATATTTGATATAACATATACGATACATTATTAAACTTCTCAAGTTTTTATGTACTCTTGTTTTTATGTGGACCTATTATTGTCTAAATCGTACGTATCGTTTTCCATTGATCTTACAATTTTGAATATCTGAGCAAAGAACCCAGTGGATATTGATTTTGAAACCAATCGGACCAATAACTAAAAAGTAAAAAATGCGGCCAAAATATTCTATTTTGACTATCAATTTAGGATATCGGAGCGAAGGGTCTCTCAGATATGAATTCTGAACCCAATTAAATCTAAAAAGTTCAAAAATGCTGCCACTATTTTCTTTCTGAATCTAATAATAATTATTATTTATTTACGCCACTGATATAAAACACGCTTAAAACTTCTCATAAATAAATATTATTTCACAAAAACAGAAAACAATAAGTCAATGCAGAGAAAAGAAAAAATTATAAATGATGAAATAACATTTTACAATGAATGCATAACAAAGCGACAAAAGTAGCTGAACACATCTGTGGCAAACTTGCTTTTTATTGGTGTTCAGAAACTTATGTACCATTGGTGTGTTCAGGTATTTTGTCGCTCAGAAAATTTTGAAAAAGTATTTTCCGTTCTGACTAATAATTATTATTTTTAATTGTCTCCATTGATATAAAATACGAGTTGTGGCTTTAGGAACATTTTGAGAAACTACACATACATTGAATATTGTTATGAGTTGTCACGGAAATTCGCCAGATAGTTAACAGCTAACTGGTTCATATCGAAGTCGGTGCGCAATACAAAGATATCAAAAAAATTACTGACTTATGTACAATTTGTGTGTTCAGGAATTTTGTTGCTTTTGTTGTTCAGAAACTTTTGTAACCTTAAGGTGTTCACGAATTTTTGTGGCCGACCCTGCTCAACCACTTCTGTTGCTTCATGTGTGCAAGACTTTTGGCGTTTTAAATGTGTTTAACGACTTTTGTCGCTGACTGTACATTTCGACTTTGTGCAGCGACATCAGCCAGTCTCGTTAGCGCTGAGTTGCCGATGTACATTGCGCCTGGTCTGACGAGCTAGGTAAATAGCCATACTGCGTCGCTTTACACCATCCACAAACATGTTCATTTTATTTTTAATTTTGGACTTGATGGGGTCTTCAGTGAAATGCATCTTAGAGACCTCAAACAATGTCCTTATTCGTAACGTAAGGGGTAACCAACTAGAACAGACGGTGTGTTGGCGTAGGGGTGTGAAGAAAATAAATAGAAATTACGGTGCGGTGTATTAAACAATAAATAAAATTATAGAATTCTATAAATCAACCATGAGATAAATTGATACATAAAATACTAAGCCTTCGATTGCTTAACCATCACATAAATCTATATCACCAATTAACTTTATTTAAAAAGGGCTAATGATTTCACTGTAGTTGTAACTAGCATTAATAGCAAAGATCGCAATTATGGTCGAAGTCTATTTAAACAATAGTACATTATGCTTATTACTAAAGGTATGAGATATTAGAAAAAACGAATCATTAAATACGGCTAGCGCTTATCCATTAAATAAACAATTTAAAAATATTTTACGCAGCAGTGATAGTACCAGGTAACGCGCGTTGAAGATAATTTATAGATAAAAAAAAACATGGTTCACTTTGCAATGGAGACATTGGTTATCTTTATTATGTCATAATAATTGTTGTGTCAATAAGTCAAATATTCTTGATAAAGAAGCGGTCTTCATATCTAGTCGCAACTGTTTTGCGTTCACACTTAGGTATCTAGTTGAATAAACATGTCTGGTCCAAAAGTGTGGTCTCGATTTTCCTCAAAAAGTAAGGATGATACCGTTTTAAAGTTTCGCATAGAAGAAATGACAGACGATAAACTAGAAGATGTGTTGAAATTGTTTTTGGATTATTTTGTTCCCGAGGAATCAACGCATAGAGCCGCTGGTAAGATTTATTGTAACTTGAAGTCTCGATAGAATTGAGAATTAATTTAATTACTGTTTCTTGTTTGGACTAAAATATCGAATTGTTGGATTTTGATATTTTGCGTTATCTATACTGATATTATAAAGAGGAGAAATTTGATGGTTTGCATTGAATATGCTCAGAAACTATTGGACTAATTCTATATTATCCTTAATGAACATAGGCGATAGAATATTTAAAAAAAGTGTATCTACACCCAGGCGGAGTCGGGCCGGGTCGCTTATATTTAATAAGTAACAGACAGATTCTGTGCCGACATAATGCAATTTAGTATATTATGTAGCAACAAAATTGTATGGAAAAGTGATTAATTTCCTCGATGAAGATAATCCTACCTAAGAATTTAGTATAGACAATAAATGAATATTTTAAGGTGTATCTAAAAACCCTGAAGCAATGAAAGAAGCAGAACAAGTAATGAGGGGTCTATTGGATGCAAAACCCCATCACATAGACGTTTGCGTGTCTGATGACGGTACGGAATCTGAGAATTTTGTGATCGGAGCATCTATGATGGTAATAGCAACCAACGATGATATGGTTGAAGACATGGAACTTGACGTATGTTTTTATTTTCGTTAAATTCCTTAACTAGGTATATAATATTTTCGCTCAATACAAATATTTGATCATCATTAAAATACAATTTCTTCCAAGATGCAAATAATAACCGTATAAGAGACAAGGGAAAAAAGGAAAAAAACGCTTTTAATAATTTAATATAATCGCCTATTAATATTGGATGTTGCAACAAATAAACTGCCGAATTTCCTGTCAAGCCAAAAAAAATATTCTTTGGCGGTAAAGACGGTATTTAATTTAGATGATAGCCTCCGAGGCACAGTCGGTTAGAAGCCGCCTGTGAAACGAGAGGCCGCGGGTTCGATTCCTGCACCAAGAGAAATGTTTGTGCGGCCCACAAATATTTCTTTCAGGTCTGGGTGTTTGAACGACTGAAAAATCTCTCGTAGTTCCTCATACCCACGACACAAGACTCGGTCTTAGTGTCAGGGCAGTCAGTTAGAGTCAGGACTATGTATGTGACTATTGAGTGTAATTTATTTTTTTAATTTTCTATGTAACGGTTGTAACAATAGAATGTTAAATTCTATATGGATTGTTAAAAATGATAATTTAGAACTTGTATTAATGTTTATTAAAATAATGCCTAAATGTTGCAGGTAAAAACGAAAGAATTACAAGTATTTCTCAAATTGGTCAAGAGTCTATTTTCTAAATATAACGTTCTAGAAAAATACGGATTAGATAGTTTCTACGATGACAGAGGAGTTGTAGTTCTACCAAAGTACAGAGGACTTGGAATTGCACAGGAGTTTTTTAGAGTAAGGTAAGTGGTAGAAACCAAAGCAAAGGATTGAAAGAAATATAATTAAAGCATACACGACTTAAATATTATTTTACTGAGTATTTTTTTTTATGTTTTTAAATCCTATATATTATGCTAATATTTTAAGCTGAACATGTTGTTTATTTATTACCTCTAATCTCAGGAGCTACTGGTTGGAATTAAAATAACATTTGTGTCGGATAGTTTATTTGTCAAGGAATGCTATAGGCTATATATTATCACGCTATGCCCTATAAGAGGGAAGCAGTAATGAAAAATCTAGCAAATACGAGGAAATTGTATTCGTTTTTCGTGGTCAGATTGATCGATAACCGGTAATGGCGGCCAAAATGTTCAATTCCGGAATTGAACATTTTGGCCGCCATTTTGAAAAGTATACCTGCACCCGGGCGCAGCCGGGCCGGACCGCTAGTGAAATTTTTACTGGTAGTAGGTCTCTCATATGTGTTTTTTTTTTATTGCAATGAATGACGAGACGAGCAAGCCGTTCGCCTGATGGTAAGCGATACGACCGCTCATAAACAGTAGCAACATTCCACTGCGCTCGTCATCCTGAGACATAAGATGTTAAGTCTCAATATGTCCAGTAGTTACTCTGGCTACAATGTCCTTCAATCCGAAACACAATAGTGCATTTACGCAGTGTTGTTTCACGGGAGAAATAGACATTGCGGTGGTACCTACCCAGATGGCCTCTCACATATGAGAGACCTGTAAAAAAAAATTAAACAAAAAAAAAGAAATACTGAAGTAACTTCCATGATAAAAATATACTATTGTTTACAGGCGATTAGTTTGTCAAGAGCACAATATCCCCATGACTGCTGGGTGGATGACGTCATTCGGATCTCAGAAGGCGGCCAAGCGTGATAGTTGGAAAACTGTATCCGAAATCAATTTTCAAGAGTTCGGAAAAGAAATGGATGTCGTTTATGAGAATGTACCAGAAACTTGCATATTCATGATTGCTTAAGCCTTAAGGCCATTAAAAACATATTAACAAACTATTAAAATAATTTCATTTAAATTAGGTTAATAATAATATAAGTTAAGATAATTATGTTAATTTAGCCGTCGTCATATCGTAACAAATTAACCCAAAAACTATGTTATATCCAGTTGATTATTATTACGTATAAGAAATATCTTTTTTAGCATAAAAAATTCCTATCTCTCTCGTACTACTACAATAGAACATTTTTCTTACTTAGAGAGTAAATTAAGGGCATTTCTATCTATTAAATGAAACATGAACATAATTATTTTAAAAATAGCCTGAGGTTGTGCGTGTTGTAGGTTGGTTGTGTTGTTAGGAAGTGCGTGGTGGCCTGTTGGTAAACGGACTAGACGCGGCTACCAACATGTTCACGGTGGTCGCGGGTTCAAATCCCAGGGCACACCTCTGACTTTTCGGAGTCATGTGTGTATTGACAGTCAATCACCACGCACTAAAACGGTGAAGGAAAACATCGTGAGGAAACCTGCATACCATAGCGATTCATAAGAATTTCTATGGTATGTAAGTCCGCCAACCCGCACTAGGCCAGCGTGGTGGACTATATGGCCTAACCACTCTCAATCGTACTTTCGATTGTAGAGTAGGCCCGTGCCCTGCAGTGGGACGTATATGGGCTGATACAATACTGAGGTTGGCTCCGTGGACCAATTGGGATGCTTGAGACAACCAGTACTTATGTATGTACCAACTACTGCATAACCAATGAGGCCAACATTTAGTCTCATCACATAAACAGAGAGTGCCCCAAACCAAAAGTGGTACAGGCTGATCAAGGGCGGATCCAGCTTTCAACCCTGAGGGGGGTCATATTGTTGTCTGGTCAGAACACTGGGTACGATTTCAATACTTGAATTCGTAGTAATGATTTTTTAAAGTTGTTACAGACATCTTTTTACATTATTTATCGACATACATACATATATAGAATTTATTTTACTTAATTATTATATTCTGTCAATCTTGAACCAGCCCGGGGGGGGGGGGCATGATCCCCATGACCACCCCCTGGATCCGCCGTTGAGGCTGATACAGGCAATTATTTATTGCTCAAGCCTTTACAAAAGATCAGTTCAATTTGTGTATATTAAACTACAAATTACAATCAACTACGTATAGAAATGTTGGAAGCGGATTATTTGACCTTTCAAAGATTTCTAACATCTTGCTACGAAGTTTGACTCCATGCAGCTCAAAGCGAAGAAACTTTGGGCTTATTCCATATTGAAATCAATTTCCAACTTGCTATGTCACTCAAGAACAGAACTCTTTGAGACAGTCTAAGGTAAGTAGGTAAGTTTCAACTACTTTAGACTTCTGATATCGACAAGGGTAAGGTCCACTATTACTTAAGTATGATTTACACAATTTGTGTGTATATTTTTGTTTTTATGATAACCTGGGTGCCTACATTACACACATACATTGTGATTGCAAAGCCTTGGTCTCGGGTTCAAATCCCGGGTCGGGCAAAGTGATGTTGGATTTTTCTATTAAATATCAGCTCGAAGTCAGAAATATGTGTCCTATATGGTGATCGGCTCGCTCCCTATAACGTCGTGGGAGCGAATTATAAAGCGCAACGTGGGTATAGGTGGTCTGCCTACCCGTTCTTGGAGAAAGGCGTGAGTTTATGTATGTATGTGTATTTTTGTTTTTATACCCTCGTTTTTTTAGTTTACTAAGGTGGAACGGCATCGTTTTGTAGAAGTATACTAGGACCAACAAGAAGACGTTTTCCCGTAAATTGATGGGAAAGAAATAAACAATTTTATTTTCTCAACTATGTTCATTTTCCTTTCAAGACAAAACGGCAAATTGCACCAAGGAACACCGATCAAGAATCATTGAAATCTTCAACACAGACCTTCAATTTTCTCTAATAACAGAGCAACCTTGTTCAAAACATCAGAACCTAGTTTCGGTATGATTTTCCCTAACTCCACATTACCGTGGAAGGTATGAATGAATTCATTCTGAAAGCGAGTCAAGGGTGGAGGTTACAGCCGGGTTCGAGGTAAATGAGCTCATCTACATAATAGGTTTACGTGGCACAGAGACGACACCTCTTTGAGAAATTAGGTACGGAATTCACAATGCGACACCTAAGGACCTGTCGCCGCCCCTGATGAATGTAGGCTCTGGATTGGGACAAAAAATATTCTTATTTACCATATTCGTTTACGTGATCCTACATTTCTTTTGGTTGTAAATGTTTACATATTGTTCAAAACTGTTAAGTTTTTAGATTATACACATATATTTACCTTACCTTCTTCTGATACTATCCATATAAAGGTTGTCTGGAAGAGATCGCTCTGAGCAATAAGGCCGCCCATTGTAATACCATGAGTCTTATATTTAATTTGTCTGATTTTGTGTGTTTTTGTATTTGGTTTACAATAAAGAGTTTTGTATTGTATTTATACTTTACTGCACACATAAACGAAAAATAATTATAATCTAGGTACAACAATTACAAAAAGTACAGATGGCAGTCTTATCGTTGTTGGTGATTTCTTAAAGACAACTTAATGATGGATATAAGAAAATGAATAGAGTGATAGATTAACTGCATTTTAGCCTGATTTAACTGAGATAAGGTTTGAATGATACAAATGCATGTATAATGTGAAATATTTCTTAAAGGATTTGTGTGTGGAGATTGATATCAGCGAGCGTGGCTTCAACCACATGCAATACGTCACTTTGATTTATGTTAAAAGATTTAGACCTAGATTTTCTATTCGGCGATGTTGAAACGACTACATTTTTTTGTTGAAACAATTTTCAAGTAATGGTATTGTGGAAAAAAATAGTACACAAATACACTATTAGCTATCGTTTCTTTGGCTATGTCCGATATTTCTACGATGCTTTAGTGCCGTAATAAATGAAATAAAGCAAAAAATAATTTACAAAGCGGAATAAAATTATAAAATGAAGTGAACACTGTTTATATCAGTTTATATACCATTAGATAAAACGTGGAAAGTTGTAAAAAAAAATCTAATTGAACCAAAAGATATTTTTTTCGAAAACATATAAATTCAAAAAAATAATAATCCTGACTGAAAGGTATCCAAAATTTGTTTTGACAGTAACTGGGACAAAATACATCGAAGAAAAATATTACTTCGATCAATTGGACTTCTATTTTCGTCTATTCCCCGGTTCACCATTTAGCAGAAAAACAAGATCAAATGCAATAACAAAAGTCTAGACTAGATATTTTGTAACTTTTATAGCGGTTATCGGATCGGAACAGTTTGTATGGATTATCGAGATTATCATTGCTCGTCCCTATGACGTCGTGTAATGTAAAATAAAAGGTGGGTGTCCTGGATGCACGTCTGTCTACCCCTTCTGGAAAAAAGCATGAGTTAATATGTATATATAAATAAATAACAAATAACACGCAACAGTCACATTCTGACCCCACATTTTTCTGATAACCCTTACAAAACATAAACTTACAAGGTGTTTTGATTTTTCCGAAGACAAGTATATAAATTATACAATAATATAAAATAATAAACAAACGAACAACACAAGGAATACGTAAATAATATGAGAGTAAAAGTTGAATTATAGCGGGCTCATAATAGTAATACAAGAATACAAAAAGTGATATATACGCGTGAAAAGGGGTAATAGCGTAAAACGCAAACAGATGGAAAGCTTATTGTTTTTGTTTTAAGAATAATGGCTCTTATTATATTCCCAAACTTGCTTTATACGCGGGATTTTCGTTTATAATGTTGTGTGATTTGATTTATCACAACTGGTATAGAAAATGTTTTATTAAGTGTTATATTTTCTACCACACTAATGAGAGCAGGGGGGTTAATCTATGAAACAATACGAACTTCAAATGTTCGGATGTGCGAGGTCTGGCGAAAGTTGTAAGTATTCTACTCCTAAAAATCAACACTATTATCTATTATACTTATCATTTACTCCGAACTTAATCTATGGTTACGACGTCCGGTAAAGGATTCCAACATTTTGCGGAGTATCTTACCACATTAGTGAAGTTTTATGTACGGCGTCTGAACATTCAAAGTTCGTATCGTTTCATAGAGAAATCGATATCCGAAAGTCCGAGTGGGCTGTAATTAATTAGAATACTTACTGTATCAAAAAAATCTGACTACTTTTCAGCTCAGAAATGATTCAAACACTTTGCTTATTTTACTGGTGGTAGGTCTCTCATATGTGAGAGGCCATCTGGGTAGGTACCACCGCAATGTCTATTTCTCCCGTGAAACAACACTGCTTAAATGCACTGTTGTGTTTCGGATTGAAGGACATTGTAGCCAGAGCAACTACTGGACATATTGAGACTTAACATCTTGTGTCTCAGGATGGCGAGCGCAGTGGAATGTTTCTACTGTTTATGAGCGGTCGTATCGCTTACCATCAGGCGAACGGCTTGCTCGTCTCGCCATTCAATGCAATAAAAAAAAATTGGAAATTAAATACCAAAATACATTAATTATAAGACAATGGTATAAAATGTGTGAAATGAGTGGCTATAGGTTCTACTCCCACACTTCCTCAGATGTTTGTGTGGTCTAAAGGATTTGTATGTTCAGGGTTGTGGCCACGGTATCTCGTAGTTGTAAATACTAAATACCCAAAAAGTCTTAGGGATGATTCACGAATATTTAAATGAAGGGTCAGAACTACGCGTGCCATTGTTAAATGGGTAACATATTTAGAAAATTAGAACAAAGTTTCATAGCACAATGAAAAAGTGGTGTAAGATATTTTAAAGGTAAACGACAAAGCACGTATTAGCTACCTATACCAACATATGACTTCACGTAATAGGAGGGAGCAAGCATTCTGCACAATTCCTTTGTTGTGTATACGGAGTACGCCAAATATCGGGCCCTATTTGTCGTCACTGAAACGAGATCAGGCTCTATGAATATATAGTAGTTTAGTCCTTTCACAACTTTTATGTATGTTAACTTGTTTGCTCCAAGTTTTAGAAGCCATTTGTCGTCGTGCGAGAAATGTTTACCATAATAATATTTGGTCAATGATAGATTTTGTTGTTCAATTATCGAAATTACTTTAACGAAGTATTAACTGCAAAATACACACATAAACTCACGCCTTTTTTCCAGAAAGGGTAGGCAGAGGTGCAACCAGGGCGCCAATGTTTTGCTTTGTACATATTTTCCATCTCACCATGTGATAGGGTGTGAGCCTATCGCCATATCAGGCACAAACTCCTGACTCCGGGCTGATAAATAATGAATAGGAATTGTAGCAATAATAGTTGCTACAATACGGTTTTTATTATAATACATGCATTATTTATTTGTAAAACACCAGCATTCTCGAAAGACTACATTGCAAAATCTATAGCTCTTGAAATAAAACTATTATTTACGGATTTTATCGTGAATTTAGTTTAATTCAACATTGTAGCTCTTCCTATGACTCTAATGTCTTGTTGAATAGCGTACAAAATGGTATGCCTGTTGAGTGTATTTATTTTTCACAGCTTGCTCGGTACAGCAAAGGAACTCAATATTCGTCTCTGTGAGGCCAATGGTACAAGCGTACTTCCTAATTACTGTAACCTTTCTACATGACCTCCACATAAATAATTCCCAAACCAGTGAACCGTTTTCACTATTTTCCTCCGCCGGATGCTATGTAGTTAAGGGCCTTGTTCACAACCCTCAAATAAAGCGTCAAGTAGGCTAGTCATAAGTTAAAGTCACCCGTAACATAACATGTTATTTTCACGGCAATCAAGTAACACTAATCCTATGGTAACACTAAGTAGTACCTTACTGACTGCATCATCAGACAATTAGCTTATTTACTTCATGGTTAAAATAAATAAATTCACCCAATAGTCACATACATAGTCCTGACCCCAGAGTAAGATCGAGTCTTGTGTCTTGGTGTCAGGAACTACGAGAGATTTTTCGGTCTCAGAAACATCCAGAACCGGAACAAATACCTGTGTTGCACACATAGGTTTGTTTCGGTGCGGGGATCGAACCCGCTGCCTCTCGTCTCACAGCCGGCGTCTAACCAACTGCGCCACAGAGGCTGTCGAATAAGGTGAAATCTCAACATCTTTTATTACTTTTTAAGAAACAAAAATTGTGGGCACTTCAGCGGGAGGCAGGACGGAGGTTATATTTTGACGTAATATTGAACGAATAATTCGTCCAATTTCTTATGTCATTCGCTTAACCAGCACGTTGTTACTTAACACTTTATTCGACAATTACATTTAATCAACATAATGACAGCCTCCGTGGCGCAGTTGATTAGACGCCGCCTGTGAAACGAGAGGCCGCGGATTCGATCCCCGCACCGAGAGAATTGTTTGTGAGGCCCACTAATATTTCTTCCGGGTCTGGGTGTTTGTGAGACCGAAAAGTATCTCGTAGTTCCTGATACCCACGACACAAGACTCGATCTTAGTGTGGGGTCAGGACTATGTATGTGACTGTTGGGTGTTATTTATTTTATTATTTATTATTATCAAAAGGTAACTAATAAACGGTTTACCTGAAGATATGGAACAAGGCCATTAAAGTTCAATTTAGTTTGCTCCGTCGAGTGACACACTCGTTGCGTACTTTATATTATGAACATCTCATTAAGGCTCACTCGACTGTGAAAGACAACTTATTTAAATATGCAAAATGAAAGGAGCATCAAGTTTCTTACCTAGAAACTATGCTGCTGGTATACAATAGGTATTGGGAGTTGTTATTGAGAATAACGTTTTTGACGGCGGGTTGTAGCTTAAACTTCGTTCGCTCCAAGCATTTTTTATAGCATTGAATGTCGAGACATTCATGCCATTCGGATTATGGTAAGCGATACGAACGCTCACGGACAGTAGCTCAACCAAACAATACCAAGAATAACAGCAATGCTTGGCATTCAACTGCGCTCGCGATCCTAACACATAAGATGTAAAGTCTCAATATATCCAGTACTTATTCTGGGTACAATGTCCTTCAAACCGGAAAACAAAAGCGCATTTACACTGATGTTTGGTGGGAGAAATATCCATTAGGGGTTACCTACCAGGCGGCTTCTCATACATACAGGGTATATCAAGACTGCTACCGAAAACGAAGCCGGGTGGTAGTTTAAGCGACTTCAGACACAATGCAACAGAAAAAGTTGCAAAAAAAAGCGACAATATTTTTTTCGTAATTTTTTTCCTATGGCCATATTTGGGTCGTAAATACATTTTTTCCTAAAGTAATAGTGTATACCCTTTTGTTTATAAATAATCTAAGATATAAAAGAGTTTAAATTATTATTTTAGCAAAAACTATGGATTTACCACCCAAAAATGACGATATTTAAAAAATCATAAAAAGTAATTGTCGCGTTTCTATGCGAAATTTTTCATTGCATTGTGTTAGTAGCCACTAAAACTACCATTCGGCTTCGTTTTCGGTAGCAGTCTTGAGATACCCAGTATATTAGAGACCTATCACCAGCAACATACGTATATTACGTTGTAAGAGTACTGAGCCCAGGATTTAAACGCATGATAACTCAACTTTACATAGAGTTACTCATGTTGATTTAGTCATAAGAATATTAGATTATACAATTTCGTATTTATTAGATTTTTTTATCACGATTAGGCACGAGTATAATTTAGTCTTATCTAAGCTTAATTTTATTTCACAGGTGTTGATTCTGCAACGAATGATGACAATGAACTATAAAAGCTGGAATGTGAAAATGATAAAACCTATACAAATATAAAACAATATTTTTCTTCACCGTTGTATTGCATAGTGATTGAGTATCAATACTTACTTAAAACTATTATCATATTATATATAGACAACAAAAATTATCACTGACAACAAAATTACAAGGAAAAAATCAAATCATTTTATCTATTCAGATATTAAGCTAGAGCGATATTGTTATCAGTATCTGTGGGCACCACGCGTACTAACTAAACACGCGGTAAACCAGTGATGCGAGAAAAAGATAGAAATGGATGGCTGCCTAGAAGTAACAGATATAAAAAGTGAAAAATTCTGCGGGTACACTCTTTTTTATTACCTACAGTTTGTTCGCTGCGGTTCCTCTGCAATAATGTTATTTCAATGTCCAAATCGGTCAAGTCGATTCCAAGCAGGTAAGTGGGTATCGTGAGTATTTCTATGGTGTGTAAAGTCCACCAACACGTACTAGACCAACGTGATGGACTATATGACGTAACCACTAACGTTTAGAGAATATATGGGCTGATATAGTACAGTAAAGTAAAAATAAGTGTTTGAGAAAGGTTGAAAATCATCTGTATGTGAAATGAGACCAGGTAGATGAAGACTTAATCTATCTAAAAGAAATACACCCACAGAATAAATCTCGAGATACTTCTCGAGTCGATATCTAAAAGAATATTTCCATGAATTAAATGTATAGCATCCGCACCGCCTTGTATGTGGTTTGTTACATTAAAACTAAGACGCCACGTAGGTGAGACGTTTTAATTAGAACCTTTGATACCTTATACTACACGTATTAAGACGCTTAATCTTCAGGTACCTCGTATAAGCACAAAATTAATGACGTCTCCAGTTATTTGTACTTAGTGAATTCCAATCCTTAACGAGTATACCTATAGTATTATATATTATAGATATACAGTCTTTCTTTCAGCGTGGTGGACTATATAGCCTAACCACTCTCAATCATACTCTCGATTGTAGAAGAGGCCCGTGCCCTGCAATAGGACGTATATGGGCTGATACAGATAGATTGTGGTGTATAATAAGGTATGTAAATATATAAAACAAAACAGTTAACAACATACAAACCAATACTCCTGTATCTGATAACAACAATCGCAACACAACTTTAATTAAAGGAACAACAGCTAAGCAGAATCTCGCAGATGGGAATACAAAAATGAGCAAGCAAGAAAGTTTCACCGTGAAATTTTATAACATCCAATCGGTCCGCGGGCAATATCTTGAAAGTATTTGAGAAGTGGTCGATAGATTTGGAAAGTTGAACCGACAAGCAACAGGCAGCAGGGCGAAGTTTCCCAAGTTTATTTATAAAGACGTAAAATATTGTGGATATTGAGTGTATTGGTGATTGTGCAGTTTATAAACTCAACGAAGGGTTGAGAATGTTTGGGTTGTTTGCAAATGTTTGGTGCGAATATTGGTAAATGGTAAATCCGAACTTTCTGTGGCAGACAAAATTTACGATGCTACAGTCATTTAGTTTCTACGTTTGCTCGTATTGTACAACAAAAACATATGGCTTTATAAAGACAAAAAGAGCGAATTCCCATCTTAAAGCCCCATCTCTACTTCTAATGTTGTTACAGATGTTTAGAGGCGGACCTGATCTTTTCAATTTGGTGAACCGAATTACCATTTGCTTTCATTATAAATAAAAAAAGAACAAAATACTAAGAACATCAAACATTAATTCCTCAAACAGATAGTGCCATGTATGTTGCCTGAAAGTGCAATTAATACGTAATTCAACTAACAAGTCTCTGAAATGAAGTGTAAAAGGTCCAATAAACGTATAAATCCAATTCCAGAGTTTAAAATCTGGAGCAAATTAAAAACGCGTATTTAAGAGTCAATTCAATACTAATTGCTCTTCAAAATACGAAATTGAATGCACAATCTGACAGTAAAGTACTGACGTAGGGAAAAAGGAAGCGCAGCGCCAATTTATCAGTGAAAGTAAGGTGGGGACGTCCAATCTGCAACTTATCGAATTGTCCACTCGACGCGTCCATCAGTCGATATCCGTTGTCGAATGAACCGCTTGATTGACAATTACCGTTTAATTTGCACGAGCCAAGGCTAATTTAAATGCCCTTGATAGCGTAACTGTTTTTGTGATCAACATTCAGTTTGTTTTAGGAGGTGGACTGGCAAACAACCACTGGGAAGTGTCTTTGTTGGTTTAACCTTTTTTTTTCAACAGTTTCGATCACGAATGTCTGTATAATACTATTAAACATGTATACGCAAAATCTATTATAGTCATTTTATCTGATTTTGTAGTTAATATTTTACATTAACTTATAATATTGCAGGATGTCTCAGAACACTGGCAGCTTCCAACAGGTCGCTGTGCAGCTTATATCAAGCAATAAATTTATAGCCGTATATGACAATGAACGCCTCAGCAGGCGTAGTGGTGTAGTAACGATATCCGAAAAATCGCTGGTAGTGTCGGAGACATTGGGCTGAAGATCGAGCCCAGTGGGGTGCCAAAGAAGAGACCTATATCCAGCAGTGGACGCGAATAGGCTGATGACGATAATTATGATAATTTTAAAAATGTATTATGTTTGTAATCATATTTCATTGAATACATTATTTTCCGAACTCAATTTTACAAATAAGCTCAAAATATAATATGCTCTACATTTTTAGTACCACTTAATCATATCTCAAATGTCATCATGTTAAAGTGTCAGTAAGTCTGATTTCCAAATTATGAATAAAAACCCCGATCACTCACCCCCTACCAATTGTATTGAACTGAGATGCTATTTCCAAAGCACAGACGAATTTGTAACACAAACTGATCATGTCACATCTAATACCGTCTCGGATTGATCAATTAGACAGAGATCTAAAGCGGAGTTGGAGCTAAGTGGTGCAATGGGAAATTCTCGTGCATAAATGGCATTAGCTCGTTTACCCTTGGGCGTAACTGTGTAATGCCATCTCCAATTATCAGATTCCGATGTCTGAATTGTCTCTGCGTTGTTGGATGTAGGTCATACGAGGGCTTTGACACGTTCTATGTCACTCTGGTGATTTTTCTCTGTTTATTCAAAATAACAGAGTGGCCTTTGAAATATAGGGCATTGATTGTGATATTTTGGTTTTAAATGTTTTATATTATGGTTAGGAATCATTTTAAAATAGCAAGCTAGCCAATTTCACGTATATGAATTTGAAAACCCAAAGTAGATTATATTAAAAATTAATTGTATGTTGCTGGTTCATTGACCGACTTTAACCCTTCCAAATTTGTTTCAAATGAGGATAATAAAGATTCTGAAAGCGTTGCCTCACAGCGCATAAATCCATTTCGCGTCTAATGAACTAAATTAAAAGTTTTATTAAAAGATCAACAAATCCGTCTATGGTACAATTATTAGAAAGCAACTCCATTTGTATGGTAACTTCAAACAAAGCTCCATTGTTGAACATTTCAATGGGTTCGTACACAATTTTAACATTATGTTCTAGTGAAATTAGTGAGGATTTTTATGACTTTTGCCAAATTACTGTAAGAAGAAGAAGTTTACACCGCTAATATTTCAATTTTTTGAACGAGATTTATATAAGCTAAACACAATATGTTACATCCAAGTTCTGTTTACAATTATTTGTACTGATTGTTTTTGTGGCAATAGTTATTAATTATTTTATTTTGAAGGTGTATTTAAAACTAGAATTCATTTTGTTATATATTTTTTTCAGAGCTGATGGTGGTTTGATAAATGGTGGTGTGTTTATTAATGGTGTGATAAATTTTTAATGTGAAAATTTCACCAAATATGTTGCTTTTGCAATTTATGGAAATATCTCAGTAAGTATTTTATAACATTTAAACTAGGCTGGCAAAATTAAATACTGCTCAGAGTTTTTGGCTATAGTATCCTTGGTGTATTTATTATTTTATATGAGTATTCAGTATCAGGATTTTTAGGTTCTGGTTTTTAATATGCTAAAATAAGAATATTCCAACGGATTTCCAAGCTAGAAAAAGTAATTGAAACATATACTAGACTTCAACATTCAACGAGGCATTCAGAAGACCCCGAGGAACTTTAAAAAAGTCGCCATCATGAATACTAATGAATGTTCTTCGTTATTGAAGTAAGAAGTTCACCTGCATGCCGGAATATTCTTGTCTAACTACCTCTGTAAAACTTTTAAAAATGTTCTGTGACGCTCTGTTAGTACTATTTTTTACTTTTTGTTTTAAAAATGTTCGTTATTACTGAAATTGCCGTTGTTATTTTGCTTTTTGAAAATTTCTTAGTTGCGTGTCGATGAATTGTTAAGAAACAAAGAATGGATAGTTAAAAGTTTTAGTTTTAAAATTAAATTATGTTGAAGAAAAAATAAGGAAGCAAGAGATGTAAGTATCCATTAATGCTATTACATTATTCTATATTGTCGTCAATTTAAATTTGAAGAGGGTGATTTAAAAAGAGATGTTACTTAACAAAGCTTATTTAAAAAATTTTAGAGCACTTGCGAAGTCCTTTAGTTTATTTCTACTAAGGGGTGAACCAATGAAACACATTCACAATTATTTCTTGTAGGAATGTTCATATTATTATGGGCACATTTCTTCGAACTTTTTTTTTTCACAATGAAAGTAACGACATTTCAAATAAATACCAACATATAGCTACATTCATACAAATATACCTATATATTATATTTCCAATATTTTCAAGAAACTCTTTTATTAAAATCTCCGTAGTTTATTTTAATAAAAATCTTGACGTCGAGCTGAAAGCTAGCTTTTGTGGTATTGAAAAATCAATGTAGAATTTCGGTGAAACGGGGACAGCGTAAGATTGAGAGGGCACAGCCCCACTCGAATACCCGACCAGATTTCAGCGACCTTTCTTTACGAATCTCGGAAATAAATTATGCCAACTTTATTTTATAAAACACTATCCCCTTTCTATAATGTATGAATATTGCTTGAATATATTGATGAAGAAACGTGTTCTTTAAAGGTTTCATTGGAGTTAATATTTAATTAGACAATGTTGTTGCCTGTTAATTAATATCCTATTTTGAAAGTAGTCTATTTTTGTATTAAGATATTAAAATAATTTATTAACTAAATTCATTTTTACACGAATCTCCTTGTTTCTCATTTCGAAGTTCATATACGATTAATTGTGGCCATTATTTCTTAGCTCGTTCTTGGTCTATTGATCAACACGTAAAAGTAGTTACATATAAATTACGCCAGACAGTAGTGTAAATGCACTGTTGTATTCCGGTTTGAACAACATTGTAGTAAAATAATTATTGGGCAAAAGGAGACTCAACATCTTATATCTAAGGATGGCGAGAGCAGTGGAATACCAAGCATTGATTTTAATTCATGGTGTCATGTTTTTCTACTGTCCAAGAGCAGTCGTATCGCTTACCATAAGATGAATGGCATACTTAACTCGCCATTCATCGCAATAAAATAAAAACTTCATCCGTACAGTAAGTAGTAAGTACCTTCTTTGTAGCTGACACGTTTTGGATTGGAAAAATACCTGTGTGTCAAAATCATTTCATCCATTCCACGAATAACCGAATAAGAAAAATGAGGTAATGCCTATGACCCAAATTAAAAGTTTTTGTCTAATTGTGTTTGTTTGCGGGAAACTGGATCGCTTCCACTAATAGGCATGGAACAAATAAGGGTATAAATCTCCTGATATAACCCCAGAAGCTCACGTAAATATCATCCGCAGTGAAATGAAACTCGCGCTTTTTTCGTAGGAAGGGTAGGCAGAGGATCCTTTGGTATGGATTATGGAGCTTATGTATGGAGCAACCTGGACATCCACGTTTCGCCTTATGTTATGCGTCCCATGATTTGAAACTGTCACTTTTTGCCCGACCCAGGATCCGAACCCAAGACCTCAGCTTTGTAACCGTAACGTAGTACAGCTACGCCATCTAGGCAGTCTTAAATTATTGAGCGAATAAAACATTTTTAACGAGATAAAACATAATCCGATTAGAAGCCTTTGTGATATAAGTGCGAAGTGCGAAAACGAAGCCACTGTTAGTTGTTGGAGATTACATAATACATTGCGTGCTTGTATTGTTCAACACTAAACTATTTCAATGTACTGTCGGAGATGTATTCGCGAGCACTCCAGCGAATAATGCTGATAGAGAAGTTTGACTAGTGTGCATTAGTTTAACGCTTCGAGCATTATCTATCACAATACTGCATAATACGAGAGTACGAAGGGAACTTTTGTGTGTAACTTATAATACGTGGTCGGGATTTTCGTAGTGGAATATTAGCGGTTGCTTTTAATAAGTTTGCTGAAAAATATTCCTGACTTGCAGCTTAGGTAATAGACTCGATTCGCTAACTCCAATAATGAAAGTATTTGGCAATAATATTTTGAATTCGTTATATCTAATTTATATGCAACTTAAGGATTTCCGAATCACTGAAGCTTAAACTTTTTTTTTTTTTAAATACACCCAACAGTCACACACATAGTCCTGACCCCACATTCAATTCATCACAAGATCAATTAAGTCTTGTGTCGTGGTTATCAGGAACTACGAGAGACTTTTCGGTCTCACAAACACCCAGACCCCTAAGAAATATTTGTGGGCCGCACAAACATTTCCTCGGTGCGGGGATCGAACCCGCGGCCTCTCGTTTCACGGGCGGCGTCTAACCGCCTGCGCCACGGAAGCTTTCAAATTTAGATGGCACAATAGTTTATGAACGAATAATTTCTTCGAATGCAAATACTTGACTTATTTATTTAAGAAACCAACGACGGTTACAATATGTATCTCATTCTACTATTATTTACAATAAATAAGGCTAATAAAAGGTTTTCATCTATAACTTTCTAGAATGTTGATATGCGCAGACAGAGAGAAACTTATGCAAAGCAAAATTAATCTCCTCGTCTTTCTATTGGTTCATCCACAGCACAATATAGGTAGTGATTAATTATCCTTAAGGTGTTGTATAGGCGTAAAATTATTATAATCATCATTATCATCATCAGCTCATAACTGCTCATATTATGCCTCTCGAATTCACATAACTGTATTCGAACCTCGTACCGTGGGTTTCCTGGTAGTATCTTTGCCTATCCCTTTTGGGAATAATGCGTGAGTTTGTGAATCCATGTGTGTTTTTACCATACCAAACCTTTACAATTTCTCTGTTTACAACCATCCATCCATCAGCCAAAGGAAGTCCACTGCTGAACATAAGCCTCCCACAATGATCTCCACAGTGAACTATTGGAGGCAGCCTGCATCTAGGGACGTCCCGTGACCTTTATCAGGTCATCTCTATACAGGGTATATCAAGAGTGCTACCGAAAACGAAGCCAGATGGTAGTTTTAGTGACCACAAATACAATGTAACTACACATTTCGCAAAGAAACACGACATTTTTTTTTCCTTTTTTTAAATATCGTCAATTTGGGTGGTAAAACCATAGATTTTGCTAAAATAATAATTTAAAGCCTTGCATACCATAGCGTCGTTAAAAATCAAAGCGTGTACACTATTATTTAAGAAAAAACTATGTATTTACCACCCTAATACGACGACAGAAAAAAAAAACAAAAAAATTACATTTTTTTAACAAAATTTAGTTGCGTTGTGTCTGAAGTCACTAAAACTACCACCCAGCTTCGTTTTCGGTAGCACTCTTGATATATCATGTATAAGCCAACATAAATAAAAATTCCAGCCTTCAAATATACACGAAATTCTAGGTAGGTTTGCAACTAGCACTCCTATATCCAGTGGTTTACGCCTGTTGCTCTCGTCGCGGCTCAGTGCTTCTCAGGGAACACAGCTCGTAATATCGTGTAGGTGCCGGCTAAAAATTCTATTACGAACCTGATATCCAGCGCCCAATTTCAATATGTACGTCGGAGGAAGGTAATGTTTGTGAATTATTAAAACTTATGTATGGACTGTGTGAATTTATTGTGAAATAACAAATAATTTATGATCGAAGAAATATAGCTTTATCAAATAATTTATAGACATAAAGAATTTCATTATTTCATTTATTCCAATTTTGCCTCCAATTTATACAAGGTTTTGTAGGCACATCTGAGTCGTAGTATAAAATTCTCTTGGGCTGTGGTGGAAGAAAACTACATACATACATAAACTCACACCTTTTTCCCAGAAAGGGTAGGCAGAGGTCCAAGAATACCCACATTTCGCCTTGTAAGAAAACTAAGCCTTCGTAATTGCTATAAATAAGAAACAACATTAGAATACAATTAATAAATCAATCTACTACGTTTCAGTAAGAGAATGCTGACTTGAAATATATATATTAGGTACTATAATATAATATATGATATACAATCACGGAAATTTCAAAAGTAATATATTCAAAATGTAACTAACCATGCCTATCCATGAATATAATATACGGCATGGTCTGAATTCTCTATTGTGCATTTCTACGCCTGCCCATAGCACGCTACTGTTCCACACATCTGTGTTACATTGCTCATGATATTATAATAGGCGCTGGCCGCTTGAAAATGATATTTATTTATATACACTTTAATAAATACAATCAGATATTAATAAAAAAAGATTTGAACGTTTAGGCTGAACATGCCTCTAAATCGTTTGTTCTGCACTTTCGCTTCCACGCTCGGCTTTGGCAAAAGATATCTATATTTTATTGCAATGAATGGCGAGACGAGCATGCCGTTCGCCTGATGGTAAGCGACACGACCGCTTATAAACGGTAGCAGAATAAACAACACCTTGAATTACAAAGCAATGCTTGTCATTCCACTGCGCTTGCCCTCCTGAGACATAAGATTTAAGTCTCAATATGTCCAGTAGTTACTCTGGCTACAATGTCCTGACTATAAAACACAACAGTGCATTTACACTGGTGTTTGACGGGAGAAATAGACAATGCGGTGGTACCTAACCAGGCGGAATTTCACATATGAGAGGCCTCCCACCAGTTGGTGGCACGTAACTACGAGTCATGCTTTATCGTGTAAGCAGCCGGCGTTCATCGATTTATAAGTCTTTATCACGAATACTTTGTATTGTATTGTATCAGCCCACTGCAGGGCACGGGCCTACTCTACAATCGAAAGTACGATTGAGAGTGGTTAGGCCATATAGTCCACCACGCTGGCCTAGTGCGGAATCACGAATACTTTATCACATCAAAAATAAAATTACTATTGGGGACATTATCGCTCAAAAACAAATGTCTTGCAGACAACCTTGGGATGGATATAAATAAAACGATAAACAGAGGATGATAATTTTAGATTATTAATCAATTATATAAATAAATATTTTAGTTAGTAAAAAAACAGACATTTTATTGTTCCAAGGCGTGGGGTGCTGGAGGATAAGTAAAGGTTGTAAGAACCCCACGCTTTGATACAATAAAATGTAGGTATCTATTTTAACCCCTTTTCTAGTCTTAAAATGATTATCACTTTTAATTTTTTTTCCAAAAAGTTAAAAATGTTTATTTATTAATATCTTAGAGTATATAATATATATATAGAGGGAGCGCTGATACTTCAAAAACGTAGATAAAAATGGTGGTGCCGGGCCACCTTTTTCTGCCCTCCTATTGGCTAATATTGGAATAGGTTGTGCAACATACATAAATTAATTGAAAAATAAAAAGAAAATAGTTTAGGTATATTAAATTTCAGTCAAAGTCGTTTTAAAAGGATAATAGCTAAATATAATTTCGGCTATCAAAGGAATTTATAGCAATTTATTGCTAAATAATTAATTCAATTTTCACTAATATAGGAGCGCTACCAACATTACGAACAAGAAAATATCTACGTTTTTTAAAACGCGAATGTATGACAGCGCTCCCTCTATATATAAATACTCTAAGATTAATATTAATATTATATTGTCATCGGTAAATGTAAGTATGCAAAATTTCGAGTCAATTCGATGTTTTAAAGTGCTCGAAAATCGACTTCATAGATTCCATTACATACTAACATACGTCTGAAACTAATAAAAGCGTATTAAAGAACATATCGATTTCTATTAATTAAAAGTAACAAATCAGAGATAGATACATTAAGGGCTGACTAATAAACTAATGATGTGGCAAAAAATAATGCAGTATTGGCAATTTGGATTGTGTTATTGGAAATATCTAAATCACAGGTAATTAGAGATATATTGATGACACATTTGATTATTCATTGTCTTCTTATCTGCATAATATAGTTAATAGCTTTATCGGCTTCTAATAAAGCTATTATTTATATAGATGGTGAGCCTATCGCCATATCCGGCATTAGATTCTGTTTCCGGGCTGGTACAAAGAAAAATCCAATATAATTTTGCCCGACCCAGGTGAGAACCCGAGACCTCAGCTTTGCAAACATCACGTAATACAACTGCTTTACCGAGGCAGCCATGATAGGTGATAGATTTAAATTGCTATCTATATCTCTCTTCCCAGCTTAAATCCCAAATGGCGGTGGAGTCAACTTAATTCACATATTTACTCCAATTCGCGCATTCACAACTTAATATATTCATAATCAGAAACATAGCAAATAAATTATTTAGAAAATGCTGACAATGAAGTCCGCAAAGTATTATTCAATTTTAAGATTCACCAATTAACTATCACTTAGCGTTCCCTTTGAGTTGAAAACGAATTAATTTCTTATATTAAAATAAGACAATGAAATCCAATAGCGCACTGTATTTAGACTCAGCAAAAGTTCTCCGCGAAGTTGTCCGGATCCTCGTTCTTTGAAACAGGCTACATTTCTGAATACCATAACGAGTAGGTGTCTATAGGCTGTTTGATGTTTTAAAACCGCCCGCGTTTAAAATACTGTTAGAAAAGATTTGGTATGAGTTCATCACGGCCTTCGTCGAATCGATGTCTTGTTTTCGTCAGATTACTGGAAGCCGTTTTCGATTACTTTTCACAGATATGTGTGTTGAATTATTCGTCATTGATATGAAATTTTATCCATTTTGGCCTTTAAATCGTAATCACTATTGCAAATCAATTTTAATTATATTTCAATGCGGATAAGTGATAGCTCTTTCTCATGGGCTGTGTTAATTCCAATCTTAATTAAAAATCTCAAACATTTCGAACAATTCCTAGAGTTACACATCTTAACTACAATGTTGACAACAATCTTAATTGATGTTTAGAGTTATATGAAGTTGGAAAGAGTACCATACTTTTGTTCGCCAATTGCGGACTTGACGAACAAGTTGAACAATTGTTTTGTTTTTATTATTGGAGAATGGTAGAAGCCACGTCCTAGTTTTATTTTTACTCTAAATAAAACTAGGACCCGGCATAAAGACTACACTGCAGCTGTAGGGCGATTCACGTAATTCCTTGACGCGCCGATCAAGTTGCGGTGCGGTTGCGATTAAATTTACGTTTTGGTTTTACTGGTGGTAGGTCTCTCATATGTGAGAGGCTGCCTGGGTGGGTACCACCGCAATGTCTATTTCTCCCGTCAAACAGCAGTTTAAATGCACTGTTGTGTTTCGGATTGAAGGACATTGTAGCCAGAGTAACTACTGGACATATTGAGACTTAACATCTTATTTCTCAGGATGGCGAGCGCAGTAGAATGCCAAGCATTGCTTTGTAACTCTAGGTGTTGTTTTGTTCTGCTACAGTTCATGAGCGGTCGTATCGCTTACCATCAGGCGAGCGGCATGCTCGTCTCGCCATTCACTGCACCAAAAAAAAAGCCAATTTTATGGCTTTGATGGGTATGAAATTAATCTTTTCAACCTTTTTGTCTGATACAAACATAAATTAATACAAAGAGAATTTATAATGGTCATAAAATAACTTGGTACTCATATAAAGTTTGTATGTTTTTATCAATTTAGCTATTCTCTCTTTAGCAATTGGAAATCGGCAGTTGAATAAAGGCCCATTGACATTGACTTATATTATTGATATCGATGCCCATTATGGAATTATACTATAGATAGTCTACGATCTTTTGTCGTCCAAATGCGTTGTTTTCATGCTGTTATCAAAATATAAGGATTAGTTTTTCTTTTTTCACATTTTATTATAATGGACGTATTAATACTATTCGATTACGAGTAAAAATATTTTCAATTTCATTTTCATTATTCGCCACACGCCAGTAAAAGATAAGAGACTTATAATTTTGCTGAAATCGCAAATCAGAATATATTTCTGTGAACCAGTTACTAACATAAAAAATAGATATGTCAGAATCAAGATGATTCCGCCTATACTTAGCCTATTTCACAAGTAGGACATCAAATAAACTTTATATTACCATTCCTTTGCCACGTATATCCGAATAAGGAATATTTGACGTTCAAAGATAAAAAAACACTCGACATTCGACCCATATCATTCAAATAATATATACTGGGTCTGTAATTGGTAATCTTGATAGCTAGAACGCTATTCTGCATTACATAAAAGTGTTTGGCAATCGACTCAATCGTTTTGATATTAAGCTCCTTAGTTGTGAACTCAATCTTACTTATATATTTCTTCAACGGCTCAATTAATTGCAAAAGCTTGTTTGGATGTATGAATGTTTTCTACTATCTCACGCAAAAACGCTGGACGGAATTTTGATGAAATTTGTTAAAGGGATAAATGACACCTTAGTTACACAACGGCTACGTTATCGCCAAAAAATTAAGTGTTCAGTGGGATGACTAACGCCCGAATACTGGAACGCAACGTAAATATAAGTTGCGCTTAACCACGTTAATCCCGCTTAAATGTACTGGCTAAGTAGGCCGTGCGCTGTTAAGAGCAACTTATTATTTGAATGGCGTTCCAGTATTCGGGCGTAAGACATTCAAATATTTGCATTCCTACTCTTTCAAACTCGAATGGATGGCACAGGCTCAAAAGGACAGGATGGCATGCTTTTTATCGTGAGACTGAATAAGACTGGGCAGAACGATATATAACGAAACAGGACCGAAAATAACAGTCATTACGGGGAAAAATATGTTTTTGATCTTGAAAGGACTCAAAAACTATCTGCACACGAGCAAAGTCGGCCCCGACCACTATTCTTTTATAATTGTAAAGGTTTTGTCTAAAAGGCTGAATACAGAACTAGTAATAAACAAATATAAAACTTTAAAACATTGACGACTGTTAAAACAGAATAAGTTAAGCAAAGTTAAGTACGTAGAACGTACAAAGCAAATTAAAGTCGTGTTTCAGGTGGAGCGTAACTCGTTCGTTCATTAGAGCTAACACAGGGAATTAACTGCGACCGAATGAATTAACACCGACCTAATGATTCCACAGCCCGTCACGATAAGCTCAGGCCTTGCGCTGAATGATTTTTTAATTTTTAATCTATCCCTTTCATCTCTAATAAGCGCCTCTTTGACTTTATAAAAGTGTTTGAAGCTATTTAGAAATTTAAATAAGATTAACTGCATTCTTTGCTTTGGAATTTATTTAAAAGCCTGAATGATTGACTAACGCCCAAATACTGGAACGCAACTTAAATATAAATGGTGCTTAACTACGTTAATTCCGATTAAATGTACTGGCTAAGTGGGCCGTGCGCTGTTAAGAGTAACTTATTACTTGAATGGCGTTCCAGTATTCGGGCGTTAGTTGCTTATTACTCTTTTTATATACTTAATTAATTTACAAGTGCGTTGCACTCCTATAAAATTACTGTTGCATTATTATTGTGTGTACAAATGTGTTTTCGATTGCCTCCGTTGGGCATTGCTTGAGCGCAGTGTCAAACGATAGCCTATTATTCGATTCCTGCTCCTAAAGACGTGTATGTGGGGCCCAATAATACTTAACTATCTCGGGTCTGGGTGTTGTGTGAATGAATATTCTCTGGTAGTTTCTTATTCCTACGACACAAGAACTGTATCATAGTTTGGGATTGGGGGTTGGGAGTCAAGACGGTATTTGTAACTGTTAGGTGAATTTATTTTGAAACTCGAATTCTATAGCTCGAATCTAAAGTGTCAAGACCCGACTCCTTATCATTTCCAAATACTACACAGGGTATGTCAAGAGTGCTGCCGAAAACGAAACCGGGTGGTACTTTTGTGACCTTAGCCATAAAGCAATTAAAATATTTGGAAAAAAATGCGAAAATTAATTTTTATTATTTTATTCCTATCTTCGTATTTGGGTGGTATATACATTTTTTTTTCCAAAATGATAGTGTACACCCATTTATTTTTAAATACGCTATGGTACGCAAAGGTTTAAATTATTATTTTTGCAAAAATTATGGGCTTACCACCCCAACTTAAAGATATATAAAAAATCACAAAAAAAAATGTCTCGTTTATTTGCAAAATTTTTAATTGCGTTGTGTTTGTGGTCCCTAAAACTACCACCTTGCTTCGTCTTCGGTAGCAGTTTTGATATAGCCTGTATCTGATGAATTACGGTGGTGTTTATAGCCCTGTATCGCGACATCGGCTAGGTGCTCGCGCGCGCTAGTGTCAGCATGGTGAGATTGCGATGGTTCGGATAAGCACGCTCCGCTCACTACACCTCTAACCTGATTCCGCTTCAAACAGCTTATAAAATCTTTTAAATTGTTATTGAAAAGGAAATTTAGATGCGGGATATTCCGTCAGGATAGATCGGCTTAAGTGATGGTGAAATATAATGACAAAAGAAAGTGTGTTTCAATTTGTAACATACATGTCTGGTTTTGTCTAAAGTAGCATGAGTATTATATTAAAAAAAAAAGATTATGTTGTATAAAAAACATATCTGTATCAGCCCATGTACGTCCCACTGCAGATGATATGATGATGATGAAAAGTGGCGATTATTATATTGGTTAACTGTAATCCACCATTTAATCCTAATAAAATTGTTAGTAGCTTTTCCTCCAATTCAAACTTTTTGACGTCATAAAGTTACTATAACCTTAAATAAATATGTGTCACTGTTGATCCTGGCTCACAGGAGTTACAGTGGTGGGTGTGAGAGCGGGACAGTCTCCTAAAAAACCTTAAATAAATGTGTAACGTAGGCGTTTGATTTGTCCTTAATCCGAGGATTAAATTCAGCGAAAAATAGTACGATTTTTTGCAAAGTCAGGCATTATTTTATGAAAAGGTGGCGATTATCTTGCGTTCTCATATATTGAAGTGGAAATATCTGGATCCAATGAGTGTTCATTTCAAGTATTTCAAACGCAATAAAACCTCATCCATAATGCAAACTCCTTGAGCACTTTTCTTTTTATTTTAGTTTTAGGCAACTTGATAGAATTATTACTTACCACCTTAGAGTCTTACCACTGATAACGGAGTCTATCACGTAGTACTCGTATATTAATTGTCGGTTTAAAAACAGGTGTACTTACTTCGGCAGTTCATATATAATATTATATACTACTAATTTACGAGTAAGATCGCCACTGTTCGATAAAATAATGATTTGTAACTTACACAAATAATTATTATTGTTTCACATTTGTTTAATTTCCTGTTTTTGTGAAATGGTAAAGTCTCGCTTAGTGTAATATATTCGTAACAAATATTTTTTTTAAATAAATTTTGAATCAAATCATAAGTACTTTATCATTCTTTAGTAATTTATCTGACGGTTTAGTGTTAACATACCTTTAGCTAAAGGAGCCCATTATATCCTTTATTTCAGTTATATTCGATTGTTTTTTATTGCTTTGTTTTTTGTACGGAGGCCCTCCCAACCGAACATTACTTATTCAAAGCACCCAAGAGAATTTCGACTCTCTCTCGAGGCATTATACTTCGGAAAGATAAATTTCCATTCTAGCGTGATTAACAGCTTGGACTTGATAAATAAAATCAAGTCAGTTTATAAACTTTGGCAACATATTACAATGTTCTTGCCATTTTTAAAAACAAAGGTACTCTATTAAACATTCACCTTTGAATGTTCAGATGTTCGACGTTCGGAGTATGATTTAAAATTTCCACCTCTAAAAATCAATACTATTCACTATTATAGGTACTTATCATTTGCTCCGAATTTAATCTAGGGTTGCGAATCTAACATTTTGTGATAATAGGATATGTTATATTACAATATAGATCATATTAAAAAAAAATGTGATCTATTCTAGGAAAGTGTACATACCTTTTTGTGTTTCCAATGCGTGTCCAATGTATTCAGTTTGAATACATTCATACATATATTCATAAATACATATGTACATACATATACTCACGCCTTTTTCCCAGAAGGGTAGATAGAAGTGATACCAGGACATCCACTTTTCACTTTGTATGCTCCGTCCCACGGCAAGTAAATTATTATTGAAATGAAAATGAAATGAAAATAATTTATTGAATCCATTAAAATATTCAACATCATTTAGTCATTTTTTATCTACCACCCGGTTCGGAAAGCAGTTTTCACTAGAGAAGAACGGGCAAGAAACTCTAGTGTTGCTCTTTTCAAAACCAGTTTACAATGTAGGGATTATTACAAAATTTACAAGTTGGTTTAATCAGAGCAGTTCATTAATAATTTGTTGTAAATTTAAAACAAATTATTTATATTTATTGAAAGTATTTAAAAACAAAAGCCACAAGCCAAGATAAATGACCTTACCTCATACTTACGTATATATAATATCTTTTACACCAGAAAGACGCCTAAATTCAATTTCAAGTTGTATCTCTTGTATTTTTAAGTTTCTCTTAGAAACGGTCAACTCTAGAAAACTTGAATCGAATACTTTTCAAATAAATTCCCACTTGGGCAAAACTTGAATCGAATAAATTCCAAATTGTTTTCTGTTTCCAATTAATAAGGTAGCATTCGTGATTCATTGCACTTTGAGCCTTTTTGATTCGTAAATTTTATAATATGTTTATCACTACGTAGTATAAAACAAACTCGCTTTCTCTGTCCCTATGTCCCTTTGTATGCTTAAATCTTTAAAACTACGCAACGAATTTTGATGCGGTTTTTTAATAGATAGAGTGATTCAAGAGGAAGGTTTATATGTATAATACGTACATATTATTATACAAAAATCTATTTGTAACCGGGCGAAGCTGGGCCGGGCCGCTAGTAATGTATAAATAATTAATAATTTATTCGCTTTTTATGGATTAAAAATACTATTCAGTGTTATCTCCTATAAAATATTCCTTCTCGTTGCTCTTCAATAATTCAATGGATTCCATCAAAGACACGCTCACCGAAATGATGGAGATGTTCAATAAAAGAATGGCTGATTTTGATGCCGAGCTGAGCAAGTCTTCAAACACCTCATCCACAACATCCGGTCTGGCTGCTGACTTTGCCTCGTTCAAGAAGTTCATCTCGATGGCCCTCGGTAATCTCCAACAGCAAGTTGAACTTTTGGCTCGCAATCTGGACAACTTCGAGATGCGCGGTCGGCGAAAAATATTACTGCTTCATGGCGTCAAAGAAGTCAACCAGGAAGACACTGCACTTGTGATATCCAATATAATCCAGGAACGCCTTAAAATCACTGATTTCTCGACTCAGAACATTAAACGATGTCACAGGATGGGCCGTTCCCATGACAATCACAATCCAAGGCCAATTCTCGTCAAACTCCACGACGTAGCAGTCCGAGATAAATTGTGGTACGCTAAAACCAAACTGAAGGGGTCCGGCATTACAATGTCGGAATTCCTGACGAAGGTGCGTCACGACGTTTTTATGGCCGCACGAGAGAAATTTGGCATATCAAAATGCTGGACCCAGGAAGGGTCCGTGTTTGTTCTTGGTTCGGATGGCATGCGGATTCGGGTTGTCACATTGCATGATCTCACTCATATTGGCACTGGCGACAACGCTAAAACTTCTACAGTTCGGTCTATGACAACAAGATCTAAACGCGCGAAGAATAAAAAGTGATAAGAACCATTGTTTACTTTTAATACTGTCGGTCAATACAGCTCGGTTAGGTAGCTCTGATTACTTGCGCGGTATGTTTTTTGTACTACCTTCGTTATTTATTTAATATAGTTTTGTGCTATCAATACTTAGGTACTTTAAATTATTAACAAACTTGTAGGTAGTTAATTTTTTTTTTTTTTTTTGATTTGTCATTGATATCATTTGTGTTGCGTTCCATAGCATTATTGTTCTTTATTAAATATTATTATGTTTAGCATTCTAATATTACACACGTATTATTGTATTGAGGGCATGTTTAATTTTTGAATATTTCTTTCTTATTATAATGTTGCTTTAGTTTAATTTTATGTAGTCTTTGTTTATTTTTAGTAAGTAATAAATTGTTACCTACTCATTTATTGTCCGACAGTTAGTTTTATATTTGTAATAGTTGGTTTTTTGTTACTGTTGTTTTTTTATTTGTTGCTTAAAATCTTTCTGTTTTCTTTCTTTTATATTGTATGTAGAATCAATTCGTAACACAACCGGCAGGTGGAATCTTTGGTCTGTGAATTAATAGTTAGTCTTTATATATATATTTTTGTTTTGTTGTATTTTTATTTATATTATAGTATAATATATATAATATGTGTGATAGTAATAGTGATTCTGATGAGTTCTTTTCTGCTTGTAGTGACAGTAGCAGTTCTTGTGATTCCACATCGCTTGCTGACAACCTTTCATCTAAATTTTCTCGTGTTGCTAAGAATTTTAATGTCGTTCATATTAACGCGCAGAGTATTCCGGCTCATTTCCCAGATATGCTAGCTAGCTTTGACTGTACGAATCTTCACGCCATTCTTATTTCTGAGTCGTGGCTTAAGCCTTGTCTCCCTTCCAGTTCGTATTCTTTACCCGGGTTTCAACTGATCAGGAATGATCGTACTGTTGGAGGTGGAGGTGGAGTATCTATTTACTTAAAAATTGGTATTCCTTTCTTGATTGTAGACCTTTCGCCCCAGCCTCCGCCACCAAATGCAGGCGAGCATTTGTTCCTGGAAGTTGAACTCCACCACTCTAAGCTCCTACTTGGAGTTTATTATTGTCCTTCTCTTCGCATAGACTATTTTAAATCACTAGAAATTATCCTCGGTAACCTTGTCCCCTCGTACAGTCACACCATAATCATGGGAGACTTTAACACTTGCCTTCTTAAGAAGGATCACCGCTCTTCTTCCTTACTTTCTGTTATAAATTCTTCTAATCTATCCATCCTCCCACTTAGCGCCACTCATCACTTCCCTAACTCCGTTCCTTCTCTGCTCGACCTCATCTTCGTCTCCTCTCCCTTTTTGGTTGATCTCCATGGACAGTGCTCTGCGGACGCATTCTCATATCATGACCTCCTTTTTCTATCATATAAGGTTCGTCCTATTAGAACGAGGCGTAAGGTCGTGATGAAGCGTTCCTTTCGTGGAATAGATTCTGTGAAGCTTCGTGAGGATGCCAGCAACATTGACTGGGTTCCTTTGATTGGTTCTGGCTCGATTGATTTTAAAGTGGATTATTTCACTTCCAATATAATCCGGCTCTATGATAGTCATGCCCCCATGCACCCAGTTAAAATAAAACACCTTCCGTCTCCATGGCTCACTGATGATATCAAAGAAGTCATGTCCAAGAAAGTGGTGGCCAAGGCTAAATTTAAACGTAGACCTGTTCCGTCTAACCGGGATAAATACATTGTCATCACACGGCATTTATTAAGATTAAACTCCATTTTGTTATCTTTGCTCCATTTTAATACAGAGTCAATATCTTTTTGCAACTCTAGACAGTCCGCTTCGCATCTAATCTCTCTATAAATTTTAAGATCGTCTGCATATAAAAGGCATTTGGAATGCTTGAGAACCATGGGCAAATCATTGATCATGATTAGGAATAAAAGAGGCCCGAGTATTGACCCCTGGCTGACTCCGGAGCGAGTATGATAAGGTTTGGATTCGTAAACGCCTAGCCTTACGAATTGCTGGCGGTCGCGAAGGTAGTCAGCAAGGAGTTTCAATAGCTTTGGTGTAAACCCTATACAGTGTAACTTACTAAGTAATATATCATTATCGATTCTGTCGAACGCTTTCTTGAAGTCGAAATATAAAACATCCACCTGACCGCCACAATCAAGCCTAGAGGAGATGTAATCTACCAGAACGAGAAGATTAGTATCTACAGATTTTCTTGTTCTGAAACCGTGCTGCTGGTCAACCAAGTACATTTCAATTTGCTTATATATATAAGTGTGCAATATATTTTCAAAAACTTTAGCAACCGTTGGTAAGATTGCGATTGGGCGATATTCTTCAACATTACCTTTATTTGCACTTTTTGGTATAGGAGTAACCCTAGACAGTTTCCATTGCTGAGGATATATCCCATTATGCAACGATAAGTTAAATAAATAGCATAATGGTTCTAATAAAAACACTTTTAAAAATTTTAATAATATAGCCGGAACGTGATCTGGGCCAATCGAACTATTTAGCTTCAACTTGTTGACCCCATATTCAACGTCTTCGATACAAATTTTTGGAATATTGACATAACAACTATTATTGCAAATATTCAAGTTATACAATTTATCGGCGTTTAGGAGAGGAACATCGTCTAAAAATACGCCTGAGAAAAACGTTGCAAACGCCTCAGCTGCCGAAATGCCGGTGTATGTCAGGCCATTTAAGGTTACATTCGGTTCGAACCCTCCCTTAGAGCGTAAGTTATTTAAAAAGGCCCAGAACATTTGGGGTTTAGATGTGATGCTACCCTCAATATTGCTAATGTACGCTCGGTATGCGGATGCTATGCGTAATTTTAAAGCGGCTCTATGTTTTGAAAACATTTCATAGTCTCGGGATAACTTACTTCGTTTCCAGATAGCATGCAATTTGAGTTTTAATTTAAGATCCGTTATTATTGCAGCAGTAAACCATACCGGATAGCGCCTGGTTTTATTTCTATTACGACATTTTTTAGGAATGCAAATATTGAAAATTTCATAAATAATCGCATAGAAATGATTTGTAGCAGAGATAACATCGCTATAATTATAAATATCAGACCATGATACTTCGGAAAACAATGTAAAAAGCTGTTGATAGTCACACTTACGATAATTCCAGTCAAAATTGCGTTTAATGTTGCTTGGTTCAGGAAGATCCACGTATTTGGTAGCGAACAGCTTCACTGAAATATCCAGTGGAGGGTGATATGCATCAGGAGTAACAATTCCGTCAGTGATTGTTACGTATGTATTATTTATGTTTCCATATTCCTGGACTAAAACCACATCTAGCACGCCTCCATGCAAATTAGTCACAACATTCTTCTCAATCAGATTACAAACCGATAAAAAATAGATATAGTAACTAACGATACTAGCGGACGCACTATTTAGGTTGAGGTCGCCTAAGATAATAATATTGCCTTTAAGAGACGGAGCAAAACTTTCGACCTGGCAGAACCAGCGCATATAGTCATCGTCACAGGCGCTGGGTTTAATGTAAACAACACATACATAAAAAGTGCGTCCACTAAAAGTCAAACTAGCCCAAAGATCTTCGCCATGCTCAGTTTCAAATTCACTGCGTCGCTTGAGAGTGATTGGTTCACGAGCCAATAGTAACACTCCACCGCACGGCGTATTCCTGTCCCTGCGCAATATATTCCAACCACCACTGCATACCTCAGAATTCTCTACGGAGTTATCCAAGAAAGTTTCGGTTGCAGCTATGAGATTATGGTCCAAAGTCAGCAAGTTGTTTCGCCATACGTTTAGTTTGGTCTTAAGCCCTCTAACATTCTGGTAGAAAACATTAATCGAATCAATTTTGTTGGCATTACAACAATACGGTGGCGGTGGTGTCACTGTCTGCCGTGTGCGGAGTGGTGGGAAGCATGTTTGCGGCGCTCGGGCCGGCGGTGATAATGTCCCCACCAGCGGTGTGAGGGTACCTCGGAAACCAATTTGCCAGTTTAACACGGTGTGGCCACGAAGTCGGAGTACTTATTTTGTCGAACATACTCTCGGGACAGCCGATCACAAATGATGAATGAGACGTCGATTTAATTTTACGCTTCTCAACGTAAAAAGAGTCGCAACTGTGCGTCTTCAATAAATAATTGCGCACAGTCTCTTCAGTTGTTTCGGGCTTAAGTGACCAAATTTGGATGTATTTAAAACGTTCCACGGATATATAAATATCACAAAAAAAATGTCGCGTTTATTTGCAAAATTTTTAATTGCGTTGTGTTTGTGGTCACTAAAACTACCACCTTGCTTCGTCTTCGGTAGCAGTTTTGATATAGCCTGTATCTGATGAATTACGGTGGTATTTATAGCCCTGTATCGCAACATCGGCTAGGTGCTCGCGCGCGCTAGTGTCAGCATGGTGAGATTGCGATGGTTCGGATAAGCACGCCCCGCTCACTACACCTCTAACCTGATTCCGCTTCAAACAGCTTATAAAATATTTTAAATTGTTATTGAAAAGGAAATTTAGATGCGGGATATTCCGTCAGGATAGATCGGCGATTATTATATTGGTTAAAACTGTAATCCACCATTTAATCCTAATAAAATTGTTAGTAGCTTTTCCTCCAATTCAAACTTTTTGACGTCATAAAGTTACTATAACCTTAAATAAATGTGTAACGTAGGCGTTTGATTTGTCCTTAATCCGAGGATTAAATTCAGCGAAAAATAGTACGATTTTTTGCAAAGTCAGGCATTATTTTATGAAAAGGTGGCGATTATCTTGCGTTCTCATATATTGAAGTGGAAATATCTGGATCCAATGAGTGTTCATTTCAAGTATTTCAAACGCAATAAAACCTCATCCATAATGCAAACTCCTTGAGCACTTTTCTTTTTATTTTAGTTTTAGGCAACTTGATAGAATTATTACTTACCACCTTAGAGTCTTACCACTGATAACGGAGTATATCACGTAGTACTCGTATATTAATTGTCGGTTTAAAAACAGGTGTACTTACTTCGGCAGTTCATATATAATATTATATACTACTAATTTACGAGTAAGATCGCCACTGTTCGATAAAATAATGATTTGTAACTTACACAAATAATTATTATTGTTTCACATTTGTTTAATTTCCTGTTTTTGTGAGATGGTAAAGTCTCGCTTAGTTTAATATACACAGTCAGGTCATAAGTATTGTCACACAGTAAAAACTTTTCTTTTAGAATGCTGGCCACAAAAGAGTTTATTGAATTCGAATTTCGAATTGTTCATGAAAATAAAAATTTATGCTATTTAAAATTTTACTCATGTTTAAATATGGAGTGGACGCTTAAAGAAGACCGTGTTGCAGTTATTGCGTTGCATCGTTGCGGTTACGCGCCAATCCAAATTTTTGACATGCTGAAAAATTTGAATATAACCAAAAGATTCGTTTATCGTACCATCAAACGATACAATGAAGACTCTAGTGTAGATGACAGGTCAAGAAGTGGTCGCCCTCGGTCTGTTAGGACTCCAGCAGTGATAAAAGCTGTGAAGGCGCGAATTCAAAGAAATCCCAAACGTAGGCAGAAACTGTTGGCCCTTCAGATGGGGTTAAGCAGAACCACGGTGAAAAGGGTGTTAAATGAAGACTTAGGGCTTCGGGCATATCGAAGAAAAACAGGACATCGTTTGAATGCTCGTCTAATGGACCTGAGACTGAAGAGATGCCGCGCTTTGTTGAAGCGGTACGCGGGAAAAAAATATCGGGAAATTCTTTTTTCAAATGAAAAAAATTTTACCGTAGAAGAGAGCTACAACAAACAAAATGATAAGGTGTACGCACACAGTAGTGAAGAAGCGAGCAACCGTATTTCGCGTGTCCAAGGAGGTCATTTTCCATCCTCGCTCATGGTATGGTTGGGAGTTTCTTATTGGGGCTTAACAGAAGTACATTTTTGTGAGAAAGGTGTAAAAACTAATGCAGTTGTGTATCAAAATACAGTCCTGACTAACCTTGTGGAACCTGTTTCTCATACCATTTTCAATAACAGGCACTGGGTATTCCAACAAGATTCGGCGCCAGCTCATAGAGCGAAGAGCACACAAGACTGGCTGGCGGCGCGTGAAATCGACTTCATCCGGCACGAAGACTGGCCCTCCTCCAGTCCCGATTTTAATCCGTTAGATTACAAGATATGGCAACACTTGGAGGAAAAGGCGTGCTCAAAGCCTCATCCCAATTTGGAGTCACTCAAGACATCCTTGATTAAGGCAGTCGCCGATATTGACATGGACCTCGTTCGTGCTGCGATAGACAACCGGCCGCGCAGATTGAAGGCCTGTATTCAAAATCACGGAGGTCAGTTTGAATAAAATTTAGTGTCATAAGAATCTATTTATTGTTAAGTTCATTTTGGTATATAAATGGTTACATAATGAATAAACTTGTTTCAATTATTTTATATTAAACATGTGACAGAATTTATGACCTGACTAGGTATTCGTAACAAATATTTTTTTTAAATAAATTTGGAATCAAATCACAATTACTTTATCATTCTTTAGTAATGTATCTGACGGTTTAGTGTTAACATAGCTTTAGATAAAGGAGCCCATTAACTCTTCCTTTATTTCAGTTATATTCGATTGTTTTTTATTGCTTTGTTTTTTGGACGGAGGCCCTCCCAACCAAACATTACTTATTCAAAGCACCCAAGAGAATTTCGTCTCTCTCTCGAGGCATTATACTTCGGAAAGATAAATTTCCATTCTAGCGTGATTAACAGCTTGGACATACATACATACATACATAAACTCACGCCTTGTTCCCAGAAGGGGTAGGCAGAGGTGCCAGGACACCCACATTTCGCCTTGTATGTTCCGTCCCACAATGTGATAGGTGGCGAGCCTATCGCCATATCGGGCACAAATTCCTGACTCTGGGCTGATACTGAATAGAAAAAAATAATACTATTCACTATTATAGGTACTTATTTGCTCCGAATTTAATCTAGGGTTGCGAATCTAACATTTTGTGATAATAGGATATGTTATATTACAATATAGATCATATTAAAAAAAATGTGATCTATTCTAGGAAAGTGTACATACCTTTTTGTGTTTCCAATGCGTGTCCAATGTATTCAGTTTGAATACATTCATACATATATTCATAAATACATATGTATATACATATACTCACGCCTTTTTCCCAGAAGGGTAGATAGAAGTGATACCAGGACATCCACTTTTCGCTTTGTATGCTCCGTCCCACGGCAAGTAAATTATTATTGAAAGTACCTATTTAAAAACAAAAGCCACAAGCCAAGATAAATGACCTGACCTCATACCCTTTCAGGTGTAAAAGATATTTATTATATCTTTTACATCTGAAAGACGTCTAAATTCAATTTCAAGTTGTATCTCTTGTATTTTAAAGTTTCTCTTAGAAACGGTCAACGCTAGAAAACTTTAATGGAATAGTTTTCAAATAAATTCCCACTTGGGCAAAACTTGACAACCAAATTGTTTTCTGTTTTCAATTAATAAGGTAGCATTGATTAATTGCACTTTGAGCCTTTTTGATGCGTAAATTTTATAATCTGTTTATAAAGTAATAATTTATTCGCTTTTTTATGGATTAAAAATACTTTTCAATTTCGTGTTTGTGAGATCAAAATGTCTCTCGTAGTTCCTGAATCTCAAGACACAAGAACCGGACTCAGTGTGGGATCAGGGTATACATATACCCTGTGGGGGTGTCCTGATAGCACCAGTTCTCTATCCTTCTGGGAAAAAGGCATAAGTTTATGTTTCTATTCAATTATAAATACTTACGTAACTTCCAAAATTTGGAGGTATTTTTATTGAACCGCAGCCATCTTGTTTGTTATAACGATCTGTTACCAACCAAACTATCGCTCATAGTAATAATGAGATTACTCAATGCTTTCTGAAATATATTATTCTATATTATAACTTATTCCGGACGTCGAACATCTGAATATTCTAAGTTCTTATCACTTATACCGGGTATCTCAAGACTGCTACCGAAAACGAAGCCGGATGGTAGTTTTAGTGACTACAAACACAATGCAACTAAAAATTTCGCAAAGAAACGCGACATATTATTTTTTAAATATCATCGAGTTTGGGTGGTAAATCCATAGTTTTTGCTAAAATAATAATTTAAAGCCTTGGGTACCATTGCGCCTTTAAAAATAAAAAGGTGTACACTATTATTTAAGAAAAATCTATGCATTTAACACCCAAATACGACGATTGAAAAAAAAATAACAAAAAAAAACTTCATCACAATTTTTTGCACAAAATTTAGTTGCATTGTGTCTGAAGTCACTAAAACTACCACCCAGCTTCGTTTTCGGTAGCAGTCTTGATATACCCGGTATAGTAAAGTAATAGGTCTACGTTACAGTAGATATTTTTTTGAAGCTCACTTTTCCGTATGAATAGTGTTTTTTCCATTAAAAGAAAATCAATTTCACGGATTTTATCGCGGATTTGGTTGATTTTCTTAAAATTCCCGCCGTTTCGATAACTTCACAGCGTTCGCGATCCTGGGTCGGAAAATGTGGAACATTCGCGTAAAATGAAGAAACCATTAGTGAATTTTGCAATTAAAATACCACGAATACTTTTCAAGATACCATTTATCTTGAAAAGTTTTTGTTATATTTGTCTTTTAACTATTGTTCTCCGATGCCCTGGCATTTAAATATATTTGAAACAGCGTACTACTATCACGCTAAATATTCAGTTACATTATTTATACTGCCTCTATATATCACCATGTAATTTTTAATATTAGGTGAATTTAGAAACTAAAAATATGTTACGATTATATTTAGTACGTGCCAATCAAATTCATTATATAAAACATTGTCAACGTCACAATGTAGTCATATACATTTTGATAAATACAAATAAATAAATAAAGATTAAATTAATTATTATTATGTATAGGATAACACGTAGCAAATATAACTCATTTTCAATACAACCATAAAAATTTACAATTGACCCAGGCCCTTCAATGGGATGATCATATGAGCTGATACAGATATGTACAAACTACCCAGCAGTAACAATACACCTGATGTCAGCACAGTGAGGTCTGGGAAGCTACTAAGTAACACGATATTCGATATACAACCAACACATTTAAAGGCAAAAGCCGAACCTAATATACGTTCAAAATCAGCTACTGAATCGATACACTTTTTTAGTAAATTCTTTTTGAAATCTACTCCTAGTGAGTTCGTTTTTACTGTGATGTCGATAAATATTATCTATGCGACACTAGTCAACGCTGTTGAATTTTTCAACAATCGATATGAGTAAAAACGAAGCCTCTGTAAGGATTAATTGACGATATTTTTTACCTGATATCTATACTTATCATTTACAGTTCAGTCACTCTGCTGAACCAAAAAAGTCAGCTTTTCAATGTTGCACAATCTGTGTTTATATGACGTTAGAAATTATATTTAACATTTAACCACATATTTAATGTTGTCTTGGTTATTATTGTACTATTATTGGAAGTCTAAACACAAGTATAAAGCAACCTTACGTCAATATAATATTTCCACTCGACTTATGCCACGTAGACCACTCGTACCTTATGTAATTATTTGTCTATTACTCAGGTACTAGCGTTATGTACTCAGGTATCTGATCATTAAATAAATGGTAGTGTAGAGACTTTCCCGCCCATACATATCATTATAACTCCTGTCAGCCGGGATCAACAGTGGCACGCAAAGAATTGGCACGGAGCTCCGGAGCTCGGCTAGTCTCTTAGGGACGTCTTTAACCCGCATTGAAATTAATCAGGAAGAAAAAAAATAGGAGCTGCAAACAAATAATTGTCCAATCAAATGGTAGGGTATTCGTATCCTGAACAGTAAGCACAGTCAGCATCCCTGAACAGTCAGCACGGCACTATAAATCACTAGATTTATCAGGTCGTTATAATTGCATTAACCGGCAAGAGATGGCCAACCTCTCCAAAACTCTTTAGAATAAAAATATATCTTAAAAAATATGTTTTTCTGATAAACCCGCAGGATTTGAATCCAAGTAACTTTGCTGCAATAAACCCTAAGCACCAGACAACCTACATGCAATACTTGTACGATAAGTAAATATTTTACGTCAAAGGTCATTTACCTCGAACATATTTTCATGCACTAGCTAATTGAGTTAGAGCGACAAACAAGCCGCAGTTTGTACGACAAAGTAAACAGAATCATGGACCACTAAATGGACGAACCGGATTAGATAAACAGAACTAAATTTTTAATCGATTTCTATAATAAATATCTTAAATCGTTAATAAATGTATAAGTCAAATATAAACTTTTAAATACACCAAGTATAGCATTTAATATTATCAAAAACGTTTTCAAATACATTATTTTTATACTGTTTTCTGAAGTACATTTCAATATGTGAACTAAAACATAAATAAACTAAGCAACTACACTATAAATACAATTTTACGTCTTGGCTTCTACAATAATTTCAATTGCAAAACATTTTTAACAATGATTTATATTTATTATTTCCATCGTACATGCAGTCTTACTCTCTTTAGCTTTTATTTTATAAAGTTGCATTTCAATCCATATATATAGAATAAAATAAAATAAAAATGTCAACATAAGCCCGGTGGATCCCACCATTTACGAAATTCTTCGTAAATTGATGTCTTTCTTACCAACTCTCCATCATTTAGTATTTCACAAAATTTACAATATTCATTTGTCTCCACACTATCCGATGTCCTGTGATATGTGTAATAATTCTTCCATTTAAAATACTCATAATACTTCTCCGGGTTTTGTATTAATTCATTCATTTTCGCTGCTAATTTCTCTGCACCGAGTTCCCTGGCATTGAGATAAATGCCATCTGGCATGAACCTGTAATGATATTCGTTATCAGAGCATGCAATAAATGCAACAATTATCATACAAAGTCTATATATACTATTGCAATTGTTCGTGAAAAAGTATTAAAATTAAGCGTTGTATAGAAAATTACCAATTTCACTCACAAACCCTCCACCATAGAATAGACACGATTTACAAAAGGTTATACCATAATCTATACCCTAAATATATTATGCACGTCAAATGATAAAACAAATTATATTGAAACTTAATCTAGTAAAAATGACGTGATTACCTGGTGTAATTAGCTCCGCCATAAACAATAGGAATAGCATTATTCTGCAATGGATGCAATATTTTTTCTGTAACATAATCTTCATCAAACGAGTTCTCGAAAGACAAATAAAAGTAATACGTATCTTGTATTAGTTTATTGCACTTATCTTCATTATCGCGAGAACAAGACATAAGTCCACACTTTCCGTAAATATCAATAACCTGTTTATATTTATACAGCTCTGTTTGAAGTTCACGAACGAATCTCTCTCGTTGACTCTTAGTAAAACAATTGGAAGAAAACCACGCTGCTGCCTTCCTTTTAGTCTTCATTTTGGCTTTTAATTCATCATTAATTGGTTCCATATCATCTAGTTTGATCCAGTGCATGTCTTTCTTCGGCCCGATTATGTTTTGATTCTTATCGCGTATTACAATGTAGCCCCATCTTACATCGGAGTCTAATTTGTAAGTCCACGTCCAGTTGAAATAATTGTCAAATCTGTTTGAACAAACTGGGTAGTTTTGCGACGATTCAATGCTTGCAAATATGAATTTTTGATGCAATGACCTCATTTTTGGTAATGCTTGTTCATCCATGTTCACAACTTCAGGACCAGCGAAGGCAATAGCATCAAATGTTGTGGTATCACCAAGGTATGACTCATTTGCAGTAACAAAGCAGTTAACATGCGGACAATTTCTATCTATGAAGCCTTTTTGCCCCTCACCCATAAACACGAATGGCATATTATGCGGCGATGTCCACTGCAAAATGTACTTCATTGTTTCATCATTTTTCCTTTTTATTTTCTTTAAAGTCTTGTTACTCAACAAATCCTTTAAGCTTACGTATATAATTACGGCTAAAAATAATAAACTGCAATAAAAGAATATCTTTCCATATTTATTTGGCATATTAACAACACTACGCGTACGTACGCGTCTCGACAACGGTTCGCTTATTGGTCAACTGAATTAGTTTCACACATTTGCAGCTATGCATAATAGCCGGTTTATCTTAAAATGCTACAGGTTGACAATGCGTATAAAAATATTAAAATACCATTTTATTGTCATTATCTACAATGGAGGACGTCCGCATTCACACTATCATATTTTTGTAGCATAAAGGAACTATGTTTTATGATAGCAATAATAATTTGAACAGCAAACGCTGGTTCGTAATATTTTACACGAGGATTAGGGATGATCTCAGCCTTATATCAATCTCAATTAACTTATCAGCGTTTATAGAACACAGTTTAACAATTTAAAATGTGATAAGAGAGCATTTCGTTAATTGCGGATGCCATTATCTTTTATTTTCGAGCGATGTTTGACGGTGGCGTCGCTCGATACTACTATTGATAACTTGTCCAGTATTATACAAAAAGTCTTTTTCGGCTTTGTTCGTCCGTCACGTCCCTGATTATAATTAATGAATTTTATACAAATATGTTAATTTCGTAGATTTCAATTAGTTTACAATTCGTATAAAGATAAAAATTTCATCATACAGGAAAACCTTAAAGATACAAACAGATAATTCGCAAAAATAACTTAGTTCTAGTTATTATCATTGTAATAATCAGGTAAAGATAGGACTAACAAAAACTCAATATGCATATAAAACAATTACAAAAAAGTGTACTAAACAAAAATTATAAAAATAAAAATTTTACGTCGACTTTCGTGATTGGATTATTTTCATATATCACAATAATTTTAGTTCAATAAAAAAAAGTTGAATGTTTTAACATGTTTTCGATTTGCATTAAGTTAACTATTATTGGATAAATATTGCAAAATTAACGTCTACTGTGTCATATACATTTATAAATTGTTTTGAACAATAGTTTTTAAATGCAGTTATTTTTTAGAAACAATTAATTAATATAATAATATGCATTTTATACAAAAATAATTACTAATAGATCTAAATAGGAATCTTTTCACTAAAAACCTAAGCATACATATAGTTACTCGTAGAATCACATGGCTTTCATTTAATAAAAATAACTTAATGAATAAAAATATTATATACTGTTACTCCAGTTACTGCTTTCATTCCTTTGCTATCAATCGTACATAATTCAATTAAATTTAAAATATTTTGTCATACTACAACCTCTATTTTTGGTCATTTTGAAACATAATGGTGCATTCACACTGAAGTTACTCTGTAAAGCAATGTTTTTAAATGTCAATAACATCAGATAGCTAAAAGTTACTTATTGTTAGTAAATGTTTCCATGTTAGTATGTCATTTTAAGTAATGTTCCTAGTGGCAGAAAAAAAAAACATATTGTGGCAACAATTTATATCATTCAGAACATACATAGGCACTATGCATTATGTATTGCGTCTCTCTTGTCGCTGAATGTTTCTGTTTGTGAAATGTATTTTATTAATGTATATTATTGGCGGTATAGACGCAAGGAGTAACAGTTATAAATAGTTACAACTAGCCACAAAAGTTACTGATGTTACCTAATGTTACCGTGCTGCACAATAATAATAAAACAAATAATCAAGTAACAAAGGATCCGTTTTGTTCATTCGTATATTGTATATATTATTACATGAGTCTCCGATGACCCATATCATGAGATATATTTCTAATTTAAAGACATTCAAATCTGTTCCCAATCATTTTAAGAATGTTTCTCCACTGAAGGGTACTGCGGTGTGAATACACCATAAACTATTTATGTTTCACAATTCATGACAATTGTTATAGCACACAAAAACATTAAATTGTCACCACATTAATTCCGTATTTACATTATTTACAAAAATAATCACAATCAGCACCTTCTTGGTGGATCCCACCACTGTCTAAAGTTTTGGTATACTGTCGTCTCTTTAACCATTTTCTCGTCATTCAGTATAGCACAAAACAGACAATATTCGTCAGTCTCAACAGATTCACTTTTCCTGTGATACGAGTAATGATTCTTCCATTTAAACATATTTATGTATTCTTCTTTGGTTTTTATCAGGTGGTCCATTTTGGCCGCTAACTCTTTGGCGTTCAGCTCATTTGCGTTCAAGTAAATTCCGTCGGGCATAAATCTGGAAAAAAAAATTATGAATCATTCATAAAGGCTAAGTAATATTTACTAGAGAACAATTCCAACAGGATTTAGTGGAGACCCTTGGGGAGGCTTTCAGTGGTGGTCTTCCTCCGGCTGACGGGAGAAAGAGAGAGAGAGAGTGAGAGAGAGATCATATTGCTTAAATTATGCCGGTTTGTTCAAAATGCTTAACCCGAAACGTAACAAAACGTAAAGTTTTGTAATTTGAAATGTAAAAGTGGTTCAAATAATAGGTACGGCAAAATATCGATTATATGGTATCTAAAAAATCCTTATCTATATATTTCAAAACGAAACTAATATAATTTTAGTCACGTTGTTGAAGTGTTCTCTTATCAAGGAGAAGTTGTAAATATAAATCAAAGATTAAGATTACATGGCAGTAAGTTTTATTTATTTCCTGATTATATTTATTGATAGATTGATTTGACATGACGGTGGCATGATCGTAAGCGGCCACAACCACCTGTGGCCTATTCAAATCGGCTCATGAAGCCTCGCCTAAAGAATAATTCATTTAAAGAGCACGGGTTTTGGCGAAAGGTAAGAAAAGAGTCATGAAATGCGGCTCACTGCCTCACACAATGAATATTTTGAACAGCTAAAACTATATTTCATAGAACATATTTAACAAATACGTGATCCAAATATAAAGTGAAATGAAATAACTTTTTTTATCCAAAAAAATATTCAATATCGTTTAGATTCAGTATTTTTTTCTTCTACCACCGTTTCGGAAAGCGGTCTTTACGAGAGATGAACGAGCAAGATACTTTAGTGCTTTTCTTTTCAAACCCAGTTTTAAAATATTATGATTAATACAAAAATTGCAAATTGATTTGATTCACAGTAGTTCAGGTACTACGGTATAATTTATGTTTTCTAAAAATATTACCTATACTATATAGGTGTATCAATTATAGGTGTAAATATGATATCATTATGAATGTTGAAATATATGAAGGCATGGAATATTTAATACAATTGATACCTTGAATAATTTGCAGCGCCGTAGACAATGGGAACTGCATCGAAGTTCAAAGCGTGTAACAATTTCTCAGTAACATAATCCTCACTGTAAGAATTCTCAAAAGACAAATAGAAGTAATATTTCTCTCGAATCATTTCATCACATGCTTTTTCGTTGTCTCGAGAACATTTGAAGGGCCCACAACTACCATACACATCCACTCCTAAATCGTACTTTTTCAATTCTTCTTGCAGCTGTCTTACATATTTTTCTCTACCACTTTTAGAATAACAGTTTGACACAAACCATGCAGCTGCTTTTGTCTTTGTCTTTAACTTTTCTTTGAATTCATCACTCACAGGGTCCATGTCTTCAAGTTTAATCCAACTCATTTGTTTGTTAGGCCCAACAATATTGTTATTTTTGTCTCTAATGTTCATATAGCCCCACCGAACTTCTGAGTCCAGTCGGAACGTCCACGTCCAATTGAAATATCCATCCAATCTATTTGAACACACTGGGTAATAATCGGATGATTCTATACTAGCAAAAACGTATTTTTGGTGTGGCGCTCGCTTATTTGGCAAAGTGTTCTGACTCATGCGCACTACTTCCGGTCCAGAAAACGCAACCACGTCAAATTTTGTGACATCTCCAAGATAATTTCTGTCACCAGTGACAAAACAGTTCACGTGTGGACATTTTCTGTCAATAAAACCTTTTTGACCTTCACCCATATAAACAAATGGAACGTTTTTATTTGAAGTCCATTGTAAAATGTATTTTAAATCCGTCTTTTTTTCATCTGTTTCTTTTTTTACTTCTTGTGGCTTTTCTTCTACGATATTTGGCGCAGGTGTTATCATATCGTTATTAGCAACATTTTTATAGGCTTTAAGTATCTGTGCTGGAATCGAAACATCCTTTACAGTTTTGCACAGAAAAATCACAACCACTGTTATGAATATTAAAAACACGAACACTTTTCTAGTGAAAATTAATATCATTATTGTTAGAATTTTTTAAGATTTAAATCTATCGACGACTGAACAACTTCACTGAAACGGACGTATTAAATCATCAAAGTATGATGCTTTATCGTCACAACCACGCATATCTAATCTGCTGTTACTTCAATATAAACGGGACTAACAAAATGCATATAAAAACGTGTGCTCTCTTATATCAACTATATACAAATGACGTGTTTACTCTAGCAAATATGTTGGGAATTTTTCGCAGATGTTATTCATTTTTGTACAATATCTGAATTGATATACTGACGTCTATAGCCTGATTTGTTATTGCATATTTTTATCTAAAATAAATGAGTAAACCAGGGTGGTAATGGTACCGTACAGTACAGTAGGTAACAGGTATTTCGCGTGCTTGATTGGAATGAGTTATGCTTCGTAAATTATGCCAACTTAAAAACAATATAAGTAATTTAAATGTGTTTCGCTACAATTGCGGTGGTGCCCTGCAATGGGATGTGTTAATAGATAAATTACTTCGCCAAGAGTGTTTATTTTTTATTGATCCACAAATCTTTTCGAACTCATGTGTATACTGACAATTAATCACCACGTACTAAAACGGTGAAGGAGAACATCGTGAGGAAACCTGCCAACTATCGCGATTAATCAAAAATTATATGATATGTAAGTCTACAATGCGGATTGCATTAGGCCAGCGTGGTAGGCTTTGCAGTTAGACGTATATGGGATGATACAGAATACAGAAGTATCTATTCAAGTTAATGATTACTTTATTAATGATATCTTTGATATACGTCACACTATTAGTTTTCTAATGCCGACGCACACTGTGTGCAGGTAGGTACACCATACAACGCTGGGTACATAAGACTATATCAATCCGTAATTTAAATTCCTTTTCAATCAAGACTACGACTGAGAGAGGTTAGGCCGTGTAGGCCAACACGCAGACCTAGTGTGGGTTGGCGGACTTTACAAACAATGGAAATTTTTACAAATCGCTGTGGCAAGGTTTCCTCACAACGGTTTTCTACACTGTTATTACGTGGTGATTGGTAGACACGACTCCGAAAAGTCAGGGATGTACCCTGGGATTTGGACCCGCAAGCAAAGAAGTTGTTGGCAGCCGGTTTGGGTCCATTTACGAACTGGTCATCAATATACAATGATTTGGCTCCGCAAAGATTTAGAGGAATTCTAAATATTGATAAGATTACGAATAACAACTATACCACTCGAAAACCACTTTAGCTTGTCACACTATTACTTGTTTAGCATTTGTCAATATCAAATTGGATTTAATTCAGATAAATTTATCCACATGCCTCTGAAATGACCACAAATAATATTTTAGTTATGAATCATACAGCCCGATTTCTTTAAAGTACGTGTGTATTGATAAGACGAAAGCCGATAGTCGATTGGAAATTAGTCAATTTCTGTAGGTATTTCATTTTTGTGACCTATATAATATATTATAATGGGAATAATATGTAGGTGTTCGCGTGTTCTAATCCCCGGGCACTCCTCTGACTTTACTCCTAAAGTCAGAGGAGTGCCCGGAGGTCGCACACCCATGACTCCTCATGTGTATATTTAATAGACAATGAAAACCTGCATACCATGGCAATTTGTAAGAATTTTAAGGGTTTGCAAATGCCACCAAAACACGTTAGTCAGAGTAGTATATGGCCTAACCCACCTTAATCGTACTCTCGATTTGTAGAGCAGGCAGTCCTGCATGGAGACGCATATAATGAGACCTATACGAATATGTAGATGTAAAAATTGGTAAAGCCAAGCCAATTAAAGCTTGTAATATTGTTCATGGCTATTGTAGCCAGAGTGAAGACAAGCTAGTGTCCTTGAGAGACTCATCGAGCTCCGAAGCTCGGTGTCAATTCTTTGTGTGCCACTGTTGATCCTGGGTAACAGGATTTGCAGTGGTGGGTGTGAGGCCGGTAAAGTATCAAAAGCCAGAGTAAGTACTGGAAATATTGAGGCTTAACATCTTATGTATCAGGATGGCGAGCGCAGTGGAATTCCAAACATTGCTTTGTAATTCAAGGTGTTGTTTGGTTTTGCTACTGTCCATGAGCGGTCGTATCGCTTACGATCCGGCGAATGTCATGCTCGTCTAGACATTCATTAAAATTAAAAAAAAAACTGTATTGATGGGTCGTCTCTTGGCCGTCTCAACGGGGTTGCTGCCACTGTAAAACTTTATTATTTCTTTATATTTCAAGAAGCCAGCAATGCACATATCATATCATATATATCGTCTAAGTTTTATTTAATGTTCATGGGCGGCAGTAATCATTTACCATAAGGTGAGCTGTTTACCCGTTTGCCTAACCTATGCAATGAAACAAATCTGTGTCGATTAGCAAATTATTAATTAATGGCAATAGATAATCTATTTCATAAGATAGATCTTTTTACAAAACATAGTTTGATTCAAAATTAATTATTTTTTTTCAGAAGGGAGTCTGTCTTTTTCTATCTCTCTCTTCAGCTACAGGAATTCCAATGCTGAACATAATGGACCCCAAGGATCTCCACATTGACCTGCTGGAATTGGCCTGCAACCAGCGCCTATTTTCACTTATTCGGACCTTAATGGTCAGTCCATATCAGAGGCAAATCAAATTTCATTTATATATTTTTACTTCTACTGCAAAATAATTGCTCTGTGCTTAAAAATGTGAAACGTTCTGCCGATATGGTGATAGGCTCGCCCGCCGCTCATCATATCGTGTGACGGAACACACACAGTGAAACATGTTAGCACCTCTACCTACCCCTTCTGGGAAAAAGGCGTGAGTTTATGAATGTATGTGAATATGCTTCTATAACATCATAAAGGATTTCTATTAATTTTATCAATCCACTCGTATAAAACACAGCAATACCCAAATTATTTCTTAATCCGCATCTCAGACTGTCAAAATAACTAGGAATATGTTGAGCATATGTTTGTACATCTGTGAATGTGACCTAATTATCCTTAATCGTTTTAAGCACCATCGTATCCTTCATTCGGTTAACTATTTGTTTTTAAAGACGGGCAATAATACATCTTGATATCGAAGAATAATTAAATAAGTTACAATGTGATATGTTTTTGTTTATTTATCATTTTATGTGTAAATTACCTTAAATATAATACCATAACATCGTAAAAATAAAACGGCATTATCCTGCTAGAATAAACAATAAAATAAAACATGAAAAATATACGTACCTAATAAACAAGATTTTTACAACGGAGATTTAACATACGTTAACCTGATCGTAGGGCTCTCATATGTGAGAGGTCGCCTGGGTAGGTACCACCGCAATGTCTATTTTTCGCGCCATACAGCAGTTGGGTTTCGGATTGAAGGACATTATAGACAGAGTAACTACTGGACATATTGAGACTTAACATCTTATGTGTTAGGAAGGCGAAGGCAGCGGAATGCCAAGCATTGCTTTGTAATTCAAGATGTTTTTCGGTTTTGCTACTGTTAATGAGCGGTCGTATCGCTTACCATCAGACGAACGCCATTTTCGCGTCGCCATTCATTGCATTAAAAAAAATACTTAACATTAAAATGTATAATTCTCCTACAACGCATCCTTGTGCCACCTCTGTGAATTTGGGCTGGCTGCAATTACATATTATATATGAATATGTTCCAAAATTATATTAAGCAGTCGCACTATGCAAGGCGACAAACTTTATCTCAGAATGCTCAGGCAAAACAAATATTTGTGGGTCACAATATCACTATGCGGTGATCAAGCCCGCTGCTCGTCTCACAGCCGAATTCCTAACAAATACACCAGGAATGTTCTCGAATAGGTCAATAAACCGGCATTATTAACAGCCGTTCTAAATAATCTATCTGTCTTTAACAAGAGATTTCATTATATATTAACATGCATTTTATAGTTCAGTTGACAAAGTTGAGTTAAAGTTAGTTACTGGCTAAAGTTGCAGGAAGTCGCCGGATGCAGGGCACTTCCAACAGGTCGATGTGAATATCAATGGGGGAGGCCTATGTTCCATAGTGGATTTGCTGTAGCTGAGATGATGATGATGATGATGATGAAGATGACAAAGATAGATGCATGGTGCATACATATATCAATATATAGCTATAGTAAGTTAAATAAACATAGCTATCTTTGTTTAATGAACCGTATACTTGTACCGACATAGTATTGGTAGCTATCTTAACCTCTTTTTAAAGATAGATAGGATATAGAGAACGGCAGTTTATCGATCGGTGAGTGGTAGATGTTATCGCTGGTAGCGACCGAAACACACTTACCATCAGGTATCAATGCCGTACCGTGTCAATATAAAAAAAATGCGATGTCTACCATACAGCAAATTTAGCACCAGATGAATTATGACTAATCACACATAAATGTCCCACTTACGTGTGTGACTGCGGCGGATATCCCACTGGCAATAATTAGTAGATATTTTAACTAGTCTACACTCACTCGTGTCACTACTCTTGTATGCCAGGATCCATAGTGACATACATTTTAATTACACTGAACATTGACCCAACAAGTTTCTAGGTCATTGGCCTAACCCCTCTCAATCGCTCTCTATGGATTGTTGAGGTTAGTACGCTGCATTGAGGGACGTATTATTATCATCAAAATGATAATTAACTAGTTTCTAGGACTATGGCCTAACCGGTCGCAACGTATCTCTGGATTGTTGAGGTCAATGTGCTGCATTGGGACGTATTCTTATTATTAAAATTTCTACAAATCTCCAAGATGTCTTCGACCCGCAACGATATAATTAGCAGACCATAATCAATTCTGAGAATATATTTTGTATAAATACCGTTCGTATCATAAAGTAAACATGAACTTTGTGTCACAGTTTTTAATTAAATCTGACCTACGCGATAACTAGCAAGCGGGATTACTTGCAAGAATAATAAAATAAAATTAAAGTATGTAAGTCGGAAGAGACACGAACCACAATAATTATAAAAGCATTGATAATCCAATACAATTTTATATCAGTTCATATATTTCCCACTGCAGGGAAGGTCCTCCTTTACAATCGAGAGTACGATTGAGAGTGGTTTGGCCATCTAGTCCACCACGATGTCCTGTTTCGCGTTAGTGGACTTTACATACCATAGATTTTTTTTAAATCGCTATGTCATGCATGTTTCCTGACTATGTTTACTTCATCGTTCCATTTTCTAAAACACAAAAAATGGTTAGTGTTATCTTTAAACATCATATTGAAATATGTTGGTGACGAGAAATGAAGATTCAAGGACTTTAAGTCTGAAGATCCAGGAATAAAATTTTGACGCGATTTACTTCCAGAGTCATAAAGAATTTCCAGATTATAGCCGGGTATCTATTACTAACTGAGCTACACACCTTACTGTAGTGCTTCCAAATGTTCATGTACTCAAGCCAATTCAACTCGCTAGGTAGGCGATCTTACCTTGACTTGGCTGAAGTTTTCCTAATTAGTAGTGTATAAAAAATTCAAACAAAAAAAAACATTGATCATAACATTATTTATTTGAGAATTCATAACATAAGTAGACGTTTTTAAAGCGTGTATCTGACTATCAATACTCAATCTTATATAAATAAAAAATCATTCACTTTCATCTAGGACACACTCGTGGCCTAATCTTCTTAGGATTCCACCAGTCTTTGAGATTTTTGTGTGCTCTATGATTCTGTATCACTTCATTATTATTAACTTTCTCACAAAGCTTACAATGGGGATCAGTCTCCGCGGTTTCATCAATGTAGTGGTACGAATAGTGGTTCCGCCATCTGAAGAAATTGTAATATCTTTCTTTGTCTTTAATGATGTCTGACATTTGTTTCGCTAGCTCCTTGGCTCCTAACTCCAGAGCATTTAAATATATACCATTTGGCATGAATCTGAAATTAAAAATAATACAGGTTATCATTTATTTCAATTGCATATAAAATGTTAGCTATCGATCAAGCGCGTGGCGGCCTATTGGTAAACAGACTAGACGCGGCTGCCAACATGTTCACGGTGGTCGCGGGTTGGAATCCCAGGACACATCTCACTTTCTAGATTCATGTGTGTATTGATCAATTACCACACACTAAAACGGTGAAGGAAAACATAATGACCTGCATACCACGGCGATTTATAAGAATCTCTATAGTTTGTAAAGCCCACTAAACCGCATTAAGCCAGCGTGGTGGTGCTATATGGCCTATGCACTCTCAAATGCCCTCTCGATTGTAGGGGACGCCCGTGCCGTGCAGTCGGACGTATTTGGGCTGATACAGACAGAATAGATCAAAAAGTTTTAGAATGCAGATTTTTTTTCGAATTAGTACCTTGTGACATATAGAAACTACTGCGATATATTTGGTCTCCTTTGTATACCTAAATGTTTGAATACTAGTATATCCGCGGTCGTCGGAAGCATCTTCGGTGGCCAGAAGTGGCAAAGCAGTGGCGTCCTCGGTTTCGACTTCAGTAGCACGTTAGATGTCTTCGGTTAGGTTATTAACGAAGTATCACGGTAGTTAGTATTTATACACTGTTTTTGTTTTGTTTCATTACTTTATGTTTAATTTTCTTACACTTTAAATAATAGTGCGAGTCGGCGAATGTTGTTGTCGTACTGTCGTACCCGCACGTATTTTTATTTATTTGTTTATTCATTATTGTCAACTTGACGCGTACGTGATGACACAACACGTTCGTTCGAAAACTGAATGCTAGTGTCTTTTTTGTTTCACTTTCTTTCTGTTTAACCGATAATTTATATTTGTTTTGTTTACTTTAATCACTTTGTACTTTTTTTTCTGCTTTTAATTATTGTTTATATTATTTCATTCAGATTGTTCATTTGTAGTGTGTATGTGGGCTGGCGGGTGGTGCAGAGTTTATATTAACGTACCAATCTTGTTCGATATTTGTTACTTATTTTATTATTTTGTTTTTGTTTCGTACACGTAAATTTTGTATTTTATATATTTGTTTACTTATTTTATATATTTTGTAATGGTAAATTCGGATAGTGAGTCTTTTCATTCTGCCATAGATACTTCTCTGTCAAGTGACGACAGTTTTAATTCCTTACACGATGGACTGTGTGACTTGGTGAGACAACATTTTGATTGTCAAACTGACACATTTAACGTGTGTCATATTAACGCACAAAGTGTACCTAGTCATTATAGTGACCTGTTGGCGACCTTCGCTAATGCTAACGTTCACGCCGTTCTGGTATCTGAGAGTTGGCTCAAACCTCATTTACTTTCTGTTTCTTATCCTCTTCCTGGCTTTATACTTATAAGGAATGATCGAGTCAATATGAGGGGGGGAGGTGTTGCAATCTACTTACGTAGCAACTTTCGCTATAAAATTATAGCGACCTCACCCTCTCATAACTCGAGTTCAGCCGAGTTTCTCTTTCTTGAGGTTTGGGTCAGGGGAGTGAAAACCTTACTTGGTGTTGTTTATTGTCCTCCTTCCACAGACTACTTCTCCAGCTTCGAATCGATCCTGGAATCTTTAGGGTCAGAATATGCTCATCAAATCATCATGGGAGATTTTAACACCGACCTCCTTGCCCAACGGTCCTCTCGTTCCCGTAAACTCCTTGACATCCTTCAGTCCGTCAACCTGGTTGTCCTGCCTCTACAAGCCACTCACCACAACACCGAGGGGTGTGACACCTGGCTTGACCTTATCCTTACTTCCTCTCCTTCCCTTGTCTCCGGTCATGGCCAGTTTCCGGCCCCCGGGTTTTCCCGCCATGACCTCCTCTTCCTGTCTTACGCCTTAAAACCTAACCGACCTCCTACCAAAGTTTTGCACAAGCGTTGTTTCGCGCGGATGAATTTGGACAAGTTATGCAGGGATGCTGGGAGTTTGGATTGGGATGATCTCACGTCAGCGTCTACAGTGGACGAAAAAGTCCACATTTTTACCACCACTGTGCTTTCTCTATACGACACTCATGCACCCCTCAGGCTGATTAAGGTCAAACGTCCCCCAGCTCCTTGGATGTCTGAAGGTGTTCGGATGGCGATGAGGCGTAGGGACCGAGCCTTTCGGACGTTCAAGAAGAATCGTTCGGAAGATAATTGGTGTTTATTTAAGTCTGCAAGAAATCGGTGTAACCAGATGATACGTAATGCCAAACGCCGACATATCCTGGATAACATTTCCTCGTCTACCCCTGCCAATATTTGGAAGTTTCTAGGAACTTTAGGTATTGGCAAGGGGAAAGATTTTGAGTTTCCTGGTACGATTGGTTTGGATGACATTAATCTCCACTTCAGTAATGTTACATCCCTTGACCGTCAAACCAAAATCCGTACCCTGCATTTCCTCAACAGCCTTCCCCGTCATAATATAGACCCTTTTTACTTTTCTCCAGTAGCGTCGGACGAGGTCAAAAAGATTATCCTTTCCATTAAATCCAATGCCATTGGTTGCGATGGTGTCAGCCGTCGCATGATTATCCCTATTCTTGACATGCTTCTCCCACTTATTACGCATATTATCAATGCTTCCCTTGATACTGGCATATTTCCGTCTTCATGGCGGAAAGCTTACGTTTTACCCCTTCCCAAAATCCCTAATCCAACCCTTGTGAACCATTTCCGTCCTATATCTATCCTACCCTTCCTATCCAAGGTGCTTGAAGCTTGTGCGCTCAAGCAACTATCCAGGTTTGTATATAGTAACAAACTGTTAGATCCCTTACAGTCTGGATTCAGACCTGGACACAGCACTATATCCGCGCTCCTCAAAGTGACTGGCGATATTAGGCAGGGCATGGAGAACTGCGAGGTTACCGTGTTGGCTTTGGTGGACTTCTCTAATGCCTTCAATACCGTCAGTCATGAAATCCTTCTCTCCATCCTTTCCCACTTTATGATCTCGTCTGAGGCCCTGGAATGGTTCTCTTCCTATCTTCAGGGGCGTCAGCAGTCAGTCCGCCTTGATGACTCATCATCTAATTGGTGTGACCTTACTTCTGGCGTTCCTCAAGGCGGTATACTTTCTCCTTTGTTATTCTCTATCTTTATTAACCTAATTACCCAAGATCTTCAATGTGCGTATCATCTGTATGCCGATGACTTGCAGATTTACTCTCAAGCGAGAATAGATTGCGTGGCTACAGCGATTGACAAAGTTAACAGGGATTTGGCTCACATTAAACACTGGTCAGATCGTTTTGGTCTGACTGTCAACCCCATTAAATGTCAGGCCATTATTATCGGCAGCCCAAGAATGATCTGTAGATTAGATACTGCACATCTACCGCATGTTACTTATAACGGGACTGTCATCGCTTGGAGCCCGGTGGTCAAAGATCTTGGCATTTATATTGATTCCTCCTTGAATTGGCGAACTCAGGTTGCCTCAGTTTGTCAAAAGGTGACAGGTATACTTCGAACCCTCTATCGCCTGAAGAATTTCCTCCCCATTAAGACTAAAACAATGCTTGTGCAGACCTTAATATTCCCTTTAATTGACTATGGTGACGTGTGTTATTTTGACCTGGATGCAGAACACCTCAACAAACTCGACCGACTTCTCAATAACTGCATTCGATTCATTTTCAATCTTCGTAAATATGATCACGTTTCTTCTTTCCGTTCCCAACTAAAATGGTTACCAATTCGCCAGCGTCGTTCCTTGCATGCACTTACTAAACTTTTTTCTATTCTTACATCCCCTACTTCTCCCTCTTATTTAACGTCTCAATTTCAATACTTAGGCAGTAACCATACTAAGAATCTTCGTTCAAACAACAATCTCCTACTTCATTGTCCTATTCATAGCACAGACTTTATCCACTCTTCCTTCTCTATTCAATCTATTCTTCTTTGGAACGCACTCCCCCTAGATATTAGGGCGTCCGGTACACGTTTGGCATTCAAGATGAAGGTTCGCCAACACTTATTCAATAAATTGGCAGAGTCACTTTAAATATACTTTTCCTGTTTAGACTTTATATAATATGTATTATATATGTATTTGTATTATATTTCTATGTATTTTGCATGTATTTATATATATATATATATATATATATATATATTTATATTTATATTTGTTTATTATTCTATAGTTCATTTTATATATACTTGAATTTATGCGCCTACTATTTCACTCTCTGCACCATCCAAAGGTCGACTGGTAGAGAATGCCTTGGGCATTAAGTCCGCCTGTATACAACTATGTATATAAAGCATAAATAAAAATAAATATATCCTTTCAACAAAATTAAATGTGGAACATCAGACAATTTTACCGTTTCTAATGTTGTACCATATTGTAATAGCAATGTTGAATAACGCCAAATATAATATTATTAGCAATTGTCTAAAACGAATAATACGTATAATTGATAAAATATTTTAATAGTTGCTATCAAGGCGCAAATATCTTTAATAGATACGCATTAGATAGACGATCTATGTCATAAATTCTACCAACGAAACCGCAATGAAGCGATCTTCGTTTACAAAGATAGAATTATTATGAGTGAAAATAAATGTTTTAACAATTAACGGTTTCTTAGATTTACGCGAATGTTACACATTGAAATCAAACTATTATTTACGGATTTTATCGCGAATTTAGTTTAATTTTTAAAAACCGACGTTAAAAACGTTTCGGGAATTTAAAAATGTAAAAATTAAACTACGAAACGAAACGTTTTTAACGTCGGGAAGTTAAAAATGTAAAAATTAAACTAAATTCGCGATAAAATCCGTAAATAATAGTTTTATTTCAATGTTTTAACAATTACCAAAAGTAGATTACCTTTTCACTTCCTAAGATTGATAGATTTAAAAATACACTAGAGACCGAACAGGTTATGCTTCAACCCCTCCAAGTTCCCCTACAATCGAGGATTCTATTGATACGGGTTGGGCCATATAGTCCATCACGTTGACCTATTGCTTATTGTACGACTTTACATACGATAGATATGTTTACAAATGGCTGTGGTAAAATGAAAATGTTTTATTTTTTAATTAAATCCATTAAGATATTCTACATCATGTAGATTCAGTCATTTTTTTATCTACCACCCGGTGAGGAAAGCGGTTTCACTAGAGAAGAACGGGCAAGAAACTCTAGTGTTGCTCTTTCCAAAACCAGTTAACAATTCAGTGATTAACTTTAAATCACAACAGTTCATTAATAATTTGTTATAACTTTTTAAATACGAGCATGTTTATGGCCATATCTAATATGGCCAAGTGAAACAAAGTCGAACGAACGAAGTATCTATGTAACCTTCGGTCTGCTAACGTAATATTATTTATTATCTTTCCTGTGTATTGTCGTTGACACTGACATTGATATTTTAGATTGAAATAGTTGAAGTGATGGTTGAAGTATTTTTTGTGAATTTCCTTTAGTTTAAACATATGCGAAAGATTATTTAAGTTTGTATAATAATAATAGTAAAGCATTAACATTTAATTGTCGATTTTCTGTTTTAGGTTAGTAAGTATTTCATTACTTGATATTTGATATGTAAAACTTACTATATTTAATGAATAAAACTCGGTTTTAGATGAATCACATTGTGTTATGCTTTAAGAAGAAATAACTCTTGATCTTATATTATATCTATATCCTCGGCTATGCAAGTTTCTTCATTGTGTTTTTTCGTCACCTTTATGTTATAAGGTAAATGACTACCACTACGTACGATGTCTGCGAAAAACCATAGGGGGGCTCTGGGCATATTTGTATACTGACTTGAAATTGCAAATATTTCTAGATATGTCACAATCATATCTAAGGATTTCACTCATGAATAAAACTTCTGAAATATTTATATAATAATTCAACTGGAAATATTTTGTACTCACCGTGTATAATTGGCAGTGCCGTAGACCACCGGGACAGCGTAATTATTTAGTGCGTACAGCAATTTTTCAGTAACATAGTCATCGCTAAAAGAATTTTCGAATGAAAAGTAAAAATAATAATCACTTTCAATTTTCTGCCAACATTTCGCCATCGTTCCTGTGGGGCACTTCTTGTTCCCACAACTTCCATATACGTCGACAACCAGTTTAAATTGATCTAGCTCTCTTTGAACTTCTTTAACAAAGTTATCTCTACCGCTCGGAGCTTTGCAGTTCGACACAAACCAGGCAGCAGCAATACTTTTATTTTTAAGTTTCTCTTTCACGCTATCATCAGTAGGCGCCATGTCTTCTAGTTTCTCCCAGTGCATTATCTGAGTGGGACCAATAATATCACCAGTTTTGTTTCTAATGATCATGTAACCGTAGAATATATCCGAATCTAGTTTGTAAGTCCACGTCAAGTTAAAATAGTTGTCATATTTTATGTCACAAAGTGGGTAGTAGTCAGAAGATTCAATGGTGCCAAACACGAACAATTGGTCTGATGAACGAGTCGTTGGTAAATTAGGCTTATGTTTGTTATGAATCTCTGGAACATTGAATATTAAAACATCATATTCTCTTGTGTCATTAAATAATTCTTTGTTCGTCGTCACATAACAGTTCGTTACTGGGCATTTCTTTTTGATAAACACTTTTTGTCCTTTGCCCAAGTTCATATGCGAATCTCTTCGGGATAACGTCCAAATTAGTATATACTTCAAGCTTGAATTTTTCATAGAGTAGTGTTTTGTTGGGTTTCCGAATTTTTTTTTCCCTTTAATTTCTTTCAATTCCAGTAAATGATTTATCGTTTCATTCCGATAATCAGAGTAAGTCCACATCATGAACATAAAGAAAAAGATAAACCCTCCTACCGAGTAATACAGATATTGTTTCGGTATCATTTTCCTTAACTCAATGAGTAACTTTAGAATTTGTAATATTATTCAATTCAATGCAATTATATAGCCATATTGATTGAAAAATGTGTATTTATATAAGTTTTGTTCCATGCTTCTGGATTCTATGAGTCCAGACTTATTTATAAATTAGATGTCTTCCCAAATATAGCGCCCCAAATATAATCCCCTCACCAAGTCAGGGTAATATTTAAGGAATTTTGTTCCAGTTATGGCATCTTTCTTTGTGATCTAATTGTTTTTTTTTTACCTGGGGAGACGTAAAAGGAGTTAGAGATACTCGATATGTAATATGCCAGATAATGATATTTTAATTTTCAATAAGACACCCATACAACAGCCACATACATAGTCCTTACCCTACAATAAGATCAAGTCTTGTGTATTGGGTATCAGAAACTTTTCGGTCTCACAAACACCCAAACTCTAAACAAATACCAGTGGATCATACAAATATTTTCCTCGGTGCGGGCATCGAACCCACAATCTCACGTTTCATAGCCGACCTTTAACCGTTTGCGCCAATGATGAATGAACCATAAAAATCGAAGTATTTAGATTTTTCTGATGACAAGTATGTCATGTATTTCACCACCTATCTAAATCACCTATCTAAATCAAGAAGTTCCATTTGATGATCCATGAAATTTAACAATTAACACTAGGCTACGTTTTATCCCGAAATAAAATAGTGTTCCCGTCAGGGATCCAAAATAAATATTGGCTACTCTTTCAAATCCGAGTAGGTAGCACGGAATAAGATAGGACAGGATTGCATGTTTTTCGTCACGGGACTGAATGAGTTGAGATATAACGGGACGGGAAATATAGCTAGTACCTGTAATAATATGTTGTTGATGTGGACTGGATTCAAAAACTATCTGCACCAGGGCGAAGTCGGGCCGGGCCACTAGTAATAGATAAATCATTCCTTTTGTTAAATACTAAAGTGACTTACTTATAATTGTGGATGTCTCATTAGACTAGAATGTCCATGAAAAAAAAAAACGAAATAATATGAACTGTAATCGATTAAGAAATACAAACAAATTGTATCGATATCTCTTAATAATCGGATATTGTACTGATCGATTTATTTGACATCATCCCTATTTCACAATGTTGTGACACTGTCAAATGGAACTTCTTAATTTAGATAGATAGTAAGTCGTAATTGACACTATCTCACACATGTAAAACTCATATTTTCGTGCATATGTATCACAAATCATACCTTATCGAACGGCAATTTTAACACCAATAATTATGACAGTGGGATTTATCGAACTCGGCGCTTTTACAATTTCGATGTAGGTATATTTATTCGTTTATCTCCGTGCACCTTTTTTTACACCTTTCTTGTATTAAGTAATAAATATAATAAATTTGAATGTTGACGCGTACCACGAGGGTATCTAGTCCAGCCTGTACTAATGTTATGCGATCGATAATATCGATAATGTGGATAGCGATAAGGACTATCTGGTAAGTCTTGTTTGAATAACAGTAACGTTTAAAAACATGAATGATTATTTTTGACAGCCTTCGTGGGGCAGTTGGTTAGACGCCAGCTGTGAAACGAGAGTCCGCAGGTTCAATCCCCGCATCGAGAGAAATGTTTGTGCAGCACACAAAAAATCTTTTGGGTTTAGGTGTTCGTGTAACCGAAAGGCCCTCGTAGTTACTGATACTCACGACACAAGACTCTATCTTAGGTGGGTGTCAGGACTATGAATGTGATTGTAGGGTGTAATTTATTTTATCTTTTAATCGAAATCAGGCACCCAATTACGAATTAATTTAAACTTTAGATATTATACAGGGTGATATTGACATTTGGTATTTAATTTAAACCACATGTTTCTTACAACCCCATATAACATTGTACCAAGTTTGAACAAAGACTGCCTAATAGTTTTGCAAACTCGCGATTTTAGGTTTCAAGACTTTTGATCCACCCCTATAGATACCGAGTCTTTTTTCGGCTCACGAAAGTTCCCGAACCAAACTGAAGTTCAGCTAAGCGTTAAAAATACTTGTATTTATATGGGAAGCCCAAAAATCATGAAATCTGAAATCATGGATTGGTTTTAAAAATCTAAAATCATGTCTTTGTTTTAAATTATGTTCAATGTCTCCTAGGGTGATTAGAAACATGTCGGTTAAATTAAATATCATGTGTCAATATCACCTTGTATAGGCCCCACAAATTGCAAATTCACCTGGCGGCCAAGATAGTGACATCAAAATGACGTAGTCTCGAGAGAAGTAAGGTAAAGATGGGTCTAGGCTAGAGGACCCGAGCATAAATCGTGCACAAATTAGTTTCATATGGACTGACTTACGAGCCTGAAACAATTCTTGACACCGCGAGTAGAGCAGCTTAGCTTGTGCTCAACTAATAGGCGGTTCCTCTAGCATAAACCCACCTTTAGCAACGCTAGCCAGTAAGCAAATCGTGTCGTGAACGCGAACTTTTATATGTTACTTTTTCTCGTTATCTTGTTTTTGATGCTTTTTTCCGACCAATAAAGACAGTAAATTGAATTTGATTAAATACACCTAACAGTCACATCCATAGTCCTGATCGCACACTAAGATTAAGTCCACCGTCATTGTTGGAAGTACGAAAGACTCTTCGGTCTCACAAACACGCAGACCCGACACACACTTATGGTCTCCACAAAAATCAGTCTAGGTCTGGAAATCGAACTCACTGCCACTCGTTTCACAGTCTGCGTTTATCCAACTGCGCCGCAGATGCAGTCAATTTCGTCGGTTACTATCTCAGGTGACAACCAACTACAAAATGTCTGTTACCTTGTCTGCAATAATACTTTTTTAAACAAGGTGTGCACATGTAGTTCAATGACCGATAAAGCAAAATAACGAGGCAGCTGCCAGGAATCATATCAAAATAAATAATTTTATCGAAACAATACAAAAACTTGTTGTACCAAGTCATTGAGATAATATACTAGGGGACACTGCAAACAAAATGTTTGTAACAAAATGAAGGGTACATTCTATTTCTGTCTCTGTCACGCTTACGAAGTAACATATCTTCCCTCTCGCTTCAATGTGTACCCTTGTGCACGCACCATACGCAGAGATTTTGTTCCCGATGTCCGCTCTAGTATAATACCTTAATGTACCAAGTATAATATGATGACAATAACAAAGAATTAATAAAATTATGGTTTAATACAATAATGTATGATATGCAGAGGAATTCTCAAAATAAGCACTTGCTTTGGTTTTTAAGATGAAGACAAAGCGTGGGGTGCAAGGGGTGGTAAGTACCCTAGCTTTTTAACAATAAAATGAATAAATTTCATTTCATTTTCTAATCTTAAACTCATTATCAATTATTTTTACTGTTTTAGTTGGATCTTTTATAAAAGCGTGTATTTTTGGCTTTTTTAAGTTTACCTACCTATTTTCGTGTTTGGGTGGTGAAAGCATAGTTTTCAAAAAATAATACTATTCACCTTTTTATTTTAAGAACGCAATGATATCCAAGGGCTTAAATTATGATTTTAGTAAAAACTATGTATTTACTTCATAAACGAGATAATATTAAAACATTTGAAAAAATCAATTCAGTCCTAACATCTGTGAGTAATAGGTTTAAAATAATTTGTAACTACAAAAACACGAGGTACAATAATGTATATAAATATTTTAAAATAAAATGCAAGTAAAAAAAAAACATTGATAATTACATTATTTATTTGAGAATGCATAAGTTAAATTGATATTTTTGAAGCGGGTTGAATCTATTGAACTAATATCAATAAAAATATTTTTATCTACATCTAAATGTACTTATTATGAATCATTCACTTTCATCTATGACACACTCGTGGCCTTATCTTCTTAGGATTCCACCAGTCTTTGAGATTTCCGTGTGCCCTATGATTCTGTGTCACTTCATTATTATTAACTTTCTCACAAAGCTTGCAATGGAAATCAGTCTCCGCGGTTTCTTCAACGTCGTGGTACGAATAGTGGTTTCGCCATCTGAAGAAATTGTAATATCTTTCTTTGTCTTTTATGATGTCTGACATTTGTTTCGCTAGCTCCTTGGCTCCCAACTCCAGAGCATTTAAATATATACCATCTGGCATGAATCTGAAATTAAAAATAATACAACCTGTATTATTATTACTTATTTCAATTACACGGACTAGTCGCGGCTGCCAACATGTTCACGGTGGTCGGGGGTCGAATCCCAGGATACCATTGACTTTTCGGATTCATATGTGTATTGATCTATTACCGCGCACTAAAATGGTGACGGAAAACATCGTGAGAAAACCTGCATAACATAGCGATTTATTAGAATCTATTTGGTACGTAAAGTACGCCAACCCGCATTAGGGCAGCGCGAGCGTGATGGTGCTCCACCACTCTCAATCGCATTCTCGATTGTAGAGAAGGCTCGTGCCCTCCAGTGGGACGTATATGGGCTGATATAGACGGAATGTATCACAACTTTTTTGAACGCAGCATTTTGCTTGACTGTTTTTTTCAATTTAGTACTTTGTGAGATTTAGAAGCAAATGCGATATATTTAATTATCTCCTTTGTATAGCTAAATGTTGTTTGAATACTTTTATGTCCTTTCAACGAAATAAAATTTGTAATACCATACAATTTTATCGTTGCTAATGTCGTATAAGAACAACATCGTAATATCACTGTTGGATAACGCCTATCTATATATTCTTAGCAATCGTCCAAAATGGATAAATCGTAATATCGATAAAACATTTTTAATAGGTGCTATCAAGGTACACACGTCTATCCATACGTCTATCATAGATACGTATCACATTGACGATCTACATAATATGTCACACATTTTATCTAAGAAATCGCAATGATGCCATCTTCGTTTACGAAGTAAGAATTTTTATAGGTGAAAAGAAATGTCTTAGCAATCGCTGAAATTAGATACCTATTCACTTCCTAATATTAATAGGAAGGTTTGAAAAATCATTAGAGACCGGACTAGCTAGAGAAGAACGGGCAAGAAACTCTAGAGTCGCTCTTTTCACAACCAGTTTACAATTTACTAATTATTAGAAAAGTTACAAGTGATTTAAATCAGAACAGTTCATTAAACATTTTGTTATAACTTTTTTAATACCAACATGTTTTCGTTATTTCTAGTAAGGCTGAGTGAAGCGAAGTCGAACGAACGAAGAATCAGTATCCTCTGCTATGCAGGTTCCTCACGGCGGCGGTTTTTTTCGTCACCTTTATAGTGTAAGGTAATTGACTATCACTACACACAATATGACTCCGAAACCCCAGATGTGTACCCTGGGCTTTTTCGATACCAAAGAATAACAAAGATGTGTATTACTATAATATATACCATTGCCTATTTTGTGGATATTTGTATAATGACTTGAAGTTGTAAATATTTCTAGATACGTCACAAATCATATTTTAGGGTTATTAGTCATGAATAAAAATTCTAAAATATCTTATACAACAATTAAACTGGAAATGTTTTGTACATATTTACGAGTAGTGTAAAGGAAATTCCTAAATTTATCAATTGATAAAATAATGTGTTCACATCAAATTTTATTAAGCTCCAATATATGTATGTGACTCACCGTGTATAATTGGCAATGCCGTAGACTACCGGGACAGCGTAATGATTTAGAGCGTGCAGCAATTTCTCAGTAACATAGTCATCGCTAAAAGAATTTTCGAATGAAAAGTAAAAATAATAATCATTTTCAATTTTCTGCCAACATTTCACCATCATCCCGGTGGGACACTTCTTGTTCCCACAATTTCCATATATGTCGACAACAAGTTTATATTTTGCTAGTTCTCTTTGAACTTGTCTAACAAAGTTATCTCTGCCACTAGGAGCGTTGCAGTTCGACACAAACCAGGCAGCAGCAATACTTTTATTTTTAAGTTTCTCTTTCACGCTATCATCAGTAGGCGCCATGTCTTCTAGTTTCTCCCAGTGCATTATCTGACTGGGACCAATAATTTCACCCGTTTTGTTTCTGATGATCATGTAACCGTAGAATATATCCGAATCTAGTTTGTAAGTCCACGTCAAGTTAAAATAGTTGTCATATTTTGTGTCACAAAGTGGATAATAGTCAGAAGATTCAATGGTACCAAACACGAACAATTGGTCTGATGAACGAGTCGATGGTAAATTAGGCTTGCGTTTATTATGAAACTCCGGAACATTGAACAATAAAACATCATATTCTGTTGTGTCGTTAAATAATTCTTTGTTCGCCGTCACATAACAATTTGTTACTGGGCATCTCTTTTTGATAAACACTTTTTGTCCCTCACCCAAGTACATAAACGGATCTTTTCCGGGTAACGTCCAAATTAGTATATACTTCAGGCTTGAATTTTTCACCATATAATGTTTTGCTGCGTTTCTCAAAATTGTTCTTCCTTTAAATTCCAGTAAATGATTTATCATTTGGTTCCGATAATCAGAGTAAGTCCACATCATGAACATTAAAAAAAAGACAAACCCGCCTACTATGTAGTACATGTATTGTTTCGGTATCATTTTCCTTGACTCGATGAGTAATTTTAGTTTAGAATTTGTAATATTATTCAAATCAATGCAATTACATAGCCATATTGATTGAAAAATGTGTAATAATATAATTTTTGTTCCACGCTTCTGGATTCTATGTATCAAATGTAAGACTTATTTTATTTGGAACTTAGAAGCCTACCCAAATAGCGATCACCTCACCAAGTCAGGGTAATATTGAATGTTGTTGCAGTTAGTGTATCTTTCTTTGCGATCTAATTGTTGTTTTACCTGGGGAGATATAAAAAGAGTTAGAGATACTCGATGTGTAATATGCCAGGCAATGATATTTTAATTTGCAATAAGACGCCCAACAGTCACATACATAGTCTTGACCCTACAATAAGATTGTATCTTGGGTCGTGGGTATCGGAGGTTTTCAGTCTCGCAAACACCCAGACCCGTGACAAATACCTGTGGATCACACTAATATTTGTTTCGGTGCAGGGATGGGACCTCACGTTTCATAGCCGACGTCTAACTAATTGCGCCACGGAGGCTCTCCAATAGGACTTATTCAATCGTCCAGTTTACATATTTCACTTATTTACTCGTATTTCTCGCACGGAACAACAAAACTTAAACTTGGACACTATGCTGTGTCGAAACCACTTACGATGGGCTGTCCACAAGGTTCAGTTTTAGGTCCTTATTTGTGGAATTTAGGGTTCGACGATTTTCTTGCAATTCCCTTGCCGTCAGGGTGTTCTTTGACCGGATATGCGGACGACGGCCTTTTGCTTATAGAGTCAAATAGTAGATCGGGATTAGAAATAATGTCGGACGCGTGTTTAAAACTAATATGTGACTGGGGCCATCGAAATCGCTTAACCTTTGCACCACAAAAAACTTTCCAATTACTTCTGAAAGGAAATTTAAAATCACAGCCGCGAATTAAATTTAATAATATCAATGTTAAAAAAAAGGAATCGGTTTGTTATCTTGGTTTAATTTTAGAAAGGAATTTTTCCTTTCTTGAACATATTAAGAACGTCGGGGAAAAGTCGAAAAGGAACTTTTTTGCTTTGACAAGAATATCAAAATCAACGTGGGGGCTATCTTTCAATACACTAAAAATCATCTACGGAGCAACTTACTTAGGATGTATCTGTTATGGATCTCCCGTATGGGCTGATAGGGCTACTATCGGTGCTGTGCGAAGAAAACTGCTCCAGAGCCAACGTTTGGCGTTGATATTCTTGTGCAAGGCATATAGAACTGTTAGTACCGAAGCTTTGCCTGTCCTAGCGGGTGTACTTCCAGTCGACCTGGAGGTGCAACGTCGCGCCGCGATGTATTACTCTAATAGAGAGAATATGGATAAAAGGTTTTTCACCGCACGTGAACTTTTAAAAGTTGACAGATTATTTAAACCGGTTTCAGTGGTATATAGCGAACTATTAGATGAATGGCAAAATAGATGGGAGGTATCTTTGAAGGGCCGGCATCTATACCAATTTTTTCCTTGCGTACGTGATCGTTTAACAAAGACGTGGCTAGATGTCGATTATTGCGTATCACAATTTCTCACGGGCCATGGTAACTTTAAGTCTAAACTATACTCTTTTAAGCTTGTTGCGTCGCCTGCGTGTTCATGTTCAACACCTAATTGCGAGTATGAGCAGTCCGCGCATCATATACTTTGGGAGTGTAGTCTTTGGCATAATGAGCGTAAAATCATGCTAGATAGTATGCAAATATCATCTGGAGTTGTATACTACATGGACCTTGTAGAGACTAGAAAGAACTTCCGTGCTTTCCGGCGTTTTTGCCATACCTATTACTGGAATCAAGCATAACAGTTCACATAATAGGTCCCATTTAAATGTAATAATAATTTGATCCGTGGTGCTTCACAGCTGGCTTCTCCGGCTGTGAAAGTCTTTTTGCGAGGTTATTTACCTCTTCAGTTCAATGTTTTGTCACCCGCTTTGCACGGAGGGAAGTGGACAATAATTTATTTCCAACTCCTCCTATTAATTTAACTTTCTGATTAATTTCGTTGCGGGTTAAAGACAAGTTAGACATTCCCGGAGACTCGCCGAGCTTCAATGCTCGGTGTCATTACTTTGCGTGCCACTGTTGATCCTGGCTCACAGGAGTTACAGTGGTGGGTGTGAGGGCGGGACAGTCTCCAAAAGTTTACATACATCGTATAATAAGATATAGCTCATACTGGATATAGAACCAGCATACCAACAAACGTCAAAGAGGTTGATACATAAATACTACACTTCTCATCAGAAAAATCATAACACCTTGTAAGTTTATGATTTGTAAGGAAAAATGTGTATATTTAGAAATATTCAAATAGTGTTCAATAGTGATTAATATCAACATTAGAATTTGAGAATCTCATATTCTCAAATTCTAATGTTGATATTCTAAATTCAAATAATATTTTCCTAGGTTTCGTACTTGTTTAGCGAGTCGTTTTTATCCTGTATGGAGTATGAAGGAAATTGTTAACACACGTAAATGAAACTCAAAGCTAATCAACGTTTATTTATAACTTGTATTCCCTCCCGAAGCTCTTATTATTACTCATTCATATTCGTTATCGACCGGATAAGGTTCAGAATCAAATGTTGTGGCATTATATTCCATTCCTCTTGGATTGCATTTTGCAGCTGGCTTAGTGTTTCTAAGGCAGAATATGCACGAATTCGTCTCTTTAATTCATCCCATAGATGTTCAATTGGATTCACATTCGCGCTTCTTACTGGCTATTACATAATAGAGATACCGCCTTGGGTATTATAATCTCGTAAGACGCTCGCGGTGTGAGGCCTAGCATTGTCGTGCGTGAATATGAAACCGTTGCCAATTAAATGTGCATAGGGCATCACATGAGACTCAAGACCAGTGTCTTCAGTCGAGCAGTCTCGATGTACCGATGACTATTTAGTGCATGCAGATGTGGCCTGTACACGAAGACGATTTCCGTCTTACCGTCGCGTCGCGTCGGCGTTGATTCCTCTCCAAACCGTTAACTAAGTGCCACCATACCAGCTAACCTTTTCTTTAATGCAGTATTGTGGAAGGAGTTCTGCATCTCTTCTGTAGACCTAGTTCCTTATATCGTTAGCATATAGCATAATTTTACACTCATCAGAAAAGTGGACTTTGCTCCAGTGGAGGTATGGATACTTTAGGTGCTCACGTGCAAAATTAAGACACGCCCTTCGATGGTCTGCAGTTAAAACTCTAAACCCACATTTGTCCCAAAACTGTGAATCATTTCATTTTAAATAAACAAATTAAATTCTAATTTTGAATTTTGAAGTTTCACTTACCACTGGATATGCCAATCTGCCAGGTATATATACTCGTAATCATATGGTTTTTTTTTTTATAGAATTAAAACTCTTGTGTTAAATAAGGAAAAAAAACATAAAAACGGTGTTTTGATTTTTCCAACGAGAAGCATAATATTATCTTTCTGTTGATAATTCGCAATTAACACTATTTTACACATGTAACACTCATAATATCGTGCTTATGTATCATAAATCTTACCTTATCGAACGCCAATTTAAACACCAATTATAACAGTAGGATCGTCTGAATTCTAAGCTTTGTTAATTTTGATGTATATTTATTACCCCCGTGCACCTTTCTTTTACACCTTTCTTCTATTACAGTCATAAATATAATAAATCTGAATGTTAACACGTACCTCGAGGATATCTCGTCGAGTCTGTACTAATGTGTTGCGATCGATATTATCAATAACGTGGATAGCGATAAGGACTATCTGGATAGCCTTGTCTGAGTAACAGCAACATTTAAAAAAATTGAAGAATCGGATGATAATTAAAAACATGATTTATTATTTTTGACAGCCTCCGTCGGGCAGACTGTTAGAGGGCGCCTGTGGAACCAGGGGCAGCAGGTTTAATCCCCGCATTGAGAGAAATGTTTGTGCGTACAACAAATATTTCGTTCAGGTCTGGGTTTTCATGTGAGCGAAAAGTCTCATGTAGTTCCTGATACCCACGACAAAAGACTCTATCGTAGTGTGGGGTCAGGGCTAGGTATGTGACTGTTGGGTGCTATTTATTTATTTCATCTTTTTATCAAAATCAGCCACCTAATCACGTATAAATAATCATAATCACGTTTAAATCCGTAGATATTATATAAACCCAGCAAATTGCAAATGCGTCTGGCGGCCATGATGGTGACGTCAAAATGACTTTGTCTCGAGAGAAATAACGTAAAGCTGGGTCTAGGCTAGAGGACCCGAGCATGAGTCGACCACAAATTCTTTTACTATGTACTGACTTACGAGCCTGCAAGAATACTTGACTCCGCGAGTAGAACAGCTTGGCTTATGCTCAACTAATGGTCGTCTCCTATAGAGTAGAACCACTTTTACCTACGCGAACGAACACGTAAGTAAATCGAGTCAAGATTACGCACTTTTTATCTTACCTTTACTCGTTGTCTTGTTTTGTTCGCTTATTCCGACCAATAAAGACAATAAATTCAATTTGAGTAAATACACCCAACAGTCACATCCATAGTCCTGATCGCACACTAAGATTGACGACCTTATATTTTGTTTAATTTCAGTTATTTAGAACGAGCAAACGTGCGAAAAAGTGCGTGGTGGCCTGTTGGTAAACGGACCAGACGCGGCTGCCTACATGTTCAGGGTGGTCGCGGGTTCGAATCCCAGGGCACACCTCTGACTTTTCGAAGTCATGTGTGTATTGATAGTCAATCACCACGCACTAAAACGGTGAAGGAAAACATCGTGAGGAAACCTGCATACCATAGCGATTTATAAGAATTTCTATGGTATGTAAGTCTGCCAACCCGCACTAGGCCAGCGTGGTGGACTATATGGCCTAACCACTTTCAATTGTATTCTCGATTATAGAGTAGGCCCGTGCCCTGCAGTGGGACGTATATGGGCTGATACAGAAGAACGAGCAAACAGGGCACCTCGAGGTAACTGATCATTGCCGCCCATGGACATCCATAACGCTTGGACCATTGATGAGTTCATTTTTCAAACACTATCTTCGAGAGCAATAAGAGTAAGATCACAGTGCTACCACTCCTACGTAATATTATTAAAGCTTATGAAGATTAGTCATGATGAAATAATTTGATAAGGTGCTTAGCGATTCGTCATTAAAAAATATTTTAACATACTATTTTGGTATCACGAGAATTTTTATTGTGTAGCCTTTTGGCTTTCAGTGTCTTCTACAGAGTTTTTGTAGTACCAAAGACAAAAAATGGTAGTCAGGTGTGTCGTTATGGGTTTAGAAATACAAGAGAGATTATTGGATTAATTTTATACTGGGTATATCCATACTGCGGCCGAAAACGATGACCGTTACACCCGCCGCACATGCCCACACTCGCATTGGCCGTCACGAGCCGTGAGCGAGTGGCAGTATTTGAAACCTATGGCGCAGTACCAAACTCCGTATTTGCTCTCACGTCCTGCGTTCTACGTCGACACGTGAGAGCAAAAGATAGGTTACCGCTCGGGCGGGGTTAGATTACCGCTCATTAGACCCAGCCGGCACCGCCTCGTCACTCGCGGCCCACTCGTTGTTGCTGGTGGAACACGGGTGGACCTCGCGTGGACCACTCGGTGGCAACGCGTGGTTCATTCGGGACGTGTGTGTTACGGAATTGATGTACTGAGCGTAGGTCCCTTGTATGTCCATACAATTTGTTATAAAGAATATGAACCGCGCGAGGCGAGACGGTGCCAGTGGTAACCTTGGGTATTCGGATACATCTCACAATGCAACTAAATATTCCGCAAAAGAAGCACTTTTTTGAATGCTTTTACATATTTTCGTTTTAGTCGTAAATGCATAGTTTAAAAAAATTATACATACATACATAAACTCACGTCTTTTTCCCAGAAGGGGTAGCCAGAGGTGCCAGGACACCTGCATTTCGCCTTGTATGTTCCGTCCCACGATGTGATAGGTGGCGAGCCTATCGCCATATCGGGCACAAATTCCTGACTCTGGGCTGATAATTAATGGAAAAATCTCGTATCACTTTGCCCAACCCGGGATTCGAACCCGAAACCTCGGCTTAGTAACCGTACCCAGTACAACTACGCCACCGAGGCAGTCGAAAAAGTCGAGACGAAAAATGATATTGTAAATTTTTATTATTTTTAAGTACCTACGGATGGATACGAAAGGCTTTAAATTATGATTTTAGTATAAACTATGTATTTACCTCACAAAAGAGGTGATACTAAAACACTTGAAAAAACAATTGCTCTATATTTCGTTGCATTGTTTTTGTTGTCAATAACACAACAACCTGAATTCGTTTTCGGTCATAGTCTGGATATAACCCATTATAATATATAAACCAACAGTACACAGTAAAACCACAATACAAATACAGTAAACGTTATGTACGAATATACATATTTTTGTTCATGTTAAAGTAGGAATCTAAAATACCTATCGCTTGCTGCAAGAGCCTCTCAGTTCAGTTTACATTTTATGTTTCTGTCGAAGATACGAAAATTCTACCAATTTCGAGTATTGGAAAGCACAGATTCTGTAAAAAATTGTGAAATTTAGGAACGGTACACATATAAGAATTACGATTAACATTGCGAAAACATTGAAGACACTAAAACAAGAACACAAAAATATTTAAATAAAATATCAATTTAATTAAAAACATGAATACAAATTACTCACACATATACCATTAAAACTAAAATTAGTGTTTAATATTATTTACTTCTATATATTTAACAACAATATGAATAAATAAAATAAAGGCAAGAGTCAGAAGGAAAGACATAATTAAGTGGTCTAGGGACATGAGAATTTAAATAAATTTACAAATAATAGCGAGGATTTCAACAGCTTAAAATTATATGATCAAATTCGCACAACGAGTAATCCCGAACTCTTATTTTATTCCAAAAAACCGGAGAGCAAACAAGGACCAGATTCAGTCGAATGAAAACTGAAGTGGCATTCTTGGAAAATCCCCCAAAAAGAGCCTCTCGATATTGACAACAGGAAAACAATGTTCAATTCGACAGATATGAGTTTTACAATTTTAAATTTCAATGTAACATGAGCAAAAAAATCAACTGGATTCTACTTGTGATCTTAAAATCAGAACTTACTTTAGATTTCCTTGCCACTGGGAATACTTCATACTTATTCATTTTTATATACTTCATTGTCTACAAAAAAGGACACTTGGCGCTCTTATGACTCTAAGCCAAAGGCAATGTCTTACAGACAAGCATAGATTGAATATAAGAAAAGGATAAATTATTTACCATAGTAAAAAATAACACAATTGTCTGCTTCGTATATCTAACCTGATTGTAAAATTAAGTGAATTCAACCCAATATTTATATTTATTAGACGTATAAAGGTGTATAGATTTAAGGTACATATTTTAAATTGATGAAATAATTTTAGCTTGGTTGTCGAAGGGAAATGTATTCTAAAGCTAAGGCCAACATATTTATCTTAGACAGACCGAATGGCTCTGTTTTACTATAAAATACTTATTTTTACCATTTTCACTGTTATCTATAATACATCTGAGGTACTTTTTAAAAACTTAATCTAACAGTCTTTGAAGATAGCACTAAGTTTTAATAGATAGTGAGCACATGATTACAAAGTAGCAATACTTAATAATACATATTCGGGTTGACCTTACGCCACACGCACGTTTTAATACTGGTTTGTTCACCAACAGTTTTCAATATATTTTTACTACCAAAATGAAAAACCACAAACATATCGCCTTAACTTCTTGGGATTCCACCAATCTTTTAGATTATCATAGACTTGGGTACTTTTCACTTCGTAGTTATTTATTTTTTCACAGAATTTGCAATAGGGATCAGCTTCAGCCGATTCTTCGACGTCGTGGTAACTATAGTGGTTGCGCCATTTAAAGAAATTATAATATTTTTCTTGATCATTAATGATATCTGCCATTTGTTTAGCTAGCTCCTCTGCGCCTAACTCCAAAGCATTCAAATAAATGCCGTCGGGCATAAACCTGAAAAAATATAACACATGTCATATTAGTGATTGTATCAAAAAACTTATCAATTTAAAATGTATCATTTCAGCTGAAGGAAGGTAAAATCTTAACTGAATGTTTCAAAAACTTTTATGTAAATATTAGTATGTAAAATGGTTTTCAATTGGCAAATAAGTTAAAAAATACTAAGTAGATTTATTATAATTTCAAGAAAAGTACTTCAAGTAGTAAAGGGAAGCCATTGTCAGTCATAACTCTGCATGAATGGATAGACTCGTCCGGGGCGGTACCACGGTCTGACATGAAATCGACGTGAAGCGGCTTGGCTGTCGCATTTCGTTCGGTATGTGAGATTTCTGGATGCCCAATACGAGGGGTATTGGGCATCCCTCTTTCCATATCTTATCCTTCCCGTTTCCCGATTTGCCGGGCCGACAATGTGTTGTCTAAGATACAAGCTGTAATTGTTCATGGGCGGCCGTGAACATTTACAATTAGGTCATGATTGGAAGTTTGATGGACCTAAGCATTAAAAAGAAGGCTTATTTCTCACCTTGTGTAATTTGCTGTCCCATAAACAACGGGGACAGCATAATGGTGAAGTGCGTGCAACAATTTTTCAGTAACATAGTCATCGCTAAATGAATTTTCGAAAGAAAAGTAAAAATAATAGTCTCTTTCTATTTTTTCTAAACAATCTGTCATGGAACCTCTGGGACACTTCTTGTTTCCACAACTGCCGTATATATCGATGACCAATTTGTATTTATTCAACTCTCTTTGAACTTGTCTAACAAAGTTATCTCTACCGCTCGGAGCGTTGCAATTCGACACGAACCAGGCAGCAGCAATACTTTTATACTTCAGTTTATTTTTCACTTCCTCATCTATAGGTGTCATGTCATCTACATTCTCCCAGTGCATTATCTCGTTTGGACCAATAACATCACCAATTTTATTTCTAATGATCATATACCCGTAAAATACATCGGAATTTAGTTTGTAAGTCCACGTTAGGTTAAAATAATTGTCAAATTTATTGTTGCAAAGCGGATAATAGTCTGCAGATTCCATGCTAGCAAATACAAATAACTGATCAGGAGATCGAGTGGATGGTAGGTCCGGACTTCGTTTGTTGTAAATTTCTGGACCATGAAACAATAGAACATCATATTCAGTAACACTACTGAAGATTTTTCTATTGGCCGTCACGTAACAGTCAGTGACCGCACATTTCTTTTTCATAAACACTTCCTGGCCTTCTCCCAAGAAACTTATAGGCTCTATTTTCGGGGACGTCCAAATTAGTATGTATTTCAGACTTGTGTTTATCTTAAAACTATTATGCGTACTATCGTAATGTAACGAATATATTACATTTGTATAGTTCGTGTTAATCCACATTAGCAACATCAAAGACACTGCGAACCCTCCGATTGAATAGTATAGATATTGTTTGCGTATCATTTTCACTGTTCTCTTGGTGTAAATTAACTTATACATTGCCTTTTTTTTATTTTTACAAAACCAAAATGATATAGGTATCTGTTTGATTAGCCAAACTTTTGTAAAAAAAATTTGAGATTACTTTGAATATTATTTGAGTTCTTATATATCTTCTACACCTGCGGAAACATTAAAGTTTTTTTTATAACCGGCAATTTATTAAATAATATGAGGATAAATTTTATAATACTTGCCTACTTAACCAGCTTAAATCCTCCTAATGCACGTGAAACCAATGAACTTACAACCTCACTGTATCACAAATTCTGGTCGGATCAATTCCCTCACATTTGAACATCGTATAAGAGTAAAATACATGACACACGTCTTAGTTACATGAGAATTGTTCCAAACTAGCACATTATCACCGTATCGTTACAGATAAGGTATCTACCAAAAAATATTTAAATAGTCGTTACCGCACATAATTTTTTTATTTATTTATTTAATTCGAGGTAATCCTAGAAGGATATACCAACCCCACCGTAATGTCTTGTAAATCAATCAAAGATATCTGTAGAAAATAATTTTATATTGAAAATATTGTCACTGCCGGCGATATAATATGCACGAAATTGATTAGCTGTGGAACATTTAATATCAGACAAAAAACAAATGGCTAGTGTTGGTGTAAAGTTTATGTGTGCATCATAGATTACTAGTTTTAGCAGTCAGTATATATACATACGTCATTTGCAGGAGGCCTATGTGTAGCAGTGGACAACAAAAGGCTGATGATGATGATGATGATTATGATAAATACGTCCCACTGCAGGGCACGAGCTTCCTCTACAATCGAGAGTACGATTGAGAAAGGTTTTGCCGTATAGTCCACCACGCTGGCCTAATGCGGGTTGGCGAACTTTACATGCCATAGAAATTCTTACAAATCGGTATGGTATGCATCCTCACGATGTTTTGTTTCACAGTTGCTTGATGATTGACTATGAATAAATGACGTCGGAAAATAAGCACCTGCTAGCTTCTTCTCCTTCTTCTTCGTTCTTCTTCTTCTCTCGCCAAACAGCAGTGTAAATGCACTGTTGTGTTCCAGATTGAAGGTCATTCTAGCCGTAGTAACTACTGGACATATTGTGACTTAATATCTTATGTCTCAGGATGGCGAGCGCAGTGGAATGTCAAGCTTTGCTGTGTAATTCAAGGTGTTTGGTTTTGCTACTGTTCATGAGCGGTCGTATCGCTTACCATCAGGCGAACGGTATTCTCGTCTAGCCATTCACAGAAATAAACAATATAATAATCAGAGGTATTCGTTGCTAACAGGCCACCACGCACTTAATTCATGCAAGCACCTTTTGGGTTACCTTGTAAGAGGTGTTTATTCAGCTTTGGAATTCTTAGATCCGAATATAATGGTGATGATGATTGCATATAGATATAAATGGTAAATAAATGCAGTAAATTTAATAACGAGGTTAAAACATATTACAACACCGCCCATTACAGCGGCCCGGTCCAGCTTCGCCTGGGTGGAGATCTTGTTTCACTCCACTCCACACCTGAAGGCAGCCTTTGTGATATTGATTCGTTGGTGGGAGAAGTGGTGGGAGGCGCCCGATGTGACGGCCCAGTGGTGGTATGCGCGTGAGCTGCACGCGATACTGGACAGTACTGGGGCATTGCAACATTACTTTATTTTTCTAAAATAAAAGATTTTTTCTAAAATAAATTTAGCCTAAGTTACTCCTTATTATATCAGCTACCTGACAATAAAAATCCCGTCAAAATCGGTCCAGCCATTTCAGATATTAGCCGGAACAAACAGACAGACAGACAAAAAAAAATCTAAGGTCATTTTCGTTATAGGTGTCGTGTATATAACGATATGTAGTTGGAAATTATTTTTTATTTTCACTTTAAACAGACACATCAATTTTATTTATATGTATAGATTACTATTCTCTCAATGTGAGAGGCCGCTCGGGTAGGTACACCGCAATGTCTATTTCTTTCGCAAAACAGCTGTGGAAAAGTTATGTTTTCGTTTGAAGGATATTGTAGCCAGAGTGACTGGACATATTGAGACTTAAAATCATATGTCTCAGGATGGCGAGCATAGTGGAATGCCAAGTATTGCTTTGTAATTTATGATGTGGTGGTGTTATGGTTTCTGGCCATTTATTGAAATAAAAAAAAGATCATTGCTTTGGTACTAATATATCACTTAAATTTTTTGTTTCGTTGAACACGCTGATGTCGTATAAGCCATCGCCATTCATGGAGAGGCATATATTCAGCAGTAGACTTACTACGGCTGAAGAGAGAGGGAGACTAATCTCGGTAGTTACAGGTTCGATTGAAAAGAAAGTGTGTATAGCCCATTTTTAATAATAACACCCAACAGTCACATACATAGTCCTGACCTCACACTAAGATCGAGTCTCGTGTCTTGGGTATCAGAAACAACGAGAGACTTTTCGGTCTCACAAACACCCAGACCCGGAAGAAATATTTGTGGGCCGCACAAACATTTCTCTCGGTGTGGGGATCGCACCCGCGGCCTCTCGTTTCACAGGCGGCGTCTAACCAACTGCACCACGGAGGCTGTCAACATTTATAGGCTAATGAAAATTGTCGGATAAATAAATTCCTTGTCAAAATGTATTTGCACCCAGGCGAAGCCGGGCCGGATCGCTAGTAAGTTCTAAATGTCTTAATTATAATACAATACAGATAAGCCTGGGTGCTAACTTACCATTACCGAAATAAAACTGTGTTACTTCCTGCCACGGTCGCTAGTTAGTTGACCTTCATTCTCGGTCGCCGTAGATATACCCTGTATATTACAAGATTGACAAAATATAACACAAACAAAAACTAGAAATAAGATAATTTGGAGAGAAAATGTTTATTTTTATTTTATTTTCTGAAAACGCTCAGCGAGCGCGCCTGTCGAATTGCTAATGGCAGTGTTTCACAAGCGAACGGCATGGATGGCAAAAGATCCGTCAAAAAAAACGCTGCCGTGTCGGGGAGTCTTTAATTTGAAATGAAATGAAATTGGTGTATTGATCATGTAGGCAATTGAATAGCTCTTATGACAAGTATAACTTACCATTCTGCAAACGACAAGCGAGTCTCGCCATGTATTGCAATAAAAAAAAATCAATGCGTAGTACTTATTTCATATTGACAAAATAATTAAATTTATTTAGTTTTATTTTTTTGTAGTATTTCAGGTCCTACACTATGATTTAAGTACAACAACTCGCTGATTCCAATGTCTGTATGTTCTACGGTTTATATGGCCTGGCCGTTACCAGTTCAGATTACTAATACAAGTTGCTATGCTATGACTTTGATTCTCTGCCGGATAACCATCATAATGGTTCAACTGAATATGGCGACTATGAAAATGATTGGCTCAATATACTATTTAATTATAGTGACCTTGTTAGTGACGGCACTTATCACTGCAGACTGTTCAGTCGAGAATTCGAACCCGGGGGCACATATGAGTTTTTAGGAGTAATGTATGGTTTTAAATACTAAGGACGTTAAACGTAAAAAAGCATGATGAGCAAACCAGCATACCCAGCAGGCAATAGGACAGTGTGAGGAAAAGTCTGAAAAACAATACACTTATTTGAAGACCTATGTCCAGCAGTGGACAATAATATAGGCTGCTGATGATGATAATGAATGCACTCATACAGCGTATGTCTGCTACCGAAAACTTAGCCAGATGGTAGTTTAAGTGACTACAAACAATATGCAAAAAATGCGTTTTTTTTATTTGTATGCGTCATCGCTTTTGGGTGGTAAATAGTAAATACATATATATTTTGTATAGTCGAGCGTGGTGGACTGTGAGTTAAGCCTTCCCAAGCGAGTTCCTGATTATGAAAAAATCCCATTCGAAGCAGTGGACATAACTCAAGTTTCAATAAATAAATGTGATGCATATTTCTTGAAACACTAAGGCTAGAATTTTCGTAGTGTTTTTAAAATTTTCTAACTCAGTATATAGCGACATACATATTGGTGCGAAATTATTATGAGGAGCGTCTTCCCTCAGAGTGATTGATGAGGGCCGCGACAGACCTAATTCAACGCGCAAACAAAATGTACACGTTTTGGCCAAAATTATTATATGTATTATGAAATAATGACTACTTCATTATCCGAAGACGAGAATTAAGAATTTCATTTATTTATTTATCTTAAATAATAGTGTACTCAACTAAAAAACCCAGCTTGGTAAGTTAGTATGCTTGATAATAAGTAATTGCTGTATGCACACCACTTTTATAACAATGAAATTAATGTATTTCACTCAATAGTCTAATCATAAAGTCAATATAAATTATTTTTACTTTCAAAGTAAAAATATAAACATAAAATTAACAGATATAGTTACAGATATAGTCTGAAATACTAAATATACGAGTTCTTGTATCTAAATCATAGTGTAGGATCTGAAATACTACCAAAAAATAAATCTAAATAAATTTAATTATTTTCTTAATGCAGGTCCGGCCGGGTATGGAGTGTTTGCCGTCTCACGTGTTCCCTCCTTCCTATAATCCTGCGTCCTTCCGCCGTAGTGTGAAGAGGCATCTTAGCATGCCGGCATAATTGTATCTATTGGCATGGGACTGCCGTCTGATGCCAATGGATACTCTGCCTGGGCGGCATTTGCGCTTACCATCAGGTGCAATGTGGCCACTATGCCGGGCCAGAATGAAAAAAAAAAGATATATTGGATTTATTGTCATGTTATTGTGGCTAATGTTAATTAAGTCAAGTCTTTACCAGGACAGGAAAAACAATATTTATCACTGATTTTAGAATCTCACATTTACAGGAACGGTGCGGGGAGGACGACGGTGAAACTTTTTTGGTAATATCGGACTTTAAAAATATGTGTTTCAAAATTGGAATTGTATCTCCTTATCACAAATAAATAATGAGTTGATTCAAGGTTTGGCTATCCACATTTTAGAGGAGGGAGATGAGGGTGATATACATTAGGTAATAATTACTTCAATATATAATAAATATATGCGAAGTCACAGGCAAGTGTACTTTTTTTAAATGGGTTAAACACAAAAAAATAAGTAATTTTGTTCGTGGTTCCGGGTTTTGTGGTATAATCTATCGGTGTTTTAGGTTTGTAAAATCATTTACAAAAATAAATCATTCAAATTAAGTAAGCGGAGGATGCCACAAGACACTTTTTAACAAAGATAAAATTAAGTAGGATGCGACATGGGTTGCATGCCGAACGTGACAAAATACTAATCCGCTAAATCAGCTGTTGAATGTCCACATGGCGACAAATTGCAACGTGAAGAGAGACAAAAAAATCAAATTAAGTTTGCTAGCATAAGCTTTTATGAAATAAGATTAAATAGTCTTCTTTTTTCATTTTGTAGAACTCCATCAATGATTAACAAATATGTGGGGATAATGAAAGACGGTTAAAATTAAGAGTTTTAATAAATATTTATTAAAGTAGACTTTTTTCTCAAATTAGGTATTATTGAACCAAAATATTTGTTTATTTTCTAAATACATTTTAGTAGTGTACCTTTGTGGTCCTATTATAGTTAAAATAATAACATTTATATAAACATTTTATAAAATAACAATTACAAAATATTAGATAATTACTTATAATCTGACTAGGGTAATTGTATCAAATTTCTTTACACATGAAAAAATCAAACGTCACTTCTTCATGTGCTTCTTCTTAACAAAAATATACAAAATTGTTCTTCTTAAACTAAACTTAAATGATGGTTTTTAAATTATTTTAAGCTACAAATACTTTTTGTTAAGTTTATAAAAGAAGATTAAAAATAGTATTCGTAATATTATATGTTATACTATTGTGATTGAAACCACTGGTAACTTTTGAAATAATCAATCAATAATTGTAAACTGGTTTTGAAAAGCGCAACTAGAGTTTCTTGCTCTAGTTAAAACCGCTTTCCAAACCGGTGGTAGATAAAAATGACTGAATCTAAATGATGTTAAACATTTCAATAGATTCAATATTTTTTTTTTTCATTTTTATTATAAACTACAGTAATTCTGAATTTTAATGAAACTTTTTCAATATCCTCAACAGATTTAAATATATTTGGCTAGTGGCCATTTCTATTTTCTAACGGCGCATACTGATTTTCTAGTTATCTTTTTAGGATTCCACCAGTCTTTTAATCTAACATATGAATTGGTACCTTTGAAAACTTTTTCCTCATTAACTTTCTCACATAACTTGCAAAAGGGATCCGCCTCGGGACCTTCTTCGTCGTCTTGGTAAGTATAATGATTATGCCATTTAAAGAAACTATAATACCTTTCTTTATCGTTTATTATATCTGCCATTTGTCTGGCTAATTCCTTTGGACCTAACTTGAAAGCATTTAGATATATACCATCCGGCATGAACCTGGAACAGAAATAACACACGTAACGTCAATGAAATGTCAAGCAATGCTTTATATTTATAATTCATGGTGTTGTTTGGTTTTGCTACTGTTCAGGAGCGGTCGTATCGCTTACCATCAGAGGAACGGAATGATCGTGTCGCCATTCATTAGAAAAAAAAAACGTTTGTTACAATAATAACGTTTTATATGTTATTAATTACAAAATCTAAATATATCCCACCTTGTATAGTTAGCGGTGCCGAACACCACCGGAAGAGCATAATGATTTAGAGCGTGCAACAATTTCTCAGTAACATAGTCTTCGCAAAAAGAATTTTCGAATGAAAAGTAAAAATAATAGTCTTTTTCGATTCTTTCCAAACAATTTTTCATTTCTCCTCTAAGGCACTGCTTACTTCCACATTTTCCATATATGTCGATAGTTAGTTTATATTTATCTAGCTCTCTTTGAACCTTTTTGACAAAATTATCTCTCCCGCTTGCAGCGTTACAATGCGATACAAACCAAGCAGCAGCAATACTTTTGTGTTGCAGTTTATTTTTTATTTCTTCATCTATAGGATCCATATCTTCTACTTTCATCCAGTGCATTATCTGGTTTGGCCCAATTATATCTCCTGTTTTGTTTCTGATAATCATATATCCGAAAATTATATCAGAATTTAATTTATAAGTCCACGTTAGGTTAAAATAATCGTCGAACTTATTGTTGCATAGAGGATTGTTGTCCGCTGACTCCATGCTAGCGAATACATAGAGTTGATGAGGGGAACGAGCATTTGGTAGAATCAAATCTCTTTTGTTAAATATTTCTGGAACATGGAATACTATAACATCAAATTGGGTAATGCTACTAAACAGCGTTCTATTTGACGTCGAGTAACAATCGTTTACCAAACATTTCTTTCTGAAAAACGTTTTCTGACCATTGCCCAGATTCGCAATAGGTGAACGTTTCGGTGACGTCCAAACTAAAATATACTTCAGACTTTCATTTTTTGTTGTATAGTGCTTACTTAAATTGCTGCTGATTTCATTTGTAACAGTCGTATTGGGCAGTCTTAAACGAGAATAAACTAATGAATCTATTTGGTCTCTACTATAAAAGTTGGCCCAATATAATACGAATACAAAAAATACTAGGATTCCTAGTGAATAGTAAATATACTGTATAGTTGTCTTCTTTGGTATTCTAATAGGAAATAGCATTATTCGATGTTTCTTCATATTTATAAAATTAGAAAACGGTGTTTCTTTTTTCTATTTGATTTTGAGTCTTGAAATTTTCTTCTAATTGCTCCTGTAAATATTTAAAATAAGAATATTATTTGTAGTCATGATCACCCTCTTAAAATGCACTGTCGAACGAAGACCTACCCGAAGGATCTCCACGGCGCGGCGCGGTGTCGCAAGATGCCCACATCTAGTCGCATCATGCAAAATTCATTAGATCATCTGTCCCTTTTATGAGCGAAGGTCCGTCATTCGTTTCCATATATACGTGGCATATATATTACCATAGCTTAGAGTGGTTTCGAGAAAAGAAGCCAGGTATAATTGTCGTATGCCGCTGGCAATATCAAACTATTATAGACTTTCGTCTAAATAGGCACTGCAAAATATAAAAAGAATAACTGTTAATATTATAGAATAAGCCAGGAACAATTCAAGGGTACTTTTAACCATAAACATACATAATATAAGAATAATATTATGAAAGCGAAATTGAATAAGTCAAGATCGCGCAAATGGGATATCCATAATTTCCGCTTACACTTATGAAATACTGGCCTGACGCGAACCCGGGCATGTAACAAAGTCAATTAATACTTAAAAAAATATCGTGTTATAAACACGGCACGACTGTATTAAATTTAAAAATCTCGCTGGCCCCTTGTCACATCATGGATCGGTGAGTACACAGCGAAACGTGGATGTTATAGTTGCACCTCTGCCTACCCCTTCTGGGACAAAGGCATGAGTTTATGTATGTTAAGTATGTAAAAATACACAGTTATCCCACTAATATCATAAATGCGAAAGTGTGTGTTTTGTTAAATTCAGTATGAAGGAAGCTGGTGGTACCCTGGATTAATATATTGGCTACTTTTTATCCCGACAAATTATGGAGTACCCGTGGGATGTGCAAGGAAATAAAATTTATTCGTTATCTACACTAATATTACAAAGAGGAAAGATTTGTATTTTTGTATGTAACAAATAAACTCAAAAAGTACTGAACCGATTTTAATAATTCTTTTTTCATTAGAAAGCTACATTATCACTGAGTAACATAGGCTATATTTAGTACAAGATTACTATAGAAATCTTTAGAAATTCCTATTAAAACTAACCGAAGGTGTAAAAAAAATTTGCCATAAAATGTCTTTCATCACATACGCTGCGAAGAGTATTAATGATAGGACAAAAAATGTTCGACAATATTATAGAATATATCAATATCTACAAAAAACTTCGCGAAGAAGGTTTATATGTATAATACGTACATCTGGGGGCGCGGCCGAGCCCCCTCCAAGTCGAGCTATAGGCCGTAACATCCTTTTCTCGAAGCAATTCAGACCATTTTCAACCCCCTATAACTTCGTTGTGGCTAAAGCATGAAGCCTGAATTTTCAGTTACTAAGCAGGCATTGTGTAATCACGGTATATTTAAAATTTCATTCAATTTGAACCAGTAGTTTAAGAATTGTAACTAGTCAAACTTTCTCAATTTTGTCACTCACTGACTGACTGACCGATCATCAAAAGTCTAAGGCACTTCTAGTAGACATAGAACCTTCAAATTTAGAATATAATTAGTGTTTAGTGTCTAAAGTAAGGGAAAATTCAAACATTTCATAATTTGTGTCTAGTTTTCTAGATAGACCAACTGCGTGAATAACTTTGTAACCCCATATAAATGTATATGATTACAAAGTTACATTTGCAGTTAATGAATCATTGTACCCGTATATAATGGAATAATAGTTGTAGATAGATATCTATATATATGAGGCATAACAGGAGGGGATATAGAGAGGAAAATGGTGTATTCAGCCCATGAAACTGTACAACATTCCTCTAGAAAAACATGACGAAGAAAAACTTGCAAATACATAGACTAAATAGCTTGAAAATATCAATTACAATGAAAGAAAGAACATTAATAATCAAATCCGCTATATTTGTGACAAATTGATACATACAAAAATAAGAAATATCTATAAGACAGAGGCTTTAAGAAAAATCGTTAGTGATATTCTAGAAGTAAGAAGTACCGAAAAGGAAAAAAGTAAGACTCTACAAAAAGACGTGAGATCCCATCAAAAACATCCTGTAAAAAAATTCCAAGTCTCGCAGCTCAGGTTTTCTACCGCAAAAAGTTGTAAGTTGTGCAAATAAATAGATCGACTTGGCCAGCAGCATTATGTATAAATTGTACGATACATTATGTTTTCATGCGATGGCCAAGTCGATCCATTTATTTAAAACGAAAAGAATTTTTAATATTGATATGGTAATAACTTACGTAATAACTTTATATAGAAGGTCCCTTAAGGACTAAATAAATTAATCGACTTGGTATTACATGCATCTCACAACTTTTTGCAGTAGAAAACCTGAGCTGCGAGACTTGGAATTTTTTTACAGGATGTTTTTGATGGGATATGATTGTACAGAAATATAATTGTACCCGGGCGAAGCTGGGCCGGACCGCTAGTTCATACGTAATTATATGGTAAGTATAAAGTAGGATAGTAACTTGAGAATCATTAGTATGGAAGCGGCCTGCATCCAACAGGTCATTGTGGAGATCCTTGGGAAGACCTATGTTCAGCAGTGGATTTCCTGTGGCTGAGATAATGATGATGATGATTATTAGTATAATACCACATTTATCACACGGAATAGTTCCTAGTCTATTCCGCGTGGCTGAGACTGGTTGCCAGTTGCCTGTAAGATCTAATATATTCATCGATGCCCCTTTTAATCTACCACATTGGTTTAAAGCGGTTAATAAACTTTACATATTTTTTTTATTTATTTCAATAAATCCATGCAATGATTGTGTATTGATACGAGTGTAAAAAAAGAAAAGTCGCCCCGTGACCACAACGTAAAGTAATCGAAATGTCGCGTCGTAGGGATATTACAAAAAATAGAACAAAAAATTAAACCAAATTCGCGATAAAATAAAATCTGTATAAAATAGTTTTATTTCATTGTGTACTATTCGCGTATGTCTAAAAAACCGTTGTAAATATAAATTAATTAAGTTATATTTAATAAAATATTTATATACATAAAGTGAAAACGGTGAAGGAAAACATCGTGAGGAAACCTGCATACCATAGCGATTTATAAGAATTTCTATGGTATGTAAGTCCGCCAACCCGCACTAGGCCAGCGTGGTGGACTATATGGCCTAACCACTCTCAATCGTATTCTCGATTGTAGAGTAGGCCCGTGCCCTGCAGTGGGACGTATATGGGCTGATACAGATACAGATACATAAAGTTAACAATAATTTTATTCCACAGTAATTATCAATTAAGCTTAACCAAAATTTCTTTTGGTTACACCACCTAACCAAAATAAATTTTATCTAAAGTATCTAAAAGAATCTCTATCTAATGCATATAATTTGAAATATTATGTTTTTGTTCAATTTATCTTTTCATTTTATTAATAGCTATTTATTTATTTTTTTAGTTTCATTTAACTAATGTTTTTAAGCCTATTGCCACACTCAGATAAAATTTATGTAAGCTGTGTACATCTAAAGTTGGTGCGCACTTAGGAACTGAATTAGAATAAAAAAATATTTACAATTATGTCTATTACGTGTAAACTGTTGATGTGTCTTATCTAAAATAAAAATTATACAACATAAAACAAAAAAATAAAATCTAAATCATCAAAGTGACTTTTAAGTTATGGTTTAATTTACCGTTTATAAATTGCAATTATATCAAAATTTATATTTAATATACCACATTTACTCGTATATTCACGTATTTTCTTAAAACACAATATAAACCTTCCAAGTAGGCTTACTCACAAGTATCTGACTGATGAAGCGCGACAAATATTTTCACAATCAGTACAAATAAACAAAAAACACAGCAGCTGACTAGTTAAGTTTTTGGCTCAATGGCACAAATGTGACTAATAGCAAAACATATTGCGCTGAAGCCGGAAAGGGAGGCTAGCAATGGTATCTCCCTCAATCGCAAGCCCCACCCAACTAATTTCCCTAATAGTATTGTGTCCATCTTTTACTATTTTACAAAGACAGATACATCACAATAATTATTATTTAATACATTGGTATTTGCTATACTTTTCTTTCCTAGCTTCTGTCCTCTCAACTTTAGACTGCCTTCTGTTTATCATTTTCTTAAATCAAGTTCATGGTTTTCTGTGAGACATTGCCTTTGAGCGATAAGACCACCAAATGTACTCTTTATATAAAACGATAGTTCGGGTCGTCAGAGAAGAAGTCAATTTATCAGGTTTTTATGATAATTGTTACTGATCTCAAACACCTGTATCACTTACGGACTTATTCGTAGACAACCCGATCAATTATTCGATAATTATAAACCTGTTGTAATTATCGGATATTTTGTCTCCTTCGCTTAAACCAAATTTAAAAGTTTTCAAAAGGCACAAAACATTCGATAACTAACTTAAATGCTTAAAACTGACTAAATAAGGTCGTTAGACCGTGAACGTGTTGCCATACTCAAAATGATAAAGAAAAATTGGGAAGAGGATTGAGATATGGGGCCTCCGGATGTCTTACTTACCGAATAAAATTTATCAACTAAACTGCTGTTTCATTAGTGACGATGTGACAGTAACACCACCTCTGCCAAACGATCTTATTTATACTTACTGTAGACTAGCTTTTTCCCAAAAACTTCGTCTGCGTAGTTTATTTTCTTTACAATATTATTCATATAATTAAAAACTCTCCCATAATATTATTTCAACACCGTTCTTCGCTTAAAATATGACAGTTAAAAACTGTGATCACGTCACGAATTAGATATAATAATTCTAATATCCTTAAAAAAGTGTATTCTCATAGAGAGTTTTACCCCCCTCCACAACCCTCTCCTCATTTAAGCGTGAATTTCTAAAAACCGTGAACAACGTAGGTTTTCAAAGGTTTCAATTTTAAAGAATTTTATTGAAATATTGAACATAGACTATATTTATTATTTACTTACTTACAATACTTGAATGTTGCCATAAGGACCCTTTAAGGTTTTTAACCTACGGAACCATAATAATATTTTTAAAATCAATATAAACCTAAGAAAGCGAATGAATTTAGCAACAATGCTGTAATAGTTTCATTTTACGGATGTTGCCCCTAATTATAAGGGTTTATATGCTATCTGGCCATGAAAGTCCCATCAAAATCGGTCAAGCCGTTCCGACGGTTAGTGGCAACAAAGAAATTGACAGAAAAACGGACAGACCAAAACTTTTAAAGTGGTTTTCGGATACAGGTATCGTGTAGACAATTATAAGTATTTGAAAATAAAACCTGCTATTATCACTTTCAAACAGACAATTCAATTTTATAAATATAATATGTATATATTTAACAATAGACGGTAAGACTCTACCAATTAAAACCTGTCTTAACACCAAAATTATTCAGTACGATAAGTTGGAAACGTGAATTATAGACATCAATTTAATGTTGATTTCAGTATTTGGTTATATTTTCTTAGTTAATGGAATATTTAATTGTCCCCCATTGCTCTTGTCATATTTTGTGTATAGCTAATGATCCATTTATATTCCGCAGCTGGGTCTAAGATTGATGGATAGATTTCTGCGGCGGCATGTGACTTATTACTGCTTGCTGATTTACAGAACTGTGTGTAATTTATGACGACGTTAGGAAACATTTTTTTAAATAAATCTGAACTTTATTGTTAGAAAATACTAGTACAAACTTTGCTAAGGATATTTTAGTTTGTCGGCCCAATATTTGTCCCAATGCAGGACACGGGCCTCCTATAGAACCGAAAGTACGATTGAGATCGATTAGGCTATATAGTCCATCACGCTGGCCTAGAACAGTTTGGCAGACTTATAGATATTTTTGGTAATTTTTATTATCCTGATCAAAAATTAAAAATAATATATATTTTTTTAATATTTTTATAGTAAAGTTTGGTGACACTACTGCGTTATCTTTTCTGATAACAGGATCCATATAAGAACTAACGGATTTTTACGCAATGTTCATAGATATGACAGCCTCGTAACAACGACAGTGATAAATAATAAATGACTATGAATTTATATTTATATAAATAAACTAGCGGCCCGACCCAGCTTCGCCTGGGTGCATATATTTTTTGATTCCACTCCACACCAAATACATGTTGTTTTTCGTATAAACTCTTGTATGCCTAAACTTGACGTAGCTATCCTACTGTCCGGCTCAATCCCGTCTCATCCACCTGTTCAGTCTCTTCCCAATCCGTCCCGCCCCTTCTCTTTATTATCCATCCCGTTTTATAACGTGCATTTACATTTCGTTCTAACAAATCTGTCATCTATCCCAGCCCTCTCCCGTACCTTCGATTCTATTTTACTTTATGTCCCTTCTCTCCATTAACATCCATATACATCTTATATATAAAATAGGAATGATTAATAGTTAATATGAGAGTTACACTGAGATAGCAAAATAATAATTGTCAACGTTACTACTACACTTGATGCATAAACAATAATGATGGCCGACAACTGTGTAGGGAGTGAGAGAAGTCTTATTGTGTCAGAGAAACAGGAGACCGGCTTCGTTCTCATCCCTACTCCGTGCTTTTTACTGGGTCAGAAGTAACACCTGTAGACAACTGGCGGGGATAACTGATTAAATTAAATAATAGTTAAAAAAAACTAAAATACACGCTTTAATAGGATATACAACTAAAAAAGTAAAAATAATTGATACTAAATTTAAGATAAGAAAATGGAGTAAAATACATATATTTTATTGTTACAAAGCGTGGGGTGTTTACAACAATTACTTATCCTCCTGCACTTCTTGCATCTTATTAAATCGTGTATTTTAGTTTTTTTTAACTATTATTTAATTGTTTTGACTAAAAACATCCATCTACGGCTGTATTTCCAATCAATAACGCCATCTGTTGGTCAGTAGTAACATTTGACACTTGAAGAATACAATGTTAACGCCATCTAGCGATGAATAGTGCAAACATGTATTATTGACGTGATCACGCCATCTATTAGTCAGTAGCAAATTATGTTCATCTATACGCCACCTAGTGGTCAGTAGCAATGGTCATCAATTATAAGAATAATTAATCCTGGCGAATCTAATCAGGATAATTATATATTTTAATCGAATTATTGTATTGTCATCGGTCTTTGACAGGTGTGCAAAATTTGAATGAAATCTGTCCGTTTAAAGTGGGTCAAAATCGCGCCCAAAGAAGTCGGTTACAAACAAACATACAGGTGAAGCTAATAAAAAGCGTGTAATGACGCTTGATCAGTTTTCGACCGGAGAGGAAAAATGATTAAATTACTAAAATGGCTATTAAAAAATAAGGGTTGATTGTAGAAGGGTGAAAATTGAGGATTATATGTATTTTTGTATGTTGTATCATAAAAAAATAGAAATTAAAAATGTTGTCTAAAAAATAAAAAAATAAATTTAAGGGTGGTCTACTCCTAACATTTAGGGGGATGAAAAATAGATGTTGGCCGATTCTCATAGATACCGGATAATCACAAAAAAATCATCAAAATCGGTCAAGCCGTTTCGGAGGAGTATGGCAACGAAAACTGTGACACGAGAATTTTATATATTAGTTTTATATACCGGGTATATCAAGACTGCTACCGAAAACGAAGCCGGGTGGTAGTTTTAGTTACTACAAACACAATGCAACTAAAAATTTCGCAAAGAAACGTGATATTAATTTTTAATGATATTTTAAATATCGTCATTTTTGGGTGGTAAATCCATAGTTCTTGCTAAAATAATAATAAAACACTTTTATACCTTAGATTATTTATAAATAAAAGGGTATACACTATTATTTTAGGAAAAAATATATTTACCACCTAAATATGGTCATAAGTAAAAATAAAAAAAAAAAATGTCGCTTTTTTTTCACCTTTTTTTGTTGCATTGTGTCAGAAGTCGCTTATACCTTGCAGAAAAAGCAGTTATCTTGCAGAAATCGTTCAATGGTTTCAGCTCACTCATTAAAAATATTTATTAATTCTTTTAATTAATATATTACAGATAACATCAAGATGATAAATAATAGAACATGCGAAGCCCTATCTCCCGAGACGTACTTTGATAAAAAAACTCGAACTTTGATAAAACATTTTTTATTAGCATTTATTAATTAGTGTAAGTATAATTTATAACCAACACTTAAATAAATTTATCAAGTATAATTCTTAACTGGTGGTGGGTCTCTCATATGTGAGAGGCCATCTGGGTAGGTACCACCGCAATGTCTATTTCTCCCGTGAAACAACACTGCTTAAATGCACTGTTGTGTTTCGGATTGAAGGACATTGTAGCCAGAGCAACTACTGGACATATTGAGTCTTAACATCTTATGTCTCAGGATGGCGAGCGCAGTGGAATGTTGCTACTGTTTATGAGCGATCGTATCGCTTACCATCAGGCGAACGGCTTGCTCGTCTCGCCATTCATAGCAATAAAAAAAAAATACATGTTTTTATTACAATATTAAGACGTTCATGCCATTCGCCTGATGGCAAGCGATAAAACCACTCATGGATACTAAGAGAACCAAACAATACCAAGAATTACAGTGCTTCACTTTCCACTGTGTTCGCCATCTGGAGACATAAGATGTAAATCCTTATATGTTCAGTAGTTACTCTGGCCACAATCTCCTTCAAACCGGAACACACCAGGATATGTGATATATACGTATGAGAAACATACCACCAATACATTTCATCATCATCATCATCACCTCAGCCACAGGAAGTCCACTGCTGAACATAGGCCTCCCCCAAGGATCTCCACATGGAAGCGGCCTGCATCCAGCGACGTCCTGCAACTTCCCATACATTTGAAAACAAAATAATTTACAACAATCTTATTCAAAGGCATGAGTAAACTGAATCAAGACGATGATGTAGGTGGTGCAAAAGTGTATGAAGTTCAAAGGCAGCGTCATATCGAGGGTAAAGGCTCGAAGTACTGAAACTTGTAATGGCCGCACCTTCATATATGTTAGGGCGTCTTGTATTTTCTTGCAGTCGGTTCCTGCCGTAAAGATTATATTAATGGTAAAATACAGACTGCAATCGAAAACGAAGCCAGGTCGTAGTTTTAGTAAATTAAAGAGAGTACAGATTGAAAAAAAAAATACTGCTATAGTGTTTAGGGGATAAATACGTATAGTAATTCTTCAAATATTGATGTATGCTCCTTTGTATTTTTAATACGCAATACTACACAAGGGTTTATTTTGGGAAAAATATTAATATTTTAGCAAAAACTATGTATTCGCCTCCTAACACGAAGATATTTAAAAAATTGCCAACATAAATTGTCTAAAATTGCCACCTAGATTCGTTTTCAGTCTCAGCCTGGATATACCCGGCATAATTTGAACCTTAGGTTCTTTACCGATATAAAAAGAATATGGGAAGAAAAAAGAACAGAAAAGTGTTAACGTCAAATTAGTAAGTTTTTTATGAACTCTATACATAGATCTCCCCCAACGGATCAGTGCCTCTATATTATAATAAATTAACACACCTTCAGACAGCAAAAACTGTTTAGCCAGTAGTATCTTAATTTGTGTAATTCCCTTATTTACCGAACTGGCTAGGTATACCGGCGCAAAAAACATGCAATTTTGAAATATTATCGTCACACATTGCATGAGCACAACCTGTAAAAAAAATATTGTGCTTATATTATTATTAACGTCTTAATCCCTGAATGGATTTGAAATAATTAAGTCCAACAATACGTTATAAATTATTTTGACATAATAACCAACTTTAGTAAACCCGATAAGTCTAGAAGCTTCCAACAGGTCTATGTGACGATTTATGGGGGAGACTTATGTTCAGCAGTGGACTACCTTTGGCTGAAGAAAAAGACAGAGAGAGAGAAAAAAAAAGGAGAGAGAAAGAAGATAAGCCCGACACACTAATCAATTCCACTTATGGAACCTTTACAGTTTCCAGTACAGTCACCAACTACATATTTTGATAGTTTTAGGACTCTATAGGCATCCTCTATATCACATAAATAAATAACACCCAACAGTCACATACATAGTCCTGACCCCACACTAAGATCGAGTCTTGTGTCGTGGGTATCAGGAACTACGAGAGACTTTTCGGTCTCACAAACACCCAGACCCGGAAGAAATATTTGTGGGCCGCACAAACATTTCTCTCGGTGCGGGGATCGAACCCGCGGCCTCTCGTTTCACAGGCGGCGTCTAACCAACTGCGCCACGGAGGCTGTCAAATACATACAATAGAACATATAATACATACAACATGTATAAATACATACAATAGAAACAGCCGGTGTATCGAATAATGTGAGACAAACATTTTTCGGAGTTTACACAACACTGGAGGTACCAATAACATTTTTTTTAGCTAATAACAAATGGCAATAAAGTACATATTTCTCCTATGTGATCAGAATTACTGTAACTGCCCATTTACGTACCACTGCAAGCCACGGTACTCTTCTACAATGGAGGGTACGATTGACACTATTTAGGTCACATAGTCCACCACTCTGGCCTATTGCGGGTTGGCGGACTTTACATACGATAGAAATTATTTCAAATCGCTTTGGTATGCAGGTTTCCTTGGCCCTTATAGTGATCAAAATTACTCACCCATAACTTAACATCATATTTTGTTGATATCTCCATGTAACAGTATTTCATAATCGTACGAAAACTCCCGATTAAACTCACCAGTAGCTAAAATAAAGATATATACGCAATGCTGTTACCAAAGCATATCAAAAAATATTTTATTCGTTTTCACACTAATGAGGCCGTTTCAAGTGTGTAAGCATTTTTCTCTCATGAGCGATGGAAACGAAAATTGAGTGCGAAGTTTAGTAACTTTCTTTTAATTTTTGAACTGTTCACGTCTTGTAGGATACAGAGTGAGAGATTTAAATCTTGCTGGCGCGTGTATAACACTACAATCCCTCATTGCTGCACAGGGAACTCCTCTCTAGTCGAGAGTTTGATTAAAGTCAACCACGCGGCCTATTACGGTTTGGCGGACTTCAATTAACAAGATATATTCTTGTAAGGGTCTGTGATATGCAAGTTTCCTCACTGTGACTTCGATCATTGTTTAACTGCCGTACTCAGAGACATGTAATGTCAAGTAAATCATTTCTTAGTGTAAATTTTACGAAGATTTTTATAAAACAAATTGTTATTATTGTACTAATATTGATGCTGTTAACATACTCCATGCAAGCTGTACTTTTCTGTAATTGAAGACGCACCCAGAAGAATACCTATGTAGATAATATAAATTTTATGTGTTAGCTTCGTTGGGGATTCAAATAAATAAAATATAAATTAAAATAAATACAGTCTATGTATCTATACTAAGAAATGATTGACAATAAATGTCTCTGATTGCAACTGTAAAGAGCATAGTTATTGAAGTGCAGTATACACATGACTCCGAAAAGTCTGATGGCATAGGATTCATCCCTACGATATTTAAGTCATCTACTTTAAGTTCGAGTTAGGCGATATTTGGAACTACGAAAGATAAACTGCTTACGTAATTGTATTGGAAATGCTTTTATAAAATTAACAACATGCATATATACTCGTAATTTAATGGTATTAACATGTTCAAAGAAATAAAATATGATCTATAGATTGATTACCGATTCTAGGTATTATGTAAAATACCGGCGTGCCGCCATATCAGCCGACATTGATAAACTGATGCTTACCGTGATTTTGGCGGGGACCGTTGCGTATTGCAACAGGATACAAAGTCTTCGATATAGACATATCGAAGACTTTGTATCCTGTTGCAACTTGAAGACTCAAGTGTCTGGTTAATGTATCACATTTTGATTGTGCTTGTTCTAAATATGTACGCGCTGTTTGTGTTAAATCCTTCTTTAGTACCTTCTCGAAAGATTTTATCTGCCAATATATCAACTCAAACATTATAAGCAGATCCAAGACACAACAATTGACCATTGCAAATAATAAATCTTTAGCAAATTGTAGTAGCACCCTTTTAATATCAACTTCCTCCTCCAAAGACAGGGTCCAACTAAACAATAAAGCAGTTACTGCGATTGAGCTAAGGAAAACGAAGGTTGCAATAGGTGTCTTTAGATTAAAATGACCTAGCTCAGCGTCCAATTACTGAACATCTTTATAAAAATGTAATAAATATTTCTGTCCGTTACTGACGCATATAAGGACAATAAACGCGTATTGCAAGGAAACGTAGTACTTGACGAAAAAAGAATAATACGTAACATCATTTGCTGTACAGTAATCAATAACTATCTTCAATAATATTAAGGATATTGCATAAAATTTCCATACAACAACCACGTATTTGTTACTTGAGATGTCATAATAATAGCCAGCGATAAAACGTATCTTCATAATAAAATCTATCGCACAAAACTATTTGTATCGCTCCACCATCTGCATTAACCCAAACATGTTCTATTTCACAAGCAAGCACTGTTAGTTGTTGAAGGCTAGTGAGGGATTCAATTAATGTAGAAAGTGTGTATCGATTATTGAGATATTGATCGGCTGATGGATAAAAACATTGGTTGCATTTATTTAATCATTCGTATCAGTGGTTTAAAATCGCAGAATTGATGGGAATTACTATGTATACGAGTTAACCCGCTATAAAACGTCGGTGTTGTGTTGTATTTCCAAAAGGGTATTTAAATCTTTTCTTTTATTAAAAGGTATCTATATCCAAAATCTAGAAAACAAAGATTTTGTAAATCAGCTCACAGTTAAACAAGTTAGAAACGTTTTAAATCTTGAAGTGGGGAGTAAAATAAAATGGATTCAACACAAAACTTGTGACGTCACTAGTCCTAATATGCATTACAGTGTGCGGGTGTGAAAGAGACGGTAAGATATCCCCACTAATTCTCCCCCTTTATAATTTTAAAAACTAATATTCACCTCATATTAAAGCTACTTAAATGCTGTTTTGAAAAAAAAAAATTAGTAATATTTGAACGCAAAATAACACAGTAATCGAATCTTAGTTAGTTTCGGTTCAACATTACAGTTTTTAACAAGATTCTCAATGTTAGTGATGCTAGCGATTATTGCTAATTTGAATTATCTGGGTTGATAATGAACAGAAAACCCAATATCACTTCGCCCAACCCGGGATTCCAACTCGAGACCTCAGCTTTGTAACCGTACCCTATTACAACTACGCCACCGAGGCAGTACAGCGATTGTAGGGTTAATAAAAAAGTAAAATTCTGTAATCTGAAAAATAATCGACAAAAAACTAAAGAGGTTCCCCGCCCATATACTCACTATCGAAAATAATTAATTCTTTGTAAATACTCATTAAATAAATTAAATTATGCGACCGCATAAGAAATAGAGATCCGCGCACCAGAACGAAACTTGTGAACGTTGGGCAGCAAACAGCCAAATTAAAGTGGGACTGGGCAGGCCACGTCTGTCGCATGTCAGGAGAGTTGTGGGCTAAGATTGCTACTGAATGGACTCCCCAAAACACCAAAAGACCACGTGGTAAGCCGCGTAGAAGGTGGAAAGATGACCTGGATCATTTTAATAACAATTGGAGGATGAAAGCCTTGGATAGAGACGGATGGAAGAAGGAAAGGGAGGCCTTTGCCCTGAACTCATACTCGTGAACGGGTGCTGCTTGCGTAGACTGGTCTATCCGATTTGCTTACATTGTAACGGATTCATTGATGGATTACATAAGGCTCTCGCAATTATTCACTGTTTTGGCGAAAAAGAGTATACTGATTCTTCGTTCTGGGCGACTTCGCTTCACTCAGCCATAGTAATCATAATAATATTCGTATTAAAAATATTTGTAATAAACTACTCTGATTTAAACCAACTTGTAAATTATGTAATAATCACTAAATTGTAAACTGGTTTTGAAAAGAGCAACACTATAGTTTCTTGCCCGTTCTTCTCTAGTAAAAACCGCTTTCCGAACCGGGTGGTAGATAAAAAAATGACTGAATCTAAACGATGTTGAACATTTTAATGGATTCAATAAATTATTTTCATTTCATTTCATTGCAGTGGGATAGTATAGGCTAGTAAAAAAAAATTGTCATACTTAGTTGGTGCCTGTTACAATAAATCCCGCCCATGATATTGAGTCTTTATGAGTAATACTAATAAAATTAAAAATAGATCTTGAAATAAAACCGATTCATTCTATAAATCTCACTTGTGCGCACTTCAGTCCACTCATTTAGTTGGTGATTTATTGAACATGTGCGGGAAAATAACCCCCAATATATTATGCTTTACGAACAAAAAACTATAATAAAATGGAGTTTTTAGTTATAATAGAGATATAAATCAATGTGAAGGGACCGCGGCGATCCATCACACGAGCCCTTGCGGTCTGTCGGCCGGTCACAGAGAATATTGCACGTTTATTATAGAATTTGGAACACGCAGGACCCTTATACAAAAGGTTTTAGAAGTGGTAGAGACTGACTAATGTTAAATTAAGTCAAAATCAATATTTTTATTATTGCAATGAATGGCGAGACGGTCATGGCACTTGCCTGATGGTAAGCGATATAAAGACAGTAGCATAACCAAACAACACCATAAATTACAAAGCAATGCTTGGCATTCTAATGCGCTCACCATCCTGAAATATAAGAAGATATCTTTCAATATGTTCAGTGACTGCCGTCCGATGCCAATGGATACTCTGCCTGGGCGGCATTGACACTTTCCATCAGGTGCAATGCCGCCACTATGCCAGGCCAGTATAGAAAAAAAAAAAAAAATTACTCTGTCAATGTCCTTCAAACTGCAACACAACGGTGCTTTTATACTGCTGATTGCCAGAAGAATATACATTGCGGTAGTACCTCGTACCTACCTAGGCAGCCTTTTATATATTAGAGACCTACCACCAGTAAACTAAGAGCACATTAATATATAGTGTCGAAACGTGTGCATGATATTTTTTTTTTAAGTAATTTTACCAATAATATTTGTTTATGAGTAAAGATTGTGCTCGAAATGACGGCAGAATCCGCCTCCTTTCAATTTAAATACACAAAAATAAATCTAAAAAGTTACCGCTTTCGAGGCATACATAGAGATTTAACATTGTCAAAATTATAGAAGATTATTATAGTCTCATGTCAGCTCTGTCACTGTGGTAATATGAGCATTTGATTCGTAAACAAAAATTAATAAAAACTGAACATACTATGCGCCCTGTTTTCGTTTACAAGCGATATTACTCACAATATTTTAAAAATGTGAAAAGGATTGTGTGGTATGTGACTCTTCAATACTTGGTAGTTATGGATTAGAAACAAGTGGTGACGAATGAACTGAAACACCGATTTGTACCAATCCAGTAAGCAACCAAGCACCAAGATTGATTGGCGTAGTGCATATCAACTCGTCTTTCTATATCGAAGATCTAATAATCTCGACTAGAATAAATATTTATTTAGCTTAGTGCGTGATTTTATGCGGGTGAAGCTTGTACTTTGAAAACCTGTAAAAAATGTTGGGAAATGTTTAATTTCCCCACTTTCTCAAGGCTTATATGTTCCACCTATTTAAGGCGCGTGCTTCATCCCAATATAAACGATGGGATTTCGATCTCTTAGCTCACCTCGCTAGCCCGCCGTAGACTGATACATAGATATCATGAATAATTGAACAGACCTCTTTTACAATTAAAGAAGAATCAAGCCTTAGTTCGTTGCACGGATTAGCGGACCTCATGCCATTCGTGCACCTTTCCCGTACAATTTTTATTACTTTAGGGAGGTCAAGAACATCTTGTAGACCGTGAACATCAACGTAAAATGAATTGAACACATGATGAGCAGCGATGAATCTCTTAAATAAAAATAGCCGGTGACTCTCACAAATTGTGGTGACCGTCGTCAGGCTGGCACGTCACTTGTAATGACGTCACTCGTTCATTTAAAGAGGCTCCGACCGGCCACGCCTCGGTTCTGTCCCGGGAGACTCGAGGGCTTGGCGCGCGGTGACTCCACTATAGACAGTATTTCATAGTCACAGTTGAATTCTTGACTTGGACTAAGGTGGGACACAATCCTGTATACCCGTATGTATAGGAATTATTGGCAAATACAAACCAAGTACTTAGATGATAGGTGCGTCGCACTTCTGCTCCTGTCATCAAGGGGCCGACATAGCTCAGGGCTTTCGTATGATTTGCACCAAATCGCCACGTCATTACTTCCAAGAACAAAATCACTAGCGGAAGAAACCATCAATATCTCTGCCAACCCTTTCAGAATTAAAGACCCAGGCATACTTATTTGTTTTCTTTATTCTTTAATTGAAAAAATCAAATCAAATTTAGTTTAAATCTCATCCACAGGCTTTGCCTATTAAAGCCATTGTTAAAGTTACATATACACGTACAAGAATGAATCTCCTTGTAAAACACAAGCAACAAATGTGCACTTACTTTTAGCTCCACATAGTTTTTGTTTCCCTGATCCTTGCTTAAACTTGCCTACTTAATACCCAACTTTAGGTTAACCTAGCAAACTGCTCAACAAGTTTCTTGAAGCAAAACACACTGAACACTCGTGCTAATGACTTGCAAGTATCTCTACAAGTTCCCTCACTATGATTAGGTTTATAGGAGAACAACCTTACTTTATAAATGCACCTTTAATGAAGACCAGATAGAATAAATTATTCATTGAATTCTAGGGAAAAATACTGCACAGCATCTAATAACAACTACAATAGGTACCGTTTGTCCTAATTATAATATTTCTATTATTCTCATTAAATAGAATGACTATGACTTTTTCATAATAATACGATCCATTACATAAACAATTGCTGTTGAATTGTAAACATAAAGTAATTATTGTAGAAATAATTACATTATTATTTACCAAGTAAACGATACTTCGAAGGTTGGTCGAAGGTTCGGTAGAACTGCACGAGAGTATTTTGTACACAAAGTGTGGCGACCCAGGCAAGCCTATGTTCAGCAGTGGACTTCCTGTAACTAAAACGAGAGAGAAAGAGAGAGAACATAAAGTACTGACTTTTCAAAGATAGTTTCCAAAATTCAATTCTAGGTTGATGGGATTGGTAGGCCAAAAATAAGCATAAATATGGGTGATTTAAAAAAATTACCAATAATTTATCATATGAATTATATATTTTAGGTATTTATACTACACATTCTAGAAACAAACAAATGTGCACAAACCTAGCTCTAGTTCAAAGACTAGAATGCTATATGGACGAACTGCTCGATGGCTTTGAAGATCTGGTCACAAAATCATTACTTGCAGTCACGATAGCAATCGGCGGCGTCATTGCGGTACTGATTTATGCACTGAAGATAGTCAACAATAGATCAATATCAAGTAGGTGCTTATGTTTTAAAGATTAACTATTATTCTAGATTAGATTAGATTATTAGAAGTGCGTGGTGGCCTGTTGGTAAACGGACCAGACGCGGCTGCCAACATGTTCACGGTGGTCGCGGGTTCAAATCCCAGGGCACACCTCTGACTTTTCGGAGTCATGTGTGTATTGATAGTCAATCACCATGCACTAAAACGGTGAAGGAAAACATCGTGAGGAAACCTGCATACCATAGCGATTCATAAGAATTTATATGGTATGTAAGTCCGCCAACCCGCACTAGGCCAGCGTGGTGGACTATATGGCCTAACCACTCTCAATCGTACTCTCGATTGTAGAGTAGGCCCGTGCCCTGCAGTGGGACGTATATGGGCTGATCTAGATTAGATTAGATTAGATAGATCCTGAATAGGCAAATTCTACACAATATTATGAAAGTATTCAAAGTAAAAATAGTCTGTATTATATATTATATTTTTAATTATTTATTAAAAAATAAGGATAACCACAATCTATATCAATTTTAGATCCATCAAGACGATCGTCTCGATCCATCAAAAGTTGCAGCAACCCAAGCAAGTGTTCCAAGAATTGTAAGAGTAATCTGGTGCTAGCTTGTTCAAGCAGCGCACCAAAATGTTCCAAGTCTGTGAATACTGAAGTCATATCGCCCATCCCCAGTTCCAACGAGAAAGTGTTGAGTTCTATTATTTTGTCCAACAATAAGGTGAGAGTGAAGAATGAACTAACTTCTGTTTTATTGTTTTATTTCTACATCCTGCGACCATGGAAACTGTTTGTTTCAAGAAGAATAATAGTAACTCTTTATTATAATACACTAAAGAATAAAGAAAAGAAAACAGATATAAAAAATACAGTAACCACAGAAACACATGAAGTTGGTTATATCTATATAACTGGCGATCCTATCGCTTTAAGCGATCTCTTCCAGACAACCGGTCAACCAAGAATCTTCATCTTCTTCCACTGTCTCTCTGCTTCTCCTATAAATCTAATATCTGAATTATATTGTCGTTTTAATGTTCTTATGATAGCCTAATCGATAAATCACTATTGGTCTTGTGAATGAAAAAACAGCTTAACTGATGGTAGGAAACTTTACAAGTTGTAGAAACCCCATAATAATTTTTTTATCAAATTATGTTGGAGGGAATAAGATCGATGAAAGGTTAACATTGTTGGGATTCTAGCTACTATATGGGAATATATCATACTGCAATTGCCATATTTGTGCTATAAGACGTCTAACGTCAGCTTTTGATGAAGGCGAAGGATCTTTACTTGAAATTCGTGTATATAGATATAGAAATACCGCTGAAGAAAGTCGATTTCAGGACATTTGAAGAGAATTTCTCAAGCTTCTTAGAAGACAGCGGCAGTGACCCTCTTTGTGCCGTTCAACACTAGAGCTTGAACATTTACAATCTTTGGTATATTCATCGATATCAATGTTAATAAGTCAATGGGTATATTATGTTAATACAATATGTATCATTGATATTATATTTCTATTCCACAGAGTTGCGCTTCAAGCACGACGTCATTACCAAGAAAAGGATCTTCTAGTAGGTAGGTTTAATCGTTATTAGAAGACGTTATTTAAGCAGCTAAATACTATTTCTACTGACTTAGGTAAATACTATTTCACTTATTAATTGTAAATTCAGAAACAAATGCAAAAAAAGTATACCTAATAAGATCTATATTTAGACCAACCTTCTTCTATAGTTAGCAAGAAGGTCGTTTCTATCAACTATCTACCTGTTTTTTATAAACATTATTTTGATTACAGATTGATGAAATCTAATCTACCTTTCTGGTGTCCACACTGTTAGTATACCACATTATGACCAATAATAATAGTATAGTTTAATTTAATAAATGAAGAGTACTTCATAACGTCTACCAAGATAGTTTAACATTCTGAATTTGGTTACATATTAAGGCTGAGTTGCACAAAGTAACTTTGCCAATACCTGCCTTGCCTTTCTAAAATGTCATTACCATATATTTGAGACATATTTGACCTTGCGAATGTATGGGATTGACAGTTTCAAAGTCAAAGGTATTGGCAAAATTTGGTTGTACAACTGAGCCTAAATGTATTAAAACTAATATTTTATCAACAGGTAATACTTATTCTAGAGCCTGCACAAAATCAATAGCATCGCGCAAGTCTTGCTGCTCATTGTGTTGCTCAAAGGACAGGCGTTGATGCTGAATTTTACTCATGCTAATAATATTTGCGAACCAATCTTTTCCACGTGATTTCGAGACTTTTACATTCTCATTTTACTTTATAAATATTCGCGCTAGATACCCACTATTTTCGACTTCCCTTTTGACTTAGTTAATCAGCCTTCTATGAGATTTTAACAAAAAATAATGAACATGTCTAGCTAAAACTCCTGAGTTATATTTTCAGCTTGACTGATAAGTATTTGTAAGAATGTTATTGCTATAAATTAGAGGATGTATAAAAAAAAAATTAAACTGATTAAATTGTGAATATATCGCTTTAGTAAATAAGTTGCAGGCGCATAGAATGTTGAGAAATTGTGCTGTTTTCGTAGTAACGTATCGAGTAAAAATTTTGTATATTTTGTTATGTCAAAAATAAATACTTTTTATAAGTTCATCTGCTTTTTTATTTACCCAATTTTAATAAGTTGGTGCTATTGGGTGAGGGTAGGTGAGTCCTATCACGGTGCTATCGTAAGACGTCAGGGTAATATAGTCTTTTTATTTACTCTTGGTGCAAACGACTAAGACATGTTTCCAATTATTCTTATTTACGCCAGTTGACCTTAGATCTTAGAAATATTAAGAAGAAACATAATGCATCAACATATTTCATTAAATCCTAAAATCCCATATGCAAAATCCTCAGTTTCAATATGGGTCAAAATATTTATATTGGAATTTGGAACAACCATGGGAACAACGCATTGAAATTATAGATTGTTATAGATACATCTCCTTTAAATGGTATTTACTATAATACATCTTAATATATATAATTCACGTGTCACGTTGTTTGTCCGCGATGGACTCCTAAACCACTCAACTGATTATAATGAAATTTTGTAGATATGTGTTATTTGTTCCAATTTCAAGGTGGGATAGTTTTCATCTCGATTGAATTGACGAAAGTATAAAAAAAAGGAAAAAAACATTTTGCCATACAAAATGTTCATGGGTTTGTAACTGTCAAAGATTTAATGTTCATAGCGTCGATACGGTAAACTCTTCCCTACAATTAAATAACGTATTTAAATAAAGGTTTCGAATCGACAACATATAGCCGCAATATTCGATTAATGGCGTATTTTAGATTTTAAAGCTGTAAATTAATGACAGTAATGAAAAGCGATTGACATTTAAATTGGTTGTCAAATATTTATGCATGCGTTCAGAAATTTATTTTGTGTAAACTACAGAATATTTTATGCAGCTAAATAAATATAGGACAATCAAATTATATAATATTCACACTTCTTTTCAAGATAGAATGTCACTTGAAAATGAAATATCTTTTCATAAAATAACACATAAAAATGAACTGAATAAAACAACAATTTTATATAACTATGGAGAATATTGCAGGGATTCTCAAATTAGGCGTTGCCTGTGTCTTGAGAAACCAGTTAAATATAATTGTTACTTACTACATTAATTGTGTGTGTGAGAGTGCGTGTATTTCTATGAAAATTTATATTTCATCTCTTTATTATTAACCATCCAGGCAAAGGTGGGTCGGGCTTTTTTGCTATGCTAAATAATTCAATATAAAATTAATCATATTACAATAACTAAGCCATAGCGAAGCGTGGTTGGGTTAGCTATGGTATCTTTTAATTGATTTCAATGAATGTCGTCGGAGTAGTAACAGTGTTATAATATTTCCGTAGCAAAATAATGATTTGAATCTGGAGAGATGGGATAGAATAGAATATAAAGTAGATAAAATGGGACAGAAATTGGAATTGGATTAGCAGTTTAGACAACGGCTGTCATATTGATTTTAAATAAAATATGGACTGGAATCTGTATTTGCACCCAGGCGAAGCCGGGCC